>CM054058.1:174516508-175773786 GCA_028641055.1 Alopecurus myosuroides
AAACGGCTGCGAGAGGCTTACTGCAGAGGTTGGAGTCTAGCGCGGCAGCGGCAAGCGGTGTGGCTCGGATGCCCCTCCGCGATTCTTGGCGAGAGGAGCAAAGGCGTGACGGCGATACTTGACGGCGGCGCGGGATGGCTCGAGAGCGGGCGCGGCCGGCAGCGGTCTTGCTACGATGACAAGTGCGAGTTTCTTGCGGTGGTGCCGCGAGGGTGAAAGGAGCAAGGAAGGAAAATGGAAACTGAGGCGCAGTGATGAGTTTAGGGTTATCTCCTAAGTGCTATTTATAAAGTAGGGGTGAGCCTATCTTAACGGCCAGAAGCCGGAAATCGTGGGGTGACGGTTATCCACGTGGACTCTGCAAGATATGCGCCAAGTATTGGGCGAAGCATCTGGACAAGGGAAAGAAGGAGATCCATTCCGTGATGTCAGGATCGGTTGTCGAGTATGGAATTTTGGCATTGTTATTAGGGTTTGAACCTAGAAAATTAAACCAAAGGGTTTGGGGAAAGCCCGGGTTACAATATGGCCACCATGGAGTTTGGCCTAGCCACTTGTTAAAGCATCTTAACCCGGCCACCACGTGCCTATGTGTTTGATATCTTTGCAGGGAATAGCGAGCGCTTCAAGGAAGATCCTTGAAGCCCAGGCTATTCTGGGGACTACTGACGGGGGGACGATAACCCGGTGGGCCAAACTCCAAGGAGTAACCCGGCCCAAAGGACGGTGCGCAGGATCAGGCTAAGGATAAGGAAGCTTGTGGAAGGCCCAAGTTTGTAGGCCCAGCAATCCGGATTGTGGGTTACTGTAAAGGAAAGCTAGGGTTTGTGCGCCGTGTCCGGTAGGATCCAGGATGCGCCTTGGGGAATAAGCCAGGGGGTACGGGTGCTTTATAAACCGACCCCCAGGTCTAGTTTTAGACAGAGATCTAAGAACTCTAGATATAGCGCTTGGTATCGAGCATCTAGTGTAATCCTAGAGTTGAGTTGTTATATCGAGATCGGAGACTCGGCGACTTTGATTGCCGGCTACCAGATTGAATCGCACCATGTTTTCCTCTGAGCTAAACGCTCTCCCAAACACCTGTGTCGTCTTGCCCCAAGATCAGTTACCCCCGGTAACGTCTGCCGTGATTATCTCACGACAGTACATCCCATGAGTACAGTTACAAACATACATAGATTTAATTAGGAGATTTCGAGAAATCGATAAGGTAAGAAGGCGAGGAAGATGTGAATGTGGAAAATAGCTCATCCAGATACCTAGGAGCGACCAAAGTCACCAAAAAAATTCTCTATAATGAACGGAATCACGATACTAACGAGTTTAACGAGTTGCTGAGCTTAACGATTTGCTCAGGAAACTCGTAAGCTTAATCATTTAACTCGTTAGTGTTAACGAGCAAAAATTGCTGCTCAGCTCAGTTCGTTAAGAAAACGAGCTGAGCTCAAACGAGTCGATTGAGAAGCCGAGCGCTCGTTAGACTCACCGAGCTTCGAGCTTTTTGTCCAGCCTTAGTTGGGTCCTTGTCCTTCATGCTTGGCGGGATCGCAGGCCGGCGGGAGCAGAGGCCTGCGGGTCACGAGGAGAGCTAGATGGAGAGTCAGAGACCGGCGTGATGGCAGGTCGGCGATATAAACCGCCTCTGCTACACGCCTAAGTCAGGAGAAAATGTCAATAAACACAAAATTGATCTGGCATAAAATTTTAGCACAAAATAAATCTACTCCCTCCGTTTCAAATTAATTGTCTCAAAGTTGGACAAAAGTGGACGTATCTAAAACTAAAATATGTGTAGATACATCCATTTTTGTCCAACTTTAAGACAATTAAATTGAGACAGAGGGAGTATTTCAAAAAATACTTTTGAATTTAACCCTATTTGGCAGCGCCCCTACGTGAGCGCTACCGTACACATGTACACATGGTAGCACCCTTGACTGGGGCCATATGCCCCTGCCAACATGGCAACACCGAGCCCACTATTGTCACGAAAATGCTAAATTAATAAGGATATCATGGTAGGCTAGGTCGCTATAATCTTGAGGGTAGCGTTGTAGGCTATGACGCCATGCTTTAAAATTCATAATTTCAAATCTCTCAATTTTTTATCTATAAATTCAAATGACATGATTTTTTCCCCTATGTGTCACAAATTAAATTATCTGGACAATGCCACTGATCTCATAATGGTTAAACATGTAGATAATATTTGATGAATTATTTAGTTATGCTGGTCTGTTTTTGAATGTGTAGATGGTTTCGAAAACATGGTTGTGAACGGAGATTTTTCCGAACTCTAAAACAAGAGGAGTACTATGAAGAACCAAACAAGTATGCATTTTTTTTTTAAATCAAGCAGGTTCGCATTTTGACCATGCTTCACCTACATTTGCAACTATGGATTTGACAAGCAATTTACAAAAAAAAATTTAAATAACACACAATTTGTAAATTTCTGCGTTCAAGAATTATAGTGGAAGGGGATCAATTGGAAACGTCACCTGAGGAGAGCATCCCGTTCCTTGTGCGTGGCGAGGGGGGGCATGAAGCATCGATCGATCCGAGCAGAGCTACTACTCAGCAATGGATATATTATTAGCTTCCATGTGTAAGCAACGTGCATGTGCCTTTGATGATTCCTTTCCAAAATAAGACGCCTACCTACGGGGACGGGGACGAACGAACACAGCACCGGTCGGTATATATAATGGCTCTGCGGCCGCCGCAATAGTCATGGCGATCGCGAGTATAGAGGACATGGAGTTCATGTTGAAGTGGCGCAAGTACCTGCTGCTGCTCGCCACGCAGGTGGCCAGCTTCACGTACGTGGCCGGCCTCAACCCGCCAGGCCTCGACCAGCCGCTGTCCACCTACTCGAGCCGGTACACCGCCTTCTTCTACTGCAACGAGGCCGCCTTGGTGGCGTCCCTCGTCGTCATCATGTTCCTGTTGAACACGCGCATCATTCGCAACGCCCTCGGTTTCACCATGCTCCGCTGCGCCATGCTGCTCGACCTGCTCGCCCTCATGGCCGCCTTCGTCGCAGGGAGCTGCCGCGACGTGGTCCCCACCTTCTGCGTCTCGGCGCTCTTCGCCCTCGTCATCGCCTACTACGTCGCCGTCCACGTCGTGGGGAAACAGGAGGCGGACTCCTGCGCCTGGCCGCCCGCGGAGGACAGCCGCCTCAGGGAGCGGCGCAAGTTCCTGCTGCTGCTCGCCAGCTTCGCCACGCCGCTGACGTACGGCGCGGGGCTGGCGCCGCCGGGAGGCTTCTGGACCCACACAAAGGGCGACCACCGCGCCGGCGCACCGCTGCTACACGACGGGCGCTACAAAGTCCGCTACCACGCCTTCTTCTACGCCAACGCCAGCTCCTTCGTCGCGTCCCTCGCCAGCATCATGCTGCTCATGAGCAGGTCGCTGAGCGGTCAGCTGCTCGCCCGGCGGTCATACGCTCTGCCAGTGTGTGTCCTGGTGGAGCTTCTCGGCCTCATGGCCGCATTCGCCGTCGGGAGCAGCACATCGATCCCCACCACCGTATACGTCATCGCCCTCGTCGGCGCCGTGCTACTGTGTATTGTGCTGCAGGACGTCGTCGCCATGGAAACGTTCAAGAAATGGAGTGGAGCGGTCTGCCGCGTGCTGACGTGCATCTTTGTCTTGCCTGTCGACGCGTAATCACGACCTGTTAATTACTCTATTTGCATGGTGCTCGTTTCCATGATACTGAGCTAACTTGGATTGGATCCGCGTACAGGGAAGTGAAGCAGACTATAGAAGAAAATGGAGAAGGTGCAACGACGTCGACACGCATTGTCGAGGATGCAGATGTACCAGATAAGGTGGAGGAGTCGCGGTCGCAGATGCTCCTCCTGGGTACTCTGGCGGCGACGGTGACCTACCAGGCAGGGCTGAGCCCGCCTGGCGGCGTCTGGCCGGAAAGGCATAGTCATCACATCCCGGGCGACCCGGTTCTCCTGGATATGCAACCCAAGAGGTACAAGGCGTTCTACCACTGCAACGCTGCGGCGTTTGTAGCGTCGCTGGTTGTTATCATCATCCTCCAGTTCAACAAGGAGCTGAGCTCGGGCACCGTCGTCAGGCGCGGCGCGCTCAATACGGTCATGACACTGGGCCTATTCGCCCTCATGGGCGCCTACGTCGCCGGGAGCTGCCGAGACACCACCACCACAATCTACGTTTCTTCCCTGGCCGTTGCCGTCTTCGTGTATACCATCGCCAAGGTCGTGGCGCACACGGCTTATGGGAAGAGCAAGCTGATGGAATGGAAGAAGCATGAAGCACAAGCACCCCTTTCCCCGGACGAGGATCAGCGCGAATTCTGGCTGCTCGAGAAGAGGCGCAAGTTCTTCCTGGAGCTCGCCATCCTCGCCGCCACCCTCACGTACCAGACCGGGCTGAACCCGCCTGGCGGGTTCTCGCACGAGGGCAACGAGTTTAACAAACTCACCGCCGGCGACCCGGCCCTCCTTGATTACGACAGGACAAGGTACCAGGTGTTCTTCTACTGCAACGCGACGGGGTTCATGGCGTCCCTCGCCGTCATTCTCCTCCTAGTGAACCAGAAGCTGTACAGGCAGGCCATCCGGAGAAAAGCGCTGCACGTTTGCTTCCTGGCCGGGCTGCTGGGCTTCTTGGGTGCCTACGCGGCCGGCAGCAACCGGAAACTGCGCACATCCATCTATGTCTTCTTTGTACTCATAGCTGCGGTGGTCACCTTCGTCATACTAGAGATCATACTTTACGGTGGTCACCCCAGTTGTTCGGAAATGCCATGGGTTCCGTTGTCCGTGCGAAGGCTGATCAAGCCGTTGACTGCGGGTCCGGAGCCGGCCGGTCAGAAGGAAAGCAAGGAGGTCTCCGCCGAGCAGAGCAAGAAGTACCTGAGACGCAGGGACGTCCTGATGCTGCTGGGCATGCTCGGAGCGAGCGTGACGTACCAGTCAGGTCTCTCGCCCCCTGGCGGCACGTTGGGCGATGAGGAGACCTTATCCTCACCGTCCCCGTCGCCGTCCCCTTCATCTTTGGTAGTGGCCGGCAGGGTGGCCGGCAACCCGATCCTGCTTTACAGCAACCCGCCAAGGTACCAGGCCTTCTTCTACTGCAACGCGACGTCGTTCGTGGCCTCCGCCGTGGTCATCGTTCTGCTGCTACAGCGTACCATGAAACAGCGCGGCGCGGCGCTGTGGGCGATGCAGACCGCCGTGATCATTGACCAGCTTGGCCTGCTGGGCGCGTACGCCGCCGGCACCTGCCGGGACTGGGAGACGTCCACCTACGGCATCATCCCACTCGTCACCGTCGGGATCTTATTCATCATGCTGCACGTGCTCCTGTCGTCCGAGACGGTTGTGAGCAAGGCCAGGAAGATCAAGGCGTGGATGCAACTCGGAGGAGGCGATGAAGATCAGGTCAGCCGCAACGGCGACAATGTGTAATTATTAATTAGCCCTCACAAATGATAGGGCATCATGTTTAATTATTCAAAAGTCACTCTGAAATAAATTTAATAGGATAAACTATTAATTGAACACGTAAGAAAATAACTCATATGGATATTCTCATAATTCTATATACATAATAGTACAACTACGTAGTCAACCTAAATACTCCCCTCCGAGTTCTAAAATATTTGACTTCCACGTCAATTCATATTTGGACAAATGAAAGTCAGTTTGGAACGGAGGGAGATAGAAAAGATACATGTGAGAATTACTTGATTATGTTCGTCTTTGTTTTTTTTTTTGAAATGGGAGCATAGCCCCAGCCTCTGCATCGTGATGATGCACACAGCTGTAGCTTTATCTTATTAAATAAAACAGAGAATAAGCATCCAGTTTAGTACAGCTCACGCATCATCTAGGCTGGACACTAAGATCAACCAGAGGAACAGAAATAACAACATTCGAATACAATTCATTGAATTCTTTTAGCATGCAACCAGCCACCCTGGTTGTAGATAGCTTGAATGACCGCCATCAAACGAGCACATCCAGAATCCATAAGAACCCGCTGATCCTCCGGCAGAAGGAAAGACCACATATGGATCCAATAAGTTGCTTGGTGAACAACCTGCAAAAAGTGAACGCCTCTTGATTTGTTAAACACAACATCATTTCTATAGTTCCAAATAGCCCATAAGAAAGCACACGCCCCAATTTGAATTCTTGCTTTAGATTTCTTATCCACCTCTTGTAACCAGCTATCAAACATGTGATCAATATTAGATGGTTTGGCAATGTTAAATGTAAAATGTAGCAATCTCCAAATATGGCTAGCAAAATTACATGAAACAAACAAATGATTAACTGACTCCTCGTTGTCGCAGAACACACACTTCTTAGAACCCTCCCAACCTCTTTTCATTAGATTATCTTTAGTCAGGACACATTTTCGCTGCAAGAACCACATAAATATTTTAATCTTTAGAGGGACTTTCAATTTCCAGAGATATTTATGGAGAAAAGGGGTATGTCCATGCATGTAGTCCAAATACATGGATTTTACTGAAAACACACCTGTCTCAGTCAGACCCCAAACAAAACGATCCTCCTCTGAGTTTAGATGAACATTCATAAGCCTACGAACCAATCGCAGCCATGTCTCCCATCTCTCCCCAAAGAGAGTTCGTCTAAACTGAATATTGAGAGGATTATGTAACAGCACCTCTGACACTAACACGTTTTTATGCCTCACAATATTATATAGTGAAGGATATTGCGCAGCAAGAGGAGTCAGTCCTAACCAAATGTCTTCCCAGAACCTAGCAGACCGGCCATTGCCTATCTGAAAAGACCCTCTTTTGAAAAAATCATTTTTAACCGTCATGATTCCCTTCCAAAATGGTGAATCATACGGTCTGACCTGAACTTGAGTGAGAGTTTTAATAGACAAGTATTTATTCATTAAAATTTCTTGCCATACCCCTTGTTCATTCAGCAGTTTATGAAACCATTTTGATAGTAGACATTTGTTTTTATTCTCTAGGACCTCAATACCTAAGCCCCCTTGTCGCATCCCCTTTAATGTTTGAAAGTAATTGTTGGAATCTATTGATATTTTTGCTAACATTTATGTTCTTTTGGACTGGACACTTAATCTAAGTTAAATAGACAATACAATCTTTGATTTTGTCACGATTAAATTTGAAAGGTTTTTACTTGCACACTTTGGGTGTGGATCAAACTTTGTAGCTCATGTAAGACATGTTAATAGTTAAGCGTTTCAATCTTTGTCTCCTCTTCTCACCTTGATCTTCCCTCTAATGTAACCGGAGGCGGGATATGGACCAACATATCGCATGTAGTTTAGGTTTGTTATTGTATTAGTTATCTACTGTGTTACCGTCATAGTTCTGAGCAGGTTATTAGGACCATGCTTTCTCAACTACGGTGTCATAACGGGTGAGATGGCGTCGTACAAATAAGGTTGCCTCCATAACTATGTTGATGTGACCATGTAGGTTTATTCCATGGATCAAATCAATGTCTCTTAGGTCTTATTTTTGTTATCTACTGATCATTTCTATGATGTAATTATCAGAAAAATTCTTCTATTAACGATCTTAGTTATGGTCACACTCCTTGATGCGTGTTTCACTTGTGTTTTTTAAATATTTGAGGTTAGTATGGTATTTTACATATTTTCCTTTATCAGTTTCGTCACCATAGATATAGAAGAACATCTATTTGTGTAGATGAAATGTCTATGATTTTGTGCCAAAAATAAAGTCAGCATGGACCGGAAGAATCTAGAGACTTTTATTTCGAGGAAACTTGACGTGACTTCTGGTTTTATCAACTATCTTTCAGTATTGTCGTTTGTTTTAGTTATTTTTACTTGTTATCTACTTCTTAAATAAATTAAAATGATCACATCGCCTTTAAAGAAAAATTAGATGTACGCACACTTGGAGAGAGTATCTTAAGAAATAGTTTTCGTAAGCTTTTTATGTTTCTCTATTTCTACTCTATAAAGTACTCCCTCTGATCCTAAAAAAAGTGTCGGAGCTATAGTATTAAGTTTGTACATGGTTAGCTCATTTTGAGCGACACTTTTTCCGATCGGAGGGAGTACTATACTATTCATCAACACATGCATCCGTATGAGCTTCATGATACCTACACGTGCACAACGTTGAGTTTCGAAGCAATAGTATCGAACCATGGTGGAGTTATAGAAATGGTCTCGTGTGTTTAGTTTTAATCGTTTATCCTCATTTGTACCTGTAAATTGCCTTTAAATCCAAACAAGCAATAAAATGTTGGAAAGCATTGATTGTGGTGATTGTGAAAAAACAATAAATAAATAAAACACTAAATTAATGAGGGCAGACTAACGTATGGTGAAGTGATTGGAACTACAATAGAGCTAAAAGCGTTGTCGGGCCACTAGCATATTTCTGAATTGATTAGGTGTGCATCTTGTTTACATATGCATGTTCCGTGAGGACGGAGCTCCGTATATAAGGGTGCCCTGAGTTACTCTAGGCAGCACACCACTCACAACCACTATTAGTACAGATGACTGGCGGTGCGCCTACTGTTACTAGTAATTAAGGGTCTTCCTATGGATGTGGTATTGGTCATGTGAATATCAGTTAATCTCACGTTGGAGATCAACAAAAAGGAGGAGCCACCTTATATCCATATGTGCTTACTCGGAACCCTCTACATCAAACTCGCATTAACAACCGGTTCATTGTCCCACAGGAAATATTCGATTGGTCTACTTCACACCAATATAATGAGTATTGTTATCACAAAACAGTAAATGAAAAATATTGCATCTTTATCTGAATTCATAGTAGTACTAGGGTTTCCCCATCTCCCCAAGAACTAATGGAAGTACTCACACATGAAGCCGGTAAACATCATCATGATTATATTGCGAACGGAAAATGGATGTATGAGTGAGTACACTTGCAAATGCACAACTAGTTGTTCTAGAATTACCACGAGATGGGTGAGGGATACTTTCACGTAGATCTAGATGATGATGATGGTGATGGAGATCGATATGGAGACCTTCACGTATGGTGTTGATGGAGATGGATTACATGTTGCGAATTCCCCTCCCGATGCCTTCCGGAGGCTACGGTTTGGTATTGTTTCGTGTCTGACAGTTATGTTGTCTTTCCTCTCTGAATTCCGAGAGTACGGGGTCAAAATACTTGAAGAGGCGGTTCCTATGTACCATGGTACGGTGGTTGGAACGGTGAGTCGCCACCAAACCACTGGTAGTTATGGCGGCTATCTTGTCCAGTTGAAGGCTTAGGTCTTTGTTCCGCAGCCGTACCGAGGTATCCTGCCAGGTACGGTGAATGGTACGGTCGGTCGCGACCGTACCCTAGCTCGTTAAGTGGTACTGGCATTCGGATACATGGATGATGTGTCGGTACGGTGGGCGGTACAGTCACTTGCGACCGTACCCTTGGTCGTTAAACCTTCTGGAAGTTGTTTTTGAGCTTCTTCTTTATCTCTGCGAATTTTGTGTTCAAAGGGAATGAATTTTAGTGCCTTTATTTCATCACATCTCCTTCCATTCTGACCCTTTCATGCCTTGTACAAAATATCTATTTCAGATTTGTATCTCCTGCGTATACAGACATAAATGATGCACTTTGGCACGGTAAAATGCTAGATTCCGTACCTCTACGCATAAATTCATTAAGTATAAATAGTGTAAAAAATGGACACATCACTTCATGTATAGTATATATGGAAATTAGTGTCGTTTTAAAACCAATTAGATTTTGATATATATATATATATATATATATATATATCGAAAATTACCAGCTAACTAGGAGGGTAGCTACGCACCCATAGGACACCGTTGGATTCAATGCGCTAAGATTCGTACGGTCAAACCCATCCCTTTAAGAATCTTGTAATAGCTGACGTTAATTATAACGGATGTCAGCTTTTACCATCTACAGTACAAGGGACCTCATCGCTGCCATGTGCGGCTATTTACTGCCTACTCTTTTTTGGCTTTGCTAGTACCAACAATGGGCCTTTTGCCATGGTATTACAACGGCATATTTATGCATTTTCAATCCGATATTTTATGGGACATCCTTTTGGTCTAGCATGGTAAAGGCTGATTTAGATGACATCTGTGGATGCAACAGCTAAGCTAGAAACTGCTTTATGTGTTGCTGAAAGAGATTTTAAGCCAGGCCAATCGATAAGGTTCTTCACCAGTTTTAGCACGTACGTTCAGAAAACAGTCGCAAGTTGGTCTTGAGCATGCGATTGGAATCACAGCATGGATAGAATCACCTTTTTAGTGTGGCGCGGAAAAGATAAAGTCGATCATGTTATTGGGACGTACGTTCAGAAAACTGTCACAAGTTGGTCTGCATCATTACTTTGCATCATTCTTTATTTGAAATCACCAGAATTGGGTCCCACGTTTTCCATTGGAACACGATACTTTTTCACCTTGTTACACTAACCTCATATTTATTTAGAAAAACTCCTATTTTTTTTATTCTTTTGGCTTTTTGAGGGATGTGGGTCTTGAGCTTCAGGACGGTCGCCTTGCACATGTCTACGTCCCCAACGAGACGAGCCTCCTACAATGTAGCAGTTGATGGCGAGGTCGCTGCCAACGGTGTGGGCGCAGCCGCGAGCGCAGGCGGAGGAGCTGCCGACAGACTCGAAGGAGCTTGCCGCCGGCATCTTGAAGATGAGCGGTGTGGAGAGGTTGAGCACCTGTTCCTTGCAATTAATTTTGTGTTAGCACGATCAGCTAGAAACGACTTTTTGGCTGGCGGCTTATCCTCCATGGTTGCACCTGCTCCCTCTCTCCCATCCGTCTCTCTTTCCTAAAAATTTGTTGATTCAGCTCCAACTTTCCTAAATTCTTGCAGCCTCCAAATCCGTGTCAACTGAAATTTGCTTTGCTTAAGAACCATGCATGCACGTTAATCATCGATGGGCTCCACTGTAAAGCATCCAAAAGTACTAAATCGAATCGCGCACACCCCTAATTAAGTTTCTCCTGGCACCATGAACAGAAAGAGAAGGAATATTAGAGGCTGGCTGAACGAACCAGCCAATAAAAAAACTTTTTGTTGACACTAGAGCGTGACAGTTCTATCCATTCGCTTGAATCTACGCCTGGATCCCAAGTCCAAACCACAAGAAGCCACAATCAGACCGTATCCTATCTACTAGGCTAACATTTGCACTCGAGAAAAATACATCTCGATGGGGATGTGTGACAGATTATAGTTTTGGAGGCCAACAACCTGACAGGCGAAAGCTACTGACATATTCCTTTGGAGGCCTCGACTCTGTAGGAAGATGTACGGGGTAGCAAAAAGTTGAAAACAGAGACCAGAAAAAGGCAGAAAGGGTTCTTCTTGTAATAAGCGTGTACAAAACGAATATACAAATATAAAGACTGGTGTGGTAAGGCTGACGTCGGTCCAACACAGACGTTAATTCATAACGGTAAGTGCACGCCACACTCACTAACATGGTTAATGCCACTGAAAGATTCCTTTGGGTAGCGCGCATCTCGAAGGTAGGATCGACGGTGCACGACAGTGGGGTAGCTACCCTCCTTTTCAGAAAATCCACACTCATATATATATATAGAACATCATGGAACCTAGTTATGTCACATATACATTTAATGTGCCGGCATCTAACGCAATTATCATATATTTGCAAATGTTTCGACTTTGTAAGACTATTATTAGTTTATTACGGGTGTACGTTGCAGAATTTTTTAAAAAAATCGCCCACGTAACCGCCAAGATCACTATGGAGATAACGACGTATGCCCATACAAACAATGATCTAGTACCACGACTCACCTGTAGTGGAAGATCGATGTAGTCGTAGTAGATTCTGAACAATCATAGATCCTTACAACTAGGCCTAGTTGCAAGGATGTTGCTAATCTTCCCTCGTCAAGAATCACACATGTAATTCCTCTTATGGTGTGCACACGTACTCGTATCAACCCAGCGCTCTGCCGTCCATGATTCGACACCGAAAAAGAGAGATAGCCTTTCGGTGTTGCTAATTGGTAGATCTAATCAAGTGTGATTAGAGCAATATGAATATGGAAGTTTTCAACACATGAGAGACAATCGAGATTAGAGCTAGATCTAATCGGGAGAGGACACCTGAAAACCTTGATTAGAAGAAGCGCCAACTCAATTAGAGGGGCACTCTAATTAGAGAGTCTAATTAGAGTCTCTGATTCTACTAGAGAGAGGGGAGCATGAGGGCCAATTCTCGTTCTAATGTTCTCTCAATGAGTGGAGGGGTGAGATTGTATAGGTGGATCGAGGAGGTGTCTGCCATAGGGGTAGGTCGGTTTGGAGCATCACTCCCTTGACTGCACCCCCTCCTAGGGTAATTCGGATTAGACTCCCAAAGAGTTTGAAAACTGAACCACGAAGGTCGTAAAACTTTGTACTTAGACCAACTTGTGGTTTTAGAATGAAGTGTTGTTTTGACAATAAATGACCTCTAACTTATGAAGCAAGCAAATGATAGCCCTGATTTCGTAAATTGGCTATGATTCATTATATCCGAGATATATCCATGTACAAATGCCAAGTATGTGACTTGGTAGTCCTTCAAAAGGCATGAAGTCTAACAATCCCAAACGGTTCTATGTAGCAACAAGACATGGATGTTCACGCCCATTTAAAGTTTGACTTGTCAAAAAGATGTTTTGAACGAAGTTCAAAGAGTTGACTATAACAAAAAAATTGATCTTCTGTAGTGATACTTTAGTCTTTGCGGATAGGTCTAGCAAAAGTTACATATTTTGATATGGCAGTTGAATAACAAAACTAATTTTCCTCTCTAGGAAGGTTGATCAAGGTTGTGTACTTGACACGGTATGAGAGTTTTGTAAAATTCAAAAGGTTGCTAGAAAGGTATGCAAATTTTAATGGTTGAAGTGAGCATAACGAAGTTGAAATCTTTACTTTAATGAAGTTATCAAAAGATCTTGATTCCATCATGAACGGTAAAAATGCTTGTAGAGTTATAAGAAATTAAGTGGTAGCACTAGGACATATTTCTAATGCATTATGTAGCTGACATATAGTTGATTGGAAAATATGTATTTTAAATTTAGACAGTTTAGATTTCGTATTGATGAAAGTCTTAGGCTAAACATGATATTTGGCATCGATATCTACAGAGACGGATTGAAGTGCCTGATATGGTTGAGCCAAAGTACATAAATGAAGTATTGAAGTAAGTCAATATCGAAACGACAAGAAGGGGTTCTTGCCGCGTGGAAAAGAATTGAGCAATATTCAAGTGTTTTGACGCACGATGAGAAAAATTGAAATTGAGATTTCTAAGTCATGTGTTCCATGATATGTACACAACTAGATGAGTCATGTGCTATAAAGTGTTAAACTAGGATAATTCATATGATGATTTGAAAATAGTGGGAAGATCCTTAATTATTTTTATAAAAACTAAAGGATGTGTTTTCCTATATAGTAATGACAAACTATTCGTTGTAATATGTTACACTAATGGTATTGCCATCTATCCAAATGAATCTATCTCAATTAAAATATGTGTCGGAAGTGGCATAATAGGTTGGAAGAAAATTCCATGCTATTTCTGAATGAGTTTCAAAATTAAAGTACTATGATTTATACTACAACAAAGTCTAAGTATATCGTTTTGTTGACAACAGATCATTGGAGTATTTTGTGCCTAGGAGTTCTTTATTGAACTTGGTGAATTTTAAAAATGCTCACACTATGAAGCTACATTTTGCACAATGTTAGTAACGTTAGCTTAAGCCGAGGAATTAAGGTCTCACCGGTTGGCAAAATATATGCAAAGCCATCTCATTAGAGAATGAGTGTTTCACGTAGACTGAAAGACGTGCAAATACGAACGGACCTGAACATGTCAGATCTTTTGGTGGAGTTTACCACATGCGACGCATGGTAATAACACTGGAAAGCCAATAGGTGTTAATTTCTTACTTATTGACTAGATTGTTGACTCTAGTGCAAGTGGAAGACTGAATGGAATATTCTCGAGAGTCAATAATAAATTGGTTATTATCTTATTCCATGTTTATGATAAATGTTTCTTTCTCATGCTAGAATTGTATTAACCGGAAACCTTAATACATGTGTGTCTAATAAACAAACAAGAGTTCCTAGTAACGCCTCTCATTTAACTAGCTTGTTGATTAACTGATGATCAAGGTTTCCTGATCATGAACATTGGAGGTTGTTAATAACGGGGTCATGTCATTAGAAGAATGATGTGATGAACACATACCCAAATAAAGTATAGTAATGTGATCAAGTCATTAAGTTTATAGTGTTATATTCATACGAAGTAACCCTAATCCTTAAACCATGAGGTCATGTCAATCACTAACACCGGAGGAATGATTTGATGACATAAAATGTCACACCGTAAAAGGGTGACTATAAAGTGGGTGTTGGGTACTCTGAAAGTATTATTTGAGGCTCATGGATCAAGAGTAGGATTTTTTTCCATCCAAATGACACAGAGATATACTCTGGTCCCTCTCGGTGAAATCACATTGATGGTGCAAGGCTTGCACTCGTTGGGAGAACCCAAGAGGAAGGTATGAAGAGCACATCAACAGGTTTCCCTCACAAAGAAACCAAGGTTGAATCGACCAGTAGGAGAAAGAAATCACTTCCGAAGGTTGATGCAGCTGATGTGGCAGGGTGCACTACCGTTTCAGCAGCAACGGGGAACCTACACAACACAATCAAATCACTTTTCCCCAACGAAGCAGTGAGGTTGTCAATCTCACCGATTTGCTGAAAACAAAGAGGTTAAACTTATGGTGTGGAAAACAGTACTTGTTTGCAGTAGATGAAAAGAGAACAGCGATGGCAGTAGGAAAACAGTGGGAACAGTATGAGAACAGAGATTGCAGTGGTTGCATTATCAGTGTAAAGAAAATAGACCGGGGTCCATAGGTCACTAGTGGTGTCTATCCAAATCAGATAGATAACATGCTGGGTAAACAAATTGCAACTGGGAAATTGATAGATATAAAGGCTGCACCATAGTGCATATGCATGACATGATGATTACTATGTGATTCATGCGGTCATTACAACAAGATACATAGACCATTATCCAACTGCTTCTATGACTAATAATCCACCCTTAGAATGTCATCCGGGCAAAACCTTGGGTATTAAGTTGCAAGCAACAGATAATTGTAGTCAGCAAAGTGTGTAATGTAAACAATGTAAACATCGTTGTTTTCTCCCTAATGGAAACAACACATCCCCACCCGTTTACGTTTATGTCACTCGAGCGTGAGTGAAAGGGAGGCATGAACCCACTATCGGGCATAAATACTCCCTCTTGGAGTCACAAGCATCTACTTGGCCAGAGCATCTACTAGCAACGGAGAGCATGCAAGATCATAAATAACATACACATGAAAAGAACATGATAGATTGATAATCATTGGACATAGAATTCAATATTCATAGGATCCCAGCAAACACAACATGTAGCATTACAATAAGATGATCTTGATCATGTTAGGCAGCTCACAAGATCTAAACATGAGGCATAAAGAGGAGAGAACAACCATCTAGCTACTGCTATGGACCCGTAGTCCAAGTATGAACTACTCACGCATCATTCCGGAGGCGGGCATGGGGGTGTAGAGCCATCCGGTGATGATTTTCCCTCTCGGCAGGGTGCCGGGGAGATCTCCAAAACCCTCCCTGTAACACCCGGGGGATTTTCCCCCAAGTAGATTTTTTTTCTTGTCTTCTTTTGTTGGCATTGCATTGCATCATGTGCTTGCATTTGTTTTCAAACAATTTAAAATTCCAACATGTGCCAATGTCTTCAAAACAAACCACCACCAATAACAATTCATCTGTTTTCCATAAACTTGAACTTTCAAAATAATTAACTTGGTCAATTTCTAAATATTCATTTAATGTGAGTTTGAAGCAAACTCATTTTTAAATTCAAACAAGATGTAAATATTTGAAATTATCAAAAACTAAACTTTGTGCAAGTGGGCATTTTACATGCTGAATGCAAGGAAATCATTTTCACAAATTTTGGAGAGCAAAAGCCCTTTCTTTTCTAACTAATCCTATCTCTACAAAAAAAAAATAAAGGAACAAAAATAATAAATCAACAAAGGGGGAGGCAGACCAGCCCAAAAAGGGCCAGCCCACCTACCACCCCTTTCCCCCCAGCCCAGCAGCCCCAACCCTGCTTCTTCTTCGTACGGACAGACCACGAGGAGGACGTCACCCTCCACCACCGATCCCCCACCTGCTCCCTCCTCCCCTCCTCTACAAAGCCACCTCCTTTCTCCTCCCTAACCCTAGCCGCCTCCTTCTTCTCCCTTCCATCGCCGCCGCCATCTTCTTCTCTTTCTCTTCCTCCCCCCAATTCTTCCTCTCTGTCTTTCTCTGAACCAAGAAAAAACAGCCACCATGGCCGTGAGTTTGAGGCCATGGCGCCGTCGCTACAGCCCCCTTCCGGCCAAGATGACCGCGGAAATGGAGAGCCCCCGCCTCCACGTCCCTCCTCGCTGCACCTCCGGGCTGGAGACGCCCTAGGTCGAGCACGGCGAGCACCTCCTTCCCCCTCCGTCTCGGGCGGCCTGCAGGGACGTCACCTGCGCCTTCCTCTAATCACCACGACATCCCGCGCCGTCGACCACCGAGGTGAGCCCACCCCGTCCCGGCCTAGGCCCTTACCCCCCCCCTCGTGCTCTGGACGCGCTGCCATCGCGCGCCGTCGTGGTTGACACCGGCGGCGGGCTGCAGTTCGTCCGTGCCTGTACCGAGCGCTGAACAAGTTCAGTTTCGTCAGGTTCCCCGCGCAGCAAAACCTCTTAATCTGTCCGATTCGTATAGTAGCACAACCGAGCAGCTAGCCTAGTGGTTGGCGCCCTGTCCCGCACGCTGGAAGCCCCGAGTTCGAATCCCAGTCGAGGCAGAAAGCCACCCCTTTTTTCCTCCTTTTTCTTTTATTTCTCGAATTCCAGAAAAACAGATCTGAGTCTTTAATTGTAAAATCAATAACAAATTGAATATTGATCCAATTTCAACGATTCAAATTGCTATGGATTCAGAATCTTGTGCTCTTTCTGTTAATGTCAAAGTTGCAACATGTTTCTGTAATAATTTTTGCACTAAATAATTAAATACAGAAAATGCAATAAAAATTTGAAACTTTGGAATTTCATAACTTGAGTTCTGTTCATCCAATTTGAGCAAACTTGAGCTCTAAAAATTTGTCTTAACAAACTCTACACATTGGTATTTTATTTGGTCACAATTGAATTACATTTGAACATGTTTCCCTCTGTTTACTAAAAAGGGCAGAATAAAATACTTATGAAGAATTGCATAATAAATTCAATAATAACCCAAAAATTATGTTTAATAGCTCAAATTGTTCATTGAAACATTTTATACATGTTTTCAACCTTTTCAATACAATTTGTTTACTGTTTTCCCTAATTAAAAGTGGTGCAATAAGTCAATGATTTAATAAACCTTTTAAATTGCAAAATTCATAACTTGGGCAATTCAAATCCAATTCCAACATGTAAAATATGTTTTCCATCCCATTTTTCATGAACTTTGCTAATATCAACTTTGTTTGCTATTTTGAATAAATAAAATTGCTGAAAACAACTATTTCTTATTTAATGCATTTAAAATTGCTAATTTGATAACTTGCTCATCTAAAATCCAAATTCAACAAATGAAATATGTATTCCACCTAAAATTTTGTGTTCTTTCCAAATATAAATTTTGTTATCTGTTTTGAACATTCAAAATTGGTGAAAACAACAAATGTTTGTTTAAATCATTTAAAATGCCAAAGTTCATAACTTAACAAATAAAATTCCAAACTTGGTAAACAACATATCAAACTGAAGCTATTGTTGTTTTCTTATTGTTTTCATCATCCATGCATCATTCTAATCAACTTTCACATGATGGTTATTTGTAGATCATTTAATTCAACATTAATTCATGGGCTTTTCCATATGCAATCCAAATTGCATATGGGCCCATTTAAATATGTTTACCATGTCAACTAGTTTATCTTTGATGCATCCTTAAACTTGTCATGCATCCATATCTTGATCATGCTGGATCTTTTGCCGTAGTAGTAATTGTTGCATTCGGTGTTTGTTCTAGTTCGTTGCTTCTTCACGGATAGGACGTTGAGATGATGTGAGCAACGACAAGTTCTTCGGATGTACCTCTACTTGCTGGATTCCAGGCAAGTATACTCACTTGCTGCCTATGGCTGCCTTTCATCACTTGTTACCGATTCTTTCCGTTGTTCTTATTCTAGCCTTTTGATTCGATGCTTGTGTCTCGATCCTATCATATGTTTACCTTGCAGCCATGATATAGCCTTTCCTTCCACTTCCTATTAACTGTTGCTTGTTTACCTTGTTGGCCCTCGTGTCGTAGTTGCATGCTTATTGTTGTTTGCGCTCAGGTCTTGTTGTCCTTTTTCATATCACCTGTTTAGTTGATAGTTGGGTTTCAACTTAATCAACAACATGTTAATGTTTTGGGTAATAATAATTTGATGATAAGGCACCGGCAGGAGGCCCGGCGTGGTTTTGAGGCCTGCTAGTATCGACCTTAATTAGGAAAAGGGTCTTGTCCTCTGATCCATGATGAGCGCACTAACCGCATGTGGGAAGCGAGTATGGGCGCCCCCCGCAACTTTGATTCGATTCGCATCTCGTCCAAATCGCCTCATTTAGTTCGGGTTTTCCATTTGCCGCATGCATATGCAGGTGCGAACCCTTGGCGCCAGGGTGGAACTTTTGTAGTCGGCATTTAGGGAGACACGTTCTTAGAGTGCTATGAGGGTCCCCTTTTCTTCGTGGGGCTTGATTAGCCGTGCGCTCAATTGCACGGGGTTCTTTGGGCTTGATGCGAAGAAGAGTTGGGTTGTGTTGAGTGCCCCGCTTGGTGGAAGTGCATTTCCATCTGGCGGGTCATTCTTACGTGTACGGCCAAATTGGTGCATCCCTGCAGGGTTAAATCTTCTCGAGAAGCCGTGTTGTCCGCGGTTATGGATGACTTGGTGAAAGTGCTGGCTAACAAGTACTCAGACAACTTACACTTAACGATGATAACTTGACTAGTAATATAGATTACCTCCACCATAAAAATGAATGTCACCTTAATCAACAGTGTGAGTTTCCTTGGGTTGCTTCCTTAGTAGGGGGTAACGCTGGATGGGTATTGTTTGGTGAGTAGTTGTAGTTGGTTCTGATACGCTCTCTTATCCCTTTCTATTAGCCGGAAGTTGTAGCGCGTCTCTTTAGTTGTTAGTGCTGCCCGCTGCCGCTTCTTTGCAATAATCCTTCCTTCCGTTGTACCCAAAGTATTTGTATCTTGTGATGATTGGTTACGCTGGTATCTTGTGAGTATGGTTTATCCACTTGCCAGTACTTAATAGTACTGACCCACGAATCCTTTTCGTGGCTGCATATTCCACATTGCAGTCAACAGGTTTGAAGTCTGACGACGTTAGCTTGGGAATCCCTCCGGCTTGGCCTGGGCAGGGATTGGACGCCATCGGTTATCTTCAGGACTCTTAGTCCAATTTGTATCTTGTCCGTAGTCGGACACTATGTTGTTTCTTCCGCTGTTATTTGGATCTTTGTATTGTATCAGTTGTATCCTTGACTCGTTTGAGTCGTCTTGTATATATCTCTTCTGTTGTTGTTGCGGAATATTCGTGAACTGTTGTAATGTTATCACAAGTGGCAACCTGGAATCGGTTATTATGTGGATTTTGGCGGAAATGCTGAAATCTGCATAGTGCCCGATCTCGGGGCGTCACACTCCCAAACTAGGGTTGACGGTGATGGCGACCGCGAATGTTTTTGGTGGAAAAGGCTTGGGTGCTTAGGACCTCCCGAGAGGTATAAATAGGTGAGAGGGCAACGTCGGTGGGCGGCCAGGGGGGCACACCATCCCCAGGAGCGGCCAGACGAGGGGTGCGCCGCCCTATGGTGTGGGGCCCCTGTGGCCCCCCTCCGGGTCCCCTCCGGACTCCGTGTGCGCGGCAGATTTCTAAGACTTCTGCGCTTCGAATCGTCCAATTCCGAGAATATTTCCAGAACAACTTTCCTGAAACTAAAAATAGCAGAAAACAGGAACTCGCTCTGTGGCATCTTCTCAATAGGTTAGTCCCAGAAAATCGATAAAAATGGCATAAAGTGTAAAGGAAACATGTTTCATATAGTATGAAAACAACATGGAACATCAGAAATTATGGATAAGTTTATGACGTGTCAACATCCCCAAGCTTAGTTCCTACTCGTCCTCGAGTAGGTAAACGATAAAAACAAATAATTTCTAAGGTGACATGCTACCAACATAAACTTGATCATCATAAAGTAAAAGCATATGTACGCTGAGATCATAGTACTTAAAACAGAGGCATGATAGATGTAATTCTAACAATGAAACTTAGCAATCACTTTACATCATGAAAAGTAACACAAATAAAAGAGCATGAATAATAATGCACTTGAAAGTTATAAGTTTGTTTTGAGCATAAAGAAAACATAGCAAATTGATATTTCGCTTGTCCTTAAGAGTGGGGAAAAACATAAATGCTAGGACACCTTCAAAGTTCAAGTGGATGACTAGAACAAATAATTTGAGAACAAGTAATAACACATCATGAATCAATTAATAATAGCTTTTGGGACCAATGCACATTAAACTCAGAATGGTAACTACGCTCTCTCAACTGTGCATAAAGTTAGAAGATGGAGACACAACACAAAAGTAAAAGAAAGGCCCTTCACAGAGGGAAGCAGGGATTAACTCATGTGCTTGAGCTTTTTATTTTATTAAACAGAGGTATTGAAAACATTTTTTTAGAGAGGTGTATGCTTATATCAACGAATGGTAAACAGAAAATACAGTACATCACAAGCCAACTAGACTTCACAAGAGCGGCTCCCATTGAAGGACGCATCTGGTATACAAGTTTATCACTGTTTCTCTTTTGTTTACACAATTATGCTTTGACTGATAAATCAGGGGTAGAAATAGTGAAGAGAATTTAATAGTAACCAATTTTGTGGCTGGGAACCCCGCTGTCAGCTCTTCTATCATTTGGATAAGCGTATGAAGCCACTAGTCTAGGTGTGTAAAGTCCAATCAACAGGTGAGATAAAGATTCTCTATTTACGTCCTCATGAGCTAAAACTGGGGCACAAAACAGGAATAATTTTGAAAGTTTTAACGGTTGCACATGAGAAATTTACTTGGAGTCGCGGTTAAATACCACATGTAGGTAGGTATGGTGGACACATTTGGCAAAATTTGGTTTTTTGGGAGTTGGATGCACGAATAGAGCTCATACTCAGTACAGGTGGAGGCTAGCAAAAGATTGGGAGCGACAAATCAAGAGAGCAATAATGGCCATAATCATGCATAGCGACAAAAACATTATTAATCGAAACATAAAGGGTATTACAAGTCAAAAACTAAATGATCATAGAGGCTATAAGTGAATGGTTTGTAGTCATAAACTTGGTGTAAGCATGTGCCAAGTCAACTAAATAAAGCATTCGAAGGAGAAAACCACAAATTCATGCTTCAATATGACAAAAACAACTCATGAGTCTTTCAATGACACATTGAGCACTCTCAAATATTTGAGACAAGTCATGCTTAAATAACAACTACTAAGCATAGAAGTAAAATAACATCTAGCATGACATGAAAAAGTCTAGCCACTATCTATACAAGCTTCTATTTGCACCGTTATAAGCACAAAAAGTGTACTACTGCTTTCCAACATCAATCATTTTATACTAAACAAAAACTCTCAAAGAGATATAGAAATGAAACAATAGAGTAATAAAATAAGTCTACTAGAACTAACAGCTCTGAATAAGAGATGCATGAAAAACAGGAGCTAAAAGGATCTGCAGCAGCTAGAAGAAAAACTAAGAATACGAGCATGTAAGAAAGTATTCATATGAAAAAGCGGAGCATGTCTCTCTCCCACACAAGAATGCTGGGTTCCAAACATATTTATTGCAGCCAGGAAAACAAAATAAAAAACAAACAGGCGCTCTAAGTAAAATGCATATGATGTGACCGAATAAAAATATAGTTTCACTAGAAGTGACCTGATAAATTGTTGATGAAGAAGGGGATGCCTTGGGCATCCCCAAGCTTAGACGCTTGAGTCTTCTTAGAATTTGCTGGGATGAACCACGGGGGAATCCCCAAGCTTTGGCTTTGCACTCTTCTTGATCACATTATATCACCCTCTTCTCTTGACCCTTGAAAACTTGCTTCACACCACACTCAATGTAATTCACATTAGAGGGTTAGTGCACAATCAAAATTCACGTGTTCTAAATGGACACAAGAATTATTAATACTTTTTAAACATTAGATACAGCCACTGATGTTTCGTGAAGCAAAGAAACCCACTCGACATAGTAAAAGAGAGAATGCAAGTAAAAAAGCAGAATCTATCAAAACCAGAATAGTCTGTAATGACGAATTTTTTTCGGGGCACTTACGTTGCTCAGATCGAAAAATATAAAGCATGAAAAAGTTTCGGAATTAGCTGAGGAAGAAGCACAAAAAATTTCAGGTCATTTTGATCTTTCTGTGAATTATGCGATTTTTTACGGTGGACAGCAGAAATCTATTTCCTGCGCAGAAATCCAAAACCAACCTCAACTTTCACTAGAGACTTTACTTGGAACAACAAATGCGAGAAAATAAAGATATAAAATAGTTGCTACAGAATTAAACAACACCTTGACTCAAAGAAAACAGAGAAAGACAAATCGAAAAAATAAAACCATAGGTTATCTCCCAAGAAGTGCTTTTCTTTAACGCCTTTTAGCTGGGCCCAGAAAAATAGAATCAAGTATTTTTAAGTGAAGGAGCATCCATATTGTAACTTGTTCAAATAATAGAATCAAAATTAAACTTGATTCTCTTCCTAAGAAAGTGTTCCATATATTTCTTGAGTCGGAACTGATATTTAATATTCCCGTCTTTCATATCAATAACAGCACCAACAGTTCTAACAAAAGGTATTCCCAAAACAATAGGACAAGAAGCATTGCATTAAATATTCATAACAACAAAATCAACAAGGACAAGGTTATTATTAACCATAATAAGAACACCAACAATTCTCCCCAAAGGTTTCTTTCCAACATTATCACTAAGACGAATATCCAAATAACAGTGTTCCAAAGGAGGCAAATCAAGCATATCATAAAATTTCTTAGGCATAACAGAGATACTAGCATCAGGTTCACATAGAGCATTACAATCAAAATCATTCACATTAATTTTAATGATGGTTTCCCAGCCATCATCTAACTTCCTAGGGATAGAGGCTTCACATCTTAATTCATCTTCTCTAATTTGTATGAGAGCATTTGTAATATGTTTTGTGAAAGCCATATTCATAGCACTAGCATTAGGATAACTAGCAAGCTTTTGTAGGAACACAATTAATTAAGATATGTTGCAGTGATCTCCTCATGTTCCGACATTTGGGGAACATGGATTTCAGTCTTTTTCTTCGCAGATTTTACACCACTGCCTCCTCAAACTTCCAGGTTTTGGTTGGAAATGTATGCATTTGTCCACCTTTTTCTTCTGTAGTTTGGATAGCAGCTTCTTAGAGGACTTCTTTTTCCTCTTGAAATATGGAAGTTTTCTGTTTGGTTCATCTTCCGTCAATTCCTTGACGTTAGGATACGTTGGACTAACTTTGCCTTCATATTCCTCTCCTTCTTCCCTATCATCTGGCGGAGGGGTTTTGGGGTCTTCCTCTTCCTCTGCATCCGAGTTTCCAATCGGTTTTGCCATGAGAACTTCATGGAAGCTCCCCTGCATGAATTTGACCTTTCTTTCGAAAGTGTCTTCATCTTCATCTTCGGAATCTGTATCTGTAGATCCGGTTTCTGAATCCATCTTTGCTTCTATGGCAGCTAATACAGATTCAGCTTCCGAGTTTGTTGCCTGACCGGCGGATGTCGGATCTTCCACCTTTCTTGTGGGGTCATGATTTTCTGCCTTTTCCACGGGATTTTCGTCTTCCGTGCTTTCAGCGATCTCAGACTACACCATACCAATAAAGTAGGATATGGTTGCACGCACCTCTGAAGAGGCGGCGAATCCAGATGTGTTTTGGCGATATGCGGCTATGAAAATTTGATCTGCCCCTATGTAGGAGTAGGCCAAATCTGAGAAAAATCCGGCATTGAAGCCTTCATCTATTGGGCATAGGGAGGGTGGGATAAAATTACTTCCACCACAGAATCCCATTGCTTCTGCTGTTAAACCGATAAGAACATTAGCAGATCCAATCGGTAAAACGCAGATACTTACCAGATGATTTTGTGCTGGCATGTAAGATCCGTTGTCGAGGAAGCGTCCAACGTCTCTGTTGAATTCCAGGCTTCCGACAATTATTGTGCTGCCGATTCCGTCGAGTATTCCCGCTTGGAACGTAACTCCCGACGGTGCTGGCCCCATGGTGGGCACCAACTGTCGAGACTTTGTTGTAAGGATCATGGACGGGGGTGCCATAAGCCTACTGGTAGAACCGCGGAGGGACATGGAAGAACTGTAAAATGAGAACACGGTTTTTACCCAGGTTTGGTACGATGCAACTAGGCGGTGTCCCTACTCCTGCAATCTCACTAAAATCAGTGTTGAAACCTGAAGTATACAGAGTACAATTGTGAGTATGGTTTCGCTAACTTGGCGAGGATGAACTTCTCGGCGGGTTGGCTTCTAGCTAGATTGTGTTCTTCTCTTTCGCTCCCGTCCGGCTTTATATAGGTAGCCAGACTAGGGCTTACAGGGAGAAACCTAGAAGACTACGGAAAGTATCTAACTTGGAAAGTAAGGCATTCGGCTTCTTCTCCAAGCCGGACCATGATTAGGCCGTGGTCCAGGTTCTTCTAGAATCCGGCTTACTGCGCGTCAGCTTACTGGGCCGGCCAATGGACTCCATTCCATTGCCTATGGGCCACCCTGGTAATCTGGCCTTTGGCCAATGCCGAATATACCTCTATTTGGCATATATCCGACACAGGATAAAAATAACAACTAGAATAAGAACTAACTTTTTTGTGTTTTTGATAATGAGAAGCAAACAAGACAAACTAAAATAAACTAAGCAAAACAAAAATAAAGTAAAGAGATTGTAAGTGAGAGACTCCCCTTGCAGAAATCCTCTTCCTCCCCGGCAATGGCGCCAGAAAAGTGCTTGATGGTGCATGGCTTGCACTCGCTGTGAGACCCCAAGAGGAAGGTATGAAGAGCACAACAACAAGTTTGCCTCAAAAAGAAACCAAGGTTGAATCAACCAGTAGGAGAAAGAAATCACTTTCGAAGGTTGATGCAGCTGATGTGGCAGGGCGCACTACCAGTTCAGAAGCAACGTGGAACCTACACAAAAAAAATCAAATCACTTTGCTCCAACAAAGCAGTGAGGTTGTCAATCTCACCGGTTTTGCTGAAAACAAAGAGGTTAAATGTATGGTGTGGAAAACAGTACTTATTTCCAGTAGATTAAAAGAGAACAACGATGGTAGTAGGAAAACAGTATGAACAGTATGAGAACAGATATTGCAGTGGTTGTATTATTAGTGTAAAGAAAATGGACCGGGGTCCACAGGTCACTAGTGGTGTCTCTCCAAAACAGATAGATAGCATGCTGGGTAAAAAAATTACGGCTGGCCAATTGGCAGATATAAAGGTTGGACCGTAGTGCATATGCATGACATGATGATTACTATGTGATTCATGCGGGCATTACAACAAGATACATAGACCGTTATCCAACTGCATCTATGACTAATAATCCACCCTCAGAATGTCATCCGAGCAAACCTTGGGTATTAAGTTGCAAGCAACAGATAATTGCATTAAGCAAAGTGTGTAATATAAACAATGTAAACATCGTTGTTTTCTCCCTAATGGCAACAGCACATACCCCACCCATTTACGTTTTTGTCACTCGAGCGTGAGTGAAAGGGAGGCATGAACCCACTATCATAAATACTTCCTCCTGAAGTCACAGGCATCTACTTGGCCAGAGCATCTACTAGCAACGGAGAGCATGCAAGATCATAAATAACATACATATTAAAAGAACATGATAGATTGATAATCATTGGACATAGCATTCAATATCCATTGGATCCCAACAAACACAACATGTAGCATTACAATAAGATGATCTTGATCATGTTAGGCAGCTCACAAGATCTAAACATGAGGCATAAAGAGGAGAGAAAAGTCATCTAGCTACTGCTATGGACCCGTAGTCCAAGGATGAACTACTCACGCATCATTCCGGAGGCGGGCATGGTGGTGTAGATCCCTCCGGTGATGATTCCCCCTCTCGGCAGTGTGCCGGGGAGAGCTCCAGAATCCTCCCGAACTAGGGTTGATGATGACGGCGACTGTGGATGTTTTTAGTGGAAAAGGCTCAGGTGCTTAGGGTTAACCTCCTGAGATGTATAAATAGGCGAGGAGGAGGGATAGTGAGATGGACACAAGTGTGTATGGGGTAAGGAGAGAGAGCTCTCACCCCTCTATATATACGGGGGGAGGCACCACTAAGGGGTGCGGCCAACCCATGGTGCCCCACCTCTAGCATTTAGGGAACCAAGATCGTCAAGAATTTCCTAGCTACTTACTATTTTCCTATTGGTACCCTTCTTTCAACTTTGGTTATTTTACACCCTATTTTTCTAGTCGACTGCCAATCTGAATGTTAAGGAAGATTCCAGGGAGAAAATTTATGTCAAACAAATAGATTTCAAGAGATATTTGAAGGGAATAAATATATGTGATGGACATACCAGTAAGAAAATATAAGATGCGTGCGCTAATTCAGGTAAACAAAAAAATGAAGCGTAACGGATCAGAGCTTGAGTACCCATGTAAGCAGCTTCGGCATACACTGAATCCAATGAGAATCCACCTAATCGGGGAATTGAGTGACCGACACGCAGAATCAATCCGGGGGGCAAAACATGGATCGAATTTCGAGAGAAGGAGAAGGATAATTTGGAGAGCTACCGCCTACCAGAGTTGAAACCGGTACCAGTCTGCCACTACGACGTGACCCAACGGGCGCGGTGGATGTCAATGGCAATACATGGATCTTTTAAACTTGGAGGAGGCGGTGGGCACTTCAGACTAGCTATAGTGATGGTATCATAGGTGGTATCATGCAATTTGGTCCCACAAAAAAACTGACGTGGCAGCTAATTAAAGAAGAGAGAGATGATAAGAGTAACATAGGTAGATACCGTATCATGACACGAAAAACTAGAAACTTTAATGACAACTAAATCTTGTACACATATTTACATTGAGATTCTACAAAACAATAAATAGAGTAAGACTATGATACTACTACATGATACTATGCACTATAGAGGTAGTATCATATACCAGTATCATGTGCATGATACTTGTATATGATACCCCCCACTATAACCAGTATCAACCGTGCAGAGCAGTTTCTTCAGTATTTATAACGCAATGATGGTTGATTAATGATGGGAAGCATGCATATTTTTCAGGAGCATTTGTGGGAAGGAGGACATAGGTCAAAGCGGAAGGATTTCTTGCACTAAGTGGGATGTCCCGGCGGCGGAGACAAGAACGACAAACAGCGATGGAATTTATTTTTACAAGGTGAATGGAAATCTACGGGGCATGGCAACCGAGCATAGAGGAGAAGAGCGACCGTCTCTACCTCCCCAAACAGCGACAACCCATAGAGGGTGTCTCGGCTTGGATAGCCCGTAGATGGGCCTCTCACGTAGCCACAAAGAAATGACGCCCAACGTTGGAGGAAATGGACAAGAGAAGACGCATCAACGGGAGTTGGTCGACAACGCGATCGCTAGGGGAATAAGGGGTGACATGGACGCACGAGGAGGCTGGAAAATCAGGTAGTGGGGGACTCCTATTTAGATATAGAAAGTAACGACAGAAAAATCTTTATGGTTTTTATTATTTTTAACAACGAAGCCTATAAAAACAACTAACGACCATCTGATTTCGTTCTTCAATGAGTATTGACGACGAAAATCTGACATTTAATGACCAATATTTTGTCACTAAAAACCTTGTTCCTAGTAGTGGCGGCATGTTGCCACGTTGACGTAAAGAACCACTTATTTAAACCATGCATGTGAAAACAAATCCATGCATTGCATAGAGCATATAGTTCACTTCCCATGACAAATCCTACTCCAAAAGCTCCAAATGACTCCACAAAATGATGAAATAATGCTTAATGTCTGGTGTTTTTTGTTTGTGTTCTAGGTAGCTTGTGGAGGGAATATGCCCGATAGGCAATACTAAAGTGGTTATTATCTTATTTCATGTTTATGGTAAATGTTTATTTCTCATGCTAAGAATTGTATTAAAAGAGAACGTTGATACATGTGTGTTTAATAAACAAACAAGAGTTCCTAGTAACGCCTCTCTTTTAACTAGCTTGTTGATTATCTGATGATCAAGATTTCCTCATCATGAGAATTGGATGTTGTTAATAAAGGGGTCGTATCATTGGGATAATAATGTGATGAACATAGACCCAAATTAAGTATAACCATACGATCAAGACATTAAGTTTATATCGTTATATCTTACATACGAAATGACCCTATTCCTTAGACCATGAGATCATGTCAATCACTAATACCGGAAGGGTGCTTTGATAACGTCAAACATTACACCATAATATGGTGACAATAAAGGTGGCGTTGGGTATTTCGAAAGTGTTAGTTGAGGCTCATGGATCAAGAGTGGGATTTTTTCATCCAAAATGACGGAGAGATATACTCTAGCCCTCTCGGTGATATCACATCGACACCTCTTGCAAGCACGTGACTAGGTCACAGGGATGTCATATCACGGAAAGAGTAAAATAGTACTTGTCGGTAACAAGATCGAACTAGGTATGGTGGATACCAATGATCGGATCTCGGACAAGTAAAATATCGCGAGACAACGGGAATTAGTTACGACGTTAATAGTTCACACGATCACAAGATTCAGCATTGAAGGAGTCATCACGGATCTCCAGATCCCTCTATTGCTTATTGATCGGAGAAGTGTCTCGATCGTGTCTATGTTATTAACGAACCGTAGGGTGACACACTTAAGGTTTGACGACACATTTGAGAGGATACAGAATATAGGAAAAAGGATTGGACATCAGTGAAATTGTTTCGGGTAAAATTTAAATAGTTCAAGTGTTTGCTATCAAATGGTTGTTAATAGAATTAGCAAATGATTAGTGGGGTTATGTGAAAAAGTTTTTAATGGAATTAACAATAACTAAATTAAAGAAATGACATTTTTATTTATTTAATAAATAAAAACACTTGGAATTTTGAGTGGAGAATTATGAGAGAATGAGTGGGTCTGAGTGGAGTGTCCACTCACATGAAGAGGGAAGAGGTGGGGGCACTATGGCTTGGCTGCATCCCCCCTTAGGGCTGCCTCCCCCCCCCTATAAAAGGAGGGTGAGATCTCCCTCTCCTACACACACTTGGTGTCATCTCTTCTCCCTCCTCCCTCTGCTCCACCTTATGGTCATCAGCTTGGCGAAGCCCTAACCGCGTAGTTTCTCCAGCACATCACGCCATCGTGCTGCTGGAGTTTCCGGTGGATTTTCTACTTCTGCTGCCCCACTGGATCGAGGGAACGAAGGTCGCAATCAAGCCGTACGTGTGACCGATCATGGAAGCGTTGTTGGATTGCAGTGCACATCTTCACGATTTTGAGATCGACGTGAGTTCGACTATATCATCAATGATATTCGATCTCGTAACACTTTGTGTCTTCGAGAGGTATGTTCATCTTAGACTAATTCTCCCCGTTACTTACATCTTTTAGATTAGATCTTGGCCCTTCGTGTGTTCTTCGTGTAGGAAATTTTTTGTTTTCTATGCTACGAACCCATCAGTGGTATCAGAATCGGATCTATGCGTAAATGTTTTTTGCGGGTAGAACACGTAGGTGTATGTGGGTGTTGATGAGCATGTTATTATCTCCTTGAGTATTTTTTTTATCTTAGTGGCATAGTGGGATGATGCGGCCCTGGACTAACTTTACATGTCCACGTAGATGAGACTTGTCCCACGACTGACATGCAACTTGCATTGCATAATTTCTCAGAGGGTGTCAAGTATCTCCCACTATAGTTAAGATCTAATATACAACGTGATGTTTATAATTTGTTTATCAACGTTGTGGTTCATGTTCGTAGGTATGAACGGTTCTATCTTTGAAATCCCTAAGCCACGTAAAATATGAAAAAAAAATTAGAGACGTCTAACTTGTTTTTGCAGGGCATGTGATGTGATATGGTCAATGTTACAAATTTGATGTATGAAATGATCTCTTTTGTAAATTATTGACATACCGGCTGAAGTCGTATGGTTGTCTTATTATTTATGGCCTGGGTGTTGTATATCATATCCATGTGATATGTTGTAATTTTGATGGACAATCAAGATGGAAGCACCACGGGCCTTGGTGCCACGCTGGTGGAATGATCGATATCATACCATGATGCACAAGATGGAGATCAAGTGCAAGAAGGATCATATCATATCACATTATTCATGCATGTGATGTTAATCCTTTTATGCATCTTATTTTTCTTAGATCACGACGGTATCATTATAAGATGATCCCTCTCACTTAATATCAAGATAATAATATGTTCTTCCTTAGTTTGCACTGTTAAGAAAGTTTGTCATTTTGAGACACCATGTGATGATCGGGTATGATAGACTCAACGTTTACATACAACGGGTCTTGTACAGACATGGCCTCAGAACACACGCAATACTATGGTTCTACTTGGAGAGCCTAGCATGTACAAACATAGACTCAGAACACGTAACCGAAAGGTAAAGCATGAGTCATATGAATGATATGATGACCATGTCGATGTTCTCCTTTGCAACTACACCGTCTCACGTGATGATCGGTTTCGGTGTAGAGAATTCGGTTCGTGTAATCACTAAAACGACTAAAGGGATGTTTTTTAGTGCGATTTCATGGGTTAATTTTAGAATTAACTTGAAATTAATTTATCATAAACTTAGTCTAAATAGTCTTTGCCAATATGTTATAGATCATGGCACCACATACCTTCAATTTCGATATGTTCATGGAGAAAGAAAAACTAGCGAACAATGGAAGCAACTTTACCAGGGCACTTAACCTGAGGATTCTCCTCACTGCTTGCAAGAAGCTCTATGTGCTTGATGCACCACTGGGTGACCAGCCCGCTGCTGATGCTTCTGGTGAAGAGAAAAATGTTTTGTGACTCAATAAGAAGACCACATCATAGTTCATTGCGGCATCCTGTATGGATTAGAGCCAGAGCTGTGAAACCGTTTCGAGAACAGGAATGCTTTTGATACAGTGGGAGAATTGAAATTAATTTTCGATACCCATGTTGTTGTAGAGAGTTATGACGCTTCAGAAAATTTCTTTAATTGCATGATGGAAGAGAACAGCTCCGTTAGTGAGCATATACTCAGAATGTCTGGGTACGCTGATAAGCTCATAGATTTGGGAATAACGATCCCCAATGAGTTAGGAATACATTGTGTTCTCCAATCCCTACCATCTAGTTATATGAACTTTGTGATGAACTATAATATGCAAGGCATGAAGAAGACTCTCCCTGAGCTTCTTTCAATGCTTAAGACCGCTGAAGTGGAGATCAAGAAAGAACATCAAGTGTTGATGATCAATAAGACCACTAGTTTCAAGAAAGGCAAGCCAAAGGTCAACTTCAAGAAGGGTGGCAAGACTGTTGCCACACCTGAGAAGAAAACCAGGAATGGAGGTAAGGTTGAGACTAAGTGTTTCTATTGCAAGGGCACTAGACACTAGAAGCATAACTGCACCAAATATCTGGCAGATAAGAAGGTTGTCAAAGTGAAAAAAGTTATATGTGATATACATGTTATTGATGTGTACCTTACTAATACTCGTAGTAGCACCTGGGTATTTGATACTGGTTTGGTTGCTCACATATCTAACTCGAAACAGGAACTACAGAATAAGCAACCACTAGCGAGGGATGAGGTGACGATGCACGTCGGCAATGGATCAAGAGTTGATGTGATCGTCGTCGGGATGCTACCTCTCCATTTACCATCTGGATTATTCATAAACCTTAATAATTGTTATTTGGTGCCTGCGTTAAGCATGAATATCGTATATGGATCTTGTTTAACGCAAAGTGATTATTCATTTAAGTCTAAGAATAATGGTTGTTCGATTTATATGAGTAATATCTTTTATGGTCACGCACCTATGAAGAATGCTTTATTTCTTTTGGATCTTGATACTATTGATACACATATTCATAATGTGAATGCCAAAATAATTAATTTAAATGATGATATTGCTACTTACATGTGTGATTGCCGCTTAGGTCATATTGGTGTAAAACGCATGAAGAAGCTCCATTCTAATGGACTCTTAGAATCACTTGATTATGAATCATTTGAGACATGTGAACCATGCCTTATGGGAAAGACGACTAGAACCCCGTTTTCCGGCACTATGGAATGGGCAACAAATTTATTGGAAATCATAAATACTGATGAGTGTGGTCGAATGAGTGTGTCAGCGCGCGGTGGATATCGTTATTTTTTCACTTTCACGGATGATTTAAGTATATATGGATATATTTACTTCATGAAACACAAGTCTAAAACGTTTGAAAAGTTCAAAGAATTTTAGAGTGAAGTTGAAAACCATCATAACAGAAAGATTAAATTTCTACGATCTGATCGTGGAGGTGAATATTTAAGTTAAGAGTTTGGCATGCATATGAAACAATATGGAATAGTTTCATAAATCACACCTGCCGAAATACCACAGCCTAATGGTGGTTCCGAACGTCGTAATCGTACTCTATCAAATATGGTCTGATCTATGATGTCTCTTACAGATTTGCCACTATCATTTTAGGGTCACACACTAGAGACAATTGCATTCACTTTAAATAGGGCACCATCTAAATCCGACAAGACGACACCGTATGAATTATGGTTTGGAAACAAACCTAAGAAGTCATTTCTAAAAGTTTGGCGATGCGATGTTTACGTGAAGAATCTTCAACCTGATAAACTCGAACCCAAAACGGAAAAATGCGTCTTCATAGGATACCCTAAAGAAAGAATTGGGTACACCTTCTATCACAGATCTGAAGGCAAGGTTTTCGTTGCGAAGAATGGATCCTTTCTAGAGAAGTAGTTTCTCTTGAAAGGTGTGAGTAGTAGGAAGGTAGAAGTCAACAAGGTTATTGAATCTTCTCTTCTTGGAATGGAGAGTAGCGCAGCGCCGAATGTTGTTCCAGAGCTGACTCCTCCAGTTGAAGAGGGAATTAATGATCAAGATCATGGAACTCCGGAAGAGGAAACTAACGTACCTTGCAGGTCAGCTAGCGAAAGTACAGCTCCTGAACTATATGGTAATCCCGTCTTGAATTTCATGGTAGATGAAAATGATTACCCTGCAATGTATGATGAAGTGATGATAAGCCCAGATTCCAACAAATGGCTAGAAGCCATGAAATCCGAAATGGGATCCATGTACGAAAACCAAGTATGAACTTTGGTGGACTTACCCAATGACCGCAAGGCCATTGAGAACAAATGTATATTCAAAAGAAAACTGGGGATGATGGTAATGTGATCATCTATAAAGCTCGGCTTGTCGCAAAAGGTTTTCAAAAAATTGAAGGAGTTGACTACAATGAGACTTTCTCACTTGTAGCGATACTGAAGTCTGTTAGGATTATGTTAGCAGTTGTTGCATGTTTCGATTATGAAATCTGGCAGATGGATTTCAAAACAGCGTTCCTTAATGGTGACATTGAGGAAGAGTTGTATATGATGCAACCCAAAGGTTTTGTTGATCCTAGGGATGCTCACAAGGTGTGCAAACTTCAACGTTCTATTTATAGACTGAAGCAAGCATGCCGGAGTTGGAACCTCCTTTTTTATAATATGATCAAAGAGTTTGGATTTATCCAAACTTATGGAGATGTTTGTACTTACAAGAAAGTGAGTAGGAGATTTGTAGAATTTCTAATACTATATGTGGATGCCATATTGTCGATTGGAATGATACAAAGCTTTTGAAAAGCATAAAAGGTTATTTGAATAGTAGTTCTTTTTATGAAACATCTTAGTGAAGCAGCTTATATATTAGGCATCAAAATCTATAGGGATAGATCAAGACACTTAATTAGACTTTCGCAAAGTACATACCTTGACAAGATTTTGAAAAAGTTCAGAATGGATGAAATTAAGAATGGATTCTTACCAATGTTGCAAAGTCCAACTATAGCAGAACATAGAGAGATAATGAATAAGATTCCTTATGCCTCAGCCATAGGTTCTATCATGTATGTTATGCTATGTACAAGACCGGATGTGGCACATGCTATTAGTATGACTAGCAGGTACCAGTCCGATCTAGGTTTGGAACACTGGACGGCGGTCAACAATATCTTTAGGTGCTTGAGAAGAACTAAGGATATGTTTCTCGTGTATGGCGGTGAAGAAGTGCTCGTCGCAAGATGTTACGTCGATGCTAGCTTCGACACCGGTCTGGATGACTCTAAGTCATATCCTAGATACGTATTTATTATGAATGGAGGAGCGGTAATCTAGAGGAGTTCCAACCAATCTGTGGTAGCGGCATCATCAACAAAACCGGAATATGTTGCTGCCTCGGAGACAGCACAGGAAGCAGTTTGGATGAAGGATTTCATATCTGAACTAGGTGTGGTTTCGAGTGCGTTGGATCCGATGGTCATCTATTCTGAGAACAATGGTGCCACACCAATGCTAAAGAACCAAGGTCACATTAGAATTCCAAGAATACCAAGCGCCATTTTCATTCCATCCGTGATCTTGTAAAGGATGGAGATGTGAAGATTTGTAAAGTACACACGGATCTGAATGTGGAAGATCCATTGACTAAACCTCTCTGCAGGGAAAAACATGATCAACACCAGAACTCCATGGGGGTTAGGTTCATTACAATGTAATACAGATTATTTCCCCTGGTGCAAGTGGGAGATGGAAGGGAATATGCCCAAGAGGCAATAATAAAGTGGTTATTATCTTATTCCATATTTATGATAAATGTTTATTTCTCATACTAAGAATTGTATTAAACGAAAACATCGATACATGTGTATTTAATAAACAAACAAGAGTTCCTAGTAATGCTCCTTGTTTAACTAGTTCATTGATTAACTGATGATCAAGGTTTCCTAATCATCAACATTGGATGTTGTTAATAACAAGGTCATGTAATTGCGATAATGATGTGATGAACATAGACCCAAATTAAGTATAACCATACGATCAAGTAATTAAGTTTATATTTTTATATCTTACATACGAAGTGACCTTATTCCTTAGACCATGAGATCATGTCAATCACTAATACCGAAAGGATGTTTTGATGACATCAAACGTCACACCATAATAGGGTGACTATAAAGGTGGCGTTAGGTTTTCGGAAAGTGTTAGTTGAGCCTCATGGATCAAGAGTGGGGTTTTTCCATCCAAAATGACGGAGAGATATACGCTGGGCTCTCTCAGTGATATCACATCGACACTGCTTGCAAGCACATGACTATGTCACAGAGATGTCATATCACGGAACGAGTAAAAGAGTACTTGTCAGTAACGAGATCAAACTAGGTATGGTGGATACCAATGATCGGATCTCAGACAAGTAAAATATTGCGATACAAAGGGAATTAGTTACGACGTTAATAGTTCACATGATCATGAGATTCATCGTTGAATATATAGGAGTCATCACGGATCTGTAGATCCCGCTGTTGATTATTGATCGGAGAGGTATCTCGATCATGTCTATTTTATTCACGAACCGTAGGGTGACATGTCGGACCCATGGATACCAGGGTATCCTGGGCCGTCTGCCACGGGCCCATCCCTTCTAACGCGGGAAGAGTCCGTACCGCGTATACTTGCGGGACGGGAGCGCCGCCACCCTTTTTCCGTCAAGAGGAATCCCTTAAATGAGGGGCCATCTTCGGGGAGATCGCCGCCCGCAGTTGAAGAGGAGCCCTGCCTCGCCCCCGCTCCTCTCCAGGGACGCCCTCAAACCGCTAGGGGAGAGCCCATGTGAAGGTGACGCAAAGTCTCTGCGCGGGTGACGAAGGCGCCGTAGAGCGGCTTTGGCCGTAGTTGCCATTCCCGTGTATAAAGCGCGGAGCACCGCTGCGCGTGCCAAAGCCATTCCCGAGGTTTTTCCCTTTGGTGTAACAATACCAATACTATGCTACAAGACGGAGGCAACGTCACCGGACGCCCCCACTGTTCTGCCATGGACGATGCAGCTGTTCTCGATGACAAAGACCACGCATGCGGCACAGAGTACGAGTTGTCCTACAGTTTGGCACATTTTGGGAACCTTTCCCGCCAAATGAGCGGGAAGGAGGTCCAAACGCCAGTATAAGAAGGGTCCCTTGGCCCTCGTAGAAAGGGATCGAGAGCCCAAACCCATGACGAGCTTCCCATAGTTTGGCGCGAGCACAAGCTCGCACTTGTACTGTAAACACCCACAGTGCAATCCACCAGACAAGCAGTAGTAGGGTTTTACACCACACTGGTGTCCAGAACCTGGGTAACTTCCCGCGTCACCATTATTAGCTCTCACGAGATCCCTCTTGAGGCCTCCCGAGGTGCGTCCGAATGTGGTTAGCCCCTCGTGTTTGAACCTCTAGAAGCGATCCTTTCCTAGACAGATCCACCTCTCCGACATGACACACTTAGGGTGTGTTCAGTTTTGGAATGAGGTAGAATGGAAGGAACCGTTCCATTCCACTAGAATGGAACCGTTCCATTCTTGTGTTCGGTTTGGACAAAAAAAATGTCATATAACCGTTCCATTCTTGTGTTTGGTTTTGAAATGGGGTGAGAATGGAATGGCTAAAAGAGGATCGTGGTCACCTCTTTAATTATTCCTAATGTCGATTAATTATTCCTAAACTTGATTAATTATATGTAAACTCGATTAATTATTTCTAATTTCAATTAATTATTCCTAAATTTGATCAATTTTACTAAACTCGGTTAATTATTCCTAAACTTGATTAATTTGTTCCTAAACTTGATTAATTTATTCTTAAACTCGATTAATTATCGCCAGTTCCACCTCCTCCGGACGATTCAGCCGGACCTGTGCGTTCAACATCTAGAGATAATATTCCCTTTATGGGAACCACCTCATTCCATTCCACCCTTCAACCAAACATAAGAATGGGTTCTGGGTGTGGAACGGTTCCATTCCATTCCACTTCTCCCAGAACCAAACAAACCCTTAAGGTTTGAGAACGCATTTGAGAGGATACAGAATATAGAAGAAAGTATTAGACATGACCAAAAAAAATTCGCGTAAAATTGAAATAGTTCTAGGGATTTTCTATCGAATGGTTGTTAATAGAATTAAAAAATCATTCAGGGCGTTATGTGAAATTTTTTGTTATTGGAATTAACAAATATTGTAGAAAGAAATGAAAATGTTCTACTCATTTAAGAAACAAAAACCCTTAGAATTTTGAGTAGAGAATTATGAGAGAATGAGTGAGTGTGAGTGGAGTGTCCACTCACATGAAGAGGGGAAGAGGTGGGGGCACCATGGCTTGGCCGCACACCTCCCCCTTTGGGCTTCCTCCCCCTCCCCTATAAAAGGAGGGTGAGATCTCCCTCTCCTCCACACACTTGGTATCATCTCTTCTCTCTCCTCTTGCTGCTCCACCTCATGGTCATCAGCTTGGCAAAGTCTTGACCGTGTAGTTTCTCCACCATACCACCCCGTCGTGCTGCTGGAGTTCCGGGTGGATCATCTACTTCCGCTGCCCCGCTGGATCGAGGGAACAGAGGTCGTCAACAAGCCATACGTGTGACCGATCACGGAAGCGTTTTCGGATTGCAGCGCACATCTTCACGATCTTGAGATCGACGTGAGTTCGACTACATCACCAACGAGATTCGATCTCGTAACCCTTTGTGTCTTCGATGGTATGTTAATCTTAGACTCATTCTCCATGTTACTTACATCTTCTAGATTAGATCTTGCCCCTTCGTGCGTTCTTCGTGTAGGAAATTTTTTATTTTGTATTCTACGAACCCCATCGGCTTGGAGATAGAGAAGACAGCCGTCGTGAGAGAGTGAAAAAAACTAGTCCAGTGGGGGAGGAGCCCCACTGAAATGGCATTAAGGTAGGAGGCCGTCCTCGATCAGAATTCCGAAAATACTCTTCCGACGGGATTCGAACTCCAGTTGTTGGGGTGCGCCACTTTGACCCAACCACTAGGCTACTGTCTGGTTCTCCAAGAGAGTGAAAGACATTCGGAAGCACCCTGTATAAAGAGAATTTGTGCGGCACTATTCTCTCTCTCGGTGCAAAGGAATCAACATCTCCCTTCCACAAACCGAAAGGCCCCGCGTCAGATCGTGTCACGTCAGCGGGCACAAAAGGGGCTGCCACAGCCGATGACCGATGGTGGCAGAGCCCACATCGCTTGTTTCCCGTTCCAACCTCGATCGGATTCCTGTTTTGTCCGATGTGTCGCCTCTCCTGATGTGGCAAGCTCCATGCGGCGTTTCTCAGGTCCGCCACAATGATAGTTGGGAAACGATAAGGAAAGGCGCCACACGTCTAGCTCGCGTGTGCGGCGGCACGCCGAGATTATTGTCAATACAAATCAACGGCCCTATACAGTCAAGGTCTCAAGGCGTTGACGCGCACGTCTGTAGCTCTTTCATGTTGTGCATACACGGTGGGTCCTATTACGTCAGCCTCACATGCGTGTATAACTGGGTAATTTATAGTGTTTTCCCCATTTCGTTGTTCTCCTTTCTCTCTCTTCTCGATGTGGCTGCTGAGGAAATTTGGGCGGACCAAAGATCTCACCGGTGGAGGGTCTCTTTCTTGACTGTGACTAGCAAATCCGCCGCATCCTTGCATGCCGGTGAGTCACCCCTTCTGGTCTCTTGGTTACTCAAGATTTCATGGTTGTTCCTCCTCTCCCCTACAGTCTCGGCTAATGAGGCGGTCACGAAATCTAGCCGGCGACGAGGGATAGTGGCTAGGAGCGAGTTGGAGGGGTTAGGTAGGTGGTGCGCCATCTATCTGAAGGAGGATTTGATGGTTATTTTTGCTGAGTAGAGGTGGCGTTTTTTGGCGGCGTCTCTATGTCAGAATTTTTTTCCGGCGATGTGCCTGCACCTCGACCAGTTGGCAAGCGCCCCGGTCCGCTCTTGCATCCATGCGCGTTAGATCCGATGATTTATCGGTAGTATATAGTTAGTTTTTCCTGGGTATCATGTGTCTATGTCTGTAGGATTTTTCGATGATGATTTGCAAAGGTTTGCTGCGATTAGGATAGGTTATGGTGGCTCATGTTGACGGTGATGAGATGATGTGTTTTTCACTGCCTTTTTGTAACCAATTGGTAGTTGTTTTGTGAAAAAATTGGTAATTATGTTGTACTCCCTCCGTCTCAAATTATTTGTCACAAAAATGGACAAAAGTTGATGTATCTAACACTAAATTATGTCTAGATACATCCACTTTTTCCATCTTTGTGACAATTAATTTGAGATGGACTGAGTATTAAAATGGCAAGTTATAACATCCCAGTGTTTGGGAGGTTATAAGGATCTGAATATTATATGTGCATTTGCAAAGCATGCATCTAAAAGTACGGGAAATTTTGGCGCGAAAGTTTAAACGAATCAAAGTGACCAAAGTTTCACTTGACATGATGAAATACGTCTAGATCATCTAGTCAAGAGTACATTTGGAATGTTCTTTATAACAAGCATCTTAAGAAACCAAATCACATGATAAGATAAACCATAGTTGGTTATGACCAACACAAACTCTAAACAAGCCTAACCTCAAGTCTGTAAGTGACTTGGGATAATTCACTAGCTATCTAGAACCCAAAAAGGGGTGAGTATCCAAATCTCATAACTAGTGATCACACTTACACAAGTTAGTAATGCTTGATGGAATAATCTCATCAACAAATATTTTAGACTCTCTAATCATGAACTCTCTAAGTTATCAATTCATTCCCACTACATCTCTATAAATCATGCTCATGACTATCAGGTGAACCATCACAAGTAAATAACAAAGATTCAATAGAGCACAAGTGATACAAACAAGTGTTAACTCAAAAACCACAAATGGGAAATGATATAATAATTGTATTAACATATTTATCGAATATGTACATATCTCATCAATCATAAAAGAAGTACCCAAAAGAAGAATTAAATCTTCTTAAACTACTGCTAAACCTTGATCATTACCTATGATATTTCCAAATCTCTATGTCTGCACCATGAATACAAATGAAGAATATAAAATAACAACATGACACCCTGAGTAACCAATTAAACAACCATTGTCTAAGTCATTAAACTCAAATAACTTTCACATTCTCATTGTTTCAATCATCTTATACAAGTGAGCATATGAAATCTCAACATCTCAATGAACCATTTGATCCACTTACTATTAAGTCATCATTCCATAACCATTCCACACTTTTACTCAAATTCAACAAATCCACAACTAAGGTATATATGGATACAACTAAATAATAACAAAAAGTTATAACCTCTATTAGAGAAATTGAATTGATAGCTAAGTAAAACCAATCATGCATGAAACAAGTATCTATCTTTTGGGAAATAAAATAAGAAGTATATGGAAGGATAATAAAACCATGAACTAACTCTTGATCTAGATCTTGCTATGTTGCCTAGACTATTTTATCTTGTTTCCAATTTTCTCATGCAAGAGAAGCAACCCACAAGAAAGGAGGACTACCACAGGAAGATCTCCAAGAAGATTATTTAGAGTGTTCTAGAAGTGCTACTCTAATCTGATATAAGAGTATTTGGAAACTCTTATATCCTGATATGATCTTATTAAATCTCTTGAAATAGTGTGATATTCCAATGTTAGTGTTATATAGAAGTAGTTTGGTAACAAGACTAATTACCTTGTTAACAGATCACTTTTATGTACTCAAACAATTGAGTTTCATACACAAACAAAGAGAAGGTTGAATAACCTGATATATCTCAGCCAATTGTATATGATTAGTAATTTGGAGGCAAGTCTGGCCCACTTGTTAACAAATTCTTCTTATATGCATATGGCAACTTGATGTCATAAAATAAACCTACATTGTTTTATAACCATCTAAGAGAAATCTTGCTTGGTGTAGTTGATTGTCTTCACCACAAGGGTGAGACAATGAAGATGGAATCCAAGAGCTGATCTTACCTGCTAGTGAACAAAGCAATATCTGAAGACTAGTGACAACTAGAGACAAGAACATCAGGAAACACAAGACCACAACGAATAAACACTGCCTCAGTAAGGGAGCATAAGAAATTCTCCAGTGAAACATTAGGTGATATTAGAGAAACTATAACCCCTATGCCTTGTCAAGACTCATCATAGATGAGGAACAAATAAAAATCACTTTAATGGAAACAATTATCAAGAGAGAAAATAATAAGAAGCACTTGCATCCTAAGCCACTCCTGTTTTCCACTTGATCAAGTACCTAAATAAGAAACATGAATCACACACACCAAAGTAAAATGTCAGCCAAAATTATTAAGAGTTTCATTTGTGAGTATAACAAAGTTGCATAGAAGAAAAACAAGTTCCTTCACCTATTAAAATAATTTGGTTTGAAAAGGAATAAAACACCCTATTGAGTGATTTTCATGAAAGTGCATAGAAACACTACTAAGTAGTTTTACCAAATGATTTTCCAAAAGACTAATAACTAAAATTATTCACCATTATTGAAATAACATGATTGTCATGTCATATTCATATGATAACATGTATGAAAGAAGATTAGAATTCAATTGAAGTTGAAACGGAGTGTAAATAACAAAAACCACTTAATCTAGCACCCTAAATAAAAAAATACAAATATTGCTCAAATTCACCAAAACAATACATGGTGAGGTTGCAAATTTGATGAGATTTTCAAATATAATTTTAATAATTTTTATGTTTTAAAAAAGCCCTGAAAACAATGTTTCTTCTCAGTTTTCTTTAACAGAAGGACCTCGTTGTAAATCTTCCAAACTCCAGGGGGTTATAGCAAGATTCTTTTATTTCTTCTTCTTCCTCTGCCATAAGGCAGAGGAGAAACGCCGTTGTGGCATCGCCACTGCTACCACCTCCTGTGCGTGTTCTTGCCGCTCTTCTGCGTGGATAGGAGATGGAGGAGGTCGTGCTCTTCTTGCTCACTCTCACTTCCTCGCACTCACTCTCCCCGTATTTCCCCTAACCCGAAATGAAACCCTAACCCTAATAGTAGACAGCCGCCACTCGCCGCCGTCCATTCCGGTCACCTGAGGAGAAACCGAGGCCACCATCGGATGCGCCTGGATCTCCTCTTCCTCCTCGAGTAGACATGGAAGCTGGGAAGGTCGGAGCTCGCCGAATTGAAGCCATCCTCCCCGACGATCGCGCCGCTGTTTTTGCAAGCTCCGGTCGCCGTGGAGACTTCTCCGGCCACCGCGATCCCTTCCCTGCATTCCTGGTGAGCAGGAGAATCTCCCGAGTTGTTACATCTGTCTTCTCGTGGTCCGTAGCGAGCCGTCGTCGATTTACTGTCACCGCCGCCACGCCATTATTTGCCGCCGGCGACTCTGGCGACCATATGGTCCCTCGAGCCGCCCACTCAACTCCCCTTGAGTCCCTCTAGATAGTAACCACATTCGATTGGATCAATTCGGACCAAATCACCGAAATCGAGTTCCATAGAGAAGATTGGTCCTGTGCTGACGTGACCATGACGTCACAGTGACATCGTGAAGATATTCCTGTTATTTTTGATTTAGAATTAAATTGACAGGCGGGTCCCACCTGTCAATTTAAATATTGGCAGAAAATAAGTAAAACTTGTTAATTCAATAATTATTAAAATTATTATCAGAAAATATAGAAAAAATATGGAAATGTTTAGAAAATATAATCTAAATGTTTATAAACTTTTCAAAAATGTTTGATAAAGTTTAAAATTAAACATTTTCTTAAATTAAATTAAATCATTTAAAATTGAGAAAATAATAAATAAATTATAAAATCAGAAAAATACAAGTTATATACCAAAGTGCTCCAAATGACAAATGCAGCCCATCTATGATGTTTTCATAGTAATTTGACCAAGTTTTCATGTGTGCAATATTTGCCTAGTCATTTACTTCATTTAAAATTAATAAATTAATAACTTATTCAAATATTTTCAGAAAGCATCAACTGATATACCAAATTAAAGAGAAAAACATTTTAAACTCAAATGTGTCAAACACAAAACATTTTGTTGAATTTATAAACTTGTTTCTAAAGGTATAATGGAATTCTATAATATTCCATTATAACCAGAAATAGTTGCCACAACATTATTTTCCTTATTAATAAAATCCTCATGTTTTCACACCTAATAAACCTATCATCACAAGTCAATAGCAAGTTGTATGATGATAGAGTTAGTTGTATTAAATCGTCATTTTTCAATTAAACTCTTTATCATTAGCTCTACACGTTTGAACATAAAATCAAACATGTGTATTATCTTTTCAATAGTTGTTTTCCATATGTTATTGTTTTCTCGTTTAATCATGTGATAACACTTCTACTTAAACATGATAACAATTGTTTGCTAAGTAAAAGTGAAACACATGTAAGTCTAAAAGAAGTAATAACCACATCACCACAAGTAATGAAACATTTCACGTAAAACCTATGTCAGTAAGTTATTGTGTCAAACGTGGCTTACACTTGTAAGCCGGGGTGTTTTCCAGGGTAATTCACGATGCATATCATTAATATGCATGTATCATCTTGCCATTGTTTTCTATAGTCCTTACCAGGACTACTTTGCTATATTTCAGATGTAGGGATTTTCTACGCAACCCTGGACCCCGAAGACATGGATTTTTATTGTCATTATTTCAATCTCACACAAGTTCATCACTTGCTCATATCCTTTGCAGTATTTCATAAAGAAATATTTGCAAAAACCCTATCGTATTACCACATATGCTCAAAAGAATGCATGATCCTATTTTTATAATAATATGACTAATTGAATGACTACCCGAGTGGTAGTGTTCTGTTTGGTGGGCGGATGGGACCATGGTAAGATGAATAGGTCAAAGGAAGGTTCCATCTGCATGGGAAAGTATTAGCTAGGATTAATCACAACTGCCGTCAGGATTCTTGCACCGTAAATTTGCATTAACCATGGGTCTTGTATGGGGCGAGTAAGTCAGCTATGATCTTCTCTCGTTCGCATGTCAACGGGATGCTAGAGACATTCGTTGTAGGTCTTGCGGGACTACAGGCACATGGGTGGGATCCCTTAGTTCCCACGGACTCTAGGGTCTATGATGGTCTGCCAGGGGCGCCTAGATATCCATCGTGAGGGGTGGAATCAGGGGTTCAATCTGCTGGTGGAAATGGGTGGGCATGCGTTGTGCGGAGAAGCATGGTTTGGCTTGGACCAACAACCGGGCCCCACACCTAAGTGGTAGTGGACAGGAACGTACACTTGGTTGTGCAACATGGTCTTGGTCGCCCATGGTAAAGTAACGCACCTCTGCAGAGTGTAAAATTATGTGGCATGTTACCCCCTGTTCCGGGAAGGAGTTGCGAATGCCGCAGGAATGGCAACTCCATGAAGTTCTAGTCCTGTGAAGATATGGCGGGCATAGTTTTCAGAACTAAAAGCAACCTCTTGAAGAAAGATTTACAAAAACCTTGCATTAGCTTGTGACGCTTTTGAGTCTAAAGCTGTAGTTAGTGCATCAAACTACCCACCATATATCATGAACTTGCTGAGTAACGCTCGTTACTCATTCGTTCCCGTTGACCCCCTTCTTAGAATTGAAGCCCTGTGGAAGTCGTCATCGAGAAGCCATCGCTGTCTAAGGAAGCTAGGTGGAGTCATCTCTTACTTAGCCAAGAAAGCATCGTCATCAACAACGCTGGAGTCGGAGACGCTATCAAGGTGTAGGTGGAGACCATTCTTGGAATTAGCTGTTATAAGCCATAGATTAGGGCTGACATCAGCCGTAGTGGATTTAGTTCCGAGCTAGACTTCTTCTCCAGCTTGGAGCTTCGAATTGCTTCTTCTGATGTTTCATTTGCAGGAGATCTTCTTGATACATCAAATAGATTCTCAAGATTTTGTAGTGAAGTTTATATCCTATAGCTTTGCCTGGACCTGTTATGTTTTTGTTGTACTACTCTGAGGGATGTAATATTCACGGATAAGTCCTTCTGTGAGTATTTTGTCATCGACTTGCGCACTACACATGCGGTGGTGTGCTGGGTCACCACAGATGGTATCTGAGCAAAGCGACCTTAGGTTTAAAACATTTTAGGAAATCTGTAGGTTGGTAAAGACTATAGGAAGCCATCTTATCTAAACCACATTTCCTACAACTATGATGATCATTCATTTGAGAATGATATGATCATACTTGTATAGAATGTTCTTACTCAACCTGAGTAAATATACTTATCTATTTTCTTTATACCTAGGTAAGAATAGTTAGAAGTCTAGCATGTATCAGTGTTATTGAGAAAAGCAAAGTTTTTGCGTAGTTAGAGATGAATAAGTCACAGTGATGATTACCCTATTCTATGAATGCATAGGATGGAGTAGAATATGGTATAGATTAAGTATAGGAGTCATCAAGAAGGGATGTTTGAGAATTATAATGATTCATTAGACCATGGTAACTATGGGGTATATACCATATCCTTAGTTATCAAGTATAGAGGTGAATCACTATAGTATAGTATAGAATTAGGAGAAGGCATAAGCATTGATGGAAGCTAAATTACTACTACTACGATGTGATAAAAAACATGAAGGATCAACAGATGTCATGAGAAGTTTATCGTAATCAAGATGAAGGACTTTAGTTGTCATGGTACTTAGTCCTATATGGAACCAAGTTAGACAGCAACTACTATAGGGTCATGTTGTCTTGGTTTATTCCACTTCAATAATGCATGCAATTGGAGTAATTACCAATTCAAAGAGTGGTTGTGTAGAATAGGATTATATGGTACTATATACCTACTTGTAGTGTATAGAATTTAAGGGCCTTGGCACTTGAGATGTTTTACTCTAAGTACTTTTATTCCACGGGCTTTTGATGCATGAGTGATAACCTGCATTTGGAATTTATTGGATCTTATTTGGATTTTTGATTGACTAGATCTATACATGAAGATTGAACTTGATGTGCAAATGCATGTGCAAACACTGAGTGCTATCTTGATGTTATTGGTCTATAGGATATAGGATTAGTATGAGAGCGGTCTGAGTTATCAGCAGATTGAAGTAACCACAAAAGCTCTGGAAGACCAAGAAGGCAAGAAAGAAAAAGTCAATAAAGCCACTGATGGGAATGGACCACATTCCACATCTTGCTTGGATTTGGAATCATACTACAACAACATATGGATATATACCACAAGTGATGCCAAGGAGATCACATGGGTAGCTATATCCGAGAAGATAATAGGTAGAAGTTGATAAATCAAATTATAGAGTCGTCCCGTAGAAGTCAAAAACCAAAGATGTAGAAGGACCATAGGAAGGAATCAGTCGAATAGGTTATAGTCACCTGTAGGAAAAAGTTAAAAATCAAAGATATTTTTACTAATTAGATGAGTCTAAGTCAATGTACACTATGGGGTACAAGTTCTTTGAGAAGTATTTCTCTTGAGACCATTAGATTGAACCAAATGGAGTCCTAACCTACACGATGTCCAGTGTATCGGAAGAATTTTATTGGTCATTCATCCCATGAAGGATGTACCAATTGTTCTTCGGAAAGTTGTGAGAGGTAGGAAACCTATACCTATTCATCGGAGAACGAAACTAGGTATCCACTATATGGCGGAAATACCATGTGATCTTCGTGAAACCATTAGGAAGGTATAGTAACAAACAGAGTTGTCATAATAACAGGCTTAGTATTAGATTATTATACAAGACAGTGGAAGGTGAAAAATCAAGAAAAGAGGCTATATATGCCAAGGTCAACACAAGAACACACCTGTGAAGAATCAACAGTCTACAGAAGTTCTCTCTACCTATCTTTATGTGAGAGAGGTTGAACTTCGGGACGAAGTTCTTGTTAAGGGGGAGATACTGTAACATCCCAGTGTTTGGGAGGTTATAAGGATCTGAATATTATATGTGCATTTGCAAACCATGCATCTAAAAGTACGGGAAATTTTGGCGCGAAAGTTTAAACGAATCAAAGTGACCAAAGTTTCACTTGACATGATGAAATAGGTCTAGATCATCTAGTCAAGAGTACATTTGGAATGATCTTTATAACAAGCATCTTAAGAAACCAAATCACATGATAATATAAACCATAGTTGGTTATGACCAACACAAACTCTAAACAAGCCTAACCTCGAGTCTGTAAGTGACTTGGGATATTCACTAGGTATCTAGAACCCAAAGAAGGGTGAGTATCCAAATCTCATAACTAATGATCACACTTCCACAAGTTAGTAATGCTTGATGGAATAATCCCATCAACAAATATTTTAGACTCTCTAAGTTATGAATTCATTTCCACAACATCTGTATAAATCATCTCATGACAATCAGGTGAACCATCACAAGTAAATAACAAAGATTTAGTAGAGCACAAGTGATACAAACAAGTGTTAACTCAAAAACCACAGGTGGGAAATGATATAATAATTGTATTAACATATTTATCGAATATGTACATATCTCATCAATCATAAAAGAAGTACCCAAAAGAAGAATTAAATATTCTTAAACTACTGCTAAACCTTGATCATTACCTATGATATTTCCAAATATCTATGTCTGCACCATGAATACAAATGAAGAATATAAAATAACAACATGACACCCTGAGTAACCAATTAAACAACCATGATCTAAGTCATTAAACTCAAATAACTTTCACATGCTCATTGTTTCAATCATCTTATACAAGTGAGCATATGAAATCTCAACATCTCAATGAACCATTTGATCCACTTACTATTAAGTCATCATTCCATAACCATTCCACACTTTTACTCAAATTCAACAAATCCACAACTAAGGTATATATGGATACAACTAAAGAATAACAACAAGTTATAACTTCTATTAGAGAAATTGAATTGATAGCTAAGTAAAACCAATCATGTATGAAACAAGTATCTATCTTTTGGGAAATAAAATAAGAAGTATATGGAAGGATAATAAAAGCATGAACTAACTCTTAATCTAGATCTTGTTATGTTTCCTAGACTATTTTATCTTGTTTCCAATCTTCTCATGCAAGAGAAGCAACCCACAAGAAAGGAGGACTACCACAGGAAGATCTCCAAGAAGATTATTTAGAGTGTTCTAGAAGTTCTACTCTAATCTGCTATAAGAGTATTTGGAAAGTTTTATATCCTGATATGATCTTATTTAACTCTCTTGAAATAGTGTGATATTCCAATGTTAGTGTTACATAGAAGTAGTTTGGTAACAAGACTAATTACCTTGTTAACAGATCACTTTTATGTACTCAAACAATTGAGTGTCATACACAAACAAAGAAAAGGTTGAATAACCTGATACATCTCAGCCAACTGTATATGATTAGTAATTTGGAGCCAAGTCTGGCCCACTTGTTAACAAATTCTTCTTATATGCATATGGCAACTTGATGTCATAAAATAAACCTACATTGTTTTATAACCATCTAAGAGAAATCTTGCTTGGTGTAGTTGATTGTCTTCACCGCAAGGGTGAGACAATGAAGATGGAATCCAAGAGCTGATCTTACCTGCTAGTGAACAAAGCAATATCTTAAGACTAGTTACAACTAGAGACAAGAACATCATGCAACAGAAGACCACAAGAATCAACACTGCCTCAGTAAGGGAGCATAAGAAATTCTCCAGTGAAACATTAGGTGATATTAGAGAAACTATAACCCCTATGCCTTGTCAAGACTCATCACAGATGAGGAAAAAATAAAAATCACTTTAATGGAAACAATTATCAAGAGAGAAAATAATAACAAGCACTTGCATCCTAAGCCACTCATGTTTTCCACTTGATCAAGTACCTAAAATAAGAAACATGATTCACACACACCCAAGTAAAATGTCAACCAAAATTATTAAGAGTTTCATTTGTGAGTATAACAAAGTTGCATAGAAGAAAAACAAGTTCCTTCACCTATTAAAATCATTTGGTTTGAAAAGGAATAAAATACCCTGTTCAGTGATTTTCATGAAAGTGCATAGAAACACTACTAAGTAGTTTTACCAAATGTTTTTCCAAAAGACTAATAACTAAAATTATTCACCATTATTGAAATAACATGATTTTCATGTCATGTTCATATGATAACATGTATGAAAGAAGATTAAAATTTAACTGAAGTTGAAATGGAGTGTAAATAACAAAAACCACTTAATCTAGCACCCTAAATAAAAAAAAATACAAATATTGCTTAAATTCACCAAAACAAAACATGGTGAGGTTGCAAATTTGATGAGCTTTCCAAATATAATTTTTATGTTTTCAAAAAAGCCCTGAAAAAAATGTTTCTTCTCAGTTTTCTTTAACCAAAGTACCTCGTTGTAAATCTTTCAAACTCCAGGGGGTTATTCCAAGATTATTTTATTTCTTCTTGCCGCTCATGTGGTTGTGCTTGCCGCTCTTCTGCGTGGATAGGAGCCGGAGGAGGCCGTGCTCTTCTTGCTCACTCTCACTTCCTCGCACTCACTCTCTCTGTAATCCCCTGACCCGAAATGAAACCCTAACCCTAACAGTAGACAGCCGTCACTCGCCGCCGTCCACTCCGGTCACGCCGAGAAAAACCGAGGCCACCATCGGATGCGCCTGGATCTCCTCTTCCTCCTCGAGTAGACACGGAAGCTGGGAAGGTCGGAGCTCGCCGAATCGAAGCTATCCTCCTCGACTGTCGTGCCGCCATTTTTGCAAGTTCCGGTCGCCGTGGAGACTTCTCCGACCACCGTGATCCCTTCCCTGCATTCCTGGTGAGCAGGGGAATCTCCCGAGTCGTTCCATCTGTCTTCTCGTGGTCCGTAGCGAGCCGCCGTCGATTCACTGTCACCGCCGCCGCGCCATTACTTGCCGTCGGCGACTCCGGTGACCATATGGTCCCTCGAGCCGCCCACTCGACTCCCCTTGAGTCCCTCTAGATAGTAACCACATTCGATTGGATCAATTCGGACCAAATCACCGAAATTGAGTTCCACAGAGAAGATTGGTCCTGTGCTGACGTGACCATGACGTCACAGTGACGTCATGAAGAATTTCCTTTTATTTTTGATTTAGAATTAAATTGACAGGTGGGTCCCACCTGTCAATTTAAATATTGGCAGAAAATAAATAAAACTTGTTAATCAATAACCATTAAAATAATTATCAGAAAATATTTAAAAAATATGGAAATGTTCAGAAAAATATAATATAAATGTTTATCAACTTTAAAAAATGTTTGATAAATTTTAAAATTAAACATTTTCTTAAATTAAATTAAATCATTTAAAATTGAGAAAATTAATAAATAATTTATAAAATCAGAAAAATACAAATTATGCCAAAGTGCTCCAAATGACAAATGCAACCCATATATGATGTTTTCATAGTCATTTGACCAAGTTTTCAAGTGTGCAATATTTTCCTAGTCATTTAATTCATTTAAAATTAATAAATTAATAACTTATTCAAATATTTTCAGAAAGCATCAAGTAATATACCGAATTAGAGATAAAAACATTTTAAACTCAAATATGTCAAACACAAAAAAAATATTAAATTATAAACTTGTTTCTAAAGGTATAATGGAATTCTATAATATTCCATTATAACCACAAATAGCTACCACAACATTATTTTCCTTATTAATAAAACCATCATGTTTTCACACCTAATAAACCTATCATCACAAGTCAATAGCAAGTTGTGTGATGATGGAGTTAGTTGTATTAAATCATCAATTTTCAATTAAACTCTTTATCATTAGCTCTACACTTTTGAACATAAAATCAAACATGTGTATTATCTTTTCAATAGTTGTTTTCCATATGTTATTGTTTTCTCGTTTAATCATGTGATAACACTTCTACTTAAACATGATAACAAGTGTTTGCTAAGTAAAAGTAAAACACATGTAAGTCTAAAAAAGTAATAACCACATCACCACAAGTAATGAAACATTTCACCTAAAACCTATGAGAGTAAGTTATTGTGTCAAACATGGCTTACACTTGTAAGCCGGGGTGTTTTCCAGGGTAGATGCATCTCATTACTATGCATGTATCATCTTGCCATTGTTTTATGTAGTCCTTACCAGGACTACTTTTCTATCTTTCAGATGTCTGGATTTTCTACGCAACCCTCTAACCCAAAGACATGGATTGTTATTGTCATTATTTCAATCTCAGGAAAGTTCGTCACTTGCTCATATCCTTTGCAGTATTGCATAAAGAACTATTTGCAAAAACCCTATCGTATTACCACCTATGCTCAAAAGGATGCATGATCCTATTTTTATAATAATATGACTAATTGAATGACTACCCGAGTGGTAGTATTCTGTTTGGTGGGCGGATGGGACCATGGTAAGATGAATAGGTCAAAGGAAGGTTCCATCTGCATGGGAAAGTAGTACCTAGGATTAATCACAATTGTCGTCAGGATTCTTGCGACGTAAATTCGCGTTAACCATGGGTCTTGTATGGGGCGAGTAAGTCAGCTGTGATCTTCTCTCGTTCGCATGTCAACGGGCTGCTAGAGATGTTCGCTGTAGGTCTTGTGGGACTACAGACACATGGGTTGGATCCCTTAATTCCCACGGACTCTGGGGTCTATGATGGTCTGCCAGGGGCGCCTAGATATCCATCGTGAGGGGTGGAATCAGGGGTTCAACCTGCTGGTGGAAATTGGTGGGCATGCATTGTGCGGAGAAGCATGGTTTCGCTTGGACCAACAACCGGGCCCCACACCTAAGTGGGAGTGGACAGGAACATACGCGTGGTTGTGCAACATGGTCTTGGTCTCCCATGGGTAAAGTAACGCACCTCTGCAGAGTGTAAAAGGATGTGGCATGTTACCCCCTGTTACGGGAAGGAGTTGCGAATGCCGCAGGAATGGCAACTCCATGTAGTTCTAGTCCTGTGAAGATATGACGGGCATAGTTTTCATAACTAAAAGCAACCTCTTGAGGAAAGATTTACAAAAACCTTGCATTAGCTTGTGACGCTTTTGATTCTAAAGCTATAGTTAGTGCATCAAACTACCCACCATATATTATGAACTTGCTGAGTAACGCTCGTTACTCATTCGTTCCCGTTGACCCCCTGCTTAGAATTGAAGCCCTATGGAAGTCGTCATCGAGAAGCCATCTCTGTCTAAGGAAGCTAGGTGGAGTCATCTCTTACTTAGCCAAGAAAGCATCGTCATCAATAACGCTGGAGGCGGAGAAGCTATCAAGGTGTAGGTGGAGACCATTCTTGGAATTAGCTGTTATAAGCCATAGATTAGGGCTGACATCAGCCGTAGTGGATTTAGTTCCGAGCTAGACTTCTTCTCCAGCTTGGAGCTTCGAATTGCTTCTTCTGATGTTTCATTTGCAGGAGATCTTCTTGATACATCAAAGAGATTCTCAAGATTTTGTAGTGAAGTTTGTATCCTATAGCTTTGCCTGGACCTGATATATTTCTGTTGTACTACTCTGAGGGATGTAATATTCGCGGATAAGTCCTTCTGTGAGTATTATGTCATCGACTTGCGCGCTACACATGCAGTGGTGTGCTGGGTCACCACACAAGCCTTACTATCAAATAAGATAGTTGTTTCAAAATTAATCTAGCATTTCATTTATGTAGATCCCGTTAGTTTATCCGCAACTAATCTAATAACTACATGTTTATATCCCAATAGTTGCATATCCATAACCTGATAACTGTTTTATGCAGAACTATTGTGTTTCTCTGCTACGATCGTAGGGCTATCCACGTCATGGCGGTTGTTCATGAGTGCGGCAGCGCGGTTTGTGGTCAAGATGGAGGCCAGGTAGGCGATGGGCCCACGAGACCAGCTCTGTCATTGATAGGTAACGGGACACCTTGAGGGTAGACCGCGCCATGAAGGGGTTCTAGAACACCAGCTACGGTCACTTGGTGAAGCAGGAGCCGTAGGACACAAAGACAATGTCAACAAGATGGGAGCTCTATGACATAGCTGTGTGCACACGTGGTGCGCATATGGACATAAAGGGGAACGCTATGCCACCATGATCTACCTCGCTGCCCTGCTACAATCCTGCTAACATCCGCTACACGTCGTGAGTGTTCTTGTTCCTAGTTAATGGGGATATATGATAACTTTGGAATTGTTAATTAATTCACACGGTAATCTCATCTATGTAATCTAATAACTATGACCGATTAGTATGGTAATTGCTTCCATAGACATCATGAGAGTGCTACAATTATAATCTGATAACTATGCATAATTAATCTGGTAACCGTGACTAACTAAACTGTTAGTTGTTAGAAAATTAATTTGTCATTTTATTTGTGTAGATCCTGGTAGTTTGTCTAAAACTAGTATGGTAACTCACTGCTTTTTTCCTGATAATTGCATCTACAAAACCTGATAACCGTTTTTTTTTGTAGAACTATTGTATTTCTCTACTACGACCATAGGGCTATCGACGTCCTGGCGGCTGTTCGTGAACACGATGGCGCTGTCCGCGAGGCAGGTGAAGCCTAGGAAGGGATGGCCCTCAGGAGGAGCAGATGTGCCGTCGGTGGGCATCTGCCGCCTTCAGGGTCGAGCGTGCTATGGATGGTGGTGGTGCGCTGGAGATGATGCGGTGCACTTGGCGGAAGAAGTAGTTGTGGGACACATCGAAAATGGTGAGAAGATGGGAGCTGCATGATGCAGCCGCCCACGCGCGGGTGTGGGCTTAGGCGTGGAGGGTAATGTCGTGCCACCCTGATCTACCTCCTGACATCCACTACACATGTTTAGTTTTGCTTCTCCCTAGGTAGTTGGGATAGTAGATAATTTGGTAGTTGTTAAACAATTCACATGGTAATTTCATCTATATAATCTGATAACTATGACTGGCTAAACTGATAATTGCTTTTATAAATAGCATGAGAATTGGTAGATATATAACTTGTTAACTATGAATCATTAATCTGGTAACTATGACTGGCTAATCATTCCGATAATTACTTTTATAAACAAGATGGAAATTTCTACAAAGTTATCGTCGTAGTCATGATTGTCTAATATGGTAACTACTACTAGGTCGTCGATTTTATAAAAAATATAGGAATTGAACATATATAACCTAATAATTGTGATTATATAATCTGATAATTGCTTTTACAAACAACATGAAATTTGCTACATAGATAACTTAATAATTGTGAGTGTTTAATTTGATAATTAACTACTAAGATATTCTAGCTAATTTGAAATTTAACAGTGTTTTGCATGATTTAACATGATAGTTAGCACTAATCAACTTGGTAGCTATCTTGAATTAACAAGATAAGCTAACATGAATTAACCTAGCAGCTAGCTTTTTTTGGTTTAACTAGCACGTTTGTAACATTATAGTTAGCATGAATCAACTTGGTAGCAAGGTTGATTTCATTATGGTAGCTATCATGTATTAAACTTGGACCTAGCATTGAATTAACTCACATGATTTTAACAAGATAGCGCAGATCAATTAACATGTCATGAATTATCTTGGTAGCAACAAATAGATAAGTCAAAACTTTCACTATTGGAATCTTTCTTAAGCTAGGGCCTTTTTGAATGTACGAGGTGATAAATTGTCGAAAAATAACATGCCAAACAGAAAGATAAGAATCTTGGTGTATAGGTGAAAAGAAGATGGTGACTAGATTTGAATAACTTAATAACTAAAACATAAAAACATGGTAAACTTCCGAGGGAATACCATGAAGTCCTTTTTTGCAAATTGTACATAAAAAACATGATAGCTGCAAGCAAACTATATGATAGACATGATGCATTAAATTACGAATACATTCTTTACTTTCTTTTTACCTTGGCTATTTTGGATAGCATGACCGAGATGGATTGGGTTCGATCCATCAAGGGGGTAAATGCTTAGCGCTTTCCATATTGGTAGTTTATCTGCAAATGTTTTGCAATCTTGACATTTATGAGTGTTAATTGGATTTTTTTTTTTGAAATAGGGTGAATCAAGTTCCATAGTGTACAAGGATGTGAACAAAGAATACATCAAGTTATGGTACAATGTTGTGACTAAAGAATACATAAAGTTATGGTGTGCAAGGCTGTGACTAACGATATCAAGTTATGGTTATGTAGATGCATGTTTGATTTTAAGCACTTTTCTTAGCATAATCGAGATTCCTGTAAGTTTCTTAACCTTTTACTACAACTAAATGGTTTTATATATGTTGCTACCTATGTGTGAAGAACATGATCTATATTAGTTGCAGTACTATCTCAGGCAAGTTCTCCTAAATGTTGATGTGTTCCAACTTTGTGTGAGTATCGAATGGTTTTTGTGCAACCTAGTGCATGGTCTAGATGTTTTGTAAGCACGAAAGTAGACACAAGTAGTAGGTTTAGAACGTATGTACCTTGCTAAAGTGTTTTATCCCATAAAAAGGTGTTTTATCCCATGTAGTTTGCTGGATATAGCTTTTTTTTTCCTTTACTGGATTGGCTTGCCGAAGTTTTGGGATAAGATGTGGCGTCATCAACTAAAAAGACCAGGAATTGCTAGTAGGCTCTATGTGCGGCCAAGGAAGTTGTCAGTACTTGGCTCGCGCTACCACTGTGCGGGCTCGCGCGACCGAGTTCCTTCGCTCGTTTGACCGTCGCACGGGAGCTTGTTTTTGCGGCGCTGCTAGGTAGTCTTTTCCATGATTGTTTTATCATTTGCAGTCGGAGGTGGTTATTTGCGGTCACCCACCATACCACTGCATGTTGTAGTACGCAAGTCATTGACATAACACTCACAGAACACCGTTCCGCAAATATTACATCCCTCAGGGTGGTACAGCAGAAACATTACGGGACTTGATTGTCAAAGAAACATATATTACAAAACATAGAGTGCTGACAAAAGAATGATCTCATGATGAGATCATCTCATTATTGAAGTTGGAACAACATTTGGAATGTAAAACAGGTTCATACACGGGAACTCAACAGCCTAATATAGAGTTCAAGGCTGCTCGATTCGACCGTGCTAAGTATTTGATTCAGATTAGGCTAAACCTAGTCAGGCTTAGCTCCCTCGGGGTCAGCTCCATATTGGATTGTGTAATCCACCCCTTCTACTCCTCTGGAGAGGTCTGGTTCTTGATAGTAGATATCCTCCTGGCCTCCGAGGATGTTGAATGAAGTCTCTTCAAGGTTCTCGTAGCCTAAGCAGGGGGTCAAACGGGATTGAATGAGTAACGAGATTTACTCAACAAGTTCGTTAAGTACGGAGATAAATGATGCACTATCTACGGTCATTGACTCTAAAGAGACTAGACAGATGCAAGGTTTGATAAATCTTTCTCCAAGAGGTTGCTTTTAATAACAAAAATTATGCCCGCCAGACCATCACAGGACTAGAACATCATGGAGTTGTCTTTCCTGTAGCGTTCGCAGTTCCGTCCCGGAACAGGGGGTAACATGCCACATCCTTTTACACTCTACAGAGGTACGTTACTTTACCCATGGGCAACCAAAACCATGTTGCACAACCAGGCGCGCGATCCTGTCCACTCTCACTTTGGTGTGGGGCCCGGTTGTTGGTCCAAGCCAAACCATGCTTCTCAGCACAACGCATGCCCACCATTTCCACCAGCAGGTTGAACCCCTAATTCCACCCCTCACGATGGATTTCTAGGCGCCCCTGGCAGACCATCATAAACCCTAGAGTCCGCGGGAATTAAGGGATCCCACCCATGTGCATGTAGTCCCGCAAGACCTACAGCGAACGTCTCTTGCAGCCCGTTGACATGCGAATGAGAGAAAATCACAGCTGACTTACTCACTCCATACAAGACCCATGGTCAATGCGGTATTTACGGGGCACCGAGTTCTGACGGCATTTGTTGTTAACTCCTAGGTGATACTTTCCCATGCAGATGGAACCTTCCTTTGACCTATTCATCTTACCATGGTTCCATCTGCCCACCAAACAGAACACTACCACTCGGGTAGTCATTCAATTAGTCATGTTATTATAAAAATAGAATCATGCATTCTTTTGAGCATAAGTGGTATTACGATAGGGTTTTGAAAATAGTTGTTATGAAATAATTCAGAGGACATGAGCAAGTGATGAACTTGCCCGATACGGATAAGTAGTGAAGTATGATACTTGGAGCAGCTCCTGACTTCCTTGTTCTACAAAACACCACCATTGTCTGGTAAACACAATGTTTGAAGAAGCAAATGATGCTATTATGCATAATAATGGCATGTGTGCATTTTTCATTTAATTGATTTAAATTATCCCAGCAGTTGGTTATTTATTTAATTTTAGCATCTATTATTAATATTATTCCACTTTACTTTAATGTAATTGTTTTATTTATTAATAATAAATCACACAATAATGTTACTCTATTAAGAAATGGGTATTAAAATTGTATAAACTAAGTTTTTATGAATAAAGAAAAATTTTAATCAAATATTTATTATTATAATAAAATTCAGATAATATGTGTTTCTTAATTAACTTAACTAGTCATCAACCCGTGCACCTGCCCGGGCTAGGGGTGGCGAGAACACACAATTATTCTCACTTTTTACATGTTTTATTAAATATTCCTTGCCTTCTTGCATTTTAAAATGATAAGAACACATTAGACTCAAAATATTCAAGGATTTCATTTTAATAGATGGTATTCCATGTAATATTCATTAGCATAACCTGATATAAGGCATAAAGATATATAGATGAGTGAAATTTTATGTCAATATTGTATAACTTGATTTTAGTTTTTAAGACAATTTTATATTTATTCATTTTTTGAAGAGTATCTTAGTTAGACAAATGAATGTTCAATTCAAAGAATGTTTTTATGATTTTCCAAAAACCAAATGTGCATATTATTAAATTACCTTGGTATTAAATACCGTGAAATATAAAAGTATGTGCTTGTTAGTTGGTATTGAAATAATGTGTATGTCTGACATTAATGTTATTTTTCTTATCTCAACTGATTTCAGATTCAAAAGGATGACACGAATGTTAATTTTTTAAAATATAGGTGCAAGTGTGAATCGGAGTTCTGTTTTCCGGTTTCTAGGAGCTTATGGAAAATAGCCAAATGTAGGGGAACATATGTTTTTTCCTATTAACTTTAGCTTTAATTTATGACAACTTTGACGTACAAAAGAATGTAACACATGATGACTTGTAGCACGGAAATAATACTAACTTAAATTTCAATCGGAGCAAAGACGGATTCATCCCATCCCTAAAATTAAATCTCCAACTTGATATATGTAGTTCTAACTATACCGACAATGTGGCTTAGCATTTATTTGATCCATTAATTAAAAATATTTAGGTATACTTGTTGTACTGTGAAGTCTTGACCAGAGATTTTCTTCCGAGGTCACACCATGCCTGCAAAACAATCAAATGTCCATCATACTTAATATGATATAAATACACCATTTTTTTGGATAAACATTGTATATTCTATGGTTGAACCTTCTGTGTGAACTCTAGATGTGATCAATTCCATGTTTAATAGAAACATTCCTCGTATATCCTTGTTCTAATGCCACACAGGGCCTACCTAGTCACCTCCTTTGTTTCCATCCTCCCACAACTTCACATTCTCGTTATTCCTCTGTCCCTAGTTGCCAGCTGTAAACTTATCCCCATAAACTAAACTGAGAAAACCATCAATTTACTGGGGTTCACTTATCCTGCAAGAACACCTGGACACCCAGGCACCAGATGAGTTATTGGAGATGGTAGTATAGCAGGATCGGAGGCTTCTCGGCTGATGTGATTAGGTTGAGACGATTACTCAAGGGAATTTCCATGCTTCTCCGATTATGATGGCTGTCGTAACGGCTTGAAACTACCCGCGGCCCGTTCATCATCTTGAAATTATTTGGCCTTGAAAAAATGAACAAATGATCTTAATAATTTCTTGTTTAGCTCATACAAAGTGTCAAATTAATTCAGTTGAAGATCATAAGATTGGAATTCTGAGAGTTAGACGCATCCAAACCATACCATCTATTGATGCAACATGAAAATCAATGTGATTTTCGCCGAGTTCAGTGCTGAAGAATTGGACTGTTAATTTGGGGAATTGGGCTTGTATATAAGTTACTGAAACTGGTACTACTTGCCTGTTGCGCTGGGGCAAGAGCAATGGCCGCGAGCTGAAACGTATGCGCGACTGTGAAATACTCCATCACCTGTCCGGCAGTCCTCTGCAGTGCCTCGATTGTGCGAGCTTATTGAGACGATTAGGGCTGCTCGACCTGCTTAAATATTCTTTCCATATACCTCCAAGTCTGCTCTATGGAGAATTATGGCCTTGGAAAAAGATGGTCAATTGCATGATGCATGAACTACTCTACTTCAGTGGGGGAAAGGACCAACCTGAACCAATGGAGGAAAAGGACCATGGAAGCTAAGCATACAATTTGCTAGATATAATTCATTGAAAGAACAGTACACCGAAGCATAATTAGAATACCTACAGTTAAATCTTTCAAATTTGGCACATGGTTGTTTGCTGCTCTGTGATGATCTATCAGGACACCTTGTGTCTACATGAACACCAAATGATGAACATGCAAATTCAGTAAAAATTGACTGATCGGAAGTGCTAAAGAACAAAAACTGCATCATAGTACTTGATATTGTTAGTAATAAAGAAATTCTTAGTAAGATACGTGCAGGCCCATATCAAGCTTTACAACGACACTCCAGATGCCCAAGAATTTTATTTGTCAAACATTTGAACTGCAACATCCAAATCGATTCATCAAACCGAGAAGCATAGCCTAGCAGGATGTACGCCCACTTGAAGACTCGTATAATGGGACCTCAGGCTGCTGCAAGCGGTACATATTGATCGGAGATTCTTGGTCATAGCATGGCAACCGGGGCTTATAGTTCTTATTTCACATGGTTGCATAATCATGGCTGTGAAACCATGTAGCCATTGATTACGGAGCCTTAAAACACGGGACCTTGGGCTTCTACATAGCGATCAAAAGATTCTTCCCACGACGCATGCGACGGGAGTTCGCAACTTCTTCACATACTCGTCTCACTTGTTTGCCTCGGATTTGACCTTGCATACAACGGAAGGAGATATTAGGAAGACACAGGATGATGTAGATTGGGAAACATAAGACGGGGAAGCGAGGGGCAATGTGTCTCGGGCGTACCTGGACGGTATGAAGTGGCGACATGCCAAAACCTTGGTGACGTGCTAGGGCTGCTTTCTAGATTATTTTACTCAGGGGAGGCGTCGGTGCTGTGGAGTCTTAAAAGGGAGACGTGCTATAGCAGGTTTTTAGATTATTTCGAGGTCAGGGAGGCGTGCATGATGTGGAACACCTCTTTTAATCTTACGGCTATGGATAGCTAGCGGCATGATCGGATGGCTCAATTTTCTTTTTACGCGAGGATTAATGTGAAGCCTTTTACGGTGCCTCCAATTAGTAAATATAAGATTTCATAAATATTTGAGTGTTGTATTTTTATTTTTTACTAATTTATTTATGAATTTTTAATAATTTACAGAATGTTTAATTAACCAAATTTTATTATTCTTATAATTTTGCTCATTGAAATGGTCAAATGACCATTCTGCCCCTAGGGCTGTCAGGTGGGCCAACCCCACCGGGTTGAACCCAACCCACTCGGGGTTGAACCCAAGTCTAAGCCCACACATGCACGCACCCACACTCTCTTCCCCTGTCCTCTCATTTCCGCGACGCACAAGCGACTCGTCACGCGACGGCGTCGCCCTGCCTCCGCCGAATTAAACAGGCCGGCTCCGCCCATCTCTGCCGCCTTGGTTTGGCGCAAACGACGCGTCTCCGGGTCCTCTCCAACCTCCTCCGCCTCGATTCGGGTTTCCCTCACCGAGGTCCTCGCGCGCTTCCAAACCCTAAACCTAGGGTTACGGGAACCCGGGGTTCTCCGCCCCTCTCCGGCGAGTTATGACCACCCGAGGAGGTTCAGGGCGCCACCGGTGAGCTGCCCTGCTGCTGCTGCCCCAGATGCTGTCAAGGTGCTGCGGTGGCGAGGTGCGGCCGGGACGGCCTCCACGGAAGCAACCGCGGCGCCACCCCGCCCACCTCTGCGCTTCTCCACCTGGCCGTGGTCACCACAATGGTGACCACCTGCGAGTCTCCTACTCCCTCTCCTCTGCTCCCTCTATCTCCTTCCTCCCCTTGCTCTGGAACCTGGCCTTCGAGCCAGAGTTCATGCCATGATGCTTTGTGATGCCTCCAAATGCTTTAGTTGCCTCTGTGATGCTTGTGATTAATTGTTTAGGCTTGGGAAAAATTCCCAATGGAAGAATTGATTCAGGTTGCTGTTAGGATGATTGTTCATCTCTGTGACAAAATGGATTCAGTGAGTGATTTTTTCTGTGATATAATTGCTAAGGTCTTGTGATGGTGCTAAGGAAAAATCTCTAGGGATTTCTCCCTGTGATTGTGTTGTTGTTGCTTGTTTTCCTGTTGGATTCAGTACAGAGCACACCTATGTGTGTTGCTCCAATAAAATTCTATGGGCGTGCTTATTTGATAGGTTCTACTCTAAACCATTTGGCTCAGAGGATGTGCCATCAAACTCTTGATCATACTAAGTGATTCTTTCTTTCTGTGAAGTTGTGTTGAGGTACCAAATCTTCAGATTTGGTGCCCAGCAACTGTAGTGGAGAATATTGTGAGCTGGAATCTTATTCTGTATTTATTTTGCTCAATACTTGGCTTCTGAATCATTATGATCTGATAAGAACATATGCTAGCTTGATCTGTTGTCCCTAAGCTCTACATGATAAGAATATACTACTACATCTTGATTCTTTTAGCTTCAAGCAATTATCTGATAAGAACAATTACTATTGTCTGTGTCTTTTGCCCCAAAGCCCATGATGCAAAGCCTGAGGCCCTACTTAGTAAGAAAAAATTGCTAACTTGATCAATTTCACTCCCTGTGATGAACCTAGCATAGCACCTCCATGCTAATCTGAGGGTAATACCCCCCCCCCCCCCCAAAACCCCTTTGTGCATAATCAAGCAACGAGATTGCTTGATGGTGTGTAGAGACTCACCTTGAGTGATAGGTTAAGGTTGGTGGTGTTTGGTGCTTGAGGATTACTTGATTTCAGTCCTTCTTCTTCTCTTTAGCTTGGCCTTGTGCTCTGTTAACTGGATCTTCAATCTGGCTCACTTTTACTGGTGGATGAATTTGTGGTGTATTATTCAGCGGTGGTTGTTCTTCCTGTTCTTGGTTGTGTTCACAACCCGAACAGGAACAGGGGAAAGTGATGGTGATCCTTACCCCTTGCGGTGGATGTGATGGGGGGATAGTAACCCGGTAGGCCCACTTCAAGGTATAATCCGGCCCGAGGTGAGCTGATCAATACCCGGATAGGGGTAAAAAGGTTACTAGAAGGCTCAAAGGCTTGTGAAATTCGTAACCCGGCTTGTGGGCTGCGATAAGGGAAGTTAGGCTTTATATGTGGAGTTCGAGTAGGACTCAAGATGTGCCTTGAAAGGCAAGTTAGGGGTGTACGGGTGCTTTATAAACCGGCCCCTAGGTTTAGTTTGCCAGAGATTCAAGTCATAACTGTAACACCTATTATCGAGTATCCAGTATAATCATATCGAGATCCGGCGAGTTGTTTTCCGGCTCTTAGATTGCTTTTCGCCATGTCTTCCTTCGAGCTAAACCCTCTCCCAAATACCTGTGTCGACTTGCCCCTAGATCAGTTACCCCCGGTAACATCTGCCGTGATTATCCCACGACAGTTGGCGCCCACCGTGGGGCCTGCGTCCAAAGGTGTTTACATCACGGGAGAAGCTCGGAAGAGTATGGAGAACTTTGTCGTCGGCGAGATCTACTCCAATGACGAAGGAGAGCAGATAGTGGACAATTCCGGGTGGGAGTTGGAGCCGGATCACTTCGAATCCGGATCCATGGTGTCAATCGGCCAAATCAAAATCTTCATCGGCATGGTACGTACGCTCAATTTGAAAGGACAATATCATGTGCATGTTACAGGGACTTCCAGCAGGGACAAAGGGGCGTTGAAGCAAACAGTGGATCCAGCCTCCTCGGCCACTTCGGGATCCTTGAGATGGGCGGAGCAAGAGGTAACATGGAGCAGAAGGGATCACCCGGAAGGAATAAAGCACCCCGGAACCTTGGCATTAGTGGTGGCACCCCAGGTCAATGGTTACGAGCTGAAGAAAGTCTTGATGGATGGAGGGAGTAGTATCAACATCCTATATTGGGAAACCTTCTTGCGCATGAACCTCAAGGAGTCCCAGCTACAAAAAAGTTCGACGGTGTTCCATGGAATCGTGCCGGGTCATTCGGCACGCCCCGAAGGGAAAATTGCGTTGGAAGTAGCCTTTGGAGAATCGGTAGATAACTATCGGGTGGAGTGGCTCACGTTTGAGGTAGTCAAGCTGCACAGCCCCTACCACGCTCTGTTCGGAAGGCCGGCTTATGCTAAGTTCATGGCTAGGCCGTGCTACGTGTATCTGCAATTAAAGATTCCGGGCCCCAAGCAGACCATCACTATCCATGGAGACCGGGATATAGCAGCCGAGTGCGATGAGGGAGATTCAGTAATGGCCGAACAAGCCTGCAGGAAGGAAGAGCTTCAGTATTACCGGTCGCAGGTGGATCCGGATGATGGTACAGCGTTGAGAAGGCCAGATGCTGAAGACGAAAGAATAAAGTTCAAGGCAGCTCAAGATACCAAGAAAGTAGATTTTGTGGAGGGAGATCCCACCAAGCAGTTCACTATAGGGTCCAATCTAGATGATGCGCAAGAAAAGGCTCTGGTGGAATTCATCCGTTCAAATGCGGATGTGTTTGCTTGGACACCCAGCGACATGCCGGGTATTCCCACTGAGTTGGCAGAGCACAGTTTGCACGTGGATCCCAAGGCCAGGCCTGTGAAGCAAGGTATGAGAAAGATGAATGAGGAAAGGAGAAGAGCTATAGGTGAGGAAATCGCGCGACTATTAACCGCAGGCTTTATCATGGAAGTATTTCACCCCGACTGGTTAGCAAACCCGGTTCTTGTGATGAAAAAGACAAATGAATGGAGGATGTGTATCGATTTCACGAGCCTCAACAAGCATTGCCCAAAGGATCCGTTCGCACTACCAAGGATAGACCAAATCATAGACGCGGTAGCCGGAAGCGACTTGCTGTGTTTCCTGGACGCATATTCGGGGTACCACCAGATTAAACTCAAAAGGGAGGATTGGGAGAAAACGTCATTCATAACCCCTTTTGGGGCCTTCTGCTACAAAACCATGACGTTTGGATTGAAAAATGCGGGCGCAACTTACCAACGATGTATTCAGAAGTGCTTCGAGGACCAAATTGGGCGCAACGTGCACGCGTATGTGGATGACGTGGTTATTAAGACCCGGAAGGCAGAAACGTTCATTGATGATTTGAAGGAGACATTTAAAAACTTGAGAAGGTACCAGATGAAGCTTAACCCAACGAAGTGCGTATTTGGAGTCCCGGCTGGGAAGTTACTCGGCTTTATAGTCTCCGAGAGAGGAATCGAGGCAAACCCGGACAAAATCAAGGCCATCCAAAGTTTGAAGAAACCGGAAAATTTGAAGCATGTTCAAAAGCTCACGGGCTGCGTAGCAGCCTTGAGCCGGTTCATATCCAGGCTTGGAGAAAAGGCAATACCCTTGTATCGGCTTTTGCGGAAGTCAGATAAGTTCGTGTGGGATCAGGAGGCAGATGAGGCGTTTGAAGCGCTAAAAAAGCAATTGTCGGAAGCACCAGTACTAGCAGCCCCGGGTCCTAAAGAACCTATGTTATTATACGTGGCCGCCGGTCCCCGGGCCGTCAGCGCAGTAGTTGTCGTAGAACGCAAGGAGGATGGGAAGGGATACCCGGTCCAAAGGCCGGTTTATTATGTCAGCGAGGTGTTATCGGAAGCAAAGCAGCGTTATCCACATTGGCAAAAGTTGGTGTTTGGGGTCTTTATGGCCAGCCGGAAGTTGAAGCCATATTTCCAAGAACATCCCATAACAGTGGTTAGTTCAATACCAATGTCGGATATCATCAGAAACTCGGATGCAACGGGAAGAATAGCCAAATGGGCAATAGAGATGGGAGATTATCATATCAGCTACGAGCCCAGATCAGCAATCAAGTCACAGGCTTTGGTCGATTTTGTTAACGACTGGACACACACTGGAATGGCTACTATAGTCCCAAATTCCGAGTCATGGACCATGCACTTCGATGGATCAAAGCAGTACGAAGGGTCAGGAGCTGGAGTGGTGCTGACGTCGCCAAAGGGGGACAAACTAAGTTACGTGCTACAGATTCACTTCGATTGTTCAAATAACGTGGCCGAGTATGAGGCCCTACTGCACGGCTTGAAGATAGCCAAGGAGATGAACATCAGAAGGATACGATGCTTTGGGGATTCGGATCTTGTGGTGCAGCAGGTATCAGGAACCTGGGATAGGAGGGACGCCACTATGGCAGCGTATCGCAGAGAGGTTGATAGGGTTGCCGGGTGTTTCTCCGGGTATGAAGTGGAGCACGTAGACAGAAGAAAAAATGAGGCAGCGGATGCACTCGCCAGACTCGGCTCGCGTAGAGAGCCGGTTCCACCTAATGTTTTCCTGGATGAGCTATGGCGACCGTCAGTTAAATCCGAGTCTGAGGAAGAACTAGCAAATCGAGACCCGGATGAGGAGTTTGTGGCTACAATACGTACTGTTCCCGAGTGGACAGAGCCATATCTGGCCTATTTATCACGGGGCGAATTGCCAGAACAGGAAGTATTAGCAAGACAAATCTTGAGGCGGGCAAAAGGATATACTATTATCAATGGGGAGCTGTACAAGAGAAGCGCGACAGGAGTCTTTCTGCGCTGCGTGACACCGGAAGAAGGCCGACAAATCCTTAAGGAGATCCACGAAGGTGATTGTGGGCATCATGCGTCCACAAGATCCCTTGTGGCTAAGGCCTATCGGCATGGGTTCTTCTGGCTCACGGCCTTAACAGACGCGGAGCGGATAGTGGCAAGATGCGATGGATGTCAAAGGTACGCTCGCCAAACTCATGTGCCGGCTATGGAGTTACGGACAATACCACTAACCTGGCCATTCGCTGTTTGGGGTATGGACATGGTTGGCCCTTTCCATATGTCACCATGCAAGAAGACACATCTTTTAGTGGCTGTCGATAAGTTTACCAAGTGGGTGGAGGTTATGCCGGTTACCAATTGTGAAGCGGCCACAGCAGTCAAATTCCTGAAAAGAATCATATATCGGTTTGGATATCCCCACAGTATAATCACTGACAACGGAACCAACATGTCCCTTGGAGAGATGGAAAAATTTTGTGGCAACAATGGAATCAGGCTTGATGTGGCATCAGTGGCACATCCGCAAGCCAACGGGCAAGTGGAGAGGGCGAACCAAGAGCTACTTCGAGGATTGAAACCGCGGCTAAGGGTCCCTTGTATCAGGGCCGCTGGAGCGTGGGTTGAAGAACTCCCTTCCGTGGTCTGGGGTATCAATACTACACCTAACCGGTCCACCCAGATGACGCCTTTCTTCATGGTTTACGGCGCAGAAGCAGTATTACCAAGCGACATCATTCATGATTCACCAAGAGTGACAGCCTACGTCGAAGTGGAGAACGAGAAGAACCGGCAAGACGCCGTGGACATGTTAGAAGAACAAAGGGAGCAAGCCTTAGAAAGGTCAGCCATATATCAGCAGGATTTGCGAAGATATCATAGCCGGCGGGTAAAAAGCCGGGTCTTCCAGGAGGGAGACTTGGTCCTGCGCTTGGTTCAAACAAACGAGGGAAAACACAAGCTATCGCCGCCATGGGAAGGACCTTTCATCATAAGCCGGAGTCTACATAATGGGTCATATTACTTGATAGATGCAAGAGAAGAATCGGCCACAGTCAACGACACTGCTCATACTACTGCACCTATGCAAGAAAGAGATAGACCATGGAACGTGGCTCAGCTACGTCCATACTATACTTAGCAGAAAATGATGTAACAGGCAGCAGGTTTCAGACGCACTCTTTTCCTATCCAGGGCACCCTTGGGGACTGGATGGGTTTTTAATGAGGCGGCTTGCTGGCCCAATTTTTTCATATCAAATAAAAAGGGATTATCAAGAAAAGAAGCAAGTTTTATTTATGCAATGTGAATATTCAGGTCTTGAGGGCTGGTTGCTCATACAAGCACAGCTGTAAACTCAAAAAAGACCCGGCCTTGATGCCAATGAGTTATAGGGGCCGTCACTCGAAAAAACGAGTGCGGCTACAATCTTATAACCGGACAAAGAAGTCCAAATTTCTCGGCTATTCTTACTTAAGCTCGATGTGACTCGCAACGAAGTGGCATGATTCGTTCGCTTACGATTAAATGTCGGTCATGAGACCCAAACGGGACTTGCTTGACCCCGTTTTCGTATTGATGTAACAACATGGTATCCACGCGAAAGCCGGCTTATAGTACAAGATAGTCGAAAGGGTCATCTAAACCACAAGTTATGCAGAGTATAAGGCCGATAGCCGGAAACTCAACGATTATCAAGCATAACTTCAAACCTCATAAGAAGCTGTCCTGAAGTCTTGGGCATTCAGCGACAGGCGATTTGTTTCCTTGAAAGAAAACAATCATGTGCCCTAGACGCAGAAACCCGGACTGGGGACTTATGAGCTCTAAGGAAGAAACAGCATCATCCAGCCGATAAAATTAAAACAAGCCACGCATCCGGGTCTCAGGAGCTTAGGGATTCAGGTCTAAAACTGGTCCCTAGACGCCAACGACACCCGGAGGACGGGTCTTGCTAAGGAAAGTATAAGGAAAAGTATAAGGTATCGAGAATAAAGCAAGTGGATATCAAGAATAAGTAAATGCAAAGACACATTCATCAAAAGCCCAAAGGGGGCGCAAAGTGCATTGGGAGTTTAAATAAAAGTGTTACAAAAACCATAAAGTATCAAAAGAGCACAGGCGCTCTGCTTAAACGAATAGTAAAGACTGTTTTAACGATGCTTTGCCGGCTGACGTGTGTGAAATGATAGGCATTACTTCAAGCTGCAGGATCCATCTTGGCCTTGCCCTTGTCGCCACCAGTAGTTGCGGCGCCACTCGGGTCGGCAGCAGTCCCGGGTTGTGCAGCAGAAGTTGCAGGAGCAGAATCGGCCTCGGCCTTCTTGGCGGCTTCTTCCTTCATCTTGATCGCCTGCTCCTTCCAACGGGCAAGCATATCGAACGGCTGGGGGCGGTTCGCCTTGACAACCTTGTCATTAGCATCATAAGCAGGGAGAATCTCATCAATCTCCAAGCTGTCAGCAATAACGCTAGCCGGATGGCGGACTTCTTTCTGAATAGCCTTGAAGTCCTTTGGCAAAAACTTGGACCCATCCAAGTTGAACTCTGGAAATCCACTCATAAGTTTGGCAAGTTGTAGCTTGGGGGCGTATGCTTTAGCCAGTGCGAGCCCCCGGGTTACCCCAACTCGGCAGGAGGATCGTTTCCAATGCCAAATCCACTCGGGGATCGTGGAGCAGAATTCCAGTAATCTCTTCATATTATCTGGCTTGACATCCGGCAGTCGCAGCTCATCAAGTATCCAGCTAATTCCGCCGCAAAGTTGGCGAAGAGTATTCTTGATGGTTTTAAGCTTGGCAGCATCATCTTCTTCGGGGGCAGCATCACGTGGGCCTGCTAAGAAAGGCAAAAGGAGTAAAGATAGTAGGCAAGCAAGTGCAAGTGTTCAAATCAAAGCAATCCGAGTCATAAAAAGGTGAAATTCAAAAATCTTACCAGTCGCGGTACGGTGAACATCAGCAATTTGGGCAGAAAGAGTTGTAAGTTTTTCCTTAGCCCTGTGAGCTCTCTTCCTGTACTTTTTCGTCATCTTTTGGCACCTGCGAGCCTCAGTCTCAGCAGCTTCACGAAGGGACGTTTCTTTTCCAATACGCTTGGTGGACTTGGCCAGCTTCTTCTCCAACTGTGAAACATAATCCTGTAAAGAAGCATGAAGAGGGATCAGCCAGAAACATTATGCAAAGTTCCAAGCAAGTTACCTAGTAAATTACTCGGAACTTGGGGACTAGGCATGGAGACAATTGATGATTAGTCGGGGTTACCTCGTGCTTGGTTATTAAGGCATCTAGTATGTTTTCTTCGTCGCCCTTCAAGGTATGAAGGGCATCTAGCATTTGAGCAAAGGTCATGTCTTCAGGGCGAAGTCGAGAAGGGCCGGAGGATTGGCCCTCTTGAGGAGGAGTTGTTCCGGGTTTGGGGGTCGAAACCCGGATTGTTTGAACGTCCGGGATAGGAGAGCCCGACTTGGTCTCTACAATGATGTCTTCGTCCACTTCTTCAGAGGGCTGGGGTGATGCAGTCTTTGGTGGGACTGGGTCCTTAAAAGGATCTTCTCCATTTCCATCCTCGGCCTCGTCCTCAACCTCAACGTCCATGTCATCACTCGGCTTCTCTTCTCCCTGCTCTTCTGATTCAGGGATGTCCGGGTCGCTTAGCGTAACTGTGGCGCTGGAGAAAAGAAGGGAGGCATTGATCAATGGAATATACGGAAAAAAGAAAAGTAACTAATACGAGAAAATGTAAGTAAAGGTAGTTACCCGGTGTTCACGGCATAGTCCGGGGGAAGCTCGCCGCTGGAGGCGGATGATGTCGGCAGGAGCACTGGCTGCGGCACGCGAAATTGCCCGGCAAGTGGATGATTAGGAGATGGATGACGTTGAGGAGATTGGGAAGGTTGAGCTGGAGGGGTACTGGCCCGATGAGTGGGTGAAGTGGAGATACCCGGGTTAAGGGGATCATCCCCCGGAGAATTCCGGGTCACCCTACGTTTAGTCGGGAGAGGGTCCTTCAAGAAGGGTGAATGTGATAATCGCTCGTTAAGTTCATGCATAGCAGCAAAGGAGTAAGGCGCACGAGACATAGAAGAGAAGGGAACCTTTTCAACTACCCCTCTAGCCTTCCTTTTGTTTCCAACAGGGGGCTCCTGGTCAGACTCGGTGGCCTCTGGGTCATTTTCTTCTTCCTCCTCTTCATCCCCCGACCCTGAAAACCGGATAGGTATCAGATAAGAGAAATAACACAGGTGAAGGGCAGGTGTGAAGGGTATGGGAGAGTACCCTCATCATCGTCAGCAGACTCGTTTTCCTCTTCAGGGTCTTGAGAAGGAGGAGGATTTTCAACTTTCCAGAAGGGGTCGTTATCCTGTGAACAAATAAGCACAAGTGGTGGTTAGAGGCTATAAGGGATGAAAGTAATGAAATGAGAAAAAGGAGTCAGGTCTTACCGCTGGGGCGGGGTTTTCCCGAGTGAACGGGGATAACCCGGTAGTGTTCTTTATGACATCTAGTCTCTCCGTCAGGAAGCCCTTGATAGTCTTGTTGGTGTTACCGGCAGGGAAGTTTTTGGTGGAATAGCGAAGGGAATCTGTGACGTGACCCGAGTATTCGTGCAGCGACTTTGAGCGGATGGAGTTGGGTTGAACCCGGAACTCCACCCAAGTCTTTACCAAGTTAAGTCCGAGAAGGCCATGGGCTGAAAGGGCCGATAGTTCGGCCAAAAGGGGCCGAATTGCTTCCCTATCAGAGTCAGGAGCGAAAGCACTAAAAGACTCGGACGGCTCGAGGGGGGTCTCCGAGTAACCCGGCAGTTTCTTCTCACCGTCCGGAGAAGTGTCGTGGCAATAAAAGAAGGATAATTGCCAGTTTTTGGCGTCAGAGTTCAGGTTGAGAGGTGGCATCAGTGAGTGTTTGCGGCGCTGGATAGACACCCCGCCGCAGGTAAGAAGCGTTCCGTTACCGTTCTCATAGCATGGTTCGCATTGGAATAATTCGGTAAAAAGAACAAGGTTTGGCGGAGTGCGTAAGTACGACTCGGACAAAACTATGAAGTGGGTGATGTTCAGCATAGAGTTAGGCCCTATGTCGAACACCCGGAGGCCGTAGTGGCTCAAGACTTCCCGGAAAAAAGGGTGACCCGGAGGACGGAATCCCCGGGTCACATGCTCGGTAAAGCAAATTACCTCATTCCCGATAGGAGTGGGACGGGTCTCATCGCCAGGAGCCCTCCAATGTATTTCCTTTTGAGAAGGAAGGATTCCTAGCTCGGCCATCCCATCTAGCTTGGCCTTTGTCGTTGAGGACCGACCCCAGTTGGCAGAAGTGGTTTGAGAGGCCTTTGCAGAAGCCGGGTGTCTTCCTTGTCTTTTAGGAGCCATGGAGTTGACCTGCAAGGGACAGGAAATGTATGGAGTGAGATTCGGAGCATCAAGTCATTCGGGTTTGGAGACGTCAAGGCGTTGAAGGCTAAAATGAAACCCGGATAATGCACTACGACATTAAATGCAGAAGATTTTTCCGGGTGTTAGATGAGGTTGAGTAAATTGCTAATTACTTACACGTTCAGGTGAATTGGGTGTACATGGATGGTTGCCCATGCCTTTATTGTGGAAGGATTAGCTGGAAAAAGAGGATTTTCCGGGTGTTAATGCGACAGGCGGAAATAACAAGGTGGAATGGATCTAGATCGAAAAGCTTGCGAGCAATCTTGTGCAAAGTTGGATGGCCGATAAGTGCGCGGGGATGAGCTGCGACTACGTATCAGGTGACTAAAGGAACTAAGGTCTATCGAAGCGGTTCAATTTGATGATATCGGAAAATCAGTTTACGGGTTGACCCAGATCCAATCTTGGTCAGATTGAAAAGGCTGCGAGCTTAAATTGTATGGTTGAGAAAGGCTTACCAAAAGAGTTGAGGTCCGAAGTGAGGGAGGTGCGTGGCGCGGCTTGAGTGTCGCGTCACGGCCCTCGATGAAGAAGCGCGGGTGTGACAACGGTGCTTAGTGGCGGTGCTGGATAGCTTGAGGACGAGTGCGGCCGGAGGTGGCCTTATCTTTCTTGAAGCGTGCGAGCCCAGTGGCAGAAGTTGCGAGGGAGCGTGGAGGAAAGGGATGGTGAAGCGGGATGAATGACTTAGGGTTACCATCGGCTGATATTTATAAGGAAGGTGGTGAGCTCGCCCGCGGCTGGAAAGCCGGAGGTTACGGAGCAATAATTATCCGCACAGATTTGGTGTTGCGGGTGTTTGGAACGCGATTTGTCCCGAGATATCCGGGATCCTTATCAAGAGTAGGGCCTTAATATCTTAGGGTTCAAATTTGAAAATGTTCGTTGGGCATTCGAGGAAGGATCGAACTGTCGAATGACCGCTGCGGAGCTATGTCTAGTCATATGTTAAAGTAACTTGACCCGGTTCACGTAAGCTTGGGTGTTTCATGTCTTTTTAAGGAATAGCGAGCACTTCAAGAATGGATCTGTGAAGCCCGCGCTATCCTGGGGACTACTGATGGGGGGATAGTAACCCGGTAGGCCCACTTCAAGGTATAATCCGGCCCGAGGTGAGCTGATCAATACCCGGATAGGGGTAAAAAGGTTACTAGAAGGCTCAAAGGCTTGTGAAATTCGTAACCCGGCTTGTGGGCTGCGATAAGGGAAGTTAGGCTTTATATGTGGAGTTCGAGTAGGACTCAAGATGTGCCTTGAAAGGCAAGTTAGGGGTGTACGGGTGCTTTATAAACCGGCCCCTAGGTTTAGTTTGCCAGAGATTCAAGTCATAACTGTAACACCTATTATCGAGTATCCAGTATAATCATATCGAGATCCGGCGAGTTGTTTTCCGGCTCTTAGATTGCTTTTCGCCATGTCTTCCTTCGAGCTAAACCCTCTCCCAAATACCTGTGTCGACTTGCCCCTAGATCAGTTACCCCCGGTAACATCTGCCGTGATTATCCCACGACAGGATGTGTTATTTATACTGTGACAGATGTGATGACAGCACCAAAGGGTGTTGGTGAGTGTTGTGTTCTTGTATGCCTGCTAATGAGATCTTTTCACCTTGCCATGCGGCTGATCTTATCCTGGCATTCTATTTCTTTTGAACTATCAGTTGTATTACCTGGGCTTGCCTGTGATGCTGGTCTGAGGCTATCTCAATCTGAACAGATACTACACAAGTTTCATTAAGCCCAATGATGAGTTTAACAGTGCAACACACTGTCAAACTGAGGGTACTAATTCCCCCTAACCCCTCTGTTAGTGTTTTGGTGTTTATTTTGCAGCTTCAGATGACATCAGATACTTTGGATTAGATAGGACTTAGTCTAGGAAATGAACTTGTTGTAAAGATACCTTTGTAACCATCTTTGTGATTTTTCTACTTTGGAAATAGATTGTAAAGACTTTGTATGTTGTGATTTAATCAATAAAGTTCAATGTTTTGTTTCTAATTCTTTATTTTAATTAGAATTTTGTATTACTTATAATATCTTAAGATTTCCATTTAAATAGGAATACTTATATTTCCTAATCAACCAAGTTGAATTCAAATTCAAATACAAACTTCTCAAGTTTAAATAATTCAAATTTGACCCCTCAATTCAAAATATAACCTGGAGGTCATGTCGAAATTCCACCCTCTTCCAGTATCGATCTCTCTCTCTCTCTCTCTGAATTAGAATATCGATGGAACCTCGATCACTCCAGGGTTTTAGTTTTGCAAAAAAATTATTCAGTTTTTGCAAACACATGCATGCAGATGCACAGATTAAAATTCTACCCCGTGAGTTCCTAAACGCTGGGACATTACATTAGCTTTATCAAAACACTCACGCAGTGGGCCAAAAATTTCTGTTCATGAATGGGAACATATTCATTGATCGGGTACGCTAAATGAAACCGTCCTCTTGTTTTCAGCAAGAAATTTGGCATGCATGTGGTGTACCGGCGTAGTTACTCCCATGGAATTGTGTCGTGTGAGAAACCCAATGTGGCACGTACTGCATAGTGTCGTACTCTAGTCGGTCTATGGCAACAGCCGCTTTTGGACTTTGGACTTTACCATATGTGAACACCGCTTGCCCAACGGGATAGGTTGTTGTTTTATGGTGATCCAAATTCATACGAAGATAAATGAAAGTTCGGCCTCCGCTACGTGAGGCCCGTCGCCGGAGGTTTAGGTCCCCGCGGTACGGTATGAGTTGTTACCGAGTTCGAGTTGGATTCACCGTTACCGACCTAGTTAGGTGAGGGCCGTCTTTATATACCTCTTGTAACCCGCCGCACAGGATAAGCCACACATTGTAAATCCGACGCGTTTGTAACCTCACCCGAAATAGTGAAGTATTGCTGGCTGACGCCCGTGGTTTTTTCTCTTCCTTGTTGGAAGGGTTTTTCATGTTAAAATCTCGTGTCCCCGTTGGTTTGATTTTGCTTAATTTCATCGTTGTTTTGCTATTGCGTGTAAGATAGGTGTGGCTGGCGCATTGCAGTCTTTGCAGACCACGCAGCTAGCTCGACCGTTTTCCCAGATTGTAGTACTACGAGAAATGCTACGGAGCCAGGTTGAAATGTCCAACACACTGACGTTTTTGGCAACGGAGACGCAAGTAGGCGCGCGAGGCCAGCTCGGTCGGCAGCTGACAGGCGACAGCAACCCAACAAATTCACCGCCGCTCCGCAAACGATTGAGACTGAAATGCCTGCCGGACGAGCAAGCGGTGAAAATGTCAATTCGGAGTTTCGTGACGGCCAGCGGCTAGCTAGTTGCACTTCATTTGCAGAGACCGCTGACCGATCAGGCCTATTAATGAGCTGCATACCTAAAGTTCTTCGATGAATAAATTGCATGAAGAAACATCTTCACAAGATGGAGTGGCAAAAGAAACTACGAGTAACCCGGATACTCTAGGGCCAATGAGCAGTGGCGGATCTGGGATGAAATCAGTGAGGGTGTCAAGCAAAGAAAAACTTGTCATTGTGAATTTGTGATTGCTTAGCTAGTTGATTCAAAAACTGGCCAAGGCCGGCCGGCTGTAGGTTTTTTGATACTCTGCCCTTGAAGGTGTGTTGTGGACTTGTGGAGTAGGGTAAAGTGCAACGCATGGCTCATTGCTAGCCACCGGCACGTGTTCTAGGTCGCTCCAGAATTCAGAGGTTGATATGTGTCGTGGTGTATCCAAATAACAGATATGTAGCCTACATGCTTTTGTTTCAAAATGAGAAAATGAAAAAACACATGTGGTCTGCGGCACCGCGAGGTCTGAACACGTCAGACGTGCAAGTTTGCGAACCAAACATCCAGATGAGCTTTCATGTTCCTATATATGCACAGCTCCGAGACAAACAAACAAGTAGCTGCATGCGAGCTGCTCAACTACCCACCATAGCCGCCTGCGCGAGGCGACAAGCACCTGAATCGCTGAAGCCATGGCCAGTAGACACCGCGCTCCGCTCGTGGCCTGCGTCTTTCTCATCGGCGCCGTCGCCACCGTCGTCTATACCACCTTCCCCGTCTCCATAAACCCGTGCACCTACTCTCTGCCGAGAGAGCTCCTCGCCGTCTCCGGCCTCGACCCGTACATCCTCTCATGCACAGGCGACGCCGTCACCGCCCCGCTCTCCGACGGCAGCGGCGACAAGACCACCATCGGCGGGCCGATCGTGACCAGCCTACACACGTGCAGCAAGCCAAAGCTCCCGCCGAATCCGCTCCCGCCATTCTACTGCTGTCCGCCGCCGTCGGCGTCCAAGCCAATCGACTTCACGTTCCCCGACCCGGCCGAGCCGCTGAGGGTCCGGCGGCCGGCGCACGCGGTGGGCGCGGAGTACATGGCCAAGTACGAGCGCGTGATAGCGCTGATGAAGGCGCTGCCGGACACCGACCCGCGCAGCTTCTACCAGATGGCCAACATCCACTGCGCCTACTGCACCAGCTCCTACCGCCAGACGGGGAACCCGGAGCTGGCCGTGCAGGTCCACTTCTCGTGGCTTTTCTACCCGTTCCACCGCGCCTACCTCTACTTCTTCGAGCGCATCGCGGCGAAGCTGCTCGGGGAACCCGACTTCGCGCTGCCCTTCTGGAGCTGGGACGTGCCGGAGGGGATGCAGTTGCCGGCCGAGTTCGCCAACTCGTCGTCGCCGCTCTATGACCCCGTACGGAACCCAAGGCACGTGCCACCAGCGGTCGTGGACCTACAATTCGCTCGCAAGAACGGAGAGAACAACTTCACCGACGAGCAGCAGATCCAGCAGAACCTCAGGGTCATGTACAAACAGGTACTGCATGCCCTACGTGTACATTCAAAACCTTTTTTTTTTAACCTTTACATGACGTTCATACGTGGAGCAGCGCTAATTCAACTGACTTTTCATGTTTGAAATTTTCAGATGATCACCAATGCTGGTATGCCCACCCTCTTCCATGGCCAGCCCTTCCGTGCCGGCCAGGCTGACCATCCAGGCGCTGGGACGGTGGAGCTGTCCCCGCACAACACGGTGCACACTTGGACCGGCGACGTAGCTCAACCCAACGTGGAGAACATGGGCGTCTACTACTCCGCCGGCCGCGACCCGCTCTTCTACCCGCACCACAACAACATCGACCGCCTGTGGGAGGCCTGGAGGGACATCGGCGCTTCCCGCGGCTACCGTGGCCATGTCGACTTCACGGACCCCGACTGGCTCGACTCCTCCTTCCTCTTCTACGACGAGGAGGCCCGCCTCGTGCGAATCACCGTTCGCGACGTGCTCGACGTTGACAAGCTCCGGTACAAGTATGATGGCGTCGGCATGCCGTGGATTGACGCACGGCCACCTACTACTCCCAACGTGAACAACAAGAAAGGCTTGCTGAAGTCCGTCAAGTTTCCGGTGTCACTCGACGATGTGGCGGTTACGGCGGAGGTGAGGCGGCCACGAGTGCTGCGGAGCCGGAAGGAGAAGGATTTTCGGGAGGAGGTGCTAGTGGTTGAGGGCATCGAGTCCGACGGCACAGACATGGTCAAGTTTGACGTATACGTGAACGCCATGGAGCACGAGAAGGTCGAGCCAGGTGGTCGGGAGATGGCCGAGAGCTTCGTGTGCTTGAGTCATCCCAGGATGGACGGCACGGGGAAGGGGACGCTGATAAAGACGAGCATGAGGGTGGCCTTGAACGAGCTCTTAGAAGACCTCGGCGCCGACGGAGACGAGACTGTGACGGTGACGTTGGTGCCGAGGCATGGCAAGGTCAAGATCGGAGGCCTAAGAATAATGTACATGGTGGAGTGAGTTACAGCACGACAGTGCATGCGGTTTTGTAAATCTCTAGTGTTCTTTTTTCTTGGAATGGTTTTGTTGATTAGTACTTCTTGCTTTGTCTCGGGGATTACTTGTAAATCCTAGATTATTGGAACTGCAGTTGCGCTCGCACTACTGGAAAATTCAACGCCGCCCAGTATCAAACTGTTTGCCGAGTTCCTCATCACGGGATACTCGGCGAAATAGCCTCGAGGCCGAGAAGGGACCAAGAACACTCGGCGTCCATGAAACACTCGGCATACAATAAGTTCGCCGAGTGTGCCCTGCCATGCACACTCGGCACACTGGCGACACTCGGCATTACGTGCCTCTGCCGAGTGTGCCCTGCTCCCCACACTCGGCAAACAATATACACATCGGCAAATATCTGTAGGGCACTCGGCAAACACACCCACTCGGCACTTCAGTAGGCCACGTGGCAATTCCGGACCTGTAACCACACTTGCGTACTTTGCCGAGTGTTGCCGTTACGGGGACTCGGCGAAGAATAGTTGTTTTTTTTTTGTTTGTGCTTTGCCGAGTGCCTCCGTTACGGAGACTCGGCGTACATATTGCCACCAAAATATTTTGCTTCGCGCAATTTCTTCCCGCCCCCAGTTTTAAACTTTGCCGAGTGTCCCTGGAAGGGATACTCGGCATACATATTGCCACCACAATTTTCGCTTCGCGCCACTTCTCCCCGTCCCCTAGTTTGAAACTTTGCCGAGTGCCTGCCAGTTGATACTCGGCATACACATTGGCACCAAACATTTTGGTTCGCGCCATTGGTTCCCGCCCCCAGTTTGGAACTTTGCCGAGTGTCTTGTAGTATCATACTCGGCAAAGAAGTGAAAGAAGCACACAATCCGTGTGCACACATTGGATCCAACGGCTCACAATCACTTGAAAGATCCGACGGCTCGGAAGACCTCGAAGAAAACACACGATCCGTGTGCTTCTTCCCTCCATTTCTCACTATATAAACACACATGCATCTAGCTTGGTTAGCACATATCTACAACCCAGCATTCTTCCATTTCTTCGCGCCAACTCTTCCATGTCTTCCACCGTACCCACTATAACCTGCTCGGAGGCGGAGGAGCTCTGCGCCTCGAACTACCCCTGCCCTCCCGGGTACGGCGTCCCCGCCGGGTGGATGCTGAGCGCCGGAGGCGTGCCGGTCCCTCCCGTCCCTCGAGGTCTGGCGCGCCGGGCGGCCATCACGAACCACTACTACTTTGAGCTGACACCGGCGCAGCGGACGTATCCCCAATGGGATCCCAACTACCGCGCAGGTTGGGACGTCTTCTTCTTCAATCGGCGTGAGAGGGCGCTCGCAAGATACGAGGGGGACGGCCCGCCTCCTTCGAACTTCAACGAGGCTGGTCGTCGGCTGTGGTGGCGCGGCCGGACTCTCCAGGGCGTCATGAACTACATAAGGAACGGCGATAACCCCCGCCTGCGCTACCCGCAGTCCAGACGTGCTCCCCCATCGACATTTCAGCCCCCATCCGACGACAGCGACGACGGCGGGTGGCGACTTCGACGACTACGAGTACATGTATTATACGCCTAGGCAGGAGTATGACTAGACCTGAGCCACAAGATGGCTGGGACAAATGGTTTGTCCATGTATCCTAGAATGTTTAGATCCACTGTCGTGTATCCCTTTTCCTTGGAATTTCAATCTAGTCGTAAAATTCAAAAATAATCGTAGTGGTGTGTGTTCAAGTGTCATGTTAGGGCATCTCCAGCCGTCCCCCCCAGAGCCCCCCCAAGGGGCTTTTTTCGCGGCGGAAGCGGCGAATAGCGCCGCTTCTTCACCACTCGGCCCCCCCAGAGGCCCAGCCAGGCTATAAAAACGGTGCCCGCGCCCTCCCCGTACGCACATTCTCGACTCCTCCTCGCCGTTCTTTCTCCACCTTCGAACCCCGCCGCAATGGAGAACCTCTGGGAGGCGTGGCCCGAGAGCGACGACGACGAGCTGCAGCCAGCGCAGCGAGCTGCACCGGAGCCGCAGGTGGTGGCGCCGGAGCCGGTGGCGCCGGAGCAGCCACCCGAGTACGACGAGGCGCGCGAAGCACGGCGGGCTGCCCGCCACTGGAGGCGCGAGGTGAGGAGGCAGCCGGTGTGGCCCGAGCAGCACGCCGGGCTGCACTCGTTCGAGACCTCGCAGAACGAGGACGCGTACCGCGAGGTGCGCGGCGTCCTCGAGCAGGCCGCGGCGGCGGCGGAGGCAGCCGCCGTTCGTGCCTCCCTGGAGACGCACCAGCGGGAGGAGGCGGCGCGAGCGGTGCGCCGCCAGATGGCCCGGCGGGCTGCCTCCGTCGAGCAGGAGGGCGTCATCGCCCTCTACGAGGCGCAGCGGCAGGCGACGCTGCAGAGTGAGCGGCGGCGCAACCGCCCGCCCTCTGAGCAGGCGCAGCTGCACCGGCTGCGCCTGCAGGCCCGAGCGGAGCGGGCGGAGCAGCGCCGTCTCGCCGCGGCGAGCCAGGACGGAGCTGGACCCTCCAACCAGCACCGCCACGACGAAGACGACGAAGCGTAGACGTAGGCGTAGTCATCGCGTAGTATCTGCTGTTTTTAGTTTAAATTTATCGTTTTAGCTTTAAATTCGCGCCGAATATGTACGCAGTTTCAAATTTCAATAAAATTTCGACTAGTTTTTCAACTGCGTTTGTTTGGGGAGTTTCGGGGTGTGAGCATTGGTTTAGGTGGGATACCGATGCTCCGGATCCCCTCTACGTGAGATACACTAGCCCCGGTGTAGAAAAAGACGGAACCGGCGTCTAGCCCCCTCTGCGTGAGCCGGAAGTGGGTAGCAAAGTGGAACTAGTTGCTTGGTTGTGTCATGTTAGGCCCAAGGAACACCCTTGACAATGGTAGGGCCCACCTACTTGCAAGATTCCCCCCGTTACGTCAGATCCGGGAGCTTCGGGGTGTGAGCAGTCCTGGAACCCGCGAGAGAGAATCCGACGTCGGTGAGGCCCCGGCACAGAGAGTGATGGTATCTTTGGCACCCAACACCCATGATACAATCTAACACACATGGCATGGCAAAGCATTGGTTTAGGTGGGATCCCGACGCTCCGGATCCCCTCTACGTGAGATACACTAGCCCCGGTGTAGAAAAAGACGGAACCGGCGTCTAGCCCCCTCTGCGTGAGCCGGAAGTGGGTAGCAAAGTGGAACTAGTTGCTTGGTTGTGTCATGTTAGGCCCAAGGAACACCCTTGACAATGGTAGGGCCCACCTACTTGCAAGATTCCCCCCGTTACGTCAGATCCGGGAGCTTCGGGGTGTGAGCAGTCCTGGAACCCGCGAGAGAGAATCCGACGTCGGTGAGGCCCCGGCACAGAGAGTGATGGTATCTTTGTCACCCAACACCCATGATACAATCTAACACACATGGCATGGCAAATCATTGGTTTAGGTGGGATCCCGATGCTCCGGGTCCCCTCTCCGGAGATACACTAGCCCCGGTGTAGAAAAAGACGGAACCTGTCGTGGGATAATCACGGCAGATGTTACCTGGGGTAACTGATCTTGGGGCAAGTCGACACAGGTATTCGGGAGAGGGTTTAGCTCAAAGGAAGACATGGCGAAAGCGATCTAAGAACCGGAGAATAACTCGCCGGATCTCGATATCAATAATGCTGGATACTCGATAACAGGTATTACAACTATGGCTTGAATCCTCCAGGCTAAGCTTAGGGGTTGGTTTATATAGCACTCATACCCCCCTTGGCCTGCCCTACGGAGTGCTTTCTGAGTCCTACTCGAACTCTACATACAAATCCTAACTTTCCTTACCGTAACCCACAATCCGGGTTACGAACCTTACAAGCCCTGGGCCTTCCAGAAGTTTCTTTGTCTCCAGCCAGATTGGGCCCAGCCGTCGCTTGGGGCCGGATCACACCCGGGAGTTAGTCTACCGGGTTACTATCCCCTCATCAGTAGTCCCCAGGATAGCGCGGGCTTCACGGGTTCATCCTTGGAGCGCTCGCTATTCCCTGAAAAAGATGTGAAACGCCCAAGCCTACAGGAACCGGGTTAAGTTGTTTTAACAGATGACCAGGCACAGCTCCATGTCTGTCACGTGATAACTCGATCCTTCCTTGAATGCTTAACTGGCCTTTCCAAATTTAAACCCTAAAATGTCAGGGCCCTACTCGATAAAGATCCTTGATATCTCGGGGCAAGCTGCACTTCCCCTGTCAACGGGATATTCCGCCTAATTCCGAATGCATATGCCGCCAGATCCGCACGGATAATTACTGTTCCGTAATTTCCGGCTTTCGGGCCGTAGGTGAGCTCACCACCTCCCTTATAAATATCAGCCGATGGTAACCCTAAGCCATTCATCTCGCTTCATCATCCCTTTTCTCCACGCTCCCTCGCAATTTCTGCCACCGGGCTCGCACGCTCCAAGAAAGATAAGGCCACCACCGGCCGCACTCGTCCTCGAGCTATCCAGCATCGCCATTAAACATCGCTGTCACACCCGCGCTTCCTCATCGAGGGCCGTGACGTGACACTCAAGCCGCGCCACGCACCACCCTCACTTCGGACCTCAACTCCTTTGGTAAGCCTTTCTCAACCATTCAATTGAAACTCGCAACCTTTTCAATCTGACCAAGATTGGATCTGGGTCAACCCGTAAACTAATTTTCTGATATCATCAAATTGAACCGCTTCGATAGACCTTAGTCCCTTTAATCATATGATGCGTAGTCGCAGCTCATCCCCGCGCCTTTATTGGCCATCCTACTTTGCATAAGATTGCTTGCAAGCTTTTCGATCTAGATCCATTCCACCTTGTTCTTTCCGCCTGTCGCATTAACACCCGGAAAATCCTCTTTTTCCAGCTAATCCCTCCACAATAAAGGTATGGGCAACCATCCATGTTCACCCAATTCACCTCAACGCGTAAGTAATTAACAATTTACTCAACCTCATCTGACACCCGGAAAACCTTCCGCATTTAACATCGTAGTGCATTATCCGGGTTTCATTTTAGCCTTCAACGTCTTGACGTCTCCAGACTCGAATGATTTGATGTTCCGAATCTTACTCCATACATTTCCTGTCCCTTGCAGGTCAACTCCATGGCTCCTAAAAGACAAGGAAAACACCCGGCTTCTGCAAAGGCCTCTCAAACCATTTCTGCCAACTGGGGTCGGTCTTCAACGACAAAGGCCAAGCTAGATGGGATGGCCGAGTTAGGAATCCTTCCTTCTCAAAAGGAAATACACTGGAGGGCTCCTGGCGATGAGACCCGTCCCACTCCCACCGGGAACGAGGTAATTTGTTTTACCGAGCATGTGACCCGGGGGTTCCGTCCTCCGGGTCACCCTTTTTTCCGGGAAGTCTTGAGCCACTACGGCCTCCGGGTGTTCGACATAGGGCCTAACTCTATGCTGAACATCACCCACTTCATAGTTTTGTCCGAGTCGTACCTATGCACTCCACCAAGCCTTGCTCTTTTTACCGAATTATTCCAATGCGAACCATGCCATGAGAGCGGTGACGGAACGCTTCTTACCTGCGGCGGGGTATCCATCCAGCGCCGCAAACACTCATTGATGCCACCTCTCAACCTGAGCTCCAACGCCAAAAACTGGCAATTATCCTTCTTTTATTGCCACGACACTTCTCCGAATGGTGAGAGGAAACTACCGGGTTATTCGGAGAGCCTTCTCGAGCCCTCCGAGTCTTTCAATGCTTTTGCATCTGATCTTGATAGGGAAGCGATTCAGCCCCTTCTGGCCAAACTAGCAGCTCTCTCAGCCCACGGCCTTCTTGGGCTCAATCTAATAAGGACTTGGGTAGACTTCCGGGTTCAGCCCAACTCGATTCGCTCGAAGCTGTTACACGAATATTCGGGTCACGTCACAGATTCCCTCCGCTACTCCACCAAGAACTTCCCTGCCGGTAACACCAACAAGACCATCAAGGGCTTCCTGATGGAGAGACTAGATGTTATAAAGAACACCGCCGGGTTCCCCCCGTTTACTCGGGAAAATCCTGCCCCAGCGGTAAGACCTGACTCCTTTTTCTTATTTCAGTACTTTCGTCCGTTATAGTCTCTAACCACCACTTGTGTTTATTTGTTCACAGGCTGACGATCCCTTCTGGAAAGTCGAAAACCCTCCTCCTTCTCAAGACCCCGAAGAGGAAACCGAGTCTGTTGATGATGATGAGGGTACTCTCCCATACCCTTTACACCTGCCCTTCATCTGTGTTATTTCTCTTATCTGATACTTACTCGGCTTTCAGGGTCGGGGGATGAAGAGGAGGAAGAAGAAAATGACCCGGAAGCCACCGAGTCTGACCAGGAGCCCCCGGTTGGAAACAAAAGGAAGGCTAGAGGGGTAGTTGAAAAGGTTCCCTTCTCTTCTATGTCTCATGCGCCTTACTCCTTTGCTGCTATGCATGAACTTAACGAGCGATTATCACATTCACCCTTCTTGAAGGACCCTCTCCCGACTAAACGTAGGGTGACCCGGAATTCTCCGGGGGATGATCCCCTTAACCCGGGTATCTCCACTTCACCCACTCATCGAGCCAGTACCCCTCCAGCTCAACCTTCCCAATCTCCTCAACGTCATCCGTCTCCTAATCATCCACTTGCCGGGCAATTTCGCGTACCGCAGCCAGTGCTCTTACCAACGTCATCCGCCTCCAGCGGCGAGCTTCCCCCGGACTACGCCGTGAACACCGGGTAAACTACCTTTACTTACATTTTCTCGTACTGGTTACCTTTCTTTTTTCCCTATATTCCATTGATCAATGTCTCCCTTCTTTTCTTCAGCGCCACAGTTACGCTGAGCGACCCGGATATCCCTGAATCAGAAGAGCAGGGAGAAGAGAAGCCGAGTGATGACATGGACGTTGAGGTTGAGGACGAGGCCGAGGACGGAAATGGAGAAGATCCTTTTAAGGACCCAATTCCACCAAAGACTGCATCACCCCAGCCCTCTGAAGAAGTGGACGAAGACATCATTTTGGAGACCAAGTCGGGCTCTCCTAACCCGGTCGTTCAAACAATCCGGGTTTCGACCCCCAAACCCGGAACAACTCCTCCACAAGAGGGTCAATCCTCCGGCCCTTCTCAACTTCGCCCTGAAGACATGACCTTTGCTCAAATGCTAGATGCCCTCCATACCTTAAAGGGCGACGAAGAAAACATACTAGATGCCTTAATAACCAAGCACGAGGTAATCCCGACTAGTCATCAATTGTTTCCATACATAGTCCCCAAGTTCCGAGTAAATTACTAGGTAACTTGCTTGGAACTTTATATAATGTTTCTGGCTGATCCCTCTTCATGCTTCTTTACAGGACTATGTTTCACAGTTGGAGAAGAAGCTGGCCAAGTCCACCAAGCGTATTGAAAAAGAAACGGCCCTTCGTGAAGCTGCTGAGACTGAGGCTCGCAGGTGCCAAAAGATGACGAAAAAGTACAGGAAGAGAGCTCACAGAGCTAAGGACAAACTTACAACTCTTTCTGCTCAAATTGCTGATGTTCACCGTACTGCGACTGGTAAGATTTTTAAATTTCACCTTTTTATGACTCGGATTGCTTTGATTTGAACAACTGCACTTGCTTTCCTGCTACCTTAGCTCCTTTTGCCTTTTTTAGCAGGCCCACGCGATGCTGCCCCCGAAGAAGATGATGCTGCCAAGCTTAAAACCATCAAGAATACTCTTCGCCAACTTTGCAGCGGAGTCAGTTGGATACTTGACGAGTTACGACTGCCGGGTGTCAGGCCAGATAACATGAAGAGATTACTGGAATGCTGCTCGACAATCCCCGAGTGGATTTGGCACTGGAAACGGTCCTCCTGCCGATTTGGGGTAACCCGGGGACTCGCGTTGGCTAAGGCCTACGCTCCCAAGCTAGAGCTGGCCAAACTTATGAGCGGATTCCCAGAGTTCAACTTGGATGGGTCCAAGTTTTTGCCAAAGGACTTCAAGGCTATTCAGAAAGAAGTCCGTCATCCGGCTAGTGTTATCGCTGATGCCCTAGAAATTGATGTGATTATCCCGGCTTATGATGCTAATGACAAGGTTGTCAAGGCGAACCGCCCCCAGCCGTTCGATATGCTTGCCCGTTGGAGGGAGGAGGCGATCAAGATGAAGGAAGAAGCCGCCAAGAAGACCGAGGCCGACTCTGCTCCTGCGACTTCTGCTGCACAACCCGGGACTGCTGCACAACCCGGGACTGCCGCAACTACCGGTGACGACAAGGGCAAGGCCAAGATGGACCCTGCAGCTTAAAGTAATACCTATCATTCCACATACATCAGCCGGCAAAGCATCGTTAAAACAGCTTTACTATTCGTTTAAGCAGAGCGCCTGTGCTCTTTTGATACTTTATGGTTTTTGTAATACTTTTTATTTTAAACTCCCGATGCACTTTGCGCCCCTTTGGGCTTTTGATGAATGTGTCTTTGCGTTTGCTTGTTCTTGATATCCACTTGCTTTATTCTCGATACTCCTTAACAAGACCCGTCCTCCGGGTTTCGTTGGCGTCTAGGGAACGGTTTTACACCTGAATCCCTAAGCTCCTGAGGCCCGGATGCGTGGCTCGTTGTGATTTTATCGGCTGGATGATGCTATTTCTTCCTTAGAGCTCATAAGCCCCCCAGTCCGGGTTTCCGCGTCTAGGACACATGATTGTTTCTTTTCAAGGAAACGAATCGCCTGTCGCTGGATGCCCAAGACTTCAGGACAGCTTTTATGAGGTTTGAAGTTATGCTTGATAATCGTTGAGTTTCCGGCTATCAGCCTTATACTCTGCATAACCTGTGGTTTAGATGACCCTTTCGACTATCTTGTACTATAAGCCGGCTTTCGCGTGGATACCATGTTGTTACATCAATACGAAAAACGGGGTCAAGCAAGTCCCATTTGGGTCTCATGACTGATAGTAATCGTAGGCGAACAGATCATGCCACTTTGTTGCGAGTCACATCGAGCTTAAGTAAGAACAGCCGAGAAATTTGGACTTCTCTGTCCGGTTATAAGATTGTAGCCGCACTCGTTTTTTCGAATGACCGGCCCCTATAACTCATTGGCATCAAGGCCGGGTCTTTTTTGAGTTTGCAGCTGTGCTTGTATGAGCAACCAGCCCTCAAGACCTGAATATGCACATCGTACAAATAACACTTGCTTCTTTTCTTGATAATCCCTTTTTATTTGATATGAGAAAATTAGGCCAGCAAGCCGCCTCGTTAAAAACCCATCCAGTCCCCAAGGGTGCCCTGGATAGGAAGAGAGTGCGTCTGAAACCTGCTGCCTGTTACATCTTTTTCTGCTAAGTATAGTACGGACGTAGCTGAGCCACGTTCCACGGTCTATCTCTTTCTTGCATAGGTGCAGTTGTGTGAGCAGTATCGTTGGCTGTGGTCGATTCTTCTCTTGCATCTATCAAGTAATATGACCCATTATGCAGGCTCCGGCTTACGATGAAAGGTCCTTCCCATGGTGGCGATAGTTTGTGCCTTCCCTCGTTTGTCTGAACCAAGCGCAAGACCAAGTCTCCCTCCTGAAAGACCCGGCTTTTCACCCGCCGGCTATGATATCTTCGCAAATCCTGCTGATATATGGCTGACCTTTCTAAGGCTTGCTCTCTTTGTTCTTCTAACATATCCACGGCGTCTTGCCGGTTCTTCTCGTTCTCCACTTCGACGTAGGCTGCCACTCTTGGTGAATCATGAATGATGTCGCTTGGTAATACTGCTTCTGCGCCGTATACCATGAAGAAAGGTGTCATCTGGGTGGATCGGTTAGGTGTAGTATTGATGCCCCAGACCACGGAAGGAAGTTCTTCAACCCATGCCCCGGCGGCCCTGATACAAGGAACCCTCAGTCGCGGTTTCAAACCTCGAAGTAGCTCCTGGTTCGCCCTCTCCACTTGCCCGTTGGCCTGCGGATGTGCTACTGACGCTACATCGATCCTGATTCCATTGTTGCCACAAAATTTTTCCATCTCTCCGAGGGACATGTTGGTTCCATTGTCGGTAATTATGCTGTGGGGGTACCCAAACCGGTATATAATTCTTTTCAGGAACTTGACTGCTGTGGCCGCTTCGCAGTTGGTGACCGGCATAACCTCCACCCATTTGGTAAACTTGTCAACAGCCACTAAAAGGTGTGTCTTCTTGCAAGGTGACATATGGAAAGGGCCAACCATGTCCATACCCCAAACAGCGAACGGCCAAGTTAATGGGATGGTCCGTAACTCCATAGCCGGCACATGAGTTTGGCGAGCGTACCTTTGACATCCGTCGCACCTTGCCACTATCCGCTCCGCATCTGCTAGAGCCGTGAGCCAGAAGAACCCATGCCGATAGGCCTTGGCCACAAGGGATCTTGTGGACGCATGATGCCCACAATCGCCTTCATGGATCTCCTTAAGGATCTGTCGGCCTTCTTCCGGTGTCACACAGCGCAAAAAGACTCCTGCTGCGCTTCTCCTGTACAGCTCCCCATTGATAATAGTATATCCTTTTGCCCGCCTCAGGATTTGCCTTGCTAATACTTCTTGTTCTGGCAGTTCGCCTCGTGATAAGTAGGCCAGATATGGCTCTGTCCACTCGGGCACAACACGTATTGTGGCTACAAACTCCACATCCGGGTCTCGATTCGCGAGTTCTTCCTCAGACTCGGATTTTACTGATGGTCGCCATAGCTCGTCCAGGAAAACATTAGGTGGAACCGGCTCCCTACGCGAGCCGAGTCTGGCGAGTGCGTCCGCTGCCTCATTTTTTCTTCTGTCTATGTGCTCTACTTCATACCCGGAAAAACACCCAGCAACCTTATCAACCTCCCTGCGATATGCTGCCATAGTGGCATCCTTCCTATCCCAGGTTCCTGATACCTGCTGCACCACAAGATCTGAGTCCCCAAAGCATCGTATCCTTCTAATGTTCATCTCCTTGGCTACCTTCAAGCCATGCAGTAGAGCCTCATACTCGGCCACGTTATTTGAACAATCAAAGTGAATCTGTAGCACATAACTTAGTTTGTCCCCCTTTGGCGACGTCAGCACCACTCCAGCTCCTGACCCCTCGTACTGCTTTGATCCATCGAAGTGCATGGTCCATGACTCGGAATTTGGAACTGTGGTAGCCATTCCGGTGTGCGTCCAGTCGTTAACAAAATCAACCAAAGCCTGTGACTTGATTGCCGATCTAGGCTCGTAGCTGATATGATAATCTCCCATCTCTATCGCCCATTTGGCTACTCTTCCCGTTGCATCCGAGTTTCTGATGATATCCGACATTGGTATTGAACTGACCACTGTTATGGGATGTTCTTGGAAATAGGGTTTCAACTTCCGGCTGGCCATAAAGACCCCAAACACCAACTTTTGCCAATGTGGGTAACGCTGCTTCGCTTCCGATAACACCTCACTGACATAATAAACCGGCCTCTGGACCGGGTAACCTTTCCCATCCTCTTTACGTTCCACGACAACTACCGCGCTGACGGCCCGGGGACCGGCTGCTACGTATAGTAACATAGGCTCTTTGGGACCCGGTGCCGCTAGTACTGGCGCTTCAGACAACTGCTTTTTTAGTGCTTCAAACGCCTCATCTGCCTCCTGATCCCACACGAACTTATCTGATTTCCGCAAAAGCCGGTACAAGGGTATTGCCTTTTCTCCAAGCCTGGATATGAACCGACTCAAGGCTGCTACGCAGCCCGTGAGCTTTTGAACATGCTTCAAATTTTCCGGTTTCTTCAAACTCTGGATGGCCTTGATTTTGTCCGGGTTTGCCTCGATTCCTCTCTCGGAGACTATAAAGCCGAGTAACTTCCCGGCCGGAACTCCAAATACACACTTCGTTGGGTTGAGCTTCATCTGATACCTTCTCAAGTTTTTAAACGTCTCCTTTAAATCATCAATGAATGTCTCTGCCTTCCGGGTCTTAATAACCACGTCATCTACGTATGCGTGCACGTTGCGCCCAATTTGATCCTCGAAGCACTTCTGGATACACCGCTGGTAAGTTGCACCCGCGTTTTTCAATCCAAACGTCATGGTTTTGTAGCAGAAGGCCCCAAAAGGGGTTATGAATGACGTTTTCTCCCAATCTTCCCTCTTGAGTTTAATTTGGTGGTATCCCGAATATGCGTCTAAGAAGCATAGCAAGTCGCTTCCGGCTACCGCGTCTATGATTTGGTCTATTCTTGGCAGCGCGAACGGATCCTTTGGGCAATGCTTGTTGAGGCTCGTGAAATCGATACACATCCTCCATTCATTTGTCTTTTTCATCACAAGAACCGGGTTTGCTAACCAGTCGGGGTGAAATACTTCCATGATGAAGCCTGCGGTTAATAGTCGCGCGATTTCCTCCCCTATAGCTCTTCTCCTTTCCTCATTCATTTTTCTCATACCTTGCTTCACAGGCCTGGCCTTGGGATCCACATGCAAACTGTGCTCTGCCAACTCGGTGGGGATACCCGGCATGTCGCTGGGTGTCCAGGCAAATACATCCGCATTTGAACGGATGAACTCCACTAGAGCCTTTTCTTGCGCATCCTCTAAATTGGACCCTATAGTGAACTGCTTGGTGGGGTCTCCTTCCATAAAATCTACTTTCTTGGTATCTTGAGCCGCCTTAAACTTTACTCTTTCGTCTTCAGCGTCTGGTCTTCTCAATGCTGTTCCATCATCCGGATCCACCTGAGACCGGTAATACTGAAGTTCTTCCTTCCTGCAGGCTTGTTCAGCCATTACTGAATCTCCCTCATCGCATTCGGCTGCTATGTCCCGGTTTCCATGGATAGTGATGGTCTGCTTAGGGCCTGGAATCTTTAGCTGCAGATATACATAGCACGGCCTAGCCATGAATTTAGCGTAAGCCGGCCTTCCGAACAACGCGTGGTAGGGGCTATGCAACTTGACTACTTCAAACGTGAGCCACTCCACCCGATAGTTATCTACCGATTCTCCAAAGGCTACTTCCAATGCGATTTTTCCTTCGGGGCGTGCTGAATGACCCGGTACGATCCCATGGAACACCGTCGAACTTTTTTGTAGCTGGGACTCCTTGAGGTTCATGCGCAAGAAGGTTTCCCAATATAAGATGTTGATGCTGCTCCCTCCGTCCATCAATACCTTTCTCAATTCATAACCATTGACCTGTGGCGAAACCACTAACGCCAAAGTTCCGGGGTGCTCTACTCCTTCTGGATGATCTCTTCTGCTCCACGTTACCTCTTGCTCTGCCCACCTCAAGTATCCCGGAGTGGCCGAGGAGGATAGATTCGCTGTTTGTTTTAACGCCCTTTTGTCCCTGCTGGAAGTCCCTGTAACATGCACATGATATTGTCCTTTCAAATTGAGCGTACGTACCATGCCGATGAAGATACTGATTTGGCCGATTGACACCACGGATCCGGATTCGTAGCGATCCGGCTCCAACTCCCACCCGGAACTGTCCACTATCCTTTCTCCTTCATCATTGGAGTAGATCTCGCCGACGACAAAGTTCTCCATGTTCTTCCGAGCTTCTCCCGTGATGTAAACACCTTTGGACGCAGGCCCCACGGTGGGCGCCAACTGTCGTGGGATAATCACGGAAGATGTTACCTGGGGTAACTGATCTTGGGGCAAGTCGACACAGGTATTCGGGAGAGGGTTTAGCTCAAAGGAAGACATGGCGAAAGCGATCTAAGAACCGGAGAATAACTCGCCGGATCTCGATATCAATAATGCTGGATACTCGATAACAGGTATTACAACTATGGCTTGAATCCTCCAGGCTAAGCTTAGGGGTTGGTTTATATAGCACTCATACCCCCCTTGGCCTGCCCTACGGAGTGCTTTCTGAGTCCTACTCGAACTCTACATACAAATCCTAACTTTCCTTACCGTAACCCACAATCCGGGTTACGAACCTTACAAGCCCTGGGCCTTCCAGAAGTTTCTTTGTCTCCAGCCAGATTGGGCCCAGCCGTCGCTTGGGGCCGGATCACACCCGGGAGTTAGTCTACCGGGTTACTATCCCCTCATCAGAACCGGCGTCTAGCCCCCTCTGCGTGAGCCGGAAGTGGGTAGCAAAGTGGAACTAGTTGCTTGGTTGTGTCATGTTAGGCCCAAGGAACACCCTTGACAATGGTAGGGCCCACCTACTTGCAAGATTCCCCCCGTTACGTCAGATCCGGGAGCTTTGGGGTGTGAGCAGTCCTGGAACCCGCGAGAGAGAATCCGACGTCGGTGAGGCCCCGGCACAGAGAGTGATGGTATCTTTGGCACCCAACACCCATGATACAATCTAACACACATGGCATGGCAAAGCATTGGTTTAGGTGGGATCCCGACGCTCCGGATCCCCTCTACGTGAGATACACTAGCCCCGGTGTAGAAAAAGACGGAACCGGCGTCTAGCCCCCTCTGCGTGAGCCGGAAGTGGGTAGCAAAGTGGAACTAGTTGCTTGGTTGTGTCATGTTAGGCCCAAGGAACACCCTTGACAATGGTAGGTCCCACCTACTTGCAAGATTCCCCCCGTTACGTCAGATCCGGGAGCTTCGGGGTGTGAGCAGTCCTGGAACCCGCGAGAGAGAATCCGACGTCGGTGAGGCCCCGGCACAGAGAGTGTCGTGGGATAATCACGGCAGATGTTACCTGGGGTAACTGATCTTGGGGCAAGTCGACACAGGTATTCGGGAGAGGGTTTAGCTCAAAGGAAGACATGGCGAAAGCGATCTAAGAACCGGAGAATAACTCGCCGGATCTCGATATCAATAATGCTGGATACTCGATAACAGGTATTACAACTATGGCTTGAATCCTCCAGGCTAAGCTTAGGGGTTGGTTTATATAGCACTCATACCCCCTTGGCCTGCCCTACGGAGTGCTTTCTGAGTCCTACTCGAACTCTACATACAAATCCTAACTTTCCTTACCGTAACCCACAATCCGGGTTACGAACCTTACAAGCCCTGGGCCTTCCAGAAGTTTCTTTGTCTCCAGCCAGATTGGGCCCAGCCGTCGCTTGGGGCCGGATCACACCCGGGAGTTAGTCTACCGGGTTACTATCCCCTCATCAGTAGTCCCCAGGATAGCGCGGGCTTCACGGGTTCATCCTTGGAGCGCTCGCTATTCCCTGAAAAAGATGTGAAACGCCCAAGCCTACAGGAACCGGGTTAAGTTGTTTTAACAGATGACCAGGCACAGCTCCATGTCTGTCACGTGATAACTCGATCCTTCCTTGAATGCTTAACTGGCCTTTCCAAATTTAAACCCTAAAATGTCAGGGCCCTACTCGATAAAGATCCTTGATATCTCGGGGCAAGCTGCACTTCCCCTGTCAACGGGATATTCCGCCTAATTCCGAATGCATATGCCGCCAGATCCGCACGGATAATTACTGTTCCGTAATTTCCGGCTTTCGGGCCGTAGGTGAGCTCACCACCTCCCTTATAAATATCAGCCGATGGTAACCCTAAGCCATTCATCTCGCTTCATCATCCCTTTTCTCCACGCTCCCTCGCAATTTCTGCCACCGGGCTCGCACGCTCCAAGAAAGATAAGGCCACCACCGGCCGCACTCGTCCTCGAGCTATCCAGCATCGCCATTAAACATCGCTGTCACACCCGCGCTTCCTCATCGAGGGCCGTGACGTGACACTCAAGCCACGCCACGCACCACCCTCACTTCGGACCTCAACTCCTTTGGTAAGCCTTTCTCAACCATTCAATTGAAACTCGCAACCTTTTCAATCTGACCAAGATTGGATCTGGGTCAACCCGTAAACTAATTTTCTGATATCATCAAATTGAACCGCTTCGATAGACCTTAGTCCCTTTAATCATCTGATGCGTAGTCGCAGCTCATCCCCGCGCCTTTATTGGCCATCCTACTTTGCATAAGATTGCTTGCAAGCTTTTCGATCTAGATCCATTCCACCTTGTTCTTTCCGCCTGTCGCATTAACACCCGGAAAATCCTCTTTTTCCAGCTAATCCCTCCACAATAAAGGTATGGGCAACCATCCATGTTCACCCAATTCACCTCAACGCGTAAGTAATTAACAATTTACTCAACCTCATCTGACACCCGGAAAACCTTCCGCATTTAACATCGTAGTGCATTATCCGGGTTTCATTTTAGCCTTCAACGTCTTGACGTCTCCAGACTCGAATGATTTGATGTTCCGAATCTTACTCCATACATTTCCTGTCCCTTGCAGGTCAACTCCATGGCTCCTAAAAGACAAGGAAAACACCCGGCTTCTGCAAAGGCCTCTCAAACCATTTCTGCCAACTGGGGTCGGTCTTCAACGACAAAGGCCAAGCTAGATGGGATGGCCGAGTTAGGAATCCTTCCTTCTCAAAAGGAAATACACTGGAGGGCTCCTGGCGATGAGACCCGTCCCACTCCCACCGGGAACGAGGTAATTTGTTTTACCGAGCATGTGACCCGGGGGTTCCGTCCTCCGGGTCACCCTTTTTTCCGGGAAGTCTTGAGCCACTACGGCCTCCGGGTGTTCGACATAGGGCCTAACTCTATGCTGAACATCACCCACTTCATAGTTTTGTCCGAGTCGTACCTATGCACTCCACCAAGCCTTGCTCTTTTTACCGAATTATTCCAATGCGAACCATGCCATGAGAGCGGTGACGGAACGCTTCTTACCTGCGGCGGGGTATCCATCCAGCGCCGCAAACACTCATTGATGCCACCTCTCAACCTGAGCTCCAACGCCAAAAACTGGCAATTATCCTTCTTTTATTGCCACGACACTTCTCCGAATGGTGAGAGGAAACTACCGGGTTATTCGGAGAGCCTTCTCGAGCCCTCCGAGTCTTTCAATGCTTTTGCATCTGATCTTGATAGGGAAGCGATTCAGCCCCTTCTGGCCAAACTAGCAGCTCTCTCAGCCCACGGCCTTCTTGGGCTCAATCTAATAAGGACTTGGGTAGACTTCCGGGTTCAGCCCAACTCGATTCGCTCGAAGCTGTTACACGAATATTCGGGTCACGTCACAGATTCCCTCCGCTACTCCACCAAGAACTTCCCTGCCGGTAACACCAACAAGACCATCAAGGGCTTCCTGATGGAGAGACTAGATGTTATAAAGAACACCGCCGGGTTCCCCCCGTTTACTCGGGAAAATCCTGCCCCAGCGGTAAGACCTGACTCCTTTTTCTTATTTCAGTACTTTCGTCCGTTATAGTCTCTAACCACCACTTGTGTTTATTTGTTCACAGGCTGACGATCCCTTCTGGAAAGTCGAAAACCCTCCTCCTTCTCAAGACCCCGAAGAGGAAACCGAGTCTGTTGATGATGATGAGGATACTCTCCCATACCCTTTACACCTGCCCTTCATCTGTGTTATTTCTCTTATCTGATACTTACTCGGCTTTCAGGGTCGGGGGATGAAGAGGAGGAAGAAGAAAATGACCCGGAAGCCACCGAGTCTGACCAGGAGCCCCCGGTTGGAAACAAAAGGAAGGCTAGAGGGGTAGTTGAAAAGGTTCCCTTCTCTTCTATGTCTCATGCGCCTTACTCCTTTGCTGCTATGCATGAACTTAACGAGCGATTATCACATTCACCCTTCTTGAAGGACCCTCTCCCGACTAAACGTAGGGTGACCCGGAATTCTCCGGGGGATGATCCCCTTAACCCGGGTATCTCCACTTCACCCACTCATCGAGCCAGTACCCCTCCAGCTCAACCTTCCCAATCTCCTCAACGTCATCCGTCTCCTAATCATCCACCTGCCGGGCAATTTCGCGTACCGCAGCCAGTGCTCTTACCAACGTCATCCGCCTCCAGCGGCGAGCTTCCCCCGGACTACGCCGTGAACACCGGGTAAACTACCTTTACTTACATTTTCTCGTACTGGTTACCTTTCTTTTTTCCCTATATTCCATTGATCAATGTCTCCCTTCTTTTCTTCAGCGCCACAGTTACGCTGAGCGACCCGGATATCCCTGAATCAGAAGAGCAGGGAGAAGAGAAGCCGAGTGATGACATGGACGTTGAGGTTGAGGACGAGGCCGAGGACGGAAATGGAGAAGATCCTTTTAAGGACCCAATTCCACCAAAGACTGCATCACCCCAGCCCTCTGAAGAAGTGGACGAAGACATCATTTTGGAGACCAAGTCGGGCTCTCCTAACCCGGTCGTTCAAACAATCCGGGTTTCGACCCCCAAACCCGGAACAACTCCTCCACAAGAGGGTCAATCCTCCGGCCCTTCTCAACTTCGCCCTGAAGACATGACCTTTGCTCAAATGCTAGATGCCCTCCATACCTTAAAGGGCGACGAAGAAAACATACTAGATGCCTTAATAACCAAGCACGAGGTAATCCCGACTAGTCATCAATTGTTTCCATACATAGTCCCCAAGTTCCGAGTAAATTACTAGGTAACTTGCTTGGAACTTTATATAATGTTTCTGGCTGATCCCTCTTCATGCTTCTTTACAGGACTATGTTTCACAGTTGGAGAAGAAGCTGGCCAAGTCCACCAAGCGTATTGAAAAAGAAACGGCCCTTCGTGAAGCTGCTGAGACTGAGGCTCGCAGGTGCCAAAAGATGACGAAAAAGTACAGGAAGAGAGCTCACAGAGCTAAGGACAAACTTACAACTCTTTCTGCTCAAATTGCTGATGTTCACCGTACTGCGACTGGTAAGATTTTTAAATTTCACCTTTTTATGACTCGGATTGCTTTGATTTGAACAACTGCACTTGCTTGCCTGCTACCTTAGCTCATTTTGCCTTTTTTAGCAGGCCCACGCGATGCTGCCCCCGAAGAAGATGATGCTGCCAAGCTTAAAACCATCAAGAATACTCTTCGCCAACTTTGCAGCGGAGTCAGTTGGATACTTGACGAGTTACGACTGCCGGGTGTCAGGCCAGATAACATGAAGAGATTACTGGAATGCTGCTCGACAATCCCCGAGTGGATTTGGCACTGGAAACGGTCCTCCTGCCGATTTGGGGTAACCCGGGGACTCGCGTTGGCTAAGGCCTACGCTCCCAAGCTAGAGCTGGCCAAACTTATGAGCGGATTCCCAGAGTTCAACTTGGATGGGTCCAAGTTTTTGCCAAAGGACTTCAAGGCTATTCAGAAAGAAGTCTGTCATCCGGCTAGTGTTATCGCTGATGCCCTAGAAATTGATGTGATTCTCTCGGCTTATGATGCTAATGACAAGGTTGTCAATTCGAACCGCCCCCAGCCGTTCGATATGCTTGCCCGTTGGAGGGAGGAGGCGATCAAGATGAAGGAAGAAGCCGCCAAGAAGACCGAGGCCGACTCTGCTCCTGCGACTTCTGCTGCACAACCCGGGACTGCTGCACAACCCGGGACTGCCGCAACTACCGGTGACGACAAGGGCAAGGCCAAGATGGACCCTGCAGCTTAAAGTAATACCTATCATTCCACATACATCAGCCGGCAAAGCATCGTTAAAACAGCTTTACTATTCGTTTAAGCAGAGCGCCTGTGCTCTTTTGATACTTTATGGTTTTTGTAATACTTTTTATTTTAAACTCCCGATGCACTTTGCGCCCCTTTGGGCTTTTGATGAATGTGTCTTTGCGTTTGCTTGTTCTTGATATCCACTTGCTTTATTCTCGATACTCCTTAACAAGACCCGTCCTCCGGGTTTCGTTGGCGTCTAGGGAACGGTTTTACACCTGAATCCCTAAGCTCCTGAGGCCCGGATGCGTGGCTCGTTGTGATTTTATCGGCTGGATGATGCTATTTCTTCCTTAGAGCTCATAAGCCCCCCAGTCCGGGTTTCCGCGTCTAGGACACATGATTGTTTCTTTTCAAGGAAACGAATCGCCTGTCGCTGGATGCCCAAGACTTCAGGACAGCTTTTATGAGGTTTGAAGTTATGCTTGATAATCGTTGAGTTTCCGGCTATCAGCCTTATACTCTGCATAACCTGTGGTTTAGATGACCCTTTCGACTATCTTGTACTATAAGCCGGCTTTCGCGTGGATACCATGTTGTTACATCAATACGAAAAACGGGGTCAAGCAAGTCCCATTTGGGTCTCATGACTGATAGTAATCGTAGGCGAACAGATCATGCCACTTTGTTGCGAGTCACATCGAGCTTAAGTAAGAACAGCCGAGAAATTTGGACTTCTCTGTCCGGTTATAAGATTGTAGCCGCACTCGTTTTTTCGAATGACCGGCCCCTATAACTCATTGGCATCAAGGCCGGGTCTTTTTTGAGTTTGCAGCTGTGCTTGTATGAGCAACCAGCCCTCAAGACCTGAATATGCACATCGTACAAATAACACTTGCTTCTTTTCTTGATAATCCCTTTTTATTTGATATGAGAAAATTAGGCCAGCAAGCCGCCTCGTTAAAAACCCATCCAGTCCCCAAGGGTGCCCTGGATAGGAAGAGAGTGCGTCTGAAACCTGCTGCCTGTTACATCTTTTTCTGCTAAGTATAGTACGGACGTAGCTGAGCCACGTTCCACGGTCTATCTCTTTCTTGCATAGGTGCAGTTGTGTGAGCAGTATCGTTGGCTGTGGTCGATTCTTCTCTTGCATCTATCAAGTAATATGACCCATTATGCAGGCTCCGGCTTACGATGAAAGGTCCTTCCCATGGTGGCGATAGTTTGTGCCTTCCCTCGTTTGTCTGAACCAAGCGCAAGACCAAGTCTCCCTCCTGAAAGACCCGGCTTTTCACCCGCCGGCTATGATATCTTCGCAAATCCTGCTGATATATGGCTGACCTTTCTAAGGCTTGCTCTCTTTGTTCTTCTAACATATCCACGGCGTCTTGCCGGTTCTTCTCGTTCTCCACTTCGACGTAGGCTGCCACTCTTGGTGAATCATGAATGATGTCGCTTGGTAATACTGCTTCTGCGCCGTATACCATGAAGAAAGGTGTCATCTGGGTGGATCGGTTAGGTGTAGTATTGATGCCCCAGACCACGGAAGGAAGTTCTTCAACCCATGCCCCGGCGGCCCTGATACAAGGAACCCTCAGTCGCGGTTTCAAACCTCGAAGTAGCTCCTGGTTCGCCCTCTCCACTTGCCCGTTGGCCTGCGGATGTGCTACTGACGCTACATCGAGCCTGATTCCATTGTTGCCACAAAATTTTTCCATCTCTCCGAGGGACATGTTGGTTCCATTGTCGGTAATTATGCTGTGGGGGTACCCAAACCGGTATATAATTCTTTTCAGGAACTTGACTGCTGTGGCCGCTTCGCAGTTGGTGACCGGCATAACCTCCACCCATTTGGTAAACTTGTCAACAGCCACTAAAAGGTGTGTCTTCTTGCAAGGTGACATATGGAAAGGGCCAACCATGTCCATACCCCAAACAGCGAACGGCCAAGTTAATGGGATGGTCCGTAACTCCATAGCCGGCACATGAGTTTGGCGAGCGTACCTTTGACATCCGTCGCACCTTGCCACTATCCGCTCCGCATCTGCTAGAGCCGTGAGCCAGAAGAACCCATGCCGATAGGCCTTGGCCACAAGGGATCTTGTGGACGCATGATGCCCACAATCGCCTTCATGGATCTCCTTAAGGATCTGTCGGCCTTCTTCCGGTGTCACACAGCGCAAAAAGACTCCTGCTGCGCTTCTCCTGTACAGCTCCCCATTGATAATAGTATATCCTTTTGCCCGCCTCAGGATTTGCCTTGCTAATACTTCTTGTTCTGGCAGTTCGCCTCGTGATAAGTAGGCCAGATATGGCTCTGTCCACTCGGGCACAGCACGTATTGTGGCTACAAACTCCACATCCGGGTCTCGATTCGCGAGTTCTTCCTCAGACTCGGATTTTACTGATGGTCGCCATAGCTCGTCCAGGAAAACATTAGGTGGAACCGGCTCCCTACGCGAGCCGAGTCTGGCGAGTGCGTCCGCTGCCTCATTTTTTCTTCTGTCTATGTGCTCTACTTCATACCCGGAAAAACACCCAGCAACCTTATCAACCTCCCTGCGATATGCTGCCATAGTGGCATCCTTCCTATCCCAGGTTCCTGATACCTGCTGCACCACAAGATCTGAGTCCCCAAAGCATCGTATCCTTCTAATGTTCATCTCCTTGGCTACCTTCAAGCCATGCAGTAGAGCCTCATACTCGGCCACGTTATTTGAACAATCAAAGTGAATCTGTAGCACATAACTTAGTTTGTCCCCCTTTGGCGACGTCAGCACCACTCCAGCTCCTGACCCCTCGTACTGCTTTGATCCATCGAAGTGCATGGTCCATGACTCGGAATTTGGAACTGTGGTAGCCATTCCGGTGTGCGTCCAGTCGTTAACAAAATCAACCAAAGCCTGTGACTTGATTGCCGATCTAGGCTCGTAGCTGATATGATAATCTCCCATCTCTATCGCCCATTTGGCTACTCTTCCCGTTGCATCCGAGTTTCTGATGATATCCGACATTGGTATTGAACTGACCACTGTTATGGGATGTTCTTGGAAATAGGGTTTCAACTTCCGGCTGGCCATAAAGACCCCAAACACCAACTTTTGCCAATGTGGGTAACGCTGCTTCGCTTCCGATAACACCTCACTGACATAATAAACCGGCCTCTGGACCGGGTAACCTTTCCCATCCTCTTTACGTTCCACGACAACTACCGCGCTGACGGCCCGGGGACCGGCTGCTACGTATAGTAACATAGGCTCTTTGGGACCCGGTGCCGCTAGTACTGGCGCTTCAGACAACTGCTTTTTTAGTGCTTCAAACGCCTCATCTGCCTCCTGATCCCACACGAACTTATCTGATTTCCGCAAAAGCCGGTACAAGGGTATTGCCTTTTCTCCAAGCCTGGATATGAACCGACTCAAGGCTGCTACGCAGCCCGTGAGCTTTTGAACATGCTTCAAATTTTCCGGTTTCTTCAAACTCTGGATGGCCTTGATTTTGTCCGGGTTTGCCTCGATTCCTCTCTCGGAGACTATAAAGCCGAGTAACTTCCCGGCCGGAACTCCAAATACACACTTCGTTGGGTTGAGCTTCATCTGATACCTTCTCAAGTTTTTAAACGTCTCCTTTAAATCATCAATGAATGTCTCTGCCTTCCGGGTCTTAATAACCACGTCATCTACGTATGCGTGCACGTTGCGCCCAATTTGATCCTCGAAGCACTTCTGGATACACCGCTGGTAAGTTGCACCCGCGTTTTTCAATCCAAACGTCATGGTTTTGTAGCAGAAGGCCCCAAAAGGGGTTATGAATGACGTTTTCTCCCAATCTTCCCTCTTGAGTTTAATTTGGTGGTATCCCGAATATGCGTCTAAGAAGCATAGCAAGTCGCTTCCGGCTACCGCGTCTATGATTTGGTCTATTCTTGGCAGCGCGAACGGATCCTTTGGGCAATGCTTGTTGAGGCTCGTGAAATCGATACACATCCTCCATTCATTTGTCTTTTTCATCACAAGAACCGGGTTTGCTAACCAGTCGGGGTGAAATACTTCCATGATGAAGCCTGCGGTTAATAGTCGCGCGATTTCCTCCCCTATAGCTCTTCTCCTTTCCTCATTCATTTTTCTCATACCTTGCTTCACAGGCCTGGCCTTGGGATCCACATGCAAACTGTGCTCTGCCAACTCGGTGGGGATACCCGGCATGTCGCTGGGTGTCCAGGCAAATACATCCGCATTTGAACGGATGAACTCCACTAGAGCCTTTTCTTGCGCATCCTCTAAATTGGACCCTATAGTGAACTGCTTGGTGGGGTCTCCTTCCATAAAATCTACTTTCTTGGTATCTTGAGCCGCCTTAAACTTTACTCTTTCGTCTTCAGCGTCTGGTCTTCTCAATGCTGTTCCATCATCCGGATCCACCTGAGACCGGTAATACTGAAGTTCTTCCTTCCTGCAGGCTTGTTCAGCCATTACTGAATCTCCCTCATCGCATTCGGCTGCTATGTCCCGGTTTCCATGGATAGTGATGGTCTGCTTAGGGCCTGGAATCTTTAGCTGCAGATATACATAGCACGGCCTAGCCATGAATTTAGCGTAAGCCGGCCTTCCGAACAACGCGTGGTAGGGGCTATGCAACTTGACTACTTCAAACGTGAGCCACTCCACCCGATAGTTATCTACCGATTCTCCAAAGGCTACTTCCAATGCGATTTTTCCTTCGGGGCGTGCTGAATGACCCGGTACGATCCCATGGAACACCGTCGAACTTTTTTGTAGCTGGGACTCCTTGAGGTTCATGCGCAAGAAGGTTTCCCAATATAAGATGTTGATGCTGCTCCCTCCGTCCATCAATACCTTTCTCAATTCATAACCATTGACCTGTGGCGAAACCACTAACGCCAAAGTTCCGGGGTGCTCTACTCCTTCTGGATGATCTCTTCTGCTCCACGTTACCTCTTGCTCTGCCCACCTCAAGTATCCCGGAGTGGCCGAGGAGGATAGATTCGCTGTTTGTTTTAACGCCCTTTTGTCCCTGCTGGAAGTCCCTGTAACATGCACATGATATTGTCCTTTCAAATTGAGCGTACGTACCATGCCGATGAAGATACTGATTTGGCCGATTGACACCACGGATCCGGATTCGTAGCGATCCGGCTCCAACTCCCACCCGGAACTGTCCACTATCCTTTCTCCTTCATCATTGGAGTAGATCTCGCCGACGACAAAGTTCTCCATGTTCTTCCGAGCTTCTCCCGTGATGTAAACACCTTTGGACGCAGGCCCCACGGTGGGCGCCAACTGTCGTGGGATAATCACGGCAGATGTTACCTGGGGTAACTGATCTTGGGGCAAGTCGACACAGGTATTCGGGAGAGGGTTTAGCTCAAAGGAAGACATGGCGAAAGCGATCTAAGAACCGGAGAATAACTCGCCGGATCTCGATATCAATAATGCTGGATACTCGATAACAGGTATTACAACTATGGCTTGAATCCTCCAGGCTAAGCTTAGGGGTTGGTTTATATAGCACTCATACCCCCCTTGGCCTGCCCTACGGAGTGCTTTCTGAGTCCTACTCGAACTCTACATACAAATCCTAACTTTCCTTACCGTAACCCACAATCCGGGTTACGAACCTTACAAGCCCTGGGCCTTCCAGAAGTTTCTTTGTCTCCAGCCAGATTGGGCCCAGCCGTCGCTTGGGGCCGGATCACACCCGGGAGTTAGTCTACCGGGTTACTATCCCCTCATCAGAGAGTGATGGTATCTTTGTCACCCAACACCCATGATACAATCTAACACACATGGCATGGCAAATCATTGGTTTAGGTGGGATCCCGATGCTCCGGGTCCCCTCTCCGAAGATACACTAGCCCCGGTGTAGAAAAAGACGGAACCGGCGTCTAGCCCCCTCTGCGTGAGCCGGAAGTGGGTAGCAAAGTGGAACTAGTTGCTTGGTTGTGTCATGTTAGGCCCAAGGAACACCCTTGACAATGGTAGGGCCCACCTACTTGCAAGATTCCCCCCGTTACGTCAGATCCGGGAGCTTCGGGGTGTGAGCAGTCCTGGAACCCGCGAGAGAGAATCCGACGTCGGTGAGGCCCCGGCACAGAGAGTGATGGTATCTTTGGCACCCAACACCCATGATACAATCTAACACACATGGCATGGCAAAGCATTGGTTTAGGTTTGATCCCGACGCTCCGGATCCCCTCTACGGAGATACCCTAGCCCCGGTGTAGAAAAAGACGGAACCGGCGTCTAGCCCCCTCTGCGTGAGCCGGAAGTGGGTAGCAAAGTGGAACTAGTTGCTTGGTTGTGTCATGTTAGGAGCAAGGAACACCCTTGACAATGGTAGGGCCCACCTACTTGCAAGATCCCCCCCCGTTACGTCAGATCCGGGAGCTTCGGGGTGTGAGCAGTCCTGGAACCCGCGAGAGAGAATCCGACGTCGGTGAGGCCCCGGCACAGAGAGTGATGGTATCTTTGGCACCCAACACCCATGATACAATCTAACACACATGGCATGGCAAAGCATTGGTTTAGGTGGGATCCCGACGCTCCGGATCCCCTCTACGTGAGATACACTAGCCCCGGTGTAGAAAAAGACGGAACCGGCGTCTAGCCCCCTCTGCGTGAGCCGGAAGTGGGTAGCAAAGTGGAACTAGTTGCTTGGTTGTGTCATGTTAGGCCCAAGGAACACCCTTGACAATGGTAGGGCCCACCTACTTGCAAGATTCCCCCCGTTACGTCAGATCCGGGAGCTTCGGGGTGTGAGCAGTCCTGGAACCCGCGAGAGAGAATCCGACGTCGGTGAGGCCCCGGCACAGAGAGTGATGGTATCTTTGTCACCCAACACCCATGATACAATCTAACACACATGGCATGGCAAATCATTGGTTTAGGTGGGATCCCGATGCTCCGGGTCCCCTCTCCGGAGATACACTAGCCCCGGTGTAGAAAAAGACGGAACCGGCGTCTAGCCCCCTCTGCGTGAGCCGGAAGTGGGTAGCAAAGTGGAACTAGTTGCTTGGTTGTGTCATGTTAGGCCAGAGGAACACCCTTGACAATGGTAGGGACCACCTACTTGCAAGATTCCCCCCGTTACGTCAGATCCGGGAGCTTCGGGGTGTGAGCAGTCCTGGAACCCGCGAGAGAGAATCCGACGTCGGTGAGGCCCCGGCACAGAGAGTGATGGTATCTTTGGCACCCAACACCCATGATACAATCTAACACACATGGCATGGCAAAGCATTGGTTTAGGTGGGATCCCGACGCTCCGGATCCCCTCTACGGAGATACCCTAGCCCCGGTGTAGAAAAAGACGGAACCGGCGTCTAGCCCCCTCTGCGTGAGCCGGAAGTGGGTAGCAAAGTGGAACTAGTTGCTTGGTTGTGTCATGTTAGGACCAAGGAACACCCTTGACAATGGTAGGTCCCACCTACTTGCAAGATTCCCCCCGTTACGTCAGATCCGGGAGCTTCGGGGTGTGAGCAGTCCTGGAACCCGCGAGAGAGAATCCGACGTCGGTGAGGCCCCGGCACAGAGAGTGATGGTATCTTTGGCACCCAACACCCATGATACAATCTAACACACATGGCATGGCAAAGCATTGGTTTAGGTGGGATACCGATGCTCCGGATCCCGTCTACGTGAGATACACTAGCCCCGGTGTAGAAAAAGACGGAACCGGCGTCTAGCCCCCTCTGCGTGAGCCGGAAGTGGGTAGCAAAGTGGAACTAGTTACTTGGTTGTGTCATGTTAGGCCCAAGGAACACCCTTGACAATGGTAGGGCCCACCTACTTGCAAGATTCCCCCCGTTACGTCAGATCCGGGAGCTTTGGGGTGTGAGCAGTCCTGCAACCCGCGAGAGAGAATCCGACGTCGGTGAGGCCCCGGCACAGAGAGTGATGGTATCTTTGTCACCCAACACCCATGATACAATCTAACACACATGGCATGGCAAATCATTGGTTTAGGTGGGATCCCGATGCTCCGGGTCCCCTCTCCGGATATACACTAGTCCCGGTGTAGAAAAAGACGGAACCGGCGTCTAGCCCCCTCTGCGTGAGCCGGAAGTGGGTAGCAAAGTGGAACTAGTTGCTTGGTTGTGTCATGTTAGGCCCAAGGAACACCCTTGACAATGGTAGGGCCCACCTACTTGCAAGATTCCCCCCGTTACGTCAGATCCGGGAGCTTCGGGGTGTGAGCAGTCCTGGAACCCGCGAGAGAGAATCCGACGTCGGTGAGGCCCCGGCACAGAGAGTGATGGTATCTTTGTCACCCAACACCCATGATACAATCTAACACACATGGCATGGCAAAGCATTGGTTTAGGTGGGATCCCGACGCTCCGGATCCCCTCTACGTGAGATACACTAGCCCCGGTGTAGAAAAAGACGGAAACCGGCGTCTAGCCCCCTCTGCGTGAGCAGAAGATGGTAGCAAAGTGGAACTAGTTGCTTGGTTTGTGTCATGTTAGGCCCAAGGAACACCCTTGACAATGGTAGGGCCCACCTACTTGCAAGATTCCCCCCGTTACGTCAGATCCGGGAGCTTCGGGGTGTGAGCAGTCCTGGAACCCGCGAGAGAGAATCCGACGTCGGTGAGGCCCCGGCACAGAGAGTGATGGTATCTTTGTCACCCAACACCCATGATACAATCTAACACACATGGCATGGCAAATCATTGGTTTAGGTGGGATCCCGATGCTCCGGGTCCCCTCTCCGGAGATACACTAGCCCCGGTGTAGAAAAAGACGGAACCGGCGTCTAGCCCCCTCTGCGTGAGCCGGAAGTGGGTAGCAAAGTGGAACTAGTTGCTTGGTTGTGTCATGTTAGGCCCAAGGAACACCCTTGACAATGGTAGGCCCACCTACTTGCAAAATTCCCCCCGTTACGTCAGATCCGGGAGCTTCGGGGTGTGAGCAGTCCTGGAACCCGCGAGAGAGAATCCGACGTCGGTGAGGCCCCGGCACAGAGAGTGATGGTATCTTTGGCACCCAACACCCATGATACAATCTAACACACATGGCATGGCAAAGCATTGGTTTAGGTGGGATCCCGACGCTCCGGATCCCCTCTACGGAGATACCCTAGCCCCGGTGTAGAAAAAGACGGAACCGGCGTCTAGCCCCCTCTGCGTGAGCCGGAAGTGGGTAGCAAAGTGGAACTAGTTGCTTGGTTGTGTCATGTTAGGACCAAGGAACACCCTTGACAATGGTAGGGCCCACCTACTTGCAAGATTCCCCCCGTTACATCAGATCCGGGAGCTTCGGGGTGTGAGCAGTCCTGGAACCCGCGAGAGAGAATCCGACGTCGGTGAGGCCCCGGCACAGAGAGTGATGGTATCTTTGGCACCCAACACCCATGATACAATCTAACACACATGGCATGGAAAATCATTGGTTTAGGTGGGATCCCGACGCTCCGGATCCCCTCTACGTGAGATACACTAGCCCCGGTGTAGAAAAAGACGGAACCGGCGTCTAGCCCCCTCTGCGTGAGCCGGAAGTGGGTAGCAAAGTGGAACTAGTTGCTTGGTTGTGTCATGTTAGGCCCAAGGAACACCCTTGACAATGGTAGGGCCCACCTACTTGCAAGATTCCCCCCGTTACGTCAGATCCGGGAGCTTCGGGGTGTGAGCAGTCCTGGAACCCGCGAGAGAGAATCCGACGTCGGTGAGGCCCCGGCACAGAGAGTGATGGTATCTTTGTCACCCAACACCCATGATACAATCTAACACACATGGCATGGCAAATCATTGGTTTAGGTGGGATCCCGATGCTCCGGGTCCCCTCTCCGGAGATACACTAGCCCCGGTGTAGAAAAAGACGGAACCGGCGTCTAGCCCCCTCTGCGTGAGCCGGAAGTGGGTAGCAAAGTGGAACTAGTTGCTTGGTTGTGTCATGTTAGGACCAAGGAACACCCTTGACAATGGTAGGGCCCACCTACTTGCAAGATTCCCCCCGTTACGTCATATCCGGGAGCTTCGGGGTGTGAGCAGTCCTGGAACCCGCGAGAGAGAATCCGACGTCGGTGAGGCCCCGGCACAGAGAGTGATGGTATCTTTGGCACCCAACACCCATGATACAATATAACACACATGGCTTGGCAAAGCATTGGTTTAGGTGGGATACCGATGCTCCGGATCCCCTCTACGTGAGATACACTAGCCCCGGTGTAGAAAAAGACGGAACCGGCGTCTAGCCCCCTCTGCGTGAGCCGGAAGTGGGTAGCAAAGTGGAACTAGTTGCTTGGTTGTGTCATGTTAGGCCCAAGGAACACCCTTGACAATGGTAGGGCCCACCTACTTGCAAGATTCCCCCCGTTACGTCAGATCCGGGAGCTTCGGGGTGTGAGCAGTCCTGGAACCCGCGAGAGAGAATCCGACGTCGGTGAGGCCCCGGCACAGAGAGTGATGGTATCTTTGTCACCCAACACCCAAGATACAATCTAACACACATGGCATGGCAAATCATTGGTTTAGGTGGGATCCCGATGCTCCGGGTCCCCTCTCCGGAGATACACTAGCCCCGGTGTAGAAAAAGACGGAACCGGCGTCTAGCCCCCTCTGCGTGAGCCGGAAGTGGGTAGCAAAGTGGAACTAGTTGCTTGGTTGTGTCATGTTAGGCCCAAGGAACACCCTTGACAATGGTAGGGCCCACCTACTTGCAAGATTCCCCCCGTTACGTCAGATCCGGGAGCTTCGGGGTGTGAGCAGTCCTGGAACCCGCGAGAGAGAATCCGACGTCGGTGAGGCCCCGGCACAGAGAGTGATGGTATCTTTGTCACCCAACACCCATGATACAATCTAACACACATGGCATGGCAAAGCATTGGTTTAGGTGGGATCCCGACGCTCCGGATCCCCTCTACGTGAGATACACTAGCCCCGGTGTAGAAAAAGACGGAACCGGCGTCTAGCCCCCTCTGCGTGAGCCGGAAGTGGGTAGCAAAGTGGAACTAGTTGCTTGGTTGTGTCATGTTAGGCCCAAGGAACACCCTTGACAATGGTAGGGCCCACCTACTTGCAAGATTCCCCCCGTTACGTCAGATCCGGGAGCTTCGGGGTGTGAGCAGTCCTGGAACCCGCGAGAGAGAATCCGACGTCGGTGAGGCCCCGGCACAGAGAGTGATGGTATCTTTGTCACCCAACACCCATGATACAATCTAACACACATGGCATGGCAAATCATTGGTTTAGGTGGGATCCCGATGCTCCGGGTCCCCTCTCCGGAGATACACTAGCCCCGGTGTAGAAAAAGACGGAACCGGCGTCTAGCCCCCTCTGCGTGAGCCGGAAGTGGGTAGCAAAGTGGAACTAGTTGCTTGGTTGTGTCATGTTAGGCCCAAGGAACACCCTTGACAATGGTAGGGACCACCTACTTGCAAGATTCCCCCCGTTACGTCAGATCCGGGAGCTTCGGGGTGTGAGCAGTCCTGGAACCCGCGAGAGAGAATCCGACGTCGGTGAGGCCCCGGCACAGAGAGTGATGGTATCTTTGGCACCCAACACCCATGATACAATCTAACACACATGGCATGGCAAAGCATTGGTTTAGGTGGGATCCCGACGCTCCGGGTCCCCTCTACGGAGATACCCTAGCCCCGGTGTAGAAAAAGACGGAACCGGCGTCTAGCCCCCTCTGCGTGAGCCGGAAGTGGGTAGCAAAGTGGAACTAGTTGCTTGGTTGTGTCATGTTAGGCCCAAGGAACACCCTTGACAATGGTAGGGCCCACCTACTTGCAAGATTCCCCCCGTTACGTCAGATCCGGGAGCTTCGGGGTGTGAGCAGTCCTGGAACCCGCGAGAGAGAATCCGACGTCGGTGAGGCCCCGGCACAGAGAGTGATGGTATCTTTGTCACCCAACACCCATGATACAATCTAACACACATGGCATGGCAAATCATTGGTTTAGGTGGGATCCCGATGCTCCGGGTCCCCTCTCCGGAGATACACTAGCCCCGGTGTAGAAAAAGACGGAACCGGCGTCTAGCCCCCTCTGCGTGAGCCGGAAGTGGGTAGCAAAGTAGAACTAGTTGCTTGGTTGTGTCATGTTAGGCCCAAGGAACACCCTTGACAATGGTAGGGCCCACCTACTTGCAAGATTCCCCCCGTTACGTCAGATCCGGGAGCTTCGGGGTGTGAGCAGTCCTGGAACCCGCGAGAGAGAATCCGACGTCGGTGAGGCCCCGGCACAGAGAGTGATGGTATCTTTGGCACCCAACACCCATGATACAATCTAACACACATGGCATGGCAAAGCATTGGTTTAGGTGGGATCCCGACGCTCCGGGTCCCCTCTACGGAGATACACTAGCCCCGGTGTAGAAAAAGACGGAACCGGCGTCTAGCCCCCTCTGCGTGAGCCGGAAGTGGGTAGCAAAGTGGAACTAGTTGCTTGGTTGTGTCATGTTAGGACCAAGGAACACCCTTGACAATGGTAGGGCCCACCTACTTGCAAGATTCCCCCCCGTTACGTCAGATCCGGGAGCTTCGAGGTGTGAGCAGTCCTGGAACCCGCGAGAGAGAATCCGACGTCGGTGAGGCCCCGGCATAGAGAGTGATGGTATCTTTGTCACCCAACACCCATGATACAATCTAACACACATGGCATGGAAAAGCATTGGTTTAGGTGGGATCCCGACGCTCCGGATCCCCTCTACGTGAGATACACTAGCCCCGGTGTAGAAAAAGACGGAACCGGCGTCTAGCCCCCTCTGCGTGAGCCGGAAGTGGGTAGCAAAGTGGAACTAGTTGCTTGGTTGTGTCATGTTAGACCCAAGGAACACCCTTGACAATGGTAGGGCCCACCTACTTGCAAGATTCCCCCCGTTACGTCAGATCCGGGAGCTTCGGGGTGTGAGCAGTCCTGGAACCCGCGAGAGAGAATCCGACGTCGGTGAGGCCCCGGCACAGAGAGTGATGGTATCTTTGGCACCCAACACCCATGATACAATCTAACACACATGGCATGGCAAAGCATTGGTTTAGGTGGGATCCCGACGCTCCGGATCCCCTCTACGTGAGATACACTAGCCCCGGTGTAGAAAAAGACGGAACCGGCGTCTAGCCCCCTCTGCGTGAGCCGGAAGTGGGTAGCAAAGTGGAACTAGTTGCTTGGTTGTGTCATGTTAGGCCCAAGGAACACCCTTGACAATGGTAGGGCCCACCTACTTGCAAGATTCTCCCCGTTACGTCAGATCCGGGAGCTTCGGGGTGTGAGCAGTCCTGGAACCCGCGAGAGAGAATCCGACGTCGGTGAGGCCCCGGCACAGAGAAGGCACTCGGCAACTGGATGAACACATGGCACTCCGCGGTAGCTCCTCTGGTCACCGCTACGCCGAGTGTTACACTCGGCAAAGCGGGCACACGTGGCGCTCCGTCGTGGCTCCTCTCGTCATCACTACGCCGAGTGTGACACTCGGCAAAGCGGGCACACGTGGCGTTCCCTGGTGGCTCCTCTGGTCATCGCTACGCCGAGTGTTACACTCGGCAAAGTGGAACACGTGGCGGCTTGCTGGTTCCCACGGTGAAATTATTTCGCCGAGTGTCTTGGATACGAACACTCGGCAAAAGTTTACGGTCCGTTCCGTTGTGGACTTGGACGTGGGCTGTCAGAACTTTTTTTCGCCGAGTGTGGCTGTAAAAGACTCGGCGAAGATGTCGCCGAGCAGCCCGTGCTTTGGCACTCGGCGTACTCGCTTTTGCCGAGCTAATGTACGCCGAGTCCCGTACGCCGAGTCTAATACTCGGCAAAGATACTGCCGAGTATTTTCTCTCTTTCGCCGTGTATTTATGATACTCGGCGAAGTATGGAATTCCAGTAGTGTCGTTTCGCAACTCTTTAATAAATCTAATAAAATGGTTAAGGTTCACATATTAACAAGAACTTTTATTACACACTAGCACAATGCCCGTGCTTTGCTACGGAATAAACAAAAATTTCATTAATAAGTTTTGTCGTAGGCCTAGGTTGTCGTGGTCGTGTCACCCCCCTCCCCAAAAAGTTGCGAGCGGTGTGACGTAATCAGGTGCTTGTCGAGGTGTGCTTAAAGTAGTCGGTTGGTGCTTGATGACAATCGGTGCTGATGTCAAAGTAGAAGGTGATTGATAGGGTTATGTCGAGTGTCGGGATGGTCTGGTGGTACCGTTGGTAGTGTCGGGGATAGTTAGTGTTGTCTCGGGTATCCCGTTGTGGTTTGAAGGGCAACGCCTTACTTCCAAGAGGTGGCGAGGGGAAGTACGAGACGGTCGTAGAAATCATGATGTGGCCGATGGGCTCGAGAACGAACAATGACCCAGCAAGAACTCCGACCGATGGTGCGGCGAGAGCCGCCTGGATACCCACGGACATGGGGTTGGGGACGTCTCCCGCTCTCTATGGGGTCCCATCGGTTACCTACCCGACTTGGAGTGGGTGATGCCCCAGCGAGGCGAGAGGTGGTTTCGACTCTTGGACAACAACACATTTACACCACTTGGACCACGCGTGGCATGGCAACATGGATGGGGTTGGCAAGGCTACGTCGTGGTCGACGACCAACGAACGGGAAACCGGCCCATGACCGACCGACATATAAATAAGCTTCTCGTATATCGCCATGGTTTAGCTCTCACTCATGCAGATATACGGTGACCAGTTGCTAGCGTCGTATTCACTTCATCACCTAGATAGGTTGGAACACGTAGACAAGTAACAACACATGAGTCGGCTGGGTACGTGTGAGTGGCTTGTTCTTCGTTGCTTTTCCCTAGCTGCTAGCGGGTGGAGATAGGGAGCAAGCGGTGGAGCGCGAATCAGATAGGAGATGGAGTACCACGACCTGCGCGGCCCGAACCTGGTTACTGAGGACGCAGTGCCCTCCCGCCCCGTGCGCTAGCCGCTGAAGGTAGAGGATGGACTCAAGGAGCGGTTCTTTTTTTCAGCCTCCGCTAGCTACTGAAGGTAGAAGATGGACTGAGGCAGCGGTTTTTTTTCCAGCTATAGTCGATTGCTTTTGATTTTTTTACTGAGTGCTTTATATCGTGAGTTCACCACATTATACTCGTGTGCGCTTCAATGGATATTTACTGGGCGGTCCACACCAAACGATCACCATTGATCGGGCAAAGTCACGCTAGCGATGGATACTTGCTTAATTTTCGTGGATAATCCCTTAATAGTAGTACTAAAAATTGGACGGATAATTGGGTTAGTTGAGGTGGATATTGTATGTTAGCGCATACATGCGGTGTGTTAGTTAGTTCTGTGTGTATACGAGGAGAGAGAAGTGGAGTGGATATTGTTTGTTAGTGCATGCATGCATGTTAGTTAGTTCTCGTGTGTATACGAGGAGAGAGAAGTGGAGTGGCATTTGTCCCATAATTTTTTAGATGTGTGACACCGCCTCACCGCTACTGTAACCTTAATAGTAAAGATATTTAATTGATCGGAGAGATTCAGGTTCACCTTTTGCTGATACCGATGGATTCATAATTTGTCAAAAAAAAGATAACTGTGATTTACCCTAGGCGGAAACGATGCCTCTCCCTGACTCGTGTTACGTGTTAATACAGATGGAAAGCCTCCATCATGGCATTACAGCGTACAGAGAGATTACATGAGGGGGTGGTTAGAAGGAGGCGATCGGTGACAATACCGAGTCAACCTGAACCTGAACATAAACGAAAAAACCCCTATTACATTATCTGACACCCTCCTTTAATCTAATCCTTGTGAAATGTTTAGATTACGCCTAAACTCATGCAAGTTCTTAACAGGGAGAGCCTTTGTGAATCTGTCTGCATCTTGATCCTTGCTGGAGATGAACTTGATGTCTAGACATTTATTTGCCACTCGTTCTCTTACAAAATGATAATCAATCTCAATGTGTCTCGTTCTTGCATGAAACACAGGATTTGCAGATAGGTAAGTTGCTCCCAAATTATCACACCACAAACATGGCCTATCCTTGAGTTTCACACCAAGTTCTCCTAAAAGGGCCTCAACCCATATCAATTCTGCCGTTGCATTTGCCAAAGCTTTATACTCCGCTTCTGTACTAGAACGTGACACAGTTGCTTATTTTCGAGCACTCCATGAGACCAAATTTGGTCCAACAAATATAGCAAAACCTCTTGTTGACCTTCTATCATCAAGACAACCTGCCCAATCAGCATCTGAGTATGCACTAAGAAAATTGGATGATGAGTTTTGAAAAGTGAGACCAACACTTAAGGTATTCCTGACATATCTTAGGATCATTTTAACAGTTGTCCAATGAATTGTTGTGGGAGCATGGAGATACTAACAAACCTTATTAACTAAGTATGCAAGATCTGGACGAGGGAGAGTTAGATACTAAAGAGCTCCAACAATGCTTCTATACTCAGAAATGTCATCTATCTCAAGTGGTGTGTGTCGAGACATCGTAGTAGAGTTCATAGACGGGGGTTCCATGATCCTACTGGTAGAAACGCGGGGACGTGGTAGTACGACAAACGAGAACACCAAGTTTACCCAGGTTCGGTACGACGCGACTAGGCGGCGTTCCTACTCCTGCAATCTCACTAAATCAGGGCAGAAGCATGAAGTATACAAAGTACAATGTGAGTATGGTTTCGCTAACTCGGCAAGGATCTACTTCTCGGCGAGTTGGCTTCTAGCTAAATTGTTGTCTGTTTCGTTGCTCCCGTATGGCTTTATATAGATAGCCAGATTAGGGCTTACACAAAGGAAACCTAGAAGACTATGGAAAGTATCTAACTTGGAAAGTACGGAATCCGTCTTCTCCTCCAAGCCGCACCACTTTGGGCTGTGGTCCGGGTTTTTCTAGAATCCGGCTTCCTGCGCATCAGCTTACTGGGCCGCCTAATGGACTATGATCCATTACCAACAGGCCACCCTGGTAATCCGACTCTTAGGCCAATGCCGGACATACCCCTAATCAGTATATATCCGACAGTAGCCCCCAAGAAGGATTAAGACTTCATTTTTCCGCTCTTCGTCCTTTAACATTCTTTCCGAGAATTTGTCGGCGTTTTGTCTCGATTCTTCTTTTACCAAAATCTCTTATCCCAAAACTCGGATTTTGTATAGTCCGGCTTTTCTTCCATGATCCTTCGCGGAGAAGGAACCTTGTGACATCAGCTTTGAAATCCTGCTGACATCACGGACATTTGGGTTCAGTCAAAACCCTGAAACGTATCCTCTGACGGATTCTCGCGGGAACCCTCATTTCCCGGAAATTTCGGGCGTAACACGCGTCGCGCATCCAACGGCTAAAATAGCCGTTGGAGCTAATCTCCGCGTGTTTGGCTATAAACAGCCGTCTCGGGTGCTCTGAATCCTCTTCCGCTTCTTCTTCCTTTTCGAGCACACACAGAGCCCCAGCGCCTAGAGCCCCAGTTTGAGAGCACGCAGAGACCGATCCCCCGAGCTTCTCCCCAGAGAGATCATCGGAGGAACTAGTTCGCGACCGTGCCGCCAAAAAATGGCAACCGTAGATTCACCCCGCACCTCCGACTCGGCGAGCGCCGCCGTCGACATCGAAGATATCATCAACGATCTTGACCCCCTCCTCGACTCCCCACCTCGCACCGCTGCGAACGCGCCGGAGGGGGCCGTCAGCGAGCCGGCCCGCGGGGATCTTCCTCCTGTGGCCGGAAACACGCCGCCACCAACGTCCACTGCTCCTCCTCCGCCTCCCTTCTCCGACCCTACGGAGCAAAATGCTGCTCACGGCGGCGAGGAGGTCGCTGCTTCTGCTGCCGCCGGAGGTGAAGACGAAGGGGAGGAGAATGCCGGGAATTGGAGCCACTGTAATGTGGTTCCTACCCTTCTCCCGGCAATGGAGAAAGAAGGGTTTGTTGTGAAAGGGAAATGGCGGGTGAACGAGGACGACACCGAGCCATCCCCGCAACCCGGCGAGCGAGTCCTCCTAGCATCTCATATCAATCGAGGTATAGGATTTCCGCCTTCCGCCTTATTTTTCCAAATCCTAGATCACTATAAGATTCAGCCTTACAACCTATCACCAAACTCCATTCTTTACTTAGCCGGCTTCCAGGCCCTCTTCGAGGGTTATCTAGGGATAGAAGCCCGCCTGGATTTCTGGCAGTACTGTTTCGGGGTTAAACGCAACCCTTCTGAGGGCGCCCTTCTGACTTGCGGAACCATTTCCTTCACCCTCCGTAGGTTTAGGGAGGATTGGTTCCCCAAGATCAAAACTTCCGAGTCTGTCTAGTTTTGGACGGGCTCGTTCTTTTACCATGCGGATCTTCCCTTTCCTGGAAAGGAAACGGGCATTCCGCCTTTCATCAATTCTGTGGCCACTCCCCAAGACAATTGGGCAGTGGACGCGGTCCAGGTTCTGCCTCCGGGCCTGATGAGGATCAAGAGATGAATTGCCAAACTCGTCTCCGCCACTCCTCCGCTTACCGACATGGATACAATCCTTTGCTGGTTCGGAAGGCGGATCCAGCCCCTGGCATATCGTGGAACTCGGCTAAAGTGAGAATACACGGGCCCCGACAATGCCATGAGGGCGACAACGATCGCGCTGTCCAAGAAGGACTTCAAGAAGCGCGTGAATCAGCTGGTTTCGACTCGTGACCAATACGAGGAGGCCAGCAAATGTACCACGCCAAGAACCCTGCTCCAAAGGTATAGTTCTTTCTTTGGGAAATTTCTCGAATCCTTGTTTTTTTTTTCTCGGATGTTTTTCGATACTAACCCGGATTTTTCTTATTTTGCCAGGTTCTCGAACTTCCTGAAGCTGAACTTGCTACTGATGAGGAATTGGATGCGCTTCGCGCCAACTTCCAATCCGGAGGGTGGAAGTGAAAGAAGCCAACCACCCAGGAGGTCATCAATCTTGACGGCGTAGCCGTCGCTACTTCCAGGTAAAAAAACCAGGTTTTTCATTTGCATGCTTTTTGTTGCACAGTTTTTGTTGTTTCTCGGAATCTTTACTTCTCAGATTTTTCTTCTCTTTTCTTTTCTAGCCTTGCCCCTACCACTTTGAAGGGAAAAGGACGAAAGAAGCACAAAGCTACTGCGCACAGAGGATTGAAGCCATCTCCCGCCGCTGCGCCAGATACTCTGACAGCGGCTGGGAAGGAGAACTCGGCTGCCAAGGAAGGAGAGTATCCCCTGCAGTCCAGCCAGTCCATTGCATCCGACTCAGATGCGAGGGAAAGGGTGGCGCCGGAAGAGGCTGGGCCTTCCAATGTTCCCAACGAAGAGCCCATCCCAAACTTTGACAACGAGTTTAAGGTAAAGCAAGAAGACTGTTTTGATGAACACGGATATATCCATCTGTGGGCGACAAAACACTTTTCTCGTGCTCCCTTAATCCGTCCTTGGCCACAAGGAGGTCTTATTGTGAGGAATAATTACGTGTTATCCCCTCTCCAGGTCATACAAGACGGCATCTATCATATGGGAATAACCTTTGCAGAATATGCTAAGGAATTTTCCGAGAACATTGCAGGCTTGCAAAGGATGAGCCAGGTAAACACCTCTAGCCCCCAAGTATTAAGTCGAAAGTATTCTTTCTGTTTTCGGCTTAATTCTTTTCTCTTTTGCATGCTTATTTTTTGACTAAGAAACTTTTGCCGAGACCATAAACATGGAAGTTTTCAACAAGCTTACCATTAAGAACAAGGAGGTTAAATCTCTCCTTGGCATTCTTAATGATAAAGACTCAGAGTTGGCCTCTGTTCAGCAACAGCTAAAGGAATCAGCAAGTAAATATTTTTCTATTCGCAATGATGTTTTATGAAATGTTTCTAAGTCATTTTTCGAGTTTAAAACTCTTCATTTTCCCTTCTTTTCAGCTTCTTTGCCGAAAGCCAAACAAATTGCTGAAGATACGGTCAATGCCGAAAACCTCCGAAAGGAAAACTCGGAGCTTTACAAGATGAATGTAAAGCTTCAGAAAGACTTGGAGGGCAGCCAACTGGGTGTTGGAATTGCCGAGTCCCGCACTTCTTGTCAAGCTGAGAAAGATGCAGCGACCATCCGGGGCTTGGAGAATGCTCTCAACCAACACCTTGAAGAAGGCGTTGAGATGGACAGGGTTCTCGGTAAGTTTAACTTCTTTTACCGAGTTTTTTCCTTATACTTTTTACAATATGCTTCTTTTTTCTTCTTCTATGATTTTCTAACTTTTCCTTGTTATTTTGAACAAAAGGGAACCCCTTCTTACCCGGATTGATAGAATCCGGGCTTTCGGGAAGATCTTCTCCGCCTTGAAGACTGCGGGGATACTGCTCGTGAACAAGTACATTCCCGACAAAGCTGAAGAATTCTTGGAAGTAAGCAAGCTTCCGGAGGAAATTGAAGAGGTGGCAAACCAGAAGGAATCCTGGTTCCGCTCTGATGCTCATGGTGGTGCGCGCATGGCCCTTGGGCTGATGCGTATGCACTATACCACCGCGAAATCCTGGCGTGTCTCGACCGGTATCCCTCAAGGGTACACGGAAGCGCAGAGAGCCGACATTTTTGAGTCTATCAAGGGGCATGCCACCAAGATAGCTCAAATGGTGTCAATTTCGACCTTCTACCCGGAGGAAGAGATTCCGGCAACTCCTGAGAACCCCAATGACAGCAATGAGGAGGACTCGGAGTCTGAAGAGGCCGCCTAATTCCCGAGTAGCCGTCTAAGAACAAATAGAAGCATTACTATTCTTCAAATGTAATATCAATTGTAATGTTGTCTATCTTTTGTATAAACAATTATTCTCCCTTTTGCAGTAAAATTTGAGTCTTTGCAAGTTTTTCTAGGTTTTAATTCCTTTTCCTTCTAAGTTCTCTGGCTTGTATGTTTTAATTGTCCTTAGTGTTGAAATGGCTCAATAGTACTTAATCTTCATGCCAAGTGACTGGGTTCAAACCTATCAGTCGAAACTCGGAAACATGGATTGTACTTTGGCATTTTTACTTACTAATTCCAGTGACCCAACACACAAACAATCAGATAATACTTAGGAAAAAGTAAGAATTTTGAAAAAGTATGAAACTTAGGCACGCAGGCACGGTCCGGGTTTCCTTAAGCCTCCTTAGGCTAGAAAAGCATTCAGTTTTATAACTCTGAGCACGCATGCAAAATTTGGGTTAACATTGAAGCAATTTGAATGATTATTGGGAAATAGATAAGGCGGTATTATGCTTTGAACAATAATAACAAGATAGACAAGAAATGCATGAATTCCGACAACTTTATTTCATGATCTCAAAGATGTTTACATAGAATTTGAACTAAGTGTAAAAGGGACGTAACTGTTGGATGCTCCAGTGTCTCTTTGTCTCTCCCAGTTCTACATCTATCTTTCTCTTGCGATTCGGATTTTTAGGATCATCTTCCATATATCAAATATCTACAAGGTAGTAAGATCCATTTTTTATAGCCTTGCTGATAACAAATGGTCCCTCCCAAATTGGGGCTAATTTGTGCTTCCTTTCTTGTACCAATCTTAGCACCAAATCACCTTATTTGAAAGAACAGTGTTTGGTGTTCCTACTATGATAACGTCGCAATCCTTGCTGATAAACGGCGGTTCTTTGTAGCACAAGCTCCCGTTCTTCTTCTAAGAGATCGACAACATCCTGTCGTGCGTTTTCGGCATCCGAGTCTTCGTATGCTAGCACTCTTGGACTATCATGGAGCATATCCGTGGGAAGCACTACTTCTTCACCATAAACCAAGAAAAACGGCGTTTGCCATGTTGATCTATTTGGCGCCGTTCGAATACTCCAAAGCACGGAAGATAATTCTTCTACCCATGCTCCAGCTGCTCTATGAAGAGGAGATTCAAGTCTTGGGCGTATTCACTGCAGGATAAAACTATTCATTCGTTCAACCTGTCCATTGAATTGTGGGTGTGCCACACATGCGAGATCTAGGCGAATTCCCGTTTGTAGGCAATATTTTTCCAACTCTCCAATAGATAAATTTGTCCTGTTATCCGTTATTATGCTGTGTGGAACGCCGTATCTCATGACTATGTCAATGATGAAATTCCTGGAAGTACACCTTCAAGTTTTTTGATGGGTTTCGCCTCCACCCACTTGGTGAACTTATCTACTGCAACGAGTAGATGTGTAAGTCCGCCTCTTGCAGTTTTTAATGGTCCCATCATATCTAGCCCCTAGAGCGCAAATGACCATGTTATGGGGATAGTTTTGAGTGCTTGAGATGGCATATTCGTCTGCTTGGCGTAATACTGACATCCGGCACATGTATTCACTATGTGTTCTGCGTCTGCCTTGGCTGTAAGTCAGAAAAACCCTGCGCGGAATGCTTTTTTAACTATGCTTTTTGATTGAGCATGATGTCCGCAATCTCCTGCATGGATTTCTTGCAGAATTTCTCGTCCTTCTTCTGGCGAAATACACCGCTAAAAAATTCCAGTAGTACTGTGTTTATACAGGCAACCGTTGATTAGTGTGTATCCTTTGCATCGGCGTTGTATCTACCTTTGCAAGACTTCGTCTGCTCCATCCGGGAACTTCTGATCGACTAAGAAGTTTAAATATGGAATTTTTCAATCCGGGTTAACAAGCAGAACTTCAATTGACTCGCAAACGAGAGGATTATCGACATCTCCGCCTTTAATTGATGGTTCATGCAAATGTTGGACAAACACACCAGGTGGTAGAGTTTTCACTCTTTCCGAGCCCATGCGGGCTAATGCATCCGCATTCCAATTATCTTCCCTTTTGATGTGAAGTACTTCAAATCCTAGGACACAAATGGCAAACTTGTCCACTGTTCTCCAATATTCGGCCATAATGGGGCTTTTGACATCCCATGTTTCGTTTAGCTGATGTTGCACCAAATCCGAGTCACCATAACAAAGTATATGCTTGACACCTATCTCCTTTGCAATATGCAAGCCATGAAGCAAAGCTTCGTATTCTGCCACGTTGTTGCTGGCGTTGAAGTGTATTTGTAATACATGCTCCATTATGTCACCTTTTGGAGGTTTAAGCACTACACCAGCTCCAGCGCCTTCTTTCATTTTGGATCCTTCAAAATGCATGATCCAATATTCCGACTCCGACATTGGTGTGTTTTTCATTGCTTTTGTCCAATCAGCGACAAAATCTGCCAACACCTGGGATTTAATTGTCGTCCCGGGTTGGTACTTAATGTCAAACGCGGTGATCTCAATGCCCCATTTGGCAACTCGGCCTGTTGCGTCCGCATTGTTTATGATATCCCCTAGTGGTGCTTTTCTTACCGATGTTATGGAATATCCTTGGAAATAATGGCCAAGTTTTCGAGATGCAAAAAACACGCCATATGCCAGTTTTTTATAATGCGGGTACCTTTGCTTTGACTCGGAGAATACTTCGCTTACGTAATATACCGGATGTTGATCTGGTATATTGTTTTGTCTTTTGGGGATACAGTAGCATGGGTTCTTCGTCTTTTGGGGATGCCAAAATTGGAGTTTGCATCAAGGTTTCTTTTGGCTGGGTTAATGTTTTGTCCGCCGCTTCTGTCCATTCAAATTTGTCGGATTTTTTCAATAGTTTGTATAATGGCAGAGCTTTGTCACCTAGCCGGCTTATAAACCCGCTAACAGCGGATGCAGAACCCGTTAGTCTTTGAACATCTTTTAGGCATGTGGGCCTTGTGGTGTTCAAGATTGCCTTGATATTTTCCGGGTTTACTTATATTCTTTTGTGAGAAACGATAAAACCCAGAAGCTTTCTTGAGGAAACCCCAAATACGCATTTTAATGGATTCAACTTCATCTTACAAGTGCACAAATTTTCGAAAGTTTCTCGTAAATCTTCAAGGAGTTTATCCTTTTCCTTGGAAACTACGGCAATGTCATCCACGTAAACCTGGACGTTTTTGCCGATTTGACTATGAAAGCATCTTTGCATGCAACGCTGGTAAGTTGCGTCGAGGTTCTTCAAGCCAAAAGGCATGGTTATGTAATAGTATGTTCCATACGGGGTTATGAAGGAATTTTTTATTTGGTTTTCCTCCTTCATACGTATTTGATGGTACCCGGAATAAGCATCAAAAAAGCATAAAAGCTCAGAGCCAGCAGTGGCATCTATTATTTGATCGTGGTAACGTGAACCTATCCTTTGGACACAATTTTTTCAAGCCGGTGTAATCTATACACATCCTAAGAACAATGATGTCTTTCTTCGGGACTAATACTGGATTCGCAGACCAATCAGTATGTATAACTTCCTAGATAAAATCAGCTGCTAAAAGCCGGATAATTTCCTTGCCAATAGCCTTCCATCTTCTTCCATCGAAACGACGGAGACTTTGTTTGACGGGTTTTGATCCTGGACTTACTTTGAGTTGGTGCTCAGCAAGTTCCCTGGGCACACCTGGCATATTCGCAGGACACCAAGCAAAAATGTCCCAGTTCTCACGAAGGAACTTGATGAGCGCGCTTTCCTATTTGTCAGTCATCCCAGTCCCCACTACAAAAAACTTTGTCGGATCTTTGGGATCTAGGATAACATGTCTTGTATTCTCCGAAGCTTTGAAACTATCTGCCGGCTTCCGACTTTCTTTTCCTGCCGGCATTTCCGTCGGCGAAACTTCTTTATCTAGCTCCTTTAATTCTTCCTTCCGGATTACCTGTTCGGTGCAAAGGGCGTTTCCTTTCTCTAGATCGTTCGCCAATTCGTAGTCTCTAGTTATAGTGATTACTCCTCCTTTTGGCCCTGGCATCTTCAGCTTGTTATAAATATAACATGATCTTGCCATGAATTTGGGGAAAGTCGGGCGTCCAAGTATTGCGTGATAAACACTTTCGAACGGCACCACCTCGAATGAGATCTTTTCCTGGCGGAAGTGTTCTCTTTTTCCAAAGGTTACGTGTGGGGAAATTTCTCCTAGGGATTGTGCTTGTCTGTCGGGAACAATACCATGAAAACGTATGTTACTGTGCCTGAGATGGGTCTCGGAAATGTGTAGCTGCTTCAATGTACTCAAGTACATGATGTTTATACTAGATCCTCCATCCATCAGCACTCTCTTGAGCCTAGTGTTTTGAACAAAAGGGCTTACGACCAAAGCATGTGTGCCGGACTCTTGGATGTTTCCGGGATGATCTGACTGATCCCAGGTAATTAGCATATTTAAATACTTCAAGTACTTTGGTGTTGGAGGCACAACCGCGTTGATTTCTCGAAGTGTTCTTTTCGCCTGTTTCGCTGAGGGATTTGTGAGGCAAGTTAGATTACATTCTCCTTCAACTCTCGGGAAGTTTGGCTCGCCCTTCCGCTGTTGTTCCTGGATTTTGTCATCAGTGTCCGATTCACTTTCTTCTTTTTCAGCTTCTGTCTTTTGCTTGTTGAATTTCCTCTTGGAATTCTTTCCCTTATTCCCGGTTCCTGCAGTGTCCTTCATGTGTTTGTTGAGGCGGCACTGCGCATTGGTATGGGTAGGCTTCCCAAATTGCGAATGGTGGACACAGTTTTCTGACTTTATCTTTTCCCACTCTTCTTTAGAATAGGAGATTGGCTCTGTGCTTCTTCCTTTCCATTTTATGCCATTATCCTTTCCAAAGGTTAAGTTTACTTCTTTGGGTTTTGGCTGTGCTTCTGGAGTAGCCTTCTTTTCAAGGTGTCTTTTTGGCCCGAGCCAAAGCATCAATATTTACACCTCTTGCTCTGATATCATCCTCAGCCGATGCATGCTCATTGGCGGTGGTAAGCATAGATCTGAGATCTTTGTGCTCTTTCGAACCAACCATGAACGGTACAAGGCCGGGTTCCAGGCCGTTGATGAAAGCATGCATTGCTTGTACATCACTTACTCCAGAACAACTATTCTTCATTGTTGTCCATCTTGAGATAAAGTCGGCATACGACTCGTCCTCATATTGGACACAACGGTTCAGCTGGTTTATACTTTTAGGACGTTTGTACGTGCCCCAAAAGTGCTGAGCGAATACTTTTGCCATGTCTTCCCAGCTGTCCACTGTCCTTGACGCTAACCCATTTATCCAATCTCTGGCTCCGTCTAATAACATCAGGGGAAGAAACTTCACAGCCTCCAAAACTGTCCCTTTGTTAATCTGGACGCCATTATAGTAATCTGAAAGCCATGTATCCGGATTAGGACTTCTGTTATACTTTTGATAAGTTGGACAAACTTTGGCAAAGCCAGAATGTGGACTGATTCTTTGGATCTCGTCAGTGAAACACTTAGGTCCAAAGTATAGATCGTCTCTTTCCGCTTTATCAGCGTGAGCGGAATATCTGCAGGCTGAATGGACAGAAGGGGATCTACTCCGTTCTGGCCCATTGTTGCGCGAGTGCGCTCTTCCGGAATTATCCTTGTTTCTTCCGTTGTCGTGTCCTTTGGAATAAGGTGTAGTTCTACTCCCTGGCCTTTCTTTGTGCCTAGGAGGAGTACGGGATCTCTCACGCATGTGAGAGTTGTCATATCTTTCGGCTTTATCTGCTGCGCGTCTCGGAGGCGGCATTATTTTTCCATCTTTCCGGTTTTGTTCCTCCCGCTCTTTGTGATCACGGGGATTATTTCCGCCTTTCGTCATATGGGATCCTTTTCTGGACGCTGCATCCTTGTTATCTGGGATTTTCTTGTCCTTCTTAGGATCTTCCTTCTTTTCCTTAGAATCGTCTGAATCTCCAGGTTCGTCAGGTTCAGGTGCTCTAGCGGCGCATGTGGCAGTTTTGCATGGGGCCGAGTAATCATGCAACTTCCCTGATCTTGCTTGTCCTCGCTGTTGCTATTGTAATGCCTGTCCTAGGAAAGCATACACTCCCTGAAGTTTTTCGTTACTGGAGTACATATCATCATTAAGGATGGCGAACGCGGCCTCCGCATTTTCAGCTGTGGTTTCGTATATGCGTTCACCCTTGGCATTTGTGTTGTTAACCTGCCTTTGCCAAGAAGGGTTTTTGAACCTCTTTCTTGCTAGCAGTTCATCTGGTTTTGCAATTCCGGGTAACTGCGTAGGTTTAATGCCAGATCTATTCCTTCTTTCGTATTCCTCTATCTCTTCCTTCTGCAACTTAATGTCAGCCTAGGTTTTCATGAGGTTTTCCCGAGTACGGAATAGATGTTGCTGTTGCTGCTGTATAGCTTGTCTCCTAGCTTCCAGCACTTCCGGGGGTTCGTCTCGTCCCACTGGGTTTGAATTAAATCAATTTCATCATGTTCTGACATTTGTGGAACGGGGACTTCTCTCGTTTGCTTCTCTGCAGGTTTGACTCCACTTCCTCCTCCTACTTCCAGGTTTTGGTTGGCAATATCTGCCAACTTTTTCTTCTGGAGTTTATATTGGAGTTTCTTGGCAGTCTTCTTTTTATTTTTGGAAGAGCGAGGTTTTTTGCCATGTTCTTCCTCTATCAATTCTTTCACATCGGGCTAAGTTGGACTGGCTCCACCATCCTCTCTTTCCTCATCTGGCGGAGGTGTTTTGGGATCTTCATCATCTTCGGCATCCGGGTTTTCCGTCGGCTTTACCATAAGGACTTCATGAAAGCTTCCATGCATAGATTTAACCTTTCTCTCGAAAGCTTCTTCATCTTCATCTTCGGAATCTATGTCTTCAGATCCGGGTTCTGACTCCAATATTGCTTCTATAGCGGCTAATATAGAGTCAGCTTCCGAGTCCGTCGTTTCACTGACGGGTATCGGACCTTCCACTTGTTCTGTGGGATGATGTTTTTCTACTTATTCCACGGTATTAGTTTCTTCCGTGTTGTCCGCGACCTTGAACTGCACCATGCCAATAAAGTGAGATATGATTGCAGGCATCTCCGGAGAGGCGGCAAACTCAGCACTGTTTTGGCGATTCGAGCAGAATCTGGTATCATAGTTTTCCTCAATTGGGTATAGGGCGGGTGGGATAAATTTGCTTCCACCACAGAATCCCATTGCCTCTGTTGTTAATCCGATAAAAATATTTGCAGATCCAATCGGTAAAACACAGGCACTTACCAGGTGATTTTGTGCTGGCATGTATGATCCGTTGTCGAGGAAGCGCCCGGTATCGCCGTTGAATTTCAAGCTTCCGACAGTTATTGTACTGCCAATTCCACCGAGTATTCCCGGTCGAAACGTAACTCCTGACGCCGCTGGCCCCATGGTGGGCGCCAACTGTCGAGACATCGTAGTAGAGTTCATAGACGGGGGTGCCATGAGCCTACTGGTAGAACCGCGGGGGGGCGTGGTAGTACGACAAACGAGAACACCAAGTTTACCCAGGTTCGGTACGACGCAACTAGGAAGCGTTTCTACTCCTGCAATCTCACTAAATCTGGGTTGAAGCCTAAAGTATACAAAGTACAATGTGAGTATGGTTTTGCTAACTCGGCGAGGATCTACTTCTCGGCGAGTTGTCTTCTAGCTAAATTGTTGTATGTTTTGTTGCTCCCGTCTGGCTTTATATAGATAGCCAGATTAGGGCTTACAGAAAGGAAACCTAGAAGACTACGGGAAGTATGTAACTTTAAAAGTACGGAATCCGTCTTCTCCTCCAAGCCGTACCACTTTGGGCCGTGGTCCGGGTTCTTCTAGAATCCGGCTTCCTGCGCATCAGCTTACTGGGCCGCCTAATGGACTATTATCCATTACCAACAGGCCACCCTGGTAATCCGCCTCTTAGGCCAATGCCGGACATACCACTAATTAGTATATATCCGACAGTGTGTCTGCTATGAGAGATAGTGGTTCTGTAGGAGACAATGGTGTTGGTGCTGGTTTGCATTTTATCATTTCGGATTTTGTGAGCATATTAGTGGCATATTTCTCCTGAGTTAAGGTCAAGCCATCATGTGTTTTCTTTACCTCTATACCAAGGAAGAAATCCAAATCACCAAGATCCTTAATAGCAAAATTCTCATTTAGTTCTCGAAGTAAGACAGAGATAGCATTTTCTGAAGATCTTGTCACTATGATATCATCAACATAAATCAACACAAATATAGTGATACCTGACTTGTTATAGAGAAACAATGATGTATCAGCCTTTGATGCAACAAAACCAAGATTATATAGCTTGGAGCTTAACCGAGAAAACCAGGCTCGAGGGGCTTGTTTAAGACCATAGAGTGCTTTATCTAGCTTGCATATATGATGAGGAGCATTTGGGTTCTCAAAACCAGGGGTTGTTTCATACACACTTCCTCTTCCAGAACACCATGGAGAAACGCATTGTTGACATCTAGTTGCCGTAAACTCCAGCCTCGAGACACTGAATTAGCTAAGACAATTATGATAGTGGTTTCCTTAACTACTGGACTAAATGTATCCTCATAATCAATTTCATACTGTTGTTTGAAACCTTTTGCAATCAAGCGAGCTTTGTATCTGTCAATACTCCCATCAGCTCTTCTCTTGATTTTATATACCCATTTACAATCAATGATGTTTTTGTTTGAACTTGAGGGGACAAGGTGCAAAGTCTTGTTTTTTATCAATGCATCATACTCCTTCTCCATGGCTTGGCGCCAATTCGTGTCATCAAGGGCCTCAGGAAGGGAACGGGGTTCACCTGATGAGGCAGCAATTAATACAAAATCTGAAAAATCTTTTGGTTTTCGAATACCTAGTTGAAGACGTGTAAGAACACGTGTAGGTGCAGGCGGTGCAACATTCTGGGCAGCAGGCTGAGCACGCACAGAAGATCCGCCCTCCTGGCGTGCACCTGGGATCACTCGCGAGTCTCCGCGTGACCCTGGCACACTGGGAACGGAGCCCGAGGCTCGGTCGGGTGGAGGGGAGCGCACCTGCTCAGGCGAGGACGCGTGGCATCGTTGAAGTGGCGGGGAGTGGGACCGCGCGCGTGACGGCTCTGAGGTAGCCGTGTGGCGCTCACGATACGGAGGAGAGTGGGACCGCACGCTGTCAGCTGTGGGAGTGCGGGACAGGGACCGCGCCTGCTCCTCCTGTCGGTCTGGCGCAGAATCCAGCTCGGGATCGGCGCGGACAGGGGAATCGGCAGGAGTATTTTCTTCGGGATCATCAAAATCCGCATGCGAGTGTGTGCTTTGTCTGTCTTCTTCCTCCGAGCTTTGTCCTTCATGGTATTACCTGCAACATTATTTTCTGTAGATTTTTGTGCATGATGAGCAACAATAGGCACAAAAGGCAAAGTCATATAGTCATCAATATGTGCATCCCCATGATTAAAATGTGTGGGTAAAATAAGAATTTCTTCTTTGAGACGCCTACCAGCATTGGAATTCATTTCGGCAAAAGGAAAGATGTTCTCATCAGAGACTACATCTCTAGAGATATACACACGACCAGTAGACGTGTCAAGGCATTTTACTCCTTTGTGACGCCGACTGTAACCTAAGAAAACACAATGTGTGGAACAAAAAGCTAGTTTTCTTTTGTTGTAAGGACATAAATTAGGCCAGCAGGCACAGCCAAAGACACGAAGAGAATCATAGTTGGGTTTAGTGTGTAGGAGGCGCTCAACTGGAGTGTCATGGTCTATAAATTTGCTAGGTAACAAGTTTATGAGCAATGTGGCTGTGGGAAAAGCTTCATCCCAGAATTTAAGAGGCATAGATGCATGTGCAAGTAAGGCAAGACTGACCTCTACTCATTTTGTTGGTGAGCGTGAGGACAAGAAACATGATGAGAGATGCCAATTTGTTGGAAGAAACCATGGAGTTTTTCATACTCACCACCCCAGTCAGTTTGCATAGTGATGATTTTCCTATTGAACTTGCGTTCAACAAGAGCTTGGAAGTTTAGGAAAACTTGATAAACATCAGATTTCTTCTTAAGAAAGTAAATCCAAATAAACTTGCTAAAATCATCAATAAAGCTTACATAGGATGAATGTTAGCCAACAGAAAGAGGTGATGGTCCCCATACATCTGAGAACACTTGTTCCAATGGAACAGTGGAAATACTAGTGGAAACAGGGTATGGTAACTGGTGACTCTTAGCTAATTGACATGAATCACAAATATGGGGAGTTGTCTCATGAAAATAAGAAATATTATTTTTCCTAAGGATCTGATGAACCACAAACGAAGAGGGATGTCCTAAACGGCGATGCCACGTGGAAGATGTTGGCTTTATTGTGAGGAATGCTTGCTTGGAAGACCCGGTAGGGATAGGCACTAACGGGTAGAGGCCATCATGACAGGGACCTTAAACAGAGTTTTCCTTGTTGCATGATCCTTAATAAAAAAGAAACAAGGGTGAAATTCAATAAACACATCATTATCATGTGTAAGTTTATGAACAGATAACAGGTTCATGGAGGCATTAGGGACATGCAGGATATTTTTAATATGCAAGGAATCATGTGGGGTGCGCAATATTGAATGACCAAAATGACTTATGTGCATGCCATTACCATCGGCGGTGCGGACGCGATCTCGGACTTGATACTTGTCATGAACAGTGACCTTGTTGAGCTCCCCTGTGACATCGTTGGTGGCTCTAGTGTCAACGTACCAGTTTGTGTCTACACCATACGAGGCAATATGGGTGGCCTTGTTGTCACGATCACCATGGTGATCATCATCGTCATCAGATCCGTCTTTCTTGTACCTCCACCAACATTCACTTGCGGGATGCCCATGAATCTTGTAAATTTGGCACGATTTGTCCACATAAGGAGTAGGGGAACGGCCATGGCCACGACGGCGACCACCACCATCGCGCATGTCATCGTGGCGACGATCATCACGTCGGGCACCACGATCATCATATTGGCAACGTCCATCAACAGCTTGGCGTCGGCCCTGGTCTCCTCCATCGCGCTTGTCACGGTCACTTCGTGGGTAGTCACCGCGATCACCACGCACGTAGTCGCCACGGTCACCGCGTGTGTCCTGGGACGCATCCTGGCGTGGCGCATAGCCACCATCCCCGCGAGCGGTGCGCCCATGGTTGGCATCATTGCCACGTCGGTAGGCGGCGTTTGCTGATGAAGTGAACGCGCCTGCACCCGTCGTGGTTTGTCCTGTCCCAAGAAGCATCTTCTGCCGAATATCAAACGCGGAGACCTGGCCGAACAGATCTGCGAGCGAGGTGCGTACTGCATTGACCGTGGAGACGATAGAATCATAAGATCCATCGAGCCCATTGAGGATATACCCGACCAGTTCATCTTCATCTATGGGTTTTCCAGCAGCTGCGAGCTCGAATCCGAACTCCTTCATGTTCGTGAAGTATTGTGCCGCTGTCAGATCATTCTTCTTCGTGACATTGAGAGCAGATCGGAGATGTTGTATCCTCGAGCGGGACTGCGAGGAGAATATCCCGGTGATTATCGATGCGTGTGAACACACGCTCGTTGTGAGACCCCAAGAGGAAGGTATGAAGAGTGCAGCAGCAAGTTTCCCTTAGAAAGAAACCAAGGTTGAATCAACCAGTAGGAGGAAGGAGTAACTTCAGAAGGTTGAAGCAGTTGAGATGGCAGGGCGCAATACCGGTTCAGCAGCAACGTGGAACCTACACAACACAATCAAATCACTTTGCCCCAACGAAGCAGGGAGGTTTTCAATCTCACCGGTTTTGCTGAACACAAAGAGGTTAAACATATGGTGTGGAAACCAGTAGGAAAAGTATGAAAGTAGTATGAAAGCAGTAGGTGTTTTATCAGTATGAGGAAAATGGACCGGGGTCCACAGTTCCCTAGTGGTGTCTCTCCGTGAAAGATAATAACATGTGTGGTGAACAAATTACAGCTGGGCAATTGACAGTAATGAGAGCTGCACCGTAGTGCATATGCAAGACATAAAGATTACTATGTGATTCATGCGGGCATTACAACAAAATACATAGACCGTCATCCAACTGCATATATGTCTAATAATCCACCCTCCGAATATCATCCGAATAAACGTTGGGTATTAAGTTGCAAGCAACAGATTATCGCCGTAAGAAAAGTGTGTAATGTAAACAATGTAAACTAGGTAAACACCGTTGTTTTCTCCCTAATGGCAACAACACATCCTCCATCCTTCACGTTTCTGTCACTCGGGCACACATGCAAAGGAGGCATGAACCCACTATCGAGCATAAATACTCCCTCTTGGAGTTACTATCATCGACTTGGCCAGAGCATCTACTAATAACGGAGAGCATGCAAGATCATAAATAACATATGCATGAAGATAACATGATAGATTGATAATCAGAAGACATAGCATTCAACATTCATCAGATCCCAACAAACACAACATGTAGCATTACATAAAGATGATCTTGATCATGTTAGGCAGCTCACAAGATCTAAACATGAGGTACAAAGTGGAGAGAACAACCATCTAGCTACTTCTATGGACCCGTAGTCCAGGGATAAACTACTCACGCATCACTTCAGAGGAGGGCATGGTGGTGTAGACCCCTCCGGTGATGAATTCCCCTCCCAGCAGGGTGCCGGGGAGAGCTCCAGAACCCTCCTAATCTCGGGATGATGATAACGGCGGCCTCGGGTCTTTTTCGGGATGAAGTGGTATACCCTTAGGGTTTACATCTCGGGGGGTATAAATAGGCGAACGAGCAAAGGCGGTGGAGGCCGGGCGGCCCCACACCACCCCATGGCGTGGACAGGAGGAGCGCCGCCCTATGGTGTGGGCCCCCCTCCGGGTCTCTTCAGGACTCCGTGGAACCTTCGGGAATTCTAATACTTCCAGGCTTCGAATTTTCCAATTCCGAGAATATTTCCAGAACAAATTTTGTGAAACTAAAAACAGCAGAAAACAGGGAACTGGCTCTGTGGCATCTTGTCAATAGGTTAGTCCGGAAAATCGATAAAAATGACATAAAGTGTATAGAAAACATGTGAGAAACAATAAGAAAACAACATGGAACGTCAGAAATTAAGGATACGTTTATGACGCATCAACATCTCCAAGCTTAGTTCCTAATCGTCCTCGAGTAGGTAAACGATTAAAACACATAATTTCTTAGGTGACATGCTACCAACATAAACTTGATCATCAATAATGTAAAAGCATAAGTAAGCTGAGATCATATAACTTAAACACAAGCATGATAATATAACTTTAATAATAAAGCATAGCAATCACCTTGCATCATGAGAAGTAACACAAATAAAATATCATGAATAACAATGCAATGAAAGATATGCGTTTGTTTCAAGTATAGAGAAAACATGTCAAAGTAATATTTACCTAGTCCTTAAGAGTGGGGCAAAACATAAATGACAGGACACCTTCAAAGTTTATGAGGAAGACTAGAACAAATAATTAGAGAACAAGCAATAACACATCATGAATCAATTAATATTGTTTCTGGGACAAATGCACATAAAAATCATAATGGCAACTATGCTCTCTCAACCGTGCATAAAGTTAGAAGATGGAGACTCAACATAAAAATAAAGAAAGGCCCTTCGCAGAGGGAAGCATGGATCACTCATGTTCTAGAGCTTTTATTTCATTAAACATAGGTATAAAAACTTGATACTCCTCCCAACCGTCTTTTACAAACCATGGCTAAACGAATCCTCGGGTGCCTGCCAAAAATCACATACCGTGGAGGAGTGTCTATATTTTAAGAGAGGTGTATGCTTATGTCAACGAATGGTAAACAGAAAATACAGTACGTCACAAGCCAACTAGACTTCACAAGAGCGGCTCCCATAGAAGGACGTATCTGGGTAGATGGTCATCCCTCTTTCTCTTTCGTTTACACAATTATGCTTTGGCTGATAAATCAGGGAAAAAATAGTGAAGAGAATTTGTGTTATTAATTTGGGGCTGGGCACCCCACTGCCAGCTCTTCTATCATTGGATAAGCGGATGAAGCCAGTGGTCCAGGGTGTGAAAGTACGATCAACAAGTGAGATAAAGATTCTCTATTTACGTCCTCATGAGCTAAAATAGGAGCACAAAATAGGAGTAATTTTGAAAGTTTTAAAGGTAACACATGAGCAATTTACTTGGGAGTGGCGGTTAATTACCACATGTAGGTAGGCATGGTGGACACAATGGGAATACTTTGGTTTTTTGGGAGTTGGATGAACGAGTAGAGCTCATACTCAGTACAGATGGAGGCTAGCAAAAGACTGGGAGCGACAAATCAAGAGAGCATAAGAGTCATAATCATGCATAGCAACATAAACATCATTAATCAAAGCATAAGTTGTACCACAAGTTCAAAAAATAAATGATCATGGAGGCTATTAGTGACTGGTTCATAGTCATAAACATGGTGTCAGCATGCGCCAAGTCAACCAAATAAAAAATTCAAAGGAGAACACGACAAATTTATGCTTCAAGATGACAAGAACAACTCATGATTCTTTCAATGGCACATTAAACACTCTCAGATATTTGAAGCTAATCATGCTACTAAATAACCACAAAGATTTATAACTAAAATAACATCTAGCATGATATGAAAAAGTCTAGCCACAGTTTATACAAGCTTCTACTTGCACCGTTAAAAATTCTACCTCAAGCAGGAGTTTCTTTTCCCAACAAGCACCATACAAAACATGCTTTAACAAAAACTCTCTAAATGCTACAGCAAGAAAACATGAGAGTACTCACATAACACTACTAAAACTAACATCTCTGAACAAGAGATGAAATGAAAACAAGAGCTAAACATGAAATTCTGCAGTAGCTAGAAGAAAAATTAAGAATACTAGCATAGCAAGTATTCAAACGAAAAAGCGGAGCGTGCCTCTCTCCTAAAAAACGAATGTTAGGGACAAACTATATAATTTAAGCAAGGAAAAAAACAAAGGAAAAAAACATACGCTCCAAGTAAACTTCATACGATGTGACCGAATAAAAAAATAGTTTCACGAGAAGTGACCCGATAGATAGTTGATGAAGAAGGGGATGCCTTGGGCATCCCCAAGATTAGATCCTTGAGTCTTCTAAAAATATGCTTGAACGAACCACGGTGGCATCCACAAGCTTTGACCTTGCACTCTTCTTGATCACATATATCACCTCTTCTCTTGACCCTTGAAAACTTCCTTCACACCATATTCAAACATTAATTCGCATTAGAGGGTTAGTGCAACAATTAAAAATCCATTGGTTCTGTATGACACAAGTGCTATCGATACTTTTATACATTATCTACAGACATTGATGTTTCATGAAGCAAAGAAATCCACTTGACATCGCAATAGAGCAAATGCAAGAAAAATGGCAGAATCTGTCAAAACCAGAACAGTCTGTAAAGACGAATTTTTTCAAGGCACTTACGTTGCTTAGATCGAAAACTTAAAGAATGAAAAATTTGCGGAACTAGCCGATCAATAAGCACAAGAAATTTCAGGTCATTCTGATTTTTTTAATATTTATATGATTTTTTACGGTGGACAGCAAAAATCTGTTTCCTACGGAGAAATGCGAAAACCAACTCCAACTCTCGTCAGAAACCTTACTTGGCACTACTAAAACATGAAAATAAAGATACTAAGGATTTGCTACAGAAGTATATAACCCCTTGACTCAAAGAAAACAGAGAAAAACAAAGCAAAAATAAAAACCATGGGTTATCTCCCCCAAGAAGTGCTTTTCATTAACGCCTTTTAGCTAGGCCCAGAAAAGTGGAATCAAGTATTTTCAAGTGAAGAAGCATCTAAATTGTAACTTGTTCGAATAATGGAATCAAAATGAAACTTCATTCTCTTTCTCGGAAAGTGTTCCATACCTTTCTTGAGTAGGAACTGAAATTTAATGTTCCCTTCTTTCATATCAATAACAGAACCAACAGTTCTAAGAAAAGGTCTTCCCAAAACAATTGGACAAGAAGAATTGCATTCAATATTCAAGACAACAAAATCAAAGGGGGCAAGATTATTATTAACGAGGATAAGAACATCATCAACTCTCCCCAAAGGTTTCTTTCTAACATTATCAATAAGACGAATATCCAAATAACAAGGTTCCAATGGTGGTAAATCAAGAATATCATAGAGTTTCTTGGGCATTACAGAGATACTAGCACCAAGATCACATAGAGCATTGTAATAAAAATCATTCACTTTAGTTTTAATAATAGGTTCCCAACCATTGTGACGCCCCGAGATCGGGCACTATGCAGATTTCAGCATTCCCGCCAAAATCCACATAATAACCGATTCCAGGTTGCCATTTATGATAACATTACAATAGTTCACGAATATTCCACAATTACAACAGAAACAGATAGATACAAGATGACTCAAACGAGCCAGGGTTACAACTGATACATTACAAAGATCCAAATAACAGCGGAAGAAACAAACGTCCGGCTACGGACAAGATCCAAGTTGGACTAAGAGTCCTGAAGATAACCGAGAGCGTCCAATCCCTGCCCAGGCCAAGCCGGAGGGATTTCCAAGCTAACGTCGTCAGACTTCAAACCTGTTGACTGCAATTTGGAATTTGCAGCCACGAAAGAGATTCGTGGGTCAGTACGGTTAAGTACTGGCAAGTGGATAAAAACCCATACTCACAAGATACCGGCGTAGCCAGTCATCACAAGATACAAATACTTTAGGATTAACGGGAAGGAAGGGGTTATTGCAAATAAGCGACAGCAGGCTGCACTAACCAACTACAGAGATTCTATCACTTCCGACTAACAGAAAAGGAGATAAGATCGAGTGTTGTAACCAACTGAAAGATAACTTCAAACAAACCCATCCTGGATCTCGCCCCTTATCCAAAGAAGCAATCCGAGGATAACTCACACCGTGGTATTAAAGATGAGTCAAGTTATTGTGTGAATAACCTATTACTAGTCAAATTATTTAATCATTGGGTGAAACATGGTTGTCATTATGTTTAAGTTGTCCTGAGTACTTGTTAGCCAGTACTTTCACCAAGTAATCCATAACCGCGGAAAACACGGCTTCTCGAGAAGATTATCCCTGCAGGGTTGCACCAATTTGGCCGTACACGCAAGAATATCCCGCCAGATGGAAATGCACTTCCACCAAGCGGGGTACTCTACACAACCAACCCTTCTTCGCATCAAGCCCAAAGCACCGTGTGCTGTGCGTGCGCGGCTAATCGAGCCCCCCGAAGAAAAGGAGGACCCTCATAGCACTGGAAGACCACGCCGCCCTAAATGCCGACTACGAAAGTTCCACCTTGGCGCCAAGGGTTCGTACTTGCATATGATGCAGCAAATGGAACACCCGAACTAGTACGGCGATTTGGACGAGATGCGAATCGAGTAAGTTGAGGGGGGCGCCCATACTCGCTTCCCACATGCGGGTAGTGCGCTCATCATGGATCAGTAGACAAGACCCTTTTCCTATTAGGGTCGACACTAGCAGGCCTCAAAACCACAAAGGGCATCCTGCCGGTGCCTTATCATCAAATTTATTATTAAACAATAACAGTAGCATGATTGATTGATTGATTAAACATTGAGCCCCCGGAACGTAAAAGAGTAATAACAGAAAGTAACGGGTAACAGACTCGAGCAAAACAACCCTAATCATGCTAGTAAGACACGGGCACAAGCAATGGTTATAGGTGTGGAGGTGAGGCAATATCAGGGTTAAAGGATTCATGTGATAGGTTCGTAACAGAAACAACTACTACTAAGGCTAGCAGAACAGAACAACGGAAAGTATCGGTAACAAGTGATGAAAGGCAGCCATTTGGCAGCAAGTGAGTATACTTGCCTGAGATCCCGCAAGGTAGCAGAACTTGTCGTTGCTCACATCATCTCAACGTCCTATCCGGGAAGAAGCAACGAACCTCGAACAAACACCGGATGCAACAATTACTACTACGGCAAAAGATCCAGCATGATCAAGATATGGATGCATGACAGGTTTAAAGATGCATAAAAATAAACTAGTTGACAAGTTAAACAAATTTAAATGGACCCATATGCAATTTGAGTTGCATAGGAAAAGCCCATGAATTATGGTTGGAACAATTGTTTTCCTACTAATCAACAGATGGGGGTGGATTAGCATGATGCATGGATGAGGAAAACAGCAAAAAAACAACAATAGAACCAATGGGAAATAAGGTTTACCAATTTTAGAAATTTATGTATTAAGTTAGAAAATTTTGGTTCCTTAAGGGTGTCACACAAACAATTGTTGTTTTCAGCAAGTTAGATTGTTCAAAACAGATAACAAAGTTCATATTTGAAAAGAACATCAAATTTTAGTTGGATTACATGTTTCAAATATTGAATTTGGAATTAGGATAATTTAATTATGAATTAAACAATATTAAACAAGTTTTAAATGAGTTTGAAACAAGTTTGAATTTAATTGAAGTTTTATTTGTTCAAAACATAATTTCAAACTCTCATTTGAAAAGTTCACACTTTGATGGTTTGAAAACATATTTTGCATGTTCAAAATTATTTTATTTTGAGCAAGTTAGGATTTTATCAAATTTAAATGAATTAAACAAGTATTAAATTATTTAGGCAATTTAAATTATTCAAACCATGAAACAAAAATTATATTTGAAAAGGTTATTCAAAATGGTATGGAAAACATATTTTATTTGCCTTATTTGGAATTAGTATGAATTATTTATGAATTGTTGCAAATTACAATTGAATTATTTGAATTCAAATTTAAATGGCATTTTGAAAATCCAAAACAGTAAACAAATGATGCTAAAAGATAGAGAATTAAATTTAGGAGAGTGTGGATATTTTATTTGCATTTTTTAGAGTTATAAAATAAAAGATATTAAAGTTTCAAATCGAGGGGCCAATCTGTTATTTTCAGGGACTTAGATTTAAAGAAATGTGCAGAAAAGTTTTTGTTACCGCGTACTACCTTACCCACTGTCACTGCCCGTGGGCCCGTGGCGTGCGCGTGGAGAAGAGCAAAAAAAAGGTGGGGGATTTCGCCATCCCCAGGGTTCGAACCCGCAACCTATGGGGCGAGCGAGAGCGCGGGTGGCCAGTGCGGCTGGCGCTGATTCGTGTCAGATACGCGTACGGGGGAAGGTTATCCTTCAGCTAAAATAACTGAACCTTGTTTTCTCGCTGCAGTTTCTGACGAACAGCGAGCGAGGCGGACAGGGAGGCGGGCGCTGCTCGCGGTGGCCAGCCCCGCCGGTGCTCGTGCGGCCGGTGCGGTGCGGATCTAGTGCGAGTGCTGCGCCGTGGTGTGGGTGGAGGCGAACAGGGGAAGGAGGAGGCGATCGGGGCTCACCGGCTTCTGCTGTCGAGGCGCTGTCGATGGAGGTAAGGGCGACGGTGGCCGGCGACGGCGCGGCCACCACAGGCCCTCCCAGCAAACGGTGGCGGGACGGGGAGATGCAGGGGAACGCCCCGGTCTCATTCCCGCCATCGGGTGCTCCTCGAGGTGGACAGGCTACCGGCGGTGAGGGGAGTAAGGTGGTCTCGGTGGTGAGGATGTTTTTTTTTGGTTCAGAAACAGGAGAACGACAGAGGAGCAGGGTTTAGCAGAGAGGAGAATGGCGGCGATGGGAAGGAGGGGCTAGCTAGGGTTTGCAGCTGAGGGGTTAGGGGGTAGGTTCTTAAGGAGGAGGAAGCCCTGTACGGCAAGCATCTGGAGGGGGGGAAGGATGATCATGCGGTTCTGAACGAGTTCGTACAGGTGACAGCGACAGGAAGGAAGAAGACAGAAAAGAGAGGGGTATGGGCCAGAAAGGTAATTGGGCTGGGGAGAAAGAAAAAGATGGAGTGGGCTTGGTTCTTCTCCTTGCTCTTCTTCTCTTTTTTTTTGCTGCTTGCTTTTCAATATGAACCAATTTTGGAAAAGGTAAAAGAGGGAGAAAGAAATAGAATTTGGAGGGGGGTTTAGGGTTTTCCTTTCATGAATTGTTTTTGTTAGTTTTTCAAAACAGAAAAAAAATAAAAGGAAAGGGGTTAGCATTATTTTTACAAGGTGGAAAAAGGATTTTGGGGTTTTAGGGTTTTATTTTTTTTTGTTTATAAATACATTTGGTTATTTTGCAAAACAGCACACATAAAAGGGATGTTAACATTAACTTCAAAATTTTAGAATATTAAGTGATTTCTAAGTTGTTAGTTGAATTTCAAAATAAGGTTGGGGTGTTTATTTTGATAATTAGATTTTTATTCATTTGCAAAACAACAACAACAAGGTAGTTAAAAGTAATTTCAACAACTTGAAATTAGTAATTGGATTTGAATGCTTGGAAATTGCCATTAGGGTTTTTTTTTAACAAAAGGGAAGAAGTTTTGATTAACAGGCAATTGATTAAAACAAATTCAATCATTGGAAAACAATGGAGGGGTTTTGGTTGCAAGTTTGAAATTGGAAGTTTTGAGCAAGGGGTGGAAGTTTAAATTGTTTGGAATTTTTCAGGTGTGATGCAGACATGGTGCAATGCAATGTGATGCATATGATGCAATCAAAACAAACAGGTAACACCCCAGGTGTTACAACCATCATCTAGCTTCCTAGGGATAGAGGCTTCACATCTTAATTCATCCTCTCTAATTTGCATGAGAGCATTTGTAATATGTTTTGTGAAAGCCATATTCATAGCAATAGCATTAGGACAACTAGCAAGCTTTTGTAAGAACTTAATCACTTCAGTTATGTTGAAATAATCAAAGTCAAGATCATTTTATCAAAGATAATGGGACCATTGTCTCCCATGTTTCTAAAAATTTCAGCACTTTTATTAGGAACATTTTTAGCAGTTTCAGGCAGTTTTGCATTCTTACTAGCAGAAGTGGGAGTGTTTCCAACACCAATTACTTTACAATTGATAGTATAAGGTTTTCTAGCATGAGAAGCTTCAGTTTTACTAGTGGTGGTAATGGTGCAAACATTAGCTATATTATTCTTTCTAGCTATTTCATCTTTTTTCCCATCTAGCATGCAATTCAGCTAACATCCTAAAATTATCATCAATTCGAATTTGAATAGCATTCAAAATTTTAATTTATTTAACATCATGAGGCATAACCTTTAGTTTCAGAAAATCAACATCAAGAGCAAGACTACGAACTTTAGAAGCAAGAACATCAATTTTGCCAAATTTTTCCTCAACAGATTTATTAAAAGCAGTTTGTGTACTAATAAAATTCTTAAGCATGTTCTCAAGATCATAGGGTACACTTTTTTTGTTGTTGTAGGAATTACCATAAGAATTACCCTAAGCATTTCTATTATTGGGAGGATATGGCCTATAATTGTTGGTACCAAAATTATTCCTATAAGCATTGTTGTTGAAACTATTATTTTTAATGAAGTTCACATCAACATGCTCTTCTTGAGAAACAAAAGAGGCTAAAGGAACATTATTTGGATCAATAGGAGCATGGCCATTCACAATCATAGACATAATAGCATCAATTCTTTCATTCAAAGAGGAGGTTTCTTCAACAGAATTTACCTTCTTACTAGTTGTAGCTCTCTCAGTGTGCCACTTAGAATAATTTACCGTCGTATCATCAAGAAGCTATGTTGCTGCCCCCAAGGTCATGGACATAAAGGTTCCTCCAGTAGCTGAATCCAGAAGGTTTCTTTAAGAGAAATTCATACATGCATAAAAGGTTTGGATGATCATCCAAGTAGTCAGTCCATGAGTGGGACAATTCTTTACTAAAGATTTCATTCTTTCCCAAGCTTTAGCAACATGCTCATTATCAAGTTGCTTAAAATTCATAATGCTACTTCTTAAAGATATAATCTTAGCAGGAGGATAATATTTTCCAATGAAAGCATCTTTACACTTAGTCCAAGAGTCAATACTATTTCTAGGCAAAGATAGCAACCATTCTTTAGCTCTTCCTCTCAAAGAGAAAGGAAACACTTTCAGTTTAATAATATCTCCATCTACATTTTTATATTTTGCATCACACATAGTTCAACAAAATTATTAAGATGGGCAACAACATCATCAGTACTAACACCAGAAAATTGCTCTCTCATAACAAGGTTTAACAGGGCAGGTTTTATCTCATAAAAATCAGCAGTAGGAGCAGGTGGAGCAATAGGTGTGCTAATGAAATCATTGTTGTTGGTGCTAGTAAAGTCACACAACTTAGTGTTCTCAAGAATAGTCATTAACAAGACTAAAAACAGGAATAAAACTACAGCTAGAATAAGAACTAGTTTTTTGTGTTTTTGATAAAGAGAAGCAAACAAGACAAAATAAAATAAACTAAGCAAAACAAAAACAAAGTAAAGAGATTGGAAGTAAGAGACTCTCCTTGCAGAAATTCTCTTCCTCCCTGGCAACGGCGCCAGAAAAGTGCTTGATGTGTGTGAACACACGTTCGTTGGGAGACCCTAAGAGGAAGGTATGAAGAGTGCAGCAGCAAGTTTCCCTCAGAAAGAAACCAAGGTTGAATCGACCAGTATGAGGAAAGAGTAACTTCAGAAGGTTGAAGCAGCTGAGATAGCTGGGCACACTACCGGTTCAGCAGGAACGTGGAACCTACACAACACAATCAAATCACTTTGCCCCAACAAAGAAATGAGGTTGTCAATCTCATCGGTTTTGCTGAACACAAAGAGGTTAAACGTATGGTGTGGAAAACAGTAGGAACAGTATGAAAGCATTAGGTGTTTTATCAGTATGAGGAAAATGGACCGGGGTCCACATTTCACTAGTGGTGTCTCTTCGTGAAAGATAAATAACATCTGTGGTGAACAAATTACTGCTGGGCAATTGACAGAAATGAAGGCTGCACCGTAGTGCATATGCAAGACATAAAGATTACTATGTGATTTGTCGGATATATACCAACTAGGGGTATATCAGATGGTAGTCTAAAGTGTTGGATTACCAGGGTGGCCTAAATGGTAGTGTGCTATGGTCCATTGGGCGGCCCAGTAAGCTGACGCACGGAAGCCGGATTCTAGAAGAACCCGGATCACGGCCCACGTGATACGGCTTGGAGTAGAAGGTGGATTCCTTGCTTTCCAAGTTAACACATACCGTAGTCTTCTACGTTTCCTTCTCTGTATGCCCTAACCCGGTTATTATATAAAGCCGGACGAGAGATAAGATAGACGAGAAGAAGCTAAAGGCTAACTCGCCGAGAGGTTGATCCTTGACGAGCAGCTAATAGAACCTCACATTGTACTCTGTATTCCCAGGCTTTAGTCCTGAATAGTGAGATTGCAGGAGTAGGAACGCCGCATTACTGCGTCGTACCGAACCTGGGTAAAACCCTGTGTCCTTGATCATCGTACAATCACGTCCCCCACGTCTCTATCGGTAGTCTCATGGCACCCCCGTCTATGAACTCTACTACGATGTCTCGACAGTTGGCGCCCACCGTGGGGCCAGCGATGTCAGGCGTTATGTTTCGATCGGGGATACTCGGCGGAATCGGAAGTACAATAACTATCGGAAGCCTGGAATTCGACAACGACGTCGGGCGTTTCCTCGACAACGGATCGTACATGCCGGCGCGGAATGACCTGGTAAGTGCCTGCGTTTTACCGATTGGATCTACAAACATCTTTATCGGATTAACTGCAGAAGCAATGGGATTCCGTGGTGGGAGCAAATTTAACCCTCCCGCCCTATACCCAGTCGAAGACGACTATGATGCCGGATTTTGCTCAGATCGTTGATATACTGCTAAATCGCACTTTATACGCATGGTACAGTCCGAGATCGCCGAAAACACGGATGAAAGCAATCCCGTGCAAGAGGCAGAAAACAACACTCCCACAACAGAGGTGGAAGATCTGACATCCGCCGACATCACGACGCACTCAGAAGCTGACTCTGTATTAGCCGCCATCGAGGCGAGATTAGAGTCGGAACCCGGATCGGATCACTTCGATACCGAAGACGAAGACGAAGACGCTTTCGAAAGAAAGGTCAAATCCTTCCAAGAGGGATTCCACGAAGTGCTGATGGCAAAACCGGCTGAAAACACGGATGCCAACAGTCAGGAAAGCCCTAGAACGCCTCCGCCAGAGGAAGAGAGAGAAGAAGGTGAAACTTCTCCAAAATTCTCGGACGTCAAAGAATTGACATAGGAAGAACCCTGCAGGAAACCTCCCTCTTCCAAGAAGAAGCACAAAGCTGCTAAAAAGCTCCAGTATAAGCTCCGGAAGAAGAAGTTGGCCGATCCAGCCAATGAAAGCCCGGAAGTAGCAGACGCAAGCGGAGTAAAACCTGCGGAGAAGAAAACAAAGGAAATCCTTGTTCCGCCAATGACAGAACAGGATGAGCAGGAATTACTCCAAACACCAGTGGGACCACATGATCCCCCTGAAGTGCTGGAAGCCCGGAGACAAGCTCTCCAAAGGCAACAGCAACATCTATTTCAAACTCGAGAACACCTCCAAAAAACTCAGGCTGACATCAAGCTCATGCGGGAAGAAATCGAGAAATACGAGAGAAAGAATAGATCTGGCATTAAACCTACGCGGTTACCCGGAATCGCAAAACCGGAAGTACTGCCGCCAAAAGAAAGGTTCCACAACCCATCTTGGCAAAAGCAGGTAAACGACAAAGATGCCAGAGGCGAGCCAATATACAAAACCGCAACAGAAAACGCGGAAGCGGCATTCGCCATTCTCAACAACGATATGTACTCCAATGGTGAAAAACTTCAAGGGGTGTATGCTTTCTTAGGTAAAGCATTGCAACAACAACAACGGGGGAAAGAGCGATCAGGGAAGTTGCATGACGACTCCACCCTATGCAAGACAGCTACATGCGCCACTGGAGCACCTGGACCTGAAGAACCTGGGGACTCGAACAATTCGAAAGAGAAGAAATCAGATCCGAGGAAGGACAAGAAATAACCCGACAATAGGGATGAAGCGCCCAGAACCGGATCCCATCTCCCGAAAGATGGAATTAATCCTCGCGATCGGGAAGAGAAAAACCGGAAGGACGGAAAATTAATGCCGCCTCCGAGACGCCCTGCAGAAAATGCGGGAAGACAGGAAATACCTCACAGACGTGGGAGATCCCGGACGCCCCCCAGGAATAAGGAAAGATACAGGAGTAGAACTCCACCTTATTCCAAAGGGCAAGGTCACAGAGTAAATAGAGATAATCTCAGAAAAGCGCGTCCGCGCCACAATGGAAAAGAAAGGAGTAGATCCCCTTCTGTCCATTCAGCCGGCAGATACTCCGCACACATAGATAGAGCGGAAAGAGACGATTTATACTTTGTACCCAAGTGTTTCACTGACAGGATCCGAAGAATAACTCTGCATTCTGGCTTCTCCAAAGTTGGTCCAACATACCAAAAATACACCGGCAGCACAAACCCGGATACCTGGCTCTCAGACTACTATACAGCCGTTCAGATCAACAATGGGACAGATTTGGAGGCAGTAAAATTCCTCCCCCTAATGTTACTGGATGGAGCCAGAGATTGGATCAATGGATTACCATCAAGGACTGTGGATAGCTGGGATGATATGGCTAGAGTATTTACTCAGCATTTGCGGGGAACTTACAAGCGACCAAATAGCATCAACCAGCTAAACCGCTGCACCCAGTTTGAGGGCGAACCATATGTGGATTTCATCTCAAGATGGACGGCAATGAAGAATAGTTTCTCTAGAGTAACTGACGTTCAAGAAATGCATGCTTTCGTCAATGGCTTAAAACCCAGACTCGTAGCATTCATGATCGGTTCCAAAAAGCAAAAAGATCTCGAATCTATGCTTACAACCGCCAATGAGCACGCAGCGGCCAAAGACGACATCAGAGCGAGAGGCGGCAATATCGACACTTTGATCCAAGCCAAAAAGACCCCTCGCACTGAGAAAAAAGCAATTCCTGAAGCAACGCAAAAGCCCAAAGAAGTTAACATAGCCTTTGGAAGAGAAAATGGGAACAAGTGGAAAGGACGAAGCACAGAGCCGATAAACTACACCAAAGAAGAGTGGGAAAAAATAAAGTCGGAAAACTGTGTCGACCACTCGCAATTTGGGAAACCCACCCATACTAACGCACAATGCCGCTTGAACAAGCATATGAAAGGCAGTGCAGGATCCGGAAACAAAGGGAAGAACTCCAAGAGGAAATTCTCCAAGCAAAAGCCAGAAGCTGAAAAAGAAGACAGTGAAACGGACACTGACGAAAAATCCAGGAACAGCAGCGAAAAGGTGAGCCTAAGTTTCCGAGAGTTGATGGAGAATGCAACCTAACTTTCTTTGCAACTCCCTCAGCAAAGGTGGCAAAGAGAACGCTTCGACAAATAAACGCGGTTGTCCCTCCAACCCCGAAATTCTTGAAGTACTCAAATACACCAATTACCTGGCATCAGCCTGATCATCCCGGAAATATCCCTGAACCCGGCACGCAAGCTCTGATTGTAAGTCCTATTGTTCAAAACACTAGGCAAAAAAGAGTGCTGATGGATGGAGGATCTAGCATTAACATAATGTACCTGGATACACTGAAGCACCTGCAAATCTCGGAGACCCAACTCAATCACAGCAACATACGTTTTCACGGCATCGTCCCTGGCAGACAAGCACGATCCCTAGGAGAAATTTTCCTAGATGTAACCTTCGAAGACAAATATCACTTCCGTCAGGAAAAAGTATCCTTCGAGGTTGTGTCGTTCGAAAGCGTGTATCACGCAATACTCGGACGCCCAGCTTTCGCCAAATTTATGGCAAGATCGTGTTATATTTATAACAAGCTGAAGATGCCAGGGCCAAAAGGAGGAGTAATCACCATAACGGGAGACTTCAAATTGGCAAACGAGCTGGAAAAAGAAAACGCCCTTTGCGCAGAAAAAGTGATAGCAAAGGAAGAATTGAAGGCAAAAGAGGTATCGCCGACAGAAATGCCGGCAGGAAAAGAAAGTCGGAAGCCAGCAGATAGCTTCAAAGCTTTCGAGAACACAAGACAGGTAATCCTAGATCCTAAAGATCCGACAAAGTTTGTCGTAGTAGGAACTGGGATGACCGACAAATAGGAAAGCGAGCTCATCAAGTTCCTCCGTGAGAACTGGGACATTTTCGCTTGGTGTCTAGCGGACATGCCAGGCGTACCCAGGGAACTTACTGAGCATCAACTTAAGGTGATTCCAGGATCCAAACCCGTCAAAAAGGTCTCCGTCGATTTGACGGAAGAAGACGGAAGGCCATCGGCAAGGAGATTATCCGGCTTTTGGCAGCAGATATTATCCGGGAAGTTATGCATACTGAATGGTCGGCAAACCCAGTATTAGTCCCGAAGAAAGACAGTACTACCCTTAAGATGTGTATAGATTATACCGGTTTGAACAAGTTGTGTCCAAAAGATAGACTTGCGTTACCACGAATCGATCAAATAATAGATGCCACTGCTGGCTCTGAGCTTTTATATTTTTTGGATGCATATTCCGGGTATCATCAAATACGCATGAAGGAAGAAGATCAAATCAAAACCTCCTTCATAATCCCGTATGGGACATACTATTACATAACCATGCCGTTCGGGCTGAAGAACGCCGGGGCAACTTACCAGCGTTGCATGCAACGATGTTTGCATAGTCAGATTGGCAAAAACGTCCATGTTTACGTGGATGACATTGCTGTCGTGTCCAAGGAAAAAGATACACTCCTTGAAGATTTGCGAGATACGTTCGAAAATTTGCGCACTTATAAGATGAAGCTAAATCCATTAAAGTGCGTATTCGGGGTCCCCTCAAGAAAACTTCTGGGTTTCATCGTTTCTCATAGAGGAATAGAAGTAAACCCGGAAAAGATCAAAGCAATCTTAAACATCTTCAAGCCTACATGCGTAAAAGATTTACAAAGATTGACGGGTTCTGCAGCAGCCATTAGCAGGTTTATTAGCCGGCTAGGGGACAAAGCTCTGCCACTATACAAGTTGTTGAAGAAATCCGACAAATTCGAGTGGACAGAAGAAGCAGATGCAGCATTAACCGAGTTGAAAGAAACTTTGATGAAAGCTCCGATTTTGGCATCCCCAAAAGACGAAGAACCTATGTTACTGTACCTTACGGCTACAAACCGGGTTATTAGTGCGGTGATAGTTGTGGAAAGGAACAAATACGAACAAAGCATACCAGATCAGCATCCAGTATACTATGTAAGCGAAGTTTTCTCCGAGTCCAAACAAAGGTACCCACACTATCAAAAACTGGCATATGGCGTATTTTTCGCATCTCGGAAACTTCGTCATTACTTCCAAGGACATTCCATAACAGTGCTATGTAAAGCACCGCTAGGGGATATAATAAACAATGCGGAGGCAACTGGCCGAGTAGCCAAATGGGGCATCGAGATAGCAGCATTCGACATTAAGTACCAACCCACGACGGCAATAAAATCCCAGGTTCTGGCAGATTTTGTCGCCAACTGGACAGAAGCAATGGAAAAAACAGCAATGCCAGAGTCCGAGTACTGGATCATGCCTTTGACGGATCCAAGATGAAGGAGGGCGCTGGAGCTGGTGTAGTCCTAAAATCCCCTAAAGGAGACACAATGGAGTATGTATTACAAATACACTTCAATGCCAGTAATAACGTGGCAGAATACGAGGCTCTGCTTCATGGCTTGCATATTGCAAAGGAAATAGGTGTTAAGCGCATCTTCTACTATGGCGACTCAGATTTGGTACAACACCAGCTCAACCAAACGTGGGACGCAAAAAGTCCCATCATGGCCGAATATCAGAGAACGGTGGACGAGTTTGCAATCTGCTTCTTGGGATTTGAAGTACTCCACGTTAAAAGGGAGGAAAACTGGAACGCGGACGCATTGGCCCGCATGGGATCAGAAAGGGTGAAAATTCTACCATCAGGTGTGTTTGTCCAACATTTTTACGAACCATCGATAAAAGGTGGAGATGTCGACTATCACTACTAGGAAAACAGCTATAGGAGTGATGATACCCGTGACGCACCAGCAATACGGCGCGTCACGCCTAATAGCCGTGGCGCACGACAGTTTGGTGCGTCGCGCCTATAGCCTTACCCGCGGCGCACCAAACAGAAGGCGCGTCGCGCCTATGTGTGGGGCCGGGGTGGCGAGCCTCCGAGGCATACCCGCGACGCACCGAGACACTGGTGCGTCACGGCTATGTGGGATAGGCGCGGCGCACATGCCCGTAGTGCGCCACGGGTTAGATAGGCGTGACGCACCAAGGCGTGGTGCGCCACGGCTATGGGGAGTATAGGTAGATAGGCCGTTCCCCTCTCTTCTCCTTCTCTCCACACCAACGACAGACGCGCTGCTCCCCTCTCTTCTCCTTCCTCTCGTCGCCCGCCGCCGCAGACGTTGTGCCTAGCCTCCCGCCGCAGACGCTGCTCGATCTCCCTTCCTCTCCATCGCCCACCGCCACCTCCCATCGCCCACCTCCCATCGCCCTAGCCGCCCACCGCCCAGCGCCGCCCATCTCGATCTGAGGAGGAGGAGCCGTCCGGTTCGTCCACGACAAGGAGGAGGAGGGGGAGTCGCGCTGCTGCCGTCCACGACAAGGAGGAGGAGGGGGAGTCACGCTGCTGCCGTCCACGACAAGGAGGAGGAGAGGGAGTCTCGCCGCCGTCCACGACAAGGAGGAGGAGGAGCCGTCCGGTTCGTCCTCGACGCCGTCCACCTGCTTCCCCAACGTGAACGACTACATCGAGCCAAGGCCGCCATCTTCTTCCCCTACTTCCCCAGGTAAGCCCCTCCTCCCCTCCTCCCCAGGTGCGGGCGCAGGTACCTGCAGTGGCGGAGCTACCAGCAGCCAGTGATGTCGAAGGTCAAAAAAAAATGGAGCGATGTCGGGAACTAGGATTTTCGAGATCAATTCTTGCGTATCCATGACTTTTTTTTTCTTTTCTCGGCAAAATTCTATGTTATCACTTGACCGCACAGTCACCGTGTACCTCCGCCACTGGCTACCTCTGACAAATTCCCAATCCACATGCATTGTAGAGTTCCGTTCACAATTCTAATTACTGTAGAGTAGGCCTTCTGACCAAGAGAATGGCGAATTGTTGGTAGGACATTCGAGAGAGAGAGAGAGAGAGAGAGAGAGAGAGAGAGAGAGTGGAATCAACATTCCATACGCATGGTTCATGTTATTGATGTCGATGTATTTGTGCTCATCGGTACTAGACAAAACATAGGTCAGCTCTGCGCCAAGAGGATACATGCAGAAACCGTGGAACTTATAACTGCAGCAGAAACCCATTTGCAGAATCAGATCATGTTAGCAGAGTCTCGTCCGGCAACCTACACCGTTCGATCGTGTGTGGTCGGCAACCATCTGCCCTTAGAACTGCATGCGGCGGAACAGAACTTGCATTTCGCCATCATGTGACGCAATACTAGACAACGGGCCATATGCAATTTTTTTCTTTTATTTTTTTGCCACATACTTTAAGCTAGAGACGAGGATAATGAGGAAATTTGTTCTGCTCCAGGAATAAGTGGAATCGTTCTATGCGCCCACTTGCTGAATGCGTTCAATGTTGACATGAAGTATTTGCTTAGTTAGGTTTCTGTGTGCAAAACTACGAGTCTTCAGACTGCAGTGCTTAACAATCAGAAAGGTAATTTGTATTCAGAGAGTACATCTCTGTTTCTGAAGAATTACGGCTAAAAAAACCACCTGTCCATTTCTCCCGGGGAAGGACGTACGGCGGATCGTTGAAATTTGCACTAGTCCTTGTTAGATTGAGAAGGCTGATATTTTCTAGGAGCCTAGGCTAAAGCAAGAACTATCTCTTTAATAGCTCGGTCCCCACGATTATTCAGTAGATTGAGAAGTCTTTTCACACTTCAATTTCCCATTTTATTGCCCGTTTAGAGATTTTTTCCCCTGGCCTACTTGGTATATGGCACAACTTACTACATGATGAAAGAACCTTAATCTGCCACTAGATAAATTACCCCATCTTATCTACCCAGCCATTGATTAAGTAGTATGATGAAATGAAATGAGCCAGCACATGTTCAAACAATGGCAGTTGTATGGAGAACTGGGATGTTCTGGAAATCAAAATTGGTTCCTTAAGTTGAAGAATAAAACTCAACTAGTTCATGTACTTTCTTAAGTTGAAGAATAAAACTCAACTAGTTCATGTACTTTCTTAAGTTGTTATTTCCAGCGACCACGTTTCCTTGTTGTACAAAAAAATTCCATCTAGTTGCATACAGGCACCTCATAATTTCCATCTGGTTGAGGAACAAATTTCATCTAGTTGTATAATAGATGTCTCCCAACTTGGTGTGAAAGCAAACAAACACCCAAGTTGCAGAAAACTCAATTAATTGTACACTAAATTCATTTAAGTTGATTATTCACTAATGGCTGTACAAATAAATTTCCCCCACACACCCCCTAGTTGTACAATAATTTACCTATGTTGTACAATATTTTGTTCAGCTAGTTGTCACAAGTAAAATGTTGCTTTCTTCTAACACCTGATGCTTTATACCTGATGCTTTATACCTCTATGTCTACTTTCTTAATTTAATAGAACATGGCTTGCAAAGTATGTCGGTCCCTATGTGCCCAAGGACAATTCACCGGGTCTTCTTTTATGATTCAGCTGAACGACGGTCACCTTGATTCTTTGGTAATTAACAAACGATTCTTTTTATGTTAACTTGCAACTTGTGTTCTTTCGTTTTACTATCCAGCTTAGATTGGTATGTTTCTTAACAAAAGATTCTTTTATATTTCTTTTTTAGATTGTACCATGCAATATTCAGGAAGAGTTCAACGAGTTAGTAGGCAATATCGTGGATTTCGATGTTCACGGGATGTGACGCCCCGAGATCGGGCACTATGCAGATTTCAGCATTCCCGCCAAAATCCACATAATAACCGATTCCAGGTTGCCATTTATGATAACATTACAATAGTTCGCGAATATTCCACAATTACAACAGAAACAGATAGATACAAGATGACTCAAACGAGCCAGGGTTACAACTGATACATTACAAAGATCCAAATAACAGCGGAAGAAACAAAACATCGTCCGTCTACGGACAAGATCCAAATTGGACTAAGAGTCCTGAAGATAACCGAGAGCGTCCAATCCCTGCCCAGGCCAAGCCGGAGGGATTCCCAAGCTAACGTCGTCAGACTTCAAACCTGTTGACTGCAATGTTGAATATGCAGCCACGAAAGAGATTCGTGGGTCAGTACGGTTAAGTACTGGCAAGTGGATAAACCATACTCACAAGAATACCGGCGTAGCCAGTCATCACAAGATACAAATACTTTGGGATCAACGGAAAGGAAAGGGTTATTGCAAATAAGCAACAGCGGCTGCACTAACCAACTACAGAGACTCTATTACTTCCAACTATCAGAGAGGGGATAAGATCGAGTATTGTAACCAACTGAAAGATAACTTCAAACAAACCCATCATGGATCTCGCCCCTTATCCAAAGAAGCAATCCGAGGATAACTCACACAGTTGGATTAATGATGGTTCAGATTATTGTGTCAATAAGCCTATTACTAGTCAAGTTGTTAATCATTGGGTGTAAGATTGTTATCATTAGGTTCAAGTTGTCCTGAGTACTTGTTAGCCAGTACTTTCACCAAGTAATCCATAACCGCGGAAAACACGGCTTCTCGAGAAGATTATCCCTGCAGGGTTGCACCAATTTAGCCGTACACGCAAGAATAACCCGCCAGATGGGGAGCTAACCCACCAAGCGAGGTACTCTACACAACCAACCCTTCTTCGCATCAAGCCCAAAGCACCGCGTGCTGTGCGTGCGCGGCTAATCGAGCCCCCCGAAGAAAAGGAGGACCCTCATAGCACTGGAAGACCACGCCGCCCTAAATGCCGACTACGAAAGTTCCACCCTGGCGCCAAGGGTTCGTACCTGCATATGATGCAGCAAATGGAACACCCGAACTAGTACGGCGATTTGGACGAGATGCGAATCGAGTCAGTTGAGGGGGGCGCCCATACTCGCTTCCCACATGCGGGTAGTGCGCTCATCATGGATCAGTAGACAAGACCCTTTTCCTATTAGGGTCGACACTAGCAGGCCTCAAAACCACAAAGGGCCTCCTGCCGGTGCCTTATCATCAAATTATTATTTAACAATAACAGTAGCATGATTGATTGATTGATTAAACATCGAGCCCCCAGAACAATAATGAAATAATAACAGAAAGTAACGGTTAACAGACTCGAGCAAAACAACCCTAAGCATGATAGTAAGACACGGGCAACAAGCAATGGTTATAGGTATGGAGGTGAGGCAGTAACAAGGTTAAGGGATTCATGTGATGGGTTCGTAACAGAAACAACTACTACTAAGGCTAGCAGAAAGAACAACGGAAAGAATCGGTAACAAGTGATGAAAGGCAGCCATATGGCAGCAAGTGAGTATACTTGCCTGAGATCCCGCAAGGTAGCAGAACTTGTCGTTGCTCACATCATCTCAACGTCCTATCCGGGAAGAAGCAACGAACCTCGAACAAACAACGGGATGCAACAATTACTACTACGGCAAAAGATCCAGCATGATCAAGATATGGATGCATGACAATTTAGTGGATGCATAGAAATAAACTAGTTGACATGATAGACAGATTTAAATGGACCCATATGCAATTTGAGTTGCATATGAAAAGCCCATGAATTATGGTTAGATTATTTGTTTTCCAACTAATCAACAGGTGAAGGTGGATTAGCATGATGCATGGATGAGGAAAACAGCAAAATAACAATGAATAACAATAATAGGTGCAAGTGAAAAGGAATTTAACAAGTGGGGCAAAAATTTGTTAAGTTTGGAAAGTTTGGTTACTTAAACATGTCACACAAGCAATTGTTGTTTTCAACAAGTTAAAGTGTTCAAAACAAATAACAAAGTTGATATTTGAAAAGGTTATGTTTTTCTGGTTGGAAAACATATTTTACATGTTCAAGAATAATTAAATTTGAGCAAGTTATGATTTTAGCAATTTTAATTGAATTAAACAAGGTTTAAATTATTTAGGCAATTTAAATTATTCAAACCATGAAACAACATTTATATTTGAATTGGTGGTTAAAAATGGTATGGAAAACATATTTTATTTGCCTTATTTGGAATTAGTATGAATTATTTATGAATTGTTGCAAATTACAACTGAATTATTTGAATTCAAATTTGAATTGCATTTTGAAAATTCAAAACAGAAAACAAATGGCATAGTTGGGTAGACAATTTAATTTAGAACAATAAACATATTTTACTTTTGTTATTTAGAGTTATATTTTGAGATTTATTAGCAATTTAGAATAGAGGACTAATCTGTAATTTCTAAGGGCTGAAAAATTAACACAGAAAAGTTAGAAACATGTTGTTACTCTGCAGTGGCTGCACACAGCCACTGACAGAGGGCCCAGCGCCACAGAGGCGCACACGTGGCGCGGCTGGAGGTGGACGTGGCTTGCAGGGCCACTGACGGGCGGGGGCCACCGCGGTTGCTTGCAAGGAAAAATTGGGAGGCAAAATGCCTCCCGCGGGTCTCGAACCCGCGCCCCTGGGGCGAGCGAGCACGCGCGCTGCCAGTGCGGCTCGGTGCGTTTCCTTGTCAGGTATGGGAAGCGGATGAGGTTATTCTTCAGGTATCGCCTCTAACTGAATTTCTTTCTGAAACTGGTTGCAGGTACAGGTGCGGACAGCAGACAGAGAACAGGGCGTTCGGCCGTCAGCGATCTCGCTCGCGGTGGCCAGCCCTGCCGGTGCTCGTGCGGCCGGTGCGGTGCGGACCGCCGTGGAGGAGTGCGGACATGAGGGGAGAGGAGGGTAGGCAGGGGATCACCTGCTGCTCGTCGAGGACTTGTCCGATGGCGAGGAAGGGGCGGCAACAGGCTTGGCGGCGGAGGTCGTTTCCGGCGACGGCGCGGCCGGCTCGGGCCTCCTCCCGCCTTCGCTCCTTCACGAAAATCGACGAGGAATCCACCCCGGTTCCATTCCCGGAGAGAGGATCTCCTCGCGGTGACCGGAGATGGGAAGGTGGCGGTGACGTTTCGGTGGTTTCTCGGACGGGAGGTGCAGTGGTTTCGGCTGGGTTCAGAAACAGAGGAAGATCGGGGAGGGAGGAAGGAGAACTTGGCGGCGCGGCGGAAGGAACTAGCTAGGGTTAGGGGGTCTAGGGTAGAGGGTAGGTAGTTTTATCGTGGTGGGTGAGCTTGTACGGCTGCAATCGGAGAGAGGGAGAGGTGATCGAGTGGTGGTGCGTGAAGCCGTACCGAAGGAAGAAGACGACAGAGAAAAAGGGGGTGGGCCAGAAGGTAAGTGGGCTTGGGGGGGAGGAAAAGAAAAAGGGTTGGGCCATGCCCCTCTCCTAAGCTTTGCTTTCTTTTTATTTATTTTTCCTTATTATTATTTTTTTGTAAGAGATAAAGAGAGAGAGAGATAGAATTAGGGTGGGGTGTTTTAATTTTTTATGAACTGTTTTATTTGTTTGCAAACGGTAGATCAAAGCAAGGTTACCAACATTTCCAAGAATTTTGAGATGTTAATTTAATTTTAAATTGTCATTTGAATTTTTCAAATAGGGATTCACTTGGGATTTTGAAATAACCAATTTTTGATCTAATAAGACCAACACTATGAACTTGGTGAGTTTTAAAATGTTGGGAAGATTTTTTTTAAATTGTTACACCACAATTGGATTATGTCAAATAAGAATGATTGATTTGAAATTTAATTTGCCATTAGGGTTTTGAACAATTGAAATTGTTTTGAAGTTTTGATTGGTTTGGAAAACATGATGCAATGCTTATGGGATGCAGATGATGCAAGCAAAAGAAAACAAACAGGTAACACCCCAGGTGTTACACGGGACCACTTACAAAATTCGATTGAAGAAAGAAAGAAGACCTACTTCTACGAGGAACAATTGGTGTCTATCATCGCCACCTATAATTTAAGCGGAGGTGATCTCATTCACTTCTCTATGGCAGGACCGCTACCTCGTATCGTACTTCTGTATATGGGCGAGATTGCGAGCGAGGATAGCGAGAGTATACAGGTGGATGGCGGGAGTGAGGAGGAATGAGGAGGATTATATGGACGAGGAGGACCCATGGAAACATGTGGTGGTTGCTCAAAGAGCCAATCTTAGCGAGTTTGAGAAGGACCGTGTCCTTCAGAAACTAGCCCAGATAGATAGCTACATCGGGGTCCCTTTCGTGCATCGCATCACCAACACTAATATCTCCAATGGACATGTCATGGTATGTTTCTTAACACTTTCTTATTCCTATAGTTGCTTATGTTATAATGTGGCCGGTATGTGACATTGTGCTTTTATTCTTTCTTGGAATTGTGTGTTCTAGAAAATACCTATGGCGGTAGCGGACAGTGGTGGCATGGAGCATAAAGGTACCATTGGAGTACACCGTGGAGAATAAGGAAATGTAACCGCAGTTCCGATCACCAGGGATAATGCTGATGGTCGCGTCATCCTCAACTCTCAAGCATGGAGGCAGTTCCATTCCGCAAGAGTTGGTATGGAGGCTGGCCGAGCTATTCTGATCACCATGAGGAATAGTGACATCCCCAACTTGGACATGATGATGGTCATCAACTACATCAGCCCGCTAGATAGATGACGAGTTTGTTGAAATTAGAACAAAAAATCATTTCCATCTGACTAACTCCTCGATTTATTAGTAGTATGGTTGTTTTCGAGACTATGTAATATTTGTTGAACTATGTGGTGATGATCGAGACTATTGTTCGAGAATATTTCTGCTATGAAACTTTATTCTGTCATTTTGCTGTCAATTGCATATTTATTATTGTCAATTTGCTGTGATTCTGTATTTGAGCTATATATACCTGTATAAATACGGTACTACGTATTTAAAAAAAAATACAGCACAGTATAGCCGTGACGCACCAAAAAGGGTACCCGTGACGCACCTGAGAGGTTAGGCGTGACGCGCCTAGCAGTAGCCGCGGCGCACCACGCCCGTGCGTCACGGGTATAAATAGGCGCGGCGCACCAGCTAGGTGCGTCACGGCTAAACCCATAGGCGCGGCGTGATAGCCGTGACGCGCCCAGGTGCGTCACGGATAAGAAAATTGGTGCGTCACGGATAAGCTTTTCCCTAGTAGTGTATCCTCTGGTTTCCGAGACAATCGAAGCCATGCTCGTTAACCCAGAATGGACAATTCCATATTTAAACTTCTTAGTTGATCAGAAGTACCCGGAGGGAGCAGACGAAGTCTTGCAAAGACAGATACAGCGTCAATGCAAAGGATACACGGTAATCAATGGTTGCCTGTATAAACGCAGTACTATCGGAATTTTTCTGCGGTTTATTTCACCAGAAGAAGAACGAGAAATCCTGCAAGAAATCCATGCAGGAGATTGCGGACATCATGCTCAATCAAAAAGCATAGTGAAAAAAGCATTCCGCGCAGGATTTTTCTGGCTAACAGCTAAGACAGACGCCGAGCACATAGTAAACACGTGTGCCGGATGTCAGTATTACGCCAAGCAGACAAATATGACATCCCAAGCACTCAAAACTATCCCTATTACATGGCCGTTCGCGGTCTGGGGGCTAGATATGATGGGACCATTCAAAACTGCAAGAGACGGACTTACACATCTACTCGTTGCAGTGGATAAATATACCAAGTGGGTGGAGGCCAAACCCATCAAAAAACTTGACGGTGTAACTGCCAGAAATTTGATTGTTGACATAGTCATGAGATATGGCGTTCCACATAGCATAATAACTGACAACGGGACAAATTTCTCTATTGGAGAGTTGGCAAAATATTGCCGACAAACGGGAATTCGCCTAGATCTCGCATCTGTGGCACACCCGCAATCCAATGGACAGGTTGAACGAATGAATAGTTCAATCTTGCAAGGAATACGCCCAAGACTCGAATTCCCTCTTCATAGAGCAGCTGGAGCATGGGTGGAAGAGTTATCCTCTGTGCTTTGGAGCATTCGAACGACGCCAAATAGGTCAACAGGGCAAACCCCGTTTTTCCTAGTATATGGTGCGGAAGCAATTCTCCCAACGGACATGATCCATGACAGCCCGAGAGTGCAGGATTTCGATGAATCAGATGCCGAAAGCGCATGGCAGGATGCCGTCGATCTCTTAGAAGAGGAACGAGAACTTGTGCTTCAAAGATCCACCATATATCAGCAAGGTTTACGACATTATCATAGTCGGAAAATCAGGCATCGTTCTTTCAAAGAAGGTGACCTAGTGCTAAGATTGGTGCAGCAAAGAAAGCATAAACTAGCCCCAGTATGGGAAGGACAATTCATCATCAGTAAAGCCATGAAAAATGGATCATACTATCTTGTAGACATTCGAGATACGGAAGATGATCCCGAGAAGCCGAATCGCAAAAGAAAGAGAAAGGTAGATGATGAACTAGGAGAGACAAAGAGGCCATGGAGTATCCAGCAGTTACGTCTCTTCTCTACTTAGTTCAATTTCTATGTAAACATCTTTGAGATCATGAAATAAAGTTGTCGGAATTCATACTTCTATGTTTTACATATTCCGCCTTTTCTATTTCCCAATGATCTTTCAAAATACTCAATGTTAGCCCGAATTGTGCCTGCGTGCTCGGAGTTAAAAAACTGAACGATTTCTAGCCTAAAAAAGGTTTAAGGAAACCCAGATTGTGCCTGCGTGCCTGAGTTTCATATAAAAAATTCCTTGGTTATTCTCTAAATATTATCTGATTGTTTTTGTGCTGGGTCACTGAAGCTAGTAAGCAAAAAAATGCCTTTAGCATGATCCATGTTTCCGAGTTTTTGACTGATCAGTAATACCCAGTCACTCGGCGTGAAGATTAAAACGCTATCGAGGCATTTCAAGCACTAAGGACAGTTAAAGCATACAAAACCAGAGAATTTAGAAGATAAAGGAATGATAACCCGAAAAAACTTGCAAAGTAGTTATATAATATTAAACTGCAAAAGGCGGAGTACTTGTTCATTCAAAAGGATAGAAGCATTACAATAATGTTTACAACATAAAGTTCGGTATTCCTCCTATTTTCTATTGCCCCAGGACCCGGATTTTTCCTTCAAGCATCTGAGTCATCTTCGCTGGAGGATTCTTCTGGAGTTTCCGGGATTGCCTCCTCCGGGTAGAAGATGGAGAGGTTGACCATGGAAGAAATCTTGGTTGTGTGACCCTTGATCTCGTCGAACATGTTGGTCCGTTGGGTGTCTGTATATCCTTGTGGGATGCCGGACGCCACACGCCAAGATTTGGCAGTGGGGTAATGCATACGCATAAGGCCTAAAGCCATGCGTGCACCACCCCATGCTGCGGAGCGCAAGATGGACTCCTTGGACTCCGCCACCTCCAAGATAGCCTCCGGAAGTTTCTCAACTTCCGAGAATTCCCCAGTCTTTGCGGGAAGGTACTTGTTAATCAGTTGCGTGCCCGCAGCCCTGAGCGTGGTGAAGACCTTCTCGAAAGCTCAGATTTTTTCAATCCGAGTAAGAGCAGGGTCATCTCCTGTTTTCAGACAAATAACCAAAGAGTTATAAAGAAAGCAGGGAAAGATTGTAAAAAGTCGAAAATCCGGTAAAGTCAAAAAACTTACCGAGAAACTTATCCATCTCGGAGCCTTCTTCCAGCCGAAGGGTCAAAGTATTCTCCAGATCACGGATAGTTGCTTTGTCCTTCTCAGCTTGGTTGGAGGCATTGGATTGCGTAATGCCTACAGCCAGTTGGCTGGCCTCCAGTTCTTTCTGAACCTTCATAAGATTCTTATGAAGGTCCAGGTTCTCCCGGCGGAGGTTCTCGGCGTTGCCAGCATCTTCAGCAATTTGTTTGGCTTTCGCCAAAGCAGCTGAAAAGCGAGAAAAAATCCCGAGTTAGAAAACTCGGAAAAGTACTTAGGGAAAAAGAATAAAAGTGAAATCACGGGGAATAAAATACCTGTTGTTTCCTTCAGCTGATGCTGAGATGATACCAGCTCCGCTTCCTTAACTTCAAGAATAGAGAGAAGGCTTCTAACCTCCTTATTCTTGATAGTTAGTTTGCTGAAAACTTCCATATTGATGCTTTCAGCGGTTTGCTGAAACGGAAATAAACCAGAACGCTTAAGTTAGAAACAAGCATGATAAAGTTGAAAGCATTAAGTTAAAAGCATGCATTTGACTTATTGCTTGGGGGCTAGAGATATTACCTGGCTCATACGCTGCAAACCTGACAAGTTCTCGTTGAATTCCTTTACATATTCAGAAAAAAGAATTCCAACATGATGCAGGCCGTCTTGCATGACCTGACGAGGTGAAAACACGAAGTTACTTCATACAATTAGCCCGCCTTGTGGCCAAGGACGGATCAGGGGAGCAGGAGCGAAGAACTTCTTAGCTGCCGGACGAATGTATCCGAGATCGTCAAAAGGTTCTTCCTTTACCTGGAAGTCCTTGTCAAAAGTAGGGATGAACTCGTCTTCTCCAGATGTCCGAGAAGGTCCGCCCATCTCCGGTTCCGCCCTTTCCCTCGCAACCAAGTTGGATGCAATAGGCTGGCTGGATGGCTGGAATTGTTCGTCCGGGTTTGCGGTTTTATCTTCCCCACCGAAAATTGTTGGAGTGGGTGGAGCTGCAGCTGAAGACGGCATTCCCTTGCCAGCAGTAGCCTTATGTTTCTTCAGTTTCTTTGACTTCAAAGGAACTGGTGCAAGGCTGAAAAGGAAATATCCGAGAAGTAAATACCTCGAAGAATCAGAACGGAATGAGAGAACAAAAACCTCAGAAAAATACCTGGATGTGGCGATGGGAACTCCATCAAGATTTATCACCTCCTCTGTGATCACTTGCCTCTTGCGTTTGCGACCGCCATAAAAGCTGGCGTGCAATTCGTCAAGTTCGGCGTCGGATGCAAGATCTGCTTCCGTGAGATCGTCGAACTGCAAAGAGAGCAAAAAATCCGACTAAGTTCGAGATATCCGGGAAAGATAAAAATCCGAGAGAATGTAAAATCAAGGAAAACCAAAATTACCTTAGGGACAGGGTTCTCCTCATGATACATCTCCAATCTCTCCTTATATTGATCGCGAGTAGCGACCAATTGGTTGACTCGTTTCTTGAAGTCCTTTTTTGTAAAGGCTTTGTCTGTCCCTCTCATTTCGTCTTCTGGACCTTTGTATTCACAAAGAAGCCGGGGGCATAGGGCAAGAGGTTGAATACGACGACCGAGCCAGCACAAAATTGTGTCTGTTCCGGTCAGAGGAGACTGTGAGGAGGTAAGTTTGGCAATGCGCCGTTTGATCTTCAACAGATCATCTGGCAAGGTCTGTACGGCTTCGACTGCCCAACTCTCTTGTGGAATGGCGGCGGAATTGATGAATGGAGGAACCCCGTTTTCTTTTCCAGGAAACGGGATGTCGTGGTGGTAAAAGAAAGAACCCGTCCAAAACTTGACGGATCCTGATGTTTTTATCTTTGGGTACCAGTCTTCCCTAAATCTCCGAAAAGTGAAAGAAATGGTCCCGCAGATGGGAAGAACACCCTATGTAGGGTTACGCTTTACTCCGAAGTAGTACTGCCAAAAGTCTAATCTAGGAGCTAAACCTAGATACCCTTCGAAAAGGGCTTGGAAGCCAGCTAGATAGAGAATGGAGTTTGGGGGAAGATTGTGAGGCTGAGCGTCGTAATGGTGGAGGACTTCTAGAAAAAAGGCGGAAGGCGGTAATCCCATACCTCTCACGATGTGGGAGGTAAGGAGAACGCGCTCCCCGTCCTTTGGCGTTGGCTCGGACTCGTCCTCCGGGCTCTGCCATTTGCCCTTCAGCAGCACCCCTCCTTCTCCATTGTCGGAAGGAGGGAAGGTGGAATACTGCTCTGGCTCCAATTGCCGGCAGTTTCCCCTTCTTCTTCCGCTCCGGTGGCGGCGGACGCCGCGGCGGACGCTGCCGCAAGCTCCTCTCCGACGAGGATGATTTTTTCCTCCGCCGTCTCGGGCGCGAGTGGCGGAGATGGCGCGGAGGAGGTCTCGGCGTGGTTGGTGACGGCAAGAGGAATTTCCTCGCCCGCTGCGCCGCTGGCAGTTTTCCCCGGCTCGTCGCCAGTTGCACGCATCGGAGAATCCACCATGGGATCCATGGTGTTGATGATCTCATCGATCTCCTCCGCGACGGAGCGGGACGGAGAAGAGTTCGGTGAAGCCATTTTTCGGCGACGCGATGGAATCCGTGCGCTCTGGTGAGTTCCCGAACGGCGTTCGTGTGTTCGCTGGAAGATTCGCTCTGCTCGTAGTGTGCTTGGGCGCTGTGGAGGCGAGAAGAGAACTGGGAGCAGAAGGTTTGCCGGAGAGGATGATGACGGCTATTTATAGCCGGAAACTCGTCGCGATACGTGCTAACTGCTCTTTTGACTGTTGGATGATCAACGCGTGTCGCTCGCCGGAAATTCCGGGAAATGAAACGACGAGTGATTATTGCTATCTCCTCGTTTCCCGCAAGAATCTGTCACAGATACGTTTCAGGGTTTCCCGCTCGACACCCAAACGTCCCTGACGTCAGCAAGATTAAAGCGCTGACGTAGGAAGTTCCTTCTCCGCGAAGATTCGTGGAAGAAAAGCCGGATTTTCCGAAATCTGATTTTTGCGTTATGACATTATTCTGATAAAAAGAAGAATCAAGACAGAGAGCCTGTATTTCTCGGAAAGAATGCACTCTTGACGAAAGGCGGCGAATCGGGGTCTTAATCCTTCTTGGGGGCTACTGTCGGATATATACCAAGTAGGGGTATATCAGATGGTAGTCTAAAGTGCCGGATTACTAGGGTGGCCTAAATGGTAGTGGGCTATGGTCCATTGGGCGGCCCAGTAAGCTGACGCACGGAAGCCGGATTCTAGAAGAACCCGGATCACGGCCCACGTGATACGGCTTGGAGCAGAAGGCGGATTCCTTGCTTTCCAAGTTAACACATACCGTAGTCTTCTAGTTCCTTCTCTGTATGCCCTAACCCGGTTATTATACAAAGCCGGACGGGAGATAAGATAGACGAGAAGAATCTAAATGCTAACTCGCCGAGAGGTTGATCCTTGACGAGCAGCTAATAGAACCTCACATTCTACTCTGTATTCCCAGGCTTTAGTCCTGAATAGTGAGATTGCAGGAGTAGGAACGCCGCATTACTGCGTCGTACCGAACCTGGGTAAAACCCTGTGTCCTTGATCATCGTACAATCACGTCCCCCCACGTCTCTATCGGTAGTCTCATGGCACCCTCGTCTCTGAAATCTACTAAGATGTCTCGACATGATTCATGCGGGCATTACAACAAAATACATAGACCGTCATCCAACTGCATCTATGTCTAATAATCCACCCTCTGAATATCATCCGAACAAATGTTGGGTATTAAGTTGCAAGCAACAGATTATCACCGCAAGCAGAGTGTGTAATGTAAAATGTAAACTAGGTAAACACCGTTGTTTTCTCCCTAATGGCAACAGGACATCCTCCATCCGTCACGTTTCTGTCACTCGAGAACAGATGCAAAGGAGGCATGAACCCACTATCGAGCATAAATACACCCTCTTGGAGTTACTAGCATCTACTTGGCCAGGGAATCTACTAATAACGGACATCATGCAAGATCATAAATAACATATGCATGAAGATAACATGATAGATTGATAATCAGAAGACATAGCATTCAACATTCATCATATCCCAGCAAACACAACATGTAGCATTACATAAAGATGATCTTGATCATGTTAGGCAGCTCACAAGATCTAAACATGAGGTACAAAGTGGAGAGAACAACCATCTAGCTACTTCTATGGACTCGTAGTCTAGGGATAAACTACTCACGCATGGTGGTGTAGACCCCTTCGGTGATGAATTCCCCTCCCGGGAGGGTGCCGGGGAGAGCTCTAGAACCCTCCCGATCTCGGGATGACGATGACGGTGGCCTCGGGTGTTTTTTGGGACGAAGTGGTATATCCTTAGGGTTTACATCTCGGGGGGTATAAATAGGCGAAAGAGCAAAGGCGATGGAGGCCAGGGGCCCCACACCACCCCATGGCGCAGCCAGGGGGCGCGCCTCCCTATGGTATGGGCCCCCTAAGCCCCCTCCCCCCCCCCCTCCAAGTCTCTTCGGGACTCTGTGGAACCTTCAGGAATTCTAAGACTTTTGGGCTTCGAATTTTCCAATTCCGAGAATATTTCCATAACAACTTTTCTGAAACTAAAAACAGCAGAAAACAGGGAACTGGCTCTATGGCATCTTGTCAATAGGTTAGTCCGTAAAATCGATAAAAATGACATAAAGTGTATAGAAAACATGTGGGAAACAATAACAAAACAACATGGAATATCAGAAATTAAGGATACGTTTATGACGTATCAATCGCTGCCAGACTTCAGCAGTAGAGGTGAGCCCAAGGACATAGGAGAGCACCTCAGGAGACATTGAGTTAAGAAAGTATCGCATCACCTGCTGGTCTCGTGCAAGCCAGTCAAGGTAGGCTAGATTATCGACGAGTTTCTTTTTCTTGTTCTCATCCTCAACCTCTCTCAGTTCCGTCAAGGAGACCGGTCACCCCTGCGCTGCGGAAGGCTGGATACACCATAGCCTGCCAGATGAGAAAATTCTCTCCGATCAGGTGTTGTGAGGGCAGAGCTCCAATGGCTGCGGTCAATGCGCCAGTAGTCGAGGTCGATGAGGACGCCATGGGGCAGGAGGAGGAACGCCGGTGGAGGGAGTTGTGTCGTGGTTTCGGTTTTGAGGTTTTATGGATTGGCGGCGGCTAGGTCATGGAAGAGCAGGCTCTGATACCATGTGATTTACCCTAGGCGGAAACGATGCCTCTCCCTGGCTCATTTTACATGTTAATATAGATGGAAAGCCTCACTCCAAGAGGGTCCATGGTAGTGACAAGTCACTGTTAGCTACCCCGACCGTAGCGCGTAACAAAAAGCCATTACAATTGCTATCAGCAAAGGAAGTCATGTACCATTATACTATCAACTGGTTATTTGAGTGTGGCACAGTTTCAAGCTTTTAGACCAACCATTAATTTTTTTTACTCTACTAGACCAGCAAGTTTACCATTAATAATATTAATATCTCAAAACAACAGCAAATAATCAAGTGAAACAGTTTAATGATCTACAAGAATATGCAAGTTTTTTCGTTATACCATCTACCACACATAGCATTTTCTACCAAGAACCAAACAACAAAAACTCTCCAAGAGATATAGCAATGATACAAGATGGTACTAACACAACTCTACTAAAATTAACAGCTCTGAATAAGAGATGCAAGAAAAACAGGAGCTAAACAGGAATTTTGCAGCAGCTAAAAGAAAAACTAAGAATACGAGCATAACAAGTATTCAAATGAAAAAGCGGAGCGTGTCTATCTCCCACACAAACAAATTTAGGGTCCAACTATATTATTTCAGAAAGGAAAACAAAAGAAAACAAAAGAAAAACAAACAGATGCTCCAAGTAAACTTCATATGATGTGAACGAATAAAAATATAGTTTCACTAGAAGTGACCTGATAAATTGTTGATGAAGAAGGGGATGCATGGGGCATCCCCAAGATTAGATGCTTGAGTCTTCTTAGAATTTTCTGGGATGAACCATGGGGGCATCCCCAGGTTTTGACCTTGCACTCTTCTTGATCACATTATATCACCCTCTTCTCTTGACTCTTGAAAACTTCCTTCACACCACACTTAAAGAGTAATTCGCATTAGAGGGTTAGTGCAACAATAAAAACTTCATGGATTCTGCATGGAGCAAGTGCTATTGATACTTTTAAACATTAGCTACAGCCGCTGATGTTTCGTGAAGTAAAGAAATCCACTTGACATCGTAAAAGAGCAAATGAAAGAAAAATACCAAAATCTGCCAAAACTAGAACAGTCTGTAAAGAAGAATTTGTTCGGGGCACTTACGTTGCTCAGATCGAAAAACTTAAAGAACAAAAAACTTTTGGAATTAGATGGGGAATAAGCATAAAAAATTTCAGGTCATTCTGATTTTTCTGGATTTTATACGATTTTTTACGGTGGACAGCGGAAATCTGTTTCCTGCGCAGAAATCCAAAACCAACTCCAACTTTTGGTAGAAACTTTACTTGGCACAACTAAAACATGAAAATAAAGATACAAAAGAGTTGCTACAGAAGTATATAACCCCTTGACTCAAAGAAAACATAGAAAAACAAAGCAAAAATGAAACCATGGGTTATCTCCCAAGAAGTATTTTTCTTTAACGTCTTTTAGCTAGGCCCAGAAAAGTGGAATCAAGTATTTTCAAGTGAAGAAGCATCCAAATCAATAATTTCCTCCAAAACACCAATTGTAACAATGGTTACCTTAGACACCCCTGCAGATGATTCAACATGAAAATCACTTTTAGTTTCACTAAAAGTTTTATTAATTTTAATCACATTAGGGGATTTTGATTTAGGAACCTTGGATACATAATTTTTTTCTCTTTTCCCATAGAAGGTTTCTCCCTCTTAAACTTAAGAGAAGAAAAGGTTGAGCTTAAAGTTTCCATAGCCTTCTCTAATTTACCAATCCTCATATTTTGACTATCATGGATATTGCTAGCTTCTAAAATAGTAATTCTCTTATTGATACTTACTATTGATTCATTAACTTTCCTAGCATTATCAAGGAAATTTGGAAAAAAAATCTCCATAGAGTTTAGTTTTTTAATAAAATCATCTAAAATGATCTCAGTTTTAACAACCTTAGTAGGTGGTGTTCCAACTAAACTTTCAATTAAATTACAGGCTTCCAAAGCAGGTGTTCCCAGAAAATTACCGCATGTAAGAGTGTCTAGAACATACCTATACCAGCTAGTAATGCCAACATAAAAAATCCTAAGAAGGATTAAAGTTGAATATTTCTTAGTGCATCTATGATGAGCATCGTTTATTCTAAACCAATCATCTTTCAAACTTTCTCCACCTTGTTGTTTAAAAGAACGAACCTCAACTTCAGGAAAACTCATTTTAGCAAGACTAAAAACAGGATAAAAACTACAACTATAAATAGAACTTTTTTTTGTGTTTTTGATAAAGAGAAGCCAACAAGACAAAATAAAATAAACTAAGAAAAACAAAGACAAATTAAAGAGATTGGAGGTGAGAGACTCCCCTTGCAGAAATTCTCTTCCTTCCCGGCAACGGCGCCAGAAAACTTGTTGATGGCTGACGTTGGTAAACCCCAAGAGAAGGGTTATGAAGAGTGAAGTGGCAAGTTTTCTCTCAAAAAAGAAACCAAGGTTTAATCGACCAGTAGGAGGACAAGCAACTTCTGAAGGTTGATGCAGCTGAGATGTGAGGGCGCACTACCGGTTCAGCAGCAACGTGGAACCTACACAACACAATCAATTCACTTTGCCCCAACAAAGCAGCGAGGTTGTCAATCTCACCGGTTTTGCTGAACACAAAGTAGTTAAATGTATGGTGTGAAAAACAGTCTGAGAACAATATGAAAACAGTAGCAGCAGTGTGAAAGCAGTGGAAGTAGTGTGTGTATTACCAGTATGAGAAAATAGACCGGGGTGCACAGTTCACTAGAGGTGTCTCTCCATAAAAGATAGCTAATATGTGTGGTGAACAAATTACAGCTAGGCAATTGACAGATAATGAAACATGCATGACATAAATATTACTATGAGATTCATGCAGGCATTACAACAAAATTAATAGATCGTCATCCAACTGCATCTATGACTAATAATCCACCCTTCGAATATCATCCGAGCAAACGTTGGGTATTAAGTTGCAAGCAACGGATAATCGCAGTAAGAAAAGTGTTTAATGTAAACAATGTAAACTAGGTAAACACCATTGTTTTCTCCCTAATGGCAACAACACATCCTCCATTTGTTACGTTTCTGTCACTCGAGCATAGATGCAAAGGAGGCATGAACCCACTATCGAGCATAAATACTCCCTCTGGAGTCACTAGCATCTATCTGGCCAGAGCATCTACTAACAACGGAGAGCATGCAAGATCATAAATAAAATACACATGAAGATAACATGATAGATTGATAATCAAAAGACATCGGATCTCAGCAAACACAACATGTAGCATTACAAATAGATGATCTTGATCATGTGAGGCGGCTCACGAGATCTAAACATGAGACATAAAGTGGAGAGTACAACCATCTAGCTACTGCTATGGACCCGTAGTCCAGGTATGAACTATGTAGGGTTCGTTGCATAGAAAACAAAAAAATCCTACGCGTGAGACACCCGAAGGGCCAAGATCTAATCTAAGAGAAGTAAGCAACGGGCATAAAGAAAGTCTTACGGAGAACATACCCTCGAAGAGACAAAGAGTTACGAGATCGAATATCGTTGGTGATGTAGTCGAACTCACATCGATCTCAAGATCGCGAAGAAGAGCGCTGCAATCCGGCAGCGCTTCCGCACTCGGTCACACGTACAGCTTGATGACGACCTCCGTTCCCTCGATCCAACGGGGCAGCAGAAGTAGAGGATCCACCAAAAACTCCAACAACACGACGGCATGGTTTGGTGGATAAATTAGACGGCCATGGCTTCGCCAAGCGGATGACCAAGAGGTGGAGCAGCGGAAGGAGGGAGAGAGATATGACACCAAGTTGTGTGGGGAGAGGGAGGTCTAACCCCTCTTTATATAGGAACGGGAGGCAGCCATGAAATTTTGGTGCCTCCACCTCTCCCCTCATCATGTGGGTGGAGTCTTGTAAGGACCCCAGACCGGCAGTCTGAAACCCTACGTATGCATACATTCACGATCCCAGAAAGATCAGTCGTGAACAACATACAAAGTTGGCACACAGAATACATCATCCATTACACGAATACATAAAGGTATTTCACAAATGATCACATGATCAAGACTAAAACATCTGCCACGCAGGGCAGGCAACTTAACAAACACAGCGGAAGACAAATAAAAACATAACGTAGCTGAGCCCATGTCACGCCTTAACCTACAGGCTGCTGACCGGGAGACGAGCCTAATTCGCACAGTCGTCAACTCCGTACTTCTCTTCATAGATCTCCTTCGGAGGCTCCTTCTCAAAATCTGATAAGTAGATACCAGGGGCGAAACCATAATGAGTACATTTGAATGTACTCAGCAAGACATCCATCATGTCACTTACCAACATGCAAATATGCTTATATGGTGGAATAGGTAGGCTATAAATATGGTTCACTATCAATGGTGTTCATATATGATGACACCACAGTTGCAGTCAGATTAATCTGTGTCTTCGTTGAAGAAGATACTTCAGAAGAAAATAATATAGTTTTATTTCTCTTGTAGATATCACATGTACAAGAGGTTTTGTAAAACTTTGTTTAAGAATATTTTCTCTTTGCAAAACTTCTTGGAATCAGTTTCCAGAATTCTTGCTTAGAGTAGAAAAGGTTTTGTTTGCAAAACATTTTGTTTTGTATAACCTCATCTGGCTTTTCATCAACGACGATACCTCCACGGTATATGTTTTCCTTCCTTTCCGAACTTCACAAGTTCAACACTTCCTTTCCAAAATTTCCCTTTCAGAAACTTCCTTTTTGAAAACATTGACACAATGCTAGCTACATGGCCATTCAACTGTCCATATCCGAGGACGCGGCTTCTTCGAAAAAGTTGTACTCTGCAGAGGTGTACACATCCACCAGATCCAGTACACCTCCCGTGAAACAACCACGGACTGTAACAACAGTATGTAAACATCAGGTATCTGATCATAACCATCCACTATGTTCAAGCTAGAATATGCCTATCTCTCAGTTTTAATCTCCTCGGCACCATGTCGCACATCGCCATGACAGGAGCCTCAACGATGCAACCGGAGGGAAAATTAATCCCACACTTTATATGCCTCAACATTGGGAGTTTTGACGACATTCGGTTCGAGGGTACGACGTCCCTTATAGCGATTGAGATAGCACACACTAATAAGAACAAACTTCAAGTTAAGCCCCTTGCCCATGTTAGGGTAGGGTGGCAGTACGGTAAAGGTTGTCCGGCGAAGACTAGGTTATGTGTCATTTTTGAAAACACCACTTTCTCAAAAATGACCACTTCCACATTCCTCCGGAGAACAAGGATCCGCCTTTTCTCCGGTTTTTTTCCGTAAAGCCTTTGTTTTGTAGAGTCACAATTTTAGGGTGTCCACTTAGGGACTAGTATATTTGATGGTAATAAATACCATAGGGTGGCTTATGGGCTTGGTATTACCAAGTTTAACTACTGGCATGATAGTAACCTATAATATAGTATAGTAGTAAATTCCACATCAAAAATAGTTTTGATAATCAAGTTTTTGTAAAACTTCAGAGGTAAAACATGCATGATATATAATGGTAAGTATTGTATCAGCAAGCAATCAGGATGGCTTGCCTGGTATCTCTTTGTGTCCCTGGTTGTTGGAGTGACTGGAACTTGAAACAGAGCTTCACGACACTTCCTTCCTCTTCGTTTTCTAACGCCGTAAAAAGAGAATAAAGGACACACATTCAGAACCAAAACAAGACAAACAAGGCTACAAGTAATACATACAGCAAGCAATCAAGAAGTACCACCCAAGTTCTCAATTTTTCCCTTAAGAAAAATTGGCATAAAAACTATAGTTGAAAAGTCTGCCTTTTTTCCTAGTGTTTATGTGTGGCCAATTCAATGATTTTTAGTTAAGAACACCATGGACCAGTGGGGTAAAGCACATGTTACTAGACAGTAGGGTGTCACATAAAACACATTTTGCTGTCTAAAAATTCCCACAACAATCTCTATGGCTAGCACACATAATTTGCTAAATTACTCAAGTGGTGAAATAAGCTCATGACAACAAGTCAAACCTATTTTTCCACCATGAGGCAAACATACCAGTGGGTGCTCCACTAGCAAATATGCTCACCAAGAGGTTAATAAGCCTCTGGTCACTTTTATAAAAGTGCTCAAAACAAACAAACAAGCATCCAAAAACTCCTACTCATACTAGTAGAAAATTAGGAAAAATACTAGACTAGTTTAGGCTACACTAGCTAATTTTATGCACAAGTGTGCAAGCTAGCAGAGGCAAAATACTCCTCTAACCAGTACCACAAATGCTACTGGATTCCACCAAAATAACATAAAAAGCATAGCTAGGAACAAGGAAAAACTATGCCTAAAATGCTACACATGTGAGGAGATTAATTCCTAGTCATCCCAGTGCTACTCATGCTTTTGTGCTACTTAAGAGGAAACCTATCAGAGGTGAAAACCCTAAGATAATAATGCCACAAGGACATCCCATCCTCTGGTTTCCATACCAAAGATTCATATTTTTCCCTAAGGGAAAACAAGACAAAAAGCATACATGAATATCCTAGTGTGAAATCTAGTCCTTAAGCATTACTATTTAAACCTATTTCAAAAACAAGCACCAAGTATCTAGAGGTGCTATAACCAAAATAACAGTACCTAAATGGTACTAGTTTCATGAGAATTAATCTAGCAATAAGCCTAAAAAAACAGTTAAAGATCTACTCAAAACATATATAAAAGAAACACATCTAGTGTGGGGGAAATAATGTTTCCACCAACAATGCAATGAAACCAGTGGGTGCTCCACTAGCATATCAAAGCATTAAGAGGTCACAATGCCTCTGGTCCACTTGCTAAAAATTAACAAAAGACTAAACTAGCATCTAGTGCATTAACAATACTAGCAGGAAATAATAGGCTGCTAAAATAAGCAAGATCATGCTACTCATGCTATTATTCTCACACAAGTGAAAACTTTAGGGGTCAAGTACTCATAACAAACTTATCAAAATGCTACTGGACCTATGGATACAACCCAAAAATATGTGGTCACAAAACCACAAATATTAATACCAAAATTCCACACATGAGGGAATTTTTCATAACCATTCTCATAGTAATGATTAAGCTAATAATGCTTTTCTACCAACTCAAATGCAACATAGCAGAGGTGATAACAACACAAAATCAGTACCAATATGGTACTGGATCCAATCAACAAACTCAAGTGTTTGCACATAATTGTATCACTCAAAATTACTATGCAAATATTAACTAGAGAGTAATCATATGTTAATTCTCAGAAAATCCTATTTCTTATCCACTCAAGTTCACACATTCTAACATGCTAAAATAGCTAAGTACACCTTAGAAAACAAGTTCACACAACTTTTACATGCTAGAAAACAATATTGCAACACAAAAATATAATCACACAATTTAATTACTTAAAATGCCAAAATGGCAGAAACAAGCAAATCAAAGATCTGTCCACCAAAATTGCTATGATGCTCTAAAAATTAAACCCTTCTAGGTTTGGATAGCCCTAAACATATACAAGACCATCCAGTTGAGTTTGCATCAAAAATCATTTTTAATAATTTTATAAAAATCACCAAAATGCTCTCTGGTGTTTTACCAAATTGCATGCCATTTCAAAAATACAATTAATTTGGAAACGAGGTTAAATGCTCCTGTTAGGAAATTTCAAGGGCTTTCCAATGCAATTGGCCTCACTTCATTCTGAGTTGTAAAATTAAAATGGTGCTCATTTTGGTGTTTCTGGTAGCTGTTACCAAAACATTTTTCATTTCAAATCTATCCATCCAAATGTAGATCTACAAAGTGGAGATGGTTTAGATTTAGTTTCTTTACATCTGTGAATTTTGGTTTGGTCAAATTCATTTGTTTGGTTAGGTTTTGAGCTCAAAAGTAATCAGGTACTTCTTCTGCAAAAATAAAATGGAAAAAGCATAAGTGGATGGGCCAGATCCAGTTTGGGCCGGCCAGATCTATCTCACCGCGCACGGATCTACCCGCAGGTCGCTGATCAGCGGGCCAGAGCGCCACGGAGGCATCCACGCGGGCACAGCCGGGCCCCACTGGCCAGTTTGACTCCTTCCGCGCGGGTCAGCGCGCTGACGCGAGTGTCGCGTCACCACAGCGTCATCGCCGGCGGGAGACGCCTCCGGCGAGCAAAATCCTGCGAATCCCGCACATCATTTTACGAATCAAAGGCATATACGGTTCCCCTCGACGTCGTCTACCAACTAGGGCCAACGTCGTTTCCAGGGAGAGGGTCTGAGAGCAGCGGCGACGGCGTGCGGCGGCGGCCGGACAACGGCCACGACGCGGGGTCGTTCTAGGGGGTTAGGCAGGGGGAAAAACGACGGCGAGGAGCGCCTGCTCACCCCACACGTGCGTGGACGCTCGACGAGGACGGAGGAAGCTCGAGGCGGCGGCGATAGCTCGCCGGAGCCCGCCGGACTCGAGGAAGAAACGTGGACGGCGCGGGCTTCACGAGTCATTCCGGCTCGATTCCTTGTGCAGGGAGGGTCATCACGTCGAGGCGGAGCTGATGGCGCACACGGCTGCCGGCGGCGAGCTCCGCAGCGGCCGAATCGACGTGGAGCTCGAGCTAGGGTTTCGGGTTGGGATTTTTTTGTACTGAAGAGAGAGGAGCTCGAGTGGGGAGAGAGAGGGGGCAGGTAAGAGTCCACATGGGGGGGGTTTTATCTATCTAGGAGTCTTCTACTCGAAGGCAATGGAGCATGGGCTCCCATGCCTGCTACTTCGTCATCTACAGGAAGAAGAAGATGACCATGTGACTAGGATTACAACTAGGTCCTTGGAATATTACAAGTAGGTCCCTGTTCCCTCTGGAAATGGATGTTTTCACTAGGCAAACAAAGTTTAAATTTTAAATCCTTTTGCCCCAAATTCTAATTAGTTGAGATACACAACATATATGAAAATTGGATCAATTGGTGAAACTTTATAATTCAAAGTTGTTCAAATTTGAATTCTTACATAAATGGACATTGAATTTATTAACCTACTTAGGAGTTTCCAAAAATGATAATTTTTGGCACACATTCCTTATTTGATGTGTTCCTTATGTGGTAGAAAATTCAAGTCATTTTGAGTTACTTCATAGAACAAACTTGTTCAAATTTCAAAAAGGTGCTGTGAAGAAAACAGGGTTTTTTGGCAACTTAAACTATTCAAAAACTTGTGCCCTTTTGGTTTTCATCCTTATTTATGATATAGAGCATGTGGTATTTATTTCATGGCATTTGGAAAAAGTTTGTAGAACAAACTTGTTCAAAATCCCAATTGTTGCTGTGGAGAAAATTCATGTTTTCAGGGCTTTAATGGATTCAATTTTTGGTCTCCTCTTGTGTGTGTTCCTTATTTGATATAAGGAAGCAATGGTATGAATTTCAGATCATTTGAGGAAAGTTTCCAATAGTAACTTGTTTGAGTTTTCTGTTTCTGGAAATATTGGAATTTCTATTTAATAAAGCACTTGGCTTTTCTTTAGCAATGCTTTGCCAAAATATTTATGTGACTAGAGATAGCAAGTTAATGCTCTCTAATACTTTTGTTTTTAAGCTTGCAAGGTTGGAAAAACATTTGATAAGATTTTGGTGAAGCATTTAAGAATGCCTCTTTTTCTGATAATCTTTTAGGGAAACTTATTAGTGTTTCCTTTTTCTTAATTTGTGTCTTGGAAATAATATTCAACAAGTATGAGCTTCATAAGATGTTTTTGGAAAACTCTTTGATCAATATTTACTTTAGAAAATATTGCCAAAGTCATTGGAACAATATGTTGAATATTTTTATCCCTGGAACAATATGTTGAATATTTTTAGTTCACTGCTTTGCTATCCTTTTAAGTTTGCAAGTTTATATAATTAGTTTGTTTAGTTGCACTTAAACAAACACAAACAAACACAACCAAGGTTTATTAGTCAAGCAATTAGCAAAACCACTATGTTAACATGTATTCCAAAATTGGGATGTGACAGGTCTTCCCCCCTTAAAAAGAATCTCGTCCCCGAGATTCACAAGCGAGGACTAAGGGAGGGCCAACAAACACAATGTTAGTGTTGGAGTGCCGGTGCTTCCCCCCTTTGACTTTTCTTGGGAGGTGGGGTACATCCCTAAATTAGCAAATTTACTTTTAAAAATTTCTCTAGCCATCAATTTACTCAACCACCAAATTTTAAAAATTTCTGATAACGTCACTACTGCCAACTAGTTCCTTTTAGTGCAGAACTACCTGGAAAAATACCGTCAATTATTTCATGAGTTCTTAGCTATATCCCACATCTTACATAACACATATGGAGTGGTGTACCACTCTCATAACAAGGTATATAAGAAGCTAAAAAAAATAGCTTGTGGGTGCAAAGGTTAGGTTGCTAAGGTAAAACAAACAGACAGAACAATACTCATGGCAGTGGTTATTACTCACCACAAGCAACTATCACTTAAAGTGTTCATGATTTTAGTTGGATGTTTTAGTTTCATAATATACTCTTAAGCACAATCATAACACAGGTATAAACTCATGCTAAGGTAAAACATTTAAACAAAAATCCAATAAGCAAGCAAACAACACCACAGATGAATAGACTATTTATTCACTAGGTTATTGTTTATTAGAGGTTTTGGAATCCATCAATCATGAACAATTAGCAAACAACCAGTAGCTAAAAACCAATGAATACAATCATAAAGATACTCTAAAACACCATCTTTACACAAGGTAAAACTCTATTACACAGGCATAAAAATCAGGTCTGCGCAAATAACACACTAGTATGAAAAATCTACACCAGCATGCTATAAGAGATAATCATATCCTATAACCATAGAACATGAAACTAAATAATTCATGGCATTATAACAGAAGTAATAACTTCCTAAACATGCTATATCAACACATATACTCATAAAAATAAAAAGAGGGTAATACTAGAGCAAAAATCACCATTTTCTAGTGGTGAAACTAGTTTCACTCTAGAGAAGCAAACAATTGTTATCATGATGTTTAAATTTAAACAAGCAAGTCATGAACATAAATGTACCTAATAACAGTACACAAAACTTACTCATGTTAGTAAGCACACACATCAAAACAATCCCATGATACAACTATTAAACATGCAGAAATTTCTTCTAGCAATTTATGTTTTTCTTAAACAATTACTAGCAAACAAGCAAGGTATAACTCACACAACCAGTAGCTATGCAATTAATGAAAAGTTATCTAAACCTTTTCAAAAATCCATACACTCAATTAAAATTATTCACAAACAATCTACCAATCAAGAGGAATTTATTTTATTTGCGAACAATTTAATTTTAGCACACGATAGTGAAACATTTCTTAACATGATACCCCTAAGGAATATTATGCTAACAAAAGGATCACCACTAAATATATTAGTATTTACTAATAAGAAATAAACTTCTCACTTGCATAAGTGAAAAGAAACAATTATATTTTCCATGGTGGAAAATAGAAATCAATCACATAGTGAAACATGTTATTTTCACACAGGTGTATGGTTGGGGATTTTCATCCTCAAGCCAAAATACAATGGGACCAGTGGGCTATGGCCTACTAATACCAAGGCAAAATAGGTACTAAACCTCTGGTTACTCATGAAAAACTTTGCATACAAGATAAAAATATAAGGCTATTTAATCTAGTGAAACAATACTAGTGCATATTGACAGCAATGCTTACACATGCTTTACTATTAAGATACATGCAAGCTAACATAGGTACAAGCATAAAAATATCAGTACCTAAATGGTACTGGACTCAAAGAAAACATGGCACAAAATTTATCAAAGCATTCACACAAAGGTCTATCTTTCACAATAATTCCAAATAATAAAAAGTGGAAAAATAGCAAAGGTTACTCATGCTTTGCTATACGATCACGTGCAAGTTAATGAAGATAACAACATATAAATAACAGTACCAAAATGGTACTGGATCTATCATAAACATAACAAAAATCTAGGTACAACAAATCTACAAGGATTTGCCCACTCAACAACCCAAATAATAAAACTGGAAGGTAACAAATGCTATTTCATTTTTATTCGAGTTTCCAAACATGCACACACTTTCTAGGGTAGATTTATTGTGATAAAACAACATAATAACAAGTCCTAACAACTCCATATAAGTTAGGAAGCAAGATTGAATAAAACACAAATTTATTTCAATCAAGAGCACTCAAAGAAACAAAAACAGGAAAACTGCTGTTTTCTTGATCTATTATATCCATTCCATCGTTCACTTTATTTATAAATCTTGAATTTCATAGTACTTACAACGTCTACTACTATTTGGTTTCCAAAGTAGATACACATGATATCCTATTGACTAGTAAACGAATAGATCATCATCTTAATTTTTCTCGTGACTTCTCCTTTTTACCAACTAGATTAAAAGGTGTCTTAAATCACTTAATTTCTTGGTTTAGAAAGAGTTGTCAGTAGTTCGCATGCTTTGGTTAGGTGTCAACCTAATATTAGGCAAAGCATGTTAGTCTTGTTAGCTTTCTATTAAATCATGTTTGTCCGACAAGATACGACTAGCGTCATACGTCGAATATTGAATTGTGCTCTTTGGATTGGCTTACGAGGGGTTTGCGCATCATGGCATGTGAATACTTCTTGTTCACCTTTCTCCATAGGAGGGAGGTATATAATTTTTAAAAGGGGATCTCCCTAGTTTGGTCTTTTAAAAGGGGACATAAAAAGTGCAACGTTTAGCCAACAGGGCAAAAAGAGTCTTTTGCAAATAGACAAACATAGAGGTTTTGGTCAGTATTGGTTGGTTTTCTTCACGCCTTTTCTTCTTTGAGGGTTGTCGTTGTTGGAGCTTTATTTGTTGGAGTGCATCACTGGTAGCAACGCTATCAGCTCGTGTGGCTTGAGGGTCCTCTATTATTAGGTCCAATGGTGCTTTCATTAATGGTGGTGGTTCACGACGGGTCGCATTATGAAGCGAAAACAAGCATAAGTCTAAGCAACAAATTCTTGGTTTTGAAAGCTATACTAACATTTTTGCTTGCAAAAATTTAACACGAGGCGATTCAAAAACAAGAGCGGGGCAAGCACAAATCTGTAAATTTTGAGCACCCCACAAACATATAGAAGCCTAGATGGACCAAATCTACACCACACAATAGCACAAAGTCCTACGGACACACATAAGCAAGCCATAACAAACAAGACTCCCTTGGGGATACGTCGGGGAAGGCGACTCATGGGGTAATCGCTAAATTACTCCAAACTAGACTGATCCAAAAATAATCCTAGAAGTGGCTGAAGAACTATATCTACTTCTGACCAACATCACTGTAGAGCTATGCAATTATTTTGGTCTTCTCGGGACATCGACAAGTATACAAGTTTTTGTATGAAAACAAGATAAAAAGAAGTAAAGTTTTGATAAAACTTTATGCAACAATCTGTTTTTGAAACTCCAACTATTTTCTGGACAGAAAACTTCAAAGACGAGAGACGTTTCAAAAACAGAGCGGAGCAGTTGCAAACAAGTAAGAAATAAACTCTTAACCGAGAGAGATACCAATTCTGTAAGGCCCGCCCTTCGAACCACTGTTCAAGGACGCCCTTGATATGCATTTATAATCTTTTGAAAAGATAATAAGGAGGGAAAAATATACTAAAATTCCCTCAGATAAAAATAATTTAGAGGGTAAATAGGTTTTTACTCAAAAATATTTTTTCTTTCCTATCTGACGTCCATGCTAACTAAGGTCTCCTAAGGTCAGGATGGCTCTGATACCAACTCTGTAAGGACCCCAGACCGGCAGTCTGAAACCCTACGTATGCATACATTCACGATCCCAGAAAGATCAGTCGTGAACAACATACAAAGTTGGCACACAGAATACATCATCCATTACACGAATACATAAAGGTATTTCACAAATGATCACATGATCAAGACTAAAACATCTGCCACGCAGGGCAGGCAACTTAACAAACACAGCGGAAGACAAATAAAAACATAACGTAGCTGAGCCCATGTCACGCCTTAACCTACAGGCTGCTGACCGGGAGACGAGCCTAATTCGCACAGTCGTCAACTCCGTACTTCTCTTCATAGATCTCCTTCGGAGACTCCTTCTCCAAATCTGATAAGTAGATACCAGGGGCGAAACCATAATGAGTACATTTGAATGTACTCAGCAAGACATCCATCATGTCACTTACCAACATGCAAATATGCTTATATGGTGGAATAGGTAGGCTATAAATATGGTTCACTATCAATGGTGTTCATATATGATGACACCACAGTTGCAGTCAGATTAATCTGTGTCTTCGTTGAAGAAGATACTTCAGAAGAAAATAATATAGTTTTATTTCTCTTGTAGATATCACATGTACAAGAGGTTTTGTAAAACTTTGTTTAAGAATATTTTCTCTTTGCAAAACTTCTTGGAATCAGTTTCCAGAATTCTTGCTTAGAGTAGAAAAGGTTTTCTTTGCAAAACATTTTGTTTTGTATAACATCATCTGGCTTTTCATCATCGACGATACCTCCACGGTATAAGTTTCCATTCCTTTCCGAACTTCACAAGTTCAACACTTCCTTTCCAAAATTCTCCTTTCAAAAACTTCCTTTTTGAAAACATTGACACAATGCTAGCTACATGGCCATTCAACTGTCCATATCCGAGGACGCGGCTTCTTCGAAAAAGTTGTACTCTGCAGAGGTGTACACATCCACCAGATCCAGTACACCTCCCGTGAAACAACCACGGACTGTAACAACAGTATGTAAACATCAGGTATCTGATCATAACCATCCACTATGTTCAAGCTAGAATATGCCTATCTCTCGATTGAGGTTGTTCTCCCCGGCATCAAGTCCCACCCTGCCTAGCCAGGAGCCTCAACGAATGCATCCGGAGGGAAAATTAATCCCACACTTTATATGCCTCAACATTGGGAGTTTTGACGACATTCGGTTCGAGGGTACGACGCCCCTTATAGCAAGTGAGATAGCACACACTAATAAGAACAAACTTCAAGTTAAGCCCCTTGCCCATGTTAGGGTAGGGTGGCAGTACGGTAAAGGTTGTCCGGCGAAGACTAGGTTATGTGTCATTTTTGAAAAACACCACTTTCTCAAAAATGACCACTTCCACATTCCTCCGGAGAACAAGGATCCGCCTTTTCTCCGGGTTTTTTCCGTAAAGCCTTTGTTTTGTAGAATCACAATTTTAGGGTGTCCACTTAGGGACTAGTATATTTGATGGTATTAAATACCATATGGTGGCTTATGGGCTTGGTATTACCAAGTTTAACTACTGGCATGATAGTAACCTATAATATGGTATAGTAGTAAATTCCACATCAAAAATAGTTTTGATAGTCAAGTTTTTGTAAAACTTCAGAGGTAAAACATGCATGATAGATAATGATAAGTATTGTATCAGCAAGCATCAGGATGGCTTGCCTGGTATCTCTTTGTGTCCCTGGTTGTTGGAGTGACTGGAACTTGAAACAGAGCTTCACGACACTTCCTTCCTCTTCGTTTTCTAACGCCGTAAAAAGAGAATAAAGGACACACATTCAGAACCAAACAAGACAAACAAGGCTACAAGTAATACATACAGCAAGCACTCAAGAAGTACCACCCAAGTTCTCAATTTTTCCCTTAGGAAAAATTGGCATAAAAACTATAGTTGAAAAGTCTGCTTTTTTTCTAGTGTTTATGTGTGGCCAATTCAAAGATTCTTGGTTAAGAACACCATGGACCAGTGGGGTAAAGCACATGTTACTAGACAGTAGGGTGTCACATAAAACACATTTTGATGTCTAAAAATTCCCACAACAATCTCTATGGCTAGCACACATAATTTGCTAAATTACTCAAGTGGTGAAATAAGCTCATGACAACAAGTCAAACCTATTTTTCCACCATGAGGCAAACATACCAGTGGGTGCTCCACTAGAAAATATGCTCACCAAGAGGTTAATAAGCCTCTGGTCACTTTTATAAAAGTGCTCAAAACAAACAAACAAGCATCCAAAACTCCTACTCAGACTAGTAGAAAATTAGGAAAAATACTAGACTAGTTTAGGCTACACTAGTTAAATTTTATGCACAAGTGTGCAAGATAGCAGAGGCAAAATACTCCTCTAACCAGTACCACAAATGCTACTGGATTCCACCAAAAATAACATAAAAATCATAGCTAGGGAACAAGGAAAAACTATGCCTAAAATGCTACACATGTGAGGAGATTTATTCCTAGTCACCCAAGTGCTACTCATGCTTTTGTGCTACTTAAGAGGAAATCTATCAGAGGTGAAAACCCTAAGATAATAATACCACAAGGACATTCCATCCTCTGGTTTCAACACCAAAGATTCATATTTTTCCCTAAGGGAAAACAAGACAAAAAGCATACATGAATATCCTAGTGTGAAATCTAGTCCTTAAGCATTACTATTTAAATCTATTTCAAACACAAGCACCAAGTATCTAGAGGTGCTATAACCAAAATAACAGTACCTAAATGGTACTAGTTTCATGAGAATTAATCTAGCAATAAGCCTAAAAAAACAGTTAAAGATCTACTCAAAACATATATAAAAGAAACACATCTAGTGTGGGGGAAATAATGTTTCCACCAACAATGCAATGAAACCAGTGGGTGCTCCACTAGCATATCAAAGCATTAAGAGGTCACAATGTCTCTGGTCCATTTGCTAAAAATTAACAAAAAACTAAACTAGCATCTAGTGCATTAACAATACTAGCAGGAAATAATAGGCTGCTAAAAATAAGCAAGATCATGTTACTCATGCTATTATTCTCACACATGTGAAAACTTTAGGGGTCAAGTACTCATAACAAACTTATCAAAATGCTACTGGACCTATGGATACAACCCAAAAATATGTGGTCACAAAACCACAAATATTAATACCAAAAATTCCCCACATGAGGGAATTTTTCCAAACATCCTCATAGTAATGATTAAGCTACTCATGCTTTTCTACCAACTCAAATGCAACATAGCAGAGGTGATAACAACACAAAATCAGTACCAATATGGTACTGGATCCAATCAACAAATTCAAGTGTTTGCACATAATTGTATCACTCAAAATTACTATGCAAATATTAACTAGAGAATAATCATATGTTAATTCTCAGAAAATCCTATTTCTTATCCACTCAAGTTCACACATTCTAACATGCTAAAATAGCTAAGTACACCTTAGAAAACAAGTTCACACAACTTTTACATGCTAGAAAACAATATTGCAACACAAAAATATAATCACACAATTTAATTACTTAAAATGCCAAAATGGCAGAAACAAGCAAATCAAAGATCTGTCCACCAAAATTGCTATGATGCTCTAAAAATTAAACCCTTCTAGGTTTGGATAGCCCTAAACATATACAAGACCATCCAGTTGAGTTTGCATCAAAAATCATTTTTAATAATTTTATAAAAATCACCAAAATGCTCTCTGGTGTTTTACCAAATTGCATGCCATTTCAAAAATACAATTAATTTGGAAACGAGGTTAAATGCTCCTGTTAGGAAATTTCAAGGGCTTTCCAATGCAATTTGCCTCACTTCATTCTGAGTTGTAAAATTAAAATGGTGCTCATTTTGGTGTTTCTGGTAGCTGTTACCAAAACATTTTTCATTTCAAATCTATCCATCCAAATGTAGATCTACAAAGTGGAGATGGTTTAGATTTAGTTTCTTTACATCTGTGAATTTTGGTTTGGTCAAATTCATTTGTTTGGTTAGGTTTTGAGCTCAAAAGTAATCAGGTACTTCTTCTGCAAAAATAAAATGGAAAAAGCATAAGTGGATGGGCCAGATCCAGTTTGGGCCGGCCAGATCTATCTCACCGCGCACGGATCTACCCGCAGGTCGCTGATCAGCGGGCCAGAGCGCCACGGAGGCATCCACGCGGGCACAGCCGGGCCCCACTGGCCAGTTTGACTCCTTCCGCGCGGGTCAGCGCGCTGACGCGAGTGTCGCGTCACCACAGCGTCATCGCCGGCGGGAGACGCCTCCGGCGAGCAAAATCCTGCGAATCCGCACATCATTTTACGAATCAAAGGCATATACGGGTTCCCCTCGACGTCGTCTACCAACTAGGGCCAACGTCGTTTCCAGGGAGAGGGTCTGAGAGCAGCGGCGACGGCGTGCGGCGGCGGCCGGACAACGGCCACGACGCGGGGTCGTTCTAGGGGGTTAGGCAGGGGGAAAAACGACGGCGAGGAGCGCCTGCTCACCCCACACGTGCGTGGACGCTCGACGAGGACGGAGGAAGCTCGAGGCGGCGGCGATAGCTCGCCGGAGCCCGCCGGACTCGAGGAAGAAACGTGGACGGCGCGGGCTTCACGAGTCATTCCGGCTCGATTCCTTGTGCAGGGAGGGTCATCACGTCGAGGCGGAGCTGATGGCGCACACGGCTGCCGGCGGCGAGCTCCGCAGCGGCCGAATCGACGTGGAGCTCGAGCTAGGGTTTCGGGTTGGGATTTTTTTGTACAGAAGAGAGAGGAGCTCGAGTGGGGAGAGAGAGGGGGCAGGTAAGAGTCCACATGGGGGGGGTTTTATCTATCTAGGAGTCTTCTACTCGAAGGCAATGGAGCATGGGCTCCCATGCCTGCTACTTCGTCATCTACAGGAAGAAGAAGATGACCATGTGACTAGGATTACAACTAGGTCCTTGGAATATTACAAGTAGGTCCCTGTTCCCTCTGGAAATGGATGTTTTCACTAGGCAAACAAAGTTTAAATTTTAAATCCTTTTGCCCCAAATTCTAATTAGTTGAGATACACAACATATATGAAAATTGGATCAATTGGTGAAACTTTATAATTCAAAGTTGTTCAAATTTGAATTCTTACATAAATGGACATTGAATTTATTAACCTACTTAGGAGTTTCCAAAAATGATAATTTTTGGCACACATTCCTTATTTGATGTGTTACTTATGTGGTAGAAAATTCAAGTCATTTTGAGTTACTTCATAGAACAAACTTGTTCAAATTTCAAAAAGGTGCTGTCAAGAAAACAGGGTTTTTTGACAACTTAAATTATTCAAAAACTTGTGCCCTTTTGGTTTTCATCCTTATTTATGATATAGAGCATGTGGTATTTATTTCATGGCATTTGGAAAAAGTTTGTAGAACAAACTTGTTCAAAATCCCAATTGTTGCTGTGGAGAAAATTCATGTTTTCAGGGCTTTAATGGATTCAATTCTTGGTCTCCTCTTGTGTGTGTTCCTTATTTGATATAAGGAAGCAATGGTATGAATTTCAGATCATTTGATGAAAGTTTCCAGAAGTAACTTGTTTGAGTTTTCTGTTTCTGGAAATATTGGAATTTCTATTTAATAAAGCACTTGGCTTTTCTTTAGCAATGCTTTGCCAAAATATTTATGTGACTAGAGATAGCAAGTTAATGCTCTCTAATACTTTTGTTTTTAAGCTTGCAAGGTTGGAAAAACATTTGATAAGATTTTGGTGAAGCATTTAAGAATGCCTCTTTTTCTGATAATCTTTTAGGGAAACTTATTAGTGTTTCCTTTTTCTTAATTTGTGTCTTGGAAATAATATTCAACAAGTATGAGCTTCATAAGATGTTTTTGGAAAACTCTTTGATCAATATTTACTTTAGAAAATATTGCCAAAGTCATTGGAACAATATGTTGAATATTTTTATCCCTGGAACAATATGTTGAATATTTTTAGTTCACTGCTTTGCTATCCTTTTAAGTTTGCAAGTTTATATAATTAGTTTGTTTAGTTGCACTTAAACAAACACAAACAAACACAACCAAGGTTTATTAGTCAAGCAATTAGCAAAACCACTATGTTAACATGTATTCCAAAATTGGGATGTGACAAGTCTCCACTCAACCCACTCATTCTCTCATCAATTCTCACATAAAATTTCAAGGGTTTTCTTTAATAAATCAATAAAACAATTTCATTTCTTTATTTTAATATTTGTTAATCATATTAACAAACATTAACACTTACCCCCTTGAACTCTTTGTTAATCAAACGTTAACATATACCACCTTGAACTATTTCAATATTCCTCGAAACAATTCCGGTGACTATTTCAATATTCCCCGAAACAATTTCGGTGTTGTCCAAACTTTTCTCCGATATTCCGTATCCACTCAATCGTGTCATCAAAACTTAAGTGTGTCACCCTACGGTTCATGAATAATGCAGACATGATCGAGACACCTCTCCGATCAATAGTCAACAGCGGGACCTGGAGATCCGTAATGACTCCTACACATTCAACGATGAATCTAGTGATCATGTGAACCATAAACGTCGTAACCAATTTCCTTTGTCTCGCGATATTTTACTTGTCCGAGATTCGATCATTGGTATCAACCATACCTAGTTCACTCTTTTACTCGTTCCGTGATATGACATCCTTGTGACCTAGTCACGTGCTTGCAAGCGGTGTCGATGTGATATCACTGAGAGGGCCCAGAGTATATCTCTCCGACATTTGGATGTACAAATCCCACTCTTGATCCATTAGCCTCAAATAAAACTTTCCGAATACCCAACGACGCCTATATAGTCACCCTGTTACGTTGTGACGTTTGATGACATCAAAGCACTCTTTCGGTGTTAGTGATTGACATGATCTCATGGTCTAAGGATTAGAGTTACTTCGTATGTTTGATGTAACAATGTAACTTAATGACTTGATCGCATTGCTATATTCACTTTGGGTCTATGTTCATCACATCATTCTACCAATGACATGACCCGTTATTAACAACATCCAATGTTCATGATCAGGAAACCTTGATCATGAGTTAATCAACAGGCTAGTTAAAACTAGAGGCGTTACTAGGAACTCTTGTTTGTTTATTAGACACATATGTATCAACGTTTCCGGTTAATACTATTCTAGCATGAGAAATAAACTTATATCATAAACAAGGAATAAGATAATGACCACTTTATTATTTCCTCTTGGGCATATTCCCTTCAAACTACTCACGCATCACTCCGGAGGCGGGCATGGTGGTGTAGACCCCTCCGGTGATGAATTCCCCTCCCGGAAGGGTGTCGGGGAGAGCTCCAGAACCCTCCCGATCTCGAGTTGACGATGACGGCGGCCTCGGGTGTTTCTCGAGAAGAAATGGTATGTTTTTAGGGTTGATGTATCCGGGGGGAATAAATAGGCGAAAGGGCGATGGCGGTGGATGCCCGAGGGGCCCACACCACCCCCAGGCGCGGCCAAGGGGCGCCGCCCTATGGTGTGGCCCCCTGTAGCCCCCCTCCGGGCCTCTTCGGGGCTCCGTGGAACCTTCGGGAATTCTAAGACTTCCGGGCTTCGAATTTTCCAATTCCGAGAATATTTCCACAACAACTTTCCTGAAACTAAAAACAGAAGAAAACAGGGAACTGGCTTCGTGGCATCTTGTCAATAGGTTAGTCCCGAGAAATCGATAAAAATGACATAAAGTAAGGAAAACATGTAGCATAAGGCATGAAAACAACATGGAACATCAGAAATTATAGATACGTTTATGACGTATCATGCGGCAACATGCATCACATCTTAAAGCAAGCTATCCACGTCATATGTTTCTTCGACCATTGATTTTAACTTATTTATATCAATCAGGTACAGCACTGAACCATAATGATCTCTAAATTTTAAAATACACATACATTTCATTTCTATTAAAATTAGCCTCTCGGTTTCTATGATCAACTAAATCTTACATATTTCTAGAGACAAATTCAATGTTTAAGCATTTTAGTAGATTTATTAAAGAGATACCCGATGCAACGCGCTGGGTACCCTTCTAGTTAATATAGAAGAAGAAAACAGGGAGACACAAGTCTATCGGGAAAAGGACAAAGAGGGAAAACACCTGCTACATTAGCCTATAATCTCCGCAAGATGCTTCGGACCGGCGAAAATCCATTCGTTCCCCCTTCTTCCTCATACTTTGCATAAGAGCATTCACCATCTAGGACTTGTTGTTGAAAGCACTGATGTCTTAGGGCCTTTCTGAGCGGAAGTGGGCGTTTGGGCAATCGCGTGTCAACATTAGAGACCCGTGGGGCGCCCAAAACCAAAGATTCGGCACGAGAGCTACTACCTCAGTTTTAAAATATTTGACTTCCATTTACTTAACTATAGATGTATTTAGACATGTTTTATTGTGGGATTTCCTATATTGTATAGATACATCCATGTTTCTCCACAAATAGAAGTAGTACTTAGAGCAACTCTAGCAGCCCGTAAATGCCAAACTGAAAACACGCTTTTCAGTTCACGTTTTCTCTAGTCTTAGGGTTCATGGTGAGGGGAGCGTAGCAGAGCCCGTAGATGAAACCTGCATAATGGTAAATTATAAAATTCACGGGAAAAGATATGGATAAACACTTGCAATTCCTCGCGGAACTCGAACACAAACGATTGTAATTACACATAATTAATAAGCGGCGATGAACTAGAGTCCATCGCCGCACCCTACACTACTCGGGCCAAAATATCCGGCGTCGTCGTCTTCGCGGGGCTTCTCTTCTCCCTCCGTCGCGCTGTCTTCAGTCGGAGCTGGAGTCATCGTCGTCGAGGGAGGACTCGCAGCTGGAGGAGGCCGCCTGCTGCACGAACTAGGACGCCACAATGGCGTCCCACTCCTACTTCTTCTGTTGCAGCTCCTCGTTTGCACGGAGGGCGCACTGCAACTGGCGCTCGTTGAAGTCGTCGACGTGTCGCTGGTAGTGGTGCCGCCGAGTCGCCTGGGCGGAGGCTCCTCTGGATCCCGAACTGGAGGAGGTCCTCCTCGGTCTCCATGTGGCCCTGCTCTTCTAGAGCCTCGTCGCCGGAGCCGATGTCCTCCATGAGGGTCTCAGCACCGTCGCTGGTGACCGCTGGGGGACAACTCCGACTGCGGGCGGGTCCAGGCCCTGCCAGAGAGGCGGAGGCGCCACGCCGTTGCCGGCCAGGCCTCTGTGAACGAGGTCGTGTTGGTCGATGCGAGGCATTACCTCACTCGACGGCGGTGGTGTGGGGAGAGGAGGGGAAGAGGCGAAGGGGTTGCCGTTGGGCTCCATCGCGGAAAGAGGGCAGCGGAGCGGCTACTGAATCGCTCGCCGGAGCTACGCGGGCTGGAGGAGGGATTGCGGCGGAGGCGGTTAGGGTTGGAAAGGGGCGTGACCTGAGAACGACTCAGGATTCCGTACATATAGCAGCTGGCGGGGGAGATTCTCGCCCCCCCCCCCCCCCCCCGTCGCGTTCTCAGGCCGGACCGCGTTTACGGATGCTGCTAGGGCCCAAAACCCGGACGCAGCCCGTAAACCCGCCGGAATTTTACGTGTTTGGCCCTTTTTACGGGCTCTGTTAGAGTTGCTCTAATTATTTTGGAACGGAGAGAGTAGGAGGCAGCGGTCGTCCAATTCCTCATGAATAACGACAAGAATGTGTGCCTCGCCAGGTGGGCCAATGAGGCCACCCCAACTTGGATTGGGTTGTCTCAGTTAGGCAGAGGATGTGGTTGACAGGCTCCACCACGGCTTGGTGAGGTATGTGGTAGTAGGGCATTCGGTGTTTCTTCTGGTCGATTTGGTAACGACAGAAAGACCAGATTCTCCTGTTGCATCTAACTAGATCGTGCTTTTATTGCATATAATTAGAAAGTGCACAAGCTTACCCGATCACATCACACTGATCTTTCCACAATGATGATTATGTGGGCGCAACTGGATTTGGAGAGCTGTGGATTTGGTTGTGCCACCTGTATCTGGTACTATGTCGACCTGATTTTGATTTGTTTAGGTTGCTACTAAGTCGACCTGACTGGTTGTTACGGGAAACATGAAAACGGCTGCAGTTATTAGCCTGCATGCATCTTTTGTCTTATTCTGGTGAGGCCTGTGCCAATCCGTATCCTAGGTAATTTGATTAGAGATACATGTGCTCTCTAGTGTTCATTTTACTTGGGAATGGTTTGTTGATTACTTCTTGTTTTGTCTCAGGGATTAGTTGTAAATCCCACGAGATTCCTTGGTTAGATACTAGGATGGCGCGTGCATTTATATTGGAACTGCAGTTGCGCTCGTTTCGGAACTCTTGCCATACTTACAAGCGTACACAAGAGCTCTATTACACATATTTAATTGATCGGAGAGAAGAAATACAGTAAGATGGTTCAGGTTCACCTTTTGCTCATACCGATGGTCGATGGATTCATAATTTGTCAAAAAAAAAAAAAAAAAAAAAAAAAAAAAAAAAGTGCCCCGACTAGTTTTGCTGATCACATATTCCCACTTTCTGCTGGAATGAGCGGTCCCCGTCAATGTCTGGACTACTTGCTGGAATTCTGAACAGACGTCATGCCAATTTTTTAGCAGAAGTTTTGCCACACTCCCCTCCGTTTCCGTTTGTGAATATGTACATCTATTTTTTTGTCTCTAGTCAAACTTGTTAAACTTTGATCAAATTTCTAGAAAAAAGTAGTGATATTTATGACACTATATATCACTACATTCGCCTTGCCACGAAGTTTCAAAATATACCAGTTTGACATCATATATGTTACTAGATTCGTCTTATTTTAAAGTTGGTCACGGTTTTTTAAAAAAATTGACTATAAACAAAATATATTAGAGAAGAAGCAAACAAGCAGACACAAGACTATCGAAAAAGGAAAACGCTCCATATCAGGCGGAGGAAACGCGTGCTCGCGTCCTCCGCTCGCTCTGCGCGACACGCGTCGGGTGGGTGTGACTCGGCATCTGTGGGACCCAGCACCAGCACCCTTATCCTCTTCCACCTCTTCTATGTGCCTCTCGTTCATTTCCCCATCCCGAGCACTGCCTCCATGGTTTCTTCTCTCCTCCGCTCCAAATTTCTCTCGATTTCTCCATGGCTACCTCTCTCCTCCCCTCCTCCTCTCGAGCGTTCACCTAGATCCTAGAACCATGCTCATCTCCACACCGACACATATGCGGTGGTTCACGATGCCGATGTGGCGTCCGGCTCCTCCGGCTGCGTTCCAATCGGCGCGGCGACCACTATCCCCACTAGGCGTCGTCATGTCCCTCCCTCTCTACCTAGTGATTTCGCGGTGCAGATGGTTTCATGGGAGGACGATGGTGCTGTCGAAGCTGTGAGGCGGTGCTCCCGTGGCTGCACAGCGGTGCTCCCATGGAGACGGCGTTGCTCCCACATGAGGACGACAGTGCTCCCAAAGGAGGCCGGTAGTGCTCCTGAAGCTACACGACAGTGCTCCCCAAGGCGGTCGGCAGTGCTGCTGAATCTGCGCGACGTTGCTCCCGTGGCTGCGCGGTTGTGCTCCCATGGAGAGACGATGTTGCTCCTATGGCTGCGCGGTTGTGCTCCCATGGAGAGACGACATTGCTCCCGTGGCTGCGCGGTTGTGCTCCCATGGAGAGACGACGTTGCTCCCGTGGCTACGCGGTTGTGCTGCCGGAGCCGCGCGGCGGTGCTCCTGTGGGAGGGCGGGGATGCTCCCCTGGAAGGATGGCGTTGCTACTGAAGGTGCCAGGCGGTGCTACCGGAGCTACGCGGCGGTGCTCCCGTTGGAAGGCGGGGATGCTCCCGTGGAAGGATGATGTTGCTGCTGAAGGTGCCTCTCGGTGCTGCCGGAGTTGCACCGGTGGTGCTCCCGTGGGACGGCGGGGATGCTTTCGTGGAAGGGCGAAGATGCTCCCGTGGAACGATGGTTTTGCTGCTGTGGGCGTCCTGCGGTGCTCGGGGCGCTCCGGCGACTCGCGGCGGCCGTGACCGCCGGCGTTCAGACTCTGCCATTGAGGTCGCAAGACCTGTACGGGGAAGGGATGAACGCAGCATTTGTTTTTTTTTCTCTCTGGAAAAACGCGATGCATATGCACGCAGGGACATGGTACGTTGACTAGGCGAGGGGACACGGACACGTGTCGCCAGCTCCATGCGGAGGATCGGGGGATCCGATCCTCCAGGGGACGCTCAGCACATGCCATCGAAAAAAGGACAAAAAGGGAAGGCAGGCGCTATATTAGCCTATAATCTCCACGAGATGCTTCGGACCGGCAAAATCCATTCCTTTCCACCCTCGTCCTCATTCTTTGGATAAGAGCATTCGGCATCTAGGACTTGTTGCTGAACATGGATGCCCTGGGGCCATTCGGAGCGTAAGTGGGCGTTTGCGCAATCGCGTGTCAACATTTGAGACCCGTGGGGCGCCCAAAACCAAAGGTTCGGCCGCAGGTGAGGGCATGAAAGCTACTCTAGAGGCAGCGGTCGTCCAATTTCTCCCGGAATAACGACAAGAATGTGCCTTGCCATTCCAGGGGTGCACTTGTGGATTGGGTTGTGTCAGGTTAGGTAAAGTATGTGGCTGTAATGACAGGTTGACGGCCTCCACGACGGTTTGGTGAAGTATGTGGTAGGGCATTCGGTATTTATTCTGGTCGATTTTGGAACGACTGAAAGACCAGATTCTCCTGTTGCATCTATCAAGATCGTGCTTTTGTTGCATATAATATAACTAGAAAGTGCACAAGCTGACCCAATCACATCACGCTGATCTTTCCACAATGGTGATTATATGGGCACAACTGTATTTGGAGAGCTGTGGGTTTGGTTGTGCCACAAAAGTATCTGGTACTAAGTCGACCTGATTGGTTGTTACGGGAAACATGAAAACGGCTGCAGTTATTAATGCAATCTCTTGTCTTATTCTGGAGAGGCTTGTGCCAAGCCATATCCTAGTGAGTAATTTGCTTATGTGATACGGAGTATATATCATATATACTCCGTATGAGCTAGCGAGACTATGCACTGGCATAAACCTGAACCATCTCAATATGGATCTCAATTTCTGGGACATGAATCCTTAAACGTGGGTAATTCTTCCTTTGTGTCCCTCACATGTTGGCCCACCTTGCATGGGGCCCGTGTCAGTAACTGAAAACCAGCGTAAGACAAGGAGTAGATAGGATCCATGTCTGATAGAGCAGAGAATGTATGTGGATCTCGTTGTATACAGCATCCAGTCCACGAGGCCCTATGGGCATTCTGTGTTCCCCTAAAATAACAGGTAGGTCTTCTTTGATTTATAGGACATCAAAAAAATATAGGAACAGAAAAAACGTAGGATTGGGATGGCATGTCTAGTTGAATCCTATAGGAAGAGCAATTTCTTATTGTGGTGAAGGAATTTTTCCATGAGGTTAGATCTCATATTATTTTTCTATAGGATTTGCCCTACAAGCCTTATATAGGATTATTCTAAAGGATCCTATGAATCAAACGGCTCGCAAATAAAAATTTCCTATATTATTTCAATCCTAAACAAATCCTATGAAAATCCTTTGAATCAAAAAAGCCCAGAGTAGATACCTTCCCCAAAAAATGTTGATTCCACTAAGAAAACAGTATGGCATACACTGTTGCAGGGTTCAAGTAACTAATTAATCCCAAATCTAGAACTGTATTGAGGAAACAATTGGAAATTGGAATCGTTTGAGTCCGAGTTAAGAGAAATTAGAGGTGTCGTGATCAAAACAAACACCCCTATTTGGCCAACATACGTTGCCAGCATCCAGAATGGTCACAAATTCTGGTGATTTTGTGCAACTAGTAATAAATATTGTAAGAGTAGTGATACTACCAATAAATCTCAATGTTCACGGGAAACAGATGACATGTATCCATTAAGAACCTGTTTTAGGACTGGTCATTTTGGTCTCATGGCTAACCAAGAACCCAACTAGTGAGCTAGTACTAATCCACTTACTCATGTAGTGTTAGTGCACTTCAAGGGTAAACAAATCTCTACTGGGGTTCTAGATTGAAAAAAACTGCAAGTCGTATGTAAGAATGTCCTTTGAGTTGGACAATGTTTGCATTCTAGAATTCTTTTGCTTTTACAGGAGCCAGCAGAAGAAAAGAAAACATACTACACAATATTTGGCCATGCTGCCATAGTAAGCAACAGAATAACATAACAGGATAATAAGAGTACGGTTATTATCCTTTACTCCTTATGGCTGTAATTTGCAGCATCATGCTATTGAACAGAGCACCAACAAAGTACTTTTGGTAGACGAGTTACCTCAGCGGTCAAGGTATTTTCAAAAACAGCTCGAAAATTCTATGATTGGAAATATCTAATAACCGCAACTGGGATTACCATATTTTCAAGAGCAAAATAGCATCTGAAACAAAGCTCCATATGCTCAGAACAATCCATCAGAAACTGGCAAAGTTCCCAAATGCTAACCATGTTATCGGCACACATTGTCAAACATTTCGAAAAGGTACGTCCAGCGACAAACTTGAATCACCAGCCGGCAGTCTTTCATCTGGAAAGCAAAAAAGGAAAAGAACCATGCATGTGCATTAATATTCAGACACAATCGTGGACGATAAGAAGACACTCGTAGTCATACATGGTAAATGCAAGCTACTGAAGAAAGAAGTGCATCGTTTCTAAATTATGGAGTAAAGATGTCTTCAGAAATTATTATATTAGTAACCAGACTCGAAAGTTAAAGTTAAGCATGTGCATCCATACACCAGACGTATCAATGTCCATTCAACCATCCAGTTATTCTCTAGCCCGTTTTACTTCAGATAGTTAATAAAAATCAAACTGCTTCTGTTTGAAAAATATACTGAAGTGTACTACTTTATTGGCAATGAATTTGAGTATAATTCTGCTTTATAGTGATTATTATTTGGTATCACAAATTACAGGCAGAGAGGCCGGCACATGCGAAGGCTAAACTAGCCACTATGAAATAAAACATAAGCTAATTCATACATATGTTGATAATTTGTGTAATAAAAAGGCATGTGCAGAATGAAATTTGGCACAATGAAACAGGCACTTAAGAAGCAACACTTAAGATATGCATGTCAGTTGTAATTGGAAGGGAGCATGAAATGAAGCATATTTTATATGATTTCATGTTATTGAAAGAAAGTATACTCAGCAGTCGTTATTTTGTACCATTGGTCCATTATACTGCTAATATACAATCCAGATGCTTGCAATCAGAATGTTACATGTTCATATTTGTATTCCTTTTAAGCATAACAATTTAGAACATTTTCAAAACCCACAAGTATGGATTCATGAATCAATCTATTACTCATTCTGAAGAAAGGAAGAGGGGGGGGGGGGGGGGGGGGGGAGAGAATCAGAAGAGAAGATTCATGTGCTGTATGCCCGTTTGGAATATATCTCTTGCACCTTTTACGTGTTAACCTTCTATAATGTGGAAATTGTGGATCACTACAATTTGTCCAGACTAAAATTTGCATTGTCAGCTTAAATGTACACAAACATTCTGTATAACAGTGTTGACATGATTAATTCAGCACAAAAAGATTAGGAGATGATATATAGTTGCATACAGATGTTGCAAACTGTACTAAACAGTCGATTTACAAACAATTCCATTTAATAGCAACAATCAAGACCAGAGAAATGACCCATAGATCTGTTCTTGAATATCCACCTGTAGAACAACACGGGTTCTCAAGTAGCTACTAGTATGACTCAAATTAAGAGCCTAATGCTGAAGGGTGCACTCAATATTATTATGATTTTCTGTGCAGAGTCTCAACATTTCTGTGAGCACTTTCAAAGGCTACCACATGCAATTTCCTATTAGTTATGTATAATTTTGTGCCTCCAAGGAGAAGAATTCAGCCTCAAACTATATCATTTAAAAAAGTTCTACAGTTGATACTTAAACAATACCAATTTTTCAACAACAACAACAACCAAGCCTTTCAGTCCCAAACATGTTGGGGTAGGTTAGAGTTCAAACCCATAAGATCTCGAAGCAAAGTCATGGTTCTGGAACATGGATAGCTAACTTCCACGCACCCATGTCCATGGTTAAATCTTTGTCGATATTCTAAAACTTCAGATCTCTCTTAACAGACTCCTGCCATGTCAAGTTTGGTCTACCACGACCCCTCTTAACATTCTAAACAATACCAATTTTTCATTAAAAACAAATTTGATCAATTATAAAGGATATCTTTTGATATATCCTGATCAGTAGTCCACATAAACAAAGTACTAATATACCTCTTGGATCCTATGCTAGCAGACATTGAATTATGGGTTCTTGCAAATAGACACAGTTACTCTGTAAGTCACATATGTACCATGGCCATCGAATGCTAACAGAGGCAACTACTTCGTAATTCTTATATTATTATAGCATGATGGAAGCAATCAATGTATTACTTAAATAGTTAAATGAATCATATTGTATTCTAGAGGGACCTAAACACTGGAAGACTCAAACCAAGAGGAACAGATACTACAGATAATAATCTTATACGGAACAAAAAAGAAACATCCATGTAGCGGTGCCTCATGATGTACATGAGGATCTTACAGAACCACATCACTTTACAATAGGTTAAACTGCAACTTCTTCCAGATATAGAATAGCTTCTATAATGCACGTTGTAAATATTGCGGGTTTATGACATGTGAAATAGCAAATTCAAGAACCTAAACACCATACCCAGCCATCAAAGTTATCAATATAGAATTTCAGAATTGAAGCCCAGAAATTTTTCTAAGAAATGAAATTTCTCTTTGCACTGAAATAGGAAAACAGTACCTGCGAGTTCGTGCATTGGTTATTCTACTGAGGCAATGCCTCCTCCACCTCCTTCCACCCTTCATCCTTATCCTGGAACTTCTCCTTCATCTTCTCAATGATACCTTTTGCCTCATCGGTCCTAGAGCTTCCAGCAAGCCCATTCACAAGCATCTTCATGGTTGAGAAGCAGGGCACCCAATTCCTAGGTGCTATCTCATTGTATACACCAAGGGCAGTATCAAAATCACCAGCCTTACACAGGTAAAAAATAATCGTAAAATACATGCGACTATCCCCAACAAGCCCCTTCTTTCCCATCTCCTTGTACAGCTGCTTCACTTCCTCCAAATTCCCTTCCTTACAGTATCCATAAATCAAATGGTTATAAGTAACCCAGCTTGGCTTCGTCCCTTTATTGACCATCTCATTCACTAACGCCTTCGCCTCACCATTCCGGCCAAGTTTGCACAGTCCCTGGACCCTTGCATTGTATACTTGGAGTGACTCACCACAACCGTGCTTCTTCATGAGCTCAATCACCTTCTCTACATCATCGAAACGCTCCTCCTTGTAAAACCCCTCGATCGCTCTATTAAATGTGGTGGCGATGGGCTTCACGCCCTTCTTGCACATTTCGTCGAACACCGAGTAGAAGGACCTTGTGGTGCCAGACTCAGCAAAGGACTTAATAATGGAGTTGAATGTCTCAGTGTCGGTCTTGACGTTGTGGGCGTCCGGGAAGGTCTGGAAGATGCGGGCGGCCTCGGCATGGTTGCCGGAGACGATGCAGGCAAAGAGGAGGGCGTTGAGGGAGCGGGTTGAGGGGGACGACTGGAAGGTGGAGATGGCGTCGGGGAGGAGGCCGGCCTGACCAAAGAGCACGATGGCGTGGGGGGCGTGATGGGGGATGAGAAGGGAGGATGTAAGGTCTCGGACGGAATCCGGGGAAGAGGATAGCCTCGAGGTTGCAAGTGAGAGGGCAACACGGTCGAGGTGGGTTTTCGGAGAGAGTGCGGCGGCGCGGCAGATGGAGAGGATCTGGTCGGGGGGCGGCGGCGGGGTGGACTTGAGGAGGGAAATGGCAAGGCGGGTCTTCTCCCGCGAGGTGAGTGGGGTGGTCGGGGAGGAAGGGTTAAGAATGGAAGCTGGGGTCGGAGCCGCAGCGGTGGCCGTGGAGAGGCGGCGGCGCAGGAAAAGGCGGACGGCGGCAGCCATGGCGGCGGCGGGTTTAGGGTTTAGAAGTGGAAATGATGGAATGCTTGATCTGAGCGGCGGAAAGTGTTTCTTTCAGTTTCGCTCCTGCAAGTGGGTCCAATATGTCAGCCCCCGGTAACGAATTAGGCCTTTATCCATTGCCTGCCCTGACCTTCTATCGAACGGTGATGGTAACTTTAGAGGAGGACGACATATCCAGCGCACACAGGCTTGTGGTGTCGGCCGCTTCGTGCGCATAGTATAGAACTCCCTCTGTCTTTGTACGTAAGGGCATCTCCAGTCGTCCCCCAACAGCCTCCAAGCGGCGTTTTTGAGCCAAAAAGCGTCGTTTTAGCGCCGAATTCCACCAGTCAGTCCCTCAGGAGCTGAAAAAGCGCCGTTTTTGCGCCGGCGCACCCAAGCCAAACCCAGCCCCTTGGGTTTGGCCTGGGGGGCAAAATGCGCCGCTTTGCATGCAAAAAGGAATATTTCTCCTACTTTTGCCCCACTTTGCATGCAAAGATGCCTCTCTCTCCTACTTTTGCCCCACTTTTCATGCAAAAGCCCCCCATTTTGGCTGGTTGGGTGGGCTACGACTGGTAAATGACCATGCCCCAGGTTTTGATTTTGCGCCGTTTGTACTATTTGTGTTGATTTTCTTGTGCTGGGGGGTTGCAACGACTAGAGATACCCTAAGATCATTATCTCTTCTCTCTTATCTAAAAAAAGAAACATTTCGTTCATTCAACCGTCCAGCACTATGTCCTGTCGTCAACCATAGAACGGTCAATCAGCAATAAATGCACCGAACTAAATGCAAGGAAACGTTGCACGATTGTGGCACTCCAAATCCGGGCAATCAGCAATAAAATACACTGAACGGAAACGTTACATAATCTAAGATTACACGGAATAATTGTAGGCAACCGCCATTCACCATTAATTACATACACAATTACAGAGCGGGCAATCCGCATCTAAAATTATGGCAGCCTAGAATCGGGTCAATTAGCATTAAATTACACAATTACGGAACAATTGCAAGGAAACGTTGCACGATTGTGGCACCCTAGAATCCGGTCAATTAGCATTAAATTACACGGTTGTAGTAGGCAATCGACATTCACCGGTCAATATAAAGTCCGCCTCTCCATAGCATATCATACCTCCAACCAGCATTTGCAGTTCATAGCGCCCCTCCAAACTAACACCATGCAGAGTCAAAAAAATCATCCGTTGCTAGGCCTTCGAATCGAAACATTCTATGCAAATAGTAAGAAGCATGCAAGTACATTGACCGATGAAAACCCGTCGATGACCATCGAAGGTGTCAATGGTTCTGAGTGGCCAACACAAACAGAGATCGCTAATAATGGTAATGTCCATATCCTTAATCTTATACTGCTCTAATTGAATTCGTTAGCAATTGTATGATCAAACTTTCATGTTATATTCACAGAAAGTATGTCACACACACTTGAGACTGCTCAAATACATCAAATACACTCACGATGAATTGATAATGGTGAGTTTTTTTTGCTCAGATTCATTCGATCCAACACATATTTCAAACATGTGTTCATAAGTAATTATATGATAGGTGAGGACGAAGGTGTCATATTGGATGATGACTCCGAAGATGAGGAAGGCTACATGTTCGCTGGACATGGTAATTTTTCTCATGTTTACTGTCATCGTGTGCATATATTGGGAATGGATTGTTGAGTCGTGTTGTTAACTACCATTTCAGAAGAGGACACCGATGATGATGAGGTCGAAATGAATGAGGTGGATGGTGACTCTCATTTCAATTTCAAGCATCCCTGATCCATACGATGAGGTGTACAACAACAACCCCAATGAAACGCACATGTTGAAGCCTGTTGAGGACTGCCCATTTTGTGGTGCAAATAAGTTCTAGCATGAAACCCTTGGGTTTTGCTGTCGTAAGGGGAAGATCAAACTGGCCAACTCAGATACACCACCGGAACTCATGAGGCGTTGGACAAGTGCAGACCCTGATGCTAGGCATTTCCGTGACAACATCAGGTTTTTCAATGGTCATTTCTCGTTCACCTCACTATATTGTCATCTTCATAGTGACACCACTAACACATCAATGCATCATATCTACACATTTCGTGCCCATGGACAAATGTACCACAACATACGTTCATTTGGCAAACAATTGGGTTTGGATCATAGTCACCTTGAGCTTTACTTCTTTGACGATGACCCTAGACTAGAGCATAGGTATTGTAGTTGTCGCAAAGAGCAGTTAGAAAAAGACAAAGAAATGATCACACATCTTGTGAACATACTTCGTGAGAACCCATACTCTGAACATCTTCAGAGTATAGGACGGATTGAGGATGATGATGACTATCATATCACACTAGACCCAAGGATGGATCAGAGGAGGTACAGTGCATCGGTTACTTCGGAAGTAGCCGCTGTGTGGGTGGAGGGGAGCGAACGAAGAAGACAGTTCGATCATAGTGTCGTCCTGCAAGGAAAGAATAGAGATATATATGGTATCAAGTCCTATCATGGATGCTATGATGCTATGTCCTATCCTCTATTCTTCCCTAGAGGCGAGCTTGGGTGGCATACAGATATCCCAAAGGGAGAAAATTCTTATGATGATGTGATGGCAGCTCGTGCGGCTCGTCTAGCTCGTCGTGGTAACATTGAGTCATTCCAGTTTAAACCTAATGAGAAAGGGGCAAATGATGCAGGTTAGTGTTCAAATGAGTTACTACATGTACAGTCCATGGTATGCAATATAATTTCTCGTCTTTGGTACCAATCATTTTTCGTTCTCTATGTAGTGCTGGAGGCAGACTATGTGTGTCTGTGCGGGACTACTAATGCTACAAATTCCAGATGCGTCCAGGTAGGGGTGGAAATAAAACTCGAAACTCGTGAGCTTAGCGAGTACTCGAAAACTCGGCTCGAATCAGCTCGAACTCGGATACTAATGAGCCAAGCCGAGTTGGCTTTTGTAGCTCGTTAATATAACGAGTTTAACGAGTCGAGTTGCAAGTACTCGATAAGCTCGTTAATGTCCTTATATTGATATGCTAACTCAAATATTACTCAACATGAAATAAAATCCAAGACCTTTAGGACAAAATACATGAACATTCAAATTAAAACATCCAAAATCTACGGTGCGAGGCATGAAAGATTAATCAACCTTCTTATAATGTTGCTCCATAATAAATTGATAATGTTTTTCAGTTCCTTAATGAGCTTATCGAGCCAACTCGATTATTTATCGAGTCGAGCCAAGCTAAGGTTTTTTGCTCGTTAAGTTAATGAGTCGAGTCGAGCAAACTCGTTAACTAACAAGTATTTACGAGTCGAGTCGAGTTGAGTCGAGCTAGCTCGATATCCACCCCTACGTCCAGGTATATTCAACCCGATCCTCTACGGCAAGCGCATTTTTCAGTAGTTTGCTGTCGACACATATATCAAGATCGAGAACTCTAGATTGGACTATATATGGGGCCATGAAGACAAGATAAGAGCATACCTTTACCAAGGCTTAGTGGATAGCTTGCATGCCGGTGAAGGTAGAACAGACGATGTTGAAAGCGCACAGTGTTGTCTACGTCATTTATTGGTGGTCCACGTGACATGAGGCGTCGCTATATGGATGTTATGGCCTTGGTACGGGAGTACGGTAAGCTAGACATATTTCTCACAATGACGTGCAATCCAAATTAGGATAAGATCAAGCGTGAACTCTACCCTGGCCAGACACCTCGGGATCGTCCAGACCTTGTTGTTCGTGTTTTTAGGAAAAAAACTAGAGGAACTCAAGGAGAAGTTGTTGAAAAAGGATATCTTTGGCAAGGTGCGGGCATATGTGTATGTGGTGGAGTTCCAAAAAAGGGGACTTCCCTATGCACACTTCCTGCTGATCATGGAAGGAAAATACAAGCTCACGTGTCCCGAGCAGTATGACCGTCTTATCTCAGCCGAGCTCCCGAACAAGAAGAAGTACCCAGAATTGTATAAGATGGTTGTGAAGCACATGATGCATGGGCCATGTGGTACTTTAAACCCTGCTTGTCCGTGCACAAAGGGTCGTACTACTTGCAAGAATCACTATCCTCGCCCTTTCAATGCGGCTACCACACAGGGAAAGGTCTCTTACCCTCTATACAGAAGATGTCAAGATGGTCATACAATAATGGTTCAAAAGGAATGGCTAGATAATAGGTGGGTTGTCCCACACAGTCCTCACCTTTTGCGTCATTTCAATTGCCACATCAATGGATGCTATGATGCTATGTCCTATCCTCTATTCTTCCCTAGAGGCGAGCTTGGGTGGCATACAGATATCCCAAAGGGAGAAAATTCTTATGATGATGTGACGGCAGCTCGTGCGGCTCGTCTAGCTCGTTGTGGTAACATTGAGTCATCCCAGTTTAAACCTAATGAGAAAGGGGCAAATGATGCAGGTTAGTGTTCAAATGAGTTACTACATGTACAGTCCATGGTATGCAATATAATTTCTCGTCTTTGGTACCAATCATTTTTCGTTCTCTATGTAGTACTGGAGGCAGACTATGTGTGTCTGTGCAGGACTACTAATGCTACAAATTCCAGATGCGTCCAGGTATATTCAACCCGATCCTCTACGGCAAGCGCATTTTTCAGTAGTTTGCTGTCGACACATATATCAAGATCGAGAACTCTAGATTGGACTATATATGGGGCCATCAAGACAGGATAAGAGCATACCTTTACCAAGGCTTAGTGGATAGCTTGCATGCTGGTGAAGGTAGAACAGACAATGTTGAAAGCGCAAAGTGTTGTCTACGTCATTTATTGGTGGTCCACGTGACATGAGGCGTCGCTATATGGATGTTATGGCCTTGGTACGGGAGTACGGTAAGCTAGACATATTTCTCACAATGACATGCAATCCAAATTAGGATAAGATCAAGCGTGAACTCTACCCTGGCCAGACACCTCGGGATCGTCCAGACCTTGTTGTTCGTGTTTTTAGGGAAAAACTAGAGGAACTCAAGGAGAAGTTGTTGAAAAAGGATATCTTTGGCAAGGTGCGGGCATATGTGTATGTGGTGGAGTTCCAAAAAAGGGGACTTCCCCATGCACACTTCCTGCTGATCATGGAAGGAAAATACAAGCTCACGTGTCCCGAGCAGTATGACCGTCTTATCTCAGCCGAGCTCCCGAACAAGAAGAAGTACCCAAAATTGTATAAGATGGTTGTGAAGCACATGATGCATGGGCCATGTGGTACTTTAAACCCTGCTTGTCCGTGCACAAAGGGTCGTACTACTTGCAAGAATCACTATCCTCGCCCTTTCAATGCGGCTACCACACAGGGAAAGGACTCCTACCCTCTATACAGAAGATGTCAAGATGGTCATACAATAATGGTTCGAAAGGAATGGCTAGATAATAGGTGGGTTGTCCCACACAGTCCTCACCTTTTGCGTCATTTCAATTGCCACATCAATGTTGAGGCATGCGGGAGCATGAAGGCCGTTAAGTACCTTTTCAAGTACATATACAAGGGCCATGATCGGGCATCTATTTCAATGAGAGAGGCTGACAAGACAGATGGCAATGGAGACATAGATGAGATCAAGCAGTATAGGGACGCGAGGTGGGTGACTCCTCCAGAAGCATTGTGGAGGATATATGGCTTTCCATTGAGAGAACATACCATCAGTGATGCAGCTGCAGCTCCATCTTCCAAACATGCACATGGTGTCATTCAAACATGGCCAAGATATCCAAGGAGTAGTTAACCGTGAAGGTGCGGAGGAGTCAATGATTACCGAGTATTTCGAGGCAAATAGATTTCACTCTCAGGATTGTTGTATATTGTATAGGGACTTTCCCGAATGGTATACCTGGCAGACAGGCAAGGAAAAATACCGGAGAAGAAGAAAATATGACAATGGTGGACAAGTTGGAAGAATTGTGTCCGCTCATCCAGCCGAGGGAGAACGCTATTACTTGTGTGTTCTTCTAAGCAATGTCACTGGGGCCACCTCCTATGAGGAACTAAGGACAGTTGATGATGAGATTCTACCAACCTTCCGTGAAGCTGCAGAGAAAAGGGGGTTGATAGAAGGGGACAACACATTGGATGACTCCCTCATTGAATCTACATTGTACGAGATGTCGTCGTCTCTACGAAGGCTTTTTGCAACAATATTGGTACTTTGTGAGCCTAGCGATGTGCGCGGACTCTGGGAGAAACACTTCGAGGCAATGTCGGAAGATTATCGCCGCAATAATTCATCAGAAGTTGTAGTTGAGCAAATGGTTCTCATAGATATCCGGAACATGCTACAGTCAATGGGTAAGGACATAGTTGATTTTCCTCTTCCTCATATCGATAAGGACTTTGGCAGTGCCACCGGTGTGGAAAGGGAGATCTTTGAAGAATCCACCATCGAGATCAATGACGAGGACCTAAATCTATCAGGCGCACTTAATACATATCAAAGGGCCGCCTATGATGAAATTATGTCCGCTGTTGATGGCGATGAGGGCAGTGTGTTCTTTGTGGATGGACCTAGAGGCACTGGAAAGACTATTCTGTACAGAGCACTGCTCGCAACTATACGTGGGGAAAAAAGATTGTTGTGGCAACAGCTACATCCGGTGTAGCGGCTTCAATAATGCCTGGAGGGAGACCGACTCATTCCCGGTTCAAGATACCATTGAACATCAATGATGGTGGTGTTTGTAACTTCACTAAACAGAGCGGGACTGCCATGCTTTTAAAGTCAGCTTCTCTCATTATTTGGGACGAAGCTTCCATGACAAAGAGACAAGCTATGGAGGCGCTAGACAATAGTATGTGTGATATAATCAGCGATGAAATGAGAGATAATATTAGCCGTGTGAACCTTCCCTTTTGTGGAAAGACGGTTGTGTTTGGTGGAGATTTCAGACAGGTCCTCCCAGTTATTCATAAGGGATCAAGAGCTCAGATAATTGATGCATCCTTACGTAGGTCTTACCTTTGGGACTGCATACGTCACCTCAAGCTGGTATGCAATATGAGGGCACATAGTGACCCGTGGTTTGCACAATACCTATTGCGCATTGGTGATGGTAAGGAAGAGACTAATGGTGATGGCAACATCCGCCTTCCAGATGAGATATGTGTGCTGTGTACCGGGAAGAACACTGACCTTGATACACTAATAGAAAATGTGTTTCCCGATCTTGGTGCTAACATGTCAGACCCAAATTACATCACCTCTAGAGCAATATTGTCAACACGAAATGACTGCGTCGATAGAGTTAATTTGAAGATGATCAACATATTCCAGGGAGATGAGATGGTGTACCATAGCTTTGACTTTGCGGTGGATGACCCTCATAACTACTACCCATCTGATTTACTGAACACATTGACCCCTAATGGGCTGCCCCCACATTTGTTGAAGCTCAAGATTAACTGTCCAGTAATATTGCTCAGAAACATTGATCCTGCGAACGGCTTTGCAACGGCACGAGGCTAGTGGTTCGGGGATTCCAAAGGAATGTCATCGATGCAGAATTTGTGTTGGGCCAACATGTTAGAAAGAGGATATTTTTGCCAAGGATCCCACTTTTCCCCTCTGATGAAGAGATGTTCCCTTTTCAGTTCAAGAGGAACCAGTTTCCTATTAGGCTCAGCTTCGCCATGAGGGTTAACAAGGCACAGGGACAGACTATACCAAATGTCGGTATTTACTTTCCAGAGCCGGTGTTTTCTCACGGGCAGCTGTATATCGCGCTATCTATATCCACCTATAGAAAAAAATGTGAAGATTCTTGTCATCCCAGATGTTGGTAATAAGAAAAAAAAGTCAGATGATACCCAAAAAAAGAGATCCAGTTGTCCTGTTGGTACGTACACGAAGAACATCGTCTATAAAGAGATCCTGACATCATAGGCGAGGTATTCGTCACTTAAATATTCAGTAGTCATACTTTTATCTTTTTAAATTAATATGTATACTTATATTTGGAATTATAACTTGCTTTGCGCAGATCAACTTCATTGTGACAATCATGTGTTGCGGAGAAATACATATTGCGGAGATATACATAAACATGTTGTGATTTGATACAAAATATTTTCTGTTTTATGGTTAAACAATGCACTTCAACGTGGAAAGTCTTTCCTGTAATATGTTCGTGTGGAGAAAAACATATCGCCTAAATTATTTTGCAGATTCAAATTTTTGGTGCCAAGTTTTCGTTAACCATTATTATCCTTTCATGAGTAATGCTCTCAATGTTATCACGACGGGAATGTACACATAATGAAGTTACTGACATGAATTATTCGTATCCCGTAGCAACACACGGGCATTTTACTAGTCAAATATACAATTTTGTTTCTTTATAAGGCCACAAACACTTCGTTCACTTTTGTAAGATATTTTAATTTTGATCACATACATTCCAAGATAATTGAATCTAGACTCATTTTATACATAGTTTCGCTCATTTTAATATTTATATGGTCCAAATTAAAATAGTGAGTAGTGTGTGATGACCCATAAGTATAGGGGATCGCAACAGTCTTCGAGGGAAATAAAACCAAAATTTATTGATTCGACACAAGGGTAGCCAAAGAATATTTGTGAGCCTTAACAAGTGAGTTGTCAATTCACCTGCACCTGAAAGTACTTTAGTTCGCAGTGGTTTATCAGGTAACAGTTTTATAGTAGCAGTAGTAATGAAATAATAGCTGCAGTGGAATGAAAACAGCAGCAGTGTTGTTTGAAGTAAATAGCAGAATTAAATATTGTAGGCATAGGGATAGATGAATGGGTGTTGCATGGATATGATAGTTCATATAATAATCAAGACATGGGATTGCAGATAAATAAGATAAAGCATCCAAGCACTAAGTAACCATAAGCATGTGTTCCGTAAATAGTCGTATGTGCTCCCAATGAGAACTTGCACAGCATCTTTTGTCCTACCAGCCCGTTTTCAGCGGGGCCTCAAGGGAACTACTGGTAATTAAGGTGTTCCTTTTAATAGAACACCGGAGCAAAGCATTAACACTCCGTGAACACATGTGATCCTCACATCACAGCCATCCCCTCCGGTTGTCCCAATTTCTGTCACTTCGGGGCCTCGGGTTCTGGACAACGATATGTGTAAACAACTTGCAGGTATGACCAAGAAACAATAATTATCATCATGATTCAATAACATGTTCAGATCTGAGATCATGGCACTCGGGCCCAAAGTGGCAAGCATTAAGCATAACAAGTTGCAACAATGTCAATAGCACTAATAGAAGATACTAGGCACTATGCCCTAACAATCATGGCATTATTACATGAACGATCTCATCCAATCCCTACCATCCCCTTCAGCCTACAGCGGGGGGATTACTCACACATGGATGGGGAAACATGGATGGTTGATGGAGAGGGGTTGGTGATGACGATGGCGATGATCTCTTCCAATTCCCCGTCCCGTCAGGGTGCCAGAACAGGAACTTCTGATCCCCGAATCGAGGTTCGGGGTGGCGGCGGAGCTACGGACTTCTTTCTAGAAAACTATCAAACCCCCTCGGGTTTTAGGGTTGAAGACTATTTGTAGTCGAAAGGGGAGACCGAGGGGGTGTGGGAGTGGCCCACACCACCTGGTGGCGCGGCCTAAGGGGGGCGCGCCGGGGGGTGGTTTGGCCACCTCCTGGCCCCTCTCCGGGTCTCCTTCTGGCTCCCGGGGTCTTCTGGTGTTTTAGGGCCAATGGGGTCTTTTCTGGGCAATTTCACGGAAGTTGATTTTTCTGCACAAAAACGAGACACCAAAGTAATTCTGCTAAAAACAACGTTAGTCCGTGTTAGTTGCATTCAAAACACACAAGTTTAGAGGAAAACAATAGGAAAAGTGTTCGGAAAAGGAGATACGTTTTCGACGTATCAACTCCCCCCAAGCTTAGCTTATTGCTTGTCCTCAAGAAATTCAGTGACAATTGAGTGCGATAAAATACTTTTACGAACACATTTATTTCATATGATGTAAATATGCTCATTATATGATCAAATACTTAATTATGCTCATGATAAGATACATGCAAGATATTGTCACTTAATAGCTATGCAAACTATGAAGAGATAACAACATATTAATAATAAACAACATGAAGCATAACTATTTGCAAGATTGTAATATTCATAATAAGATCTAATAAAGTGGTATCTCGCTTGCCCTTATGTGTGGGGCAAAACATAAATGCCAGGGCACCTCTGAAGTTCAAGGGAAGACTAAATGTCAAGATATCAAAGATACAAGTGTCAAGATTATACCACAATCAATCGTGCTTTGGGACAAACACATCACACTAAGAATGACAATTATGCTCTCAAGAAAGTGCTCAAAGAATATGGTGGATACTCAACATAAAAGTAAAAGAAAGGCCCTTCGCAGAGGGAAGCATGGATCAAATCACGTGCTAGAGATTTTTATTTTATTAAACAGGGGTATTGAAAACATTTTTGAGAGAGGTGTATGCTTACGTCAACGAATGGTAAACGGACAATACAGTACGTCACAAGCCAACTAGATTCACAAGAGCGGCTCCCATATGAAGGACGCATCTGGGTAGAAGGTTATCCCTCTTTCTCTTTTGTTTACACAATTATGCTTTGACTGATAAATCAGGGGCAAAAATAGTGAAGAGATTTTGTGTGTATTAATTTGGGGCTAGGCACCCCGCTGCCAGCTCTTTTATCATTTGGATAAGCGGATAAAGCCACTAGTCCAGGGTGTGAAATCCAATCAACAAGTGAGATAAAGATTCTCTATTTACGTCTCATAAGCTAAAACAGGGGCACCAAACAGGAATAATTTTTAGCAGGTTTTAAAGATAGCACATGAGCAATTTACTTGGAGTGGCGGTTAAATACCACATATAGGTAGGTATGGTGGACACATTTGGCAAACTTTGGTTTTTGCGAGTTGGATGCACGAGTAGAGCTCATACTCAGTAGAGGTGAAGGCTAGCAATAGACAGGGAGCGACAATCAAGAGAGAAACAACTATCATAATCATGTTTGCGATAAAATAAAATTAACCGAGGCATAAAATTGATACTAGAACTCTGAGGCAAAATAAATCATCGAGGCTTATTGACTTCTTGTTTTCAGTCTTAGCATGCGTGAGCATGTGCCAAGTCGATTCAAACGAAACAGTCATAGGAGGCTACCACAATGTCATACCCTTCTACGAATAGAACAATGCGAACAAATATTTATACGATAGGTCATTTACAATTAATGAATTGGAACAAAACATGAGATAGCACGAACTATTAAGCAACCATTAAGTCACATATATCTTATATGAACAAACTAAGCATGCTCACATAGATGGATATATGTACAAAAATGAAAGCAAATAGAGTTCATACCAGCTTCTCACCACAACTTGAGTTGTCATATATCGTCATCATTGCTCTTCACTTGTGGCTCGAATAAAATATAATGAAAACCAAGCTCCAATGGAATCACGGACGACTGTTGAACTCTGCAACAAACTTTACAAAACCAAAGAAGAACAACAAATATTTTTGGGTTTTTCAATTAAAACAAGAACAGAAAGAGAACAAGCAAACAAAGCAAAACATTTTTAGATTTTTGAATATTAAACTGCAACTTAAATGGTAAAGCAACCCAGCTAAAGAAACAAATAGAGAGAAAAAGCAGAAATATTTTTGGTCTTTTTGTGTTTTGAAAAACAAGAACAAAACAATAAAACAAAGAGAAACGAAATAAACGAAAGAAAATGAAAACAAACGAGAGAAATGAAAAAAAAATGAAAGAAACAAAAAGGAGCGAGAGAAAAGAAAACATGGATATACAAAGAACCGGCAGAAACATGATATATAAAGGAGTCTCGATCATGTCTATCTTATTCGCGAACCGTAGGGTGACACACTTAAGGTTCGATGACGCGTTTGAGAGGATACAGAATATCGAAGAATATTTTGGGCAGCACCGAAATTGTGTCGGGGAAAATTGAAATAGTTCAAGGGGTTTTTCGTCGAATGGTTGTTAATAGAATTAACAAATGATTCGAGGTGCTATATGCAAAAGTTTGTTAATAGAATTAACAAATGCTGAAATAAAGAAATAAAAATGTTTTATTTATTTATTGAAGACAAACTCTTGGATTTTCTAAGTGGAGTTTTAAGGGAAAATGAGTGATGTGAGTGGGGCATCCACTCACATGAAGAGGGAAGAGGTGGGGGCACCACCATGGCTGGCTGCACCCCCTCTTGGGCTGCCTCCCCCTCCCCTATAAAAGGAGGGTGAGAGTTCCTCTTCTCACACACACTTGCCCACCTCATTTCCTCTTCACCCGCTGCTCCATTCCATGGTCTCCGGCTTGGCGAAGCCCTGACCGTGGGATTATTCACCACCACCACGCCGTCGTGCTGCTGGAGTTCCGAGGGATCCTCTACTTCCGCGCCCCGCTGGATCGAGGGAACGAAGGTCGTCATCAACCGTACGTGTGACCAATCACGGAGGCACCGGCGGATTGCGGTGCACATCTTCTCGCTATCGGGATCGGTGTGAGTACGACTACGCCAACAACGAGATTTGATCTCGTAGCACTTTGTGTATTCGAGAGTATGTGTTCTCCTTAACCCTCTCTATTTGCCTGTTGCACTTCGTCTCCTAGATTATTTCTTGGCCTTTCGGGTGTCTCGTAGGAATTTTTTTTGTTTTCTATGCAACGACCTCTTTAGCCCACACCTAGGGGTGGCGCGCCCCCCTTGGCCGCGCCACCTAGGGGTGTGGCCACCCTGGCCCACCTCTGGAGGTCATCTTTGGCGTGCCTGGATCCCAGGGAACCCTAAGCCTCATTCCATCCTCGAAGAATTATTCCGCCTGCTGCCGCGGGGTGGAAAACACCCGAGAGAGAAAAGCTCTCTGGTAGGGAGAAATCTGCCGGGGAAATTCCTCTCCGAAGAGGGGAAATCACCGCCATCGTCACCGTCATCGCTCCGGGCATCATCAAGATCGTCATCATCATCGTAATCACCACCAGCACCATCACCCTCATCATCCACCGTCATCCCGCTGTAACAATTAGGGGCCTCTATCGTTGTTTTGCATTAGATCTCTCTCCCGGTGTGGATTACTTGTTAGTAGTTGATGCTTGTGAGATTTATCGGTGTTTGAACTTTATGACCAGATTGTTATCATCCATTATATCACCTCTGATTATGATCCATATGATGTCTTGTGAGTAGTTTGTGTTGTTCTTGAGGACATGGGAGAAGTCAAGTTGTTAGTAGTGAAGTAATGTTGAATAATATTTAATGTTTGACTAGTCAAATGCCCGTGCGTTGCTACGGGAACGTGCATTAGTCTAGCCGATATTGTCTCATTTCAATAAAAAAAGTGAGTCTATAGGAAGACATTTGTGAAACATGTCGATTTATATGCGATAATAAATATAAATATAAATAGATGTTTTTTTTTGCGATTAAAAGTAGCTGATATTAATTTGACAAAATTACAGAAAGGTCCTCACAGAAAAGAAAAATTACAGTCCAAGACTCTTTGCAAACTCAACCACGCCGCCATCCAAGTTGTCGTCGGTGGCGCGCCGTCGCTCCTACTCTCCTTAACGCCCTGGATCGAACCCCGAGCGAGCGGGAAGTCGCCGATCGCCGGCCCCAAAAATTACAGTCCAAGGCTCTTTGCAACTCAACCACGCCGCCATCCAAGTTGTCGTCGGTGGCGCGCCGTCGCTCCTACTCTCCTTAACGCCCTGAATCAAGAGTAGTCCCCGAGCGAGCGGGAAGTCGCCGATCGCCGGCCCCAAAGGGCCTACACCGAAGGACGTCGTCGTCGTCGAACCGAACCGCACGAGCCTCTTCCACGATTTATTCAACTGGATCCATATCCGTCGTCGAGCCACGGAATCCGGCGAGGGAAAGTCGAATCCGGCAGCTCCACAGAACCGCCAACTCGGGAAAGGCAGATCGACGCCGAAACAGCTCGGAGAGCCGCCATCAACGGGGAGATCCACCACCTGCAAAAACACTCCGGTTGCGCCTCCTCCGGCCCTACGCCGCCGGCTGAAAACCCTAAACTTACGTACATTATGTGCATGACGCGAATCGGGGTTCCCCGGTCCTCCCTCCGTCGGAGCGGTCGACGCGGGACGAAACAACTGTCGATTCAGCGCCGGCGAGGTGGAAAGCCTAGGTTCGCTCAAAAATCGCCTCCCTGACGCTTGTGTAGATGGCCTATTTTTGTCACAAAGAGCTCATGGGTTATCTTTATACGCAGAGAGTAGATGACGTCCATAGCACGGAAGTAAAACAAAACCGAGACCTCATGGGTTATAATTTTCTTTTTCTAAATAGTAAAATACTCGTGCATTAAGACATCATTTTAATTTTTATTGCTTTCCATGAAAAACAATGCTAGTTAGGATACAAGTACGCATAGCCAAAAATATGCTTGTAGAAAAAAAAGCAAATCTAGCGAGTAAAGAAGGACCGCATATCTTCTCCTTCCTCACTCCTTCCCCTCACTAATTTCTTAACTTTCCATCACTCCACACACCACCGGTGAGCCGATTCATGCCTCTGGCCGAAAATCTGCACTAAGAAGCTACCGACGAGCCCGCCATGCTTCTCCTTGGAGGTTTGTCAGGACCCAACCCCTCCCCCTGCCTCACATCCAGCAGATGGATGAGTTCGAGATCCTCACTTCCCCTGGCGGACACGGCGGGGTCGGCCTGGCGAGGAAGCTGATTCGGCTGCTGGAGGAGGCAATCGACTGCCCCCTGACACGGCGTTGTTCCGGCCCGCCGGCACCGGTCTGAACCTCCTCGAGCTCGTCATCCTCACGGGTGCTACAGGGTGTTGCTGCTCGCCGTGTTTCTGTCCGCGAGGGGAAGTCGCCATCGTGTTTGCCTCTCACGGGTAAGCCTCCTCGTCCTAGTTATGTGAGCGTTCTGTGTAAATTGTGGCAATTTTTGCTGACAGGACATCCACTATTTCAGCTACTGTTAGTACATCCACTATTTCAGCTACCAGAACATTCTCAGGTTGTCATTAGGAGCAGCGGTGTTGCACTTGAGTGAATGTTCAGTAAAACTATTAGTCTATCACAGCAGCCTATCATTTCTTCAATCATAGGCACCGGACCAGTTCTTCAGGCAAGCACGTCATACATGAATATCCTTGTGACTGAAGCACCGACACTGCATCAGACCAGTTTAATTTTCACTTAATGACTGGTACCTTCGAGGATGTTATTCGTGTTAGAAGATAAACCCATTATCTCAATGGCCTATACGTATGTAAAAATGTGCAAACCCCAATATGCTGAAATTCCCCAGACTTACGGCCCAATATGATTCCCCTCGACAGCCATGGTGTATGTATTGATAAAACATATGATTGTGTACTGAGATAATAAAACCATGTAGTTTTGTCTGTGCACAGCGCGCACTTGATATAAAGCCCCATTTTCTTATCTTCAATCTGATTCATTTATCTAGGCTATCTTATTCCATTGTACAATAAAGGTAGAAACATGAATATTGTAGCGAGACGACATGTTGTCATTACATATCTGAAGGAGTCCTATGTGCTATTAATTAAAGTGTATCATGAAATTTCTTGCTCTCATCCTTCATAGATGTTTTTGTTGTGCTTATTGTTGACATGGTTTTCAGGCAGGTATCTCCATTGTGGGCAGACCCATGAGCAGGCTCTCCTTGCTTTCACTTTCGGTATTAGGCAGATTAACTGCTGCTACAACAAGGTATAAGTTCAGAAGTGGTTATATGTGGTTCATAAATTGATCCAGTGAAGTCATATTGGCAAATAATCTACCAATGATGTCATATTACTATGATACAAACTAAACTTCGGTGGCATCTCTGCTTGTCGAGAAGTTGAAAACAAACATTATGGCATCTTGTTATTCTGAAATATGGTTGTGTTGTGCTAGCATGTAGTCTTGTAGAACCCTGATCAGTTTAGGCTTCTTTCAGGACAAGTTACATGAAAGAAGCAAGGTGGAAGAAAGATCCCCTGATAATATATTATTTTGATGACATGGATAAAAATCCCCAGATTTCACCATTTTATTGTTCAAAGGATTCATCAAACAGGTAATATTTCTCCATCATCTGGTTATATTTCTGCCTAGGAACTGATATAAATGCTCTTCCCTGATCATGGAAATGAGTGTGAACACGTTAATTATAGCGATAAGGTGATAAGGCATCCACGGATTTTTTTTTGGTCGATGCTCTAGCCATGAAGAATGGTTCAGGACACCCACAAAAGAAGCTACAACTTACCAGTTAAAACAAAACGAACCGAAAGAACAGAAATAAAATTAAATTTCATTGGAAAAAAATGTTCGTGTCATATAGCGACTATTACAATGCTTTTCTCTTCACAACACATTGTGGTTATACTCAATTTTGTACATATATTTGCTTTCATAGACCACCAGGCCAATAACATCTGAGAAAAAAAATCATATGAAACTCAACATAATTATAGTACATTTAGCAAATAGTATTTGGTAGCTGCAAGCATTTTGTTCTGCAGACCATAAACCGTGCTAAAATCTGTGAACCACTGTGGTAGCCTAGGGATGACGATTTGTGCCCCTGCTCTATGTATTTCAGTTTTTCACGTAACCTGATGATGAAGTCCGACGGGATGGCTAGTTTGAACGGCCATTTCCAACCTGACGGCTCAAACTCGACACGTTTGAACACATAGATTTCTCCGTCATGAATCAGGTTTTTGAAGTGACCTACCAACTCTTGTGAACAGATTGCCTCCATTTTCATCCCCTAACGGATAAAAAAGAACATCTTAGTGGCATACATGCTCGGTTCATTAAAAAAATACATGGTAGGATAACATGGAATACTTTCAAAGACATGCTGCTTACCCTGATGTCTTCAAGCATAAGGTAGAGGAATCGTCCATCAGTTGTCTGATTTATGCGAGTGCATAAAACCTTGGCTGTTATCTCCCAGGGAAAATGAAGGTTGATGTGATCTGAGTTAACCTCGTCGAATGTTGGATGTCTGCAATGTCGGATGGAATAAATCAATGAGTTATACATGATATATATGACATGACGTTGAAGACACTAAATTTTGCAGGTATACATACATGTTGATCGGAATAGGCTCGGAGGCAGCAGCTGACGGTGCCATCACCCTCTTGGAGCTGGGGTATCGAGCAGCCATGGTGGTAGCGCTGGGTAGTGCTGAGGGGGCGGGGGGAGGGTATGCAGCTCGGTAGTGTTGATGCCTTGGCGGTACTTTATATGGTGTCTGGCGCGCTGATTATTCTCTTTGATTGATTTGTGTCTTTGAATGCCGATTAAATGTAATTATTTTTGTGTTGACTGCTGATTACGCATGGTGCATAATAGAAAGGCACGAAGCGGTGATTACTCCCCCCTCTTTGTTAGGCATGGTGCGGTTTGTCCCAGGCTTACATGGTGCGGATTGGCCCAGATGTATTAAATAGTTAACGTGGTGGGCTTTAGTTATTTTGGGCTTGGCCCGTTTGGTGACCTTATGCGCGTGTAAAGAAGTACGGAGCCAGAGGTTGTGCTGGACGATAGATGACGGGAGGCAGACTACGGAACGAATGGTAACTTTTAAGTAGTAGAGATATTTAAGTTGTGGTGTTATTCTCTTAGTGGTGTCATGTGAAAGTCGACTACATGAAACTTCACCATTTATGGGCCTAGGGGTATGCATCGTGTATTTGGCTACTAATTGTGGGGTTGCCGGAGTGACAGAAACCTAAACCCCGTTAGGATACCATTACACGAGGGAGCGTAGGATCCCGGAGTTTAAAGCTGTGGTTAGATTTATTTCTTAATTACTTTCTTGTAGTTCCGGATGCTTGCAAGGGGTATAATCACAAGTATGTATTAGTATTGGATGGGACGGTATATTAGCATAGGTTCACCCACACAACACTTATCAAAACACCTAACATTATTCAGCTGCATGGAACAAAAGCACTTGACAGAAACCTCCCGTGTGTCCTCGAGAACGTTTGTTAATCATAAGTAAACTCACCGGCTTGTCCTTTGCTGAAGAAAGGATTGGGCCACTTGCTGCAATTATTACTACTGCATTTTCTTTACTCGCACTTGATTTATCTGCAATATCAAAAAACGCTACAAATCTATTTTCTAGTGTTTACAGTTATTCCTTCATCGAAACTGCTTGTCAACACCTTCTGCTCCTTGTTTGGTTCGACACTCTTATTTATCGAAAGTACTACGATACACCCCCTATACTTGTGGGTCATCACTTCTCTCATTACTTCATCATTTAGTTCAATCATTCCCCTCTTCTTGGGTGTTGGTGTTCGTGTTGATACTGGAGTAGGGGTCGGCTCAGGCTCAACCATAGTCCAATCATCATGATTTTGGCTTATTTTAGCCATTAATTCCTCAACTTCTTGTGGAGTTCTTTGCCTGAAAATACAACCAGCACAACTATCCAGGTATGTCCTAGATTCAACGATTAGTCCATTAGAGAATATATCAATAAGTTGATTATTTTCTAGCTTATGCCCAAGTTTAGTCCTAACTAAAGAACAGAACCTTGCCCAAGATACAGGCAATTTCTCTCCTTCCAATTGCTTGAAATTAAATATATTTTGTAAAGCAGCATGTTGAGCACTAGCAGGAAAATATTTCTGAAAGAAAGCATTGGCCAAACCAATAGGACTATCAATAGATCCCGGAGACAAATTATTAAACCAAGGTTTAGCTCCATCTTTTAACGAGAAAGGGAATATTTTAGCAACAAAGTAGCTACGTTTCTTAAGATCACTAGAGAATAAACTACTCAAAGAGGAGAGCTCATTCATATGTTTCATAGCACTTTCATTTTCAGTACCACAGAAAGGTTCTTTCTCAACAATAGATATATAAGATAAATCAAGAGACAAATCATAATCCTTATCCCTAATATTAATAGGAGAGGTGGCAAACTTAGCATCAGGAGATAATTTATAGTTAACAACACGACTTTCAATAAGACTTATAACAACATCTTTATCCTTCATAGCATGTATTTCATCAATAAGATCATCATTAAGTTCAATATAGGAATCATCAAAATCATCACTAGGATTTTCTCTAAACTCAGGTGAAACAGCAGGAGTAACATGATTTTTATCAGGAGTTTCAGTGTTTGCAATATTTTTAGCTTTATCAATAGTAGCATCTAAGAAAGGACCGAGAGAACCACTCTCATCAAGCACAGTAGAAGCATCATCAAAAGTATCAGAAGTATTTTCAGATTCAGGAGAAGTAGCATGTGTATCATGTGTATGTGGTGGTGTAAGCAGCTTACTCATAACAGACGGTGAATCAAGAGCAACAGAGGTGTTCAGAGTTGTGCCTCTTCTTGTAGTGGATGGTAATATAGGAAACTTTCCATCACGAGTCTTACCCATGATGAATGATTGGCAGTAGATAATAGTACTCTCCGGTGAGCTCGCAAATAAAGATATTCTCCCCGGCAACAGCGCCAGAAAATAGTCTTGATGACCCACAAGTATAGGGGATCGCAACAGTCTTCGAGGGAAGTAAAACCCAAATTTATTGATTCGACACAAGGGATGCCAAAGAATATTTGTGAACCTTAACAAGTGAGTTGTCAATTCACCTGCACCTGAAAGTACTTTTGGTCGCAGTGGTTTATCAGTAGTAACAGTTTTATAGTAGCAGCAGTAATGAAATAATAGAAGATGTGGAATGAAAACAAGAGCAGTGGTGTTTTAAGTAAACAACGGGATTAAATACTGTAGGCATAGGGATAGATGAACGGGCATTGCATGGATAAGATAGTTCATATAATAATCAAGACATGGGCATTGCAGATAAATAAGATAAAGCATCCAAGTACTAAGTAACCATAGGCATGTGTTCCATAAATAGTCGTACGTGCGCGCAATGAGAACTTGCACAACATCTTTTGTCCTACCAGCCCGTTTTCAGCGGGGCCTCAAGGGAACTAATGGTAATTAAGGTGTTCCTTTTAATAGAACACCGGAGCAAAGCATTAACACTCCATGAACACATGTGATCCTCACACCACAGCCATCCCCTCCGGTTGTCCCAATTTCTATCACTTCGGGGCCTCGGGTTCCGGACAACGATATGTGTAAACAACTTGTAGGTACGATCAAGAAACAATAATTATCATCATGATTCAATAACATGTTCAGATCTGAGATCATGGCACTCAGGCCCAAAGTGGCAAGCATTAAGCATAACAAGTTGTAACAACGTCAATAGCACTAATAAAAGATACTAGGCACTATGCCCTAACAATCACGGCATTATTACATGAACGATCTCATCCAATCCCTACCATCCCCTTCAGCCTACAACAGGGAATTACTCACACATGGATGGGGGAAACATGGATGGTCGATGGAGAGGCGTTGGTGATGAAGATGGCGATGATCTCCTCCAATTCCCCGTCCCGGCAGGGTGCCAGAACAGGAAATTCTGATCCCCGAATCGAGGTTCGGGGTGGCGGCGGAGCTACGTACTTCTTTCTGGAAAACTATCGAACCCCCTCGGATTTTAGGGTTGAAGGCTATTTGTGGTCGAAAGGGGAGACCGAGGGGGTGTGGGAGTGGCCCACACCACCTGGTGGCGCGACCTAAGGGGGGCGCGCTGGGGGGTGGTTTGGCCACCTCCTGGCCCCTCTCCGGTCTCCTTCTGGCTCCCGGGGTCTTCTGGTGTTTTAGGGCCAATGGGGTCTTTTTTGGGCAATTTCCCGAAAGTTGGTTTTTCTGCACAAAAAGAGACACCAAAGTAATTCTGTTGAAAACAGCGTTAGTCTGTGTTAGTTGCATTCAAAACACACAAGTTTAGAGGAAAACAATAGGAAAAGTGTTCGGAAAAAGAGATACGTTTTCGACGTATCAGTGTGTCTTATAAAAGTGAACGAAGGGAGTATATAGTGTATCCAAAATACATGGATGCAACATCATAAAATTTGAGACTAAACACGACTTGAGATAAACATAACAAACTCGGTATCAATATCACTAACATATCTAATTCACTGCTCAGTTTAAATTATTATTATTCACAAAAATCAATATTTGTTGTCATGATATGTTTTTATATTCTGGCTTGAAAGTAAGAAATTTGATAGAGAGATGTTGTGTTCACATATATGCAATTTTTAATCAGGTTTTTTTTACGGTTTGCATATAAGTCTCGATATTGGGTTTTGATGCATCAAGAACCTTGGTGCACCGCATATGTCCTCCTTACGGAGAGTATCTCCTGCAGAGAGCTCTCCGTTGCACCCGCTACAACCGATAATGGTAAGTGGTCTAGAAGTGTGATAAGATTTTAAAAGAAAAAGTTATAGACACACCCTATAACTATGATGGCACAAAATTATAAGTCTAAATTCAAGACATGGCAGCACAAAAAGGAACAAAAATATGTGCCAAGAATGAAAATGGGTTAAATTTATATGAATTTGTATTATCTACAATTCGCGGGGAGATTTAGTTTTTTTTCTCAACTCTAGTTTGAATTTAGATTTAAAACTTTATAAAAAAAATTGGTGGGACTTTATTCCATATTTTTCAAAGATTATGTAACTTTTAAATAGGGCTACTATCAGTGCCAAGCTAGTATGGGCGTCATCGGACGGCGCGGCCACCAATATTATAGTGATAAGAAAGTTCTAATAGAGCTCCAATGTAGACAAACTTCTATCTAGCCATTCAATTTTGCATTGATATTCATGCATAGAAATTATCTTTTTCTCTCAAACAACATACAAAAAATTACATGTAAAAAAGCACAATAGTAGTACTATGTGTAGTTTTTTTTGTATCGTGTTGTAACACAAGTGTGAAAGGTGATAAAACTTATAAAAAAACTCGATGTTTTAGATATTTATGGAGCTCCAAGAAATTTGGAAAAAAATCACATTATGGAATTAATGTGTTTTCTATCTGTAAAGTTTCAAATTCATAAATTGTGGGCTTTGCGCAAAGCAAAAAAAAATATATCTACAATTGAAGCTAAAAAGCCAGGATAGATCTTAGTGAAAGGACATTTTGGTTCTCAACCTATTTTGTGTGTTTCATAACAACATAAGTGATATCTAACCGTGTGCTAAGTGATGTGAGGATAAAAGATGATATAGCACAAGACGGTGATTATCCCCCTTGAAAGGATAAAAGATTGAAGATGGTGCCTGTAGTTTCATAAGGAATAGATATCTTCTTATAGGGTGCCATAGTAGATAGAGGGGTTCAACAAAGGATACATTGGGGAAATCAATCACATACCTACACTCCCACATACCCCATATACAACTCCAAGCCCCCCACAAGAGATCACACGAAGAAATATAGGGGAACCCTACCAAGTCAAATTTTGGTCCGGAATATTCTGGGTTGAATCCGAACTCAACGTCCCCACGCTGTGTTAGTCATTCGGAAATATCCGGATTTTTCCGAGCCTAGAAAATTCCAAACTGAATCCGAACTAACATCCCCACGTTTTGTTAGCCATTCGAAAATGTCTCGATTGGTCCGGAATATTCTAAGCCCGGAAAATTCCGGATCTAATCCGAGCTCATCGTCCCCAAGTTCTATTAGCCATTAGAAATTTCCCAGATTAATTCAACCTGTACGGAATAATCCGGACCTATCCGAAAAATTCCGGAATCAATGGGTCTGGACTAAAAAACGGCTAGTTTTCTTGGTGAAGTATAAAGAGGGTGCCTCTTCTTCCTCAAGATGCACCACGACCAGAAATACATCCCCATAATTGTTCAAGAGTTTAAACTCCATAGATATATCTCTCTAGCCACTCAAACAATTATCCCTTTAGGGATTTGAGAGAGAAGACCTAGATCTACATTTCCACCCAAGTGATTTGATTTCCCCCTTGATTCCATTGTGGAACTTGCTACTCTTGGGTTTGTTGGAACCCTAGAGGTTGTTGGTACTTTGAGTCTTTGGTAGACACAAAGACATTGTCGAAAGCCACCAATTGAGTTGTGGTGTATGCCTCGGCCTTAAAGCATCAAGTTTTGGTTGATCGGTGGATTTGGTGATGGCCCTCCAAGTTGTGGAGTGTGCTTCAACCTTATGAAGGTTCTATTTGTCAACCTCAACGGAAATATAGTGATTCGTGCCTACCCACTTTGGGGATTAGACACGAAGGAGATATGGTCTGCCATTTGACGGCTATTCGGTGTTCCACTTTGGTGGCACCGCACAGCTCCAGCGGAGACTAGATCCATTGTGCAGTGAACTTTGGGATAAATCTTCGCGACATTATGTTCGGTTATTCATCAACTTACTGTAACATCCCTGATTTTTTGGAAAAATAAAAAATCACAAAAATTTGAAACTTTTTGTTTTCATGATCAAGGAAGTCACCAAAAAAAAATAAAAGGAGGTAATAAAAGAAAACAATATGTAAATTGGAATAGAGAATCCAAATTTCCTTAATTCCATAAACCCTAAAGCCTATCTCTAAACTAAAATGTGTTTCCTCATGTGAATAAAATATTTTCTTAGCAAACATCTTTACCAAACATGTATTCAACTCAGCTACCTTTTTTTTAAATGTTTATGATAATTAAAAAATCAGATAGTTACTATCTCTAATATTTTCTCCTTGCCTCCAAGAAATTATGTCACTATCATTATTAACCTCGAATGGATAAAAGTTGGTTATTTCTTTTCCAAGTATTATGTCAATCAACAAAACAATAAAGCGTTATATAAATTATTTGGTTATGAAAACAAGTAAATTACTTTGGTAAAAAATGTTTTCAATTGGGAAAACAACATCTTCATTTGAGAAAATCTCTCTGCTCTTACTCACCCTCAATTTGTAATTTATTAATAAATCCTCAATTTTTTTGATAAGATACCATAAGTGAATTGATCTTATGTTGAAAATATTTTAGAGGGACTAGAAAACAATAATTTGAACCATAGAAATATTTTATAAAATCATTTACATCATATTTATATAATGAACCCTCTTTTTCTATTAAGTAACTATTCATGTTTTCATCATATTTAAAAAAAAATTAAAGATGAAAACACTTTGATTTGGTTTTGTAAAATAGTATTTGATAATTATAAAGCTACTGAAAATTTGTTTGACAAATATTTATATTTTATAATATTTCTAAATGAAAAATCACATTAAGTTACTATTAGGGAATTATTCAAAATTCCAAATTCAAAAATAAAAATGTGTTTAAAAGTTTACAAAAATGGTACTGTTAGAAAGTATTTGAAATAATATGATGTTAGAATTTTTGTTTCATGTTAATTGGATTTATAAAACAGAAGATATAAAATAAATGACAAAACAGAAATAAAAAGAAAACTAAATGGCTGGGTGATGTCATGATGACGTCAGCGTCATCAAGCCCTAGCCGTTTCCATTTTGGCCGAATTCAATCTCCATGAATTCGTCGGTTACAGGCCCGATTGATGGCCGTAAAGCCTGCCCCTTAAATATCCTCCCCCTCCTCTCCATTTTCCCTCTGGAACCTATTTGGATCGTGCCCCGAAATTCTCCCAATCGCTCGTCGGAGTTCCTCTCAGCCGTCGCCGTACTTCGTCGTCTCCGACCAATGTAACCACCCTCTGCCCCCATTTTGCTTCCCTATTGCTTCCCCGTGTCCTTGCGCACGTTTTGATGCACCTTCTCGTCCTTTGGTGCAGTGAAGCGACGAGTACGAGCTCACCGGAGCCCCGACGCCGCCAACTGCACTGCACCGTCGATAGCCGCCGTCTCCGAGCAAGCCGTGGCCACCAACCTCTCTGCCTCGTCGTGTCTCACCTCCCTGTGGTCTCCGTCGAGCTCAAACACCACCGGAGAAGCCCCGCTGTCCGAGCCCGAGAGCAGCGCTGCCGTCCCCTCTCTTTCCGGCGTCATCCCGGCAGCCCGCCGACGAGGTGAGATCCCGACCAGTCCCTGGCCGTTAGATTTAGATCGGAGCGCCCAAGTTAGAACACTTACCGAAGAGGTATCGACGAATCACAGAGCGCCACGTCTGGCGCGCGTTAAGTTCCTTATTCGTCGCTCGGTGCAGCGCGTAGACGGCCCAAGACCAACTGTTATCTGTCGCCCGGTGCAGCGCATAGTAGCCCAATCTCTGTTTTTCTCCCGGAATAGAAAATAAATAGTAATATTTGCAGAATAGTCCCTAGAACTTAGAAATATCATATCTTTTTAACCATAAGCCCAAATTTAGCAAACTTGGACTTTTTGAAATCCCCTGGATCTGTAGAATCTTTTAGCACTGTTAAAATTCAAATTTAATAAATCCAAAAATATGCTTGTTCAAATGTTTGTTTGATGAATTTTGGCATAATTCAAATTCTACAAATCCAAAAATTGCAAATAAAATATATTTGGAAACCTTAGGATGTGTACTTTCATACCCTCTGCCCCAAAATAATTTTTGATCAAATTAAATTTGAAATTAGAATTTAGTTGTCCAATTGAGTATTTTTTGACATAGAATTAATTCTATAAATATTTTCAATATAGTTCCTCTTGCAAATTTGTTCCTTTTGGTAACCTTGAACTAGAGACCACTTTGTATAAACCCCTTTACCATATTAGAACCATTTTCATGAAGACTTGGCAAAATTATCACACATATGTTTCACCTCATGATAGTCGTGTCTTAGAAATTGTTTTCATCATCTATTCTTTGATGTTATGGCTATTTGGAGCCAATACCAAGTCCCTAAAAGACCAAGTAGTGAACCTCAAACACTAGTACCTTAGTTTTATATCTACTTCCCCACTCTCCATTCTTGCTTCAAGAATTCATCAAGTTAGTCAAATAGAGATCAAGACTCAAGCACAAGAAGGAACTCCATCTTCAACTTGGTGACAACATGAAGAAATTTTGAAGAAAATACTCCAGCACTAGAAGCAACTCAAGGAAGTACAAGTGTGAAGAAATCCAGAAGAAAACATCTCCCTCTCTCATTCTATCTTTCTTCCTATTTTCTTTCTCTTGACTTAGTGGTTTTTTGTGCCCATCCCATACCCAAACCAAATTAGTGGAGTGAAATCCATGAAGAAATCTATCAAGATCAAGAGAAGAATCCATCCAAGGAAAAGACTACAATAGAAGCATGAAGATGATCTTCGAGAAGACAAGCATGTGAAGACTTGGAGCCATCCACACAAGTTGAAGAATAACAAGTTGTTTTGTCCAGACCTTGACCCAAATGGAAAAGACCAAGACTTTAACTTGTTATCTCCTTTTTTATGAAGTTAGTTGAACCTAGACCTAGCCTAAACCAAAATGGAAGGACTAACTTAGATCACTCAAATGTTTTGATGAAAACAACTAAGTGTTACACTTTGTATTGTGATACTTTAGTTAAAATAGTGAGATCACCTTGGTGAACTCTTGGTACTTCTTAGATAAATATGTTTCCAATAAAGTTGATCACTACAAACTCAACCTAGTCCAACCCAAGTAAACCCTTGGAATTTCCTTAACAAGTTTTGAACTCAAACCTTGACCTTGTCCTAGCCAACTTGGTTAAACCCCTTTGGATATGTTAGCTGCTCTGTATGTGTTCTACAGTTGTATGTTTGTTTGCTAGGATGCTTGTTTATTTTGTTTTTGTGTTTTCAATTAATAGATTGTACGGAGAGCAACGATCTTTTGTGAAGAGTGTGAATTCTTCACCAACTTCAACAGGGCAAGTAACACACCATCAACTACCCATTATTTTATATATACATTAGTTGATTTTTGAGTAGTATGCATGATAGGAAATTTTAATAAGTTATATTATGCTATGCTATTATCCTAGTAGTGTGTAGCCATCTCTTTTACCCTTGTCATTTTGATAGCCTTAGAACTTAGTAGATGCTATGCAATATTACAAGATGGTTTTAATAGATGTGGAGGAAAAATTCTAAGTATAACTAATAAATGAACCACCTGGGTGGAAGTGGTAAGACTGGATTTTGTTGAGTGTTTCCTCAGGGCCCTTATCTAAGTGTTATTCCACTTGAGGTTGTCACTTGCGGATGGCCACCCAGGAACAAAGATATTACTATGTCCCTCTAAGTCTAGTAGCTTACCGTGCAGCCTTTTGACATATGGGCTCTGTCTTGATCAACTAAGTTGTGAGAGTTCAGCCCAGGCTTGACTAGCAGATGTAGCAAAATTTTAGGTGGAACGGTCTTGCCGGTGGGTTTGGACTTCTTCTTCTGAAAGATATCGTCTCAATTCTCTCCTTTCCATGATGCACTCCGGGTGTATAGGATGTTTGGGATAATTGAAGACAAAGGGTGAAAGTGCACAACCTCTGCAGAGTCAACAAACTAAGATCTTAGCCGTGTCCCCGGTTATGGACAACTATGAGCAGCTGGACAAGGATTGACGGAAGAATCTCATCATCAATTTCAATAAGTAAAATTTTGACCAAGTGAAGAGTATTGTGGTGCTTGGATCTCAATCCAATGTTGCCACCCCTTTGAAAAGAAAAGTTTGTTTTACAAAAGAGATAGGACAAAACTGGCTTTATGCAAACTTAGCCTAAACTCCACTCAGCCAAATAAGCATGTAGTATTAGTCTTGCCATTTATATCCACCATAGTGTTACTTGCCAATACATTAAATTGTATTGGCTCCCTTGTGGATGCATATTCCATATTGTAGATGTTTCTGAAGACAAGTGAGGATTTCGTTTAGGATCTCGAGACTATCGCCAACATGTTTTGCCTGTGGCACATGAAGAAGATGGGCTCAATGTTGTACTATGTTTTCCGCTGTAATTCTTTGTTTTCTGCTAGTCTTCTAAGACTATGCAAGTTGTAATCCTATTTTGTAAAGACTGGATCATGCGATGTAATAGAATTTGATGCATTTGCATGATATTTCATTTTGTACCGTGGTGCTAGCAATTGATCTAGGGACTAGCACAATAACACATATGTTCTTACATTATTTAAATGTGGTAACGCTACAAAATGGTATCAGAGACATTGTGTTGCCTGTAGAATTCGAGACCCTTAGGCTTGGAAGCCATTTTTGATCATGTTATTATCTCCTTAGAGTATTTTGGATCCTAGCGGCATAGTGAGATGAAGCGTCCCGGACAACTTTACGTGTCCACAGACACGAGACCGTTCCCTGATTGGCTAGCGGGTGCCAGTATCTCTCACTATAGTTAATATACAATTTGCAACAAGTTGTTAATAACCCCTTGATCACCCTTGGATTGAAAACTTACTATGTTCAAACTTTTTAGAAACAAAACAATCATCTTAATTCTTCTCATATCATCTCATCTATTATCACCTTCAAAATTTCCTAGATGACCTCCTCCTCAATACCCTCAAGGCAAGATTGTTTGTGACCATACCATGAAGTGCAAGAAGTGTTTTCACCACATGAAGACCTACACTCAAGACAATTGAAGAAACTTGGAGATATACCTAGACTTCACAACAATCAAGAACACCTCAAGGCAATGAGAGAAGAATCTGAAGAAAACTCAAGAAGATATAGATGAGACCACCAATCTAGTTTATTAGAACAACGTTAACACGATTAGTGTATTGATCATACTTTCGAGTATAGTATGACAATACTAGTTGTTTTCTAAAACTTGGTTTTTTGGTGTGATGATTGTGTTGCTATATGTTTGCTATGTGTTGGTTGTAAGATGAGTTTCCCTGATCTGAAATGTTTGGATAGGAACCTTCCTTAGCTATCTTTCTAACCTCTACTCATCTTTCTTAAAACCCCAAAACAGATGCCTAGCCATAATGCCAACAACCCGGAGAACTCAATAGAAATGCAGATGCTACTAGAAGGTCAAACTCAGCTGATGAAACTGATGACCCACAACCAAGCAAGCAACCCCAATATGGAGTTAACACCAGGAATGCAACAAGTGTTGGATACTCAATCACAGATAGTGAAGATGATGTCCCAAAACTTGGCCAATAGTGAAAACAATCAGCCTCTGATAACTAGAGATAACCAGGAGATAGAAGAAGAAATGTTGTCAACACTCAAAGCCTGCAAAGCTTGTGGAGAGATAGGACACTATTCCAAAGATTGTCCAGATGAGTGGCCCCGTGGTGATGTAAACAACTCAACTGAAGGATACTTCACTCAAATTACTTGTTTTCTGTGTGAAGGAATAACACATGTTCCAACACAATGTCCACTTTACCCCATGGTACAAAAAGTTGGACAACATGCCATAGTGGGAATGCTTAGTGCACTCCAAGAGAACTTAGGAAAACCAGAAGTGAAGGGAAAACGCAAATTAGATACTATTCAGATGGACCATGTCAGGATTGATACTAGAACCAAGACTACACCACATCCATATTCATCCAAACACTCCACCAAGAATTGCTATTCTTGTGAAGAAGATGGACATTTATCTAGAAATTGTCCCAACAAGAAACCCAGACCTTCAACCAACATAGTTGAGTATACTGGACAACAGTATGAAGACATGATGGCCAATATTACACCAATAAAAAGGAAGAAGGACCTAAGCAAAGTCACTTGTTTTCAGTGCAGAGATACAGGACATTATGCCAATGACTGTCCTGAAAAGGGACTTCAAAACCCCAACTACATCAGCCAAGTGACATGCTTCAAATGCAGAGATAAAGGACACTATGCAAATAATTGCCCTCAAAAGGAGAAGGAAGGAAATATGACTCTATGAAGGAAGGAGGATAAGGCATGAAGAAGTATATCACTAAGAAGGAATCTTAGGCAAAGTTTTATGTTGAAAATAAATTCATTTTCCTTAGAAGTTCTTCAAGTGTAATAAACCACAATAAATGTCTGAGAAATGAGTTCCCATTATAATGATATGTTGTTGTGAAATCCTCTCAACTTGGTCCTTTGTTTGACCCAAAGAGTGACCCCTCAGTGTCAAAGGTAGTTCAACATGCCTATGTTGGTCTACAGCTCTACCGCGAAAGAAAGTTCTACTCAAGCCAATGTGGAATCCATCTACACTCCAATCTAATGAAAATAGACTATCCAGAAAAGTTTCTTTTAAGGGTGGTATCCCCAGTTGTTCTGGAAACCAATCACCCAGACCTATCTTTCTAACCTTCCCAAATCTCGGGAAGATATTTCTTTTAAGGGTGGTAGTCTGTAACATCCCTGATTTTTTGGAAAAATAAAAAATCACAAAATTTGAAACTTTTTGTTTTCATGATCAAGCAAGTCACCAAAAACCAAATAAAAGGAGGTAATAAAAGAAAACAATATGTAAATTGGAATAGAGAATCCAAATTTCCTTAATTCCATAAACCCTAAAGCCTATCTCTAAACTAAAATGTGTTTCCTCATGTGAATAAAATATTTTCTTAGCAAACATCTTTACCAAACATGTATTCAACTCAACTACCTTTTTTTAAGTGTTTATGATAATTAAAAATCAGATAGTTACTATCTCTAATATTTTCTCCTTGCCTCCAAGAAATTATGTCACTATCATTATTAACCTCGAATGGATAAAAGTTGGTTATTTGTTTTCCAAGTATTATGTCAATCAACAAAGCAATAAAGTGTTATATAAATTATTTGGTTATGAAAACAAGTAAATTACTTTGGTAAAAAAATGTTTTCAATTGGGAAAACAACATCTTCATTTGAGAAAATCTCTCTGCTCTTACTCACCCTCAATTTCTAATTTATTAATAAATCCTCAATTTTTTTTGATAAGATACCATAAGTGAATTGATCATATGTTGAAAATATTTTAGAGGGACTAGAATAGAATAATTTGAACCATAGAAATATTTTATAAAATCATTTACATCATATTTATATAATTAGCCCTCTTTTTCTATTAAGTAACTATTCATGGTTTCATCATATTTAAAAAAAAATTAAAGATGAAAACACTTTGATTTGGTTTTGTAAAATAGTATTTGATCATTATAAAGCTACTGAAAATTTGTTTGACAAATATTTATATTTTATAATATTTCTAAATTAAAAATCACATTAAGTTACTATTAGGGAATTATTCAAAATTCCAAATTCAAAAATAAAAATGTGTTTAAAAGTTTACAAAAATGGTACTGTTAGAAAGTATTTGAAATAATATGATGTTAGAATTTTTGTTTCATGTTAATTGGATTTATAAAACAGAAGATATAAAATAAATGACAAAACAGAAATAAAAAGAAAACTAAATGGATGGGTGATGTCATGATGATGTCAGCGTCATCAAGCCCTAGCCGTTTCCATTTTGGCCGAATTCAATCTCCATGAATTCGTCGGTTACATGCCCGATTGATGGCCGTAAAGCCTGCCCCTTAAATCTCCTCCCCCTCCTCTCCATTTTCCCTCTGGAACCTATTTGGATCGTGCATCGAAATTCTCCAAATCGCTCGCCGGAGTTCCTCTCAGCCGCCGCCGTACTTCGTCGTCACTGACCAATGTAACCACCCCTGCCCCCATTTTGCTTCCCTATTGCTTCCCCGTGTCCTTGCGCACGTTTTGATGCACCTTCTCGTCCTTTGGTGCAGTGAAGCGACGAGTACGAGCTCACCGGAACCCCGACGCCGCCAACTGCACCGCACCGTCGATAGCCGCCGTCTCCGAGCAAGCCGTGACCACCAACCTCTCTGCCTCGTCGTGTCGCACCTCCCTGTGGTCTCCGTCGAGCTCAAACACCACCGGAGAAGCCCCGCTGTCCGAGCCCGAGAGCAGCGCCGCCGTCCCCTCTCTTTCCGGCGTCATCCCGGCAGCCCGCCGACGAGGTGAGATCCCGACCAGTCCCTGGCCGTTAGATTTAGATCGGAGCGCCCAAGTTAGAACACTTACCGAAGAGGTATCGACGAATCACAGAGCGCCACGTCTGGCGCGCGTTAAGTTCCTTATTCGTCGCTCGGTGCAGCGCGTAGATGGCCCAAGCCCAACTGTTATCTGTCGCCCGGTGCAGCGCATAGCAGCCCAATCTCAGTTTTTCTCCCGGAATAGAAAATAAATAGTAATATTTGCAGAATAGTCCCTAGAACTTAGAAACATCATATCTTGTTAACCATAAGCCCAAATTTAGCAAACTTGGACTTTTTGAAATCCCCTGGATCTGTAGAATCTTTTAGCACTGTTAAAATTCAAATTTGATAAACTTAAATTTGTTAAAATTCAAATATGCTTGTTTGATGAATTTTGGCATAATTCAAATTCTACAAATCCAAAAATTGCAAATAAAATATATTTGGAAACCTTAGGATGTGTACTTTCATACCCTCTGTCCCAAAATAATTTTTGATCAAATTAAATTTGAATTTAGAATTTAGTTGTCCAATTGAGTATTTTTTGACATAGAATTAATTCTATAAATATTTTCAATATAGTTCCTCTTGCAAATTTGTTCCTTTTGGTAACCTTGAACTAGAGACCACTTTGTATAAACCCCTTTACCATCTTAGAACCATTTTCATGAAGACTTGGCCAAATTATCACACATATGTTTCACCTGATGATAGTCATGTCTTAGAAATTGTTTTCATCATCTATTCTTTGATGTTATGGCTATTTGGAGCCAATACCAAGTCCCTAAAAGACCAAGTAGTGAACCTCAAACACTAGTACCTTAGTTTTCTATCTACTTCCCCACTCTCCATTCTTGCTTCAAGAATTCATCAAGTTAGTCAAATAGAGATCAAGACTCAAGCACAAGAAGGAACTCCATCTTCAACTTGGTGACAACATGAAGAAATTTTGAAGAAAATACTCCAGCACTAGAAGCAACTCAAGGAAGTACAAGTGTGAAGAAATCCAGAAGAAAACATCTCCCTCTCTCATTCTATCTTTCTTCCTATTTTCTTTCTCTTGACTTAGTGGTTTTTTGTGCCCATCCCATACCCAAACCAAATTAGTGAAGTGAAATCCATGAAGAAATCTATCAAGATCAAGATAAGAATCCATCCAAGGAAAAGACTACAATAGAAGCATGAAGATGATCTTCGAGAAGACAAGCACGTGAAGACTTGGAGCCATCCACACAAGTTGAAGAATAACAAGTTGTTTTGTCCAGACCTTGACCCAAATGGAAAAGACCAAGACTTTAACTTGTTATCTCCTTTGTTATGAAGTTAGTTGAACCTAGACCTATCCTAAACCAAAATGGAAGGACTAACTTAGATCACTCAAATGTTTTGATGAAAACAACTAAGTGTTACACTTTGTATTGTGATACTTTAGTTAAAATAGTGAGATCACCTTGGTGAACTCTTGGTACTTCTTAGATAAATATGTTTCCAATAAAGTTGATCACTACAAACTCAACCTAGTCCATCCCAAGTAAACCCTTGGAATTTCCTTAACAAGTTTTGAACTCAAACCTTGACCTTGTCCTAGCCAACTTGGTTAAACCCCTTTGGATATGTTAGCTGCTCTGTATGTTTTGTACAGTTGTATGTTTGTTTGCTAGGATGCTTGTTTATTTTGTTTTTGTGTTTTCAATGAATAGATTGTACGGAGAGCAACGATCTTTTGTGAAGAGTGTGAATTCTTCACCAACTTCAACAGGGCAAGTAACACACCATCAACTACCCATTATTTTATATATGCATTAGTTGATTTTTGAGTAGTATGCATGATAGGAAATTTTAATAAGTTATATTATGCTATGCTATTATCCTAGTAGTGTGTAGCCATCTCTTTTACCCTTGTCATTTTGATAGCCTTAGAACTTAGAAGATGCTATGAAATATTACAAGATGGTTTTAATAGATGTGGAGGAAAAATTCTAAGTATAACTAATAAATGAATCACCTGGGTGGAAGTGGTAAGACTGGATTTTGTTGAGTGTTTCCTCAGGGCCCTTATCTAAGTGTTATTCCACTTGAGGTTGTCACTTGCGGATGGCCACCCAGGAACAAAGATATTACTATGTCCCTCTAAGTCTAGTAGCTTACCGTGCAGCCTTTTGACATATGGGCTCTGTCTTGATCAACTAAGTTGTGAGAGTTCAGCCCAGGCTTGACTAGCAGATGTAGCAAAATTTTAGGTGGAACGGTCTTGCCGGTGGGTTTGGACTTCTTCTTCTGAAAGATCTCGTCTCAATTCTCTCCTTTCCATGATGCACTCCGGGTGTATAGGATGTTTGGGCTAATTGAAGACAAAGGGTGAAAGTGCACAACCTCTGCAGAGTCAACAAACTAAGATCTTAGCCGTGTCCCCGGTTATGGACAACTATGAGCAGCTGGACAAGGATTGACGGAAGAATCTCATCATCAATTTCAATAAGTAAAATTTTGACCAAGTGAAGAGTATTGTGGTGCTTGGATCTCAATCCAATGTTGCCACCCCTTTGAAAAGAAAAGTTTGTTTTACAAAAGAGATAGGACAAAACTGGCTTTATGCAAACTTAGCCTAAACTCCACTCAGCCAAATAAGCATGTAGTATTAGTCTTGCCATTTATACCCACCATAGTGTTACTTGCCAATACATTAAATTGTATTGACTCCCTTGTGGCTGCATATTCCATATTGTAGATGTTTCTGAAGACAAGTGAGGATTTCGTTTAGGATCTCGAGACTATCGCTAACATGTTTTGCCTGTGGCACATGAAGAAGATGGGCTCAATGTTGTACTATGTTTTCCGCTGTAATTCTTTGTTTTCTGCTAGTCTTCTAAGACTATGCAAGTTGTAATCCTATTTTGTAAAGACTGGATCATGCGATGTAATAGAATTTGATGCATTTGCATGATATTTCATTTTGTACTGTGGTGCTAGCAATTGATCCAGGGACTAGCACAATAACACAGATGTTCTTACATTATTTAAATGTGGGAACGCTACACTTAACTTTACTTATTTTACAAGATACTTGCTTACATATCTAGTTCTAGTTGTATTTTGCTCATCATATAGGATTGGTCACATAGTTGCATAATTTAGACAATCTATATTTGAGCGAGGCTAAATTGAAAAATAAAGTAAAATTTGTAGTTGCCTATTCACCCCCCCTACTCAACCTCTTCGATCCTTTAAATTGGTATCAGAGCTTCGACTCTTTATTTAAGTCTTTACCACCTAAAGAGGAGGATGGCGGAAACTATCACCATGGATGCTATTGAAAAGCTTATCGAGTCCATGTGTGAGAGATCCGAAAAGAGGATGGAGAATTTTATAAATTCTAAAATGACATCCTCGTCTAGTAAGGACTCTAACGAGGAAGAACTATATGAGAATAGAATTCCCAAAACTCATTCAAGAAAGGACACAGCCAATGGTAAAAATTCAAATCATATGCATGCTCTTGGTCATATGTATAACATTGCTCCTAATATTCAACATCCACATGTAAACAATCTTGGTGCACCTAATTTAGTAGATAGCTCTCGTTTTACTAACACTATTAGGAAAACCCCTACCGTCGGCGCACCAAATACCCCTACCACCGACGCACGGGGGTTGCGCCAACGATCATCACGCGTAGTGGTACTCTGTTAGCGCTAGCGCCCTGCTTCGTGCGTTTGGGGTATTGTGGTTAGTGCCCGGGCCTACCCTATGCATCGGCAATAGGAGTTAGCCCGGGCGCGCACACCTCATGCACTTGCGCACCGACGATACATAGTACTCAGGGTGCAAGTGGGACTGTCTGTGGGTAGCCCGCTTATGTTCGCACAGTCCCACATACACATAGCTACAATTTATGCTGCCACCTAGATCGCCGCTGTTACATGTCAATCTTCTACTTCATTGAAACAAGGTACGTACATTGTTCAACACTTGATTACACACTAATATTAACTTTAAAGTAAAATATATGTTAAATCTATCCAAATCTTCACTATAACGTAGTACCGATATGAACTACTCGCACATATGTCTGGAGGCGATCATGGCGATGTAGAGTCCTCCGGTGACGATCCCCCTCTCCGGCAGGGTTCCAGACGTGTAGCGTTCCCACATTTAAATAATGTAAGGACACATGTGTTATTGTGCTAGTCCCTGGATCAATTGCTACCACCACAGTACAAAATGAAATATCATGCAAATGCATCAAATTCTATTACATCGCATGATCCAGTCTTTACAAAATAGTATTACAACTTGCATAGTCTTAGAAGACTAGAAGAAAACAAAGATATACAGCGGAAAACATAGTACAACATTGAGCCCATCTTCTTCATGTGCCACAGGCAAAACATGTTGGCGATAGTCTCGAGATCCTAAACGAAATCCTCACTCGTCTTCAGAAACATCTGCAATATGGAATATGCTGCCACAAGGGAGTCAATACAATTTAATGTATTGGCAAGTAACACTATGGTGGATATAAATGGCAAGACTAATACTACATGCTTATTTGGCTGAGTGGATTTTTTGGCTAAGTTTGCATAAAGCCAGTTTTCTCCTATCACTTTTGTAAAAACAACTTTTCTTTTCAAAAGGGTGGCAACATTGGATTAAGATCCAAGCACCACAATACTGTTCACTTGGTCAAAATTTTACTTATTGAAATTGATGATGAGATTCTTCCGTCAATCCTTGTCTAGCTGCTCATAGTTGTCCATAACCGGGGACACGGCTAAGATCTTAGTTTGTTGACTCTGCAGAGGTTGTGCACTTTCACCTTCAGACTCAAATCAGCCCAAACATCCTATACACCCTGAGTGCTTTAAGGAAAGGAGAAGATTTAGAAGAGATCTTTCAGAAGAAATTCCACCACCGTTTGGCTTACCCGTTCCACCTATAATTATGCTACATCTGCTTGTAAGCCTAGTGAGTTCATTCAACTTAGTTGATCAAGACAGAGCCCATATGACTAAAGGCTGCACGGGAATCTACTAGATTTAGAGGGACATAGTAATCTCTTTGTTCCTGGGTGGCCATCCGTAAGTGACAACCTCAAGTGGAATAACCCTTAGATAAGGGCCCTGAGGCAACACTCAACATAAACCAGTCTTACCACTTCCACCTAGGTGGTTTATTTATTAGTTATACTTAGAAGTTTTCCTCATCATCTAGTAAAACAATTTGTAACATTGCATAGCAACTACTAAGTTCTAAGGCTATCAAAACAACAAGGGTAAAAGAGATGGCTACACACTACTAGGATAATAGCATAGCATAACATAACTTAGTAAAAAAAATTCCTACCATGCATACTACTCAAAAATCAACTAATGCATATAGAAAATAATGGGTAGTTGAATGATGTGTTACTTGCCTTGTTGAAGTTGGTGAAGAATTCACACTCTCTTCACAGAAGATCGTTTCTCTCCGTACAATCTATTCATTGAAAACACAATAACAAAATAAACAAACATTCTACGAAACAATCATACAAGTGAAGAAACATACAAAGCAACAATCATGGAAAAAGGGATGTAGCCAAGTTGGCTAGGACAAGGTCAAGGTTTGAGTTTTGAAAGATTCATTCTATAATGGTTCAATACATTGGGAAGGACTAGGTTGAGTTTGTAGAAAACTAACTTTATTATAACCATACTTGTGGAGGAAGTTCCAAGAGTTCACCAAGGTGATCTAACTATCTCAATTATTGTAACACATAACCAGGTGTAACACTTAGTCATTTTCATCAAGGCATTTGAGTACTCTAAGTTAGTCTTTCCATTTTGGTTTAGGGTAGGTCTAGGTTCAACTAACTTCTTAACAAAGGATATAACAAGTTAAAGTCTTGGTCTTTTCCATTTGGGTCAAGGGCTGGACAAAAACAACTTGTTATTCTTCAACTTGTGTGGATGGCTCCAAGTCTTCACATGCTTGTCTTCTTGAAGATTATCTTCATGCTTCTATTGTAGTCTTTTCCTTGGATCGATTCTTATCTTGATCTTGATAGATTTCTTCATGGATTTCACTTCACTAATTTGGTTTGGGTATGTCATGGGCACAAATACCACTAAGTCAATTTGAAAGAAAATAGGAAGAAAGATAGAAAGAGAGAGGGAGATGTTTTCTTCTGGATTTCTTCACACTTGTACTTCCTTGAGTTGATTCTAGTGGTGGAGTCTTTTCTTCAAAATTTCTTCATTGATCCTCCTTGTAGCATCTTCATATTGCCACCAAGTTGAAAGTGAAGAGCCTTCTATTGCTTGAGTCTTGTTTTCCATTTGCTAACTTGATGGATTCTTGAAGCAAGAATAGGGGGATGGAGGAGTAGATAGAAAACTATAGTACTAGTGTTTGAGGTTCACTACTTGGTATCGTATATGGTTTACATACTAGGGACTTGGTCTTGGATTAAAAAAGGCCACAACAAACAATGGTAGAAAGAACAGAAACAAAATCTAAGGCATGATCAACTAGTGGTTCACTAAGATGGATTTTTGGTCCAACTTACGAGGAAATGGTTCAAGGTTGTCCAAAAGGTTTAGGTACTGATGTCTATGGTTCAAGGTTACCAAAAGGAACAAAAATGCAAAAGGAATTATATTAAAATTATTTGTGGAATTAATTCTATGTCAAAAATACTCAACTATACCACTTAATTCTAAATTCCATTTTAAGTTGTTCAAAAATTATTTTGGAACAGATGACATGAAATTACAGATCCTAAGGTTTCCAAGTATATTTTATTTACAATTTTTGGATTTGTAGAATTTGAATTATGCCAAACTTCATCAAATAAGCATATTTAAATTTGATCCCATGTAAGTTTGTCAAAATTGAATTTGAACAGTTCTAAAGATTCTACAGATCCAGGGGATTTCAAAAAGTCCAAGTTTGCTTAATTTGGGCTTATGGTTAAAAAGATATGATGGTTCAAAGTTCTAGGGGCTAATCTGCAAAATTAGAATTCTATTTTCTATTCGGAAAAATAACAAAGAACAGCTGGGCTCGGATTTGTCTATCTACCGCGCGGTGCAGCAGACAGGGAGTGGGTCTGGGTTGGCTACGTGCGGCACCGAGCGACGAATAGAGTATTAACGCGCGGCTGACGCAGGTGCTGAGGTGGCGCTCTCTGGTTGGATGACACCTCTTCTCTTAGTGATCTAGTTGGGACCGCTCGATCAAGATCTAACGGTGCTGGGGGCATTAGTTACTTGGTCGCTGGAGTTGTGGCCGGAAAATGGTGCCCGACAACGAAGAGGCTCGGGAGTCGACGCAGGTGATGCTCCGGTGGTTCCCTGTCTCCGGGAAGACGACGAGAAGAAGCAGGGAAGAACCAAGAGGACGATGGTGACCACGGCGTGCTCGCCCGATTCCGGGATCGACGACGGTGAGCGGATGGAGATGGTTCGACTCCGGCGATCTCGTGAAGGATGGCGCCGGTGGTACGGTGGTGCTCCGGTCTCGAGAAGTGCACGACGGGGTGCTGCTCAGGATGGTGAAGCATAGGGTGACGACGGCGCTCGTGGTCGCTTCATCGGACATCGGCAGGGGGCGGACGGAGATGGTGCTATTGCCGGCGAGCTTCGGGCGTCGATGGCGTGGGCAATTCCGTCGACAAAAAAATCAAACAAAATAGTCAGAAGATAAAGGAGGATTAGAGGAACATGATGGGGGTGGTTTCGGGATCTAATATGGTCTCACCTGATCGAATCAAAGAAGAACGACGACGGGAGAAATGGATCTCCGGCGAGCTAATACAACGGCCTCGGGGCAGGATAGAGGGGGGAAAAGGAGGGGAAAGGGAGAGATGGGGATGGGCTTTAACATGGAATAAAAATCACAGCAAATGGACGATTTAATCTCCCGCAATCAAGGAATTGAATTCGCTTCAATTCGGTTAGAAACGGAAGGAGGGAGGTTGATGACGTCATCCATTTTCTTTTATTTTCTTTTTCCTGTTTTAAAAATCCAAACAACATGAAACAAATTTCTAAAATCTTAAAATTTCAAATACTTTCCAACAGTACCATTTCTGAAAACAATTCAACATATTTTATTTTCAATTTTAGAAATTTGAATAATTTCTTAATAGTTACTTAATGTGATTTTTAATTTAAAATTTATAAAACATAGTTATTGGTCAAATAAAATTTTAGTGAAATTTTAAATGTTGGAAACATATTTTTGAAAGTCATTTCATCTTGTTTTCACAATTTTATATCTTGAAAAAGGGGTACACCCTAATAGCAACCAATGCCATTTTTAAATAGAAAAACTAATAATTATTAAAGTGGCTTAATAAAATTTAGAGTAAAACCACAAGTTATAATATTATTTTCATTGCCCACTTTTATGTTATTTTCAAAGCAATGCATTTTATTTTCACACATTTATGTTTTAAAACTTGGAATAACAATTAAAAGTTATTATTAAATGTTTTATTCTTATCAAATGTTTTTGAGGCTTAGAAATTTATTATGGGTTATAAATCCTTTATTTTTTTGTCATAAAATATCTTCAAAGTAATATTGGAGTTGTGAACCTTTTAGGTAAAGGTTTGTTAATAGAAAGATATTCCCTTTATATAAAGAAACTTTATTTTTGAATAAGGTTTTAGGGTTTAAGGAACAAAGGAATAACTAGACTTCCAATTCAAATAAACTTGGTATAGGACCTAATATTTCATTTGTGTTTGATTTTTATTTGTTTTTGGTGACTTGTATTGACATAAAAACAAAAGTTTCAAATTTTTGTGATTTTTGAGTTTTTCCAAAAATCAGAGATGTTACAGCACGACTCCAGATCCCTAGATTGGATTTCAAGACGACGACACCTCCGCATCTTTTTCATGGAAATATTCTCCGTCCCTAATATTTTTAGGGTTAAAGGCAATTTATAGGCGAAGAGGCGGCGGGAGGCGGTGGCTAGGGCCACGAGGTGACCCCCAGGCATGGCCTAGGGGGCACTCCTCGCACCCCTATGGTGGCCTCAAGCCTCCTCTCTGGCTCTCCTTCGGACTCCGTCTTTGTTCTAGGCAAAAGATAATCTCCGTGGATTTTCAACACTTTTGGTAAATATTTTCTTCAGAACTTTTCTGAAACATGAAAACAACAGAAAACAGATGCTGGCTCTAAGCACCTTGTTAATAGGTTAGTCCGAGAAATAATTCGGAAAACGGATGAAAACATGGAAGAACACAAAGAAAACAAGCATGGAGCATCAAAAATTATAGATACGTTTGGGACGTATGAGATGTTTTAGAGTCTCTTTTTGAAGGAGTTTTGGGATTTCCATTCTCATATAGTTCTTCCCCATTAGAGGTCTTACTAGTTTAGGATGCAATTTTCTAATTTAGAAAATCCTCCATCCTCTTTTCGATTCCTCATACATGGACTCTATAATATTTTGAATAGTATCCAAGGCTCTAATACCAATTGAAAGGATCGAAGAGGTTGAATAGAGGGGGGTGAATAGGAAACTACAATTTTTACTTCCTTTTCCAATTAAATTCTGCACAAATATAGGTTGTCTAGATTACTGAACTATGTGGACAATCCTATATGATGATCAAGATACAAGCTAGAATAAGATAAACTAATTAGGCAGTACTAGCAATAACAAGTAGAGGTAAATTGAGAGATAACCGACAAAATGATGCTGATATATATCCCGAAGTTCACTTCCCAATGGAAGCTAGTTTCCATTGGAGCGGTGTATGTAACATCCCAAGTATGAAAAACAACCCTACAATGCTTGCTCCTTGTTTAATTTTAGTTTGCATCATTCCATCATGAGCATTGCATTTGTTCTCAATTGATTTCACTTGTTTTACATTTGAAATTCAAATCAAATTTCAAAATTTGGTTCATACTTGGTATGTTCCAATGTTTCAAAATAGTTTCCAAACAGCAACAATTCAAATGTTTCCAATAAACTAGAATTTCCAAAGTATTAACTTGCCTAATTATCAATATTCCAATTATTGCAAAAATTCAATCAAATCCATTTGAATTTCAACCAGCAATAGAATTTAAAATTTTGGAAAACAAAAAGTTGCACAACTGGGCTTTTGTAATAAATAACTAATAAAAATTATCACCAAATTTTTTCAACCCCAACACCCTATCCTTTTCCCTCCTTTCTTTCCTACAAAAATAGGGTGAACAAAAACAAATTTAGAAACAGAAAAAAAGAGGGGGAGGGCAGGCCAGCCCAAGTGGGCTGAGCCCACCACACCCCACGAAGCCCAGGCGCACGACCCCCTGTCGTCTTCCTCCTCTGTACGGAGACAGAGGAGGGGAGGCTCCCCCACCGAGCAGCTTTCCTGCTCCCTCCACCTCCTCTATTTCTACCCCCCCGAGGCTCCAAACCCTAGCTCTCCATCCTTTCTTCCTCCTCAAGCCGCCGCCACCCTCTCCTTTTTCCTCTCCCCTTCCCTATCGAATTCCCGGAGCTTTTCTGAACCTCTGTACCTCCCCCATGGCCGAAACTTGAGGGCCTCCGCGCCGTCGCTGTGGTGGCCATCGAGGCCCCCTCTCTGCGGGAACGGAACCCTCTCGGCCTCCTCTTCCGATTCGCTTCCGGGGAGGAGTCCCCAGAGCCGCGGATCGCCACCGCCGAGTCGCCTTTCGCCGCCGTTTCCTCCACGTCGACCCATTGCTTCCTCGACATCCGAGGTGAGCACGCCCTGTCGCCCCTCTCCCTCTCCCCTCTGCTCCGCGGGCCAGCACGCGCCCAGCGCCCCGCGCACCCCCGGCGCCCTCGCCCGCCGAGAGCAGCGCCGCCTCGCGCGATCGTCGCCGTCGTTCGGTTCCTCGTCGTTTAGTAACTGAACGATGGTTCAGTTTCGTCAGTCTAAGGCCAGGGATGTTACCTCAAAAACCCGCGCGCCCTTCACCTATCAAAAACAGATCAGGAGCCCACTGGTTGCAACCCGTGCGCGCGCACCAGGAGGTCCTGGGTTCGACTCCCCCCCCCCCCCGCGCGGAATAACACACTTTTTTATATCTTTTTTCCAGATCCAGAAACATTTCCTATTCGCACACAAGTCCCTGCTAATATTTTTCCTAGTCCCTGTAATTTAATAAAATTGGCAGATTATCAAATAAACTTTGTAATTTAATAACTTTTGTTTGGAAACTCAAATTGCAAAACTTTAAACATGAAAACCACTCCATTTTAAATGCTCTACCACATTATCAACTTTATTTCTGTTTTTGAATAATTGAAAATGCTGAAAACATTTATTACTTGTTAAATGCTTTAAATATTGCAAAATTCATAACTTGGGCATAAAAATTCCAAATTCAACAAATAAAATATGTTTTCTATACCAAATTAAATTCTCTACATGTTTAAACCATTTGCATACTGTTTTGAACATTTCAAATGGTTTCAAAAATTCAAATTCAAATAACTCATTCAAATTTGGTCAAATTCATAACTAATTCAATTTTAATTCAAATGGCACCTATAAATTATGTTTTCCATGCAAAATTGAACAAGCTTTCCAAATATAAACTTATTTCCTGTTTTGAATAATTAAAATTGGTTCAATAATTTAAATCTTGTTTAAATCATTTAAAATTGCTAAATTAATAACTTGGTCAAACTAAATTCTTTTTGAACATATAAAATATGTTTTCCATTCAATTTTTCATGAACTCTACAAATATCAACTTTGTTATCTGTTTTAAATAAGTTAATTTGCTGAAAACAACTAATTGTTTTTTTAATGCATTTAAAATTGCTAATTTGATAACTTGCTTATTTTAAATCCAAAATTCAACAAATGAAATATGTATTCCATCTAAAATTTTGTGTCATTTCCAAATATAAATTTGGTTATCTGTTTTGAACATTTAAAATTGGTGAAAACAAAAAATGTTTGTTTAAATCATTTAAAATGCCAAAGTTCATAACTTAATAAATAAAATTCCAAACTTGGTAAACAACATACAAACTGAAGCTATTGTTTTTTTCTTATTGTTTTCCTCATCCATGCATCATTCTAATTAACTTTCACATGATGGTTATTTGTAGATCATTTAATCCAACCTTAATTCATGGGCTTTCCATATGCAATCCAAATCGCATATAGGCCCATTTAATTATGTTACCATGTCAACTAGCTTATCTTTGATGCATCAATTAAATTGTCATGCATCATCCCATGTTTGTGCATCATGCCATGTTATTGATTGTTTGTCTCTCTGCGTTGTTTGTTTGCTTCTTCTCGAATAGACGACGACGTTGAGACAGACGAGGTTTACGACACTACTTCAGAGGAGTTAGCCCAGTACCAGGCTCCTGAGTTTGCAGGCAAGTATTCACTCACATGAACCATTGTGTCCTTTCCACATTGGATACCGATACTTTCCGTTGTCTATTTTGCTAGCCTTAAGATTCGTTGCTTGTGTTCCGATCCTATCACATGATATCCTGTAACCCTGTTATAGCCTATCCTCCACACCTATAACCCCGTTGCTTGTTGCCCGTGTCTTACTAGCATGCTTAGGGTTGTTTATGCTCGAGTCTGATGTCCGTTATTTCTTTTACCATATTTATTATGTTCTGGGGGCTCGATGTTTAAACAACAACCTGTTAATGTTTGAGGTAATGCTAATTTGATGATAAGGCACCGGCAGGAGGCCGGGTATGGTTTTGAGGCCTGCTAGTGTCGAACTCAGGAAAAGTTCTTGTCCTCTGGATCCATGTTGAGCGCGCTAACCGCATGTGGGAAGCGTGTATGGGCGCCCCCCGCAACTCTGATTCGATTCGCATCTCGTCCAAATCGCCACACTTAGTTCGGGCTTTCCATTTGATGCACGCATATGCAGGTACGAACCCTTGGCGCCAGGGTGGAACTTTTGTAGTCGGCATTTAGGGCGGCGTGGTCTTCCAGTGCTATGAGGGTCCCCCTTTTCTTCGTGGGGGCTCGATTAGCCGCGCACGCACAGCACGTGGTTCTTTGGGCTTGATGCGAAAAGAGTTGGGTTGTGTTGAGTGCCTCGCTTGGTGGGTTTGATCCCCGTCTGGCGGGATATTCTTACGTGTACGGCCAAATTGGTGCACCCCTGCAGGGTTAAATCTTCTCGAGAAGCCGTGTTGTCCGCGGTTATGGATGACTTGGTGATAGGGCTGGCTAACAAGGATTAGACAACTTACACCTAATTAATAATAATTTGACTAGTAATAGGCTTATTGACACAATAACTGGAACCTTCACTAATCCAACTGTGTGAGTTATCCTCGGATTGCTTCTTTGGATAAGGGGCGAGATCCAGGATGGGTTTGTTTGAGGTTAGTGGTAGTTGGTTCCGATGCGCTATCTTATCCCTTTCTTTTAGCCGGATGTTGTAGCGTGTCTCTGTAGTTGGTTAGGGCAGCCCGCTGCCGCATCTTTGTATCATCTATCTTCCGTTGAACCCAAAGCATCTGTACTTGGTGTTGCCGGGTACACTTTGGTATCTTGTGCGTCTTGCTTGCCAGTACTCGTCTGTACTGACCCCTTTGGGGCTGCGTGTTCTGCAGACTACGTTTCCGAGGATCCCCATGGTGGCTACTACGTGGAGTATGACGAGGCTGCTGACGAGTAGATAGCGGACCCGGGCAGATCCGAGACTTCGTGGATGGGCTCCGTACTTTTCGTTTCCGGCCTCTTAGGCCTATTTGGATCTTGTCTGTACTCAGACACTTTGGATGCTTCCGCTGTGATGTAATGATGACTTGTTGGGACATGTGTCCTCTGCATGACTGTATTTGCTATCTCTGCTCTAGTGAGAGCTATTTGCCACTTATTTCTATTTCTTTGTGTCTTAGAGATTTGTTGTGATATCACTTGTTCAAATGCCGTTGACGTACCATGTGTGTATGTTATGAAGTACGTCAATGGAAGTAGTCGGATTTCTATGGGATGGTTTACGCAGACCATGAATAGTAGAGGTTGGTTGTCACACGTTTACGTGTTGGCCTACTCATATTGAGATGCAGGTGCCGGTAAGCCCCGTAAGCCATTTATCTACTGTTTAGCGGGCTGTGAGTATCCTCTAGAAGTCCGGGTGCGACAAATGGTATCAGAGCCTGTCTGCCTATAGGATCCCTTTTACTGGTCGCAGTTGAGTCTAGAAACTATTTTGTAGTTATATAGAAAAAATGAAACGTGAGAGTAGGAATTCTGTTCTTTTATTTTTTTCCCCACCCACCCTCCCTTTGTCTGGTAAGGAAGTGCAACGTTGTTTTCTCTTCTCATCTAAACTTTCAAGTTAGGATTTCACGTATCCTGGTTTCTCTATGATGGTTATATTTACTAGACCATAGGAATGGAGGTGGTTGTGACATGATTTATCATGTTGCCTACTCACGATTGAGAACGGAGGCACATAAGCCCCGGAAGCACATCCTCTATTCCTTAAGCAGTAGATATTGATCCTTTAGAAGCCCGGATGGGTTTTTCCATAGTACCTCAGGAGTGTTTGGTCTCGTGTTTCCCGAATGTTGCTTCGATATCCTGTTCTTCTCAACATCCTTTTCGTCCGTTGAAACCTTGTTGTTGCTTGCCACTTCAGTTCTTCTACCGGCGTCTAATCAAAGCTTCCCCGATCATCTGCAGATGGATCTCAGGTTCTACCCGCAGGTGGTTCGTATGACTCGTTGCGAGAGCACTGCCGGTTATCCGGAGATGCTGAGAGACATGGTCACTTTTCTGGGGTTCCATTGGGCACCAGAGTACCAGGTCTACGAGCAGCAGCGAGAGTTTGAGCAGACCTACTACCAGGCTATCGTCTACATTCTGTCAGATGATGGCATGAGCGTAGTCCATCGCTACGAGGCAGTGGGTTCCACAGTGGATATGGCTGTGCAGCAGGCAGCTTATGTGAGTCTCACCGTCCTTCGTGCTGACTACTGGGGATTTGACGATTCTATCTATCGCCACATCCCCCGTGGTTACATAACTTCGGAGGGAGCTCACTTCACTCTCTACGACAACTTGGATGTTTACGAGCATGATAACTCCAGGCTGCACACCACCGCTCAGTTTGTGAGGCACAGTGACACAGTTGCCCGCACACTATCTCAGGAGTTGGCATCAGTCAGAGAGCAGCTTTACCTTGCTTTGACTCGTCTGGCGACTTACACCACAGACTTTGTTGGAGACGAGCGCTTTGCACGTTTCGATCAGCCAGTTGGGCGTCGTCTGCCAGATGCTGGAGGTTACGAGCCGATCAGAGGTCCACTCTTTAACCTTGGTGCTGGTTACACTGGGATTCCACGCTTTGGAGCACAGGGAGTCGACGCTATGTACTTCACCACGCCTAGAGTCGGTCTCAGACCACGTCAGATCTACGTGGATCGTCGTTCCACCTACTTTCGTGGGCGTGCTCCTCACCGTACCTCTCGCCGTACTCCTAGCCGCCGTCCTGCGTGATGAGCATGGGAGTACCGATGTATCCATTCTTAGCTATGTTTAGTTATCCTTTGGCATTCGAACCATTTATGGTGTATTGGATATTCTGATGTGTTTGAACATGTGATGGTGAACCTTGTGGTTGTCTATTCATGCGTCGGAATAATCTATCTTTCGGTTGCCAAGTCTATCCTTTTCTATTGTTGTGCTAAAATGCATTTCCATTCAGGATGCCACCAACAAGGAACAACACGCCTGAGCCACCGCCAATCGCGGAGCTGTTGACTCAGATGACCCAAGTCATGACGCAGATGGCCCAGTTTCAGGCTAATCAGCACATCAACCAGACAGCTCCACGAGTGAGCATCAAGGAGTTTCTCAGTCTGGGCCCAAGAGCTTTCGTGGCCACACGCGAGCCTCTGGACGCTGATGACTGGATCCGTGAGATAGCCAAGGCTCTGGAGATTGCACACGTAGCTGAGGAAGACAAGGTCAAGTATGCCTCCTACCTGCTGAAGGGTCAGGCAGCTACTTGGTGGGAAAACTTCCAGGCCATGAGAACTGGGATGCTAGTCACGTGGGATTGTTTCAAGGAAGCCTTCCTGAAGCACCACATTCCAGATGGTCTCATGGAAAGGATGCGTGAAGAGTTTTGCTCTCTCAAGCAGGGCAAGTTGGACGTCATCGGGTATCAGAGTGAGTTCAATCGCCTCGCTCGGTACGCTGGAGATGAGGTGTCCACTGAAGCTAAGAAGATGGCAAGGTTCCGCAGAGGTTTTAACCCGGAACTCAAGTATGCCCTAACCAATGTCAAGGCCAACAGCTTCGAGGATCTCGTTAACACCGCGCTCAATGAAGAAAATGGGCGCAAGGCGTTCGAGGAGTCTCGCAAGCACTCGCGTGAGGGTGGTTCCTCCTCCAACATGACCACCCCTCCGCAGAAGCGCCGCATCTGGGTACCAAATGGTGCTGTCACTCGGGCTCCATACGCCCAAACTTCTCCAGGCTTCGCTCCCCGCCCACCCAACCCTGCTCAGATGCATGATCAAAGGGCTTCGATGGGGCAGCCAAGGCCAGGGCCTCCTCGTGTCGTCACATGCTACAAGTGCAAGCAGACGGGGCACTACGCCGACAAGTGCACGCAGAGGCAGCTACCTCCACCACCACCTCGTCCTAACACAAACCAGGCAATGGTGCGCGCTCCCCCGCCTAAGGCCTTCAACTCCAACAACAGGCCTGTCGGGAGGACCGCAAGGGTGAATCATGTCAAGATCGACAAAGCTGAGGAAGCTCCTGACGTCGTTCTCGGTACATTTCCCGTAAACTCTAATCCAGCTAAAGTGTTGTTTGATACCGGAGCATCACATTCTTTCGTGTCAAAGATCTTTGCGACAGCAATTAAACTCCCTTTTGTTGGTTTGGGTTCCCCGCTAGTGGTCAACTCCCCTGGAGCAACTATGCAAACGTCCAAGATCAGTCACAAAAATCAAATTCTAATTGGAGGCCACATATTCCTTGCTTCCCTCATACTGCTTGGCAATTCTGACATTGATGTCATTCTTGGTATGGATTGGCTGAAGGCCAATAAAGCAAGAATTGACTGTGCTCAAAAGTCAATAACTCTGTCCCACCCTTCTGGCCAGATAATCTATTCTCCACATGAATCAAGTTCCATTCAGCTGTGCACCCTCAATGCAAAACCTCTACCTTCACTTGAAAATGTTCCGGTGGTTTGCGACTTCCCTGACGTCTTTCCAGAAGAGTTGCCAGGGATGCCTCCGGACAGAGCTGTTGAGTTCGTGATCGAACTTGAACCAGGTACTGCTCCAATCTCTAAGCATCCCTACAAGATAGGAACTCCCGAGCTGAAGTTGTTGAAGGAACAAATTGATATGTACATGGAAAAAGGTTACATTCAACCTAGTTCCTCAGCTTGGGGTTGCCCAACTCTGTTCGTTGCGAAGAAGGATCACACAAAGAGACTCGTTGTCGACTATCGTTCCTCTTAACGAGAAGACCATTAAAAATAAGTATCCAATTCCTCGCATCGATGATCTTTTCGATCAACTTGCTGGAGCCTCAATATTCTCCAAGTTGGACTTGAGAATGGGTTACCATCAAATAAAGATCAGAAAAGAGGATATCCCAAAGACAGCCTTCACCACTCGCTACGGTCTATATGAATTCACCGTCATGTCCTTTGGTCTCACCAATGCACCGGCGACTTTCTCTCGACTCATGAATTCTGTCTTCCATGAATACCTCGACAAGTTCGTTGTGGTATATCTTGATGACATTCTTGTCTACTCAAAATCCGAGGAAGAGCATGAAGAACATCTTCGTCTCACTCTCATGAAGCTTCGCGAGCATCGCCTCTATGCCAAGTTCTCCAAATGTGAGTTCTGGATTTCAGAAGTTGTTTACCTTGGTCATGTCATCTCTGCCAAGGGCATAGCCATTGATCCAGAAAAGGTTAAAGCAATTGTTGATTGGAAACCTCCAAAGACGGTGAAGCAAGTAAGAAGTTTTCTTGGCCTGGCTAGTTATTGCCGTCGTTTCGTCCAAAACTTCTCCAAGATTGCCAAACCTCTCACTGACCTCACAAAGAAGGACAAGAAGTTCGTTTGGTCTCCACAATATGATGAGAGCTTCAATCTCCTGAAGACTAAACTCACTTCTACACCAGTTCTGGTTGGCCCAGATCCTTCCAAACCTTTCCAAATATTCTGTGATGCTTCTCTCCAAGGTCTAGGTGCAGTTCTTATGCAAGAACGTCAAGTTGTGGCTTATGCTTCACGTCAGTTGAACACACATGAGCTCAATTATCCCACTCATGACCTTGAACTTGCAGCAGTTGTGTTTGCCCTCAAGAAATGGAGACAATACTTGTTGGGTAATCGCACTGAAATCTTTTCCGATCATAAGAGTCTGAAATACATCTTCACTCAACCAGATCTAAACCTCAGACAAAGGAGATGGATTGAAAAGATCAAAGACTTTGATCTTACCATTTCTTACACTCCAGGCAAGACTAATGTTATGGCCGATGCTCTCAGTCGCAAGTCGTATTGCAATAATCTCATGATCATGGAAAGCCAACCTCCTCTTCATGAAGAATTCCAAAAGCTGAACCTTGGTCTTGTTCCTCAAGGCTATCTTGCAAACTTGACAGCCAGTCCAACTCTCGAGGACAAGATTCGTTCTGAACAACTTCGTGATGCTGAAATCAAGAAGATTGTAGAACACATCAAAGCAGGCAATGAGAAATTTGAGTGCTTCTCAATTGATGACAAGGGAACTGTATTCTTCGAAGGACGCATTGCAGTTCCTCAAATTCAAAGTCTCAAAGATGTCATTTCTCAAGGAGGCTCATGAAACTCCTCTCTCCATACACCCTGGAAGTACAAAGATGTACCAGGATCTCAAGACACTGTATTGGTGGCCTAGCATGAAACGTGAAATTGCTCAATACGTTTCTGAATGCGACGTTTGTCAACGTGTCAAGGCAGTTCATCAAAAAACAGCCGGTCTTCTCCAACCTCTGAAAATCCCTGAGTGGAAGTGGGACATGATTGAAATGGACTTCGTCACGGGTTTCCCAAAGTCCAAGAGGGGCAACGATGCAATCTTCGTTGTCATTGATCGACTCACTAAAGTAGCTCACTTCTTTCCTGTCAAAGAGACAATCTCAGCTAGCCAGTTAGCAGAGCTCTACACAGCAAAGATTGTTCCTCTTCATGGTATTCCATTGGAAATAAGCTCAGACCGTGGAAGCATCTTCACTTCTCATTTCTGGAAAAGCTTTCAAGAAGCCTTGGGCACCAAACTTCTGTTTAGCACAGCCTACCATCCTCAGTCTCAAGGGCAAGTCGAAAGAGTCAATCAGATTCTCGAGGATATGCTCAGAGCATGTGGTCTCTCCTTTGGCATGAAATGGGAGGAATGTCTTCCATATGCTGAATTCTCCTACAACAACAGCTTCCAGGCAAGCCTAGGCATGGCACCATTTGAGGCTCTCTATGGCCGCAGATGCAGGAGTCCAATCAATTGGTCTGGAGCTGGTGAACGTTCACTCTTAGGCCCTGACATTGTGAAGGAGGCCGAGGAGAAAGTTCGCATCATCCGTGACAATCTCAAGATTGCTCAGTCTCGTCAGAAAAGCTACTATGACAGCAAACACAGGGACATGGTCTATGCAGCTGGTGACAAAGCATATCTCCGTGTAACTCCCCTCAGAGGCACTCATCGTTTTGGTGTCAAAGGAAAGCTTGCACCAAGATATATCGGTCCTTTCAACATTCTCTCAAGGCGTGCAGAAAATGCCTATCGTCTTGAACTTCCAGAAAAGCTATCCAAGGTGCACGATGTGTTTCACGTGTCACAGCTCAAGAGGTGCTTCAAAGATCCAGGTCATGCAGTTGATCATGATTCCATTGATCTGCAAGAAGATCTATCTTATGAAGAGCATCCTGTTCGAATTCTCGATGAGACCGAGCGTAAAACTCGCAACAAGAGCACCAAGTTCTTAAAAGTGCAGTGGTCTCATCATTCCGATAAAGAGGCAACGTGGGAGACCGAATAGGATCTTCGCAAGAAGTATCCGGACCTTTTCTCTTCTCAGTAGGAATCTCGGGGCGCGATTCCTTCAAGGGGGGGGGGGGCGTTTTGTAACATCCCAAGTATGAAAAACAACCCTACAATGCTTGCTCCTTGTTTAATTTTAGTTTGCATCATTCCATCATGAGCATTGCATTTGTTCTCAATTGATTTCACTTGTTTTCCATTTGAAATTCAAATCAAATTTCAAAATTTGGTTCATACTTGGTATGTTCCAATGTTTCAAAATAGTTTCCAAACAGCAACAATTCAAATGTTTCCAATAAACTAGAATTTCCAAAGTATTAACTTGCCTAATTATCAATATTCCAATTATTGCAAAAATTCAATCAAATCCATTAGAATTTCAAACAGCAATAGAATTTAAAATTTTGGAAAACAAAAAGTTGCACAATTGGGCTTTTGTAATAAATAACTAATAAAAATTATCACCAAAATTTTTTCAACCCCAACACCCTATCCTTTTCCCTCTTTTCTTTCCTACAAAAATAGGGTGAACAAAAAAAAATTTAGAAACAGAAAAAAAAAGAGGGGGAGGGCAGGCCAGCCCAAGTGGGCTGAGCCCACCACACCCCACGAAGCCCAGGCGCACGACCCCCTGTCGTCTTCCTCCTCTGTACGGAGACAGAGGAGGGGAGGCTCCCCCACCGAGCAGCTTTCCTGCTCCCTCCACCTCCTCTATTTCTACCCCCCCGAGGCTCCAAACCCTAGCTCTCCATCCTTTCTTCCTCCTCAAGCCGCCGCCACCCTCTCCTTTTTCCTCTCCCCTTCCCTGTCGAATTCCTGGAGCTTTTCTGGACCTTTGTACCTCCCCCATGGCCGAAACTTGAGGGCCTCCGCGCCGTCGCTGTGGTGGCCGTCGAGGCCCCCTCTCTGCGGGAACGGAACCCTCTCGGCCTCCTCTTCCGATTCGCTTCCGGGGAGGAGTCCCCGGAGCCGCGGATCGCCGCCGCCGAGTCGCCTATCGCTGCCGTTTCCTCCATGTCAACCCACTGCTTCCTCGACATCCGAGGTGAGCACGCCCTGTCGCCCCTCTCCCTCTCCCCTCTGCTCCGCGGGCCAGCACGCGCCCAGCGCCCCGCGCACCCCCGGCGCCCTCGCCCGCCGAGAGCAGCGCCGCCTCGCGCGATCGTCGCTGTCGTTCGGTTCCTCGTCGTTCAGTAACTGAACGATGGTTCAGTTTCGTCAGTCTAAGGCCAGGGATGTTACCTCAAAAACCCGCGCGCCCTTCACCTATCAAAAACAGATCAGCAGCCCACTGGTTGCAACCCGTGCGCGCGCACCAGGAGGTCCTGGGTTCGACTCCCCCCGCGCGGAATAACACACTTTTTTATTTCTTTTTTCCAGATCCAGAAACATTTCCTATTCGCACACAAGTCCCTGCTAATATTTTTCCTAGTCCCTGTAATTTAATAAAATTGGCAGATTATCAAATAAACTTTGTAATTTAATAACTTTTGTTTGGAAACTCAAATTGCAAAACTTTAAACATGAAAACCACTCCATTTTAAATGCTCTACCACATTATCAACTTTATTTCTGTTTTTGAATAATTGAAAATGCTGAAAACATTTATTACTTGTTAAATGCTTTAAATATTGCAAAATTCATAACTTGGGCATAAAAATTCCAAATTCAACAAATAAAATATGTTTTCTATACCAAATTAAATTCTCTACATGTTTAAACCATTTGCATACTGTTTTGAACATTTCAAATGGTTTCAAAAATTCAAATTCAAATAACTCATTCAAATTTGGTCAAATTCATAACTAATTCAATTTTAATTCAAATGGCACCTATAAATTATGTTTTCCATGCAAAATTGAACAAGCTTTCCAAATATAAACTTATTTCCTGTTTTGAATAATTAAAATTGGTTCAGTAATTTAAATCTTGTTTAAATCATTTAAAATTGCTAAATTAGTAACTTGGTCAAACTAAATTCTTTTTGAACATATAAAATATGTTTTGCATTCAACTTTTCATGAACTCTGCAAATATCAACTTTGTTATCTGTTTTAAATAAGTTAATTTGCTGAAAACAACTAATTGTTTATTTAATGCATTTAAAATTGCTAATTTGATAACTTGCTTATTTTAAATCCAAAATTCAACAAATGAAATATGTATTCCATCTAAAATTTTGTGTTGTTTCCAAATATAAATTTGGTTATCTGTTTTGAACATTTAAAATTGGTGAAAACAACAAATGTTTGTTTGAATCATTTAAAATGCCAAAGTTCATAACTTAATAAATAAAATTCCAAACTTGGTAAACAACATACAAACTGAAGCTATTGTTGTTTTCTTATTGTTTTCCTCATCCATGCATCATTCTAATTAACTTTCACATGATGGTTATTTGTAGATCATTTAATCCAACCTTAATTCATGGGCTTTCCATATGCAATCCAAATCGCATATAGGTCCATTTAATTATGTTACCATGTCAACTAGCTTATCTTTGATGCATCAATTAAATTGTCATGCATCATCCCATGTTTGTGCATCATGCCATGTTATTGATTGTTTGTCTCTCTGTGTTGTTTGTTTGCTTCTTCTCGAATAGACGACGACGTTGAGACAGACGAGGTTTACGACACTACTTCAGAGGAGTTAGCCCAGTACCAGGCTCCTGAGTTTGCAGGCAAGTATTCACTCACATGAACCATTGTGTCCTTTCCACATTGGATACCGATACTTTCCGTTGTCTATTTTGCTAGCCTTAAGATTCGTTGCTTGTGTTCCGATCCTATCACATGATATCCTGTAACCCTGTTATAGCCTATCCTCCACACCTATAACCCCGTTGCTTGTTGCCCGTGTCTTACTAGCATGCTTAGGGTTGTTTATGCTCGAGTATGATGTCCGTTATTTCTTTTACCATATTTATTATGTTCTGGGGGCTCGATATTTAAACAACAACCTGTTAATGTTTGAGGTAATGCTAATTTGATGATAAGGCACCGGCAGGAGGCCGGGTATGGTTTTGAGGCCTGCTAGTGTCGAACTCAGGAAAAGTTCTTGTCCTCTGGATCCATGTTGAGCGCGCTAACCGCATGTGGGAAGCGTGTATGGGCGCCCCCCGCAACTCTGATTCGATTCGCATCTCGTCCAAATCGCCACACTTAGTTCGGGCTTTCCATTTGATGCACGCATATGCAGGTACGAACCCTTGGCGCCAGGGTGGAACTTTTGTAGTCGGCATTTAGGGCGGCGTGGTCTTCCAGTGCTATGAGGGTCCCCCTTTTCTTCGTGGGGGCTCGATTAGCCGCGCACGCACAGCACGTGGTTCTTTGGGCTTGATGCGAAAAGAGTTGGGTTGTGTTGAGTGCCTCGCTTGGTGGGTTTGATCCCCGTCTGGTGGGATATTCTTACGTGTACGGCCAAATTGGTGCACCCCTGCAGGGTTAAATCTTTTCGAGAAGCCGTGTTGTCCGCGGTTATGGATGACTTGGTGATAGGGCTGGCTAACAAGGATTAGACAACTTACACCTAATTAATAATAATTTGACTAGTAATAGGCTTATTGACACAATAACTGGAACCTTCACTAATCCAACTGTGTGAGTTATCCTCGGATTGCTTCTTTGGATAAGGGGCGAGATCCAGGATGGGTTTGTTTGAGGTTAGTGGTAGTTGGTTCCGATGCGCTATCTTATCCCTTTCTTTTAGCCGGATGTTGTAGCGTGTCTCTGTAGTTGGTTAGGGCAGCCCGCTGCCGCATCTTTGTATCATATATCTTCCGTTGAACCCAAAGCATCTGTACTTGGTGTTGCCGGGTACACTTTGGTATCTTGTGCGTCTTTCTTGCCAGTACTCGTCTGTACTGACCCCTTTCGGGCTGCGTGTTCTGCAGACTACGTTTCCGAGGATCCCCATGGTGGCTACTACGTGGAGTATGACGAGGCTGCTGACGAGTAGATAGCGGACCCGGGCAGGATCCGAGACTTCGTGGATGGGCTCCGTACTTTTCGTTTCCGGCCTCTTAGGCCTATTTGGATCTTGTCTGTACTCAGACACTTTGGATGCTTCCGCTGTGATGTAATGATGACTTGTTGGGACATGTGTCCTCTGCATGACTGTATTTGCTATCTCTGCTCTAGTGAGAGCTATTTGCCACTTATTTCTATTTCTTCGTGTCTTAGAGATTTGTTGTGATATCACTTGTTCAAATGCCGTTGACGTACCATATGTGTATGTTATGAAGTACGTCAATGGAAGTAGTCGGATTTCTATGGGATGGTTTACGCAGACGATGAATAGTAGAGGTTGGTTGTCACACGTTTACGTGTTGGCCTACTCATATTGAGATGCGGGTGCCGGTAAGCCCCGTAAGCCATTTATCTACTGTTTAGCGGGCTGTGAGTATCCTCTAGAAGTCCGGGTGCGACAGTGTAGTGCCAACAAAGTGGAACCAAATGGCCGCCAAAGTGGAGAGGCATGAATCACTGTGTTGTCGTTGAGGTTGAGAACTAGAATCTTTACAAGGATGGGGCACACTCCACAACCTGGAAGGTCCTCACCAAATCTCAAGAGAAGCCAAGACTTCGAGCAACAAGGTTAGGACAGACTCCACAACTCAATTGGAGGGCCCTAACAAGATCCACGAGAAACCAAAGATTGGGGGACACCAACTTTGGGCCCTTTTGTTTGGGCTTTTTTTGGCTTTCCACGAAAATAAGCAGGTCAAACCAAACAAAGAGGTGAGCTGTGCGTTAGGCTTTTCCAAAGCCACCGTCTCAAATGCACTGGGAGGCCGAAGCACAATTTGAGGTGCTTCGGGTGGCTTCCCGCGGCTTCCTCACTTAAAGTTGAACCGTTTTTCTGTTTGCCTATTTCGTTGGTACAAATTACATGAGATTGCCACCGAGCTGCTTCTGCTCCTTGTGTTGTGACTACTGCTCGCTGGCGTGCCAGGTGCATGCAAGGTGATACACGAACATGCCTTAGTCCATACCTTTTCCCCGTTCCACGCGCATCAAGGTGCATGCAAGGTGATTCACGGACATGCATTAGTCCATATATACGTTGTCTGTGAACTGCATGCAAGGTACATGCATTAGTCTATATTTTCTTAGATTGACTGGTCGTGCTTTATTTAGACTGCATGGATGTGAATGAGACATTGACGAAAATACCTAATAGACATGTTATTTGTACTTAAATTACTAAAAATTTATGTTCTCGTAACTTGAGGGTATTTTAGACAAATTCACACTTCATAGTTAGACATCCAGCTGGGTTGCCAAAGACTAAAACTCAGAACAGCAGCATCCCCTGCACAACAGCACAACCAGCCACAACCAGCCCAAAAAAAAGGGCCCTTCCTTCCAGGGTTGCGATACGTCTCAAACGTATCCATAATTCCTGATGTTGCATGTTATTTTCATGCCTTATGCTACATGTTTCTTATACACTTTATGTCATTTTTATGGGTTTTCTGGGACTAACCTATTGACAAGATGCCACAGAGCCAGTTCCTGTTTTCTGTTGTTTTTGGTTTCAGAAAAATTGTTCCGGAAATATTCTCGAATTGGACAAAACAAAATCCCAGAGTCTTAGAAAGTCGTCACGTACACGGAATCCGTAGGAGACTCGGAGGTGGGCCTTAGAGGCCCCACACCATAGGGCGGCGCGCCCCCACCTCTGGCCGCACCTGGGGGTGGTGTGGGCCCCCTGGCTGCCCACCGACGTTTCCCTCTTGCCTACTTATACTCCTTCACGGGTTAACCCTAAATACCCGAGCCTTTTCTACCAAAAAGATCCGTAGCTGCCATCATCGTCAACCCTAGTTCGAGAGGGTTCTGGAGCTCTCCCAGACACCCTGCCGGGAGGGGGAATCATCACCGGAGGGTTCTTCATCACCATGCCTTCCTCCGGAGTGATGCGTGAGTAGTTCATCCCTGGACTTGGGTCCATAGAAGTAGCTATATGGTTGTTATCTCCTCTTTATACCTCATGTTTAGATCTTGTGAGCTGCCTAACATGATCAAGATCATCTTATTGTCATGCTACATGTTGTGTTTGCTGGGATCTGATGAATATTGAATGCTATGTCTAGTGATTATCAATCTATCATTTTCTTTCATGTGTATGCTATTTATGATCTTGCATGCTCTCCGTTACTAGTATATGCTCTGGCCAAGTTGATGCTTGTAACTCCAAGAGGGAGTATTTATGCTCGATAGTGGGTTCATGCCTCCCTTTCACTCACACTCGAGTGACAGAAATGTAACGGCTGGGGGATGTGTTTTTGCCATTAGGGAGAAAACAACAATGCTTTGTCTAAGGATGATTTTACTGTTTACATTACACACTTTGCTTAACGCAATTATCTGTTGCTTGCAACTTAATACCCAAGGTTTGCTCGGATGACACTCTGAGGGTGGATTATTAGTCATAGATGTAGTTGGATAACGGTCTATGTATCTTGTTGTAATGCCCGCATGAATCACATTGAATCACATAGTAATCATCATGTCATGCATATGCACCACGGTGCAGGCTTTATATCTGTCAATTGCCCAGTTGTAATTTGTTTACCCAGAATGTTATCTATCTGTTTTGGAGAGACACCTCTAGTGAACTGTGGACCCTGGTCCATTTCTTACACTGATATACAACCAGTTAAACCGATGTTTTACTACTGCAATCATTGTTCTCTTTCATTACTACAAACAAATACTATTTTCTATACCATACGTCTAATCCTTTGTTTCAGCAAAACCGGTGATATTGACAACCTCACTGCTTCGTTGGGGAAAAGTAATTTGATTGTGTTCTGTAGATTCCATGTTGCTGCTGAACCAGTAGTGCGCCCTGCCACATCAGCTGCATCAACCTTCAGAAGTGATTTCTTTCTCCTACTGGTCGATTCAACCTTGGTTTCCTTCTGAGGGAAAACTTGCTGATGTGCTCTTCATACCTTCCTCTTGGGGTCTCCGAACGAGCGTACAATCTACGCGCATCAAGCACTTTTTCTAGCGCCGTTGCCAGGGGGGAGAAGAGGATTTCTGCAAGGGGAGTCTCTCACCTCCAATCATTTCTACTTTGTTATTGTTTTGCTTTTTAATTGCTTTATCATGCTTGCTATCAATGTTTGATGTCTTTGAAACTAGATATTATTGGCAAGGTGGGTTCACGGTAGAACAACAAAAATATTATAAGGAACACCGTTTGTCACAAAAAGGGAAACACTTATGGGAACAAAATAATAAATTATATACCATTGCTAGAAACTTGTGCTCTACTTATAATGTTACCTATTGCTTTGATAAATCTTGTTGCTATAGGAGGTATAAACACCTCCCTTTTCAATGTGAGTATAATGATAATATTACCATATCTTCTTATATTAAGGGAAATTATGACTTTTATGATGTGGAACGAATTGAGGAATTTATTGCTTGGAAGGGCATTCAAAATTGCCTATTTGCTTGAAAGTATTGATGAAGCACCTTATAAATACGAGATTTATGCTTACTAGAATATTTCTTTGATAATTACAAGGATTGTAACTGCTACATAATTAAATATCTTAATAGATGCTCTCTCCCAAATGAGGAGACTAATGCCTTGCAGGAACCTATGGAAGAAGAAATTGCTGAATCTGGAAGCTCGTTGATGCGTCCAAAACTTATCTCCTTTTTCGAACACTTTTCTTATTGTTTTCCTCTAAACTTGTGAGTTTTGGATACCACTAACAGGGACTAACGCTATTTTCAGCAGAATTACCTTGGTGTCTCATTTTTGTGCAGAAAAATCAACTTTCGGGAAAATGCCCAGAAAAGACCCCGAAGACCTTAAAACACCCGAAGACCCCCAGAGCCAGAAGGAGTCCTGGAGAGGGGCCAGGAGGGGGCCACACCACCCCTAGGCGCCCCCTTGGCCGCGCCGCCTGGTGGTGTGGGTCCCCCATGCACACCCTCATGCTCCCCTTTCGACTACATATACCCCCGTAGACCTAAAACTCGAGGGGGTTCGTCATATTCCACAGAAACACAATAGAGCGCCGCCGCCACCTCGAAACTCAATTCGGGGATCAGAAGTTCCTGTTCTGGCACCCTACCGGGACAGGGATTCGGAGGAGATCATCGCCATCGTCACCGCCACCTCTTCTCCATCAACCATCCATGTTTCCCCTGTCCATGTGTGGGTAAACACCGATGTAGGCTAAGAGGGATGGAAGGGATTGAATGAGATCTATCATGTAATAATGCCAGATTGTTAGGGCATAGTGCCTAGTATCCATTGTTAGTCTTTTCTACCGTTGTTGCAACTTGTTATGCTTAATGCTTGTCACTTTGGGCCCGAGTGTCATGATGTTAGATCTGAACATGTTATTGTTTCATGAGTATAATTATGTTTCTTGATCACATATGCAAGTGTTTTATACATGTCATTGTCCGGAACCCGAGGCCCCAAAGTGACAGAAATTGGGACAACCGGAGGGGATGGCTGTGTTGTGAGGATCACATGCGTTCACGGAGTGTTAATGCTTTGCTCTGGTGCTTTATTAAAAGGAGCACCTTAATTACCAGTAGTTTCCCTAGAGGCCCCGCTGCCATGGGCTGGTAGGACAAAAGATGTTTTGCAGGTTTCACATTGCGAGCACGTATGACTATATTGGAACACATGCCTGTGGTTTCCCCAGAAGTTGGATGCTTTATTATTATTATCTTCAGTGCCCATGTTTAGATTATTACATGACCTATGTTATCCATGCAACACCCGTTCATCCATTCCCTCTATGCGTACGGTACTTTTCATCCAGTTGTTTCCCGCGATTGCTACTGCTGTTACTATTTTTATTCCAGCTGTTATTTTACTACTACTGCTGCTATAAAACTGTTACCACTGATAAATTGTTTCGAGCAAGTCTACTTTCAGGTGCAGCTGAACTGACAACTCAGTTGTTAAGGCATATAAATATTCTTTGGATCCCCTTGCGTCGAATCAATAAATTTGGGTTTTATTTCCATCGAAGACTGTTGCGATCCCCTATATTTGTGGGTCATCACTCACTGGATGAAAAAGAGGAGGAGAGTGATGATCAAGAGGAGGAAGAATGGAGTAGATACCCATGTCTACCTTCTAATGAGAGTAACCCTTTAACTCATACCTTATTTGATTGCCTTCCATGCTTACCAAAGGAGGATGAGTGTTATATTGATAATTGTGATGATCCTATTGATTCTTTTGATTTTTTTTGATGAAATTGATACTTGATATACTTGTGACCTTGATACTACTATGAATAAAACTTGTGAGAATGATATTTCTACTGTTATTTATGATAATCCATGCTACTTTGATAAATCCTACGATAATCCTCTATTTATTCCAACTATTGATATGCATGATAATGAGTAAGTTTGTTTAGAAAATTTACATGATAATGCTCTAGATGATGGTCCTATGTTACTTGATGTTATAAATTATAATGCTACTGAAAATAGGATTTCTATAATGTGTCCCATACCTTTTAAGAGTGACCAATCGTCTTTTTTTGCTATTGTTAAAAGTGAGAAAGAAGAGGTCTTTATTTTTAATTTTGATCCCACTATTTTTGAGCTTGATATGAATTGTGTGCTTTTGGACCGTGACAAACATGCTTTATGTGATAATTATGTTGTTGATTTTGTATGATGCTACTAAAATTATTATGAGAGAAGAAAATATGGTTGTAGGAATTTTCATGTTACTAAAACACCTCTCTTTTTGTTGAAAGTTTTGATATTGCTCTTGTTCTACCTTCCCATGATTTCTAGTTTGAGCTTCTTTAATTTATTTCTTTACAAGATTCCTAAGCATAGGAAGTGGGTTAGACTTAAATTTGTTTCATACTTGCTTCTTGATGCTTTGTTTTGCTTAATTCATATTTCTTATGTGAGCATCTTCTTTCTTTCTCGTCCTATCCAAAAGGCGTTAAAAAAAGCACTTCTTGGGAGATAACCCATGGTTTTATTTTTTTGCTTTGTTTTTTTTTTCGAGTCAAGGTGTTGTTTAACTCTGTAGCAACTCCATTGTATCTTTATTTTCTCGCATTTTTCGTGCCAAGTAAAGTCTATAGTGAAAGTTGAGGTTAGATTTGGATTTCTTCTCTCCACCGTTAAATTCATGTAAATTCACAAAAAGATCAAAATGAACTGCAAATTTGTGTGCTTATACCTCAGCTAATTCCAAAACGTTTTCTAGCTTTGCGTTTTTTTATTAGAGCAATGTAAGTGCCCCGAAAAAATTCGTCTTTACAGACTGTTCTGGTTTTGACAGATTCTGCTTTTTTTACTTGCATTCTCTCTTTTACTATGTTGAGTGGATTTCTTTGCTCCACAAAACATCAGTGGCTGTAGCTAATATTTAAAAATTATTAATAATGCTGGTTGTCCAAGGAGAACATGTGAATTTTTGATTGTGCACTAACCCTCTAATGAGAATTACATTGAGTTTGGTGTGAAGGAAGTTTTCAAGGGTCAAGAAAAGAGGGTGATATAATGTGATCAACAAGAGTGCAATCTTGGGGATGCCCCCATGGTCCATCGCAGCAAATTCTAAGAAGGCTCAAGCATCTAAGTTCGGGGATTCCGAAGACATCCCCTTCTTCATCAGCAACTTATCAGGCCACTTCTAGTGAAACTATATTTTTATTCGGTCACATCATATGCACTTTACTTGGAGCGTCTATTTTTTTGTTTCATTTTATTTTGTTTTCTTTGCTGCAATAAATATGTTTCAAACACACGCTCCACTTTTTCATATGAATGCTCATTTTCTTCCAAGCTCGTATTCTTAGTTTTTCTTCTAGCTGCTGCAAATCCTTTTAGCTCCCGTTTTTCATGCATCTCTTATTCAAAGTTGTTAGTTCTAGTAGAGTTATGTTAATAATCTCTTATTTTATTGCTATATCTCTTAGATAGTTTTTGTTTAGTATAAAATTATTGGTGTTGGAAAGCAGTAGTACAATTTTCGTGCTTATAACGGTGCAAAAAGAAGCTTGTATAGACTTTGGCTAGACATTTTCATGTCATGCTAGATCTTATTTTAATTCTATGATTAGTGGTTGTTATTGTAGCATGACTTGTCTCAAATAGCTGAGAGTGCTTAATGTTCCACTGAAAGAATCATGAGTTGTTTTTATCACATTGAAGCATAAATTTGTGGTGCTCTCCTTCGAATGCTTTATTTGGTTGACTTGGAGCATGCTTACACCAGGTTTATGACTACAAACCAGTCACTTATAGCCTCTATGATCATTTAGTTTTTGAATTGTAATACCATTTATGCTTTGATTAATAATATTTTTGTCGCTATGCATGATTATGGCCATTATTGCTCTCTTGATTTGTCGCTCCCAGTCTTTTGCTAGCCTCCACCTGTACTGAGTATGAGCTCTACTCGTGCATCCAACTCCCAAAAACCAAAGTTTGCCAAATTTGTCCACCATACCTACCTACATGTGGTATTTAACCGCCACTCTAAGTAAATTTCTCATGTGCTAACTTTAAACTTTCAAAATTATTCCTGTTTTGTGCCCCTGTTTTAGCTCACGAGGACATGAATAGAGAATCTTTATCTCACTTGTTGATTGGAGTTTACACACCTGGAATAGTGGCACATCCTCTTATCCAAAATGATAGAAGATCTGGCAGCGGGGTGCCCAGCCCCAAAATTGGTTACTATTAAATTATCTTCACTATTTTTGCCCCTTATTTATTAGTCAAAGGCTCAAAGCATAATTGTGTAAACAAAAGAGAAGAGGGATGATCTACTACACCAGTAGCGTCATTCAATGGGAGCTGCTCTTGTAAGGTCTAGTTGGAATGTGACGTACTGTATTGTCTGTTTACCATTCGTTCACATAAGCATACACCTCTCTAAAAAAAAGTTTTCAATACCTATGTTGAATAAAATGCTCTAGCACATGAGTTAATCCCTTCTTCCCTCTGCGAAGGACCTTTCTTTTACTTTTATGTTGAGTCTCCATCTTCTAACTTTATGCAAAACTGAGAGAGCATAGTTGCCATTCTGAGTTTAATGTGCATCAGTCCCAAAGATTATCATTGATTGATTCATGATGTGTTATTACTTGCTCTCAAATTATTTGTTCTACTCATCCACTTGAAGTTTGAAGGTGTTCTGGCATTTATGTTTTTCCCCACTCTTAAGGACAAGCGAAATATCACTTTGCTATGTTTTCTTTATGCTCGAAACAACCGTATAACTTTCAAGTGCATTATTATTCATGATTTTTATGTGTCACTTTTCATGATGCAAAGTGATTGCTAAGTTTCATTGTTAAAATTATATCTATCATGCCTGTGTTTAAAGTAATATGATCTCATCTTTACATATGCTTTTACTTTATGATGATCAAGTTTTTGTTGGTAGCATGTCACCTCAGAAATTATTTGTTTTTATCGTTTACCTACTCGAGGACGAGTTGGAACTAATCTTGGGGATGCTTGATAAGTCTCAAACGTCTCCATAATTTCTGATGTTCCATGTTATTTTCATGACTTATTCTACATGTTTCTCATACACTTTATGTCATTTTTATGGATTTTCTAGGACTAGCCTATTGAGAAGATGCCACAGAGCCAGTTCCTATTTTCTGCTGTTTTTGGTTTCAGAAAAGTTGTTCTGAAAATATTCTCGGAATTGGACGAAACAAAATCCCAGAGTCTTAGAAAGTCGTCACGTACACGGAGTCCAGAGGAGACCTGGAGGGGGTCCTTAGGGGCCCACACCATAGGGTGGCGCGCCAACCCCTCTGGCAACGCTTGGGGGTGGTGTGCCCCCTCTGGCTGCCGACCGACGTTGCCCTCTCGCCTATTTATACTCCTTGACGAGTTAACCCTAAATACCCGAGCCTTCTCTACCAAAAAGATCTATAGCCACCGTCATCGTCAACCCTAGTTCGAGAGGGTTCTCGGGCTCTCCCCGACACCCTGCGGGAGGGGGGATCATCACCAGAGGGCTCTTCATCACCATGCCTGCCTCCGGAGTGATGCGTGAGTAGTTCATCCTTGGACTATGGGTCCATAGCAGTAGCTAGATGGTTTTTCTCTCCTCTTTATGCCTCATGTTTAGATCTTGTGAGATGCCTAACATGATCAAGATCATCTTATTGTAATGCTAAATGTTGTGTTTGCTGGGATCTGATGAATATTGAATGCTATGTCTAGTGATTATCAATCTACCATGTTCTTTCATGTGTATGTTATTTATGATCTTGCATGCTATCTGTTACTAGTAGATGCAATCGCCAAGTTGAGGCTTGTAACCCCAAGAGGGAGTATTTATACTCGATAGTAGGTTCATGCCTCCCTTTCACTCATGCTCGAGTGACAGAAACGTAACGGGTGGGGGATGTGTTGTTGCCATTAGGGAGAAAACATCAATGCTTTTACTAAGGATGATTTTACTGTTTACCTTACACATTTTGCTTAATGCAGTTATCTGTTGCTTGCAACTTAATACCCAAGGTTTGCTTGGATGACACTCTGAGGGTGGATTATTAGTCATAGATGCAGTTGGATAACGGTCTATGTATCTTGTTATAATTCCCGCATGAATCACATAGTAATCATCATGTCATTCATATGCACTACAGTGCAGCCTTTATATCTGCCAATTGCCCAGCTGTAATTTGTTTACCCAACATGTTATCTACTGTTTTGGAGAGACACCTCTAGTGAACTATGAACCCCGGTACATTTCTTTACACTGATATACAACCACTGCAACCGATGTATTACTACTTCAATCATTGTTCTCTTTGACTACTGCAAACAAATACTATTTTCCACACTATACGTCTAATCCTTTGTTTCAGCAAAACCGGTGAGATTGACAACCTCACTTCTTCGTTGGGGAAAAGTAATTTTATTATGTTGTGTAGATTTCACGTTGTTGCTGAACCGGTAGTGCGCCCTGCCACATCAGCTGCATCAACCTTCGGAAGTGATTTATTTCTCCTACTGGTCGATTCAACCTTGGTTTCTTTCTGAGGGAAAACTTGTTGTTGTGCTCTTCATACCTTCCTCTTGGGGGTCTCCCAATGAGCGTACAATCTACACGCATCAGGCTGCAATGATTCCTAGAGCAATAAGATCCCCAAGGGCTTAGTGAGGTGGTGATGAATCAGTTGGGTGAAGTTGTAGATCTAGTGGTTCTCTCCCCAATCCCAAGAGAGCAAGTGGTTTGGGTGTATGTAGGGAGATATCTATGAGCCTGAAGGTGGTCACCGATGGTGGAGAGAGAGCTTAGAGTGATACCGTCTAAAGGAGGAAGACAGCCACTTTTATAGCGTGCAGGGAATCTGGTCGTTGGGGGAGGGGGGGGGGTAAATATCCACTCAAGAAACCCGACATGGCCGGCCAAATCCCGGACTATGCCAACTGAGGGTAATGTTAGGTGTAGGCATAGAAAACCCGGGCTAGGCCGGCAGAGAGCCCGGCAGAGAGCCCGGCCAGGCCGCCCACCTAGTCAGCAGACCCGGCCTTGAGGGTCGGACGCGTGGAGAGCCGGCCTGCCACCCAAGCCACCCAACCTCAAGGCATACACATGCCGACCACAGCCCTGCCTGGCCGCTAGGCAGACTACCCGACCTCGATGTCCGGCCTGGGGTTCTGTACCAGAGAAAGGCCGACCAACACACACAACCCCTCGGCCTAAGGGGCAGGTTGGCCGACTAGGCCGGTTTCGAAGACCGGCCATGAAGATTCATCCCTTGACGTCTCCATTCTGTGCTAGAGCTGTGTGATGGCATTTGTGTAGAATCCTATATGGGATATGTGTGCTGTCTTTGTCTCTCTAACATGATTCATGCAATACCAATTATAATCCTTCAAGGAAACCTCTATAGTTGAAGTGAACCCATCAATGAATCTACAACGAAATGCTAGGATTCACTTTCTCCTTTTTGCACTTTGAGAGGTCTCCTTACCCAGTTGCTTCTTATCTTAGCTTCCTAAAAATACATAAGCAAAAGGTTAAACTTCCACATGTTGTAATCAAACAAAAAAATAATATTAGGGGACTAAATGTCCTTTCGGATGGAGTCCATGATTTTACTATAGGGTATATAGGGTTCCATAAGAATTTCAAAGAAAACCCGAGAAGTGGGGGGAGGGTGGGGGTAGGCTCTAAGGGGTGCAGAAATGCCCGAGGGTTGCACCCCAATTTTGGGGGGCTGACAAATGGGATCAAGCGCCACATAGCAAGGCACAACACCTTCCTAGAACCTTCCTTATTTGTGGTTTTGATAAAATAAGGAATTTCCAAAAAGGAGAAAAAGGAAAAAAGGAAAGTTATTAGTGAGAACTGAAAGGATTCCCCAATTGGGGAGTCCAATACGAATAGGAAAGGAGGGAAGGGTACGACCAGGTTTGGGCTCTCCCAAACCGACCTAGCCCCCCAAGGCGGGTGCCCCTCTCCTCCCACTATATATACCCACCCCTCCTTCAATTAGAGACACAATTTTTTGAGATAGACCTCTCTGTGGGGTTTTGAGGTGTCCTCTCCCCGCAGACAAGATCTAATCTATTTCTCACTCTCTAGTGTGATGGGACTTTCCACCTAATTGTGGTGGAACTCTTCATCAGGCTTCATCGACATCGTCATCAACACACGTTCTACATCTTTCTGTTAGTAATGATAAGATATATCTTCGCCCGTACCATCATAGTAGATCCAATGTGTTGCGTTTAAGATGAATTTTTTTAAATTCCTACATGCGACTGATGACCCACAAGTATAGGGGTGTCTCGTAGTACTTTCTATCAATAGGAGTGTCGAACCCAACGAGGAGCATAAGGTGTTGACAAGCAGGTTGGATAGAGGATTCACTGTAAACACTAGCAAACGGGTTTTTGGAGGTTTTTGATATAGCAGATAAATAAAGTGCGAGTAAATAATATTGCAGCGAGTGTCCCAATCGTTTTGAGAGCAAAGGACAAGATGGTTGTATTACTTATGACTACCAAACATTCTCAAGGATACATGGGAATTTCGTCAAGTGCTTTCGCTTCGTTACAGTTGATTAATATCCATTGGTTCGTGAAGTGTTGTGTGGGTGAACCTATGATACTGCACCTCCCAACTAGGACTAATACATATTTGTGATTATACCCCTCGTATGCATCCACAAATACAAGAAAGTAATTAAGATAAATCTAACCACAACCTTAAAACTCTGGGATTCTACGCTCCCTCGTGCATTGGTTTCCTAACGGGGGCTTAGGTTTCTATCACTCTGGCAAGCCCACAATTAGTAGCCAAATACACAATGCATCCTCCTAGGCCCATAAAGGTGAAGTATCATGTGGTCGACGTTCACATGACACCACTAGAAGAATAGCACCACAACTTAAATACCGAACCACGAGATATTACTTCAACATAACTTCATTACTAACATCATGACTTCTCCCATGTCCTCAAGAACTAAATCAACTACTCACAAGACATAATATGGATCATAATCAGAGGTGATATAATGGATAATAACAATCTGGTCATAAAGTGCTAACACTGATAAATCTCACAAGCATCAACTACTAACAAGTAATCCACACCGGGAGAGAGAATCTAATGTAAAACAATGATAGAGGCCCCTAATTGTTACATCGGGGTGAAGGTGGATGATGAGGGTGATGGTGCTGGTGGTGATGATGATGACGATGATGATCTAAATGATGCCCGGAGCGATGACGGTGACGATGGCGACGATTTCCCCTCTCGGGAGAGGAATTTCCCTCGCAGATTTCTCCCCGCCGGAGAGTTTTTCTCTCTCTGGTGTTTTCCGCCCCGAGGCGGCGGCGGAATAAGTATTCGATGATAGTCTGGGGCTTAGGGTTCCCTGGGGGTCAAGTACGAGGAAGGGGTCGGCCAGAGGTGGGCCAGGGTGGCCACACCATCTGGCGGCGCGGCCAAGGGGGAGAGCCACCACATGGTGTGGGCCCCTGGTGGCCCCCCTGCCTCCTTCTAGCTAGGCTCCTCCTCTGAACTTCTAAGACATCTCCGGTGTCCCCCCTCTTCTTCTGAATTTCTGAAATAGGGTATCTCGACGGTGCTTTTTCCATCAGATTTCTGGTCCCGGTGTTTATTCTCCAAAAATTATAAAACACGCAAAATAAGATAAAATAACATAAGTGATGCATCATAACATGAAATATATCGATGAATAACATAAAATAACACTATAAAATAGTGATGCAAAATGGGCGTATCAACTCCCCCCAAGCTTAGACCTCGCTTGTCCCCAAGCAAAACTGAACTTAGTAAACATGAGCACAGGTTTATGGACTGAGGTGTCGATAAATAAAATACGAACAAGAAGCATCACATCTACAAAGAACAAGTCATTTTAGATAGCAACTTCCTCTCATATAATCAAACTTGAAACAAGTAGAGGAACAATAAAGGTGCAAAAATTAAATCAAAATTGGTAAAGGCAAACTTTGTTCTTGGTCAGAGAACAATTAACATTGTCCTTATCTTTCAATCAGAGTCTTTATACTAGAGCTATATTCAGACTTTATCATGCTCAGTTATAACAGTCTCTTTGCAGACATTGGTAACTTTCAAAGTGGTATTCAAACAGATAAAAGTATTTGTAAAAACAAGGAAGAATAAGGAACATGATTGAGTAAATCAACATATAGCTGGATGAATCACAACAACTTAAATGCTTGCTTAAGACAGAAAGAAGTAGGTTTACTAACTCAACATAAATGTAAAAGATAGGCCCTTCGCAGTGGGGAGCATTGATCACTCATATGCTAGAGCTTTTATTCTGTAAAATAGAGGTATAAAATGGTTGACACTCCTCCCAACCTTTCTTACACAAACCATGGCTAACCGAATCCTCGGGTGCCTGCCAACAATCAGAAATCATGGAGAAGTGTATATTTATGTCAACGAATGGCAAAGACAAAATATAGTACGTCACAAGCCAACTAGACTTCACAAGAGCAGCTCCCATTGAAGGACGCAACTGGTATAGAAGGTCATCCTTCTTTCTCTTTTTTTACATAATTATGCTTTGACTGATAAATTAGGGGCAAAATAGTGAAGATAATTTGTATTATTATTTGGTCTGGGAACCCCGCTGCCAGCTCTTGTAGCATTTGGATAAGCGGATGAAGTCACTAGTCCAGGGTGTGAAATCCAATCAACAAGTGAGATAAAGATTCTCTATTTGCATCCTCACGAGCTAAAACAGGAGCACAAAACAGGTGTAATTTTGAAGGTTTAAAGGTAGCACACAAGCAATTTACTTGGAGTGGCGATGAAATACGGCATGTAGGTAGGTATGGTGGACACAAATGGCAAGGCTTTGGGCTCAAGGTTTGGATGCACGAGAAGCATTCCCTCTTAGTACAAGTTTTTGGCTAGCTAGGTTGGGTAGCAAGCATAAGAATTGAAGTAAAACAAACAAAAACATATATGATAAAGCCAATCATGAAATCTTCCTTGAAGGTGTAAACAAACTTATTTGAGAATACTAAGCTTATGAGCTAACAAGAATGAAAGATCATGGAATAATATATCTACATGCAACTCCCTCTTTTCTACTTAAGTCTCAACATATTGTTGCTAATGACCAATGTTAAGTTTTCCAAAACCAACTAGATTAACTTCAAACTCAAACATTGATACCAATACTAATAACAAGATCAATCATATACAAAAATATTGCAAACTAAAATAAAGTAGAACAAGTAGATGATGAAACTTCTCATTAATATTTCATTACGGCAACTCAAACCAAGGGATACAACGATAACCAACTAAGGAGTGACACTTCCATACCGCAAACCATCCTATATGATATTTCCTCTACTCACGATATGACTCTACTAAAAAGGTAAAAGGGTGAAAGATAAAGGTGTGATACCGCAGCACTCCCCCAAGCTTGGAACAAGCCAAGGGGGTGCCAATACCAATGACGAATCAATTCTTCGATGGTGGTTGTGAATCCTTCTCAATGAGCTTATCAATTGATTTTTTCAGATCTTCAATTGCAAACATAAGCATACGCATCATATCCGTATTGTGATCAATACAGTTTGCATGCTTGTCACACGGTGAATTCCAGCCATCAAGATTCCCCCCCCCACACTTCCTTAGGTTGAGAGATTTCTCTATCTGCACGGTTAGAATGATCCATATCCTAGCAAGAAGGCAAATCTTCCTCGGGTACCCTCCTAGATTTATACTCATGAATTAAAGTACGGAAAGGTTTCTTTATGCCTGAAAGTGGTGTGCCTGAAGCTAAGAAGTGACGTGGGGCCTTCCCTCCGGTGCTCATCCTCGCCGTTTGCTTGGAAGGTTTTGCAACCACTCCAATGCTTGCGATGGTAGCGCGTGGATGCACTCGTAGGTTTTCTTCTACATCTCCTTCAGCTCCACTCTCGATCTCCTCCTCCGGCTTCTGGTCTTGGAGATCATCTTCCTTCGGTCCCTTCCCCTTGTTGTTGTTGACGGAGACCATGGTGCTTCTAAAACTGAAAACAGATCGTGACAGAAACAACTCGAAACAGAAACACGACGAGAAAACGATATACGGACCTCGGGAGGTTCGGGGGGTTATATAGCAAAAATATGTGTAACGAAAGGAAAGTCCAGGTCGAAAACGAGTCAGAGAGGGGCTCCGGGGCGTCCACACCATAGGGTGGCGCGGCCAAGGGTGGGCCCGCGCCCCCAGGTGGTGTGGTGCCTCCAGGCACCATCTCCAAATCCTCTTCGGCTCGGTATTTTTCATATTTTCCAAAAACCAATAAATTATAACTTGGAAGGTAATCTCCGAACTTTTTCTTAACAGAACTGTTACCTATTCCAAAACAGACTCTGCAGATTCTGAAATCTTCCCTCTAATGAACTTCTCCGGAGTCATTACTTGAATAACATCAACATCTTCATCATAGGAATCGCGAGAAATATAATGTTTGAGTCTTTGCCCATTTACCACTTGTGTAGTGTTATCTTTGAGGGAAGCAATTTTAATTGCATGGGAGCGATACACTTCTTCAATAATATAAGATCCTTCCCATCTGGAGAGTAATTTTCCTGCAAAAAATCTGAGACGAGACCGGTACAATATAACTTCCTCACCAACATGAAACTCTCTTTTGACGATTCTTTTATCATGCCATTGTTTAACTTTCTCTTTAAAGAGCTTGGCATTTTCATAAGCTTCACATCTCCATTCATCTAGATGATTCAAATCAAGCATTCTTTTCTTACAAGCAAGTTTAAAATCTTTATTTAATTCTTTCACTGCCCAATAAGCTTTGTGTTCTAATTCTAATTAAAGGCAAGTGACAAGCTTTTCCATAGACCATTTTATAGGGAGACATACCCATAGGATTTTTATAAGCAGTTCTATATGCCCATAAAGCATCATTCAACTTATCACACCAATTCTTCCTAGATTTATTAACAGTCTTTTGCAAGATAGATTTAATTTCTCTATTTGATAATTCTACTTGCCCACTGGTTTGAGGGTGATAAGCTGAGGCAATTCTATGATTAACATCATATTTAGCAAGGGTTTTTCTAAAACCACCATGAATAAAATGAGAACCTCCATCACTCATAAGATATCTAGGCACACCAAACCTAGGAAAAATAACATCTTTAAGCATTTTTAAAGAGGTCTCACCATCAACACTTTTTGTAGGTATAGCTTCTACCCACTTAGTAACATAATCAACAGCAATAAGAATGTGAGTGTAACCATTCAAAGGAGGAAAAGGACCCATAAAGTCAAATCCCCAACAATCAAAAGGTTCAATAACAAGAGAATAACTCATAGGCATTTCATTAAGTCTAGAAATATTCCCTACTCTTTGACATTCATCACAAGATAAAATATATTTATGTGCATCTTTAAAGAGAGTAGGCCAATAGAAACCTGATTGTAGAACCTTCTGTGCGGTTCTATCTCCAGCGTGATGTCCTCCATAAGCACTACCATGGCACTTCTTCAATATTTCACGTTGTTCATGATCTGAAACACATCTTCTCATAATACCATCTACTCCTTCTTTATATAAATGTGGGCCATCCCAAAAATAATGCCTCAAATCATAGAAGAATTTTCTTCTTTGTTGAGCTATAAATGTTGGAGGCAAATACTTTGAAATAATAAAGTTAGCATAATCAGCATACCACAGACTATCTTGGGTTTTTACCTTTATTGCAGCCAACTGTTCATTTGGAAAACTATCATTAACAGGAATAGGGTCAAAAGTAATGTTTTCCAATCTAGAAAAGTTATCAGCAACAAGATTTTTAGCACCATTCTTATCCACAATATGCAAATCAAACTCTTGTAAAAGCAACACTCATCTAATAAGCCTAGGCTTAGCATCTTTCTTTTCCATAAGGTATCTAATAGCAGCATGATCAGTATGAATAGTACCCTTTGAGTCAACAATATAAGGCCTAAACTTATCACATGCAAAAACTACAGCTAAGAACTCTTTTTCAGTACTAGCATAATTCTTTTGAGCAGCATCAAGAGTCTTACTAGCATAATGAATAACATTCAACTTCTTATCTACACGCTGTCCAAGAACAGCACCTACAGCAAAATCACTCGCATCACACCTAATTTCAAAAGGTAAATTCAAGTCGGGTGATTGAACAATAGGAGCAGTAGTTAAAGCCTTCTTTAAAGTTTCAAAAGCTTCCTTACAATCATCATAAAAACAAATGGTACATCTTTTTGAAGAATATTAGTAAGAGGCTTTGATATTTTAGAGAATTCTTTAATAAACCTCCTATAAAAACCAGCATGACCAAGAACACTACGAATACCTTTAACATCCCTAGGACAGGGCATTTTATCTATTGCTTCCACTTTAGCTCTGTCAACTTCAATACCTCTTTCAGGAAGTTTATGTCCAAGAACAATTCCTTCATTTACCATAAAGTGGCATTTCTCCCAATTAAGAACAAGATTAGTTTCCTCACATCTCTGCAAAACTTTATCAAGGTTGTGCAAACAATTATCAAAATAAGTTCCATAGGCGGAGAAATCATCCATGAATACTTCCACAATCTCTTCACAAAAACCATGAAAAATAGCAGACACGCATCTTTGAAACGTAGTAGGAGAATTACACAAACCAAAAGGCATATGTCTATAAGCATAAGTACCATAAGGACAAGTAAAGGTTGTTTTCTCTTGATCTTGCTTCCTGATAGTAATTTGAGAAACCCCAGAATAACCATCAAGAAAGCAAAAATGAGTTTTATTAGACAACCTCTCTAACATTTGATCAATAAAAGGCAAAGGATAATGATCTTTCTTAGTAACTTTATTAACCTTTCTAAAATCAATGCACATTCTATAATCAACTACTAATCTTTGTGGAATGAGCTCATTGTTTTCATTAGGCACAACAGTCATTCCTCCCTTCTTAGGGACACAATGCACAGGGCTCATCCATCTACTATTAGCAATAGGAAAAATAATACCAGCATCAAGGAGTTTTAATACCTCATTTCTTACCACTTACTTCATCTTAGGAATTAAACGGCGTTGATGTTCTACTACTGGCTTTGCATCAGGTTCAATATTAATAGCATGCTGACATATAGTAGGAGAAATTCCCTTCAAATCATCAAAGAGTATATCCAATAGCTCCACGGTGTTTCTTCATAATTCCCAATAACCTTTCCTCTTCTTCACCTGAAAGTTTAGCACTAATAATAACAAGATATATTTTCTTATCATAAAGATAAGAATATTTAAGATCATCAGGCAAAGGTTTTAAATAAAAAACAGGATCCTCCTTGGGTGGTAATGTGGTACCCAAGTCTTCCACAGGTAAATTATGTTTCAGTATCACCGGTTGACGAAGAAGAATATCGTCAATCTCATTTCTCTCTTCCATAAAGACCTCACTCTCATGGTCCTCCATATATTGCTGCAAAGCATTGTTAGGAGCAAGAGCAATAGAAGCAAGTTGTTCAACTTTAAAATTCTCATCAGGCAATTTAGATTCATAAGGTGCTCTAGCAAATTTGGAGAAATTGAACTCATAAGATTTTCCATCAAATTTAGTCAAAATCTTCTCCTCTTACAATCTATAATAGCACCACAAGTGTTCAAGAAAGGTCTACCAAAAATAATAGGACAAGTCTTACTAGCAGCCTTACCAAGTACTAGAAAATCAGTGGGATATTTAGTCTTACCACATAAAACTTCCACATCTCTAACAATACCAATCGGAAAAACAGTTTCTCTATTAGCAAGCTGAATAACCACATCAATATCTTCAAGCTCACAAGAACCAATTTCATGCATAATTTCTCTATAAAGCTCATAAGGTATAGCACTAGAACTAGCACCAATATCACACAAACCATAATAGCAATGATCACCAATCTTAACAGAAAGCACAGGAACACTAGTTTTCTTAGGTCTATGAGGATGGGAAACAATATTAGAAGCATCCTCACAGAAGACAATGTGTTCATCCTCTACATTTCCACAAACAAGATCTTTTACTATTGCTACAGCAGGTTCAACAGTTATTTGTTCATCAGGTTCAATAGATTTCTTATTACTCTTATTAACCACACTAGCCACCATAGAGTGTTCTTTCACCTTAGCAGGGAAAGGCATTTTTTCAACATAAGGCTCAGGAACAGCAGGATTAACAACATGCACTTCTATATTACTAGCAGGAACAATATCTTTATAAGGTGCATGGTACTTGTGATAATCCTTTTTAGGAATATCAAGATAGGAGGCAAAAGCTTTAAGACAGTTTGCAAAGATTTGAGAATCAAGACCACAAACAGCACTAACATTATAGAAATCATTGGTTCCCATAAAAGATTTAATGCATTCATAATCATAATTTATACCTGACTTTCTACCTTTGTCATTCTCCCATCCTTCAGTGTTTTCTTGAATACGGTCAAGAAGATCCCATTTAGCTTCTTCCTTCATACGTGTGAATGATCCAGAACAAGAAGCATCCAATAAATCCTTATCATGAAGAGAAAGCCTTGCATAAAAATTATTGATAACAATATTACTCGGGAGTTCATGAACGGGACATTTGAGCATTAATAACTTCATTCTCCCCCACGCTTGGGCAATACTCTCTCCATCATGAGGCCAGAAATTATAGATTTGATTCCGGTCTTTATGAATCTCACTAGGAGGATAAATTTAGAATAAAAGAGAGGAACAATTTCCTCCCATCCAATAGATTCACCATTCTTCAGTAATTTGAACCATTCAGCGGCTCTTCCTTTCAGCGATAAAGAAAATAATTTCCTTTTAACTTGATCCATTGTAATACCTGCACACCTGAATAACTCGCATAATTCATGTATAAAGAGCAAATGATCACCGGGATGGACAGTTCCATCACCGTAATAGCAGTTATCCATAACACGTCCAACAATTTTCATAGGTATTTTATAAGGATCTAATTCAGCAGATAACGGGTTACCTACTACCCTAGTAGTAACGGTAGAAGTACCCCTAAACAGAGAACCAAAAGTATTCTCCATAATGAAATAAAACAGCAGACAGAAATAAAAACAACACTCACAGTAAAAGTTTCTCTTACCAATTCCACTTACCAATAGCGCTTCACTCCCCGGCAACGGCGCCAGAAAATAGTCTTGATGACCCACAAGTATAGGGGGTGTATCGTAGTACTTTCGATAAATAAGAGTGTCGAACCCAACGAGGAGCAGAAGGTGTTGACAAGCAGGTTGGATAGAGGATTCACTGTAAACACTAGCAAACGGGTTTTTGGAGGTTTTTGATATAGCAGATAAATAAAGTGCGAGTAAATAAAGTGCAGTAAATAATATTGCAGCGAGTGGCCCAATCCTTTTGAGAGCAAAGGACAAGCCGGTTGTATTACTTATGACTACCAAACGTTCTCGAGGACACATGGGAATTTCGTCAAGTGCTTTCGCTTCGTTACGGTTGATTAATATCCATTGGTTCGTGAAGTGTTGTGTGGGTGAACCTATGCTAATGCACCGCCCAACTAGGACTAATACATACTTGTGATTATACCCCTCGTAAGCATCCGCAAATACAAGAAAGTAATTAAGATAAATCTAACCACAACCTTAAAACTCCGGGATTCTACGCTCCCTCGTGCATTGGTTTCCTAACGGGGGTTTAGGTTTCTGTCACTCCGGCAACCCCACAATTAGTAGCCAAATACACAATGCATCCTCCTAGGCCCATAAAGGTGAAGTATCATGTAGTCGACGTTCACATGACACCACTAGAAGAATAGCACCACAACTTAAATACCGAACCACGAGATATTACTTCAACATAACTTCACTACTAACATCATGACTTCTCCCATGTCCTCAAGAACTAAACGAACTACTCACAAGACATCATATGGATCATAATCAGAGGTGATATAATGGATGATAACAATCTGGTCATAAAGTGCTAACACCGATAAATCTCACAAGCATCAACTACTAACAAGTAATCCACACCGGGAGAGAGATCTAATGTAAAACAACGATAGAGGCCCCTAATTGTTACAGCGGGATGAAGGTGGATGATGAGGGTGATGGTGCTGGTGGTGATGATGATGACGATGACGATCTTGATGATGCCCGGAGCGATGACGATGACGATGGCGATGATTTCCCCTCTCCGGAGAGGAATTTCCCCAGCAGATTTCTCCCTGCCGGAGAGCTTTTCTCTCTCCGGTGTTTTCCGCCCCGAGGCGGCGGCGGAATAATTCTTCGATGATAGTCTGGGGCTTAGGGTTCCCTAGGGGTCAAGTACGCGAAAGGGGTCGACAAGAGGTGGGCCAGGGTGGCCACACCACCTGGCGGCGCGGCCAAGGGGGGGCGCCACCACATGGTGTGGCCCCCTGGTGGCCCCCCTCTGGCCCCCCTTATGGCTAGGCTCCTCCTCTGAACTTCTAAGACATCTCCGATGTCCCCCCTCTTCTTCCGAACTTCTGAAATAGGGTATCTCGATGGTGCCTTTTCCATCAGATTTCTGGTCCCGGTGTTTATTCTCCAAAACTTATAAAACATGCAAAATAAGATAAAATAACATAAGTGATGCATCATAAAATGAAATATATCGATGAATAACATAAAATAACAATATAAAACAATGATGCAAAATGGACGTATCAGCGATCCAATACCCACATTGTGCCAAGGATCTGGTATGTCACGACTAGGGTGAATGTGTGGGGTTCAAGCATGCTCGGAATGAATCCAAGAATCTTACGCTGGACAAACCACACACCCAGTGTGAAACTTGTATCAATGCTAAGGCTACTCTTGGGAAAAGTGACACACCTCTGCAGAGTGTATAAAATTGTGACAGTTTCATCCGTGTTCCCAGAAGGAACTATGTTCGTGGCAGGAAAGGAATTTTAATTGATTCCCAGACCCGTGAGGGATAAGGAACATTTTTTTGGATCTAAAACCAACATTTTAAAAAAATCCTTTAAAAAAACTTGCATCGTGTCTACGACTTTTAGTCATGACATTAATCGGTGTATGAAAACAAAAATCTTTTCTTATCTGAGCTTACTGAGTAACGCTCGTTATTCAACCCTTCCTTTCTTAGACTTTGAGGAGGCTAGGAATGACGTCAACACTGAAGGCCGGGAGTATTACTATGAAGCACCCGATCTGTCTGGAGGAATTGAAGGAGTCGACTACATCATCGCGTACAGAGCAGACGACAATGAAGAACATGAACCAAAATAGAAGTGAGGCGAGTCTATAATAGTATTAGAAGGGAGGCTAGTCGAGCAGCTCTACGATCTAAGCTGTTGAGATATCAATGGTTCTCTCTTTTCTTTTTCAAGCGTTTTGTCAACTATCCCAAGTTGTCTTTGAACCATTTAATCTTCCTCAGATGACAGAGCAAGAGTTCGAAGAGTTTATTCGTTTTTGACTTGTAATAATAAGCAATATGAACTAGTGGACTCGTAATTTTTCTGTTGTACTACTCTGAGGGATGTAATATTCCATAAGTTTTATATCAACGACTTGTGCACTACACATGTAGTTGTGTACTGGGTTACCGCAGGATCCCGACAAATACAACACGTAACAATTACATGATAGTGATCTTGATCATGTTAGGCAGCTCACAAGATCTAAACATGGTAGCACAAAGAGAAGAGATAATCATCTATCTAATGCTATGGACCCATAGTCCAAGGATGAACTACTCACGCAACATTCTGAAGGCAATCATGACGATGAAGAGGCTTCTGGTGACGATTCACCTTTCCGGTAGGTGCCGGAGTATGGCTCCAGATGTCCTAGACTGGACTTTCGAGGTGACAACGGCTCTATATGGGTTTCATGGAAATTAAGCACCGCCCCTTTGTTTTTAGGTCAAGATGCAATATATAGGCGAATAGGGGCCGAGGAGGTGGCCAAGTTGACCAAGCGACTAAAGGGCGTGGCTAGGGGCCCACATGCGCCCACCTAGTCGCCTCCTCGACTGGTGTCCCCCTCTGGCTGATTTTTGGACTCCGTCTTCGTTCGGGGTAAAAATTGGCCTTCATGAATTTTCAGCACTTTTTGCGAATATTTTCTTCAGAACTTTTCGAACAAAAAGACAGTGGGTAGTAGAAACTGTCACCGTACATCTTATCAATAGGTTCATCTAGAAAAATGGCAAAAATGGTATAAAATCATAATAAAAACATGTAGCAATTATACAAACAAGTATAAAACAATACAAAATTATAGATACGTTTTGAGCGTACAAAAGATTTAGCCTCTTGCATTTTGTTTTGTACCGAGATGCTCTCATATGGCAGTATAGTGACACATCCACACTTACCAAAATTATCAATTTTGGAAGAGTGGACCATATTTTTAACCAGTTGTTTGGCAACTCCACATACAACCAATGAGCAATATCTTTATATGGCTCTTAATATAAACAAACTGATGACTAGAGACAATTAAAAGAAGAATATGCATTTCTGCTCTGAATTAGAGTCAATGCACCATGTTTTATTTGGCTGCATTGTAGCTAGACAGATCTAGCCCAAGATTGAAAAAAATCTTTGATCTACCTTATAAGATTCTTATGCATCTGTATCTAGGTTATGGGTTTCCAACAAAAAAAACTCTTAAATTGTGCATGTGTTGTTGTGACCTGGAGTTTATAGAAAGTGAGAAATGACCTAATCTTTAATGGTCAACCTTCTGCTGGAGGAGGATCTTCAAGGACCAAGTATTGGAACTTCGACAAGTTATGCCGACATGTGTCTACAATCTCGCCCCCCCCCCCCCGAGCAACTAGAATGTGGCTGATGAGGACATCCCTAGATCTTCACCTATTGTTGAACATGAAGATCCACCAATTAAAGCTAATGAAGTAAGGATTGGTCCAATGACAAGATCAAGGACCAAGCTATTACAACAACAGGTGAATTCACTCCTACTTGAGCTTAATGTTTCTAATAATGAGAACTTTATACTACCTAAGTCATTGCATCTATGTGTTCTTAGGTTTATTGATAACACAAACATTGATGGAGATCATGGAGAGAAGATTCACATGGATGAAGATGAGCTAGAAGAGGAGAGGATGATCAAGTGCTAAGGATGGTGAAAACAAGCATTACAAATTATTATTTCATAAGGGGATGAGTGCCTCCACAAGATGAAATGCACTCATACATGAAACAAGCAAGAGGAGGGCGCCCACATGGCATATCAATGCGCCATAATAGTTAGTTTTAGTTTCCATAACCAATTTGGCCGAATTCCTTGTGTATGGAATCGGTTTGTATCCATATATGTGAGTCCTAGTCCTAGTAGGAGTCCTAGTCCTAGTAGGGGAGGGATTGCTTGCGCAAGATAGCCTTGTGGCCGCACCCCTCCACCTATATATATGTCCCACCTGCGTGTGGTTGAGGGGGACTACGATTGAATCAAACAAACCCCATAGCCCCTAGTTGAAACTGCTTGTTAGCCTTTCATACTAGTGGTTCATCTGCAAACTTTACGTGATACCTGCTGTTCCACTGGGAATAAGACGGTACAGTACCACTTGTAGTCGGTGGATTACTTGTGCAAGAGTGTGGAGTTAAGAATATCCATTGGGTTGCTATCTGTTGCATTGGCTTCAGGGATCAGCCGGAGAGTTCTTAGTGGCGCACTAGTTATCAATACAGAAGTTATCTGTGAGTTCACTGAGAAGATTGGGCCACCCCTTATCATCTTGGTATCAGAGCCAGGTTGCCTCGGTGAGCTATCAAATTTCCCTTTACTTTGAGTGTTTTTATTACCTATCCAGAAAATTGCCCCACAAAAATAGAGTAGTTCATTGTCAGAGCCTAGATCAACACCAATTTGCATCTACTAGTTGCTGTTTCTTGTTGATTTGCGTTCCCGTTTTTCTGTTTTTAGTTTTTGTCTATTAGGGTTCCTCGTGTTCATCTATTGTTAGATCTATACCGAAAATTTCAACAAAAAAATAGCTACTGCGTGCTGTCGTTCCTATTCACTGATCCATCCGCTACCAGCCAAACTACATCCGCCACACGCGCTCCTTGTCAACAGCATCTCACCGGGTCGAGCCAACCACGCGCCGACAGGCAGAGCCGCCGATTTGTTGCCCACGCACACAATCGCTGTCGCACGCCAATCGCTAACACAATCGCTGTCGCGCGCGCCTCGAAACCACCGCCCGTTCCGCGTTGCTGTACGCGTCGAAATCGCTACCAACCACCAACCACGCGCTGTCCAATCCACTTCCGCGCGTTCTCCGGCCAGCACTGGTTCCAAACGTGGACTCTGTCCACCGACGCGCGCTAAAAACCACGCCCAGCTCCAGTTCCTATTTGCGCGCAATCATTGCCTCCGATCTTGAGCATTGCGTCAGAGTCCACCAACCACGCGAGAAAAAACGCGTGGGCCCGCGTGTGTACCCCAGCCCTGGTCGGTATCCGTGCCTGCTACCGATAAAATCACCAAATCCGCTACTGCCAAAACTGTCCCTCGGACTCAGCGCACCAACCACGTGGCTCTGCGTGTTTCTGTTTCCGTAGCTATCCAGGCGCGTGTTCCGTGTCAAATCAGCTAGTACCAGTCAAAACACCGCGCGGCATCCGCTGGTCTCGGTTCCCACCCGGATTCGATCCCCGCCCGCACAGCTACCAAAAACCGCGGGTTTGTTCCTATATTGTTGGGCTCGGTACCGCGCCAACTACGCGCGCTCGGGAGGAGCCAACAGAAACCACCTGGCAGCAACAGTGTTCGCAGCTGTTTTATCTCTGTTTTATAGCAGCCGCATCCGTGTGCTGCTGTAACGCGATTTTCTCCATATATTCTTGTGCTGAACTTTGTGAGCCTTAGCCAAAGCCATTCTACAGCAAAATTTAGGTACCACAACCCATAAGACTAGCTTTCTTTTGCTCGTTTTCAGGCTGCTCTTTGTCATATATTTGTGTCACATTGTTCATAGCATTGTTACCACTTGCTCCTTGTGTTGTTATTTGGCCAGTAAAAAGTATATAAAAAAAGAGAAAAAGAGAAAAGAGAAAAAGAGAAAAAGAGAATTGAGAAAAAGCAAAAAGGCCTTGAGATACATTGATATATTTGTGGAGCTGTTTTCATCATTGCTATATTGACACACCATTGAGCAATCTTGTGCCTGAATATTATTTGAGCTTGGCTAGTGTCTTTCCAGTGCATTGCAAAATTTCCATCCACATATTGCTTTGCCACATTTGTCTCCATTGTGTGAGTTTCCTTGGGTATTTTATATCTTCACTAAGACAGCAAATAGGATTGTTACTTTGGTGATTGTTAGGTATCCATACCAAGCCCCACCAAATAACCTTGTTTGCCATTGTGATAGTTAAAAACCTGGGTATTCTTTTCTTCACACCAAAGCACTTTAATTGCCTCTACTTGTGGTAAGTATCTCTATTCACTTTGGAGTGGTAAGATATCCTATTTGTTTTGCTAGATTCTTGAGTGAGTTGTGAGAGGCACCACAACCTATACTTGTTTTATTTTCACTAACCTTCTAATGGATCCTTCTAGTGATGAACTTGTGCAGCAAAAGAAGGACCAAACCGAGGTGGTGAAGTGGAGGGAGTATGAGGCATTAAGGGATGTGTGTAGCAAGAACTTGGATGATGCTGTTGGTCCTCTTTATGAGCAAGTTGAGGATGTTAAGAAGGATGTGGCAACTACCAAGAAGTTGGCCGAAACCAATAGTGCACAATTGAGAACAATGCAAGATGCTATTGATGCTATCACCAATAAAATGACTGATCTTACAACTTTGCTTGAAGCTCGGTTACCACCCCTTGATGATGACAATGCAAGTATCCATAGTGATGCCAATAATGGGGATGATGTTTTTCTTGGCCGTGGAGCAAGAGAAGGAAGAGGCCGAGATCAAATAGGCCGAGCTAGACGTGTGCCTTTACCCAATGCTAATGAAAATAGAGAGGATATCTTGGGTAAGCCAAAATTCTCAATTCCAGCTTTCAGTTTTGATACCATGGATGTGGAAGAATATTTGCTATGGGAATTAAAGATAGAGAAACTTTGGAGATTGCATGATTACAATGAGGATAGAAAGATTAAGTTGGCATCTTCTGAGTTTGATGGTTATGCTCTTAGATGGTGGGATAATCTTGTGAGAAAGAGACATAATGATGGAGAATTGCCCATTGTTACTTGGAACACCATGAAGAGGCTTATGAGAGAAAGATTTGTTCCTCCAAATTACATAAGGCAACAATTTGACAAATTACAACAATTGAAGCAAGGTACCAAGACAGTTGATGCTTATTATCAAGAGATGGAGATGATTATGCAAAGAGGTCGTGTGGAAGAACAAATTGAGCAAACAATGCAAAGGTTCCTTTCAGGGTTACACTATAAAATCAAGGGCATTGTGAGGCATTATCAATATACCAATATGAATGATTTACTCCATCATGCTAGAGAGGCCGAATCACATATCTTGGATGAAGCACAAAATTTGGCTAGAGCAAAGAGTAGATTTCCTTTGAGATCATCTATTACTCCTAGTACTTCAACACCACCACCTCCATCATCAAATTCTAGAGGTACTACATCAAATTTTCGAGGTGCTACTTCATCCAAATCCGAGGCTAGTGTGGCTAATACAAGGAAAACACCACAACCAACACCAAGTGCTTCGGGTTCTAGTGCTCCTACTACAAGGAATAGAGATATTACATGCCACACATGTGGAGGAAAAGGGCACTTCAAGAGGGATTGTCCAAATTCCAAAGTGATGATTATCAATGAGGACAATGAGTATGAGACAGGTGATGATGTTGATCCCAATGATCTTGATGATGATGATGGATATTTGAGTGATTCTCCTTTGGATGCTTATGCTACTACTATGCCTTCTATTATTTGCACCCAAAATTCATTGAGTGTGGTGCCTAGTCCTGAAAATCAAAGGTGCAATCTATTCCAAACAAAGGCTGTTATTGGTCCCAACATGGCTTGCAAAGTCATTATTGATGGAGGGAGTTGCAGAAATTTGGCTAGCAAAGATCTATGTGCAAAACTCAATTTGAAATATATGCCACATCCTTCACCTTATCACATCCAATGGTTGAGTAGCACGGGACAAATGAAAGTATCTCATATGGTGAGAGTGGAGTTTCAAATTGGACCTTATAAGGATATCATTGAGTTTGATGTGGTGCCCATGACAGTTTGCCACTTATTATTGGGAAGACCTTGGCAATTTGATAGAAGTGTGAAGCATGAAGGGAGAGCCAATACTTATGAGCTATATCATCATGGGAAGACCATTATTTTGAGGCCTATGACTCCACAACAAATAGTACAAGAGTCCCAATCAAAAGTTGCTATGAGAGTGAAAAAAGAGAGAGAGAGGGATGAGGGAACACCACAAATACAAGCCATGGGGAGTGATAGCAAAACCAATTCGAGTGGTAAAAAGAGAGAGAACCTATTATGCATGTTAGCCACCAAAGAGGATTTGAGGGAATTTAAGGATGATCCTTCACTAGTCCCTATTGTGCTTATTCACAAGGGAGAGATTTTGGTTTCTAATGACATGACCCCTATTCCTCTTGGTGTTTCTAATGTTTTGCAGGACTTTGAGGATGTTTTTCCACAAGATGTGCCCTCGGGATTGCCACCATTGAGAGGAATTGAACATCAAATTGATTTGATCCCGGGAGCATCTCTCCCAAACCGAGCCCCTTATAGAACCAATCCACAAGAAACAAAGGAGATCCAAAAGCAAGTACAAGAATTGTTGGACAAAGGTTATATTCGGGTTAGTCTTTCTCCTTGTGCCGTTCCCGTTATTTTGGTTCCTAAGAAAGATGGTACTTGGCGCATGTGTGTAGATTGTAGAGCAATTAATAACATCACTATTCGTTATCGTCATCCTATACCACGTTTAGATGACATGTTAGATGAATTAAGTGGTGCTACTCTTTTCTCTAAGATTGATTTGCGTAGTGGATACCATCAAATAAGAATGAAAGAGGGAGATGAATGGAAAACTGCTTTTAAGACAAAATTTGGTTTATATGAGTGGTTAGTAATGCCTTTTGGTTTAACTAATGCACCTAGTACTTTTATGAGATTAATGAACCATATTTTGAGAGACTTTATTGGTAGATTTGTGGTAGTTTATTTTGATGACATTCTCATATATAGCCACAATGAACATGACCATATGGATCACATTAGACAAGTTTTGCAAGTGCTAAGAACTAATAAATTGTATGGTAATCTTGAGAAGTGCACTTTTTGCAAAGATAAAGTAATATTTCTTGGTTATGTTGTTTCTAAGCATGGAATTGAAGTTGATCAATCTAAAATTGAAGCTATTCGAAATTGGCCAATTCCAACTAATGTGAGTCAAGTTAGAAGTTTTAATGGGCTTGCTAGTTTCTATAGAAGATTTGTGCCTAATTTTAGTACAATTGCTGCCCCTTTGAATGATCTAACTAAGAAAGGTGTTAATTTTGAATGGGGTGTTTCACAAGATATTGCTTTTGATACTTTGAAAGAGAAGTTGATTTCGGCCCCATTGCTTATGCTTCCAAATTTTGATAAACAATTTGAAATTGAATGTGATGCTAGTGGCATAGGTATTGGAGGTGTGCTCATGCAAGAAAAGAAACCTATTGCCTATTTTTCTGAAAAATTGAATGGTGCACAATTGAATTATTCTGTTTATGATAAGGAATTATATGCACTTGTGAGAGTTTTAGAAGTATGGAAACATTATTTGTGGCCTAAAGAATTTATTATCCATAGTGATCATGAAGCATTGAAATTTTTAAAGTGCCAAAATAATTTGAATAAGAGACATGCTAAGTGGGTTGAGTTCATTGAATCTTTTCCATACATCATAAAACATAAAAAGGGATTGGATAATGTAGTTGCTGATGCTTTGTCAAGGAAAAATATGTTACTCTCAAATTTAGAAATCAAGGTTTCGGGTTTGGAGGGTATTAGAGATTTATATGATGAAGATAATGAATTTTCCATGCCATTTAATAAATGTGTTAATACTAAAGCATGGGACAAATTTCATATACATGATGGGTACTTGTTTAGAGCTAACAAATTGTGTATTCCCGAGTGTTCTTTGCGTTTATTTTTGATCCAGGAATCTCATAGTGGAGGATTGATGGGACACTTTGGAAGAGAGAAAACATTGTTGATGTTGGCAGAAAATTTCTATTGGGCACATATGAGGAGAGATGTGTATAGATTGGTGCAAAGATGCATTACCTGCAACAAATCCAAATCAAAATTGAAACCCCATGGATTATATACACCATTGCCATCACCAAGTACACCATGGGAAGATATTAGTATGGATTTTGTGTTGGGATTACCAAGGACTAAAAGAGGACATGATTCTATCTTTGTGGTTGTGGATAGATTTTCAAAGATGGCTCATTTTATTCCATGCCACAAGAGTGATGATGCTTCTCACATTGCCAATTTGTTCTTTAGAGAGATTGTGAGATTGCATGGAGTTCCAAGAACTATAGTTTCAGATAGAGATGTCAAGTTCATGAGTTACTTTTGGAAGACACTTTGGGGTAAGCTTGGCACCAAGCTATTATTTTCTACTACTTGCCACCCCCAAACTGATGGACAAACCGAGGTGGTTAATAGAACATTGTCCACATTGCTAAGAGGTATGATCAAGAAGAATTTGAAGGAGTGGGAGGAGTGTTTGCCCCATGTGGAATTTGCTTACAATAGAGCTGTGCATTCAACTACTCAATTATGTCCTTTTGAGGTGGTTTATGGTTTCAAGCCAATTACTCCTCTTGATTTATTACCACTTCCTTTACATGAGAGAGTTAATATGGAGGCATCAAAGAGGGCTGATTTTGTGAAAAAGATTCATGAGAAAACAAAAGAAGCAATTGAGAAGAAAGGAAAACATGTGGCTGAAAGAGTAAACAAGAAGAGGAAGGAACTTATATTTCGGCCAGGAGATATGGTTTGGGTACACTTCAGAAAAGATAGATTTCCAACATTGAGAAAGTCCAAGTTGATGCCTAGAGGAGCTGGTCCTTACAAAGTTATATCAAGGATCAATGATAATGCATACAAGATTGACCTCCCAATTGATGAGTTTGGTGTTAGTAATTCTTTTAATGTGGCCGATTTGACACATTACCATGGAGATGATTTAGCATCGAGGTCGATGCCTTTTCAAGAGGGGGAGGATGATGAGGACATCCCTAGCTCTTCACCTATTGTTGAACATGAAGATCCACCAATTAAAGCTAATGAAGTAAGGATTGGTCCAATGACAAGATCAAGGACCAAGCTATTACAACAACAGGTGAATTCACTCCTACTTGAGCTTAATGTTTCTAATAATGAGAACTTTATACTACCTAAGTCATTGCATCTATGTGTTCTTAGGTTTATTGATAACACAAACATTGATGGAGATCATGGAGAGAAGATTCACATGGATGAAGATGAGCTAGAAGAGGAGAGGATGATCAAGTGCTAAGGATGGTGAAAACAAGCATTACAAATTATTATTTCATAAGGGGATGAGTGCCTCCACAAGATGAAATGCACTCATACATGAAACAAGCAAGAGGAGGGCGCCCACATGGCATATCAATGCGCCATAATAGTTAGTTTTAGTTTCCATAACCAATTTGGCCGAATTCCTTGTGTATGGAATCGGTTTGTATCCATATATGTGAGTCCTAGTCCTAGTAGGAGTCCTAGTCCTAGTAGGGGAGGGATTGCTTGCGCAAGATAGCCTTGTGGCCGCACCCCTCCACCTATATATATGTCCCACCTGCGTGTGGTTGAGGGGGACTACGATTGAATCAAACAAACCCCATAGCCCCTAGTTGAAACTGCTTGTTAGCCTTTCATACTAGTGGTTCATCTGCAAACTTTACGTGATACCTGCTGTTCCACTGGGAATAAGACGGTACAGTACCACTTGTAGTCGGTGGATTACTTGTGCAAGAGTGTGGAGTTAAGAATATCCATTGGGTTGCTATCTGTTGCATTGGCTTCAGGGATCAGCCGGAGAGTTCTTAGTGGCGCACTAGTTATCAATACAGAAGTTATCTGTGAGTTCACTGAGAAGATTGGGCCACCCCTTATCAGTGGCTGAATGAAGATCTTGTTGCTTCATGGTGTGATATTACATGCCAAGACCCCATACAATTGGATGGCTCCAACTTCAACTCTAGGGGCAGTCATCTGATGCTTAGAAATCTGGTGTCTGATGCACCGAGAGCTTCTATATATAAAGGTACTTGGAAAAGTACTAGTAGTGTTTCTTTTTATGCCAAAAAACTTGTTGGCTCTGCTTATAACTTCGTATCCATTGCATTGCGAGGCATGCATTAACAACGTTGCTAGAACCCGTGAAGGGTTTCATTAGAGCATCTCTAGAGACCCCGGAATTACCCACCCTCTCGGCTCGGATAATTCTAACCGATATGTGGTTTTGGATTTTTTTTTATGGGCCGAATAGACACCTCATATCAGCCCGGCCCGGATAAAAATATCGGGGGTATTGGATATGCACCCCCTCCGCCACTATATGAAGAGGATTTATGGTCAGCCCCATCCCCTCCGTCGTGATTTCGTCTCCTCCGCCGTTATAGGCTTATGAGACTCCGAAGAGAAATTTCTCGCTCCTCCGTCATGAAATGGAGCACGACTTCAGCGGCCTCGGCGGTGCACCTACTCCTAGCGGTGCGGGTCTTGGAGTACTCCGACTCAGCCTTCCCCTATGATGACAACTCGTGCTCCTCCCTCACCAAGCCCACCACCAACGATACGGACAAGTTTTCGGCAATCACCAACGACGAAGAGCTGATGGAGCGCATCAGCTCCGCCATTCGTGCGGAGAAGCGCCGCCGTTCGGGCGCCCGGTGGACCGATGTGCTGAACGCTGCCCAGCTTGCGCGCGGCCTTCGGTTGAGCGGCGAGAACGCAACGTTCATGCGGAAATGGGAGAGGAAGGAGTGCTGCCAGCGCCTATTCATGCGCGACCCCTGGCGCTCCTTCGGTAACTAGTGTGGTGGCACGACAGCGACCCTTTTAGTTTGTTTAAGTCTAGATCTAGGTCTAGTTGAAAAAATCTAGCCTATGTAGCATGAACTATGATTGATCTTGTATGAAACTATGCTTGCTGATCAAAATCTAACGGGAAGTTCATTTTCAAGTTTTCCGGTACCTAATTGTAGTATCGTTCTGTTCCGCACGGTTTTGCAAACGGAAATGCCAGTTTCGGGGATTCACAACATTGTACACAGTTTTCAATTTTCAATCAGGGGTTCGTCATCCCCCAAGAATTATTCGTGACTTAGATTCCTTTTTGTTTTCAGTATTCTAGCAGGGTCAAGCAATTCCAGACTTCCTTCGTGACATATGGAAAGAGATGGAAATGGTGACGGTTGCAATCGTGTTGATCTAAAGGCAGTCATCTGAACAACCGAGGAATAGGCAGCAGCTCAACTTTTGTCTTTTGCAGCTGAAAATGGAGGCCGTGACCAAGAAATCAGTATCAGTCAAGATGACCCGTTGTTGTTACATCGTGCCTATGTGGTGTACTGTACACAAGAAATTTGAGGGGGGCAGCTGAGATGTATAGTCCTGCTGCGTCTCCTCCCTTTTGTATTATCATCCTATGGTCTCGTCTGATGTCACCTCTGCTTCATTTCATCGTAGCCTTTTATCTCAGAAACCATGTCTGTTCTGGGTGGAGCGATGGCGCAGTAGTCTCTGCCCTTGGCCTGACCAGCAGCTTCCCGGTCTTGTGGAGGAAGATATTTCTGTTCGGCGAGGAAGGTGAGCGCGTCCACGACGTCCCCGATCTTGGGCCTGTTGCTGGGATCCTCCTGCAAGCACATGGAGGCGATCGCGAGCGCCTGGTACAGCCCCTTCACCGGGTACTTCTTCTCCAGCAACGGATCAGCAGCCCTCACGAACATTTTCCTATCTTTGCAGAGAGGTGCCGCCTACAAACGTTCGCGATTAATCGATCGCGCGTGCATGTGTGCTTAATTTCGATCATGTTTTCGTTTTGCTAGCTAGAATAATACTCACCCAGTGGATAAGAACCTGCTCGTCTGCCGGCCTGGAGGGGTCGATCGCTCGCCTCCCGGTGATGACCTCCAGCAGCACGACGCCGAAGCTGTATATGTCGGACATCTTGGTGAGCTTGCCGGTCATGGCGTACTCGGGGGCGCAGTAGCCGTAGGTGCCCATGACCCTGGTGCTGACGTGGCTCTGGTCGCCGACGGGGCCGAGCTTGGCGAGCCCGAAGTCGGAGAGCTTGGAGTTGAAGTCCTTGTCCAGGAGGATGTTGGACGCCTTGAGGTCCCTGTAGATCACCGGCGGGTTGGCCACCTCGTGCAGGTACTGGATCCCCTTGGCGGCGCCCACCGCGATCTTCATCCGTGTCTGCCAGGGGAGTGGCTTGGCATTCTGCGGGAGATCTGCAGCACCATCGATGGGCCGATGAGAAGTTACTACTCCTATATGTTGGAATGGGATGGAGGAACCTACCTAGCAGATGATCCTCCAGCGCGCCGTTTTGCATGTACTCGTAGACGAGGATCCGCTGGTCGAGGTCGGTGCTGTAGCCGATGAGCTTGACGAGGTTGGGGTGGCGCACGAGGCTGAGCATCAGCACCTCCACGAGGAACTCGCGGTTCCCTTGGAACCCCTCCTTGTCGAGCTGCTTCACGGCGATGGCCTCCTTGGTGTCTTTGAGGTAACCCCTGTACACCATCCCGAAACCACCTTCGCCGATCAGGTTGTTGCTGCTGAACTTGTCGGTTGCGTCGGACAGCTCCTGGAACGTGAGCACCCGGCTGGGAATGTTCTGGGTGGTGATCCGTAGAATCTCCTCCGCCGCATACACGTGCTTGGTAACGTCTGACTTGGCGGAGATGTTGTTCACGAGGTCGGCGATGGCCTCGCTCTCGCCGCGCCTGGCGAGCTCGCTGAGGCTGACGCAGGCGCAGTCGCCGTTGTACACTTTGCTGGACTTCTTCTTCTTCTTCCTCCAGAACCGATTCTTCTTCCACCTCTTGTGCTTATCGGGCGTGTACGGTTGTTCCTTGTCACGGACACCACGCGGGGATGATGAAGAGCAACAACCGGTGCAGGACCCCGGGAGGAGCGTCTTGCTGTTACATTTCTTCACGGCCACCGTCAACAGGCCCATCACGGGACCGACGCGAGAGCGGCGAGGCACACACCCTCGGACCGATCCGCGGGGGGTACGAATGGAGAGTTGGCCGGGATACTTCAACAGCGACGACGGGAAGGATCTGTGGACATAAATGGCAAGGACCCAAATCTGGCGCTGTTCCTTCCGGCTCATGCCACGGCCTCAGCTTTTGCACCAGGAATAGGGAGTGGACGCATGGTCACCTGCCGTCCACGCCTAGTCCTGAAAACTGTATCTTCCCATGGAAAATCATGTGAGTTGCCGTGTTCTCTATATGGATACTACCTCTACTAGAAAATATACCCGTGCGTTGCTACGGGTGAAAAAATAATCTTAGAATGTGCATCAGAACACAGATAACCAGCCATACACACAACATCAAAGCTTGACGGCCACAATGGCTCTAATGTCAACTCCGTTGACGACACCCACGCGCAATGTCCTATAAAACTTCTTTAAAAACCTCGTTTGCAGTTTTAAAGGTTGTCGCACCTCTCGGCTGCCTCCTCCCGCTGTATTCGTCGATGTAGACGCAACCATGTCCCGGTACCATCCTACCCCAATGGGTCATGCACATTATTGTGGCGTTCTGGACCGCCCATCTCGCGCTAGGGAATTACTACTGTCCATGACCAATTTTCATCACAGACAACAAATATAATATTCGACATTGTTTTTTTTACTACCCGTTCCTTATCCTCTATCACCACACATGCAAGTAGATTTTTTTTCTTACTTTGCAAAGCTAGCTTCATGTACAGTATACAGTAGCAGCACGGGCGATGGTGCTTTGTGTATTCTACAATATTTTATTTGTAGCGTCTTCCTTATCTTATATCTATACCGCTGTATGTCTGTTGGGGTGCTGCCTGCCCTTTGACTCGTCACCGACGGCGATTGAGCGCCTCCGGGTCACCGTCTTCCCGTCACACCGCCGGACTTTGCCCCTCCCAAGCCTGAATTATCTCCATCGCCACCAGCCGCACCTTCATGTTCCTCTCTCCTTCTCCCTAGCCTTCTACCTAGAGAAGACTCCAGTCGGAAGACACGGAGGGTCAAGGGAATTTTCTGAAATCCTTGCGGAGCCATCCGGTTGAACCGCTTCAGGTCAGACGGGAAATCCGGTCGGGCTCCAGAGACGGCGTCGTGCACCCATGAAGCGTCCCGGGCCTTGAGCGTGCGGTGGATGGCATCGCCTGCTACTGCTCCAGGTAGACATGCGGTGGTACTCACCCGTCGGCGTCCACTTGCTGCTGCTCGCAGGGTGCGACGGGCACCTATTCCAGCTAGGCGAACCGGCTCGGCCACGCCGGCACCTCGACGCACCGACGTCGCCATCTATTGTCCACCCATGGCATCGCCTCGCACTTTGACGTCCTGCCCATGCTCTTTCCCACCCGGTCCGGTCGGCAGTGCTAGTTGGCGCATTTGACGATGCACTACCAGGTCAGGCCAGGCGCCGTTCGCGGCCCGCCCGTCACCATCTGCCGTCCACCCATGGATCAGCCGGACTTTTAGTAGGTCGACTTCTCCATCGGGGCCTAGGCTTTGATTGATTGGACCAGCCGCTACGCTGGGCATTCGCCTGCCCTTCTCGCCGTCAACCTCCTCATAGCGCATCAACCTGCAGCCGCCCATGTCCGTGTAGGCAGAGCCTTCGTCGTCAGGGCGTGTCACTCATATCATCGCCCGCGAGCATGTATGTAATTTAGATGCAGCGATCACGGAGGTCCTAAGCAGCGTAGTCACGCAGGACGAGCAGCGCATGCATGCCCGTGACCAGCATCGAGCCGCCTGACGTGGGACACAAGCACGATGGAGGTGTTCTTCCGTGCCCGTGGAGCCGCTCGAACGGGTCGCGGCCTAGGCGCGCGCTGGAAGGAGTGGATGAGTCGGTGGGGAGGAGCATGATTGGCGCTCCGCGGCCTTGGCGCGTGCGGAGGAGCCACGAGGCAACGTGCGGGAGATGAGTAGCAAACGCGACGTTTAAAACAAAACGGACCAGGAAAATTACGGAGCGCGACGTACAGGGAAAACACAGACGACGTACGACGTACCACGGACGAACGAAAGAGAAACTTAAGCGCTATTATATAGTAGAGATAATGCATAGTAGTATTTTATAGTAGTATCATAATCTTATTCTATTTATTACTTTGTAGAATCTTAATGTAAATATGTGTACAAGATTTACATGCAATTAAATTTTCTAGTTTTACGTGTCATGATACGGATTCTACCTATGTTACTCTAACCATCTCTCTCCTCCTTAATTATCTGCCACATCACCTTTTTTGTGGGTCCAAGTTGCATGATACCACTTATGATACCACCACTATGGCTAGTCTAACAGCTTACAGCTGGGCCCCGTCCCCACTAATTACATGTGGAGTTGATTGAAAAGATAACATGTAATAATAGCGGTCATACATATACTTGTTCGGCCGGTGTAATTTTTCTTTCTGAGGTTTTAAGGCAGGCGTTCTGCCATTCGATTAGATAGAAAGTCAGGATTTTTGTACAAGGATCCCTTGAAGGAGGAGAGGTCAGCTAGACCAAAAACAAGGAAAAAGAACTACGGCGTAGCTACCCCCGTCCTCTGGAGTCATCAGTGAAGGCAAAGGCCCTCAACTCAATCTCGTCTCGCACCAAACGCACAACATCCACAATATTTTTTGCCGTGTTTGAGAAGACCCTCCTATTGCGCTTCTTCCAGACTCCCAAAATGATATAGAAGATTATCCCGCTCGCGGTCCTCTGCTTCTCCTTGGAGAATCGCGGTGTAAATTCATACAACTAGTTGAAAATTGAGTTAAATTATCCACAAACTTGTAATGCCGTGTAAAATTGGTCAAAATCACCATGTTGCATAAACTTGACGCTGGTTTCTCAAGAAAGCCCCTAGACATTTTTTCTATCGCAAAAAATGCCAGGTTACGCCCCCATCTGGCACGTTAACACCACAACGCCTCGTGTCATGGCATTGAACCTATCCACGTCGGATCAAGCGCCCTATTATCTTAGGACTCAAGACATGGATCCAACAGTTAGTGGTTTGTTTTAGAATGTTGAGTGTATGGGTCAGACCCGAAATTATTATCACAAGTTGTAGGTGTGACTAATTCTCGGTCGAATAAGAATTGACTTAGTTATCGGTCCATCGAACCTGAGTTGCAACTCTTGACTAGCATGGTACAACAACAAACCCAAATGTTTGGAGTATTTTTCTCATTTGCAAATTGCAGCTCACTTACATCTGGAAAAGTCTCGGCTGCAAACTAACTTCCAACTCATAGGGGAATGAATTGAGATGAAAATCCAGCCGTGTAGGAGTTGACTAAGCACTAAGGCAATTCTTAGTTGGGTCGATAACACTGCACATACATAAACTCTACCAACACGTGCAATTTCATACAATAACTTGCAAAGTGTTGTACCACGGTACACAAACTATACTTGCAGATTGATCATGGTCTAGGAGGTGTGTCGAGGCGACATGTGGTATTGCCAGTTCGGAAAGGGCACACGCCTGTGTATGTCATTTTTGATAATATCCACTGTATTCGGTAGAAATTCCGGACACGTATGTTTTTTTGTTAGGAGAGAAATCCCCAATTCGATCCTGCGGAGCCCCAACCCTAGGTCGCAGTGGTGGCAACGGCGTATCGGTGCGGCGATGGGCTTCAAGTGATATATCAGAGGTGTGATGGAGCATGCCTACATCGCAGGGTAGACGACGGTGGGCATGAGAGGGTGGGGGTTGTGGCGGCACGGGAGTATCCAACGAGGGCGACGACGAGCCGTGGTCGTAGGAAACTGTTGTGGATTTCTGAAACACATCAACGACGACAGCGAGCCGTCCGGCAATGCTGCCGATAAAGGTATGGCTGAGCCCGCCTAGACGTCCATTTTTTTTTTTTTGCTTTGTTCTTTCTGTGACCGGAAGTTAAACTCTGATGTTAATCTGCAAAATTGTGATCAGATTGTGAAGAAGGAGTAATGAGAAGAAATGAAGTTGCAGAAGAAAATTTAAGAATTCTAAAGCAGGAAATGAAAGAAACGAAGAGATCATAGAGTTGAGATGAGAGGAAGGGGCAAGAAGGAGATCATGTTTGTAGTTGTTGTATCTGGTTGCGTAGTATTGTACTGTGTATGTGCTCTATTAGTTAGATGTATTGTTTCAATTATGGCAGATTTGTAATGTTGTGTCTCCAGTTGACACGGTGCAAGAATGTGCTGAATTTATTAGTAAAAATGCAATGCAGTTTGACAAAGTGCAAAAATTTGGTCATATGTTCATTTGTTTGTCTTCGGTTGACACAATGCAAGAATGTGCTAAATTTATTAATACAAAAGCAATGCGGTTTGACTGAGTGCAATAATTTTCTTACAATATTACTCCATGCATATAGAAATGTAAGATGTTTTACCGTTTAGTAGACAACATGTATCTAGGCATGTTTTAGTGTAAGATGCACATGAATGTACACACTAAAACATGTCTAGATACCTTTGTCTAGAAAACGCTAAACTATCTTATATTTTGATACAGATGGAGTAGTAGAAATTGAAAAAATATTAGCATAAATTGACCGGGTGTAGAGAAAACACAAAAGTGCAAGAGTAGAAATTGCATAAAATTGTTCATCACACTAGATTGTCTAAATCAACTTCAGGATTAAATACACCAAACTTGTACACTTCTCATACTTCTCCGGTCTCAAATGTTGCATAGTCATTGTCCACAAAATCAGTATCATCCTCTAGGTCTTGCACTGGTACTATTTCATTGTTGTCATCCACATCTTTGTCTATGTTGTCATTAAAAAGTCCATCATATCCTTCCTATGTTGCATAGTCATTATCCACAAAATCTGAATCTTGGTCCTCGACTTCCTCTTTTCTACAATAAATATCTTCATTATCGGCCACAGTTCTCCTAGATGACCCCATATGTACTGCTGGTGTGCCTGCAAGGCTGCAACTGATGGCCCTGCACCTGATGTGGCTTCATTGCTAATAGATTTAAGTCTGAAATATTTCAGTAAATTTCTATGGTCAACAAATAAAACTAGTCTCTTGCGAGTCTCAACTGCATTTATCATTTCCAAAACACTTGCATCTCTCTCAATAGAAACTGTGCTCACAAATTTCTTTCCATGGTGACGACCACTACATATGTAACTTTCCGTCCATTGCATACCCTAGCTGCTTTAGGATTTATTTTATCCACATAATTAACCATTTCTCTTTGCTACAAAAATCAACATACTCAACTGCTAAGGAATCATTTGTCAAGGTGGCTCATTTTCCATATAAAATATCATTATGCTCCAGTATAACTGTGAAGAAATCTTCGTTTGTTCCTACACATTAGAAAGTTACAACATTTAGCACATGTAATGGTTCCAAAATTTATAAACATGTCAAGCATCTAACTCATATGCAAGCAATTAATATTCAAAGTTCAACATGACACAACCAAAGTAAAAAAGGCATGATTTATTCATCACTTCATCCATAAAATTACTGAAATACGGTAGTAAAATTAAGTGCATCATGTTTTTAACACTTATCTGCTAAAAATATAATTAGAGCTCGCTGACTCATTTGGTCTATTCGCGTCCGATTCCATCCGGCGGGACAAAAACATGGTCCAACGCGCACGACCCATTTTGAGATTCCGTACAGACGCCCGTTTTTCTGTCCGTTTTGACCCATTTCCGGCCCAAATATGGGTCGGAAATGCGTCGACGCAGATGCGCGCGGACGGTTCGGAGCGCTCCCTTTGTACACGCATGGCCCGCACGCCAGGGACACCAATCGTCTCCTCTCTATTACCCTAGCCATACCGCCCTGCTCCCACCTGCCACCCCTCCCGGCCACCGCCTCGGTCGTCGCCTCCGGCTACCCCTCGCGCCCGCTGCCCGTCCAGCCGCCCCTCCCCAAGTCCGGCGTGCTCGCCTACTACACCGTCACCGGCCTATCCCTTTCGTTGGAGCCTTGTCGACGAGCACCGACCAGCGCGCTGATACGTCATAAACGTATTCTTAATTTCTGATGGTCCATGTTGTTTTCATGACATATGCTACATGTTTTCCTTACACTTTATGTCATTTTTATCGATCTCTTGGGACTAACCTATTGACAAGATGCCGCAGAGCCAGTTTATTTTATTTTTTCTTGTTTGCTTCTCTTTATCAAAAGCACACAAAAAATTAGTTCTTATTTTGTTTGTTATTTGTGTTGCCTTGTTGTTTTTCTTCATCATGTTGCTCCCTAAGTTTACCCTAAAAGATCTTCCAGTTGGTAGTGGTTCTATACTTGGAAATAATACCATTAAAGAATTCTTTAATCATGTTAGTAAGCATGATAATTTTGAGGAGAAATCCATAGTAGAACTTGCTCCAAATTATGAAAGTGCTGCAACTTCTTTAATTCACATGTTAGAAGCTAGGTTTGTTAACCTTCATCCCATACCGCAGCATATGTTCCTCAACTTGAATAATATTGAAGATATCGAAAAAAGAAATTTTATTTTAGAAACCATGCTTAAAGAATTTGGAGATATTGCTATAGAAGATAGAAAAGTTTTTGATCGTTTCAATATGCTAGGCTCATGTGTAGATGTTGTTGGTGATCTTGAAAAAGCTGAACCTAAAAGTGAAAAGGAGATAAAATACCAATCCCCTTTAAATTGGTATCACTTCATGAAGCTCAAGAAAAGAATTTTGATTGGATTGTTCCTGAAAATTTATTTGATGAGAGTAGTAAACCAAAAAGTTCTAAGAGAGGAACATCTGAAACTCATTTAGATAAAATACAATGCATTATCGAGGAATTTCCTTATCTTGATTTGAATGCCTCTCCTCTTGAAAACACTTGATTCCATTTTTCTAAGCCTAGCTAAAAGGCGTTAACGAAAATCACTTCTTAGGAGATAATCCATGGTTTTACTTTTGCTTTGTTTTTTTTTCTGTTTTCTTTGAGTCAAGGGGTTGTATACTTCTTTAGAAACTCATTTCTATCTTTATTTTCATGTATTAGTTGTGTCAAGTAAAGTTTCTAGCGAAATTTGGGGTTGGTTTTGGATTTCTGCGCAGGAAACATATTTCTGCTGTCCACCGTAAAAAATCGTATAGATTTCACAAAGATCAAAATGACCTGAAACTTTTTATTCTTATTCCTCAGCTAATTCCGAAACTTTTTTGTTCTTTATGTTTTTCAATATGGGCAACTTAAGTGCCCCGAAAATATTCGTCTTTACAGAATGTTCTGGTTTTGGCAGATTCTGCCATTTTTTCTTGCATTTGCTCGTTTACTATGTCAAGTGGATTTCTTTAATTCATGAAACATCAGTGTCTGTAGATAATGTTTAAAGTATCAATAGCACTTGTGACCTTGCAGAACCTATGATTTTTTGATTGTTTCACTAACCCTCTAATGCAAATTACTTTGAGTGTGGTGTGCAGGAAGTTTTCAAGGGTCAAGAGAAGAGGGTGATATAATATGATCAAGAAGAGTGCAAGATCAAAGCTTGGGGATGCCCCCATGGTTCATCCTAGAAAATTCTTAGAAGACTCAAGCGTCTAAGCTTGGGGATTCCCAAGGCATCCCCTTCTTCATCAACAATTTATCAGGTCATTTCTAGCGAAACTATATTTTTATTCGGTCACATCATATGAAATTTACTTGGAGCGTTTGTTTGTTTTCCTTTTGTTTTCTTTTGTTTTCCTTGCTGAAATAATATTGTTGGAACCTAGCATTATTTGTGTGGGAGAGAGACATGCTCCGCTTTTTCGTTTGAATACTCGTTATGCTCGTATTCTTAGTTTTTTTCTAGTTGCTGCAAATTTCCTTTTTAGATGTTGTTTTTCTTGCATCTCTTATTCAGAGCTGTTAGTTTTAGTAGAGTTGTGTTACTAATCTCTTGTTTCATTATTGTATCTCTTGGAGAGTTTTTGTTTAGTATAAATTGTTTGGTGTTGGAAAGCAGTATTACAGTTTTCGTTCTTATAACGGTGTAAATAAAAGCTTGTATAGACCGTGGCTAGAATTTTTCATGTCATGCTAGATGCTATTTTAATTCTAAAGCCTAGTGGTTATTTTTATAGCATGACTTGTCTCAAATATCTGAGAGTGTTTAATGTGCCATTGAAACAATCATGAGTTGTTGTTGTCATATTGAAGCATAAATTTGTGGTGTTCTCCTTTGAATGTTTTATTTGGTTGCTTGGTGCATGATTATACCATGTTTATGACTACAAAACAGTCACTTATAGCCTCTATGATCATTTAATTTTCGAACTTGTAGTACCACTTATTCTTTGATTAATGATGTTTTTGTCGCTATGCATGATTATGGCCACTATTGCTCTCTTGATTTTTCGCTCCCAGTCTTTTGCTAGCCTCCACCTGTACTGAGTATGAGCTCTACTCGTGCATCCAACTCCCAAAAACCAAAGTTTTCAAAATATGTCCACCATATCTACCTACATGTGGTATTTAACTGCCACTCCAAAGTAAATTGCTCATGTGTTATCTTTAAAACCTTCAAAATTACTCCTGTTTGTGTGCTCCTGTTTTAGCTGATGAGGACGTAAATAGAGAATCTTTATATCACTTGTTGATTGGACTTTCACACCCTAGACTAGTGGCTTCATACGCTTATCCAATTGATAGAAGAGCTGGCAGCGAGGTGCCCAGCCCCTAATTAATACAACAAATTCTCTTCACTATTTTTGCCCCTGATTTATAAGTCAAAGCATAATAGTGTAAAAAGAGAGAGAGGGATGACCTTTTGATGACCCACAAGTATAGGGGGTGTATCTTAGTACTTTTGATAAATAAGAGTGTCGAACCCAACGAGGAGCAGAAGGTGTTGACAAACAGCTTGGATGGAGAATTCACTGTAAACACTAGCAAACGGGTTTTTGGTGGTTTTTGATATAGCAGATAAATAAAGTGCGAGTAAATAAATAACAATAGAATAATTGCAGCGAGTGGCTTAATCCTTTTGAGATAAAAGGACAAGCCGTTTATTCTACTTATGATTAACAAACGTTCTCGAGGACACATGGGAATTTCGTCAAGTGCTTTCGCTTCATACGGTCGATTAATATTTATTGGTTCGTTAAGTATTGTGTGGGTGAATCTATGCTAATGCACCGCCCAACTAGTACTAATACATACTTGTGATTATACCCCTTGTAAGCATCCACAAATACAAGAAAGTAATTAAGATAAATCTAACCACAGCCTTAAAACTCCAGGATCCTACACTCCCTCGTGCATTGGTTTCTTAAAGGGGGTTTAGGTTTCTGTCACTCTGGCAACCCCACAATTAGTAGCCACATACACAGTGCATCCCCCTAGGCCCGTAAAGATGAAGTATCTGTAGTCGACGTTCACATGACACCACTAGAAGAATAGCACCACAACTTAAATACCAAACCACTAGATATTACTTCAACATAATTCCACTACTAACATCATGACTTCTCCCATGTCCTCAAGAACTAAACGAACTACTCACAAGACATCATATGGATTATAATCAGAGGTGATATAATGGATAATAAAAATCCGGTCATAAAGTGTAAACACCGATAAATCTCACAAGCATCAACTACTAACAAGTAATCCACACCGGGAGAGAGATCTAATGGAGAACAACGATAAAGACCCCTAATTCTTACAGCGGGGTGAAGGTGGATGATGAGGGTGATGGTTCTGGTGGTGATGATGGTGATGATGACGATCTTGATGATGCCCGGAGCGATGACGGTGACGATGGCGATGATTCCCCCTCTCCGGGGAGGAATTTCCCTAGTAGATTTCTCCCCATCGGAGAGCTTTTCTCTCTTTGTTGTTTTCCACCCCGAGGTGGCGGTGGAATATTTCTTCTATGATGTTATGGGGCTTAGGTTTCCCTTGGGGTCAAGTACGCGAAAGGGGGCGCCCGGAAGTGGGCCAGGAGGGCCAAACCACCCCCAGGCACGGCCAAGGGGGGGCGCCGCCTGGTGGCTTAGGGCTCCCTGGGGGCAAGTACGCGAAAGGGGGCGCCCGGAAGTGGGCCAGAAGGGCCAGACCACCCCCAGGCGCGGCCAAGGGGTGCGCCGCCTGGTGATGTGGGCCCAGGTGTCCTCCCTCCGGGTGCCCTTCTAGCTAGCTTCCTCCTCGAGACTTCTAACACTCCTCTGGTATCCCCCTCTTCTTTTGATCTTCTGAAATAGGGTATCTTGACGGTGCTTTTTCCATGAGAATTCTGGTCCCGGTGTTTCTTCTCCAAAAATTATGAAACATGCAAAGTATGATAAAAATAACATAAGTAATGCATCATAACATGAAATATATGGATGAATAACATAAAATAACAATATAAAATAGTGATGCAAAATGGACGTATCAACTCCCCCAAGCTTAGACCTCGCTTGTCCCCAAGCGAAACTGAACTCATCAAACATGACCACAGGTTTATGGAGTGAGGTGTCGATAAATAAAATACGGACAATAAGCATCACATCTAACAAAGAACAAGTCATTTTAGACAACAACTTCCTCTCATATAATCAAACTTGAAACAAGTAGAGGAAATCACAATAAAGGTGCAAAAGGAAATCATAATTGGTAAAGGCATACTTCATTCTTGGTCAGAGAACAATTAACAGTGTACTTATCTTTCGATTAGAGTCTTTATACTAGAGCTTATATTGCAGAGTTTATCATGCTCAATTATAACGGTCTCTTTGCAGTCATTGGTAACTTTCAAAGTGGTATTCAAACAGATAAAAGCATTCGTACTAAACAAGGAAAAATAAAGTACATGATCGAGTAAATCAACATATAGATGGATGGATCACAACAACTCAAATGCTTGCTTAAGACAAAAAGGATTAGGTTTACTGACTCAACATAAAGGTAAAAGAGGCCCTTCACAGAGGGAAGCAAGGATCAACTCATGTGCTAAAGCTTTTCATTTGATAAACAGAGTATTGAAAACAATTTTGAGAGTGGTGTATGTTTATGTCAACGAATGACAAACAGGAAATACAGTACGTCACAAGACAACTGGACTTCACAAGAGCGGCTCCCATTGAAGGACGCAACTGGTATAGAAGGTTGATATCCCAAAAGTGTAGGGGATCGTGTGTAGCCTTTTTGATAAGTAAGAGTGTCAAAGCCAACGAGGAGCTAAAGGTAGGATAAGTATTCTCTCAATTTTTATCAACCACTGATACAAATCTACGCACACTAAACGTTTTCAATATCTAGAGTAACAATACGTGTAAACAAGATAGTTTTGCAGGATAATAAATACATGAAAGTAATGTTAGTTTCTGAAGCAATAAATTATACTAAATGAGTATAAACTAACAGTAACATGAGTATGGAAAAGTGGTGGAAAATGCGATGGATTTGTCCATGATCAAATAGTCAAATACAAGGTTGATATTCCTCTTTTATGTGGGAGAGGCGAAGCTAACAAGCTCTCACTATCTAATGATTGCAAGTACTTATGATTGGAACTCTAGCAAACATCCATAACTAATATAAGATACATTAAGGTAAAAATACCCAACCATAGCATTAAGATCAAAAGATCCTCTTTATCCCATATGCTTTAATCACTAGATTGGGACTCATGTTTCTGTCACTCAAGCAGCCCTCCCTCTAGCTTTCTCCATATAATACAAACCCTATGATGTGATCCATGCACACATAAACATATGATGGCACCATAGGACTGTAACAAATTCAATATATAGCTCAAACCATCCATAGAGATTCAACAATCAATCATATGACAAAAGGGATCTACACAAACATGACATAGATGCAATAGATCATCTGCAAATAATTTATAACGTCAAACACCATGTTTACATAGGGTGGTACAGAGATGTGTGGGAGGATGAACCAATGTATACAAGGAAGAATTGGCAATGGAGATGACGGTGAAGACGGTGGAGAGGATGGAAAAGGGGCAGCACGTGAGGTGCAGGGCGGCGCTGGCGACCGTCGGCGGTGCAGGGGGCTCCTTCTGCGCCGGCATGCCATCATGGGGGAGCGCCACCCCTTAGAGCATCTCCGGTCTCACCCCCTAGTAGGCGTCCGGATCGGAGCCCGGGGCCACCCTTTGGGGGCTCGTTCAGATGGCGCCGTGCCCACTCGCAGCCCCAACCAAAACCCCTTCGGGCTGCGGACCCGCCCTGTCAGCGAGGGAGAAGTTCATCGCCTCAGGAGCCGCGCGCATTGACGCCTCCGGTCAGAGTCGAGACGGCACGCGGCGGCAGAGCAGTCCAATCGCACGCGGCGAAGTAATGGCGCTGCCGCCGCCTCGTCTTGCCCGTCCCGACTACATAAACCCGGCCCCGTCGCCATCCTCGTCGCCATTCTCCTCGCCGCTCTTCCCTCCTCTCCTCGCCTTCTCTCGCTGCCATGGTTCACCGTCACCACCTCTCCGGTGCGGCCGACAACGGGTTCGGCCGCCGAACCATGCACCTCTGGGAGGCGCGGCTGCTCTACGAGGCCAACTTCCACTCGCCGCTGGGGATGAGCGCCCCGAGGAACTGGCGGCTCAGCGCAGGCGGCGTTCCTGTACCTCCGCCACCGACCGGGCCCGAGCGCGTCGCTGAGATCGAGGAGATCCGGGCACGGATGTCGCCGGAGCTACGGCGCCAGCCTCAGTGGCATCCCGCCAGCGAGGCCGCCTGGACGGCGTTCTTCGAGGACCGCTTCAAAGCGGAACTCGGCAACATCCCCGACCACGGCCGCGTTTCGGGGTGCAACAACGCCGCCGGCCGGCGCATCCGGTGGAGCAAGCCCTGGCGCACTCTCGCCCGGGTACTCGCCCACATTGAGCAGCAGATGAGGCGGGGGAGGAACCGCCGCGCCTGCTCCCGCTCCCGTTCCTCTCGCCTCGTGAAGGAGGAGCCAGAGGAAGCGCCGCGCCACCGGCGGACTCAGAGCCAGACGCTCGTCATCCGGGAAGGGCGGGCTCCTCCACAGGCGCCGGGCGACGTCATCGTACTCTCCGACAGCGACGACGACGCCTGCCCCCCCCCCGCCAATGTACCTCAGCGACCCAGGGCAGGGAAGCAGCAGCGCCACCCCGAAGGCGGAGTCGCCGACCGACTCCGATGACGACGACGGCGGCGACTACACCAAGATGTACAAGGCCCTAGGCATGTAGTAGTTTTTTTATGTTAAACCCTATGTAAAAATCGCCTATATTCGGCCATCTTCAATGAAATCTAGTTATTATTTGCCAAATTTTTGCACTAAATTTTGTCAAGTTTCTCCTACTTGGGCGGCGGCATCGGTGAGCGAGAGCGGCGGCGCTGGGAGGCAGAGGGAGCGGATGTGGCGGCGTGGGCCAGTTTTTGGCCGTTTTGTGTCGCTGGCAGGATGGGCCCACGACACGAAACGACTCGTCCGGCGCCCCCACGGGAGCCCCTGGGAGGCGAGGTTGGGCTGGGTTCGCCGGACGGGAACAAGGGGGCGTCCGGACGGGAAGGCCCATTGGGTGCGCGAGTGGGCGCGCTCGGGGCCCATCCAGACGGGAAGAGGCCTTGGGGGCGCGTTTGGGGGCCGCGACTGGAGATGCTCTTAGTCCCCTTCCTCCATATCTTCTTGGTGCTGTAGATGATCCCTCCCCTATGGAGATGAGGCCATGGGGGAGGCAAAATTCGTGGTTTTTGGTGGCAGCCCAAGAATTAGGGTTTTCCTCTCCTTATATGTGATAGGACAATGCTCCCCAGCCCGCGGATGGATGGCCCCTTGATCCAAGGGCTCTTGGGCACCTCTAGAACCTTCATAGGGACCCTTTTCAGCCATAATGACGCCCCAAAGTCGTGTCTTGGCCGAATCCATCAAATATGGTAAGAGTTGGACTCAATAACGTCACTGATTCTCGTAATCCCGTAATCAGATATTTGTCCTCCAGTAAAACGGGTCCATGGGTCGCATACGAACTCGGATTGAGATGTTCTTGAGCTTAAACGAAAGCTATGGAAATTCCCAACAACTTTGTAGGCAATTTCATCTTCAATTGACGTTGTCTTCGGGGGTCAAACTAACAATCTCTAAAAACTGTTGGTGGAAAAATTTCAGGAAAGTCAGAATCCTTCTCCAAGAAGTCTCCTTTTGTGTTTTCTTGTTAATTCCTACACATCAAAGTATAAAACAACAACTTATACACTTTGCAACCATTAGTAGGTTAGTCCAATAAATAATATAAAACCATAGTAAATACATAGGAAAATTGGTAGAAAACAAGCATGTAGCATCAAAAAATATAGATATGTTTGAGACGTATCAGCATCCTCAAGCTTAAGGGCCTCTTTGTTGGGCTGGTTGTGCTGCTGTGCAGGGGAAGCTGCTGCACAGGGAAAGCTGCTATTCTGAGTGTTACTCTTTGGCAACCTAGCTGGCTGTCTGACTGTAAAGTGTGTAATTGTCTGAAACATCCTTACAGTCATGAAAACTTGTACTGTCGAGGGGTACCTATTTCTAGTGCTTAGTTCGGTGGACCGCAAACTATTTTTTTCCAAGTTATCTCTTAAACATTAATATTTTGTTTGATTGATTTCTTGTAGCAAAATAAACCAAATAGTTTTTTTTTGTTTTTTTTCTGTAGTATACGCACCAACCAAATTTTACAGTGCATGAAATAGTTTTGAAAAAAACTATACTTACCAACTAATGGAAAAGAGAGCCTTTTGCGTCCCATCCAACTAGTACTATGGACGAAGCAATATAATTCTAAAAAAAGAGAAAAAGCAGTCTCTAATTAATGGACCTAGGAGGACGGATATGAGATGTGTGTGTTGTGCACGTGCAGGGTGTGGTCGAGTAAACAAAAAATTGGTGCCCCAGGGCTTTGGCTGGTATGACTTGCCCTTTCACGGTGGCATATTCATGTAATTACAGCGAACGATTGGGGCAATCCCGTGTACCCCTTCAGTTGGAAGTTCCAACGCTCGGGAAGCACCACACCGGGTGCTTTTTCTTATCTGTGGCAAATCGGCTTGCGTTGGCAAAAGCCAAACGCTAAGCACCCCCTTTTGTTTGGTTTGGATGGCCTTTTTTCGTGGAAAGCCACGGAAAGCCCAAACAAAAGGGCCCTAACTCATGCTCGTTCTCGAGTAGGTAAGTGATAACAAAATAATTTTTGAGGTGACATGCAGCCAACACAAACTTGATCAACATTATTGTAAAAACATTGCAAACTGAGGTCAAGGTACTCTAAACATAGGAATGGTAGATATAATTCCGACAATGTAACTTAGCAACTATGTTGCGACATGGAAAGTAACACAAATAAAAGATCATGAATAATAATGCACTTTAAATTTATAAGTTTGTTTCGAGCATAAAGTAAACATAGCAAAGTGATATTTCGCTTTTCCTTAAGAGTGGGGCAAAGCATAAGTGCTAGGGCACCTTCAATGTTCAAGCGGATGGCTAGAACAAATAGTTTGAGAGCAAGTAATAACACACAATGAATCAATTAATAATTTTTCGGACAGATGCACATTAAACTCAGAATGGAAACTACGCTCTCTTAACTGTGCATAAAGTTAGAAGATGAAGAATCAACATAAAAGTAAAAAAAAGGCCCTTCGCAGAGGGAAGCAGGGCTTAACTCATGTGCTGGAGCTTTTTATTTTATTAAAACAGAGGTATTGAAAACAATTTTTTAGAGAGGTGTATGCTTATGTCAACGAATGGTAATAGAGTTCTTGTCATCTTCCATACTAAACAAGTTGAGAGCGGTTCCGGATTATTTATATTAAGCATTTATATCATGCTCTTTATATAGTATGACACTCCTCCTCACCTTGCTTTCGCAAACCATGGCTAACCGAATCATCGGGTGCCTGCCAACAATCGCATACCATGGAGGAGCGCCTATTTATTTGTTTAGCTTTTTGATGTTCTAATGGTCTAAGCAGCTCTTTGCAAAATTAATAACGACTATACGAAGCATGCAAGTCAGGGTACTTAAATAGTATGGAAGACAACAAACCCATCTACTACTTCCTCATGAGTTAAAACAGGGGCACAAAACAGGAATAATTTTGAAATTTTAAAGGTAGCATATGAGAAATTTACTTGGAATGACGGTTAAATACCACATGTAGGTAGGTATAGTGGACACATTTGGCAAAATTTGGTTTTTGGGAGTTGGATACACGAGCAGAGCTCATACTCAGTACATGTGCAGGCTAGCAAGAGACTGGGAGCGACAAATTAAGAGAGTAATAATGGCCATAATCATGCATATCGATAAAAACATTATTAATCAAAGCATAAATGGTATTACAGGTCAAAAACTAAATGATCATAGAGGCTATAAGTGACTGGTTTGTAGTCATAAACATGGTTTAAGCATGCGCCAAGTCAACCAAATAAAGCATTCGAAGGAGAACACCACAAATTTATGCTTCAATGTGATAAAAACAACTCATGATTCTTTCAATGGCACATTAAAAACTGTCAGTGATTTGAGACAAGTCATTCTACAATAATAACTACCAAGCATAGAATTAAAATAACATCCAACATGACATGATAAAGTCTAGCCACAGTCTAAACAAGCTTCTATTTGTACCGTTATAAGCATGAAATATTTTACTCTTCTCCAACACCAATTTACTTGTTTGAAACAACTCTCATAGATAATATTCATCAAAGACCAGAGAGCTAATCATATATAACTGATGCAAACTAACAAGCTCTAAACAAAATACGAGTGGAAAACAAGGGCTAAACGCAGTACTAGCAAAAAGTGAACACTCACAGAACAGTAAGAATGAAAACTAGAGTGTTCTAAGCAATGAAAACAGATGCCTCTCTCCCACACAAGAATTATAAGTTCCAAATAAGTTTATTACAGCAAGTAAAATGAAAGAAAACAAAATAAAACAAACAGATGCTCCAAGTAAAATTCATATGATGTGACCGAATTAAAATATAGTTTCACTAGAAGTGACCTGATAAATTGTTGATGAAAAAGGGGATGCCTTGGGCATCGGCAAGCTTAGACGCTTGAGTATTCTTAGAATTTGTTGGAATGAACCAAGGGGGTCCGGGTTGATGACGCTCGCAAAGAAACTGTCTTTGGGAGGTCCGGAAGAGGACATCGTGGCTCTAGATCTCAGGATGTAACCTAGCAGAAACAGATCGAAACAAAACATGACGAGAAAACGATATACGGACCTCGGGGGGTCTGGGGGGTTAAATACCAGAAACATACATAACGAAAGGAAAGTCTACGTCGAAAACAAGTCGGAGAGGGGCTCCGGGGCGCCCACACCATAGGGTGGCGTGGCCAGTGGTGGGCCCATGCCCCCAGGTGGTGTGGTGCCCTCGGGCACCAACTCCTACCCTTCTTCGGCTCGATATTTTTCATACTTTCCAAAAACCAATAATTTTTAACTTGGGAAGTAACCCGCAAACTTTTTCTTAACAGAATTGTTACCTATTCGAAAACAGACTCTATAGATTCTGGAATCTTCCCTCTAATGAACTTCTCGGAGTCATTAATTGAATAACATCAACATCTTCATCATAAGAATCCCCGAATATATAATGTTTGGGTCTTTTGCCCATTTACCACTTGTGTAGTGTTATCTTTGAGGGAAGCAATTTTGATTGCACCCGAATGATACACCTCTTCAATAACACAAGGGCCTTCCCATCTCGAGAGTAATTTTCCTGCAAAAGATCTGAGACGATACCTATACAATAGAACTTTCTCACCAACATGAAACTCTCTTTTAAGAATTCTCCTATCATTTCATTGTTTAACTTTCTCTTTAAAGAGCATGGCATTTTCATAAGCTTCACATCTCCATAAGAATTCTACTATCATGCCATTGTTTAACTTTCTCTTTAAACTACGAAGATGATTCAAAACAAGCATTCTTTTCTTACCAGCAAGTTTAAAAACTTTATTAAGTTCTTTCACTGCCTAATAAGCTTTGTTTTGTAATTCTAAAGGCAAGTGACAAGCTTTTCCATAAACCATTTTGTAAGGAGACATACCCATAGGATTTTTATAAGCAGTTCTATAAGCCCATAAAGCATCATTCAACTTATCAGACCAATTCTTCCTAGATTTATTAACAGTCTTTTGCAAGATAGATTTAATTTCTCTATTTGATAATTCTACTTGCCCACTGGTTTGAGGATGATAAGTTGAGGCAATTCTATGATTAACATCATATTTAGCAAGGGTTTTTCTAAAAGCACCATGAATAAAGTGAGTACCTCCATCAGTCATAAGATATCTAGGCACACCAAACCTAGGGAAAATAACATCTTTAAGCATTTTTTAAAGAGGTCTCACCATCAGCACTTTTTGTAGGTATAGCTTCTACCCACTTAGTACCATAATCAACAGCAACAAGAATATGAGTGTAACAATTCGAAGGAGGAAAAGGACCCATAAAGTCAAATCCCCAACAATCAAAAGGTTCAATAACAAGAGAATAACTCATAGGCATTTCATTACGTCTAGAAATATTACCAACTCTTTGACATTCATCACAAGATAAAATAAATTTACGTGCATCTTTAAAGAGAGTATGCCAATAGAAACATGATTGTAGAACCTTCTGTGCGGGTCTATTTCTAGTGTGATGTCCTCCATAAGCACTACCATGGCACTTTTTCAATATTTCTCGTTCTTCATGATCTGGAACACATCTTCTCATAATACCATATACTCCTTCTTTATATAAATGTGGGTCATCCCAAAAATAACGCCTCAAATCATAAAAGAATTTTCTTCTTTGTTGAGTTGCAAATGTTGGAGGCAAATACTGTAAGGATCTAATTCAGCAGATAACGAGTCACCTACTACCCTAGTAGTAATGGTAGAAGTACCCCTAAACAGAGAACCAAAAGTGTTCTCCATAATGAAGTAAAACAACAGACATAAATAAAAACAGCACTCACAGTAAAAGTTTCTCTTACCAATAGCACTTCACTCCCCGGCAACGGTGCCAGAAAATAGTCTTGATGACCCACAAGTATATGGGGTGTATCATAGTACTTTCGATAAATAAGAGTGTCGAACCCAACGAGGAGTTGAAGGTGTTGACAAGCACGTTGGATGGAGAATTCACTGCAAATACTAGCAAACGAGTTTTTGGTGGTTTTTGATATAGAAGATAAATTAAGCGCGAGTAAATAAATATAATTGCAGCAAGTGGCCCAATCCTTTTGAGAGCAAAGGACAAGCCGGTGTTCTACTTATGATTACCAAACGTTCTCGAGGACACATGGGAATTTCGTCAAGTGCTTTTGCTTCTTACTGTCGATTAATATTTATTGGCTCGTTAAGTATTGTGTGGGTGAACCTATGCTAATGCACCGCCCAACTAGGACTAATACATACTTGTGATTATACCCCTCGTAAGCATCCGTAAGTAATTTAGATAAATCTAACCACAACCTTAAAACTCCGGGATCCTACATTCCCTCGTGCATTGATTTCCTAACGGGGTTTTAGGTTTCTGTCACTCCGGCAACGCCACAGTTAGTAGCCACATAGACAATGAATCCTCCTAGGACCATAAAGGTGAAGTATCATGTAGTCGACGTTCACATGACACCACTAGAAGAATAGCAACACAACTTAAATACCGAACCACTAGATATTACTTCAACATAATTCCATTACTATCATCATGACTTCTCCCATGTCCTCAAGAACTAAAAAAAACTACTCACGAGACATCATATGGATCATAATCAAAGTTGATATAATGGATAATAAAAATATGGTCATAAAGTGTAAACATCGATAAATCTCACAAGCATCAACTACTAACAAGTAATCCACACCGGGAGAGAGATCTTATGGAGAACAACGCTAAAGACCCCTGATTGTTACAGTGGGATGAAGGTGAATGATGAGGGTGATGTTGCTAGTGGTGATGATGGTGACAATGATGATCTTGATGATGCCCGGGGCAATGACTGTGACGATGCCGATGATTCCCACTCTCCGGGGAGGAATTTCCCTGACAGATTTCTCCCTACCGGAGAGCTTTTATCTCTCTATTGTTTTCTGTTCTGAGGCGGCGGCAGAATATTTCTTCGATGATGTTCTGGGGCTTAGGGTTCCCTAGGGGTCAAGTATGCGAAAGGGGGCGCCCGGAAGTGGGCTAGGGGAGCCAGACCACCCCCAGGCGCGGCCAAGGGGGGCGCCGCCTGGTGGTGTGGGCCCCAGGTGGCCCCCTCCGGGTGCCCTTCTCGCTAGCTTCCTCCTCGGGACTTCTAAGACTCCTCCGATACCCCCCCTCTTCTTCTGATCTTCTGAAATATGGTATCTTGATGGTCCTTTTTCCATCAGAATTATGGTCCCGGTGTTTCTTCTCCAAAAATTATGAAACATGCAAAATAAGATAAAATAACATAAGTAATGCATCATAATATGAAATATATCGATGAATAACAGAAAATAACAATGTAAAATATTTATGAAAAATGGACGTATCACCTTCAACCCAGAAGCGTCCTTCTATGGGAGACGCTTTTGTGAAGTCTAGTTGGTTGGTGATGTACTGTATTTTATGTTTACCATTCGTTGACATAAGAATACACACCACTCTAAAAAATGTTTTCAATACCTCTATTTAAAAAAATAAAAAGCTCTAGCACATGAGTGATCATTTCTTCCCTCTGTGAAGGGCCTTCTCTTACTTTTATGTTGAGTATCCTTCTTCTAACTTTATGCACGGTTGAGAGAGCAGAGTTGCCATTCTTACTTGGGTGTGCATTTGTCCCAGAACATTATTAATTGATTCATGATGTGTTATTATTTGTTCTCAAATTATTTGTTCTAGTCTTCCTCTTAAACTTTGAAGGTGTCCTGGCATTTATTTTTTGCCCCACTCTTAAGGACAAGCGAAATATCACTTTGCTATATTTTCTCTATGCTTGAAACAAACGTATAACTTTCGAGTGCATTATTATTCATGATCTTTTGTTTGTGTTACTTTTCATGATGCAAAGTGATTGCTTTGTTTCTTTGTTAAAATCATATCTATCATGCTTGTGTTTAAAGTTCTATGATCTTAGCTATGCTTATGCTTTTACAATTTAAATGATCAAGTTTATGTTGGTAGCATGTCACCTAAGAAATTATGTGTTTTTATCGTTTACCTACTCGAGGACGAGTAGGAACTAAGCTTGGGGATGTTGATACGTCATAAAGGTATCCTTAATTTCTGATGTTCCATGTTGTTTTCATGTCATATGCTATATGTTTTCCTTACACTTTATGTCATTTTTATCGATTTCCTGGGACTAACCTATTGACAAGATGCCACAGAGCCAGTTCCTGTTTTAGTTGTTTTTAGTTTCATAAAAGTTGTTCTAGAAATATTCTCGGAATTGGAAAATACGAAGACCGGAAGTATTAGAATTCTCGAAGGTTCCACGGAGTCCCGAAGAGGCCCGGAGGGGGGCCACACCATGAGGTGGCGCGACCCTGGCCGCACCATGGGGTGGTATGGGCCCCTCAGGCGCCCACCGCCATCGCCCTTTCGGCTATTTATTCCCCCCGATGCATGAACCCTAAAAATATACCACTTTTCCACGAAAAACACCCGAGGACGCCGTCATCGTCAACCCGAGATCGGGAGGGTTATGGAGTTCTCCCCGGCACCCTGTCGGGAGGCAAAATCGTCACCGGAGGGCTCTGCACCACCATGCCCGCCTCCGGAGTGATGCATGAGTAGTTGATCCTTGGACTATGGGTCCATAGCAGTAGCTAGATGGTTGGTATCTCCTCTTTATGCCTCATGTTTAGATCTCGTGAGCTGCCCTACATGATCGATATCATGTTATTGTAATGATACATGTTGTGTTTGCTTGGATCCGATGATTACTGAATGCTATGCTTCTTCATTATGAATCTATCATGTTGTCTTCATGTGTATGTTATTTATGATCATGCATGCTCTCCGTTGTTAGTAGATGCTCTGGCCAAGTAGATACTAGTGACTCCAAGAGGGGGTATTTATGCTCGATAGTGGGTTCATGCCTCCTTTGCATCTGTGCTCGAGTGACAGAAATGTGACGGATGGAGGATGTGTTGTTGCCATTAGGGAGAAAACAACAATTTTTACATTATTTACATTACACACTTTGCTTACTGCGATTATCTGTTGCTTGCAACTTAATACCCAACGTTTGTTCGGATGATATTCGGAGGGTGGATTATTAGTCATAGATGCAGTTGGATGACGGTCTACGTATCTTGTTGTAATGCCCGATGAATCTCATAGTAATCATAATGTCATGCATGTTTCATTATCTATCAATTGCCAACCTGTAATTTGTTCACCACTCTTTTTAGCTATCTTTTACGGAGAGACACCACTAGGGAACTGTGGACCCGACCCATTTTCTCATACCGATAATACAACCAATGCAATTACTGTTTTCACACTGCTTCCACTGTTTTCACACTGCTACTGTTGTTTTCACATTGTTCTCATACTGTTTTCCACACCATAAATTTAACCTCTTTGTTATCAGCAAAACCGGTGAGATTGACAACCTCACTGCTTCGTTGGGGCAAAGTGAATTGATTGTGTTGTGTAGGTTCCACGTTGCTGCTGAACCGGTAGTGCACCCTACCACATCAACTGCATCAACCTTGAGAAGTTGCTTGTCCTCATACTGGTTTATTCAACCTTGGTTTCTTTTTTGAGGGAAAACTTGCCGCTGCACTCTTCACAACCTTTCTCTTGGGGTTTACCAATGTCAGCCATCACGCGCCCACGAGCTGTTCATCAGATTGCCCAGGGTACAGTTCCATCACCTACCATGGATAGTTCGTATGATTACTACTAAAGTAGCTTGCAATACTCATCCTCATCCTCGGAATTATCGGACGATGAGTTCGAGACTTTGGTTGCTACGCTCCTCATCAATGAGCACATTTGCTTGAATGACTCATTTATTTGGTACAATTTGGTTGTAAAACATTATATTTTTATCTATTTTGAACACTGTATGTTTGTTAGGTGTTGTCGAGGATGTGAACTCAACAATCCCCATGGTTAGGGACCCAAGGTTTTGTAAAGGAAGAGGGCGCAGGTGGACTACTCTATTTGACAGGTTGCTGCCTGCCGAATTATTTCGATGGTGTAAAAGATGCCGATTACACGGGGTGCTCTCCGGAGATTAGATCTCGGCTAGATCTGAATCTAGGGTTGTATGTCCTTGTTGTGACCCCCTCCCCTGCTTTATATAGGTGGCCGGTGTCTCAGGGGTTGTACATGAGTTGGATTCTGACTCCAAGTCGGTAATTACTCTTTCCTAATCTTATCGACATAGACCTTCCTTCTGTTGCGGTTCGGATCTTCGTGGGCTTCTGTATACACGCTTGGGGAGTTTTATAGTACCCCTTAATGGTCCACATCGGGTACCCTCCTAAGGGAGGGTCTCTCGGGTACCCCCACAACAGTAGCCCCCGAGTGACTGATGGAGTTGAAGACTCGATCTAGGGACTCAACCTTAACAAACAGTTTACCTTTAGGTGTTCTTCTGCAAATAAACTTTCTAGGAGGAGAAACGAGTATACGGGTTTGAACTGCTTGACGGACTAAGGTCAATTAATCTCACTCGGGAGAATACACCGAATAATCTACTTAGGGTTTGAGTCCTGTGGCTCGACCCTGGAAAATCCTGGGGTAACTCGACTCGAGCTGCTAAAGTCTTACCGAGTCGATTTCTAGTTATTAGTTAGTTTCACCTGACGTGTCCATCGGGATTTTCATCGCACCTTCTGGTATGGAAAATACGAGGTAGTGCAGCGATGGTGCGACCCCTAGGTCGTTGGAAATGTTCCGCAGGTCTTTCCTTCATGCTTATGAACATGGCATCCAGAGTTTTGGTGTAGCTGTATGCTTCTGGAGTATTCTAGGCTCGGTTTACTGAAGATAATTAAACGAACAATGAAGGAGGAAATCTCGACTTTCATGCTCGCTCGAGTAAATGTTTCCCTCATGAAAAACTAATCATGCCTCGAGTAAACTTTCTGGTTACTCGAGGGCTTTATTATTCGAGTAGAATCTATCAGCAGTGATGTAATACTCCGTCTTTTTGTCAGAGGATGAGACATTTGTCACGACGTGCACTTATCCTGTCAGGCGGTGGCTTGCTCGAGTGGATATTTGACCACCTTTTGACCATTTGGTGCCCGGTAATCTAGGAGATGCCAGTTAATGCCTAGATGTTCGTGCATAGTGGGCGACATGGAGGTGGAGCGGCTGGCCTCCACGCGCCACGTGTTGGGATGATCTAATCTGGAAAGGATCCAACGGTGTGGAGGAATTTACCTTTTATAAATACTGCGAGGGAGAGGGGTAAATTGTTTCCCTTCTTCTTCCTCGCGCCCGCATATGCTCCATCTTCTTGCTCGCAACCATTAGCGCGCTCCCCGAGTTTCTTAAAATCCACACCATGGTGCACACTGATGGAGTGTAGAAACACGCTCGTTGGGAGACCCCAAGCGCAAGGTGTGAAGAGTGCAGCAGCAAGTTTTCCCTCAGAAAAGAAACCAAGGTTGAATCGACCAGTAGGAGGAAGAAGCACTTCTGAAGGTTGATGTAGCTGAGATGGCAGGGCGCACTACCGGTTCATCAGCAACGTGGAACCTACACAACACAATTAATTCACTTTGCCCCAACGTAGAAGTGAGGCTTTCAATCTCACCGGTTTTGCTGATAACAAAGAGGTTAAATGTATGGTGTGGAAAACAGTGTGTGAACAATAATAGGACTAGGGGATTTATCCCCCATATCCATAATAATGAAATCAACGGGTACGAAAGTCATGTGCAATTCAATCATAACATCTTTTACTTGTCCTACAGCATGTTTAGTAGAGTTATCAGCAAGGACAAATTCACTTGAGCACTTCTCTAAATTTTCTAGTTCTAGCAATTCATATAATTCTTTAGAGAGTACCGATACACTAGAACCTAGATCTAACATAGCATGGTGAATTTTTTTCCAATTGAAACTAGCACCTTGGGGATCCATGCATCCCCAAGCTTAGGAGGTATCATGGCCTCATTCTTGTACCTAGCAATTTTTTCTTGCAAGACATGATTAGCAATATAAGATCCAAAGCCAGGTTGATTAACATTTATAGTGGGATCACTAGCAAATTTTTGTAGAGTAGCAATAAGTTCTTGCAAGCTACTTTTTTCTAAATCAAGCAATGGATCCTTAATTTCAGTAAGCATCATAATTTCCTCTACTTTACTCTCTAATTTAGCTAGCATGCTTGATTCATGAGGACTAATTTCATCTTTGCTAGCAAGATAAGACATATATGGAAGTAAATATTCAGGGTACTTCACTATTTCATTCAAAGTTTCTTCTAAGCTAGTAGGGACATGCTCACTTGTATTCTCAGCAATATGATCAATATTTTCAATAATAGGAGCAGCAATAGTAATAGAATTCATTCCTACACTAGGTTGTGCTTGTGGCTTTCCTGCTGACATGCTTAATAGAGTTGCTTGATTATCAGCTAATTTTGACAATGCTTTATCTAAATTCGAAGATTGAAGTTGCAATCCTTTAATATCACTACTAATGGATGCAATAGACTTATTTAACTCATGTATCATAGCATTGTGACTAACAACTTGTTCCATAAGCAATTTATTAAATTCAGAAATTTCACTAGAAGGCTTCCACTTATTTTCATTAGCATTAGGATATGGAACAAAAGGTTTATTTGGCACATAAGGAGGTTTACTATATGAATTGTAAGCATTACCAAAACCATTGCTACCATAATTCCTAACAAAATTAACATCCACACTTTCAGAATTACTACCAACTAGCTCCTGCAAAGGCACATTCTCCATATTTTGTTTATTAATAAAGGCAAGAATAGTGTCCATTTTAGAAGACAAATCATTGGTTTCTTAAATTGAGTTTATTTTCTTAGTGGGATTGGGTGCTCTTTCAGTATTCCATTGACTATAATTTTGCAATATGCTTTCTAATATGCTCTTAGCCTCTCCTACAGTTTTACTCATAAAGGCACCTCCAGCAGCAGAATCAAGTATATTTCTAGACATGTAGTTTAGACCATTATAAAAAGAGTGTAGTATGGTCCATTCATTTACTCCATGTGATGGGCATGTTCTAAGCATTAATTTAATTCTATCCCATGCCATGGCTACATGTTCATTATCATTTTTCCTAAATGAGAGGATATTATTCCTATTTTGCAAAATTTTAACGGGAGGATAATATTTCTTAATGAAAGCTTCTTTTAAATCATCCCAAGACTTTATACTAGCTGTAGGTAGTGAAAGTAACCATTCTTTAGCCTTTCCTCTAAGTGAATAATTTCAGTTTTAAAACACTACTTTCCACATTTTTAAATTTTTGCATATCACATATTTCCATGAAATCATGAAGATGCATAGAGGCATCCTCCATAGCACTACCACCAAATTGCTCTCTAGTAATTAAATTCAATAAAATAGGACTTGCTTCATAGCTTTCGGCTTGTATTTCAGGTGTAGTAATTGGCCTAGCAATGAATTGGTCATTGGGTGTATTTGTGTAGTCACTTAATTTAGTTCTATCACCCATTTTAACAGTTTTTATGTAGTTTTTAATTTTTTATGCAAAACTGAAAAGTAAAGTAACTAGGCAAATTCGAAATACTAAAATAAACTAGATAACTAAATGAAAAACTAAAATGCAAACTAAAATAAAATATGCAAGACAAAACAAAAACAAGAACAAAAACAAAACAAAAACAAAAACAAGACAAGAAACAAAACAATCTACTTGAAAGAAGGTGGAGATAGAAAGGACGGTACTCACGTAGGTGCAACCTCCCCAAGCTTAGGTGTTTGCACACCTTGTTGGTGATGAAGACTTCTTGTGAGCTCCCTTGGACAACTCCTTCACCTATGGCTCCCCGGAAACGGCGCCAGAAAAACGCTTGATGGCTAGGTTGAGACTCCAAGTGCAGAGTGTGTAGCTAGTGGCAAGCCTTCTTCCCCACGAGGGTGACTAGAGGGTTTATATCGAACTCTTGGGGAGCCAGTATTTCAGCAGTTGTCTTCCAAGCTTCCTCCAGGATCCTGCAAACAAGTAGAGAATTTTGTGCCCTCAACCTCACCAAGTGGTTGTCAAGCACAAGGTGTGAGACTTCTAAATTGCAATGCAAAACTGAAAGTAACTGTGCAATAATTAAATCTACTTCTAAATGCAAATGAGAAAATAAATATGCAATGGATTGTTTTTGTATTTTTGTGATGCAAGTGATGATGGAGATAATGTAAATTCGAATTGGAGATGCAAGTAAAGTAAAGTGCAAGTAAAGTAAATTGCAGCAAAGTAACTAGAGTGTTTTCTTATATTTAAAATAGGACCGGGGTTCATGGTTTCACACTTGCATTCTCTCAAATAAAGTGGTAGACGGTGGACATAAAGAATTACATGTGATATTACAATAACATGTTTAACATTGAGTACGTTCATATGGGCATCACGTCCTAGCATAGAGATCTCTACGGTCATATTGATCCCTCTTATACTCCACCAAGATGCGAAATAAATCATAACACCTCGATAATTAAGGAAAAACCAGAGTATAGCTTTAAGCAATGTGACATGAAGTTGAAGTAAGAACTTGCTAGATCTAGTCATGGAGATTGATTAGTGTCACTTCAAATCCCCGGTAACAAGGTACTCCTTTTTATCCCTAGTGAGGTAACTAAGAAAGGTTTAACAAAACCTAAGTGGATCGCTCAACTTCTATCACTTTCATAGCACTAGCCACCCCCCATTACTCCAACTAATGCACCCATCACCCCACACACGCTCTCAAGAACTAGCAAAAGGGGAAGCAGAAGGCTCAGGAGAGGGATGAACCGTATTATACCCCAGGAGCGGAGTCATCCAAGAAATCAAACCATGATAGGCAGTCCAGGTATTCCACTACCCCAGAACCTATCCATTATCCTGTTATACCACCCAGCGAGCCGGAACCATACGATCCATTTGACATTTCGGATGAACCCAGTGACATAAAGCCAAACATTTTTGGTGGGATCCCAGATTCAGATTCCTTTATTGAGAACTCTAATGGCTGGAGGTTTGACTGGTGTAACATCCCAAGTATGAAAACAACCTTTAGAATGTTTGCTTTTTGTTAAATTATGTTTTGCATCATGTCATCATAAGCTTGCATTTGTTTTCCATTTGTTTTCCCTTGTTTTCCATATGAATTTCAAACCAATTTTCAAAATCCTTGTTCATACTTGTTCTGTTACAATTTTCAAATGAAATTTTCAAATCAAAACAACAAATTGTTTCCAATAAACTTGTAAGTTCAAACTAATTAAATTGCTTCTTTTCAATAATTTAATTAATATTAAATTCACTCAAATTCAAATAAAATACAAACAGCAACACAATTTGAAATTTTTGAAAAACAAAAGTTTGCACATTTGTGTTGTTGCAATAACTAACCTATAACAATTATCCCCAAATTTTAAAACCCACAAAAACCCTTCTTTTCTCTCCCTTTTCTTCCTTTTCTTTTTCTGCAAAAAAAACAGAATCAGTAAACAGGAAAAAAAAAGAGAGAGAGAAGGGGGCAGGCCAGCCCAGCTCACCAGCCCACGGCCTTCCTACCCCCTTTCCCTTACCTCTGTACGGCGCCCATCGAAGGTGTCCACGTCGAGAAGCCGAGGAGGGAACGGCCAGCAGCACCTCCCCCTCCTCTTTATATCCATGACCACGAGCTCCTAACCGCATGTGGGAAGCGTGTATGGGCGCCCCCCTCAATTCGATTCGATTCGCATCTCGTCCAAATCGCCTCATTTAGTTCGGGTTTTCCATTTGCCGCATGCATATGCAGGTGCGAACCCGAGGCCAGGGTGGAACTTTTGTAGTCGGCATTTAGGGAGACACGTTCTTAGAGTGCTATGAGGGTCCCCTTTTCTTCGTGGGGCTTGATTAGCCGTGCGCTCAATTGCACGGGGTTCTTTGGGCTTGATGCGAAGAAGAGTTGGGTTGTGTTGAGTGCCTCGCTTGGTGGAAGTGCATTTCCATCTGGCGGGGTATTCTTACGTGTTCGGCCAAATTGGTGCATCCCTGCAGGGTTAAATCTTCTCGAGAAGCCGTGTTGTCCGCGGTTATGGATGACTTGGTGATAGGGCTGGCTAACAAGGATTAGACAACTTACACCTAATCAATAATAAGTTGACTAGTAATAGAACTTATTGACACAATAACTTGACCCATCATTAATCCAACTGTGTGAGTTATCCTCGGATTGCTTCTTTGGATAAGGGGCGAGATCCAGGATGGGTTTGTTTGAGGTTAGTGGTAGTTGGTTCCGATACACTATCTTATCCCTCTCTTTTAGCCGGAAGTTGTAGCGAGTCTCTGTAGTTGGTTAGGCAGCCCGCTGCCGCACTTTTGTATCACCTATTCTTCCGTTGAACCCAAAGCATCTGTACTTGGTGTTGCCGGGTACACTTTGGTATCTTGTGCGTCTTGCTTGCCAGTACTTGTCTGTACTGACCCCTTTGGGGTTGTGGTTTCCGCACACTACGTTTCCGAGGATCCCCATGGTGGCTACTACGTGAAGTATGACGAGGCTGCTGACGAGTAGATAGCGGACCCGGGCAGGATCCGAGACATCGTGGATGGGCTCCGTCTTTTCATTTCCGGCCTCTTAGGCCTATTTGGATCTTGTCTGTACTCAGACACTTTGGATGCTTCCGCTGTGATGTAATGATGAATTGTTGGGACATGTGTCCTCTGGATGATTGTATTTGCTATCTCTGCTCTAGTGAGAGCTATTTGCAACTTATTTCTATTTCTTTGTGTCTTAGAGATTTGTTGTGATATCACTTGTTCAAATGCCGTTGACGTACCATGTGTGTATGATTATGAAGTACGTCAATGGAAGTAGTCGGATTTCTATGGGATGGTTTACGCAGACGATGGATAGTAGAGAATGGTTGTCACACGTTTACGTGTTGGCCTGCTCATACTGAGATGCGGGTGCCGGTATGCCCCGTAAGCCATTTATCTACTGTTTAGCGGGATGTGAGTATCCTCTAGAAGTCCGCGTGCGACAAATGGTATCAGAGCCTGTCTGCCTGTAGGATCCCTTTTACTGGTCGCAGTTGAGTCTAGAAACTATTTTGTAGCTATATAGGAAAAATGAAACGTGAGAGTAGGAATTCTGTTCTTTTATTTCTTTCCCCACCCACCCTCCCTTTTCTGGTAAGGAAGTGCAACGTTGTTTTCTCTTCTCACCTAAACTTTCAAGTTAGGATTTCACGTATCCTGGTTTCTCTAGGATAGTTATATCTACTAGACCATAGGAATGGAGGTGGTTGTGACATGATTTATCATGTTGCCTACTCACGATTGAGAACGGAGGCGTGTAAGCCCGGATCGTACGGTGCGGACGCCCGCGGCACGGGTTCGATCCCCCCCGCGCGCAGATTAAAACCACCATTTTGCTCCTTTGCCACGCGGGAATGCTGGGCCCACCTGCCATCGACCGCGGAGGCCACGCAGGCACACACACGCGCGCCACGCAGCGCCAGCTGGGCGCTGTCCCACAGGCCAGTGACCCAGGGGTGGATCTGCTGCGTCAGAAAGGTTCCCAGGGGCCTTTCTGTAACTCCTTTTTCGCACCTAAGCCCCTGGACCAAATCTGAATGTTTTTAAAATTGCAGATTAGCCCCTGCATTTAAAATTCAAATAACTTTTGTATTCCAAATCCAAATTAAATAAATAAAATATGTTTTCTGTACCAAATTTAATTCTCTACATGTTTAACTCATTTGTTTACTGTTTTTAACATTTCAAATTGTTTCAAAAATTCAAATTCAAACTACTAATTAAAAATTGGTCAAATTTATAACTAATTCAAAATTAATTCAAATGGCACATATGAAATATGTTTTCCATGCAAAATTGAACCACCTTTCCAAATATAAACTTTGTTTCATGTTTTGACTAATTAAAAATTGGTTAAATAATTTAAACCTTGTTTAAATCATTTAAAATTGCTAAATTCATAACTTGGTCAAATTAAATTCTTTTTGAACATATAAAATATGTTTTCAAACCAGAAAAGTATAAAATTTCCAAATATGAATTTTATTTCATGTTTTGAACAAATAAGAATTCAAATAATTTCATACTTGAATTAAATTCAATTAAATCTTGTTTAAACTTGTTTAATTCAAAATTAATTCATCTTAAATCCTTTTTCAATAATTGAAACATGTATTCCACCTAAAATTTTGTGTTCTTTCCAAATATGAATTTTGTTATCTATTTTGAACAATTAAAATTGGTGAAAACAACAAATGCTTGTGTAACTCATTTAATAAACCAAAATTTCATAACTTAATAAATAAAATTTCCAAACTTGGTAAACTTCATTTCAATTTGAAGCTATTGTTGTTTTCTCCTTGTTTTCTTCATCCATGCATCATTCTAAGAAACTTACACATGATGGTTATTTGTAGATCATTTAATTCAACCTTAATTCATGGGCTTTCCATATGCAATCCAAATTGCATATGGGCCCATTTAATTGTGTTATCATGTCAACTAGCTTATTTTGATGCATCAATTAAATTGCCATGCATCATCCCATGATTGTGCATTATGCCATGTTATTGATTGTTTGTCTCTCTGCGTTGTTTGTTTGCTTCTTCTCGAATAGACGACGACGTTGAGACAGACGAGGTTTACGACACTACTTCTGAGGAGTTAGCCCAGTACCAGGCTACTGAGTTTGCAGGCAAGTATTCACTCACATGAACCATGGTGTCCTTTCCACACTGGATATCGATACTTTCCGTTGTCTATTCTGCTAGCCTTAAGATTCGTTGCTTGTGTTCCAATCCTATCACATGTTATCCTGTAACCCTGATATTGCCTATCCTCCACACCTATACCCCTGTTGCTTGTTGCCTGTGTCTTACTAGCATGCTTAGGGTTGTTTATGCTCGAGTCTGCTGTCCGTTATTTCTGTTACCTTATTTATTATGATCTGGGGCTCGATGTTTAAACAACAACCTGTTAACGTTTGAGGTAATGCTAATTTGATGATAAGGCACCGGCAGGAGGCCGGGTATGGTTTTGAGGCCTGCTAGTGTCGAACTCAGGAAAAGTCTTTGTCCTCTAGATCCATGATGAGCGCGCTAACCGCATGTGGGAAGCGTGTATGGGCGCCCCCCTCAATTCGTTTCGATTCGCATCTCGTCCAAATCGCCTCATTTAGTTCGGGTTTTCCATTTGCCGCATGCATATGCAGGTGCGAACCCGAGGCCAGGGTGGAACTTTTGTAGTCGGCATTTAAGGAGACACGTTCTTAGAGTGCTATGAGGGTCCCCTTTTCTTCGTGGGGCTTGATTAGCCGTGCGCTCAATTGCACGGGGTTCTTTGGGCTTGATGCGAAGAAGAGTTGGGTTGTATTGAGTGCCTCGCTTGGTGGAAGTGCATTTCCATCTGGCGGGGTATTCTTACGTGTTCGGCCAAATTGGTGCATCCCTGCAGGGTTAAATCTTCTCGAGAAGCCGTGTTGTTCGCGGTTATGGATGACTTGGTGATAGGGCTAGCTAACAAGGATTAGACAACTTACACCTAATCAATAATAAGTTGACTAGTAATAGACCTTATTGACACAATAACTTGACCCATCATTAATCCAACTCTGTGAGTTATCCTCGGATTGCTTCTTTGGATAAGGGGCGAGATCCAGGATGGGTTTGTTTGAGGTTAGTGGTAGTTGGTTCCGATACGCTATCTTATCCCTCTCTTTTAGCCGGAAGTTGTAGCGAGTCTCTGTAGTTGGTTAGGCAGCCCGCTGCCGCACTTTTGTATCACCTATTCTTCCGTTGAACCCAAAGCATCTGTACTTGGTGTTGCCGGGTACACTTTGGTATCTTGTGCGTCTTGCTTGCCAGTACTTGTCTGTACTGACCCCTTTGGGGCTGTGGTTTCCGCAGACTTCGTTTCCGAGGATCCCCATGGTGGCTACTACGTGGAGTATGACGAGGCTGCTGACGAGTAGATAGCGGACCCGGGCAGGATCCGAGACATCGTGGATGGGCTCCGTCTTTTCGTTTCCGGCCTCTTAGGCCTATTTGGATCTTGTCTGTACTCAGACACTTTGGATGCTTCCGCTGTGATGTAATGATGAATTGTTGGGACATGTGTCCTCTGGATGATTGTATTTGCTATCTCTGCTCTAGTGAGAGCTATTTGCAACTTATTTCTATTTCTTTGTGTCTTAGAGATTTGTTGTGATATCACTTGTTCAAATGCCGTTGACGTACCATGTGTGTATGATTATGAAGTACGTCAATGGAAGTAGTCGGATTTCTATGGGATGGTTTACGCAGACGATGGATAGTAGAGAATGGTTGTCACACGTTTACGTGTTGGCCTGCTCATATTGAGATGCGGGTGCCGGTATGCCCCGTAAGCCATTTATCTACTGTTTAGCGGGCTGTGAGTATCCCTCTATGCAAAACCTCTACCTTCACTTGAAAATGTTCCGGTGGTTTGCGAATTCCCTGACGTCTTTCCAGAAGAGTTGCCAGGGATGCCTCCGGACAAAGCTGTTGAGTTCGTGATAGAACTGGAACCAGGTACTGCTCCAATATCTAAGCATCCCTACAAGATAGGAACTCCCGAGCTGAAGTTGTTAAAGGAACAAATTGATATGTACATGGAAAAAGGTTACATTCAACCTAGTTCCTCGGCTTGGGGTTGCCCAACTCTGTTCGTTGCGAAGAAGGATCACACAAAGAGAGTCATTGTTGACTATCATCCTCTTAACGAGAAAACCATCAAAAACAAGTATCCAATTCCTCGTATCGATGATCTTTTTGATCAACTTGCTGGAGCCTCAATATTCTCCAAGTTGGACTTGAGAATGGGTTACCATCAAATAAAGATCAGAAAAGAGGATATTCCAAAGACAGCCTTCACCACTCGCTACGGTCTATATGAATTCACCGTCATGTCCTTTGGTCTCACCAATGCACCGGCGACCTTCTCTCGACTCATGAATTCCGTCTTCCATGAATACCTCGACAAGTTCGTTGTGGTATATCTCGATGACATTCTTGTCTACTCCAAATCCGAGGAAGAGCATGAAGAACATCTTCGTCTCACTCTCATGAAGCTTCGCAAGCACCGTCTCTATGCCAAGTTCTCCAAATGTGAGTTCTGGATTTCAGAAGTTGCTTACCTTGGTCATGTCATCTCTGCCAAGGGCATAGCCATTGATCCAGAAAAGGTTAAAGCAATTGTTGATTGGAAACCTCCAAAGACGGTGAAGCAAGTAAGAAGTTTTCTTGGCTTGGCTAGCTATTTCCGTCGTTTCGTCCAAAACTTCTCCAAGATTGCCAAACCTCTCACTGACCTCACAAAGAAGGACAAGAAGTTCGTTTGGTCTCCACATTGTGATGAAAGTTTCAATCTCCTGAAGACTAAACTCACTTCTACACCAGTTCTGGTTGGCCCAGATCCTTCCAAACCTTTCCAAATATTCTGCGATGCTTCTCTCCAAGGTCTAGGTGCAGTTCTTATGCAAGAACGTCAAGTTGTGGCTTATGCTTCACGTCAGTTGAACGCACATGAGCTCAATTATCCCACTCATGACCTTGAACTTGCAGCAGTTGTGTTTGCCCTCAAGAAATGGAGACAATACTTGTTGGGTAATCGCACTGAAATCTTTTCCGATCATAAGAGTCTGAAGTATATCTTCACTCAACCAGATCTAAACCTCGGGTAAAGGAGATAGATTGAAAATATCAAAGACTTTGATCTTACCATTTCTTACACTCCAGGCAAGGCTAATGTTATGGCCGATGCTCTCAGTCGCAAGTCGTATTGCAATAATCTCATGATCATGGAAAGCCAACCTCCTCTTCATGAAGAATTCCAGAAGCTGAACCTTGGTCTTGTTCCTCAAGGCTATCTTGCAAACTTGACAGCCAGTCCAACTCTCGAGGACAAGATTCGTTCTGAACAACTTCGTGATGCTGAAATCAAGAAGATTGTAGAACACATCAAAGAAGGCAAGGAGAAATTTAAGTCCTTCTCAATTGATGACAAGGGAACTGTGTTCTTCGAAGGACGCATTGCAGTTCCTCAAATTCAAAGTCTCAAAGATGTCATTCTCAAGGAGGCTCATGAAACTCCTCTCTCCATACACCCTGGAAGTACAAAGATGTACCAGGATCTCAAGACACTGTACTGGTGGCCTGGCATGAAACGTGAAATTGCTAAATACGTTTCTGAATGCGACGTTTGTCAACGTGTTAAGGCAGTTCATCAGAAAACAGCCGGTCTTCTCCAACCTCTGAAAATCCCTGAGTGGAAGTGGGACATGATTGAAATGGACTTCGTCACTGGTTTATCAAAGTCCAAGAGGGGAAACGATGCAATCTTCGTTGTCATTGATCGACTCACAAAAGTAGCTCACTTCTTTCCTGTCAAAGAGACAATCTCAGCTAGCCAGTTAGCAGAGCTCTACACAGCAAAGATTGTTCCTCTTCATGGTGTTCCATCGGAAATAAGCTCAGACCGTGGAAGCATCTTCACTTCTCATTTCTGGAAAAGCTTTCAAGAAGCTTTGGGCACCAAACTTCTGTTCAGCACAGCCTACCATCCTCAGTCTCAAGGGCAAGTCGAAAGAGTCAATCAGATTCTCGAGGATATGCTCAGAGCATGTGGTCTCTCCTTTGGCATGAAATGGGAGGAATGTCTTCCATATGCTGAATTCTCCTACAACAACAGCTTCCAGGCAAGCCTAGGCATGGCACCATTTGAGGCTCTCTATGGCCGCAGATGCAGGAGTCCAATCAATTGGTCTGGAGCTGGTGAACGTTCACTCTTAGGCCCTGACATTGTTAAGGAAGCCGAAGAGAAAGTTCGCATCATTCGTGACAATCTCAAGATTGCTCAGTCTCGTCAGAAAAGCTACTATGACAGCAAACACAGGGACATGGTCTATGCACCTGGTGACAAAGCATACCTCCGTGTAACTCCCCTCAGAGGCACTCATCGTTTTGGTGTCAAAGGAAAGCTTGCACCAAGATACATTGGTCCTTTCAACATTCTCTCAAGGCGTGCAGAAAATGCCTATCGTCTTGAACTTCCAGAAAAACTATCCAAGGTGCACGATGTGTTTCACGTGTCACAACTCAAGAGGTGCTTCAAAGATCCAGATCGTGCAGTTGATCATGATTCCATTGAACTGCAAGAAGATCTCTCTTATGAGGAGCACCCTGTTCGAATTCTCGATGAGACCGAGCGTAAAACTCGCAACAAGAGCACCAAGTTCTTGAAAGTGCAGTGGTCCCATCATTCCGATAAAGAGGCAACGTGGGAGACCGAAGAGGATCTTCGCAAGAAGTATCCGGACCTTTTCTCTTCTCAGTAGGAATCTCGGGGCGCGATTCCTTCAAGGGGGGGGGGGGCGTTTTGTAACATCCCAAGTAAGAAAACAACCTTTAGAATGTTTGCTTTTCGTTAAATTATGTTTTGCATCATGTCATCATAAGCTTGCATTTGTTTTCCATTTGTTTTCCCTTGTTTTCCATATGAATTTCAAACCAATTTTCAAAATCCTTGTTCATACTTGTTCTGTTACAATTTTCAAATCAAAACATCAAATTGTTTCCAATAAACTTGTAAGTTCAAACTAATTAAATTGCTTCTTTTCAATAATTTAATTAATATCAAATTCACTCAAATTCAAATAAAATACAAACAGCAACACAATTTGAAATTTTTGAAAAACAAAAGTTTGCACATTTGTGCTGTTGCAATAACTAACCTATAACAATTATCCCCAAATTTTAAAACCCACAAAAACCCTTCTTTTCTCTCCCTTTTCTTCCTTTTCTTTTTCTGCAAAAAAAAAACAGAATCAGTAAACAGGAAAAACAAAATAAAGTAAAATAAAAGAGAGAGAGAAGGGGGCAGGCCAGCCCAGCCCACCAGCCCACGGCCTGCCTACCCCCTTTCCCTTACCTCTGTACGGCGCCCATCGGAGGTGTCCACGTCGAGCAGCCGAGGAGGGAACGGCCAGCAGCACCTCCCCCTCCTCTTTATATCCATGACCACGAGCTCCTCCCCGTGCCCTAGACCTCCTCCTCCTCTTCTGTACCCACCACCGAGCACCACCGAGTCCACCTCCGGCAATCGCCGTCGCCACGATGCCTCAGCGCGCGGGCTGAGCACGGGGATCGGTCCCCCGTGCCGTCCTCGCCCTCCTCGTGTCCAGGGAGGGGCACGAGCAGCGCTGGATCGTCGCTGTCGTCCACCCGTCAGTCGCCGCCGTCGACTGTCACCGTCGAGCACCTCCTCCTCCCCTTGTTTCCCCTCGGTGAGCAGCACATCTCCCCCTCGTTCTTTCCCTCTCGGCATCTGCGTAGCACCCACACGCATCTTTCGCACACTGGCACACCGCAGCACAGCACGCAGCTCGTCGCCGGTGTCCACCACTCCGCCGCGGCCAGCAAGTTTCAGAAAGACTGAAACTTTATTTCAGTTTCAGTTATCTGTCGAAACTGAACATCAAAAACCCGCGCACCTCCTCTCTATCACCAAACGCATCCGCACCGTACTGGTTAGATCGCACGGCGCGCACACCCGCGGCGCGGGTTCGATCCCCCCGCTCGCAGATTAAAACCACCATTTTGCTCCTTTGCCACGCGGGAATGCAGGGCCCACCTGCCATCGACCGCGGAGGCCACGCAGGCACACACACGCGCGCCACGCAGCGCCAGCTGGGCGCTGTCCCATAGGCCAGTGACCCAGGGGTGGATCTGCTACGTGAGAAAGGTTCCCAGGGGCCTTTCTGTAACTCCTTTTTTGCACCTAAGCCCCTGGACCAAATCTGAATGTTTTTAAAATTGCAGATTAGCCCCTGCATTTAAAATTCAAATAACTTTTGTATTCCAAATCCAAATTAAATAAATAAAATATGTTTTCTGTACCAAATTTAATTCTCTACATGTTTAACTCATTTGTTTACTGTTTTGAACATTTCAAATTGTTTCAAAAATTCAAATTCAAACTACTAATTAAAAATTGGTCAAATTTATAACTAATTCAAACTTAATTCAAATGGCACATATGAAATATGTTTTCCATGCAAAATTTAATCACCTTTCCAAATATAAACTTTGTTTCATATTTTGACTAATTAAAAATTGGTTAAATAATTTAAACCTTGTTTAAATCATTTAAAATTGCTAAATTCATAACTTGGTCAAATTAAATTCTTTTTGAACATATAAAATATGTTTTCAAACCAGAAAAGTATAAACTTTCCAAATATGAATTTTATTTCATGTTTTGAACAAATAAGAATTCAAATAATTTCATACTTGAATTAAATTCAATTAAATCTTGTTTAAACTTGTTTAATTCAAAATTAATTCATCTTAAATCCTTTTTCAATAATTGAAACATGTATTCCACCTAAAATTTTGTGTTCTTTCCAAATATGAATTTTGTTATCTATTTTGAACAATTAAAATTGGTGAAAACAACAAATGCTTGTGTAACTCATTTAATAAACCAAAATTTCATAACTTAATAAATAAAATTTCCAAACTTGGTAAACTTCATTTCAATTTGAAGCTATTGTTGTTTTCTCCTTGTTTTCTTCATCCATGCATCATTCTAAGCAACTTACACATGATGGTTATTTGTAGATCATTTAATTCAACCTTAATTCATGGGCTTTCCATATGCAATCCAAATTGCATATGGGCCCATTTCATTGTGTTATCATGTCAACTAGCTTATTTTGATGCATCAATTAAATTTACATGCATCATCCCATGATTGTGCATTATGCCATGTTATTGATTGTTTGTCTCTCTGCGTTGTTTGTTTGCTTCTTCTCGAATAGACGACGACGTTGAGACAGACGAGGTTTACCACACTACTTCTGAGGAGTTAGCCCAGTACCAGGCTACTGAGTTTGCAGGCAAGTATTCACTCACATGAACCATGCTGTCCTTTCCACACTGGATATCGATACTTTCCGTTGTCTATTCTGCTAGCCTTAAGATTCGTTGCTTGTGTTCCGATCCTATCACATGTTATCCTGTAACCCTGATATTGCCTATCCTCCACACCTATACCCCTGTTGCTTGTTGCCTGTGTCTTACTAGCATGCTTAGGGTTGTTTATGCTCGAGTCTGCTGTCCGTTATTTCTGTTACCTTATTTATTATGATCTGGGGCTCGATGTTTAAACAACAACCTGTTAACGTTTGAGGTAATGCTAATTTGATGATAAGGCACCGGCAGGAGGCCGGGTATGGTTTTGAGGCCTGCTAGTGTCGAACTCAGGAAAAGTCTTTGTCCTCTAGATCCATGATGAGCGCGCTAACCGCATGTGGGAAGCGTGTATGGGCGCCCCCCTCAATTCGTTTCGATTCGCATCTCGTCCAAATCGCCTCATTTAGTTCGGGTTTTCCATTTGCCGCATGCATATGCAGGTGCGAACCCGAGGCCAGGGTGGAACTTTTGTAGTCGGCATTTAGGGAGACACGTTCTTAGAGTGCTATGAGGGTCCCCTTTTCTTCGTGGGGCTTGATTAGCCGTGCGCTCAATTGCACGGGGTTCTTTGGGCTTGATGCGAAGAAGAGTTGGGTTGTGTTGAGTGCCTCGCTTGGTGGAAGTGCATTTCCATCTGGCGGGGTATTCTTACGTGTTCGGCCAAATTGGTGCATCCCTGCAGGGTTAAATCTTCTCGAGAAGCCGTGTTGTCCGCGGTTATGGATGACTTGGTGATAGGGCTGGCTAACAAGGATTAGACAACTTACACCTAATCAATAATAAGTTGACTAGTAATAGAACTTATTGACACAATAACTTGACCCATCATTAATCCAACTGTGTGAGTTATCCTCGGATTGCTTCTTTGGATAAGGGGCGAGATCCAGGATGGGTTTGTTTGAGGTTAGTGCTAGTTGGTTCCGATACGCTATCTTATCCCTCTCTTTTAGCCGGAAGTTGTAGCGAGTCTCTGTAGTTGGTTAGGCAGCCCGCTGCCGCACTTTTGTATCACCTATTCTTCCGTTGAACCCAAAGCATCTGTACTTGGTGTTGCCGGGTACACTTTGGTATCTTGTGCGTCTTGCTTGACAGTACTTGTATGTACTGACCCCTTTGGGGCTGTGGTTTCCGCAGACTACGTTTCCGAGGATCCCCATGGTGGCTACTACGTGGAGTATGACGAGGCTGCTGACGAGTAGATAGCGGACCCGGGCAGGATCCGAGACATCGTGGATGGGCTCCGTCTTTTCGTTTTCGGCCTCTTAGGCCTATTTGGATCTTGTCTGTACTCAGACACTTTGGATGCTTCCGCTGTGATGTAATGATGAATTGTTGGGACATGTGTCCTCTGGATGATTGTATTTGCTATCTCTGCTCTAGTGAGAGCTATTTGCAACTTATTTCTATTTCTTTGTGTCTTAGAGATTTGTTGTGATATCACTTGTTCAAATGCCGTTGACGTACCATGTGTGTATGATTATGAAGTACGTCAATGGAAGTAGTCGGATTTCTATGGGATGGTTTACGCAGACGATGGATAGTAGAGAATGGTTGTCACACGTTTACGTGTTGGCCTGCTCATATTGAGATGCGGGTTCCGGTATGCCCCGTAAGCCATTTATCTACTGTTTAGCGGGCTGTGAGTATCCTCTAGAAGTCCGGGTGCGACAAATGGTAAAAGAGAGAGAGAGAAGGGGGTAGGCCAGCCCAGCCCACCAGCTCACGGCCTGCCTACCCCCTTTCCCTTACCTCTGTACGGCGCCCATCGGAGGTGTCCACGTCGAGCAGCCGAGGAGGGAACGGCCAGCAGCACCTCCCCCTCCTCTTTATATCCATGACCACGAGCTCCTCCCCGTGCCCTAGACCTCCTCCTCCTCTCTCTCTCCACCGCCGCCGTTTTCCCTTTCTCCTCCCTCTGTTCCTCTCTCTGTACCCACCACCGAGCACCACCGCGTCCACCTCCGGCAATCGCCGTCGCCACGATGCCTCACTGCGCGGGCTGAGCACGGGGATCGGTCCCCCGTGCCATCCTCGTCCTCCTCGTGTCCAGGGAGGGGCACGAGCAGCGCTGGATCGTCACCGTCGTCCACCCGTCTGTCGCCGCCGTCGACTGTCACCGTCGAGCTCCTCCTCCTCCCCCTGTTTCCCCTCGGTGAGCAGCACATCTCCCCCTCGTTCTTTCCCTCTCGGCATCTGCGTAGCACCCACACGCATCTTTCGCACACTGGCACGCCGCAGCACAGCACGCAGCTCGTCGCCGGCGTCCACCACTCCGCCGCGGCCAGCAAGTTTCAGAAAGACTGAAACTTTATTTCAGTTTCAGTTATCTGTCGAAACTGAACATCAAAAACCCGCGCACCTCCTCTCTATCACCAAACGCATCCGCACTGTACTGGTTAGATCGCACGGCGTGCACGCCCGCGGCGCGGGTTCGATCCCCCCCGCGCGCAGATTAAAACCACCATTTTGCTCCTTTGCCACGCGGGAATGCAGGGCCCACCTGCCATCGACCGCGGAGGCCACGCAGGCACACACACGCGCGCCACGCAGCGCCAGCTTGGCGCTGTCCCACAGGCCAGTGACCCAGGGGTGGATCTGCTGCGTGAGAAAGGTTCCCAGGGGCCTTTCTGTAACTCCTTTTTCGCACCTAAGCCCCTGGACCAAATCTGAATGTTTTTAAAATTGCAGATTAGCCCCTGCATTTAAAATTCAAATAACTTTTGTATTCCAAATCCAAATTAAATAAATAAAATATGTTTTCTGTACCAAATTTAATTCTCTACATGTTTAACTCAATTGTTTACTGTTTTGAACATTTCAAATTGTTTCAAAAATTCAAATTCAAACTACTAATTAAAAATTGGTCAAATTTATAACTAATTCAAACTTAATTCAAATGGCACATATGAAATATGTTTTCCATGCAAAATTGAACCACCTTTCCAAATATAAACTTTGTTTCATATTTTGACTAATTAAAAATTGGTTAAATAATTTAAACCTTGTTTAAATCATTTAAAATTGCTAAATTCATAACTTGGTCAAATTAAATTATTTTTGAACATATAAAATATGTTTTCAAACCAGAAAAGTATAAACTTTCAAAATATGAATTTTATTTCATGTTTTGAACAAATAAGAATTCAAATAATTTCATACTTGAATTAAATTCAATTAAATCTTGTTTAAACTTGTTTAATTCAAAATTAATTCATCTTAAATCCTTTTTCAATAATTGAAACATGTATTCCACCTAAAATTTTGTGTTCTTTCCAAATATGAATTTTGTTATCTATTTTGAACAATTAAAATTGGTGAAAACAACAAATGCTTGTGTAACTCATTTAATAAACCAAAATTTCATAACTTAATAAATAAAATTTCCAAACTTGGTAAACTTCATTTCAATTTGAAGCTATTGTTGTTTTCTCCTTGTTTTCTTCATCCGTGCATCATTCTAAGCAACTTACACATTATGGTTATTTGTAGATCATTTAATTCAACCTTAATTCATGGGCTTTCCATATGCAATCCAAATTGCATATGGGCCCATTTAATTGTGTTATCATGTCAACTAGCTTATTTTGATGCATCAATTAAATTGCCATGCATCATCCCATGATTGTGCATTATGCCATGTTATTGATTGTTTGTCTCTCTGCGTTGTTTGTTTGCTTCTTCTCGAATAGACGACGACGTTGAGACAGACGAGGTTTACGACACTACTTCTGAGGAGTTAGCCCAGTACCAGGCTACTGAGTTTGCAGGCAAGTATTCACTCACATGAACCATGGTGTCCTTTCCACACTGGATATCGATACTTTCCGTTGTCTATTCTGCTAGCCTTAAGATTCGTTGCTTGTGTTCCGATCCTATCACATGTTATCCTGTAACCCTGATATTGCCTATCCTCCACACCTATACCCCTGTTGCTTGTTGCCTCTGTCTTACTAGCATGCTTAGGGTTGTTTATGCTCGAGTCTGCTGTCCGTTATTTCTTTTACCTTATTTATTATGCTCTGGGGCTCGATGTTTAAACAACAACCTGTTAACGTTTGAGGTAATGCTAATTTGATGATAAGGCACCGGCAGGAGGCCGGGTATGGTTTTGAGGCCTGCTAGTGTCGAACTCAGGAAAAGTCTTTGTCCTCTAGATCCATGATGAGCGCGATAACCGCATGTGGGAAGCGTGTATGGGCGCCCCCCTCAATTCGATTCGATTCGCATCTCGTCCAAATCGCCTCATTTAGTTCGGGTTTTCCATTTGCCGCATGCATATGCAGGTGCGAACCCGAGGCCAGGGTGGAACTTTTGTAGTCGGCATTTAGGGAGACACGTTCTTAGAGTGCTATGAGGGTCCTCTTTTCTTCGTGGGGCTTGATAAGAAGTGTTGGGTTGTGTTGAGTGCCTCGCTTGGTGGAAGTGCATTTCCATCTGGCGGGGTATTCTTACGTGTTCGGCCAAATTGGTGCATCCCTGCAGGGTTAAATCTTCTCGAGAAGCCGTGTTGTCCGCGGTTATGGATGACTTGGTGATAGGGCTGGCTAACAAGGATTAGACAACTTACACCTAATCAATAATAAGTTGACTAGTAATAGACCTTATTGACACAATAACGTGACCCATCATTAATCCAACTGTGTGAGTTATCCTCGGATTGCTTCTTTGGATAAGGGGCGAGATCCAGGATGGGTTTGTTTGAGGTTAGTGGTAGTTGGTTCCGATACGCTATCTTATCCCTCTCTTTTAGCCGGAAGTTGTAGCGAGTCTCTGTAGTTGGTTAGGCAGCCCGCTGCCGCACTTTTGTATCACCTATTCTTCCGTTGAACCCAAAGCATCTGTACTTGGTGTTGCCGGGTACACTTTGGTATCTTGTGCGTCTTGCTTGCCAGTACTTGTCTTTACTGACCCCTTTGGGGCTGTGGTTTCCGCAGACTACGTTTCCGAGGATCCCCATGGTGGCTACTACGTGGAGTATGACGAGGCTGCTAACGAGTAGATAGCGGACCCGGGCAGGATCCGAGACATCGTGGATGGGCTCCGTCTTTTCGTTTCCGTCCTCTTAGGCCTATTTGGTTCTTGTCTGTACTCAGACACTTTGGATGCTTCCGCTGTGATGTAATGATGAATTGTTGGGACATGTGTCCTCTGGATGATTGTATTTGCTATCTCTGCTCTAGTGAGAGCTATTTGCAACTTATTTCTATTTCTTTGTGTCTTAGAGATTTGTTGTGATATCACTTGTTCAAATGCCGTTGACGTACCATGTGTGTATGATTATGAAGTACGTCAATGGAAGTAGTCGGATTTCTATGGGATGGTTTATGCAGACGATGGATAGTAGAGAATGGTTGTCACACGTTTACGTGTTGGCCTGCTCATATTGAGATGCGGGTGCCGGTATGCCCCGTAAGCCATTTATCTACTGTTTAGCGGGCTGTGAGTATCCTCTAGAAGTCCGGGTGCGACAACTGGTATCCTGGTACTAGTCAACATCCTATCCCATGCGACAATATGTCAGAGGATGAGGATCAAGATAGTGTGGAGGAAGTCGCAGTTGAGGAAGCGGACATTGTTGTCATGAATATATCAGCCGATGAGGAGTAGGTAGAGACCCAACCGATGCAGGAGGTACCATTTGATCACAGCTACTGCACTAGTACCACTTGTTTCGCAGAAGGGGAAGCCTCGCAGTACACCAGTACTGAGGAGTGTGTGTCTTACCCTGATGATTATTTGGACATGGACTGGCTCTCTTTGAGCGATACCCAGTGTCACATCCCAATTTTGGAATACCTGTTAACACAGTTGTTTTGCTAATTGCTTGACAATTAAACTTTGATTGTGACAATTAAACTTTGATTGTATTTGTTTGAGTGCAACTAAACAAACAAATTATATAAACTTACATGGCTAAGAAATTGAAAACAAAATATTCAACATATTGTTCCAATGACCTTGGCAATATTTTCTAAAGTAAATATTGATCAAATAGTTTTCCAAAAACTATCTTATGAAACTCATACTTGTTGAATATTATTCCAAGGCCTAAATTAAGAAAGAGGAAACACTTAATAAATTTCCCTAAAAAGATTATCAGAAAAAGAGGCATTCTTGAATGCTTCACCAAAATATTATCAAATGTTTTTCCAACCTTGCAAGATTAAAAACAAAGGTATTGGAGAGCATTGACTTGCTATCTCTAGTCACATAAATATTTTGGCAAAGCATTGTTAAAGAAAAGCCAAGTGCCTTATTAAATAGAAATTCCAATATTTCCAGAAACAGAAAACTAAAACAAGTTACTATTGGAAACTTTCTTAAAATGATTTGAAATTCATACCATTGCTTCCTTATATCAAATAAGGAACACACACAAGAGGAGACCAAAAATTGAATCCATTAAAGTCCTGAAAACATGGTTTTTCTCCACGGCAACATTTGGGATTTTGAACAAGTTTGTTCTACAAACTTTTTCAAAATGCCATGAAATAAATACCACATGCTCTATAGCATAAATAAGAATGAAAACCAAAAGGGCACAAGTTGTTGAATAATTTAAGTTGCCAAAAACCCCTGTTTTCTAGACAGCACCTTTTATAAATTTGAACAAGTTTGTTTTATGAAGTAACTCAAAATGACTTGAATTTTCTACCACTTAAGGAACACATCAAATAAGGAATGTGTGCCAAAAATTATCATTTTTGGAAGCTCCTAAGTAGTCTAATAAATTCAATGTCCATTTATGTAAGAATACAAATTTGAACAACTTTGAATTATCAAGTTTAGGCAAATGAGCCAATTTTCATATATGTTGTACATCTCAACTAATTAGAATTTTGGGCAAAAGGATTTAAAATTTTGACTTTGTTTGCTTGGTGAAAACATCCATTTTCAGAGAGGAAAAGGACCTACTTGTAAATACCCAGGGACCAAATTGAAATCCTAGTCATCCCTGTCCTTCTTCTTCCTGTAGCAAGCAGTAGAGGGCATGGCTGCCCATGCCCCATTGCTTCGAAGGGAAGCTTGCTAGGTAGATAAAAACCCCTCAAGTGCATCTCTACCTGCCCCCTCTCTCTCCCCCCTCGAACACACTCTCTCTCTCTGTGAAAATATCTAAACCAAACCCTAGCCCGAAAATGGCCACTGTCGATTAGGCCATTGTCGTGCTCGCCGCCGGTCGCCGCTAGCTCCATTAGCTCCGCCTCATCGAGTAGGCCCTCGGTGCCGAAGGAATCGAGCCGAATCGCCTCGTAGTGCCCGCGCCGTCCCCGTTTCTTCTCCGAGCCCGACGAGCTCCGGCGACGAATCCCCGCCGCCTCGAGCATCCTCCTCCCTCCCAGAGTACTCCATAGCATCTAGGGAGAGCGTGCGATTCTCCCCTACCTTTTTCCCCTTCCCTCTCGCTCTGAATCGCCGCCGAGCCACGCTCACCGTCCGGCCGCCGTGCGCCGCCCGTTGCCGCCACCTCTCCGGTCGCGCCCCGGAAACGAGACCGCCCGTTTTAGCTTCCCCTCGACGAGAGCAACGTTTGCATATGATTTAATCGCTTTTTGGTGGCCGGATTCGCTCGATTCGAGCTCGCCGGAGCAGTTCCCTCCGACGGATGACGTCGCTATGACGTCGTGATGACGCAGCCCCCTTGACCGCGCGCTAGCAGGTCAAACTGGCGCGTGGGCCTCGCCTCTGCCGCGTGGCTGCCCGCGTGGACCGCTGGCCCGCTGGTCAGCGGCTATGGCTGGATTCTGCCGCGGTAGAAATCGTTCTGGCCGGCCCAAGTTACTGGATCTGGCCCATAACAGTTTCTTTTTCCAATTTTATTTTACAGATTGTTGCCTGGTTACTTTTGGCTCTAAAAGGCAACCTAAAATATGAATTTGACCAAACTAAAATTCACAGTAGTACACCAACAAAATATAAACCATCTCCAACTTGTAGATCTACATTTGGGTGAATAGTTTTGAAACTAAAAATGATTTGGCAACAGGTACCAGAAACACCAAAATGAGCACCATTTTTATTTCACAACTCAGAATGAAGTGGGGCCAATTTCATTAGAAATCCCTTGAAATTTCCTAACAGGAGCAATTAACCTTGCTTCCAAATTCCAAGTATTTTTGAAATGGCATGCAATTTGGTAAAACACCAGAGAGCACTTTGGTGATTTTTATAAAATTATTAAAGATGAATTTTGATGCAAACACAACTGTATGGTCTTGTACATGTTTAGGGCTATCCAAACCTAGAAGGGTTTAATTTTTAGAGCATCCTAGAAAATTTGGTGGACAGATCTTTGTTTGGCATATTTCTGCCATTTTGGCATTTTAGTTAATTAATTTGTGTGATGATATTTTTGTGTTGCAATATTGTTTTATAGCATGTATAAGTTGTGTGAACTTGCTTTCTAAGTATTACTTAGCTATTTTATCATGTTAGAATGTGTGGACTTGAGTTGAGAAGAAATAGGATTTATATTCATATCATATGTTCATCTCTAGTTTATTACTTGCATATAATTTTTGAATGATTAATTTGTGTGCAAGTGATTGAATTGTTGTGTTGAGATATTAGATTCAGTACCATGTTGGTACTTATATTTTGTTAGTATCACCTCTGCTAGCTTGCATTTGAGTTGGTATAAAAGCATGAGTAGCTTAATCATTACTATGAGGATGTTATGGAAAAATTCCCTCATGTGTGGAATTTTTGACATAAGAATTTGTGGTTGTAAAACCACATATTTTTGTGTTGTATTCATAGGACCAGTAGCATTTTGATAAGGTTGTTATGAGTACTTGAACCCTAAAGTTTTCACTTGTGTGAAAATAATAGCATGAGTAGCATTGCCTTGCTTATTTAAGCACCCTATTATTTTCTGCTAGTATTGTTATTGCACTAGGTGCTAGTTTAGGTTTTTGCTAATTGTTGTCAAGTGTGACCAGAGTCTTTGTGACCTCTTAATGCTTTGTTATGCTAGTGGAACACCCACTGATTTCATTTCATTTTTGGTGGAAACATTATTTCCCCAAACTAGATGCATTTCTCTTATGTAGTTTCATAACTAATGAGTGCCTAGTATTTTTGCTTTGGGAATTTTAGTACTAAATGAAAATGTGTATACTTCTGTTTGTAAGTGGTTGTAATCATGTGTGGCTTGCTAGGAAAAATACATCTTTGGAGTGTTGATTGATTCCCCTAGTAATGCCCTTTTTTATTACTACTAGTATGTAGGAGTTGCCCTGCAAATTGATGCATTGTTTTTGCTTAATGGGATATTTTTGTTATAGCAAGTATAGATGATTTTTCACTACTATTTTTATGACATGGACCCTCTGGTTGTATTTCAATTACTTGATTGAAATGCATCCATTGATTCATCATGTTTAAGTAGTACTAGTTTCGTTAGCAGTTTTTGTATTGAATTATTTTTCCTGCCAACTTGTGTTTGGTAGATATTTGTGTATCCTTGCATGAGGACATGTTTTCATTTTCCATTATGATAACATGGTTCCTTGTTTGCATTTTATTACTTTACTTGTTATGCATGTTTGCATAGCAAACCCTTAGTAGAAGCATGTCTATAGGATTCCTCCTTTTCAGTCATTGTTTCTATTGTTCTCACTATGAGAATTGTGTGCTTTGTGATGAGTCTATTACCTTGTTATCCTTGTGTAGGCTCACTGATTTGTAAAGGTAACTTTTGCAAATCATGTGCCTTATTTATTCTTGGTGTGAAATTAGATTTAGTAGGATAGCTACCTTTTTCTTTTTTTGTGGTGTGGTTGATAGACCCATTGCCATGCTTATTTTTGTGCACGTTTTATATACTTTTAGTAGGCTCACCCTTGTGAACCTAAGTGTATTTTGGGCTTATTAATATCTTGGTATGAGAGTGGCACACCCACTGAATCCATGATATTAAGGTTGTGAGATATGGTCCTCCAACCTTGAGTTGCCTTATTAAATGGCATTTCTGTCAAGTGTGTTTGTTTGATTGTTTGCCTCCATTAATAAATTGTGTGATTGCTTATTAGTAGATTTCCTTGCTGTATGTATTGTTATGTATGGTTGCTTGCCTTGATTGGTTCTGAATGTGTGTCCTTTATTCCTTTTTACGACGTTAGAAAACGAAGAGGAAGGAAGTGTCGTGAAGCTCTGTTTCAAGTTCCAGTCACTCCAAAACCAGGGACACAAGGAGATACCAGGCAAGCCATCCTGATTGCTTGCTGATACAATACTTACCATTATCTATCATGCATGTTTCACCTCTGAAGTTTTACAAAACTTGTTTATCAAAACTATTTTTGATGTGGCTATTACTACTATACTAGTATATAAGTTACTATCATGCCAGTAGTTAAACTTGGTAATACCAAGCCCATAAGCCACCATATGGTATTTATTACCATCAAATATACTAGTCCCTAAGTGGACATCCTAAAATTGTGATTCTACAAAACAAAGGCTTTACGAAAAAACCCGGAGAAAAGGCGGATCCTTGTTCTCCGGAGGAATGTGGAAGTGGTCATTTTTGAGAAAGTGGCGTTTTCAAAAATGACACATAACCTAGTCTTCGCTGGACAACCTTTACCGTACTGCCACTTTACCCCAATATGGGTAGGGGCTTGATTAAAAACTTGTTATGGTTAGTATGTGTGCTATCTCAAGTGCTATAGGGGATTGGATCTTCCGAACCGAAATGTCGCTAGGAGTGGAGGATACGAGACATCTAAAGTGTGGGATTAATTTTCCCTCCGGATGCAGCAGTGGGTCTCCTGTTTGGGCGGTGTGGGACACGGCTTGCCAGGGAGGGTAACCCCAATTGAAGAGATAGTCATGTACTAGCTTGTACATAGTGGATAGTCAAGATCAGTTATCTGATGTTCTCATAGGTTGAGGACAGTCCATGGGTGTTTCATGGCGGATTCTGGATCTAGTGGAAATGTGTACACCTCTGCAGAGTAAAACTATTTCGAGATAGCCGCGTCCTCGGATATGGATGGTTGAATGGCCATGTAGCTAGCATTGTGTCAATGTTTTCAAAAGAGGAAGTTTTCAAAAAAGGAATTTTTGGAAAGGAAGTGTTGAACTTGTGAAGTTCGGAAAGGAAGGAAAACGTATACCGTGGAGGTATCGTCGATGATGAAAAGCCAGATGATGCTATACAAGACAAAATGTTTTGCAAAGAAAACCTTTTCTACTCTAAGCAAGAATTCTGGAAACTGATTCCAAGAAGTTTTGCAAAGAGAAAATATTCTTTAACAAAGTTTTACAAAACCTCTTGTACATGTGATATCGACAAGAGAAATAAAACTATATTATTTTCTTCTGAAGTATCTTCTTCAACGAAGATACAGATTAACCTGACTGCAACTGTGGTGTCATCATACATGAACACCATTGATAGTGAACCCTATTTATAGCCTACCTATTCCACCATATAAGCATATTTGCATGTCTGGTAAGTGACATGATGGATGTCTTGCTGAGTACATTCAAATGTACTCATTATGGTTTCGCCCCTGGTATCTACTTATCAGATTTGGAGAAGGAGTCTCCGAAGGAGATCTATGAAGAGAAGTACGGAGTTGACGGCTTTGCGAACTAGGATCGTCTCCGGGTCAGCAGCCTGTAGGTTAAGGCGTGACTTGGGCTCAACTACGTTGTGTTTTAATTGTCTTCCGCTGTGTTTGTTAAGTTGTCGCCCTCTGTGGCAGTTGTGTTAAACTTGATCATGTGATCATTTGTGTAATACCTTTATGTATTCGTGTAATGGATGATGTATTTCTGTGTGCCAACTGTGTATGTTGTTCACGACTGATCTTTCTGGGATCGTGAATGTATGCATACGGAGGGTTTCAGACTGCCGGTCTGGGGTCCTTACAGAGTTGGTATCAGAGCCATCCTGACCTTAGGAGACCTTAGTTAGCATGGACGTCAGATAGGAAAGAAAAGTATTTTTGAGTAAAAACCTATTTACTATCTAAATTATTTATATCTAAGGGAATTTTAGTATATTTTCCCTCCTTCTGATCTTTTCAAAAGATTCTAAATGCATATCAAGGGCGTCCTTGAACAGTAGTTCGAAGGGCGAGCCTTACAGAGTTAGTATCTCTCTCGGTTAAGAGTTATTTCTTACTTGTTTGCAACTGCTCCGCTCTGTTTTTGAAACATCTCTCGTATTTGAAGTTTTCTGTCCAGAAAATAATTGGAGTTTCAAAAACTATTTGTTGCATAAAGTTTTCTCGAAACTTTACTTCTATTATCTTGTTTCCATACAAAAACTTTTATACTTGCCGATGTCCCGAGAAGACCAAAATAATTGCCTAGCTCTACAGTAATGTTGGTCAGCAGTAGAAATAGTTCTTCAGCCACTACTAGGATTTTGGATCATCCCCCGACGTAGCTCCAATGGAGCCTTGCTTGTGTGTTTTGGCTTGTTTATGTGTGTCCGTAGGACTGTGTGCTATTGTGTGGTGTAGAATTTGGTTCATCTAGGCTTCTATATGTTTGTGGGGTGCTCAAATTTTGCAAATTTGTGATTGCCCCGCTCTTGTTTTTGAATCGCCTCGTGTTAAATTTTTGCAAGCAAAAATGTTTGTATAGCATTCAAAAACAAGAATTTGTTGCTTAGACTTATACTTGTTTTCACTTCATAATGCGACCCGTCGTGAACCACCACCATTTCCCCACCATCAATGAAAGCACCATTGGACCTAATAATAGAGGACCATCAAGCCACACGAGCTGATAGCGTTGCTACCAGTGATGCACTCCAACAGATAAATCTCCAACAACGACAACCATCAAGGAAGAAAAGGCGTGAATGCACCAACCACTACTGACCTAAACCTCTATGTTTTGTCTGTTTGCAAAAGACTCTTTTTACCTTGTTGGCTAAATGTCGCACTTTTTTTTGTTATGTTCCCTTTTAAAAGACCAAATAAGAGAAATCCCCTTTTAAAAGTTATATACCTCCCTCCTCTGGAGAAAGGTGCAAAAGAAGTGTTCACATGCCATGATGCGCAACCCCCTAAAAAAAAAGCCAATCCAAAGAGCACAATTCAATATTCGACGTACGATGACGCTAGTCGTATCTTGTCGGACAAACATGATTAAATAGAAAGCTAAGAAGACTAACATGCTTGGTCTAATATTAGGTTGACACCTAACCAAATCATGCAAACTACTGACAACTCTTTCTAAACAAAAGAATTAAGTGGCTTACGACACTTTTTAATCTAGTTGCTAAAAAGGAGAAGTCACGAGAAAATAAGATGATGACCTATTCGTTTACTAGTCAATAGGATATCATGTGTATCTACTTTGGAAACCAAATTTTAATAAGACATTGTAGTTACTATGAAAATTCGGGGTTTAGAAATTAAGTGAACGATGGAATGGTTATGATAGAAGTAGAAAACAACAGTTTTTCCTGTTTTTATTTCTTTGTGTGCTCTTGATTGAAATAAATTTGTGTTTTATTCAATCTTGCTTCCTAACTTATATGGACTTGTTAGGACTTGTTATTATGTTGTTTTCTTACAATAAATCTACCCTAGAAAGTGTGTGCATGATTGAAAACTCGAATAAAAATGAAATAACATTTGTCACCTTCTAGTTTATTAATTGGAAGTATTGTGAGAGCTAGATCTGTGTATACTTTCTTAGTAGATTTTGTGCTATGTTTTCTTTGAGTCCAGTACCATTTAGGTACTGTTATTTTGATGCTTGTACCTATGGTAGCTTGCATGTCTCTTAATAGTAAAGCATATGTAAGCATTGCTATCAATATGCACTAGTATTGTTTCACTAGATTAAATAGCCTTATATTTTTATCTTGTGTGCAAAGTTTTTCATGAGTAACCAGAGGCTTAGTACCTATTTTTCCTTGGTATTAGTAGGCCATATCCCACTGGTCCCATCGCTTTTTGGCTTGAGGATAAAAATCCCCAACCATACACATGTGTGAAAATAGCATGTTTCACTATGTGATGGATTTCTATTTTCCACCATGGAAAATATAATTGTTTCTTTTCAACTATGAAAGTGAGAAGTTTATTTCTTATTAGTAAATACTAATATGTTTAGGTGTGATCCTTTTGTTAGCATAATATTCCTTAGGGGTATCATGTTAAGAAATGTTTCACTATTGTGTGCTAAAATTAAATTGTTCGCAAATAAAATAAATTCCTCTTGATTGGTAGATTGTTTGTGAATAATTTTAAATTGAGTGTATGGATTTTTGAAGAGGTTTAGATAACCTTTCATTAATTACATATCTACTGGTTGTGTGAATTATACCTTGCTTGTTTGCTAGTAATTGTTTAAGAAAAACAGAAATTGCTAGAAGAAAATTCTGCATGTTTAATAGTTGTATCATGGGATTGTTTTGATGTTGTGCTTACTAACATAAGTAAGTTTTGTGTACTGTTATTAGGTACACCTATATCCATGACTTTGTTTTTTAAGTTTAAACATCATGATAGCATTGTTTGCTTCTCTAGAGTGAGACTAGTTTCACCACTAGAAAATGGTGATTTTTGCTCTAGTATTGCACTCTTTTTATTTTATGAGTATATGTGTTGATATAGCATGTTTAGGAATTTATTACTTCTGTTATCATGCCATGAATTATTTAGATGCATGTCCTATGGTTATAGGATATGATTATCTCTTATAGCATGCTGGTGTAGATTTTTCATACTAGTGTGTTATTTGTGCAGTCCTGTTTTTTTTATGCCGGTGTAATAGGAGTTTTATCTTGTGTGAAGATGGTATTTTAGAGTATCTTTAAGATTGAATTCATTGGTTTTTAGCTACTGGTTGTTTGCTATTTGTTCATGATTGATAGATTCCAAAACCTCTAGTAAACAATAACCTAGTGAATAAATAGTCTATTCATCTGTGGTGTTGTTTGCTTGCTTATTGGATTTTGTTTAAATGTTTTACCTTAGCAAGAGTTTATACTTGTGTTATGGTTGTGCTTAAGAGTATCTTAGGAAACTAAAACATCCAACTAAAATCATGAACATATTAAGTGATAGTTGCTTGTGGTGAGTGATAACCACTGCCATGGGTATTATTCTGTCTGTTTATTTTACCTTAGCAACCTAACCTTTGCACCCACAAGCTATATTTTTAGCTTCTTAGATACCTTGTTATGAGAGTGGTACACCACTCCATATGTGTTATGTAAGATGTGGGATATAGCTAGGAACTCATGTAATAATTGACGGTACATTTCCAGGTAGTTCTGCACTAACCTTAATTTTGTAGTGACGTTATCACAAATTCTAAAAATTGGCGGTTGAGTAAATTGATAGCTAAAGAATTTTCTTTGAAGAATTTGATAGTTTAGGGAAGAACCCCTCCTCCCAAGAAAAGTCAAAGGGGGGAAGTACCTGCACTCCAACACTAACATTGTGTTTGTTGGCCCTCCCTTAGTCCTCGCTTGCGAATCTCGGGGACGAGATTCTTTTTAACGGGGGAAGACCTGTCACATCCCAATTTTGGAATACCTGTTAACACAGTTGTTTTGCTAATTGCTTGACAATTAAACTTTGATTGTGACAATTAAACTTTGATTGTATTTGTTTGAGTGCAACTAAACAAACAAATTATATAAACTTACATGGCTAAGAAATTGAAAACAAAATATTCAACATATTGTTCCAATGACCTTGGCAATATTTTCTAAAGTAAATATTGATCAAAGAGTTTTCCAAAAACTATCTTATGAAACTCATACTTGTTGAATATTATTCCAAGGCCTAAATTAAGAAAGAGGAAACACTTAATAAATTTCCCTAAAAAGATTATCAGAAAAAGAGGCATTCTTGAATGCTTCACCAAAATATTATCAAATGTTTTTCCAACCTTGCAAGATTAAAAACAAAGGTATTGGAGAGCATTGACTTGCTATCTATAGTCACATAAATATTTTGGCAAAGCATTGTTAAAGAAAAGCCAAGTGCCTTATTAAATAGAAATTCCAATATTTCCAGAAACAGAAAACTAAAACAAGTTACTATTGGAAACTTCCTTAAAATGATTTGAAATTCATACCATTGCTTCCTTATATCAAATAAGGAACACACACAAGAGGAGACCAAAAATTGAATCCATTAAAGTCCTGAAAACATGCTTTTTATCCACAGCAACATTTGGGATTTTGAACAAGTTTGTTCTACAAACTTTTTTCAAATGCCATGAAATAAATACCACATGCTCTATAGCATAAATAAGGATGAAAACCAAAAGGGCACAAGTTGTTGAATAATTTAAGTTGCCAAAAACCCCTGTTTTCTAGACAGCACCTTTTATAAATTTGAACAAGTTTGTTTTATGAAGTAACTCAAAATGACTTGAATTTTCTACCACTTAAGGAACACATCAAATAAGGAATGTTTGCCAAAAATTATCATTTTTGGAAGCTCCTAAGTAGTCTAATAAATTCAATGTCAATTTATGTAAGAATTCAAATTTGAACAACTTTGAATTATCAAGTTTAGGCAAATGAGCCAATTTTCATATATGTTGTACATCTCAACTAATTAGAATTTTGGCCAAAAGGATTTAAAATTTTGACTTTGTTTGCTTGGTGAAAACATCCATTTTCAGAGAGGAAAAGGACCTACTTGTAAATACCCAGGGACCAAATTGAAATCCTAGTCATCCCTGTCCTTCTTCTTCCTGTAGCAAGCAGTAGAGGGCATGGCTGCCCATGCCCCATTGCTTCGAAGGGAAGCTTGCTAGGTAGATAAAAAACCCCTCAAGTGCATCTCTATCTGCCCCCTCTCTCTCCCCCCTCGAACACACACTCTCTCTCTCTGAAAATATCTAAACCAAACCCTAGCCCGAAAATGGCCACCGTCGATTAGGCCATTGTCGTGCTCGCCGCCGGTCGCCGCTAGCTCCATTAGCTCCGCCTCATCGAGTAGGCCCTCGGTGCCGAAGGAATCGAGCCGAATCGCCTCGTAGTGCCCGCGCCGTCCCCGTTTCTTCTCCGAGCCCGACGAGCTCCGGCGACGAATCCCCGCCGCCTCGAGCATCCTCCTCCCTCCCCGAGTACTCCATGGCATCTAGGGTGAGCGTGCGATTCTTCCCTACCTTTTTCCCCTTCCTTCTCGCTCTGAATCGCCGCCGAGCCGCGCTAACCGTCCGGCCGCCGTGCGCCGCCCGTTGCCGCCACCTCTCCGGTCGCGCCCCGGAAACGAGACCGCCCGTTTTAGCTTCCCCTCGACGAGAGAAACGTTTGCATATGATTTAATCGCTTTTTGGTGGCCGGATTCGCTCGATTCGAGCTCGCCGGAGCAGTTCCCTCCGGCGGATGACGTCGCTATGACGTCGTGATGACGCAGCCCCCTTGACCGCGCGCTAGCAGGTCAAACTGGCGCGTGGGCCTCGCCTCTGCCGCGTGGCTGCCCGCGTGGACCGCTGGCCCGCTGGTCAGCGGCTATGGCTGGATTCTGCCGCGGTAGAAATCGTTCTGGCCGGCCCAAGTTACTGGATCTGGCCCATAACAGTTTCTTTTTCCAATTTTATTTTACAGATTGTTGCCTGGTTACTTTTGGCTCTAAAAGGCAACCTAAAATATGAATTTGACCAAACTAAAATTCACAGTGGTACACCAACAAAATATAAACCATCTCCAACTTGTAGATCTACATTTGGGTGAATAGTTTTGAAATTAAAAATGATTTGGCAACAGGTACCAGAAACACCAAAATGAGCACCATTTTTATTTCACAACTCATAATGTAGTGAGGCCAATTGCATTGGAAAGCCCTTGAAATTTCCTAACAGGAGCAATTAACCTTGCTTCCAAATTACCAGTATTTTTGAAATGGCATGCAATTTGGTAAAACACCAGAGAGCACTTTGGTGATTTTTATAAAATTATTAAAGATGAATTTTGATGCAAACTCAACTGTATGGTCTTTTATATGTTTAGTGCTATCCAAACCTAGAAGGGTTTAATTTTTAGAGCATCCTAGAAAATTTGGTGGACAGATCTTTGTTTGGCATATTTCTGCCATTTTGGCATTTTAGTTAATTAATTTGTGTGATGATATTTTTGTGTTGCAATATTGTTTTCTAGCATGTATAAGTTGTGTGAACTTGCTTTCTAAGTATTACTTAGCTATTTTATCATGTTAGAATGTGTTGACTTGAGTTGAGAAGAAATAGGATTTATATTCATATCATATGTTCATCTCTAGTTTATTACTTGCATATAATTTTTGAATGATTAATTTGTGTGCAAGTGATTGAATTGTTGTGTTGAGATATTAGATTCAGTACCATGTTGGTACTTATATTTTGTTAGTATCACCTCTGCTATCTTGCATTTGAGTTGGTATAAAAGCATGAGTAGCTTAATCATTACTATGAGGATGTTATGGAAAAATTCCCTCATGTGTGGAATTTTTGACATAAGAATTTGTGGTTGTAAAACCACATATTTTTGTGTTGTATTCATAGGACCAGTAGAATTTTGATAAGGTTGTTATGAGTACTTGACCCCTAAAGTTTTCACTTGTGTGAAAATAATAGCATGAGTAGCATTGCCTTGCTTATTTAAGCACCCTATTATTTTCTGCTAGTATTGTTATTGCACTAGGTGCTAGTTTAGGTTTTTGCTAATTTTTGTCAAGTGTGACCAGAGGCTTTGTGTCCTCTTAATGCTTTGTTATGCTAGTGGAACACCCACTGGTTTCATTGCATTTTTGGTGGAAACATTATTTCCCCAAACTAGATGCATTTCTCTTATGTAGTTTCATAACTAATGAGTGCCTAGTATTTTTGCTTTGGGAATTTTACTACTAAATGAAAATGTGTATACTTCTGTTTGTAAGTGGTTGTAATAATGTGTGGCTTTCTAGGAAAAATACATCTTTGGAGTGTTGATTGATTCCCCTAGTAATGCCCTTTTTTATTACTACTAGTATGTAGGAGTTGCCCTGCAAATTGATGCATTGTTTTTGCTTAATGGGATATTTTTGTTATAGCAAGTATAGATGATTTTTCACTCCTATTTTTATGACATGGACCCTATGGTTGTATTTCAATTATTTGATTGAAATGCATCCATTGATTCATCATGTTTAAGTAGTACTAGTTTCCTTAGCAGTTTTTGTATTGAATTATTTTTCCTGCCAACTTGTGTTTGGTAGATATTTGTGTATCCTTGCATGAGGACATGTTTTCATTTTCCATTATGATAACATGGTTCCTTGTTTGCATTTTAGTACTTTACTTGTTATGCATGTTTGCATAGCAAACCCTTAGTAGAAGCATGTCTATAGGATTCCTCCTTTTCAGTCATTGTTTCTATTGTTCTCACTATGAGAATTGTGTGCTTTGTGATGAGTCTATTACCTTGTTATCCTTGTGTAGGCTCACTGGTTTGTAAAGGTAACTTTTGCAAATCATGTGCCTTATTTATTCTTGGTGTGAAATTAGATTTAGTAGGATAGCTACCTTTTTCTTTTTTTGTGGTGTGGTTGATAGACCCATTGCCATGCTTATTTTTGTGCATGTTTTATATACTTTTAGTAGGCTCACCCTTGTGAACCTAAGTGTATTTTGGGCTTATTAATATCTTGGTATGAGAGTGGCACGCCCACTGAATCCATGATATTAAGGTTGTGAGATATGGTCCTCCAACCTTGAGTTGCCTTATTAAATGGCATTTCTGTCAAGTGTGTTTGTTTGATTGTTTGCCTCCATTAATAAATTGTGTGATTGCTTATTAGTAGATTTCCTTGCTGTATGTATTGTTATGTATGGTTGCTTGCCTTGATTGGTTCTTAATGTGTGTCCTTTATTCCTTTTTACGACGTTAGAAAACGAAGAGGAAGGAAGTGTCGTGAAGCTCTGTTTCAAGTTCCAGTCACTCCAAAACCAGGGACACAAGGAGATACCAGGCAAGCCATCCTGATTGCTTGCTGATACAATACTTACCATTATCTATCATGCATGTTTCACCTCTGAAGTTTTACAAAACTTGTTTATCAAAACTATTTTTGATGTGGCTATTACTACTATACTAGTATATAAGTTACTATCATGCCAGTAGTTAAACTTGGTAATACCAAGCCCATAAGCCACCATATGGTATTTATTACCATCAAATATACTAGTCCCTAAGTGGACATCCTAAAATTGTGATTCTACAAAACAAAGGCTTTACGGAAAAACCCGGAGAAAAGGCGGATCCTTGTTCTCCGGAGGAATGTGGAAGTGGTCATTTTTGAGAAAGTGGCGTTTTCAAAAATGACACATAACCTAGTCTTCGCTGGACAACCTTTACCGTACTGCCACTTTACCCCAATATGGGTAGGGGCTTGATTAAAAACTTGTTATGGTTAGTATGTGTGTTATCTCAAGTGCTATAGGGGATTGGATCCTCCGAACCGAAATGTCGCTAGGAGTGGAGGATACGGGACATCTAAAGTGTGGGATTAATTTTCCCTCCGGATGCAGCAGTGGGTCTCCTGTTTGGGCGGTGTGGGACACGGCTTGCCAGGGAGGGTAACCCCAATTGAAGAGATAGTCATGTACTAGCTTGTACATAGTGGATAGTCAAGATCAGTTATCTGATGTTCTCATAGGTTGAGGACAGTCCATGGGTGTTTCATGGCGGATTCCGGATCTGGTGGAAATGTGTACACCTCTGCAGAGTAAAACTATTTCGAGATAGCCGCGTCCTCGGATATGGACGGTTGAATGGCCATGTAGCTAGCATTGTGTCAATGTTTTCAAAAGAGGAAGTTTTCAAAAAAGGAATTTTTGGAAAGGAAGTGTTGAACTTGTGAAGTTCGGAAAGGAAGGAAAACGTATACCGTGGAGGTATTGTCGATGATGAAAAGCCAGATGATGCTATACAAAACAAAATGTTTTGCAAAGAAAACCTTTTCTACTCTAAGCAAGAATTCTGGAAACTGATTCCAAGAAGTTTTGCAAAGAGAAAATATTCTTTAACAAAGTTTTACAAAACCTCTTGTACATGTGATATCGACAAGAGAAATAAAACTATATTATTTTCTTCTGAAGTATCTTCTTCAACGAAGATACAGATTAACCTGACTGCAATTGTGGTGTCATCATACATGAACACCATTGATAGTGAACCCTATTTATAGCCTACCTATTCCACCATATAAGCATATTTGCATGTCTGGTAAGTGACATGATGGATGTCTTGCTGAGTACATTCAAATGTACTCATTATGGTTTCGCCCCTGGTATCTACTTATCAGATTTGGAGAAGGAGTCTCCGAAGGAGATCTATGAAGAGAAGTACGGAGTTGACGGCTTTGCGAACTAGGATCGTCTCCGGGTCAGCAGCCTGTAGGTTAAGGCGTGACTTGGGCTCAACTACGTTGTGTTTTAATTGTCTTCCGCTGTGTTTGTTAAGTTGTCGCCCTCTGTGGCAGTTGTGTTAAACTTGATCATGTGATCATTTGTGTAATACCTTTATGTATTCGTGTAATGGATGATGTATTTCTGTGTGCCAACTGTGTATGTTGTTCACGACTGATCTTTCTGGGATCGTGAATGTATGCATACGGAGGGTTTCAGACTGCCGGTCTGGGGTCCTTACACCCAGTCTATGGAAACTTCTGACATAGACTATGTTCCATCTGGGAGGTTGTTTATTCCTGAGGCGGCGCGCAGGACTTCACGCTACACAGGGTGGACTCCTGGCATGTACTCGGAGTAGTACAGTGACATCCATGGAGATGAAGTGAGGGCTCGAGTTAAGTAGTAGTTTAGGAGTTTCAAGCCATGTACCATAAATAAGGGTCGGAGTGTGTGAGCGACCCAGTTGTGTTTTCTACTGCTGTGCTTTCTGTAATTCACTACGGTGAAGGCTTGTAACTAACTTATATGTATCTGTATAATATGTGAAATATGTTGTTTGTATCTTTCCCGGAAGCGCTGATACCTATAATGTTACAAAAAGTCTCCAAAGGCAAAAACAAGGACTATTATATAACTTAAAATCAAAAGTGGGACCAAATTGTTTGTTCTGAAATTTAAAACTCTCAACAAAAGTTTTTGTGAGAGTAGCATACTGAGGACTTTCATCCTCCATGTAGCTGGTAGAACCAACTCTTTAAACAAGCATCAAGAAGTCATCCAATAGACCTGCACTTCTTAAAAATGTAACACATGGGAAGCCAGAAGGGTTGGCAATTCCATCACCTCCCTCATCGTCAATGTTTGGTGCAATAAGGTCTTCGTTATAAGATGGCCTCACTAAGGTGGATGAACGTGAGGGCCTTGTTCTTATAGGAGCATCACTCCTAAATATTTCTCCAAATTTATGGTTGTCCATCTCTGAAATTTTTCAAGAATCATCACAAAAATTGATTTCAAGCAACTACAAGCTGGAAACTACCATAGAAACTTATAGGAGAGCTACACATGCATCAAAAGTATATTATTTCTACCCAGATCAAGCATGTAAACTCACATAAGATGTCACCTACAGTACCAAAATACTCAAGAAATAGTCCACCAAACAAAATTCTACTCGGATAATCAAAGGAGTCACATACCGGAGAGCAAATGCACCAAATTTTAGCACAAATGATGGGATGAGCAAAGAGATAAAAAAATCTCGAGGAAGAACAGCAAGAACTTGGGTTCCAAGAAATGTTTTGAGTTTGGGAGGTGAGAGAGGGATCTTTGGCAGGGGAGAGAGTTAGTGGGGGGGCCAGGGGGCCCACACCATGTGTTGGCGCCACCAGGGGCAGGCCGCGCCCCCCCTATGGTGTTCCTGACTGGTGGGTCCCCCTGGGGTCTCCCAGGTGGCTCTCTGCCTCATTTTTGACGTAAAAATTTATTATAATTTTTCGAGAAAATTTATTGTTCAGGTATTTCCAGAATTTTAATAATTAATAAAAACCAGAAAAATAAAAGTTAAAAGGTGGAAAACAAAACCAAAATCAGCACTATAGAGGTTCAATGACACTCCAATTGAAAAATAACTAACGAAAACACAGGTAGAAGTGGTGAAAACAAAATTATGGGTGGTGAAAACATGAATATGGATGATGGAAAACATGATTGTACTAAAGTAGCAATGTGATAACAGAAGTAAACATGGTGAAAACATAATGGGGAAGGTGAAAACATTGTCCTCTTCATTCAAAATCATTTTTTAACAAGGGTGATCAAGTCTTGTTACCAGAACAATTTTCATATGAGGCAAAACTTTGCTTATCACTAAATAGTTATGTTACCTCAATCTTGAGAGACATAGTCCCAATCATAATAATTTCATATTCTTTTGGTGGTACTGGAATGGGACAGTAAAATTCTCCAATCTTGATGGTCTCAATATTTTCAATTGAATTTAAAACATATCTTCTATCAATCTTCTTGGGAAAATAAACAATATGCTCTTTATCATTAACATTAAAAGTTAGTTTTCCTTGATTGCAATCAATAATAGCCCCTGCAGTGTTAAGAAAAGTTCTCCCAAGAATAATAGACATATTATCATCTTCAGGTATTTCCAACACAACAAAGTCAGTTAATATAAAACAATTAGTAGCAACTTCAACAGGAACATTCTCACATATACCAACAGGAATAGCAGTAGATTTGTCAGCCATTTGCAAAGATATATCAGTGTGTACAAATTTTTCAAGAGAGAGTCCCTTATAAAGATAGAAAGGCATAACACTAACTCCAACTCCCAAGTCACATAAAGCAGTTCTAACATAGTTATTTTTAATAGAACAAGGGATAGTAGGAATACCAGGATCTCCAAGCTTCTTTGGAACCTTGCCATTGAAAGAGTAATTAGAAAGCATAGTGGAAATTTCCTTATTAGGAATTTTCCTTTTTTAGAGACAATATCTTTCATATATTTTGAATAAGGAGGCAGTTTAATAGCATCACTCAAAGGGATTTGCAAAATCAAAGGTTTCAACCACTCACAAAACTTGTTATAATGTTCTTCTTCCTTTGATTTATGTTTCTTATTAGGAAAAGGCATTGATTTTTGTACCCAAGGATCTCTTTCATTACCATGTTTATTAGCAATGAAATCCTCCTTGGTATACTTTGCAGTTTTAGGTTGCTTTTCAGTTTTAGCTACAGTTTCTTCTTTATCAGAAGCATCACTTTTATCATTACCACTTTCAGTTTCAGCATCAGAAATGTAACATCCCAAGTATGAAAACATGCCTAGAATGTTTGTTTTTTGTTTAATTATTTTTTTGCATCATGGCATCTTAATCATTTCATTTGTTTTCTTCTTGTTTGCATCTGTTTTTCTTTGTTTTCACAATTGAATTTCAAACATTAATCAAATGCTTTGGTTCATACTTGTTATGTTACAATTTATCAAATAAAAAGTTCAACTCAAAACTCCATTTGTTTCCATTCAACCATAAGTTTCAAACTAATTAAAAATTGGCTTTTAGTAATTCACTTAATGCAATTTGCATTCAAATTCAAATAAGTTTACAAACAGCAAACATTTGAAATTTATGGAAATTACCAAAACAATCCAATCACTTGTTTCAATTAAAAACTTGAATTTAAAATTTTAAGTTGATCAAGTTAAATTAATCAATTAATATTACAATTCCATCAAATTTCAAACAAATTTTAAACAGCCACATAATTCAAATATTTTTTGGAATTCAAAACTTGCAATTGGTTACTATTACATTAAGGAGTTGCCACAAATTTTCCCTAATTTTTACTAGCCCAAAACCCATTATTTTCATTCCTATTTCTAACTCAGCAAAAAAAACAGAGGAAAAAAAAAGCAAAAACGCAGGAGAGGGGGAGAGGCAGGCCCAGCCCACCAAAACCTTGGCCCGGTACCTGTCTCCCCTACCTCCGTACGTTTGTGACGTCGACAGCCATGGACAGCACGTGCTGCTCCACCCCACCCCTCCCTCCTATATCTACCCCGCCCCGTGGAGAAACCCTAACCCTAACCCTAGCCACGCCCGCCTCCCTCCTCTCTCCCATCTCCGCCGCCATTGAGGAGCTCACCGCCCGTTACCTGCTGTCACCGCCGCCGCACGCCGGCCCTCGCCGCCGACGACTCCGCCACCCCCCGGCCGTGCCGCGACCATCCCGGCGACGAGGGTGAGGTCCCTTTTCCATTCCCCTAAACCCCCTCTTGTTTCCCTTCCGTTTGCCCCGCGATTTCCCGGCCGATTGCTTGCATCCATGGCTCTGTTTCGTGTACAGGAAAGAACGACTGAAGTTGATCGATTGCAGTTTCAGTTACACCGATTTATGAGGGTCAAAACCAAACCGAACCACTATGCAACCAAACAGCCGCAGCAGCCCCACTGGCTGCGTCCGCGCGCAGCGAGCCAGCAGCTCGCGGGATCAAATCCCCGCACCCCCACCCTTTTCTGCTCTTATTCGAATTGTTTTACAGTGCAGTGGCTGAACCTCAAACCCCCCTGCTAATGTTTACCTGTAACGAAAGCGCACCTAGCCCATCTGGTTGTTCCTTGGCGCAGCAAGCAGAGGGCAGGGGTTCGAATCCCACCCCTGCCTAATAAAAACCATCTTTTTGCCATTTATTTTTCTAGATCTAGATCTATCCCAAATTGCACCCAGGTCCCTGCTACTTTCATCTATGTCCCTGTAATTTTTATTTCCAAGTCCCTGTATCTTTTCTAGGTCCATAATTATTTTCTATCACCCATAAATATGCTTAAACTTGGTAAATCAATAACTTTTGTTTGGAAACTCCAATTGCAAAACTTTAAACATGTAAATCACTCCATTTTAAATTCTCTACCCAAATATAAAATTTGTTTACTGTTTTGAATATTTTAAATTGGTGAAATATTTGAATTCTTGTTTAATTCACTTAATTTTGCAAAATTCATAACTTGAACATAAAAATTCCAAACTCAACAAATAAAATATGTTTTACATCCCATTTTTCATGTACTTTGCAAATATGAATTTTGTTTCATGTTTTGAATAATTAGAATTGCTTAAATAATTTAAACCTTGTTTAAATCATGTATATTTGCTAAATTCATAACTTTCTCAAATTAAATTATTTTTGAACATATAAAATATGTTATCATACTAGCAAAGTATAAACTTTTCAAATATGAATTTGAATTTATGTTTGGAACAAATAAAATTCAAATAATATTCACACTTGAATTTAATTCATTTAAATCTTGTTTGACTTGTTTAATTCATAAATAATTCATCTTAATTCCTTTTTCAATAATTGAGACATGTAATCCACCTAAAATTGTGTGTACTTTACAAATATGAATTTTGTTATTTGTTTTGAACAATTAAAATTGGTGAAAACAACAAATGCTTGTGTAACACCTTTAAGTAACCAAAATTCCAACACTTAATAAACAAATTTCCAAACTTGGTAAACCTTATTTCCAATTGGTTCTATTGTTGTTATTTTGCTGTTTTCCTCATCCATGCATCATGCTAATTCACTTACATATGTTGGTTAGTTGTAAAACAATTATTCCAACCTTAATTCATGGGCTTTTCATATGCAATCCAAAATTGCATGTGGGTCCATTTAATCATGTTGTTACCATGTCAACTAGTTTATTTTGATGCATCAATTAAATGGTCATGCATCATCCCATGATTGTGCATTATGCCATGTTATTGATTGTTTGTCTCTTTGCGTTGTTTGTTTGCTTCTTCTCGAATAGACGACGACGCTGAGACAGACGAGCCTTACGACACCCCTTCTGAGGATCTAGCTCAGTACCAGGCTACTGAGTTTGCGGGCAAGTTATCACTCACATGAACCACTGTGTTCCTTTCAACATTGGATACCGATACTTTTCGTTGTCTATTCTGCTAGCCCTATGAATCGTTGCTTCTGTTCCGATCCTATCACATGTTATCCTTTAACCCTGATATAGCCTCACCTCCACACCTAAAACCCCGTTGCTTGTGCCCGTGTCTTACTAGCATGCTTAGGGTTGTTTTTGCTCGAGTCTGCTGTCAGTTACTTTCTGTTATCATATTTCTATTATGTTCTGGGGCTCGATGTTTAAACAACAACCTGTTAATTTTGAGGTAATAATAAATTGCTGACAAGGCACCGGCAGGAGGCCCGACGTGGTTTTGAGGCCTGCTAGTGTCGACCCTAATTAGGAAAAGGGTCTTGTCTACTGATCCATGATGAGCGCACTATCCGCATGTGGGAAGCGTGTATGGGCGCCCCCCTCAATTTGATTCGATTCGCATCTCGTCCAAATCGCCTCATTTAGTTCGGGTTTTCCATTTGCCGCATGCATATGCAGGTGCGAACCCTTGGTACCAGGGTGGAACTTTTGTAGTCGGCATTTAGGGAGACACGTTCTTAGAGTGCTATGAGGGTCCCCTTTTCTTCGTGGGGCTTGATTAGCCGTGCGCTCACTGCACGGGGTTCTTTGGGCTTGATGCGAAGAAGAGTTGAGTTGTGTTGAGTGCCCCGCTTGGTGGGAGGCATTCCATCTGGCGGGTTATTCTTACGTGTACGGCCAAATTGGTGCACCCCTGCAGGGATAAATCTTCTCGAGAAGCCGTGTTTTCCGCGGTTATGGTTGACTTGGTGAAAGTACTTGCTAACAAGTACTCAGAACAACTTACACCTAACTAATGATAACTTGATTAGTAATAGACTTATTGACACAATAACTTGACCCATCATTAATCCAACTGTGTGAGTTATCCTCGGATTGCTTCTTTGGATAAGGGGCGAGATCCAGGATGGGTTTGTTTGGTGGTTAGTTATAGTTGGTTACGATACGCTATCTTATCTTCTTTCTGCTAGCCGGAAGTGGTAGTAACTCTGTAGTTGTTCAGAGCAGCCAGTTGCAGCATATTTTATATCCCCTTTCTTCCGTTGAACCCAAGGCATCTGTCCTTGGTGTTGACGGGCTACACTTTGGTGAAATGTGAGTCTTGCTTGCCAGTACGTTTATGTACTAACCCCTTTGGGGCTGTGGTTTCCGCAGACTACGCTTACGAGGATCCCCGTGACGGCTACTACGTGGAGTTTGACGAGGCTGCTGACGAGTAGATAGCGGACCCGGGCAGGATCCGAGACTACGTGGATGGGCTCCGTTTTCCTTTCATTCCCGGCTTCTTAAGCCTATTTGGATTTGTCTGTACTCAGACCCTTTGAATGCTTCCGCTGAGATGTAATGATGTTATGTTGGGACATGTGTCCTCTGGATGATTGTATTTGCTATCTCTGCTCTAGTGAGAGCTATTTGCAACTTATTTCCATCTTTTGTGTCTTAGAGATATGTTGTGTTATCATTTTGTTCAACGTCGTTGACGTACCATGTGTGTATGGTATGAAGTACGTCAATGGTAGTATCCTGATTTCTATGGGATGGTTTACGTAGACGCTGAACAGATAGGGGTTGGTTGTCACACATACGTGTGTTGGCCTACTCGTATGAGATGCGGGTGCCGGTAAGCCCCGTAATCCAATCCACTACTGTTCAACGGAACTGCGAGTATCCTCTAGAAGTCCGGGTGCGACAAATGGTATTAGATCCTGTCTGCCTGTAGGATCCCTTTTACTGGTCGCAGTTGAGTCTAGAAACTATTTTGTAGCTATATAGGAAAAATGAAACGTGAGAGTAGGAATTCTGCCATTTTATTTCTTTCCCCACCCACCCTCCCTTTTCTGGTAAGGAAGTGCAACGTTGTTTTCTCTTCTCACCTAAACTTTCAAGTTAGGTTTTCACGAATCCTGGTTTCTCTAGGATAGTTATATCTACTAGACCATAGGAATGGAGGTGGTTGTGACATGATTTATCATGTTGCCTACTCACGATTGAGAACGGAGGTGTGTAAGCCCCGTAAGCAAATCCTCTATTCCTTAAGCAGTAGATATTGATCCTTTAGAAGCCCGGATGGGTTTTCCGTAGTACCTCAGGAGTGTTTTGGTCTCGTGTTTCCCGTTGTTGCTTCGATATCCTGTTCTTCTCAAAATCCTTTTCGTCCGTTGAAACCTTGTTGTTGCTTTCCACTTCAGTTCTTCTATCGGCGTCTAATCAAAACTTCCCCCGATCATATGCAGATGGATCTCAGGTTCTACCCGCAGGTGGTTCGGATGACTCGTTGTGAGAGCACCGCCGGTTATCCGGAGATGCTGAGAGACATGGTCACTTATCTGGGGTTCCGTTGGGCACCAGAGTACCAGGTCTACGAGCAGCAGCGAGAGTTTGACCAGACCTACTACCAGGCTATCGTCTACATTCTGTCAGATGATGGCATGAGCGTTGTCCACCGCTACGAGGCAGTAGGTTCCACAGTGGATATGGCCGTGCAGCAGGCAGCTTATGTGAGTCTCACCGTCCTTCGTGCTGACTACTAGGGATTTGACGATTCTATCTATCGCCACATCCCCCGTGGTTACATCACTTCGGAGGGAGCTCACTTCACTCTCTACGACAACCTGGATGTCTACGAGCATGATAACTCCAGGCTGCACACCACCGCTCAGTTTGTGAGGCAGAGTGACGCAGTTGCCGGCACACTATCTCAGGAGTTGGCTTCAGTCAGAGAGCAGCTCTACCTTGCTTTGACTCGTCTGGCGACGTACACCACAGACTTTGTTGGAGATGAGCGCTTTGCACGTTTCGATCAGCCAGTTGGTCGTCGTCTGCCAGATGCTGGAGGTTACGAGCCGATCAGAGGTCCACTCCTCAACCTCGGTGCTGGTTACACTGGGATTCCTCGCTTTGGAGCACAGGGAGTCGACGCTATGTACTTCACCACACCTAGAGTCGCTCTCAGACCACGTCAGATCTATGTGGATCGTCGTTCTACCTACTTTCGTGGGCGTGCTCCTCACCGTACCTCTCGTCGTACTACTCACCGCCGTCCTGCGTGATGAGCATGGGAGTACCAATGTATCCATTCTTAGCTATGTTTAGTTATCATTTGGCTTTCGAACCATTTATGGTGTGTTGGATATTCTGATGTATTTGAACATGTGATGATGTACCTGTTGGTTATCTATTCATGCGTCGGAATAATCTCTATTTCGGTTTCCAAGTCTATCCTTTTTCTGTTGTTGTGCTAAAATGCATTTCCATTCAGGATGCCGCCAACAAGGAACAACCCGCCTGAGCCACCGCCAATCACGGAGCTGTTGACTCAGATGACTCAGGTCGTGACGCAGATGGCCCAGTTCCAGGCTAATCAGCACAACAACCAGAACGCTCCACGAGTCAGTATCAAGGAGTTTCTGAGTGTGGGGCCGAGAGCTTTCGTGGCAACACGCGAGCCTCTGGATGCTGATGACTGGATCCGTGAGATGGCCAAGGCTCTGGACATTGCTCACGTTGCTGAGGAAGACAAGGTCAAGTATGCCTCCTACCTACTGAAGGGTCAGGCAGCTACTTGGTGGGAGAACTACCAGACCATGAGAGCTGGCTACCCAATCACCTGGGGTTGTTTCAAGGAAGCTTTCCTGAAGCACCACATTCCAGATGGTCTCATGGAAAGGATGCGTGAAGAGTTTTGCTCTCTCAAGCAGGGCAAGCTGGACGTCATTGGCTATCAGAGTGAGTTCAATCGCCTCGCTCTTTACGCTGGTGATGAGGTGTCCACTGAGGCTAAGAAGATGGCAAGGTTCCGCAGAGGTTTTAACCCGGAACTCAAGTACGCCCTCACCAACATCAAGGCCAAAGACTTCGAGGAGCTCGTGAACACCGCGCTCAATGAAGAAAATGGGCGCAAGGAGTTCGAGGAGTCTCGAAAGCACTCGCGTGAGGGTGGTTCCTCCTCCAACATGACCACCCCTCCGCAGAAGCGCCGCATCTGGGTGCCAAATGCTGCTGTCACTAGGGCTCCATATGCCCAAGCTTCTCCAGGCTTCGCTCCCCGCCCACCCAACCCAGCTCACATGCAAGGTCAGAGGTTTTCGATGGGGCAGCCAAGGCCAGATCCTCCTCGTGTCATCACTTGCTTCAAGTGCAAGCAGACGGGACACTACGCTGACAAGTGCACTCAGAGGCAGCTACCTCCACCACCACCTCGTCCCAACACAAACCAGGCAATGGTTCGTGCTCCCCCGGCTAAAGCCTTCAACTCCAACAACAGGCCTGTCGGGAGGACCGCAAGGGTGAATCATATCAAGGCCGACAAAGCTGAGGAAGCTGCTGACGTCGTTCTCGGTATATTACCCGTAAACTCTTTTCCAGCTAAAGTGTTGTTTGATACCGGAGCATCGCATTCTTTTGTGTCAAAGATTTTTGCCGCAACAAACAACCTAATGGTGGTTCCACTAAGCAATCAAATCACTGTTCACTCTCCGGGATCTCAAATGTTGACTTCCAAGATAAGTAAGGACAATCAAATCCTAATTGGAGGCCACATATTCCTTGCTTCACTCATGTTGCTGGGAAATTCTGACATTGATGTCATTGTGGGCATGGATTGGCTGAAAGCTAATAAAGCTACGATTGCCTGTGCTCAGAAGTCAATAACTCTGTTCCACCCCTCTGGCCAGATAGTCTATTCTCCAAATGAAACAAGTTCTGTTCAGCTATGCACCCTCGATGCAAAACCTCTATCTCTACTTGAAAATGTTCCGGTGGTTTGCGAATTCCCTGACGTCTTTCCAGAAGAGTTGCCAGGGATGCCTCCGGACAGAGCAGTTGAGTTCGTGATCGAGGTTGAACCAGGTACTGCTCCAATCTCTAAGCATCCATACAAGATAGCTCCTCCTGAACTGAAACTGTTAAAGGAGCAAATCGATATGTACATGGAGAAAGGTTACATTCGACCTAGTTCCTCGGCTTGGGGTTGCCCAACTCTGCTCGTTGCAAAGAAGGATCAAACAAAGGAACTCGTTGTTGACTATCGTCCTCTTAACGAGAAAACTATCAAAAACAAGTATCCAATTCCTCGTATCGATGATCTTTTTGATCAACTTGCTGGAGCCTCAATATTCTCAAAGTTTTACTTGAGGATGGGTTACCATCAAATAAAGATCAGAAAGGAAGATATTCCAAAAACAACTTTCACCACTCGGTACGGTCTATATGAATACACCGTCATGTCCTTTGGTCTAACCAATGCACCGACGACATTCTCTAGACTCATGAATTCTGTCTTCCATGAATACCTCGACAAGTTCGTTGTGGTATATCTTGATGACATCCTGGTCTACTCAAAATTTGAGGAAGAGCATGGAGAACATCTTCGTCTCACTCTCATGAAACTTCGCGAGCATCGTCTATATGCCAAATTCTCCAAATGTGAGTTCTGGATTCCAGAAGTTGCTTACCTTGGTCATGTCATCTCCGCCAAGGGCATAGCCATTGATCCAGAAAAGGTTAAAGCAATTGTTGATTGGAAACCTCCTAAGACGGTGAAGCAAGTCAGAAGTTTTCTTGGCTTGGCTAGCTATTGCCGTCGTTTCGTCCAAAACTTTTCCATGATTGCCAAACCTCTCACTGATCTCACAAAGAAGGACAAGAAGTTTGTTTGGTATCCACAATGTGATGAAAGTTTCAATCTCCTGAAGACTAAACTCACTTCTACACCAGTTCTGGTTGGCCCAGATACTACCAAACCTTTCCAGATATTCTGCGATGCTTCTCTCCAAGGTCTAGGTGCAGTTCTTATGCAAGAACGTCAAGTTGTGGCTTATGCTTCACGTCAGTTGAACGCACATGAGAAAAATTATCCCACTCATGATCTTGAACTTGCAGCAGTTGTGTTTGCCCTCAAGAAATGGAGACAATACTTGTTGGGTAACCGCACTGAAATCTTTTCCGATCATAAGAGTCTGAAATACATCTTCACTCAACCAGATCTAAACCTCAGGCAAAGGAGATGGATTGAAAAGATTAAAGACTTTGATCTCACCATTTCTTACACTCCAGGCAAGGCTAATGTTATGAACGATGCTCTCAGTCGCAAGTCGTATTGCAATAATCTCATGATCATGGAAAGCCAACCTCCACTTCATGAAGAATTCCAGAAGCTGAACCTTGGTCTTGTTCCTCAAGGCTATCTTGCAAGCTTGACAGCCAGTCCAACTCTCGAGGACAAGATTCATTCTGAACAACTTCGTGATGCTCAAATCAAGAAGATGGTAGAACACATCAAAGAAGGCAAGGAGAAATTTAAGTCCTTCTCAATTGATGACAAGGGAAATGTGTTCTTCGAAGGACGCATTGTAGTTCCCCAAGTTCAAAGTCTCAAAGATGTCATTCTCAAGGAGGCTCATGAAACTCCTCTTTCCATACACCCTGGAAGTACAAAGATGTACCAGGATCTCAAGACACTGTATTGGTGGCCTGGCATGAAACGTGAAATTGCTCAATACGTTTCTGAATGCGACGTTTGTCAACGTGTTAAGGCAGTCCATCAGAAAATAGCCGGTCTACTCCAACCTCTGAAAATCCCTGAGTGGAAGTGGGACATGATTGAAATGGACTTCGTCACTGGTTTTCCAAAGTCCAAGAGGGGCAACGATGCAATCTTCGTTTTTATTGATCGTCTCACTAAAGTAGCTCACTTCTTTGCTGTCAAAGAAACAATCTCAGCTAGCTAGTTAGCAGAGCTCTACACAGCAAAGATTGTTCCTCTTCATGGTGTTCCATTGGAAATAAGCTCAGACCGTGGAAGTATCTTCACTTCTCATTTCTGGAAAAGCTTTCAAGAAGCATTGGGCACCAAACTTCTGTTCAGCACAGCTTATCACCCTCAGTCTCAGGGGCAAGTCGAAAGAGTCAATCAGATTCTCGAGGATATGCTCAGAGCATGTGGTCTCTCCTTTGGCATGAAATGGGAGGATTGCCTTCCATATGCTGAATTCTCCTACAACAACAGCTACCAGGCAAGCCTAGGCATGGCACCATTTGAAGCACTCTATGGCCGCAGATGCAGGAGTCCAATCAATTGGTCTGGAGCTGGTGAACGTTCACTCTTAGGCCCTGACATTGTTAAGGAAGCCGAAGAGAAAGTTCGCATCATTCGTGACAATCTCAAGATTGCTCAGTCTCGTCAGAAAAGCTACTATGACAGCAAGCACAGGGATATGATCTATGCACCTGGTGACAAGGCATATCTCCGTGTAACTCCTCTCAGAGGCACTCATCGTTTTGGTGTGAAAGGAAAGCTTGCACCAAGATACATTGGTCCTTTCAACATTCTCTCAAGGCGTGCGGAAAATGCCTATCGTCTTGAACTTCCAGAAAAACTATCCAAGGTGCACGATGTGTTTCACGTGTCACAGCTCAAGAGGTGTTTCAAAGATCCAGATCGTGCAGTTGATCATGATTCCATTGAACTGCAAGATGATCTATCTTATGAGGAGCACCCTGTTCGTATTCTCGATGAGACCGAGCGTAAGACTCGCAACAAGAGCACCAAGTTCTTGAAAGTGCAGTGGTCCCATCATTCCGATAAAGAGGCAACGTGGGAGACGAAGAGGATCTTCGCAAGAAGTATCCAGACCTTTTCTCTTCTCAGTAAGGAATCTCGGGGCGCGATTCCATCAAGGGGGGGGCGTTTTGTAACATCCCAAGTATGAAAACATCCCTAGAATGTTTGTTTTTTGTTTAATTATTGTTTTGCATCATGGCATCTTAATCATTGCATTTGTTTTCTTCTTGTTTGCATCTGTTTTTCTTTGTTTTCACAATTGAATTTCAAACATTAATCAAATGCTTTGGTTCATACTTGTTATGTTACAATTTATCAAATAAAAAGTTCAACTCAAAACTCCATTTGTTTCCATTCAACCATAAGTTTCAAACTAATTAAAAAATTGGCTTTTAGTAATTCACTTAATGCAATTTGCATTCAAATTCAAATAAGTTTACAAACAGCAAACATTTGAAATTTATGGAAATTACCAAAACAATCCAATCACTTGTTTCAATTAAAAACTTGAATTTAAAATTTTAAGTTGATCAAGTTAAGTTAATCAATTAATATTACAATTCCATCAAATTTCAAACAAATTTTAAACAACCACATAATTCAAATATTTTTTGGAATTCAAAACTTGCAATTGGTTACTATTACATTAAGGAGTTGTCACAAATTTTCCCTAATTTTTACTAGACCAAAAACCATTCTTTTCCTTCCTATTTCTAACTCAGCAAAAAAAAACAGAGGAAAAAAAATAAAAAAGCAAAAACGCAGGAGAGGGGGAGAGGCAGGCCCAGCCCACCAAAACCTTGGCCCGGTACCTGTCTCCCCTACCTCCGTACGTTCGTGACGTCGACAGCCATGGACAACACGTGCTGCTCCACCCCACCCCTCCCTCCTATATCTACCCCATCCCGTGGAGAAACCCTAACCCTAACCCTAACCCTAGCCACGCCCGCCTCCCTCCTCTCTCCCATCTCCGCCGCCATCGAGGAGCTCGCCGCCCGTTACCTGCTGTCAGCGCCGCCGCACGCCGGCCCTCGCGGCCGACGACTCCGCCACCCCCCGGCCGTGCCGCGACCATCCCGGCGACGAGGGTGAGGTCCCTTTTCGATTCCCCTAAACCCCCTCTTGTTTCCCTTCCGTTTGCCCCGCGATTTCCTGGCCGATTGCTTGTATCCATGGCTCTGTTTCGTGTACAGGAAAGAACGACTGAAGTTGATCGATTGCAGTTTCAGTTACACCGATTTATGAGGGTCAAAACCAAACCGAACCACTATGCAACCAAACAGCCGCAGCAGCCCCACTGGCTGCGTCCGCGCGCAGCGAGCCAGCAGCTCGCGGGATCAAATCCCCGCACGCCCACCCTTTTCTGCTCTTATTCGAATTGTTTTACAGTGCAGTGGCTGAACCTCAAACCCCCCTGCTAATGTTTACGTGTAACGAAAGCGCACCTAGCCCATCTGGTTGTTCCTTGGCGCAGCAAGCAGAGGGCAGGGGTTCGAATCCCACCCCTGCCTAATAAAAACATCTTTTTTCCTTTTATTTTTCTAGATCTAGATCTATCCCAAATTGCACCCAGGTCCCTGCTACTTTCATCTATGTCCCTGTAATTTTTATTTCCAAGTCCCTGTATCTTTTCTAGGTCCATAATTATTTTCTATCACCCATAAATATGCTTAAACTTGGTAAATCAATAACTTTTGTTTGGAAACTCCAATTGCAAAACTTTAAACATGTAAATCACTCCATTTTAAATTCTCTACCCAAATATAAAATTTGTTTACTGTTTTGAATATTTTAAATTGGTGAAATATTTGAATTCTTGTTTAATTCACTTAATTTTGCAAAATTCATAACTTGAACATAAAAATTCCAAACTCAACAAATAAAATATGTTTTCCATCCCATTTTTCATGTACTTTGCAAATATAATTTTTTTTTAATGTTTTGAATAATTAGAATTGCTTAAATAATTTAAACCTTGTTTAAATCATGTATATTTGCTAAATTCATAACTTTCTCAAATTAAATTATTTTTGAACATATAAAATATGTTTTCATACTAGCAAAGTATAAAATTTTCAAATATGAATTTGAATTTATGTTTGGAACAAATAAAATTCAAATAATATTCACACTTGAATTTAATTCATTTAAATCTTGTTTGACTTGTTTAATTCATAAATAATTCATCTTAATTGGATACCGATACTTTCCGTTGTCTATTCTGCTAGCCCTATGAATCGTTGCTTCTGTTCCAATCCTATCACATGTTATCCTTTAACCCTGATATAGCCTCACCTCCACACCTAAAACCCCGTTGCTTGTGCCCGTGTCTTACTAGCATGCTTAGGGTTGTTTTTGCTCGAGTCTGCTGTCAGTTACTTTCTGTTATCATATTTCTATTATGTTCTGGTGCTCGATGTTTAAACAACAACCTGTTAATTTTGAGGTAATAATAAATTGCTGATAAGGCACCGGCAGGAGGCCCGGCGTGGTTTCGAGGCCTGCTAGTGTCGACCCTAATTAGGAAAAGGGTCTTGTCTACTGATCCATGATGAGCGCACTATCCGCATGTGGGAAGCGTGTATGGGCGCCCCCCTCAATTTGATTCGATTCGCATCTCGTCCAAATCGCCTCATTTAGTTCGGGTTCTCCATTTGCCGCATGCATATGCAGGTGCGAACACTTGGTACCAGGGTGGAACTTTTGTAGTCGGCATTTAGGGAGACACGTTCTTAGAGTGCTATGAGGGTCCCCTTTTCTTCGTGGGGCTTGATTAGCCGTGCGCTCACTGCACGGGGTTCTTTGGGCTTGATGCGAAGAAGAGTTGAGTTGTGTTGAGTGCCCCGCTTGGTGGGAGGCATTCCATCTGGCGGGTTATTCTTACGTGTACGGCCAAATTGGTGCACCCCTGCAGGGATAAATCTTCTCGAGAAGCCGTGTTTTCCGCGGTTATGGTTGACTTGGTGAAAGTACTGGCTAACAAGTACTCAGAACAACTTACACCTAACTAATGATAACTTGACTAGTAATAGACTTATTGACACAATAACTTGACCCATCATTAATCCAACTGTGTGAGTTATCCTCGGATTGCTTCTTTGGATAAGGGGCGAGATCCAGGATGGGTTTGTTTGGTGGTTAGTTATAGTTGGTTACGATACGCTATCTTATCTTCTTTCTGCTAGCCGGAAGTGGTAGTAACTCTGTAGTTGTTCAGAGCAGCCAGTTGCAGCATATTTTATATCCCCTTTCTTGCGTTGAACCCAAGGCATCTGTGCTTGGTGTTGACGGGCTACACTTTGGTGAAATGTGAGTCTTGCTTGCCAGTACGTTTATGTACTGACCCCTTTGGGGTTGTGGTTTCCGCAGACTACGCTTACGAGGATCCCCGTGACGGCTACTACGTGGAGTTTGACGAGGCTGCTGACGAGTAGATAGCGGACCCGGGCAGGATCCGAGACTACATGGATGGGCTCCGTTTTCCTTTCATTCCCGGCTTCTTAAGCCTATTTGGATTTGTCTGTACTCAGACCCTTTGAATGCTTCCGCTGAGATGTAATGATGTTATGTTGGGACATGTGTCCTCTGGATGATTGTATTTGCTATCTCTGCTCTAGTGAGAGCTATTTGCAACTTATTTCCATCTTTTGTGTCTTAGAGATATGTTGTGTTATCATTTTGTTCAACGCCGTTGATGTACCATGTGTGTATGGTATGAAGTACGTCAATGGTAGTATCCTGATTTCTATGGGATGGTTTACGTAGACGTTGAACAGATAGGGGTTGGTTGTCACACATACGTGTGTTGGCCTACTCGTAAGAGATGCGGGTGCCGGTAAGCCCCGTAATCCAATCCACTACTATTCAACGGAACTGCGAGTATCCTCTAGAAGTCCGGGTGCGACAAGAAATAGATATACTATTAGGATCTTTAGCGGGTTCAGGAGATTCTACAACATTTTTATGTCTCTTCTTCTTTTTCTTAGAAGGAGAACTATTGTTTTTAGGTTGCTGAGAGCCTTGTTCAATTCTTTTAGGATGTCCTTCAGGATACAAGGGGTCGTGAGTAGAAACACCACTTCTAGTAATTATTTCACAAACATATTTTTCTCTAGAAGCATTAGCTAGCATGTCTTTTTTCACTTTAGTAAGTTGACCAATTTGAGTTTGAACCATCTCAAAATATTTAACAAGCATTTTAACATCATTAGAGGTTCTCTCAATAATACCATGAAAATTATCAATAGCTCTAGAGTTTTCCATAAGGTGATTCTGCACTCTCTTATTAAAGTTGCCTTGCTTAACAACATAATTATCAAATTCATCTAAGCATTGATCAGGTGGTTTAGAATAAGAAATATCTCTATTATCAAAGTATTGGAGAGAGTGTACCTCAACAGTTGATGGATGAGGAATAGGATTACATAATTCTTCTACAGGAGGTAAATTCTTCACATCTTCAGATTTAATACCCCTCTCTTTAAGAGATTTCTTGGCTTCCTTCATCACTTCATCATTTAATTCAATCATCCATCTCTTCTTGGGTGTTGGTATTGGTGTTGGCTCTGGTGTAGGTGTAGGCTCGGGTATATTCCAATCATCATTATTTTTGGCTATTTTAGCCATTAATTCCTCAGCTTCTTCTGGAGTTCTTTTCCTGAAAACACAACCAGCACAACTATCCAGGTATGTCCTAGATTCAACGGTTAGTCCATTATAAACTATATCTACGAGCTCATTTTTAGGTAATGGGTATCTAGGGCTAGCTCTTATCAAAGAACAAAACCTTGTCCAAGATTCGGGCAATTTTTCTCCTTCAATTTGCTCAAAGTTAAAGATGTCCTAGACAACAACATGTTGGGCACTAGCAGGAAAATATTTTTGAAAGAAAGCATTAACCAAATCCATAGGATTAGTAATAGATCCAGGTGACAGATTGTTAAACCAAATTTTAGCTTCATCTTTCAATGAGAAATGTATGATCTTGGTAAAAAAATAAGTACGCATCCTAGTATCATCAGAAAACAAACTACTCAAAGATGAAAGCTCATTCATGTCTTCCATAGCACTTTTACTTCCAGTTCCACAAAAAGGTTCCTTCTCAACAATATATATGTAAGATAAATCTAAAGATGGGAGATGTGGCAAACTTAGCATCAAGAGAAGATTTATATTTCACAGCATGTCTTGTAAGAAGACTCTTAAGATCACTCGCACCAGTAGTAGCACGAGCTTACTCAATAAAATCATCATTAAGTTCAATATAGGTTTCATCAAGATCATCAATAGGCTCAGGTGAATTAACAGGTGTTCCAATATTTTCAGCAGAAATTTCAGCTTTTTTAATTTGTTTTGATTTAGCAATAGTAGCATCTAGGAAAGGACCTAGAGAACCAGTATCATCACGCACAGTAGAAGCATTATCAAAAGTATGAGAAACATTTTCAGATTCAGCAGAAGTAACAGTACATGTATCATGTGGTGGAGTAAGAAGCTTACTCATAGCAGACGGTGAATCAAGAGTAACAGAGGTGTCCAGAGTTGTACCTCTTCTTGTAGTGGATGGTAATATAGGAAATTTTCCATCACGAGTCTTGCCCATGATGAAAGGCTTGTAGCAAACAATATCACGGTCAAGTGAGAAAATAAATAAAGCTATGCTCCCTGGCAATGGTGCCAGAAAATAGTCTTGATGACCCACAAGTATAGGGAATCGCAACAGCCTTCGAGGGAAGTAAAAACCAAATTTATTGATTCGACACAAGGGGAGCCAAAGAATATTTTTTAGCCTTAAAAACCGAGTTCTCAATTCAGCTGCACCTGAAAGTGGACTTGCTCGCAACAATTTATCAGTGGTAACAGTTTTATAGCAGCAGTCGAAATAAAACAACAGCAGTAGTTATCGCTGAAAACAGCAGGATGGGAAGTACCGTAGGCATAGAGGGAATGGATGGACAGGCATGGCCATGGATAACATAGGTCATGTAATAATCTAAACATGGGCACTGCAGATAATAATAATAAAGCATCAAACATCTAGGAAAACCATAGGCATGTGTTCCAATATAGTCATACGTTGTCCCAATTTCTGTAATTTTGGGGCCTCGGATTCCGGACAATGACATGTGTAAACAACTTGCAGATATGATCAAAAAACATAATTATACTCATGAAACAATAACATGTCCAGATCTGAGATCATGGCACTCGGGCCCTAGTGACAAGCATTAAGCATAACAAGTTGCAAGAACGGTAGAAAACACTAACAATGGATACTAGGCACTATGCCCCTAACAATCTGGCATTATTACATGATCAATCTCATCCAATCTCTTCCATCCTTCTCAGCCTACAGCGGTGTTTGCTCACACATGGACGGGGGAATCATGGATGGTTTGCAGTGACGATGGCGATGATCTCCTTCGAATCCTCGTCCCGGCAGGGCGCCAGAACATGAACTTCTAGTCCCCTAATTGAGTTTCAAGGTGGCGGCAGTTCTCTGTTGTGTTTCTGTGGAATATGACAAACCCCCTCGGTTTTTAGGTTACGGGGCATATGTAGTCGAAAGGGGAGTCCGAGGGGGTGCAGGGGTGGCCCACACCACCTGGCGGTGTGGCCAAGGGGTCGCGCCAGGGGGTGTGTGGCCCCTCTCCTGGCCCCCTTCCGGCTCCCGGGGTCTTCTGGTGTTTTAGGCTCAATGGGATCTTTTCTGGGAAATTTCCTGAAAGTTGATTTTTCTGTACAAAAACGAGACACCAAGGTAACTCTGCTGAAAATAGCGTTAGTCCGCTTTAGTGGTATCCAAAACCCACAAGTTTAGAGGAAAACAATAAGAAAAGTGTTCGGAAAAGGAGATACGTTTTGGACGTATCAGACCCCGGTCCATTTTCTCATACTGGTAATACACACACTGCTTTCACACTGCTTTCATACTGCTGCTACTGCTTTCATACTGTTTTCCTACTGTTTTCCACACCGTACGTTTAACCTCTTTGTGTTCAGCAAAACCGGTGAGATTGACAACCTCACTTCTGTAAGGTCCCCCTGAACCACTGTTCAAGGACCTCCGATATGCATACATTCACGATCCCAGATCACACCAGTCATGAACAACATACCAAGTTGGCATACAGATACATTATCCATTACACGATTACAGAAAGGTCTTACAAAAGAGACATGGCCACAAGACCCAGTCTAACACAGCTGCTACGTAGGGCAAGCAAAACAACACACACAGCGGAAGACAAAAACACACAACATAGTAGAGCCAAGTCACGCCTTAACCTACAGGCCGCTGACCGGGAGACGATCCTAGTTCGTAGGGCCATCAGTGTAGTACTCCTCCTCGTAGAACTCCTCCTAAGGCTCCTCCTCGAAGTTTGGCAAGTAAATACCAGGGACAAACCAATATGAGTACATTTTAATGTACTCTGCAAGACACCTGTCATGAAGCTTATAGAATGCAAGTATGCTTATATGGTGGAGTAGGTAGGCTATACATAGGGTTCACTATCCATGATATATGAAGGATACATCATGGTTGATTTGAAAATCCCTATATCTTTGTTGAAGAAGATACTTCAAAAGGAAATAATATAGTTTTCTTTCTCTTGTAGATATTGCATGTCCAAGAGTTTTTGTAAAACTTTGTTTTAGAAAAGAAAGTTTTTCTTTACAAAACTTCTTGTAAAACAACTTCCAGCTTTTCTTCATCCGTACCTCACTGGTACAAAGTTCCTCCTTTTCGGTACTTCACAAGTTCAAACTCCTTTTCACAACTCCTCTTTGAAAACATTGACACAATGCTAGCTACATGGCCATTCAACTGTCCATATCTGAGGACATGGCTATTCATAATAGTTTGACTCTACAGAGGTGTACACATTCCACAAGATCCAGAACATTCGTTGTGAACAACCACAAACTATATCAATAGTATGTGAACATCAGATAACTGATCCTAACCATCCACTATGTTCAAGCTAGTAAATTAGTATCTCTTCAGTTGGGTTTAATCTCCCCGGCACCAGGCTCACCCCTCCATGGCAAAAGACCCAAATGTAACACCGGGGGTAACTTAATCCCTCGCTTTGTATGCCTCGTGTTTCATAACTTGGCGACATTCGGTTCGAGGGAAATCACATCCCTTATGGAAAATTGAGATAGAACACCCACTAACAAAAACAAGTTTCAAATTAAGCCCCGTGCCCGTGTTGGGGTAGAGTGGTAGTACGATAAAGTTTGTCCGGCGAAGACTAGGTTATGTGTCATTTTTAAAAACACCTTTTCCCCAAAAATGACCACTTCACAAATCTCCTGTGGATAAGGCTTCACCTTTCCACCGGGTTTTCCATAAAACCTTTGTTTTGCAAAAGTCATATTTTTAGGGTGTCCACTTAGGGACTTATACTTTTGGTGGTAATAATACCATCTGGTGGCTATGGGCTTCGTAACACCAAGTTTCAACTACCGGCATAATAATAATTTATATAATATTAATAGTAGTAGTAGTCACTCAAAAATAGTTTTTGATAATCGAAGTTTTGTAAAACTTTTAGAAGTAAAACATGCATGATAGATAATGATAAGTGTAGTAGCAAGCATCAGGATGGCTTGCCTTGAAACTCTTTGTGTCCCTGGCTTTGAAGTAGCTCGAATCTTGACACACAACTCTACAACTCCTTCTTCTTCTTTGTTTTCTAACGTCGTAAAAATAATAAAAGACACACACTCAGAACCAATGAAGGCAAACAATCATATATAAAAACACATACAACAAGCAAACTTACACTAACGCAATCACTCAAAAGTTTAACGAGAGAACTACCTCACAAACACTCGTGGTACAAAAGCTTGCTAACATACATATGGTTGGGAAACCATATTCCACATCCTAAATATCATAGGTTGAGTGGGTGTACCACTCTCATAACAAGATATTTAAGAAGCTAAAAATATCTTGTGGTCACAAAGGTGCGGCTACTAAAGTAATATAAAACATTCAAAGCAATACCCGTGGAAGTGGGTAGTAACAACCACACAAGCAAGCATCACCAAACAAGTTTACCACTAACCTATATAATAGATAACTAAATAAGACTAAGCACAACCATACCACTAGTTCAATACGCATGCTAAGGTAATCACTCAGAATATTCCACTTAGCAAACAAACCACAGATGAACAAGATAGTTACTAACTATGCTTATGTCTACACAAATACTAAATAATCACTCAATCATAAATATAACCAAACAAACCAGTGGATCAATCAATTGTAACAAGTCATACGACACACTCTAAAACACATCACAAGAGATAATATAGCTAGAAAATAGCATAATAACAGGGGTTTACTAATAGCATACTGATATGAAAGATTGCTACACAAGCATTCTATCCTAATAACAAAAGTGAAAACATGCTAAGCATGCTAGGATAATCATACACTCATAAAATAGAAAGGCAGTAGTACTAAGGCAACTCATAATATCTACGGTAACAATAATACAATAATAGAGAAGCAAACAACACTACACGGATGCATTTTCCTAAACAAGCAATACATTATTATAAATACCCACTAACAGAACACACACCTCACACATGCTAGTAAGAAATTATACTAGAATAATTCTAGGGAAAACAACTACTTAGCAAGAATCAACCAAGTCTAATAAATCATGCTTTTCTAACAACCAAATAACAATCATCAAAGTGACATGTTATACAACTAGTAGCTATGCACTCAAGTCATGCTCAAACAAACACTTTCAAAAATTAAAACACTCAAGGGAAATTCTATCCACACAAAATTTACCAACACTAGGAAAATACTTCTATTTGCAAACAACACTCAAATTAATCAAAGGAAAAAGTCAATCACTCCTTAACATGATATTCCTAAGGGAACACCATATCAACAAATGTAACTCAACTAAACATACTAGGAGTCACAAAGCATTCCTAAACACTTCAATCAAACAATTAGAGCAATCATCTATTTTCCTTGGTGGAAAATAATAAACACACATATAGTAATATATGCCACTGACAAACAAGTGTATGGTCGGTAATTTCTATCCCTAACCAAAATGCAATGGGACCAGTGGGTGTTCCACTATTTTACCAAAGCATTAATAGGTCACAATGCCTCTGGTCTCACTTGAGAAAAATAATAATCTACCAAACAATTAATACAAAGCTACTCATACTAGTGAAAACAAGCAACCAATGCTAAACATGCTTTTCTATAAAATAAAGTGCAAGATAGCAGAGGTGATACCATCCTATAATCAGTACCAAAATGGTATTGGACTCCACACATTAATATAAAAAACCTAGGTAACAAACATAAAAAAACTTGCTCACACAATCTATTCTATAAAAATACTAGAAAACAAAGCTAGACTATTTCTATTTCTAATTGGTTTCCAAACATGCACAAACTTCCTAACATACTAGTACTGCAAGAAAACATCACAATAACAGAGATCAGCACATCTATACATGCTAGAAAACAAGATTCTAGCAAACAAACAAATATTCACAAACAATTACACAATATTTAATAATAGCATAAAAGTGCAAAATCCAGTTATGCATGCCAAAAATATTCTATGGCTCCAAAAATTATTACAAGCTAGGATTACATATATCCACTCATACACAAGCTCATCCAATTGAATTCACATCAAAAATCATTTTTAAACACTCTCTAAATATCCTAGAAATGCCTACTGGTCTTTTACCAAAATGGATGGGATTCCATTAGGTAACTCTCCTTGATGCAAGGCCAAGTCTCACTGATATATATATACTCAAGGGATACTCAAAACAATTTGGTTTGACCAAAATGGATACATATTCAAAAATTTATGCACCAAATGGTCTAACAGATAGCCTCTGGCATTTTTATTACCATGGCAAAAATAAACAAGCAAATCTAGATCTACCACCTAGAGGTGTTTAATAAAAAGGTATTATACTTGCAAGAATTTTGTTTGAACTTATTTGCCACAAAAAATATTTTTAACAGAGCAAAAGTAAACACACTAGTTTCTGCGAATTTTTCAAAGAAAGGAAAACACAGCGGGCTCGGGCTGGCTTTCCTCTACGCGGCCCAACTAAGCGCAAGGTAGCCAATGCACACGCGTGTGCGCACGCAACACGCGGGAAACGGTTTCCTTCAAAGGGGGCCGTAAATCTTACGATCTACAGCCCCGGGCACTTCTTCCTCCCCTCCTCACTTTCTCTCTCTCTGGTGCGGGCAAAAGAACAGCGACGGCGATTTCCTCGCCGTGGGGCGACGGGAAGTGGTGGTGCGGCATGGTGGGAGATGCAGGACCTCTAGGCAGTCGAGGGGCGTGGGGTTTGGCGGCCGGCATGGCTCCCGTTGACGGCGACGAGCAGATCGGCCGTGGCGGCGACAGAGACGGCGAGGGAGGCTCTGCAAACGAGAGGGCACACAGGGTTGTCAGCGCGGATCTACGGGGGACGGCAGTCACGGCGAAACGAAAAGTGAGGGGTGGAGGGGCTCGAGGCGACCTGCACCACCTCGGTGTGGTCGCGGTGGCCGGCGGTGACTTTTGGGCTGGTGGCGCTCACAGAGAGCTCACGGGCTCGAAAGCTCGGGTGGAGGTGAGTGTGGGGGTGGTGTGGAGCAGGGTGGCGAGAGGGTGGGGCTTCCGAATCTTTATAGACACGGCTGTAACAGCCCTACTTTGTAATAAAGTTGTGTTGTGTGTTGTGTACATGACGTACATGCATGGAAAATGTTGGTCAAAATTTTGCAATGGAAAATAACAAGTGAAATAATAAAAATCACTTAATCTAGCAACCCACAAAGTTGTTCTAAAAAGTTTCTCAAATTTAACAAAACAAGTGATGGAAATGTGGAAAATTTGAAGAGCTTTCCAAAATTTATTTTTCTGAAATTTTTGCTTCACAAAAAGGCCCTCAAATCTTGCTTTTGGTTCTGTTCTTGATGTGAAAATGACCTATTTTGAAAAACTGTGTTTTCCCAGGTTTTTTTCCAAAAAACCCCTTTTCATTTTTTCCTTTCCCCTCCATCCCTGGCCAGAAGGACGGAGAGCGACGTCGAGGTGGCCGTGCCACCTCCTGCTTCCCACGCGCGAGGAGATGAAGACCCTAGGTGCCGTCCGGATCCTCCTTACCTCGAAGAAAACCCTCCCCTCGAGCTCCCTCCTCTCTCTGTCCCTCTGTGCGCACATCAAAACCCTAGCTCGCCGGAATCCCCACGCCGCCCGCGCTACATACCACCTCGGGGCAAACCGAAGGCACCTCCGAGCTCCCTGTGCTCCCCTCTACCTCCCTGGTGAACGGACCTTCCCGGGACAGCCGGAAACCACCGAATCGAGTGGGACTTCCTCGTCTCCGACCGAGCGTCGCCATGGTCAATTCGCCATCGTCTGTCCTCCTCCGGCCTCCCCGACCGCCTCCTCGAGTTCCAGGTGAGCTCACCTTCACCCCAGCACCCTCCTCGCTTGCTCCCGTGGCCTGAGTCGATGAATTCGTCGGAGCCGTGGCCGCCGGCCACCGCAGTTGCTTATGGCGCCGTCGCTCCGGCGACCTATTGCGGGTGGCGCCGCCACCATTTGATTCGCCTCATCGAGGCCAATCCAACGGAACCACCCGCGCATCCCGGAACGTCGTGGTTCGCCGCCGGCGAGCCTCACCGGCCCTCTGCTGGCCACCGCTGATGTCATCGTGACGCCATGGTGACGTCACAGCAGGTTCCATCGGTCAGGTTCAAACGGTTTTAAATGAAAACGTTTAATAAAAGAAATGGTTGACACGTGGGCCCCACCCCTTTTATAATTACAGAAATGAATTAAAATCGAATAATTAATATCTCTATTTGTGTAACTCAGAAAAATATGAAAAATACATGGTTTTGTTCAGAAAAATATTTTCAGTCCAAATATGTCACTTTCATACATGTTTGACAAACTTTAATTTGGGGCATTATTTAAGTGTTAATTAAATCATTTAAAAATAGAGAAAATAAGTTCTAATTCAATAAAATTAGAAAAATACAAGTTATATACCAAAATGCTCAAAATGATAAATGAAATCCATTTATGATGTTTTTAAACCCATTGGAGCAATTAAATTTGTACTCGCTTTTAGAATCACCCGAAGTGCCCTCCGGGGTCTATTTCGGGGCTAATTTCAGTAAAAATGCTTAACCATCATATGAACCATAGCAAACCGTTGAACATGTTTAGGTATTTCATCAAAGTGCATTAACTTTGTCACGCATACATATTGTGCATTGCATCAATGCCATGTGTTGATTGTTTCCTTTCCGATATTTGCTTCTTATCGGTAGAACGCTGCCCGAAGAGAAGATCAACAACTCCATTGACGAATACTTGATCTTAACCGACAAGTCAAGCATTTATTCCAGAAGAGCTACTTGTTGATTTTATTTAAGCAAGGCAAGCATAACCTATTATCTGCTCATATATGTTTTCCAACGACATTGGATTCTCGTATTTTGCATTCGATTCCAAACTATTTGATGCCATTGGATATAGTTCCCCTATATACTGCATTGCCTCAATATCCCGATCCACTGCTCCTAGCCGCCCTAGATTTGCTTGTGCGCATCGCCAGAGCCTCATATCTGCTTCTCTTAGTCATTCATGTTTGATACCTCTGCTCCATCCGGTTGATGAATCAGAGCTGCGATAACCTGGTATGATATGATGTCATGGTAAGATGAGCATGGTGTGGTTAAGTTGACTAAGGCTTGGACGGGAGGCCACTTGGGAAGTGGTTGTTCGTTCCGTACTTGCCAACCCTAGGAGTAAGGTCGGGCGCAGAAGCCAATACTGAGTGTACAACCACGCGCGATGGCCATGAGCCTCACCGACCAACTAACTTGTTCGGCTTTATCCACGAGTCATGTAGTTTGAGATTCTATTCGGCAACGCAAATAAAACCCTTTTAAACGTTTTGGAAAAATGCTCCGCCTAGGGCGTGACCGGGGTCAAGTGATGGACGTAAACGGATCTTACCCCGCCTCACAGAGACATGTGCTTTCAGGAGGATGGCTAACTCCCTGTTGATGGGGTGGCCCTGTCTTGGGTTGACTCATGGATAAGGTTGCGCAAGGTAAAGCTCGTGGCTGAACCACCCTCTATCGGCACTTCTCGGACTAGTGCTAAAACGTAGGCACTAAGAGTCGGTTGGTACATGTGGGTAAAGTGTACCCCCTAGAGGGATAAATATTTTCGAGAAGCCGTGTCCGCGGTTAAGGACGACTTGCTAAAAGTACAGGGCCATAGATAACTTGAACGTGACGTAAAATATGTTGACAAAGAATGAGGGGTGCCTCCTCGGAGATGCCGAGAGGGGTGACCCTTGTAGCATGTGAGGTGCTGAGAAATGATATTGTGGTATGAAAGATGATGATTACAGTAATCGAGTTCTCTCATCTGTTTTGAAAATGCTTCTTGAGACGTGCTATTGTCCCTCGATTTGGAAAACAAATATTGCTTTACGCAAATCAACCTTCATATAACCTTTTCTGAAACAGGAGGTATATAATAGGTTAACTAAGTTTTGTTGAGTACCTCTAGTACTCAGGTGTTGCTTAATTTTGGTTCAGGTGAAGTTACTCACATCGGTGGTGATTCAACATGGACATCGACGAGTAGTTTGGGGTGGCTAGGTAGCAGCCTGGAATCTATGGGCTGGGACGTCGCCTTATGTTGCGGCCTCTTAGGCCTTTTTGGTTCTTGTTGATTAGCAACATAGTTTGCCTTCCGTTGTATGATGTAATGTTGGCTCATGTGACCTCTGGTTATAAGCTACACTCTAGTAATACCTTCTTTATACAACTTCCATGTTTAGAGTGCTGGTTTGATCGGTTGTTGGTTTCGAGCTCATTGTTATACAGTTTTGGCTATGCCTGCGTATTTGTCGCAATCGAGGGGTTGTGGAGCCGACGATCCATGTCCAAGCACGCCTGCCGATGTGATTCGTCCTAGGGCTTGGTAACCCCAGTAACCCTCGATTTTTGTTGCACTTCCTGGACACATAGCATCTCTGTATAGCTTTGGTCCCGTTCCTTCAGTTTCATCCGACTCGTGGACGCTTGGTTATGCATAATTGGTTATGACTAGCATGGACACAAGGAGTAGTAGTCCCGAGGTGATCCGGCCTGCGTGCCGATGAATCCGGTCTGCCTGCCGTTGTTTGTTGCGGCCGGGGCTGGTAACCCTGAAGCCCTTGTGGGTCCATGACTAGGAGCACATAACAGTATGTATATCTCTGGGTCCGGGGCCTGACAACGGCATTGTGGGCGATGGCATGGAGGCGCTCTCGGGGGTGTCGTTTCCGGCACGGGGACGTAGGCTAAGGCGTGTCCACGGCGTGCAATCGCGTGGTATGGTGTCAGGGAGGTCGAGGGGTTTATGGTGCTGCTCATGACGTCGAGGATGAGCACGGCCGCGGCGTGGCATGGCCATAGTGGCCACGCACAGTGCGCCCAGGCCATGCCCCTCTCCTCTCTGTCCCCTCTCTTCACTCTCTAGTTTTCTGTCTCCCTAGACCTTCTAGAAACACAACCAGAGCATCTAAAGCTAGTAAAGATATAGGGGAACACAAATTGCAAAGTGGCACTTCCAAGGTTCCAAGAAAAATAAATGAAAACAACTTCCCAATCTCTGTAAAAATAAGTTTCAGAAAAATTCAGTTAAGCACTTGGGAAATTTTGTTAAGTGCCGGGAAACAGTTAAAAAGAGCAGAAAGTCCAGCTTGTTTTCAAGGACCAAATGGAATCCAAATTTTGTTTTCAAAGTGGGAGATTGTTAAACATGTTTTATAATTTCAGAAACATCTTTTGGAAACAAATTTGGGATAGTGGAAGGCTATGAAAACATAGTGGAAAAGGCGCTAGTTTCTGTTTTTCTCCGTTTTCTAAAAATGCATTTTTCTGTCTTATTTTTCTTCCACAAAAACAAACATGCAAATGATTGTTTTGGAGTCCATAAATCAAACCAAGCTTGTAGTTTTGTATTCAAATATCATAGAACAAATTCAAGTCAAGAAAACACAAAATGGAATATTATAAACCATTGGAAACAAGTGTGGAAAACAGGTAGTTGGCTATATTTTTAGGGAAAAGTTTTAATAGAAAACTTAAAATAAAACTTCCATAATTCAATTTGTATTTTTGTTTTATTGGATCCAACAAAGTTAAAAGTTTAAATCAAGATGCAAACAAACATGATCCAAGTGTTGGAATAAAAATAACTCAAGTCACTTAGGCAAAACATCAGAGAAAACATGAAAGTGTTTTGAGGAAAATTTTGTATTGGTTTTCAAATGAAACAAATCTTGCATTGCATATATGACCATATTCATATGCACATGTTTATTCACACAAACAAGTTGTAAGAAAAAAATTGTTGGCCCATATTTTTGTCTCCTTTAACTACAGTACAAAGATTAAAAAAACTGGGGTGTGACAACTGCTTAGTTGGGGAAAGTGATTTGATTGTGTTGTGTAGGTTCCATGTTGCTTCTGAACCGGTAGTGCGCCCTGCCATCTCAGCTGCTTCAACCTTCTGAAGTTACTCCTTCCTCCTATTGGTCGATTAAACCTCGGTTTTTTACCGAGGGAAAACTATTGCTGTGCTCATCATACCTTCCTCTTGGGGTCTCCCAACGAGTGCAAGATCTACACCATCAAGCTAATTTTTGGCGCTGTTGTCGGGGAGGAACATAATTTCTTCAAGGGGAGTCTCTCACTTCCAATCTTTTTTACTTTGTTATTGTTTTGCTTGCTACTTGCTTTGTTATGCTTGCTATCAATGTTTGATTCCTTTGAAACTAGATCTTATTGGCAAGGTGGGTTCACGGATGAACAAAAAAATATTATAAGGAACACCGCTTGTCATAGAAAGGGAAACTCTTATGGGAAGAAATTAATAAATTATATATCATTGCTAGAAACTTGTGCTCTACTTATAATCTTACTTATTGCTTTGATAAATCTTGCTGCTGTAGGAGGTATAAACACCTCCCTTTTCAATGTGAGTATAATGATGATGTTACCACATCTTCTTATGTTAAGGGAAATTATGAACTATATGATGTGGAACAAATTGAAGAATTTATTGCTTGGAAGGGTGTATTCGAAATTGCCTATTTACTTGAAAGTATTGATGATGCACCTTATAAATACGAGATTTATGCTATACTTTAATATTGCTTTGATAATTACAAGGATTGTAATTACTACATAATGGAATATCTTAATAAATGCTTTAAACCTAAGGAAGAGACTAATGCCTTACAGGAACCTATGGAAGAAGAGACTGCTGAATCTGGAATCTCATTGGATGTAAAAGAGGAGGAGAGTGATGATCAAGAGGAGGGGGAATGTAGCTACCCATGTATGCCTCCCAATGATAGTAACTCTTTAACTCATACATTATTTAATGAAATTGATACTTGTTATACTTGTGATCTTGATACTACTATGAATGAAACTTGTGAGAATGATATTGCTACTGTTATTTATGATAATCCATGCTACTTGGATAAATCCTATGGTAATCCTCTATTTATTCCAACTATTGATATGCATGATAATGAGGAAGTTTGTTTAGAAAATTTATATGATAATGCTCTTGATGATGGTCCTATGTTACTTGATGTTATAAATTATAATGCTACTGAAAATAGGATTGCTATAATGTATCCTATACCTTTTATGAGTGATCAATCATCTTGTTTGCTATTGCTAAAAGTGGGAACAAAAAGGAGCTGATTTTAAATTTTGATCCCGCTATCTTTTAGCTTGATATGAATTGTGTGCTTTTAGACCATGACAAACATGATTTATGTGATAATTATGTTGTTTAGTTTGTTCATGATGCTACTGAAAATTATTATGAGGGAGGAAAATTTGGTTTTAGGAATTTTCATGTTACTAAAACACTTCTCTTTTTGTTGAAAGTTTTGAAGTTGCTCTTGTTCTACCTTCCCATTATTTCTAGTTTGAGCTTCTTTAATTTATTTCTTTAAAATATTCCTATGCATAGGAAGTGGGTTAGACTTAAATTTCTTTCATACTTGCTTATTGATGCTCTCTTTTTCTTAATTCATATTTCTTATGTGAGCATCTACTTGATTCCACTTTTCTGGGCCTAGCTAAAATTCGTTAAAGAAAAGCACTTCTAGGGAGATAACCCATGGTTTTATTTTTTATTTGTTTTTCTCTATTTTATTTGATTCAAGGGGTTTTATACTTCTTTATCAACTCCTTTATATCATTATTTTCATGTTTTAGTTGTGCCAAGTAAAGACTCTGACGAGAGTTGGAGTTGGTTTTGGATTTGTGCGCAGGAAACAGATTTTCGCTGTCCACCGTAAAAAATCTTATAATTCACAGAAAAATCCTAATAAACTGAAATTTCTTGTGCTTATTTCTTGTCTAATTACACAACGTTTCCGATCTGAGCAACGTAAGTGTCCCCAAAAAATTCGTCTTTACAGACTATTCTGGTTTTGACAGATTCTGCCATTTTTCTTGCATTTGCTCTTTTACGGTGTCAAGTGGACTTCTTTGATTCACGAAACATCAGTGTCTGTAGCTAATGTTTTAAAAGTATCAATATCACTAGTTCCCATACATAACCCATGGATTTTTGATTGTTGCACTAACCCTCTAATATGAATTACTCTTTGAGTGTGGTGTGAAGGAAGTTTTCAAGGGTCAAGAGAAGAGGGTGATATATGTGATCAAGAAGAGTGCAAGGTAAAATCTTGGGGATGCCCCCATGGTTCATCCAAGCATATTTTAAGAAGTCTCAATCATCTAAGCCTGGGTATCCCCTTCATCATCAACAATCAATCAGGTCACTTCTAGTGAAACTATATTTTTATTCGGTCACATCGTATGAAGTTTACTTGTAGCGTCTGTTGGTTTTTCTTTTGTTTTCTTTTTTTACTTGCTGCAATAATATAGTTGGACCCTAGAATTCCTTTTTTGGGAGAGAGGCACGCTCCGCTTTTTCGTTTGAATACTTTCTATGCTAGTATTCTTAGTTTTTCTTCTAGCTGCTGCAAAATTCCTGTTTAGCTCTTGTTTTCATTGCACATCTTGTTCAGAGCTGTTAGTTTTAGTAGTTTTATGTTAGTACTATCATGTTTTTTGTTAAAGCATGTTTTGTATGGTGCTTGTTGGGAAAAGAAACTGCTGCTTGAAGTAGAATTTATAACGGTGCAAGTCAAAGTTTGTATAGACTCTGGCTAGACTTTTTCATATCATGCTAGATGTTATTTTAATTCTAAATCCTAGTGGTTATTTAGTAGTATGATTATCCTCAAATATCTGAGAGTGTTTAATGTGCCATTGAAAGAATCATGAGTTGTTCTTGTCATATTGAAGCATAAATTTGTGGTGTTCTCCTTTGAATGTTTTATTTGGTTGACTTGGCGCATGCTCACACCATGTTTATGACTATGAACCAGTCACTAATAGCCTCCATGATCATTTAGTTTTTAAACTTGTGGTACCTCTTATGCTTTGATTAATGATGTTTATGTCGCTATGCATGATTATGGCTCTTATGCACTCTTAACTTGTCGCTCCCAGTCTTTTGCTAGCCTCCAAATGTACTGAGTATGAGCTCTACTCATGCATTCAACTCCCAAAAACCAAAGTTTGCCCAATGTGTCCACCATACCTACCTACATGTGGTATTTAACCGCCACTCGAAAGTAAATTGCTCATCTGTTCCCTTTAAAACTTTCAAAATTACTTTTGTTTTGTGTTCCGGTTTTAGCTCACGAGGACGTAAATAGAGAATCTTTATCTCACTTGTTGATTGGACTTTCACACCCTGGACTAGTGGCTTCATCCGCTTATCCAACGATAGAAAAGCTGGCAGCAGGGTGCCCAGCCCCAAATTAATAACAACAAATTCTCTTCACTATTTGTGCCCCTGATTTATCAGTCAAAGCATAATTGTGTAAACAAAAGAGAAAGAGGGATGACCTTCTACCCAGATGCGTCCTTCTATGGGAGCCTCTCTTGTGAAGTCTAGTTGGCTTGTGACGTACTGTATTTTCTGTTTACCATTTGTTGACATAAGCCTACACCTCTCTCAAAAATAGAAACTGCTCCACGGTATGTGATTGTTGGCAGGCACCCGAGGATTCAGTTAGCCATGGTTTTATACCTCTGTTTAATGAAATAAAAAGCTCTAGCACATGACTTGATCCCTACTTCCCTCTATGAAGGGCCTTTCTTTTACTTTTATGTTGAGTCTCCATCTTCTATCTTTATGAACAGTTGAGAGAGCATAGTTGGCATTCTGAGTTTTATGTGCATTTGTCCCCGAAAATTATTAATTTATTCATGATGTGTTATTACTTGTTCTCTAATTATTTTTTCTAGTCTTCCTCATGAACTTTGAAGGTGTCCTAACATTTATGTTTTGCCCCACTTTTAAGGACTAGCGAAATATCACTTTGCCATGTTTTCTCTATACTTGAAACAAACGTATATCTTTCATTGCATTGTTATTCATGATCTTTTATTTGTGTTACTTCTCATGATGTTAGGTGATTGCTATGCTTTATTGTTAAAATTCTATTTACCATGCTTCTGTTGAAGGTCTATGATCTCAACTTACTTATGCTTTTACATTATTGATCATCAAGTTTATGTTGGTAGCATGTCACCTCAGAAATTATGTGTTTTTATCGTCTACCTACTCGAGGACGAGTAGGAACTAAGCTTGGGGATGTTGATACGTCATAAACGTATCCTTAATTTCTGATGTTCCGTGTTGTTTTCATGTTGTTTCCTACATGTTTGCTATACACTTTATGTCATTTTTATCGATTTTCGAGACTAACCTATTGACAAGATGCCACAGAGCTAGTTCCTGTTTCCTGTCGTTTTTAGTTTCACAAAAGTTGTTCTGGAAATATTATCAAAATTGGAAAATTCAAAGTCCGGAGGTCCTAGAATTCCCGAAGGTTCCACGGAGTCCTGAAGAGGCCCGTAGGAGGGCCACATGGGGGGCACACCATACGGAGGCACCCCCTGGCCGCGCCATGGGGTGGTGTGGGGCCCTCAGGCCTCCATCGCCTTTTCCCTTTCACCTATTTATACCCCCCCGACATATCAACCCTAAAAATATACCACTTCTTCCCGATAAACACCCGAGGCCGCCGTCATCGTCATCCCGAGATTAGGAGGGTTCTCGAGCTCTCCCCGGCACCCTGCCGGGACGAGAATTGATCACTAGAGGGGTCTACACCGCTATGCCCTCCTCCGAAGTGATGCGTGAGTAGTTCATCCCTGGACTAGGGGTCCATAGCAGTAGCTAGATGGTTGTTCTCTCCACTTTGTACCTCATGTTTAAATCTCGTGAGCTGCCTCACATGATCGAGATTATCTTTATGTAATGCTACATGTTGTGTTTGCTAGGATCTGATGAATGTTAAATGCTATGTATTCTCATTATCAATCTATCATGTTATCTTCATTCATATGTTATTTATGATCTTGCATGCTCTCTGTTATTAGTAGATGCTCTGGCCAAGTAGATGCTAGTAACTCCAAGAGGGAGTATTTATGCTCGATAGTGGGTTCATGCCTCCTTTGCATCTGTGCTCGAGTGACAGAAACGTGACAGATGGAGGATGTGATGTTGCCATTAGGGAGAAAACAACGGTGTTTACCTAGTTTACATTGTTTAAATTACACACTTTTCTTACTGCAATAATCTGTTGCTTGCAACTTAATACCCAATGTTTGTTCGGATGATATTCGGAGGGTGGCTTATTAGACATAGATGTAGTTGGATGACGGTCTATGCATTTTGTTGTAATGCTTGCATGAATCACATAGTAATCTTTATGTCTTGCATATGCACTACGGTGCAACCTTGATTTATGTCAATTGCCCATCTGTAATTTGTTCACCACGCATGTTATTTATCTTTCATGGAGAGTCACCACTAGTGAACTGTGGACCCCGGTCCATTTTCTCATACTGATAATACGCACACTGCTTTCACACTTCTTTCATACTGCTGCTACTGATTTCATACTATTTTCCTACTGTTTTCCACACCATACGTTTAATCTATTTGTGTTCAGCAAACCGGTGAGATTGACAACCTCACTGGTTTGTTGGGGCAAAGTGATTTGATTGTGTTGTGTAGGTTCCACATTGCTCCTAAACCGGTAGTGCGCCCAGCCATCTCAGCTGCTTCAACCTTCTGAAGTTACTTCTTCCTCCTACTGTTTGATTAAACCTTGGTTTCTTACTGAGGGAAAACTGCTCCTGTGCTCATCATACCTTCCTCTTGGGGTCTCCCAACGAGTGCAAGATCTGCACCATCACACGACTAGTGAAACTATGGCCCCCGGTCCTATTTTCCTCGTATTTGCAACCTTCTTTCGAGCACTTCCACATTTGTTTCCTTGTTATTTTTTTTTTACTTTTATTACTTTTCAAGACTCTATACGTTTAATTCTCTAGTTTTCAGCAAGACGGGAAGATTGACAACCTTATCAAAAGTTTGGGACAAGAGATAGTTTGTGTATTGTGTGCAGGTCCACGCTTGTTGACGCGTTAGACAACAAACAACCTTCTCCAAGACTTCAAAGTCCGACTGGTTCGATAACCCTGGTTCCTTAATTGGGGGAAATTTTTGATGGACTACATCATACCTACCTCTTGGGGTTACCCAACGAGCGTGTGATCACGTTAGCATCATCGGCATATTTCCAGACTAGGCATCTGCGAGAAACACCTAGATCAAACCGGAAACTTCAGATCGGATATTTCTGGGTGACACCGGAGTCTCTGGGGTAAACAAGTCAGAGACTCCTCCCTACCCGAAAATTGGAGAAACGCCAACACGAGAAATGCGATATCTTTTGCATACGGACTCCGTTTTTGATGATCTTTGCCTCGTTGGATTCACAATGACGAGATCTACAAGATCATGTAGAGAAACATTATTTTCAAACAATGGAACTTAAAACCAAATGGGGAAAGGTCTAACCTCTCTATAAAGAACAACCGGTAAAACTTCCAACACCAAAAACGCAACAAGTTTTTCTTATGAAATCCCTTTTGAGTAAACCTTGACTTGTCATTATAATCATGACAGGCATCAAAACCCCATATAGAGAAAAACCAAATAAGAACCAAGAAATATGATGTGCTAAGTATGCAAAGGTTTGAGCTCTCTACAATGATGCGATCAAGTTACTCACTCGAGAGCCCCTCTTAATAGTACGAGTATCGATCCTATAACCCGGTCTCCCCAAAAGTATGAGACCAGGTTGATACGTCCATTTTGCATCACTATTTATATTGTTATTCTCTGTTATTCATCGATATATTTCGTGTTATGATGTCGTACTTATGTTATTTTATCTCTTTTTGCATGTTTCATAATTTTTGGAGAATAAACACCAGGACCAGAAATCTGATGGCAAAGCACTGTCAAGATACCCTATTTCACAAGATCAGAAGAAGAGGGGGGATACTGGAGGAGTCTTAGAAGTCCTGAGGACGAAGCTAGCCAGAAGGGTACCCGGAGGGGGGCACCTGGAGCACACACTACCAGGCGGCGTCCCCCTTGGCCGCGCCTGGGGGTGGTCTGGCCCCTAGCCCACTTATGGGCGCCCCCTTTCACGTACTTGACCCCCAGGGAACCCTAAGCCCCGGGGGATCATCAAAGAAATATTCCGCCGCTGCCTCGGGGCAGAAAACAAAAGAGAGAGAAGCTCTCTGGCAGGGAGAAATCTGCCGAGGAAATTCCTCCACGGAGAGGGGGAATCATCGCCATCGTCACCGTCATCGCTCCGGGCATCATCAATATCGTCATCGTCATCATCACCACCACCAGCACAATCACCCTCTTCCTCCACCTTCATCCCGCTGTAACAATTATGGGTCTTTATCGTTGTTCTCTAGTAGATCTCTCTCCCGGTGTGGATTACTTGTTAGTAGTTGGTGTTTGTGAGATTTATGGGTGTTTACACTTTATGACCAGATTGTTATTATCCATTATATCACCTCTGATTATAATCCATATTATGTCTTGTGAGTAGTTCATTTAGTTCTTGAGGATATGGGAGAAGTCATGATGTTAGTAGTGGAATTATGTTGAAGTAATATCTAGTGGTTTGGTATTTAAGTTGTGGTGCTATTCTTCTAGTGCTTTCATGTGAACGTTGACGACATGATACTTCACCTTTATGGGCCTAGGAGGATGCATTGTGTATTTGGCTACTAATTGTGGGGTTGCTGGAGTGACAGAAACTTAAACCCCCGTTAGGAAACCAATGCACGAGGGAGTGTAGGATCCCGGAGTTTTAAGGCTGTGGTTAGATTTATCTTAATTACTTTCTTGTATTTGTGGATTCTTACGAGGGGTATAATCACAAGTATGTATTAGTCCTAGTTGGGCGGTGCATTAGCATAGGTTCGCCCACACAACACTTAACGAACCAATAAATATTAATCAACCGTACGAAGCGAAAGCACTTGACGAAATTCCCATGTGTCCTCGAGAACGTTTGGTAATCGTAAGTTGAACAACCGGCTTGTCCTTTGTTCTCAAAAGGATTGGGCCACTCGCTGTAATTATATTTACTGTCTTTTATTTACTGGCACTTTATTTATCCGCTATATCAAAAATCACCAAAAACCCATTTGCTAGTGTTTACAGTGAATCCTCTATCCAACCTGCTTGTCAACACCTTCTGCTCCTCGTTGGTTTCGACAATCTTATTTATTAAAAGTACTACGATACACCCCCCCTATACTTGTGGTTCATCAAGACTATTTTGTGGCGCCGTTGCTCATGACGGAAGGCTTGCAGCGAACAATATCACGGTCAAGTGAGAAAATAAATAAAGCTATGCTCCCTGGCAACGGCGCCAGAAAATAGTCTTGATGACCCACAAGTATAGGGGATCGCAACCGTCTTCGAGGGAAGTAAAACCCAAATTTATTGAATCTAGACAAGGGAGCCAAAGAATATTTATTAGCCTTAACAACTGAGTTGTCAATTCAGCTGCACCTGAAAGTAGACTTGCTCGCAACAATTTATCAGTGATAACAGTTTTATAGCAGCAGTAGTAGTGAAATAACAGTAGGAATAAAATAGTAACATCAGTAGAAATTACGGGAAACAGCAAGATGAACATACCGTAGGCATAGAGGGAATGGATGAACGGGCGTTGCATGGATAACATAGGTCATGTGATAATCTAAACATGGGCATTGCAGATAATAATAAATAACCATCCAAGTTCTAGGCTAACCATAGGCATGTGTTCCAATATAGTCATACGTGCTCGCAATGAGAAACTTGCACAACATCTTTTGTCCTACCAGCCCGTGGCAGCGACGTCTCAAGGGAAACTATTGGTAATTAAGGTGCTCCTTTTAATAAAGCACCGGAGCAAAGCATTAACACTCCGTGAACACACGTGATCCTCACATCACAACTGTCGGATATATACCAAATAGGGGTATAGAAGATGGTAGATAAAGTGCCGGATTACCAGGGTGTCCTAAGTGGTAGTGGGCTCAGGTCCATTAGGCGGCCCAGTAACCTGACGCACAGAAGCTGGATTCTAGAAGAACCCGGATCACGGCCCAGGTGATCTGGCTTGGAGGAGAAGACGGATTCTTTGCTTTCCAAGTTACAAGTTACCGTAGTCCTCTAGGTTTCCTATTCTGTAAGCCCTAATCCGGTTATTATATAAAGCCGGACGGGAGGTAGATTAAACAAGGGGACGAATAACAGAGAAGCTCTACGCCAACTCGCCGAGAAGCTCATCCTCGTCGAGTAGCTTAGATCTAAACCCTCACATTGTAACCCTGTTTACAGGCTTTAGTCCTGATTAGTGAGAAGTGCAGGAGTAGGCACGTCGTACTGTCGCGACGTACCGAACCTGGGTAAATCCTGTGTTCAACCTTAACTACGCGATCCCGTTACCCCACGTCTCTACCGTAGTCTCATGGCACCCCCGTCTATGAAAACTACTACGATGTCTCGACAGTTGGCGCCCACCGTGGGGCAAACGACGTCAGGCGTGAAGTTCCAATCTGGGATACTTGGCGGAATCGGAAGATCAATCACTGTCGGAAGCCTGGAGTTCGACGACGACGTCGGACGCTTCCTCGACAACGGATCCTACATACCGGCGCAAAACCACCTGGTAAGTGCCTGCGTGTTACCGATAGGATCTGCTAACATCTTTATCGGACTAACTGCAGAAGCAATGGGGTTTTGCGGTGGAAGAAAATTTATCCCACCCGCCCTATACCCAGTCGAAGATGACTATGATACCGGATTCTTCTCAGATCGCCGACAAAAAAGTGACTTACACTTCATCGGCATGGTGCAGTCCGCAGTCGCCGAAAACACGGATGACGGAAATCCCGTGCAAGAGGCAGACAACAATACACCCGTCGCAGAGACGGAAGATCCGATACCCGTCACAGAGACGGAAGACCCCACACCCACGGAGGTGGAAGATCCGACATCCGTCAACAAAACGATGAACTCGGAAGCCGACTCAGTATTAGCCGCTATCGAGGCAAGATTAGAGTCGGAAACCGGATCGGACGACTTCGATTCCGAAGATGAGGACGACTTCGAAAGAAAAGTTAAGTCCTTTCAAGAGGGATTCCATGAAGTTCTAATGGCGAAACCGGCTGATACCACGGACGCCGGCAGCCAGGAAAGCCCTAAAACCCCTCCGCCAGAGGAAGAGAGAGAAGACGGAGAAACTTCTCCGGTATTCCCCAATGTCAAGGAGATGACAGAAGATGAACCTGTCAAAAAACCTCCCTCTTCCAAGAAAAAGCACCGTGCTGCTAAGAAACTCCAATACAAAATCCGGAAGAAAAAATCAGCTGATCTCGCTGATGAAAACCTGGAAGTAGGAGATGCTAGCAGAACGAAGCCTGCGGACAAGAAATCCAAAGAAATCACTGCTCCGCCAATGACGGAACAGGAAGAGCAAGAGCTATTGCAAACACCAGTGGGACCAGATGAACCCCCTGAGATGCTGGAAGCCAGGACACAAGCTTTCCAACGGCAACAACAACATCTACTCAGATCTCGGCAACATCTCCAACAAACCCATAATGACATCAAGGTCATGAAGGAAGAAATAGAGGAGTACGAGAGAAAGAATAGATCCGCGTTAAAACCTACTAGGTTACCCGAAATCGTAAGACCGGAAGAACTGCCGCCAAAAGAAAGGTTCCATAACCCATCTTGGCAAAAGCAGGTAAACGGCAAAGATGCTAGGGGCGAACCAATATCCAAGACCGCAGCAGAAAACGCGGAAGCAGCGTTCGCCATCCTCAACAACGATCTGTACTCCAACGGGGAAAAACTACAAGGGGTGTATGCTTTCTTAGGAAAAGCATTGCAACAACAACAGCGCGCCCAAGAGCAATCAGGGAGGCTGCACGATAACTCCGCCCTATGCAAAACAGCTACTTGCGCTGCTGGAGCACCTGGACCGGAAGAACCCGGGGATTCAGACAATTCAAAGGATAAAAAAGAGGATCCGAGAAAAGACAAGAAAAACCCCGACAACCGGGATGCAGCGTCTAGGACCGGATCCCATCTCCCCAAAGATGGACATAAACCCCATGATCGGGAAGACAAACACCGGAACGACGGCAAAATAATGCCACCTCCGAGAAACCCAGCTGAGAAAGCTGGGAGATATGATATACCTCACAGGCGTGAGAGATCCCGGACACCTCCTAAGGACAAAGAAAGGCACAGGAGCAGAACTCCGCCTAATCCAAAAGGGCGTGACCATGGAAGAGATAGAAATAATCCCGGAAAAACGCGTCCGCGCAACAATGGAAGAGAAAGGAGCAGATCCCCTTCTGTCCATTCAGCCGGAAGATATTCTGCACACATTGATAGAGCAGAAAAGGATGATCTATACTTTGGTCCTAAGTGTTTTACTGACAGGATCCGAAGAATAACCCTGCATTCTGGCTTTGCCAAGATCGGTCCAACGTACCAGAAGTACACCGACAGCACAAACCCGGATACCTGGCTCTCGGACTACTATACAGCCGTCCAGATCAACAATGGGACAGACATGGAAGCTTTCAAGTTTCTTCCCCTAATGTTGCTGGACGGAGCTAGAGATTGGATCAATGGATTACCATCAAGAACTGTCGACAGCTGGGATGATATGGCTAGAGTATTCACTCAGCATTTCCGGGGAACGTACAAACGCCCGAACAGCATCAACCAGCTAAACCGTTGCACCCAATTTGAGGATGAACCATACGTGGATTTCATCTCCAGATGGACAGCAATGAAGAATAGTTGCTCTGGAGTAACTGACGTACAAGCAATGCATGCTTTCGTCAATGGCCTAAAACCTGGACTCGTACCGTTCATGGTTGGTTCCAAAAAGCACAAAGATCTCGGATCTATGCTTACAACCGCCAATGAGCACGCCGCAGCCGAAGACGACATCAGAGCAAGAGGAGGCAATATCGAATCACTGATACTTGCCAAGAAGACCCCTCGTTCTGACAAAAAAGGAACTCCAGAAACAACGACAAAACCCAAAGAGGTCAACATAGCCTTTGGAGGAGAAAAGGGGAACAAGTGGAAAGGACGCAACCCAGATCCAATCAACTACACTCCAGAGGAGTGGGAAAGGATTAAGTCGGAACCTTGTGTCCACCACCCACAATTTGGGAAACCCACCCATACAAACGCGCAATGCCGGCTGAATAAGCACATGAAAGGTAGTGCAGGATCCGGAAGTAAGGGGAAGGGTTCCAAAAGGAAACCCGCCAAACAAAAGCCAGAAGCTGACAAAGAAGACAGTGAATCGGACACTGACGAAAAAATCCAGGAACAACAGCGAAAGGACGAACCCAAATTTCCGAGAGTTGATGGAGAAGCAATGCTAACTTTCTTAGCAACTCCGTCAGCAAAGGTGGCCAAAAGAACACTTCGAGAAATAAACGCGGTTGTTCCGGCAACCCCGAAATTCTTGAAGTACTCCAACACACCGATAATCTGGGATCAGTCTGATCATCCCGGAAATATCCCTGAACCCGGCACACAAGCTCTTGTTGTAAGCCCTATTGTTCAAAACACTAGGCTAAGAAGAGTGCTGATGGATGGAGGATCCAGCATTAATATAATGTACCTGGATACACTGAAGCATCTGAAGATTTCCGAGTCTCAGCTCAACTACAGCAACATACGCTTCCATGGCATTGTTCCTGGCAGGCAAGCACGATCCCTAGGAGAAATTTCCCTAGATGTCACCTTCGGAGATAAAGATCACTTCCGGCAGGAAAAAGTATCCTTCGAAGTAGTGCCGTTCGAAAGCGTGTATCACGCAATACTCGGACGTCCAGCTTTCGCCAAATTCATGGCAAGATCTTGTTATATCTATAACAAGCTGAAGATGCCAGGACCCAAAGGAGGAGTAATCACTATTGTCGGTGATTTCAAGATGGCGAATGAGTTGGAGAAAGAAAACGCCCTTTGCGCTCAGAGATTCATAGCAAAGGAAGAACTGAAGGAATTAGCCAAAGAGGTATCGCCGACAGAAATGCCGGCAGGAAAAGAAACCCGGAAGCCAACAGACAGCTTCAAGGCGTCCGAGAATACAAGACAGGTAATCCTAGATCCCAAAGATCCGACAAAATTTGTCGTCGTAGGGACTGGGATGACTGACAAATAGGAAGGCGAGCTCATCAAGTTCCTCCGTGAGAACTGGGATATTTTTGCCTGGTGTCCAGCGGACATGCCAGGCGTACCCAGGGAACTTGCTGAGCACCAACTCAAGGTTATTCCTGGATCAAAACTCGTCAAACAAGGTCCCCGTCGATTTGACGGAAGGAGACGGAAGGCTATTGGCAAGGAAATTATCCGGCTTTTAGCAGCGGATTTCATCAAGGAAGTAATCCATACTGACTGGTCCGCAAATCCGGTATTAGTACCGAAGAAAGACACTACTGCTCTTAGAATGTGTATAGATTACACAGGTTTGAACAAGTTGTGTCCAAAAGATAGGTTCGCGCTACCGCGAATCGATCAAATAATAGACGCCACTGCAGGCTCCAAACTTTTATGCTTTTTGGATGCATACTCCGGGTACCACCAAATACGCATGAAAAAGGAAGATCAAATCAAGACTTCTTTCATAACCCCGTACGGGACGTACTATTATGTAACCATGCCGTTCGGCCTGAAGAACGCAGGTGCAACCTACCAGCGCTGCATGAAACGTTGTTTGCACAGTCAGATTGGCAAAAACGTCCATGTTTACGTGGACGATATTGCTGTCGTAACCAAGGAAAAAGATACACTCCTTGAGGATTTGCGAGAAACTTTCGAAAACTTGCGCACTTACAAGATGAAGTTGAATCCATCTAAGTGCGTATTCGGGGTTCCCTCAGGAAAACTTCTGGGTTTCATCGTTTCTCACAGAGGAATAGAAGTTAACCCGGAAAAGATCAAGGCAATCTTGAACATCACGAAACCTACGTGCGTCAAAGATGTCCAAAGACTGACGGGTTCTGCCGCAGCCGTCAGCAGATTTATTAGTCGGCTAGGGGATAAAGCCTTACCACTCTACAAGCTGCTGAAGAAATCCGACAAAGTCAAGTGGATTGCGAAAGCTTGGGAACATCTAGCAAGTTATGTCCCTTTCCGTACTTAGTTCAATTCTATGTAAACATCTTTTGAGATCATGAAATAAAGTTGTCGGAATTCTGATTACATGTTTTACAAGTTCAATAAGTGCAAAGCATGTTTCCGCCTCATCTATTTCCCAATGATCTTACAAATTACTCAATGTTAACCCGAATTGTGCTTGCGTACTCGGAGTTAAAAAAACTGAATGATTTTTCAGCCTGCTAACGGCTAAAGGAAACTTGAATTGCCTGCGTGCCCAAGTTTCATTTACAAATTTTCCTTGTTGTCTCTAAGCATTATCTGATTGTGTATGTGTTGGGTTACTGGAACTAGTTAGTAAAAATGCCTTTAGCATGATCCATGTTTTCGAGTTTTAAACTGATTGGTTCGACCCGGTTACTCGACATGACGATTCATATTGCTATTTGAGCCATTTCAAACACTAAGGACAGTTAAAACATATACACCAGAGAACTTAGAAGATAAAGGAATAATAAAATCCGAAAAACTTGCAAAGAATTTCACAATTAAAGACTGCAAAAGGCGGAGTTTTCATTAAATTAGAAGCATTACAATTCGAGTTACATTTTAAAAGTGCGGTAATGCTCCTATTGTCTATTTTTGCTATCCAGGTTTAAGGAAACCCTTCAAGCATCCGATTCCTCCTCGCTGCTGTCGTCCTGGGGGCTTCAGGAACTTCTTCCTCCAGGTAATTAATGGAGAGATTTACCATGGAAGCAACCTGGGTAGCGTGGCCTTTGATTGCATCAAAGATCGCATTTCGTTGGGCTTCCGTGTATCCTTGAGGGACACCGGTGGCCACGCGCCAGGATTTTGCACCAGGGTAGTGCATACGCATTAAGCCAAGTGCCATGCGTGCACCACCCCGTGCAGCGGAGCGAAGGAAGGATTCCCTGGACTCTGCCACCTCCATGATAGAACCCGGAAGTTTTTCAACTTCCGAGAACTCCCCAGTCTTGGAGGGAAGAAACTTGTTGATCAGTTGCATGCAAGCAACCCTGATCGAAGTCCAGGTCTTTTCAAAAACTCGGATTCTTTCAATCCGAGAAAGATCTGCATTATCCCCTGTTTGGTAGCAAAAACCAACCAAAAAGGTTAAGTACCAAAAAGGAAGAAAAAATACAAACTGAATGGTAAACGTATACTTAAACTTACCAACAAGTTTGTCGATCTCGGAAGTTTCCTCCTCACGCAGGCTCAGAGCAGCTTCCAGGCGTTCAATGGTGGCCCGGTCTTTCTCTGCTTGGGCGGAAGCCTGGGATTGAGAAACCCAAAGTGCTAAGTTGCTGGCTTCCAGATCTTCTTGTGCTTTCACAAGATCCTTGTGAAGCTCAACATTCTCCTAGCGGAGATATTCGGCATTGCCAGAATCTTCAGCTGCTTGCTTAGCCTGAGCCAAAGCAGCTGAAAAGAAAGGAAAAATCCGAGTTAATAATATTCCCGGAAAAAGTACTTAGACAAATGCCTGAATCGGAGATTTCAGAGGAAAAATGATTACCTGTTGCTTCCGACAGTGCGAGCTGAGATGAAGCCAGCTCCGCCTCTCTCTCCTCAAGAATGGAAAGAAGATTCCTAACTTCCTTGATCTTGATCGAGAGCTTGTTGAAAACCGCCACGTTAATGGCTTCGGCAGTTTGCTAGAACACGGCAAGGAAAAGAATAATTAGAAAGCATCAAGGTAAAAAGCATGCATTTTATTTAATGCTTGGGGGCTAGAGATACATACCTGGCTCATGCGTTGCAAACCTGCCAAGTTCTCAGTGAACTCCTTTGCGTACTCCGCAAAGAGAGTTCCGGCCATGCTTAGACCGTCATTGATAAGCTTGAAGTCCTTGTCGAATTTGGGAATTTCTTCGTCAAAAGACCGAGAAGATTTTCTCGCATCCGGAGCCGCCCTTTCCCTCGTGTCAGATTCCGACACAACGGGCTGGCTGGTCTCCAGTGGTTCGGTGGGGGGGTGGCAGCGCGCTCTTCCACCATTGAGGACGATGAGTCCAGAGGAATGGCAGAAGAAGGATGGGCGCCTCGGCTGGACAAGACCTTGTGTCTTTTCAGCTTCTTCGGCTTCAGGTTGGAAGGAGCCAGGCTAAAAAACCAGAAACCCGGAAAACGTCAACTTTCCGAAGACGAAAGAAAAACTTCGACAAGTAACAAAATAACCCGGATGAACTAACCTGGAAGTGGCGACGGGAACTCCGTCAAGGTTGATAACTTCCTCAGAGGAAGGAATCTTCTTTCGCTTACGCCCACCTGTAGCAGCAGTGCGAAGCGCGTCCAGCTCAGCCTCGGAAGCCAATTCCGAGTTTGGAAGTTCAGTAATCTATTAAAAAGAAAAATAAGAGTTATGAGTGAGAAAATCCGAGAAAGAATGATAAAATTCTACCCAAATGACGGAAACACACCTTGGGAGCCGGATTGTCGGCCGTATACATTGGCCGACTCGCTTCGTATTGGTCGCGTGATGCGACCAACTGATTGATGCGCCGTCGAAGCTCCTTTGCGGGCCAATCTTTGATGGTTGTCCGCATTGGGTCCTTGGCTCCCGTGTAGTCGCAAAGAAGGCGACCACCGTGGTTGGCCAACGGCTGAATCCGTCTATTCAACCAGCAAAAGACCGTGTCCATGCCGGTCAAAGGTGGAGTGGAGGAGGTAAGCTTAGCGATGCGCCGCTTGATCCTTAGAAGATCAGGCGGCAGAACCTGGACGGCTTCCGTTCCCCAGTTATCTTGGGGAATAGCCGCAGAGTTCGAGAAAGGAGGAACCCCGATGGCCTTCGTTGGAAAAGGCACATCGGGGTGGTAAAAGAAGGAACCCGTCCAAAATTTGACGGATTCCGACGTCTTGATCTTGGGGAACCAATATTCTCTGAATCTCCGAAGAGTAAACGAGATGGTTCCGCAAGTCGGGAGTGCGCCCTCCGAAGAGTTCCGCTTAACCCCGAAACAATACGTCCAAAAGTCTAACCTAGGTTCTAAGCCTAAGTAACCTTCGAACAAAGCCTGGAAGCCGGCCATGTAGAGGATGGAATTGGGTGGCAGGTTGTGGGGCTGGATGTTGTAATGGGAAAGAATTTGGAGGAAGAAGGCGGAAGGTGGAAGGCCCATACCTCGAAGGAGATGGGAGGAGAGGAGAACTCTTTCGCCGTCTTTCAGCGTTGGTTCGTTCTCGTCCTCAGGAAGACGCCACTTCCCCTTAAGGACCAGGCCCTCCTTTTCCATGTTTGGAAGGAGAGCCGGAGGAATGCTGCAGGCAATCCAATTGCCTGTAGATTCCGCCTCTTCATCCGCTCCGGCGGTGGCGGAGGCGGCAGCTTCCGCGGCGGCGAGCTCGTCGCCGAGGAGCTGGATCTTCTCCTCTGCCGTTTCAGGTGCAAACGGCGGGGAAGCCGCGGAGCTCGCGCCCGCAACGTCCGCGGCGGCGGAAAGGTTCTCTCCGCCCGCCGCGAAGGCCGCGGTTTTCTCCGGCTCGTCGCCGGCGTGCTTGGGTGACCCTAGCTTTGGATCTAGGTCACCGATAAGGTCGTCGATGGCGGCGCGAGTGGGCGAGGACGTTGAGGCTGCCATTTCCTGGCGGCGCGGTGTGTTCCGGTGTGCTTTGGAGGTGAAGTGCGCTCGGGACAGTACCTCGCTCGAGAGCTTGCGTGCGTCAATGGCGTGGGAAGTGAAGAGAGCGGAAGATTTTCGATGAGGACGAGGACGGCTATTTATAGCTAGAAATCCGTCAAGATACGTGCCAACGGCTATTTGACCGTTGGATGTTTAACGCGTGTCACTCGCCGGAAAATCCGGGAAATGAAACGACAGGGAAATAATGACTATCTCCTCGTTTCCCGTGAGAATCTGTCAGAGATACGTTGCAGGGTTTCCCGCGTGAAACCCAAACGTCCCTTGCGTCAGCATGACTCAGGCGCTGGCGTAAGAAGTTCCTTTTCTGCGAAGGATCGTGAGAGAAAAGCCGGATTTTCAGGATTCCCAGTTTCATGTTACCATCTTTTTCAAAAGAAGAATAAGAAGAATCAAGACTGCTGAATCAATATTTCTCGGACAAAGTATATTTGGCGAAAGACGGAGAATCAGAGTTTTAATCCTTCTTGGGGGCTACTGTCGGATATATACCAAATAGGGGTATAGAAGATGGTAGATAAAGTGCCGGATTACCAGGGTGGCCTAAGTGGTAGTGGGCTCAGGTCCATTAGGCGGCCCAGTAACCTGACGCACAGAAGCTGGATTCTAGAAGAACCCGGATCACGGCCCAGGTGATCTGGCTTGGAGGAGAAGACGGATTCCTTGCTTTCCAAGTTACAAGTTATCGTAGTCCTCTAGGTTTCCTATTCTGTAAGCCCTAATCCGACTATTATATAAAGCCGGACGGGAGGTAGATTAAACAAGGAGACGAATAACAGAGAAGCTCTACGCCAACTCGCCGAGAAGCTCATCCTCGTCGAGTAGCTTAGATCTAAACCCTCACATTGTAACCCTGTTTACAGGCTTTAGTCCTGATTAGTGAGAAGTGCAGGAGTAGGCACGTCGTACTGTCGCGACGTACCGAACCTGGGTAAATCCTGTGTTCAACCTTAACTACGCGATCCCGTTACCCCACGTCTCTACCGTAGTCTCATGGCACCCCCGTCTATGAAAACTACTACGATGTCTCGACAGTTGGCGCCCACCGTGGGGAAAACAACGTCAGGCGTGAAGTTCCAATCTGGGATACTTGGCGGAATCGGAAGATCAATCACTGTCGGAAGCCTGGAGTTCGACGACGACGTCGGACGCTTCCTCGAAAACGGATCCTACATACCGGCGCAAAACCACCTGGTAAGTGCCTGCGTGTTACCGATAGGATCTGCTAACATCTTTATCGGACTAACTGCAGAAGCAATGGGGTTTTGCGGTGGAAGAAAATTTATCCCACCCGCCCTATACCCAGTCGAAGATGACTATGATACCGGATTCTTCTCAGATCGCCGACAAAAAAGTGACTTACACTTCATCGGCATGGTGCAGTCCGCAGTCGTCGAAAACACGGATGACGGAAATCCCGTGCAAGAGGCAGACAACAATACACCCGTCGCAGAGACGGAAGATCCGATACCCGTCACAGAGACGGAAGACCCCACACCCACGGAGGTGGAAGATCCGACATCCGTCAACAAAACGACGAACTCGGAAGCCGACTCAGTATTAGCCGCTATCGAGGCAAGATTAGAGTCGGAAACCGGATCGGACGACTTCGATTCCGAAGATGAGGACGACTTCGAAAGAAAAGTTAAGTACTTTCAAGAGGGATTCCATGAAGTTCTAATGGCGAAACCGGCTGATACCACGGACGCCGGCAGCCAGGAAATCCCTAAAACCCCTCCGCTAGAGGAAGAGAGAGAAGACGGAGAAACTTCTCCGGTATTCCCCAATGTCAAGGAGATGACAGAAGATGAACCTGTCAAAAAACCTCCCTCTTCCAAGAAAAAGCACCGTGCTGCTAAGAAACTCCAATACAAAATCCGGAAGAAAAAATCAGCTGATCTCGCTGATGAAAACCTGGAAGTAGGAGATGCTAGCAGAACGAAGCCTGCGGAGAAGAAATCCAAAAAAATCACTGCTCCGCCAATGACGGAACAGGAAGAGCAAGAGCTATTGCAAACACCAGTGGGACCAGATGAACCCCCTGAGATGCTGGAAGCCAGGACACAAGCTTTCCAACGGCAACAGCAACATCTACTCAGATCTCGGCAACATCTCCAACAAACCCATAATGACATCAAGGTCATGAAGGAAGAAATAGAGGAGTACGAGAGAAAGAATAGATCCGCGTTAAAACCTACTAGGTTACCCGGAATCGTAAGACCGGAAGAACTGCCGCCAAAAGAAAGGTTCCATAACCCATCTTGGCAAAAGCAGGTAAACGGCAAAGATGCTAGGGGCGAACCAATATACAAGACCGCAGCAGAAAATGGGGAAGCAGCGTTCGCCATCCTCAACAACGATCTGTACTCCAACGGGGAAAAACTCCAAGGGGTGTATGCTTTCTTAGGAAAAGCATTGCAACAACATAATTATACTCATGAAACAATCAGATGTTCAGATCTGATATCATGGCAATCGGGCCCTAGTGACAAGCATTAAGCACAACAAGTTGCAAAAACGGTAGAAAACACTAACAATGGTACTAGGCACTATGCCCTAACAATCTGGCATTATTACATGATCGATCTCATCCAATCCCTTCCATCCCTCTTAGCCTACAGCGGTGTTTACTCACACATGGACGGAGGAATCATGGATGGTTGATGGAGAAGAGGCGGCGATGTCGACGGTGATGATCTCCTTCGAATCCCCGTCCCGGCAAGGCACCAGAACAGGAACTTCTTGTCCCCAAATTGGGTTTTGAGGCGGCGGGGGTGCTCTGTTGTGTTTCTGTGGAATATGGTGAACTCCCTCGCGTTTTAGGTTTACGGGACATATGTAGTCGAAAGGGGAGCCCGAGGGGGTGGAGGTGGCCCCCACACCACCTGGCGGCGCGACCTAGGGGGCGCCCAAGGGTGGTATGGGCCCCTCCTGGCCCCCCTACACGTGTCCTTCTGGCTCCCGGGGTCCTCTGGTGATATAAGCTCAATGGGGCCTTTTGTGGGAAATCTCCCGAAAGTTGATTTTTCTGCACAAAAAACGAGACACCAAGGTAATTCTAATGAAAACTACGCTAGTCCGTGTTAGTGGTATCCAAAACTCACAAGTTTAGAGAAAACAATAAGAAAATTGTTCGTAAAAGGAGATACGTTTTGGACGTATCAAAATGCAGGTATTACAATGGATCAAGTTAAAAGGAAAATATTCTTTTTATCGCCGAAAGGAAGAGCCGCTGAATGGTTTAAATTACTGAAGAATGGTGAATTTATTGGATGGGAGGAAATTGTTCCTCTCTTTTATTCTAAATTATATCCTCCTAGTGAGATTCATAAAGACCAGAATCAAATATATAATTTCTTGCCTCATGATGGAGAGAGTATTTCCCAAGCTTGGGAAAGAATGAAGTTATTAATGCTTAAATGTCCTGTTCACGAGCTCCTGAGTAATATTGTTATCAATAATTTTTATGCAAGGCTTCCTCTTCATGATAAGGATTTATTGGATGCTTCTTGTTCTGGATCATTCACACGTATGAAGGAAGAAGCTAAATGGGATCTTCTTGACCGTAATCAATAAAACACTGAAGGATGAGAGAATGGAAAAGGTAGAAAGTCAGGTATAAATTATGATTATCAATGCATTAAAGCTTTTATGGGAATTGATGATTTCTATAATGTTAGTGCTATTTGTGGTCTTGATTCTCAAATCTTTGCAAATTGTCTTAAATCCTTTGCCTCCTCTCTTCATATTCCTAAAAAGGAATTGAGAAAGTATCATGCACCTTATAAAGATATTGTTCCTGCTAGAAATATAGAAGTGCATGTCGTTAATCCTGCTGTTCCTGAGCCTTATATTGAGAAAATGCCTTTCCATGATAAGGTGAAAGAACACTCTATTGTAGCTAGTGTGGTTAACAAGAGCATAAAGAAATCTATTGAACCTTATGAACAAATAACTGTTGAACCTGCTGTAGCAATAGTGAAAGTCCTTTTCTGTGGAAACGTAGAGGGTGAACATATTGTCTTTTGTGAGGATGCTTCTAATATTGTCTCACATCCAAATAGACCTAAGAAAACTAGTGTTTCTGTGCTTTCTGTTAAGATTGGTGATCATTGCTATTATGGTTTGTGTGACATGAAAGTTCTAGTGCTATTCCTTATGAGCTTTATATAGAAATTATGCATGAAATTGGTTCTTGTGAGCACAAGGATATTGACATGGTTATTCAGCTTGCTAATAGAGAAATTGTCTTTCCGATTTGTATTGTTAGAGATGTGGAAGTTTTATGTCGTAAAACTAAATATCCCACTGATTTTCTAGTACTTGGTAAGGCTGCTAGTAAAACTTGTCCTATTATTTCTGGTAGACCTTTCTTGAACACTTGTGGTGCTATTATAGATTGTAAGAGGGAGAAGATTGACTAAATTTGATGGAAAATCTTATGAGTTCAATTTCTCCAAATTTGCTAGAGCACCTTATGAATCTGAATTGCCTAATGAGAATTTTAGAGTTGAACAACTTGCCTATATTGCTCTTGCTCCTAACAATGCTTTGCAGCAATATATGGAGGACCATGAAAGTGAGGTCTTGATGGAAGAGAGAAATGAGATTGACGATATTCTTCTTCGTCAACCGGTGATACTGAAACATAATTTACCCGTGGAAGACTTGGATACCACCTTACCACCCAAGGAGGATCTTGTTTTTGATTTAAAAACTTTGCCTTATGATCTTAAATATGCTTATATTGATGATAAGAAAATGTATCCTATTATTATTAGTGCTAAACTTTCAGGTGAAGAAAAGGAAAGATTATTGGGAATATTGAGGAAACACCGTGGAGCTATTGGATATAATCTTGATGATTTGAAAGGGGTCTTTCCCTCTATATGTCAGCATGTTACTAATATTGAACATGATGCAAAGCTAGTAGTTGAACACCAACGCAGTTTAATTCCTAAGATGAAGGAAGTGGTAAGAAATGAGGTAGTAAAACTCTTTGATGCCGGTATTATTTTTCCTATTTCTGATAGTAGATGGGTGAGCCATGTGCACTGTGTTCCTAAGAAGGGAGGAATGACTGTTGTGCCTAATGAAAATAATGAGCTTATTTCTCAAAGAGTAGTGGTTGGTTATAGAATGTGCATTGATTTTAGAAAAGTTAACAAGGTTACTAAGAAAGATCATTATCCTTTGCCTTTTATTGATCAAATGCTAGAGAGGTTGTCTAAGAAAAATCATTTTTTTCTTTCTTGATGGTTATTCTGGGTTTTCTCAAATTGCTATTAGGAAGCAAGATCAAGAGAAAGTAACCTTTACTTTTCCTTATGGTACTTATTCTTATAGACATATGCCTTTTGGTTTGTGTAATACTCCTGCTACGTTTCAAAGATGCATGTCTGCTATTTTTCATGGTTTTTGTGAATAAATTGTAGAAGTATTCATGGGCGATTTCTCCGTCTATGGAACTCCTTTTGATAATTGCTTGCACAACCTTGATAAAGTTTTGCAGAGATGTGAGGAAACTAATCTTGTTCTTAATTGGGAGAAATGCTACTTTATGGTGAATGAAGGAATTGTTCTTGGACATAAAATTTCTGAAAGAGGTATTGAAGTTGACAGAGCTAAAGTGGAAGCCACATAGAAAATTCCATGTCCCAAGGATGTTAAAGGTATTCGTAGTGTTCTTGGTCATGCTTGTATTTATAGGAGGTTTATTAAAGATTTCTCTCAAATATCAAAGCCTCTTACTAATCTTCTTCAAAAAGGTGTACCCTTTGTTTTTGATGATGATTGTAAGGAATCTTTTGAAACTTTAAAGAAGGCTTTAACTACTACTCCTATTGTTCAACCACCTGATTGGAATTTACCTTTTGAAATTATGTGTGATGCTAGTGATTTTTGCTATAGTTGTTGTTCTTGGACAACAAGTAGATAAGAAACTGAATGTTATTCATTATGATAGTAAGATGCTTGACACCGCTCAAAAGAATTATGCTACCACTGAAAAAGAGTTCTTAGCTGTGGTTTTTGCTTGTGATAAGGTTAGACCTTATATCGTTGATTCAAAGGTTACTATTCATACTGATCACACTGCTATTAGATACCTTATGGAAAAGAAATATGCTAAGCCTAGACTTATTAGATGGGTGTTGCTTTTACAAGAGTTTGATTTGCATATTGTGGATAGGAAGGGTGCTGAGAATCATGTTGCTGATAACTTGTCTAGATTGGAAAACATTCCTTTTGACCATATTCCTGTTAATGGTAGTTTTCCCAATGAACAGTTGGCTGCAATAAAGGTAAACTCCCAAGATAGTCCATGGTATGCTCATTATGCTAACTTTATTGTTTCCAAGTATTTGCCTCCAACATTTACAGCTCAACAAAGAAAAAAATTCTTCTATGATTTGAGGCTTTATTTTTGGGATGACCCACATTTATATAAAAAGGAGTAGATGGTATTATGAGAAGATGTGTACCAGATCATGAACAACGTGAAATATTGAAGAAGTGACATGGTAGTGCTTATGGAGGACATCACGCTGGAGATAGAACTGCACAGAAGGTTCTACAATCAGGTTTCTATTGGCCTACTCTCTTTAAAGATGCACGTAAATTTATTTTATCTTGTGATGAATGTCAAAGAGTAGGTAATATTTCTAGATGAAATGAAATGCCTATGCGTTATTCTCTTGTTATTGAACCTTTTGATTGTTGGGGATTTGACTTTATGGGTCCTTTTCCTCCTTTGAATGGTTACACTCATATTCTTGTTGGTGTTGATTATGTTACTAAATGGGTAGAAGCTATACCTACAAAAAGTGATGATGGAGAGACCTCTTTGAAAATGCTTAAAGATGTTATTTTCCCTAGGTTTGGTGTGCCTAGAAATCTTATGACTCATGGAGGTTATCACTTTATTCATGATGGTTTTAGAAAAACCCTTGATAAATATGATGTTAATCATAGAATTGCCTCATCTTATCATCCTCAAACCAGTGGGAAAGTAGAATTATCAACTACAGAAATTAAATCTATCTTGCAAAAGACTGTTAATAAATCTAGGAAGAATTGGTCTGATAAGTTGAATGATGCATTATGGTCTTATAGAACTTCTTATAAAAATCCGATGGGTATGTCTCCTTATAAGATGGTTTATGGAAAAGCTTGTCACTTGCCTTTAGAATTAGAACACAAAGCTTATTGGGAAGTGAAAAAACTTAATAAAGATTTTAAACTTGCTGGTAAGAAAAGGATGCTTGATTTGAATCATCTAGATGAATGGAGATGTGAAGCTTATGAAAATGCTAGACTCTTTAAAGAGAAAGTTAAACAATGGCATGATAGGAGAATTCTTAAAATAGAGTTTCATGTTGGTGAGAAAGTTCTATTGTATAGGTCTCGTATCAGATTTTTTGCAGGAAAATTACTCTCGATATGGGAAGGCCCTTATGTTATTGAAGAAGTGTATCGTGCGGGTGCAATAAAAATTGCTTCCCTCAAAGATAACACTACACAAGTGGTAAATGGGCAAAGAATCAAACATTATATTTTCGGGGATTCTTATGATGAAGATGTTGATGTATTTAAGTCATGACTCCGAAAAAGTTCATTAGAGGGAGGATTCTAGAATTTGTAGAGTCTATTTTCGAATAGGTAACAATTATGTTAAGAAAAGTTCGCGGATTACTTTCCAAGTTATAAATTATTGGTTTTTGGAAATATGAAAATTACCGAGCCGAAGAAGGGTAGGAGATGGTGCTCGAGGTCACCACACCACCTGGGGGCGCGGGCTCACCCCTGGTCGCGCCACTCTATGGTGTGGGTGCCCCAGAGCCCCTCTCCGACTCATTTTCGACATGGACTTTCCTTTTTTATGTATGTTTCTAATATTTAATCCCCGAGGTCCGTATAATGTTTCCTTGTCGTGTTTCTGTTTCGACTTGTTTCTGCCAGGATCTATTTTTAGTTTTAGAAGCACCATGGTCTCTGCCAACAACAACAAGGGGAAGGGACCAAAGGAAGATGATCTCCAAGACCGGAAGCCGGAGGAGGAGATCGAGAGTGGAGCTGAAGGAGATGCAGAAGAAAACCCACGAGTGCATCCACGCGCCACCATCGCAAGCATTGGAGTGGGTGCAAAACCTTCCAAGCAAACGGCGAGGATGAGCACTGGAGGGAAGGACCCACGTCACTACTTAGCTTCAAGAACACCACGTTCAGGCATTAAGAAACCTTTCCATACCATAATTCATGAGTATCAATCTAGGAGGGTACCCAAGGCAAAGTTGCCTTCTCCCTGGGATATGGATCATTCTAACCGTGCAGATGAAGAAAGCTCTCGACCTAAGAAAGCGTGGGGGAAGAATCTTGATGGCTGGATTTCACCGTATGACAAGCACGCAAACCGTATTGAGCACAATACAGAGATGATGCGTATGCTTATGTTCGCAATTGAAGATTTGAATAAAATCAATTGATAAGCTCATTGATAAGGAGTCACCACCACCACCACCGAAGAATTAATTCGTCATTGGTATTGGAATCTCCTTGGCTTCTTCCAAGCTTGGGGAGTGTCGCGATATCACACCTTTATATTTCACCTTTTTACCTTTTAGTAGAGTCATATCATGAGTAGAGGAAATATCATATAGGATGGTTTGCAGTATGCAAGTATCACTCTTTAGTTTGTTATCATTGTATCCTTTGGTTTGAGTTGCCGTAATGGAATATTAATGAGAAGATTCATCATTTACTTGCTACACTTTATTTTAGTTTGCAATTTTTGTTATATGGTTGATCTTGTTATTAGTATTGGTACCAATGTTGGAGCATCAAGTTAATCTAGTTAGTTTTGGAAAACTTAGCATTGGTCAGTACAACAATACGACGAGACTTAAGTAGAAAAGAGGGAGTTGCATGTAGATATATTATTCCATGATCTTTCTTTCTTGTTAGCTCATAAGCTTAGTATTCTCAAGTAATATTGTTTGTACCTCCAAGGAAAATTGCATGATTGGTTTTATCATATGTATATTTATTTGTTTTCCCTCAACTTTTATGCTTGCTACCCAGCCTTGCTAGCAAAAAACCTGTACTCAGAGGGAATGCTCCTCGTGCATCCAAAACTTAAGCCCCAAAACCTTGCCATTTGTGTCCACCATACCTACCTATATGTGGTATTTAACCTCCACTTGATACGTGATAAACGTATCCTTAATTTCTGATCTTCCATGTTGTTTTCATGTTGTTTCCCACATGTTTTCTTTACACTTTATGTCATTTTTATCGATTTTCCGGACTAACATATTGACAAGATGCCACAGAGCCATTTCTATGTTTTCTGCTGTTTTTAGTTTCAGAAAAGTTGTTCTGGAAATATTCTCGGAATTGGAAAATTCGAAGTCCGGAGGTCCCAGAATTCCCGAAGGTTCCACGGAATCCTGAAGAGACCCGGATGGGGGCCAGAGGGGACCCACACCATAGGGTGTCGCGCGCCCGTGGCCGTGCCATGGGGTGGTGTGGGGCCCCTAGGCCTCCACCGCCTTTTCCCTTTCGCCTATTTATACCCGCCGAGGCGTAAACCCTAAAGATATACCACTTGGTCCCGAAAAACACCCGAGGCTGCCGTCATCGTCATCCCGAGATCGGGAGGGGTCTGGAGCTCTCCCCGGCACCCTGCCGGGAGGGGAATTCATCACCGGAGGGGTCAACACCACCATGCCCTCCCCCGAAGTGATGCGTGAGAAGTTCATCCCTGGACTACGGGTCCATAGAAGTAGCTACATGGTTGTTCTCTCCACTTTGTACCTCATGTTTAGATCTCGTGAGCTGCCTCACATGATCGGGATCATCTTTATGTAATGCTACATGTTGGTGTTTGCCGGGATCTGATGAATGTTGAATGTTATGTATTCTGATTATCAACCTACCATTTTATCTTCATGCTTACGTTATTTATGATCTTGCATGCTATCCGTTACTAGTAGATGCTCTGGCCAAGTAGATGCTAGTAACTCTAAGAGGGAGTATTTATGCTCGATAGTGGGTTCATGCCTCTTTTGCATCTGTGCTCGAGTGACAGAAACGTGACAGATGGAGGATGTGATGTTGCCATTAGGGAGAAAACAATGGTGTTTACCTAGTTTACATTGTTTACATTAAATACTTTGCTTACTGCGATAATATGTTGCTAGCAACTTAATACCCAACTTTTGTTCGGATGATATTCGGAGGGTGGATTATTAGACATAGATGCAGTTGGATGACTGTCTATGTATTTTGTTGTAATGCCCGCATGAATCACATAGTAATCTTTATGTCTGACATATGCACTACAGTGCAACCTTCATTTCTGTCAATTGCCCAGCTGTAATTTGTTCACCACGCATGTTATTTATCTTTCACGGAGAGACACCACTAGTGAACTGTGGACCCCGGTCTTTTTTCCTCATGCTGATAAAACACCTACTGCTTTCATACTGTTACTACTGCTTTCATACTGTTTTCCTACTGTTTTTCACACCATTTGTTTAACCTCTTTGTGTTCAGCAAAACCGGTGAGATTGACAACCTCACTACTTCGTTGGGGCAAAGTGATTTAATTGTGTTGTGTAGGTTCCACGTTGCTGCTGAACTGGTAGTGTGCCCTGCCGCCTCAGCTGCATCAACCTTCAGAGATTGCTTGTCCTCCTACAGGTCGATTCAACCTTGGTTTCTTTTCCGAGGGAAAACTTGCTGCTGTACTCTTCACAACCTTTCTCTTGGGGTTTACCAACGAAAACAATCAGTCTCCTATCACCACTCCAAGTAAATTGCTTGTGTGCTACCTTTAAAACCTTCAAAATTACACCTGTTTTGTGCCCTCGTTTTAGCTCATGAGGACGCAAATAGAGAATCTTTATATCACTTGTTGATTGGACTTTACACACCTGTACTAGTGGCTTCATCCGCTTATCCAAATGATAGAAGACCTGGCAGCGGGGTTCCCAGCCCCAAACATCCTAATACAAATTCTCTTCACTATTTTTGCCCCTGATTTACCAGTTAAAGCATACTTGTGTAAACAAAAGAGAAAGAGGGATGACCTTCTATACTAGTTGCGTCCTTCAACGGGAGTCGCTCTTGTTTAGTCTAGTTGGCTTGTGACGTACTGTTTTTCTAGCTTTGCGTTTTTCGATTTGAGCAACGTAAGTGCCCCAAAAAAATCATCTTTACAGACTGTTCTGGTTTTGACAGATTCTGCCATTTTTCTTGCATTTGCTCTTTTGCGATGTAAAGTCGATTTCTTTTCTTCACGAAACATCAGTGGCTGTAGCTAATGTTTAAAAGTATCAATAGCACTTGTGCCCTTACATAACCAATGGATTTTTGATTGTTGCACTAACCCTCTAATGCGAATTACTCTTTGAGTCTGGTGTGAAGGAAGTTTTCAAGGGTCAAGAGAAGAGGGTGATATATGTGATCAAGAAGAGTGCAAGGTCCAAGCTTGGGGATGCCCCCGTGGTTCATCCAAGAATATTTTAAGAAGACTCAAGCATCTAAGCTTGGGGATGCCCAAGGCATCCCCTTCTTCATGAACAATCTATCAGGTCACTCCTAGTGAAACTATATTTTTATTCGGTCACATCATATGAAGTTTACTTGGAGCGTCTGTTTGTTTTTCTTTTGTTTTATTTTGGTTTCCTTTGTTTTCTTTTGTTTTCCTTGCTGCAATAATATAGTTGGACCCTAGCATTCCTTGTTTGGGAGAGAGACCGCTTTTTTGTTTGAATACTCGCTATGCTAGTATTCTTAGTTTTTCTTCTAGCTGCTGCAAAATTTCCTGTTTAGCTCTTGTTTTCATTGCATCTATTGTTCAGAGCTCTTATTTTTAGTAGTTTTATGTGAGTACTCTCATGTTTGCTTGCTTTAGCATTTAGATAGTTTTTGTTAAAGCATGTTCTGTATGGTGCTTGTTGGGAAAAGAAACTGCTGCTTGAGGTAGAATTTATAATGGTGCAAGTAGAATCTTGTATAGACTGTGGCTAGACTTTTTTATATCATGCCAGATGTTATTTTAATTCTAAAGCCTTGTGGTTATTTAGTAGCATGATTATCCTCAAATAGCTGAGAGTTTTTAATGTGCCATTGAAACAATCATGAGTTGTTCTTGTCATATTGTAGCATAAATTTGTGGTGTTCTCCTTTGAATGTTTTATTTGGTTGACTTGGCGCATGCTCACACCATGTTTATTACTATGAAGCAGTCACTTATAGCCTCTATGATCATTTAGTTTTTGAACTTTTGATACCACTTATTCTTTGATTAATGATGTTTATGTCGCTATGCATGATTATGGCTCTTATGCTCTCTTGATTTGTCGCTCCCAGTCTTTTGCTAGCCTCCACCTGTACTGAGTATGAGCTCTACCCGTGCATCCAACTCCCAAAATCCAAAGTTTTCCCATTGTGTCCACCATACCTACCTATATGTGGTATTTAACCACCACTCCAAAGTAAATTTCTTATGCGTTACCTTTAAAACTTTCAAAATTACTCCTGTTTTGTGCTCCTGTTTTAGCTCATGAGGACGTAAATAGAGAATATTTTTCTCACTTGTTGATTGGACTTTCACACTCTGGACTAGTGGCTTCATCGGCTTATCCAAATGATAGAAGAGCTGGCAGCGGGGTTCCCAGCTCCAAAAATAATAATACAAATTCTCTTCACTATTTTTCCCCTAATTTACCAGTCAAAGCATAATTGTGTAAACAAAAGAGAAAGAGGGATGACCTTCTATACCAGTTGCGTCCTTCAATGGGAGACGCTCTTTTGAAGTCTAGTTGGCTTGTGACGTACTCTATTTTTTGTTTGCCATTCGTTGACATAAACATACACCACTCTCAAAATTGTTTTCAATTACTCTCTTTATCAAATGAAAAGCTCTAGCACATGAGTGATCATTTCTTCCCTATGCGAAGGGCCTATCTTTTATATTTATATTGAGTCAGTAAACCTACTCCTTTCTGTCTTAAGCAAGCAAATAAGTTGTTGTGATCCATCCATCTATATGTTGATTTACTCAATCATGTCCTTTATTCTTCCTTGTTTAGTACAAATGCTTTTATCTGTTTGAATACCACTTTGAAAGTTACCAATGACCGCAAAGAGAATTTTATAATTGAGCATGATAAACTCTGCAATATAAGCTCTAGTATAAAGACTCTAATCGAAAGATAAGCATACTTTTAATTGTTCTCTGACCAAGAACAAAGTTTGCCTTCACCAATTATGATTTTCTTTTGCACCTTTATTGTGATTTCCTCTACTTGTTTCAAGTTTGATTATATGAGAGGAAGTTGCTGTCTAAAATGACTTGTGGTTTGATAGATGTGATGCTTCTTGTCCGTATTTTATTTATCGACATCTCACTCCATAAACATGTGGTCATGTTTACTGAGTTCAGTTTCTCTTGGGAACAAGCGAGGTATAAGCTTGGGGGAGTTGATACGTCCATTTTGCATCACCACCAGCACCATCACCCTCTTCATCCACCTTCATCCCGCTGTAACAATTAGGGGTATTTATCGTTGTTATCCACTAGATCTCTCTCCTGGTGTGTATTACTTGTTAGTTGTTGATGTTTGTAAGATTTATCGGTGTTTACACTTTATGACCAGATTGTTATTATCCATTATATCGCCTCTGATTATGATCCATATGATGTCCTGTGAGTAGTTTGTTTAGTTCTTGAGGACATGGGAGAAGTCATGATGTTAGTAGTGGAATTATGTTGAAGTAATATCTAATGGTTTGGTATTTAAGTTGTGGTGTTATTCTTCTAGTGGTGTCATGTGAACGTCGACTACATGATACTTCACCTTTATGGACCTAGGAGGATGCATTGTGTATTTGGCTACTAATTGTGGGGTTGCCGAAGTGACAAAAACCTAAACCCCCGTTAGAAAACCAATGCACGAGGGAGTGTAGGATCCCGGAGTTCTATGGCCGTGATTAGATTTATCTTAATTACTTTTTTTGTATTTGTGGATGCTTACAAGGGGTATAATCACAAGTATGTATTAGTCATAATTGGGAGGTGCATTAGCATAGGTTCACCCACACAACACTTAACGAACGGATAAATATTAATCAACCATATGAAGCAAAAACACTTGACGAAATTCTCATGTGTCCTCGAGAATGTTTGGTAATCATAAGTAGAACAACCGGCTTGTCCTTTGCTCTCAAAAGGATTAGGCCACTCGCTGCAATTATATTTACTGTCTTTTATTTACTCGCACTTTATTTATCTGCTATATCAAAAACCACCAAAAACTCATTTGCTAGTGTTTACAGTGAATCCTCTATCCAAGCTGCTTGTGAACACCTTCTGCTCCTCGTTGGGTTCGACACTCTTATTTATCGAAAGTACTACGATACACCCGCTATACTTGTGGGTCATCATCGGTAAAATAGAAAATCTATCTAGATCATACCTTTGCCTTGAGAATTCCACTTGAGCTACATGATGACGATCTTGACTCTCTCAAGTTGGATTCCTTTTCTTCATCGTGCTTCCTAGCACATGCTCGCTTGATGAATACTTGCAAATTGCTCCCCATGCACTACTATGGGAGAGACTCATTTTTTTGGAAACTCTTCATGTGGCCACTATATTCAAATGGGTGGCAAGCATCAAGCATAGGATTTCTTCGAGACTCTTCTCTTGAGTTTCCACTTGAAGCTTGATGACGAAGACCACTTGACGTCATCTACCATGGGCTAAATGAAATCTTCCTTTTAATGCATGTCCATGAAAAGATACCTAACCACACATAGAAATGCATCACACACATATCATGGGTTTGTTCGCAAAGCTATATGGACAATTGCTTACCATACCTCGAGATACATAATCCCACTTGGTACATCTTTTATCTTTGTCTGTTGATTACAAGTTTGATGAACCTTATATTTTTTTTCTTATTTCTTCATTTGATGATATCTTGAAGATAATCATGAAAGACCATCTAATATTTTTCTTCCAAACATAATTGCAATATGCTCAACTCTATACATAAACATTCTTCATACACATCCTTCATATAACAATAGTCATCATGTAGCCTTCTAGAGTCCAACACATGAACTCTACTATTTTCTCATGGACAAGATCTATAAGGATATCTCGATGCAAACTTTACTCCATAAGGATTGTCATTAATTACCAAGACCAGACACTGGGGCACCAAGCACTTTCAGCAGGGCAGCCTCGTCCGCACAGACGGGTACTCAGCTTCGATGTGCCTCGACGGGTCGCTGAACTCGCGCACCAACGTGGTCCATCGCGCGGGCAACGTGAGGATAGTGCTTGCCACCGGTGGTTCGACAGCGACATCGACCGGATGGTGCTTGCTTCCTGGACTTCGCGGCCAAAGCCGCTCGCGTCCTGCGACCAACTAGGGTCGCATGCAATGTCGATGTTCCGCCTGACCATGTTGCCCTCCTTCTCAGTATGATAGTGCTTGTGGAGGGCGTCTCGGTGCGGTAGAAGAAGACATAATGCACGGAAAAAAGAAGAGTGGAAAAGTCTAACTCGCCTACGTGGCTATTTCCGTTGACCAGTCAACACTGCCAGATGGGCCACACCCGTTATTATTGCTATCAAAATGCGTTGAGATGCGAATTGATTTAATTTGTTTCGTTTCATCTCACTACCTGTAGATTTTAGCAAAAAAATTAACAAGATCGGTATTGACCCGTGATGTGTGTGTAGTCCTGTGTTTTATTTTTACCTTTTTAAGCTAAGTTCTGTGTAATTTACTCAAGAATCTCAACGTGTTAGGAGGCCTTTGATGGGCTCAAAAGCTTTCTCTATTCGGCCCAGACACTGCTAGGCCGCGTTGTTAGAACCGATCCTGGAGTGGTTCAGCTATGTGATCTGGAACGAAATGATCCACTTGACTTCTTTTTTCGAAAGTACTGTATGATACACTGAACTTAGTTTCATTGTCTGTATGTTGTTCTCCCTAAAAATGATGTTCTGTTCATTTTCGCCGCATGGGCAGGGTACCTGTACCTTGATGCAATGCACAGAGTTGGTCGGTGGGCACGTGCAGTTAGTATCTTCTGATTGTACCCCACGCCCGCACACTACTCTTCCAAATACAGATCTCACGTTTTAAACTCGAAGAAACCACGCCGTGCTTCATGGACGCAGCCATGCGCGCCGCAAACACGGGCGGCGACCATCATCGACGCTTCGTCGCCCTGGCGTGTACGGCAGCTTATACAGAATACAAAACAAATACGTACATGTTGCCACTTCCTGGACGATGCTAGTACGTATACATACATACAGGCACGAGCGACGACCACGTGATGTCTCCACCAAGTCCGCACGGCACGTCGGAGAAGCCGGCCAGGTGCAGCGAAGCAGACGAGAGCATCCTCGTCCTGTATGCCTGCTACTACAAGTCGACCCCCAAGAAGGAGAAGAACGTCAAGCTAAAATGTGATTGAAGCAAACATCAATATGTAGCAAGAATAGCCAGTAAGAAATAAAATAAGTATTTTTAATGTATTTCAATTTCTCTTGAAATGTATGACCTATCGCATGAATAGTTAGTCCAAGCATGAATAGAATCCCTTCACCAAGCATGAATAGAATCCCTTCACTAATCGATGGAAGCGAAACCCGTTCTTTAATTCAATACCTAGATGCATGTGACAGGACCAATAAATTTGAGAGAAAAGCTTAGTTGGTTGCTTACATTCCCGCCTATGCCTACTGCCTTGTGTAGTTTTATTCGTGCATCGAGTTGGCTCAATTTGGATATCTCATGTGCGGATGTGCCTTTGGCGCCTGACTGAGTCCATCAGCAATTTTAAACAATTAATCGTGTCTGGTGGAGTTGGGTACTCAGAACTTGTCAAAGCCTGGGCTAACTATTAGTGAAAGATAGATGTTAGAATGCTTTTTTTCTTTTTTTTCTTTTGGAGCGACTCAAAATTTAAACTTGTTTAGGACAAATACAATAGACCAACTAATCAGGGGGTGTCTTGGACAAAATCTTAGGTACGGTCACATTAGTTTGCCTTCTATACCTGCCAATCCATCGCCGCCGGAGAATACCAAAGGGCTAAGGCCACTTGGTGGATGAAGGTGGCGGGTTCTTGTCACACCCTCCCCTCCCCCCTCCCCCCCCCCCCCCACACACACACACCGCGGGGACCTTCAGCTGAGCTCGACGTGCGGCCATATATGACTTTGCTTTCGGCGGAGCTTGGAAATCGGAGCAGCAACCTTGGAACCATTTTGTGGCAACATGGTTATGGCGGTCCTCGCAGGCAACTAACCGTGGATCAAGGCAGCGATAGCGGCAAGAGGATTGACGATGGTGATACTATCCCTTGCAGCAGCGGTGATTCATGGTACAGCCGCGTATCGATCTGTGGAAGGCAAGATGGGATGTTTTCGCGTAGTGTTGATCTTGCTTACAGCTTTGGGAGGAGCGTATCGATCTGTGGAAGGCAAGACACAAGGGATTGTTTCGGACGGTGTCGACCTTGCCTATAGATTGGGGAGGAGGGCGGTTGCGGCAAGACAACAGACAAGATATTGAAAGGGGAATGATAACCCACAAGTATAGGGGATCGCAACAGTTTTCGAGGGAAGTAAAACCCAAATTTATTGATTCGACACAAGGGGAGCCAAAGAATATTTGGGAGCCTTAACAAGTGAGTTGTCAATTCATCTGCACCTGAAAGTGGACTTGCTTGCAGTGATTTATCAGTAGTAACAGTTTTATAGTACCAGCAGTAGTGAAATAATAGCAGTAGTGAAATGAAAACAGCAACAGTAGTGTTTGGAGTAAACAACGGGATTAAATACTGTAGGCATAGGAATAGATGAACGGGCGTTGCATGGATAAGATAGTTCATATAATAATCAAGACATGAGCATTGCAGATAAATAAGATAAAGCATCCAAACACTAAGTAACCATAGGCATGTGTTTTATAAATAGTCGTACGTGCTCGCAATGAGAACTTGCACAACATCTTTTGTCCTACCAGCCCGTTTTCAGCGGGGCCTCAAGAGAACTACTGGTAATTAAGGTGTTCCTTTTAATAGAACACCGGAGCAAAGCATTAACACTCCGTGAACACATGTGATCCTCACATCACAGCCACCTCCTCGGTTGTCCCAATTTCTGTCACTTCGGGGCCTCGGGTTCCGGACAACAATATGTGTAAACAACTTGCAGGTATGATCAAGAAACAATAATTATCATCGTGATTTAATAACATGTTCAGATCTGCGATCGTGGCACTCGGGCCCAAAGTGACAAGCATTAAGCATAACAAGTTGCAACAATGTCAATAGCACTAATAGAGGATACTAGGCACTATGCCCTAACAATCACGACATTATTACATGAACAATCTCATCCAATCCCAACCATCCCCTTAAGCCTACAGCGGGGGAATTACTCACACATGGATGGAAAAAACATGGATGGTCGATGGAGAGGCGTTGGTGATGACGATGGTGATGATCTCCTCCAGTTCCCTTTCCCGACAGGGTGCCAGAACGGAGTTTCTGAACCCTGAAAAAGGATTCGCGATGGCGGCGGAGCTACGGACTTCTTTCTGGAAAACGATCGAACCCCCTCGGGTGTTTAGGTTTCAGGGCATATGTAGTCGAAAGGGGAGTCCGATGGGGGGCTCGAGGTGGGCTCACCATGCCCAGGTGCGGGCCCACCTTGGCCACGCCTGGGGGTGGTGAGGGCACCCCCTTGCCCCTCTCCGACTCATCTTCTGGCTCCGGGAGTCTTCGGGTAAAATATGGACTTTTCCTTCGTTTCCGGGTATTTTCCTAAAAGTTGATTTTCTGCGCAAAAACGAGACACCAAAGTAATTCTGTTGAAAACAGCATTAGTCCGTGTTAGCTGCATTCAAAACACACAAGTTTAGAGGGAAAACATCAGCAAAGTGTTCGGAAAAGTAGATACATTTTTTACCTATCAACTCCCCCAAGCTAAGTTTATTGCTTGTCCTCTAGCAATTCAGTTAACAACTGAGTGCGATAAAAGAACTTTTACGAACACATTTGCTTCATATGATGTAAATATACTCACTATATGTTCAAATACTTAAATATGCTCATGATAAGATACATGCAAGATATTGACACTTAATAGCTATGCAAACCATGAAGAGATAACAACATATTAATAATAAACAACATGAAGCATAACTATTTTCAAGATTTTAATATTCATAATAGGATCTGATAAAGTGGTATCTAGTTTGCCCTTATGTGTGGGGGAAAACATAAATGCTAGGGCACCTCTGAAGTTCAAGGGAAGACTAGAAGTAAAGATATCAAAAGATGCAAGTATCAAGATTATATCACAATCAACCGTGCTTTGGGACAAACACATCACACTAAGAATGACAATTATGCTCTCAAGAAGGTGCTCAAAGAATATGGTGGAGACTCTCCCTATAAGTAAAGGATTGGCCCTTCACAGAGGGAAGCAGGGATTCACATGCGCTAGAGCTTTTCATTTTTCATGAAACAGAAGTAATTTTTTTTTTGAGAGGTGGTTGTTCATGTCAACAAATGGCAATAGAGTGCTTGCTATCTTCCATACTAAACAAGTGAGAGCAGTTCCGAATTAGGCAATTATATCATGCACATATATATAGCTTGACACTACCCCTAACCTTTGCTTTCACAAACCATGGCTAATTGAATCCTCGGGTGCCTGCCAACTTTCACATACCATGGGGGAGTGCATATTTTTCATTATTTTTCTATTATAGTGGTCTAACCAGCTCTTTGCAATATTAATGACGAATAGATGAAGCATGCAAGTCAGGTGGGTACTTAATTTAGCATGGAAGATAACAAACACAATACTACTTCCTCATGAGCTAAAACAGTGTCACAAAACGAGAAGTACTTTGAAGGTTTTAAAGGTAGCACATGCAAATTTACTTGGAATGCCAGGAAATACCATGCATAGGAATTTATAGTGGACTTTATGGAATAACTTGGTTTTCATGGATTTGGAGGCACGAGTAGAGCTCATACTCAGTGCAAGTGAAGGCTAGCAATAGATTGGGAAGCGACAATCAAGAGAGCAATAATTACCATAATCATGTTTGTGGCAAACTAAAATTAACTGAGTCATAAAATTGATACTAGACCTCTGAGGCAAAATAAATCATCGAGGCTTATTGACTTTTTGTTTTCATTCTTAGCATGCGTGAGCATGTGCCAAGTCGATTCAAATGAAACAGGCAGAGAAGGCTACCACAATGTCATACCCTTCTACGAATAGAACAACGCGGACAAATATTTATACGACATGTCATTTACTATTAATAAATTGGAATAAAACATGAGAGAGCACGAACTATTAAGAAGCCATTAAATCACATATATCTTATATGAATAAACTAAGCCACAACTTGAATTGTCATAGATCATCATTATTGCTCTTCACTTGTGGCTCGAATAATATATAATGAAAACCAAGCTCCAATGGAGTCACGGACGCCTGTTGAACTCTGCAGCAAACTTTACAAAACAGAAGAAGAACAACAAATATTTTTGGGTTTTTCAAATTAAAACAAGAACAAAAGAAAACGAGCAAACAAAGCAAAATATTTTTGGGTTTTTGAATTAAAAACTGCAATTAAAAGATAAAGCAAGCCAACTAAAGAAACAAATAGAGACAAACAATAGATTTTTTTTGGTCTTTTTGTGTTTTGGAAAGCGAAAACAAAACAACGATAACAAAAAGGGAGAAGAGAGAAACAGAAAATATGAATGTACAAAGAACCGACTGAATACGATATATATATGAGTGTGTGATGTCGGTATACCTCCCCCCAAGCTTAGGATTTTGGCCTATGTGGGGCTCAATTCCAGCCCCGCCATGAAGTGACGTCTCCAAAGTGTGACGATGAGGGGCCTCCTCCCTGGTACGAGCTCGATGTGCCTGGATAATGCGCGGTGTAGTTCTCATGGGGTGCCTCGTCGCCCTCCTGCTCCTCGGGGTCGTGCTGCTCGTGGAAACCATAAAACTACAGCTGCTTGTCCATCTCCTCCTTGGTGTGAGACCATAATCCCCTGTAAATACTGAACAAACCAAGTTGTGGCATGGGGATTGCCCTCTCATCCCCGTCCGCGAAAAACATCCTATAAATTAATTTTCCCTGGCGTGAATCAGAAGTAACAAAATGATGCAGTTTCATGGCAGCAAGGTCAAGCCTCTAACGGGTAATATCACATCATTAGGACTAACAGCAAGACCTAAATCAGCTACAATACGTGAAACAATAATGCCTCCATAAATAGGTCCCCTGGCCGCTAAACGACGTGCAATAATAACACCAAGATGGTAATTAGTAACACCATCAAGAGCAGCAGCTAGGAAAGCTAGATGGTAGTGAGAAATGTTGCTAGTGTTTTCTCTTCCTAGAACACTAGTAGCAAGATAATAGGCAAATAACGAATAGCTGGGAGTTGTATGTTTCTTATCTTGCCCCGCTGAGCTAGGCGGTCATCGCCGTTGCTTATTGCCCGGTAGAGTTCCAGCAAATCTCCAGGGCGATCTGAAATCTTCTTTGTTGTCCCAAACGAAGGAACACCTATTATCCTGCAAAATTCTGTCAGTGGCAAAGTATAGCCCTTATCATAAATCTTAAACGAAACAGTTGGCCCATAGGAACGATTTTGGAGCTCAAAACTTTCAACGAAAGTCTTTGTGAGGATAGCGTATTGAGCATGCTCCTCCTACATATAACTAGTTAAGCCAACATTGTTAACAAGAAACTTGAAATCAATTAGAATCCCCGCTTCCTGCAAAAATTCATAGCATGGAAAAGTGGATGGATTAGCATCTCCATCATCCCTCTCCCCAATATCAGAGGCAAGAAGATTTTCGTTATATGATGGTCTTTCTCTCGCAGCAGATCTTGAGGGCCTAGATGCCCTTGGTGCATCACTTACAAACATCTCTCCAAAGGTATGGTTCTTCATCCTCCTACTCTGAAATTTTTAACAAATATCACAACAAAATTATTTGGAGCAACCATATGATAGCAACTACTATAGGGACTTGTATGAGTACTAAACATGCATCAAAACTAACTTAATAAAGCATCAAACAAGCATGCAAGATCACATAACTTGTCACCTACGGCAGCAAAATACGCAAGTAATACTCCATAAACAAAATTCTATTTGGATCATCGGAGGAGTCACATACCGGAGAACAACTGCCCCAAATCTCAGCAGAAAAGATGAGCTAAGTAAGAAGATTGAAAATCGCGAGGAAGAATATCAAGAACTCGAGTTTGGATGAACTGGGTGAGTTTCTACTAGAAAGAGGAAGGTGTGGTAGGTGGGAGAGCAATTGGGGGGCCAGGAGGCCCCCTCACATAGGCAGGCGCGCCCCAGGGGCAGGCCGCGCCTGGCCATGGTGAGCTGGCCTGGGTGCCCCAGGTGGCTTTCTGCCCCTTTTTACGCAAAAACTTCGAATATAAAATTTTCCGGATTTTTCGAGAAACTTTAATTTTCGGATTTTCCAGAATTTTAATTAATAATAATATCGGTGGAAAACGAAGATGGAATGATGGAAAATGTCAGAAAAACCAAACCTACAGTAGTTCTGAGACACTCTACTAAACATATTCCCACTAAAAACGGAAGGAAACATATGGCAAACGTGATTGGGGATAGCGAAAACGTGAGTAGACGATGGAAAACGAGGTGAAAACGTGCGTGGGCATGAGTGAATATGGTGAAAACAATATGAAAACATGATATAGTTTATGGAAGCACAGCGAAAACGAGCATATGAATAAGAAAACGTAACGAGCACGTAGTGATAACATTGTTTCCTTCATTTAAAATCACTTTGTTAACAAGGTTGATCAGGTCTTGCTACCAAAATAATTTTACATGAAGTAAAACTTTGTTTCACACTAAATATTTATGTTACCTCAACCTTGATTGATATAGTCCCAACCATGACGGTCTCATATTCTTTGGATGGCTTTGGAATAGGTTAATAAAATTCTCCAATCTTGATGGTCTCAATATTTTGAATTGAATTTAGACCATATTTCTTATCAATCTTCTTCGGAAAATAAACAGTGTGCTCTTTATCATTAACATTAAAAGTAACTTTACCTTGATTGCAATCAATAACATCCCCTGTAGTATTAAGAAAAGGTCTTCCAAGAATAATATACATATTATCATCTGCAGGCATTTCCAACACAACAAAGTCAGTTAATATGAGACAATTATTAGCAACTTGAATAGGAACATCCTCACATATACCCACAGGAATAGCAGTGGATTTATCAGCCATTTGCAAAGATATATCAGTTGGTATCATTTTTTGTAGGAGGAGTCTTTTATAGAGAGTAAAAGGCATGACACTAACTCCAGCTCCCAAATCACACAAAGCAGTTCTAACATAATTATTTTTAATAGAACATGGAATAGTTGGTATACCAGGATCTCCAAGCTTCTTAGGAACCTTGCCATTAAAAGAGTAATTATCAAGCATAGTGGAAATTTCCTCATTAGGAATCTTCCTTTTGTTAGAGACAATATCTTTCATATATTTTGCATAAGGAGGCAATTTAATAGCATCAGTTAAAGGAATTTGCAAGAACACAGGTTTGATCCATTCACAAAACTTGTTGTAATGGTCTTCTTCTTTTGATTTGTGTTTCTTCTTAGGATAAGGTATTGGTTTTTGTACCCAAGGTTCTCTCTCACTACCATGTTTATTAGCAACAAAATCTTCCTTAGTGTACTTTGTATTTTTAGTTTGGTTTTCAGGTTCCTCTTCAATTTCTTCTTTATCAGAAGCATTTTTCTCTTCATTACCACTTTCAGTTTCAACATCAGAGATAGATATACTATTAGGATCTTTAGCAAGTTCAGAGGATTGTATAGCAATTTTATGTTTCTTCTTATTTTTCTTCTTAGTATGAATAACATTGTTATTAGTTTGCTGAGAATCTTGTTCAATTCTTTTAGGATGTCCCTCAGGATATAAAGGATCTTGTGTAGCAATGCCACTTCTAGTTCTTATTTCATAAGCATGTTTTCTTTAGAAGTTAACTAACAAATCTTTTTGCACTTTATCAAGTTGATCAATTTGAGTTTGAACCATGTGAAAGTGTTTAACAAGCATTTTAACATCATTAGAGGTTCTTTCTATAATACCCTGCAAATTATCAATAGCTCTAGAGTTTTCCATTAGGTGATTTTGCACTCTCATATTAAAATTATCTTTCTTAATAACATAATTATCAGATTCATCTAAACATTGATCAGGAGGTTTATTATAGGGAATATCTCTACTATCAAAATGTTGGAGAGAGTGTACCTCAATGGTGGATGAGTGAGGTATTGGCTTACATAATTCTTCTATAGGTGGAAGATTCTTCACATCTTCAGATTTACTACCCCTCTCTTTAAGAGATCTCTTGGCTTCTCTTATCACTTCATCATTTAATTCAATCATTCCCCTCTTCTTGGGTGTTGGTGTTGATGTTGATATTGGAGTAGGGGTCGGCTCAGGCTCAACCATAGTCCAATCATCATGATTTTGGCTGATTTTAGCCATTAATTCCTCAGCTTCATCTGGAGTTCTTTGCCTAAAAACACAACCAGCACAACTATCCAGGTATGTCCTAGATTCAACAGTTAGTCCATTATAGAATATATCAAGAAGTTCATTATTTTCTAGCTTATGCCCAGGTGTATCCCTAACTAAAGAACAAAACCTTGCCCAAGATACATGCAATTTCTCTCCTTCCAATTGCTTGAAATTAAATTTTTTTTGTAAAGCAGCATGTTGAGCACTAGCAGGAAAATATTTCTGAAAGAAACCATTAACCAAACCAATACTACTATCAATAGATCCCGGAGACAAATTATTAAACCAAGTTTTACCTTCATCTTTTAATGAGAAAGGGAATATTTTAGCAACAAAGTAGCTACGTTTCTTAAGATCATCAGAGAATAAACTACTCAAAGAGGAGAGCTCATTCATATGTTTCATAACACTTTCATTTTCAGTACCACAAAAAGGTTCTTTCTCAACAATAGATATATAAGATAAATCAAGAGAGAAATCATAATCCTTATCCCTAATATTAATGGGAGAAGTGGCAAACTTAGCATCATGAGATAATTTATATTTAACAGCACGACTTTCAAGAAGACTTATAACAACATCTCTATCCTTCATAGCATGTATTTCATCAATAAGATCATCATTAAGTTCAATATAGGAATCATCAAAATCATCACTAGGATTCTCTCTAAGCTCAGGTGAAACAACAGGAGTAACTGGATTTTTATCAGGAGTTTCAGTGTTTGCAATATTTTTAGCTTTAGCAATAGTAGCATCTAAGAAAGGACCGAGAGAACCACTCTCATCAAGCACAGTAGAAGCATCATCAAAAGTATCAGAAGTATTTTCAGATTCAGCAGAAGTAGCACGTGTAGCATGTGTATGTGGTTGTGTAAGCAGCTTACTCATAACAGACGGTGAATCAAGAGCAACAGAGGTGTTCATAGTTGTACCTCTTCTTGTAGTGGATGGTAATATAGGAAACTTTCCATCACGAGTCTTACCCATGATGAATGATTGGCAGTAGATAATAGTACTTTTCGGTGAGCTCGCAAATAAAGTTATGCTCCTCGGCAACGGCGCCAGAAAATAATCTTGATAGCCCACAAGTATAGAGGATCGCAACACTCTTCGAGGGAAGTAAAACCCAAATTTATTGATTCGACACAAGGGGAGCCAAAGAATATTTGTGAGCCTTAACAAGTGAGTTGTCAATTCACCCGCACCTGAAAGTGGACTTGCTTGCAGTGGTTTATCAGTACTAACAGTTTTATAGCAGCAGAAGTAGTGAAATAATAGCAACAGTGAAATGAAAACAACAGCAATAGTGTTTAAAGTAAACAGCGGGATTAAATATTGTAGTCATAGGGATAGAAGAATGGGACTTGCATGGATAAGATAGTTCATAAAATGATCAAGACATGGGCATTGGAGATAAATAAGATAAGGTAAACTCTTCTAATCGTGGTCCGATTCCTTCGTTTTCGTCGGACCAATCGAGGGTCGTTGATGGTCCTACATCTCAGGGCTGAGAGAGCCTCAAACAATTACGTTCCCCTGATTTTAGCAAGCCCCACCTCCCCTTAATATCTCCTCCCGGAACGGCTCTCCCCGACGAATCAACACATTAGACGCCACTGCTCACCCGAACCACCGCGACGTCGAGCTTTCCTCCCCTAGTCTGCCGCTCCTTGAACCTGCAGCGAGACACCAAGCTTCCATTCCCCCGGCGTCCTCCATCTCTCCCACCATGATTTTGTCCCAGTTCGATAAAGTGTGTCGCTGCTGCACACAAACTAGGTGTTACTTGGCGTTGTCACCGGCCCCCGTCTAGTTTGACCCGTGGGATCATCAGAAGGTCAGGAGGATTGTCACTGCGTAACCGACCTTGCCGGAGTAAAACCAGCTTTCCGATGGAAGGTCTTTGCTGGAACCAACTTGCCGGCGGCAGGAGCCACATCAGCAATCAATCGGTGGCCCCCTTCCACCTCACGGGAGCGGCTCTATCTCCATCTCGCTTTCGCACTTCTGCTGTTGTCCTAGATACACAGAGGAAACCGAGAGGAGCGGCCAAACATATGTAGACTCCGCAGGCCGTCGACGGCGTCAACACCACTGCTCGTTTGCACACCTCTTTTGCAGCTGGATAGCAGGGGCGATGGCTAGACCGAAGCGAACATGATGGATTCTTCCTTAGTTCTGATTTTTGGCTGCTTCTTATCTTGTATACTAATGCATCATGCCTACGCGTTGCATGCTTCTGAGACCAGTTTCACTTCAATTTCCGGAGGTGCCATGGAAATATTTAAAGAAAATTTCTTGACATGGAAGCAAACCCGTGAACCAAGTAAACAAAATAATAATGTAATCGTATATGATTGTTCGAAGCAAACTTTGATTTGATTCTAGTTGAATAAAAGATTGGATACCAAATTTTGTTATTTGGCCTGAAAAATAACTTAGCTGATAATAATAAAAGACCAAGTTTGGAAGACTAGTTTCCTAGTGTGGAGAAATGCTTCTATCATAGATAAGTATATGCTTCGCGTGTTAATAATGTGCATCACAGTTAGCAGAAGAAAATTATAGTATAAAGACGTGCTTCTCAGAAGCAATTATAAGGAAGCAGTCTTCACAAAAGCATTAACAATGAACTGAAGGAAATAGACGTGCTTACCGGAAGCAATCACAAGGAAGCAGCCTTCTCAGAAGCAATTACAATAAACTAAAGGAAGCAGACGTGCTTCTCGGAAGCAATCAAAAGGAAGCAGTATAGATGGATCAATATTCGGCGTAACTATCGCCGAAGAATAGCAAACTGAGGCGTGTTTCATGGAGGCAGTTAAGAGAATTCATATCTGTACCGCTATAGGTGGAAACAAACCTGCTGACGCGGCGGACCTATGCCATATCGTACGGTGAGCGTACTTCTAATCCTATGGCACCCAACCGGTCCGATGGAAATAAAAAATCCGGCGTCCGATGCCTAGTGCTGCCCATAAGATAAACCATCCAAGCACTAAGTAACCATAGGCATGTGTTCCGTAAATAGTCGTACGTGCTCGCAATGAGAACTTGCACAACATCTTTTGTCCTACCAGACCGTTTTCAGCGGGGCCTCAAGGGAACTACTGGTAATTAAGGTGTTCCTTTTAATAGAACACCGGAGCAAAGCATTACCACTCCGTGAACACATGTGATCCTCACATCACAGCCATCCCCTCCGGTTGTCCCAATTTCTGTCATTTCGGGGCCTCGGGTTCCAGACAACGATATGTGTAAACAACTTGCAGGTATGATCAAGAAACAATAATTATCATCGTGATTCAATAAAATGTTCAGATTTGAGATCATGGCACTCGGGCCCAAAGTGACAAGCATTAAGCATTACAAGTTGCAACAATGTCAATAGCACTAATAGAGGATACTAGGCACTATGCCCTAACAATCACGACATTATTACATGAACAATCTCATCCAATCCCTACCATCCCCTTCAGCCTACAGCGGGGGAATTACTCACACATGGATGGGGAAACATGGATGGTCGATGGAGAGGCGTTGATGATGACGATGGCGATGATCTTCTCCAATTCCCCGTCCCGGCAGAGTCCCAGAACGGAGTTTCTGAACCCCAAAAAAGGATTCGTGATGGCAGCGGAGCTACTGACTTCTTTCGGGAAAACGATCGAACCCCCTCGGGTTTTTAGGTTTCGGGGCATATGTAGTCGAAAGGGGAGCCCGAGGGGGTGCCCGAGGTGGGCTCACCATGCCCAGGCGCGGGCCCACCTTGGCCGCGTCTGGGGTGGTGAGGGCACCCACTTGCCCCTCTCCGACTCATCTTCTGGCTTCGGGAGTCTTCGGGTAAAATATGGATTTTCCCTTCGTTTCCGGGTATTTTCTTAAAAGTTGATTTTCTGCGCAAAAACAAGACACAAAAATAATTCTGCAGAAAACATCATTAGTCCGTGTTAATTGCATTCAAAACACACAAGTTTAGAGGGAAAACATCAGCAAAGTGTTCAAAAAAGTAGATACATTTTTGACGTATCAGGGAACACCTTTTCAAGCCCATCCTCCGTCGATGGTCTGTTGGAGGCATGCCACTCTTGTCGTCACGTGTCAACGAGCTCATACATGCACGATTATTGGTCATTTCACTTGATCGCATAAAATCTGTGCATGTGAGGATTTGTTGGAAGGCCAACATTCAGTTGTGGCGATCCTTGATGACGCTTTGATATGTCATATACCACGGATCTCGTGTGCGAAGCTTGTGCATATTCGTTGCTGAGTGGTATCTGAAATGGCGTATATCCGCATGAGTATGGGTTAAGCGGTTTCAAACTAGAAAGAATGGAGGTGGTGGTCGCCATTTGATCGGGTAGCAATTCCAAGAAGGATAGAGTCCCTTGGCCACTAAAATAATACAAGCCTCAAAATTGTGGTTAGTTATTAAATTTACAGTTTTGTTTGTGTGCATCTGACACCTTAGGTTGCCTTCCGTTTTTATCAAACTTAATCACAATGTTTTCTTTACACTTGGATATTTGTATTTGTGCGCAGTGTGAATCTTGTCATCTAGAGGCCGAGTGTAATCTTGAGCGGTCTTTCGAAAAAAGAGTGTAATCCTGAGCCCTAGATCCTAGATGGTACCGAATTTCAGTGTATAATCCCGAGGCCCGATGGAGCGAGCTCACTTTGCCCCTCACTCCCACGTTGAGAGTTGAATCTCGTGCGCTGCTTCCGCCCCCTTCCCTTTCTTCTTTCCGGCGGCGTCACTGTTCGGCGGGAGGATGGGATAGGAGGACGGCTCTTCTTATATATAGCAGGTCTAGGTCGCCGCTCGCCCTATTTAGGGTTAGGTTTCGAGCTGTATCCCAGTTTGGCGCTATGACGGTGGAGCCTTAGTTGCCAACGCCAACGAGAGGCATTTGGTAGCTTGGGGTGGTGTTCGCCTTGCTCGTGGTGCTCGAGTGGGTGCTTCTGTTGGCGGACGGCGGCGCAACCTTTCACTCAACAGAGAATAAGATTGATCTGGATACTGAATTGCATATTTGAAGGCTTTCTTCACTGCCTTTGCCGCATCGGAGGGAACGACGGGTGTAGGTGGTTTCTTTATTGATCCACGGGTCTCCAAAGCAAGCGGGGGTGGGGGGGGGGGTTGTGTGCCGTGTCGTCATGCAGATCTTCGGTAGCAGTCTGTGTCTCATGCTGCTTCGCTGACGACGCGACACCTAGGAGTGCTCTCTCGGCAACTTCTTCGTCGTAGACTATTTTGGCTGAAGGAGGGCAACCACTCCCCCTGGTGGTTGGCATCAGAAGGTTGGCGCAAGGATGTCTACTACCTCCTCGTGTGGAGGCTCTACTATCTGGTGTGATTTGCTCCCGCCCCGGTAACCCAAGTGGATTTATCCCCGGCGCCGGCGAGGTTGGTCATGGCGGATCCGGCGGCGAGCTCTGTGGAGCAGAGCAGGACCTGATCGCTTTTTGCACTTTAGATCTGATATCCTCTATGCAAAATCAAAGGTCTTGTTTGTAATTTTCATCTTTTCGGAGTCCGTTATGTAAGTTTTGACTCCATCTCTCAAAGTCAAAGAAAGCTCTAGGAGCTTCGGGCCGTTCCCTGTTCAAAGAAAAATATCCGAGGCCCGGGCACATGGGAACCCAACCTCGTACTCATGAAATGAACTCTCATCAACGATAGGAATAGGGATGGCAATGGGGCGGGTTTGGACGGGTTGATCTAATCCAAATCCATGCCCATATCCACGAGTTTGTTTGTTTCCCACCCATGAAAGTATCCATGGGCCATGGAAGCTACCCATGCCCATATCCATTGGATATCCAACTATCCATGGATATCTACATCCATGAAGTAATCAAAACACCGTCCATAACAATGTGGACATGGAAATATCGAAGATCAAAATAAAAGTTCAAATAACACAATAAACAATACAAATATTAAGTTTGAGATACACCCTAGTCATGATGGACAGGACATAATATGATCAATACTTAATGGTTGATATGAATTTGCAAATTTACAATAATAAGACGATATAATATGAGCAGTACATGTGGGCCATGCTTTTTAGATGGATATCCACCGGGTATCCATGGAGATAGTTTCGGATCCGTGGCCAACCCGTAAGTTCATGGATATCCACCCGTGAAAATCCATGGGTAGAAGATGTCCTCCAAATCCTTACCCGATGGTTTGGATATCCGTGGATATCCGGATCCGTGGATAATATTGTCATCCCTAGATAGGAATTATGAAAAGAAATGGCAATTTAATGGAGAAAGAGCTACGAAATTGGTATTTACACTTACTCTCTACACGTATTTACGTACGTCAGTCTGGCGACCAGAACGAACTGTCGAAACGCACTCTCTGTACATGGTCGTCATGGATAACCATTCAACGACATGAAAATACACACACACGAAATGACGAGAATATGGAGACGAGAAACGCGGTTGAAAATGGTAACTTGTGCTTCGCAGATAGCTCGGCGAAGCACCCACATCTGTCACGAGATGCATGGAGCTGACGACTCGCCGGCCTCAGGGATGCTCTGCAGGGCGGGCCTCCAGTGCGCCTCCCTGTGCTCGTCATGGTGGTGCACCTCCCCGGAGTTCATGATATCCGCCAGCAGCTGCTGGTTCTTGCCGCTGCCGCGGGGCGCCTTCCTCTCCATGAGCTCGTGCAGCTGCCTCTTGGTGATCCTGATCGTCACCTCCGACGACATGTGCTCCTCCTCCGACGCACGGTGGTGGTGGTGGTAGTGGTGATCGTCCTCGGACGATGACGACGCCTCCTCCCAGTCCCACTCGCCGTCGTCGGCCCACGACTCCCCGTCGTGCCGCGACGGCGCCGCGCAGTTCCCCATGGGAAGATTTTGCCGCGACTCGCTATCGACTGCCTTTCTCCTCTCCTTCGCTAGCGATCGAGCTCGACCTAGCTTCCTTACTTCGATCGGATCCCTCGGTGGGTTGAGAAATATTGAGGTCGATGGGAATGTAATGTAACCAAAGATGACTTCCGGTGTGTATTTATAGTTGGAGGTTGGGTGGGAACCGCCGGCTGATTCTGCACACGCGCGAATTAGCCATTCGTCCATCACGTGATGTCATGTCACGGAGGGAGGCGAATTCCGGGTCCGACGTGGCGTCCCGGCCTTGAACCTGGTCAGAGGATCTCATCCTCCGTCGGCCAGGCTCCCGAACCTCTTGGCGGTCGGCGCTGCTGCGGTAAGCAAAGCGAGTAAAATTATCTCCTTTTTTTCCCTCTTTCGGGCAACCGGGTCTCGAGGCGCGGGAGTAGGGGACGCGCAGGATGGTTGAGCTGGTCTTGGGCCGGCCTGGCGTGTGAATGGGCTCTGGATCGAATCTCGACCAGCTTCGAGGGCCACTCCTGCGCGGTTTCGTGTGCGAAGGTTTTTCCGGGTGGAGACTTGCGCTGGGATTATCTCATTATCGTGCTTAATCCGCGGATTAAAGTAAGATTAGGACGAGAGGATAAGGATTCCCTGCTTAGACATTTGTTTACCATGCCTAGCGACGTGTCGTAGTAAAAATGGAGTAGATCAGCTAAAAGTTTTACTGAGCTTATCGACAATCTTTACCTGGCATATTTTACTTTCTCCACCGAGTGTGCCACGCATCTTCCTACGGCGCATGCATCGCCATTGTAGTATTCAGATCAGTTCGAGTCATCGTTCCTGCATAATAAGGCCGAGAAAATTAAGCCTGCACACGTGTTGGTCTGTCTGAAACTGGGCGCTGACAGAATCTCTGTCTGACCTGGGAGGTAGAATTTTCGACTGTCAGGATAATGGTCGTGGTCTGCATCACTTCCACATGTACAGGGAACCCGATATTGTTGATCTGCATCACTTCCACATGGCTTATATGGAATAACTCTCACCATTCGCAGGGGGCAACGATTATCCAGTTTATTATTATCTCGCATATTAGTAGCTGAATGTTTGCAAAACTACAACTTGTATTGACATTTGGACCAAAGGTTATAGTACAGTATTTCCATAGAAGACCCCGCAGCCTTATCTTGACAATTGGAGGTCTATACCCTTAGACGTGAACAATAACAAAGTCTAGGTTGCATTGGCTTCGGACTTCTCATGGGTACCTAGCCCTTTCTTGGCACGCCCCTTGGCTTGACGGGGTTAGTGTTAAGAGTTTAGGCAATTTACAGATTAAATTAATCCAAATATAAATCATGAGCATGACGTAAACATACTAATAATTTACCATGTTCCTGCATACTAGATTGATAGTAGATACATCTACGCAAACTACTAGTATTACAGACATAGAAATAATAAGAACAGAGGTAAACGTGTTATACCCTACGGTCGGCCAGTTGGCAGTAGCCGTAGCAGAGGCGGCAGCGTCTGCAGCAGCGGTGGCGGCCTCAGCAGCAGTGGCGGCAGCAGCAGCTCGTTCGGCTTCGGTGGCCATGTTGACGACGAGGATGATGCGGTAGTAGTCGAAGTAGACGTATGGCAGCGAGCAGTCGCGTAGGAGATACGTCCCAAAAACCTAATCGCCCCTCTCCCGTATAGGATCTGGAGAGACGGAGTTTCGGAGGTCTGCTCTCCCGTCGGCCGTGTACGCGATAGACGTGATGGGATCACCGGCGGCAGCAACAGAGAGAGGAATGACAATGGGCGCAGAGCGTATGAGTTGTGTGTATCTGTGTCCGCCCTGTGTCCTCAATATATAGGCACGGCCGGGTAGGAGAACGGACAGCTCACAAATTAAATTGGCGTTTACTACAGCCGTTATCACGTAATCAATGTGCCGTTTTACTGTCCGCGGTTACCACGTGATCAATGTGGCGTTTTACTGCGCGCGGTTGTTACCAAAATAAATGTGACGCAATAGATAACAATCAATATGACGTCTCATATTATTGGTGTGTCTGTTGACTCTTCGTTTCCGACTGCCAAAATAAAAGCATCGGCTCGGCTCATTCCCGCAACCCGCGGCGCGTCGTGACGAGCCGAGGCGTGGCGAGGCGGGCGGCGGAGGAGGAGGAGCACGCGTGTCGAACACCTCCACAACTCCTCTCTCTTCATACCAACTCACACTAGTGGGGAAAGAGCTCACCTTATAAACTGGTGCAAAATTCTCCCAACTAGCAATATGAGACTAAACTTCCACCATTTGCTATGGCAGCATGAGACTTAGGGATTAAATAGAAATTGCCTAATGGGCTAAAAGCCCATCCCAAATTTCAGCAATCCCCCACCATATCCCAAAGACCCATGATGTTGTCCTCTGTTCCAATCACTGTTTTTATTTACCGGCATTTTCTGTGGAGACCCGTTAAGGTTAAACATCCACCTAGAATAAATAGCTACACTACATCACAACTGAACAATGGACTATGCCTTAAATTGTGAGTTCGGCATAAAATGGTTTCACTAAATGTCTTGCCATTACTAGGCTACCGAAGGCTGACCCCTCGGTTGGAGCATATTAGTCACACTCCTGGCCTATTCATGAACTTATTAGAGATCACCCAATCTCATAGACTGTGACCAGCAGTCAGGTTCATATAGGTGTGTTCCTCCATAGATCGCTCTGTAGGATAGCATGTTGCTTATACAAGCATTGGAACACATTAAGACAAAAGTCAACCTGCCATACAGTTTTTGAGAGTACTGCATCTCCAGTGGAGTGGGTTAGTAACAATTACTCTCCTCAGTTAACCACTAGTTTGTTTTCCTAGGTCCTACTTCACGGGATCTCCGATCACATAGGTTGGGTTACTGCCATGGCAACTCATGTGGGTCTCATACCCATCTCACTTGATGCACTTTCTATCACAACACGTGATAGCCTTTTAGTAAAGGGATCTGCCAGATTCTTAGCCGACTGGATATAATCCACCGCTATCACTCCGGAGTTTCTTAAATGTCTGACAACTTTTAATCTCATTTTTTATGTGCTTTGTGGATTATGCGTTGTCCTTTGAACTTTTCACATTGACAATTACTGTTTGATTGTCACAGTTCATAAGGATAGCCGGTACTGGCTTTTCAACCACATGCAAGTCCATCAAAAGATCTCGAAGCCATCCTACTTCGACACAAGACGTGTCTAATGCTGTTAATTCTGCTTCCATTATCGATCTCATTAAAATCGTTTGCTTGCAAGACTTTCAGGAAACAGCACCACCTCCAAGGGTAAACAAATATCCCATTGTGGCTTTCATCTCATCAGCATCAGAGATCCAATTCGCATCACAATACCCTTCAAGTACCGAAGGATATCCACTGTAGTGAAGTCCATGGTTCACGGTACCTTTCAGATAGCGCATAATTCTTTCTACAACATGCCAATGCACATCACCTGGATTGGAAACAAACCGACTTAGTTTGCACACAGAAAACATGATCTCAGTCCTCGTAGCGCTTGCTAGGTACATGAGTGAACCAATTACTTGAGAGTACCTCAGCTGATCCTTAGCTGTGCCTTCGAACATTCGAATCCGCACACTAGGATCATATGGTGTTGGACAAATTTTGTAGTCCGAATATCCAAAACGACTCAAAACTTTCTCAACATAATGGGATTGCAGAAGTGTAATCCCATCCTCATTGTCTCTCAATAGGTTGATGTTCAAAATAACATCAGCCACACCAAGATCTTTCATCTCGAAGTTCTGGGATAGAAACGACTTAACCTCATCGATTACTTTGAGGTTGGTCCCAAATATCAGTATGTCATCAACATGCAAACATAGTATAACTCCTTCGCCCCCACCATGGAGATAGTATACGCATTTGTCAGCTTCATTAACAACAAAGACAACATATGTTGAAGTTGTATTGAACTTCTCGTGCCATTGCTTAGGTGCTTGTTTCAGCCCATATAAAGATTTCAGTAACTTGCACACCTTTCCTTCTTGACCATCTATCACAAAGCCATCTGGCTGTTGCATATAGATTTCCTCGTCTAACTCTCCATTTAGGAAAGTCGTCTTAACATCCATCTGATGGAAGAGAAGACCATGCGAGGCCGCCAACGAGAGTAGTACTCGAATGGTGGTCAGTCTGGCCACATGTGAATAAGTATCAAAGAAATCTTCATCTTCTTTCTGTGAGTAACCCTTGGCCACAAGTCTAGCCTTGTACTTTTCAATCGTACCATCGGGGCTAAGCTTCTTTTTGAACACCCACTTACATACTAATGGTTTACAACCATAAGGACGTTCAGTGATCTCCCACGTTCCATTAGCCATGATGGAATCCATCTCGCTACGGACCGCTTCTCTCCAGTAGTCAGCATCTGGAGATGCATAAACTTCTGAAATAGAAGTGGGAGTATCATCCACAAGGTACACAAGGAAATCATCACCAAAGTACTTTGCAGTCCTCTGTCTCTTGCCCCTACCAAGGGTTTCCTCGTCATCCTTATCAGGATTCTCATCATGTGATTGTTCATAATATTCCATAGGAATGGCAGGCTCAGGAGTCTCCTCTGATTCTTGTCTAGAAGTGCTTTGCATATCTCTCGTAGAAAAAATATCCTCAAAGAATGTAGCATCTTTAGAATCCATAATCGTACCGACCTTCACGTCAGGTACCTCAGATTTCACTACTAGAAATCTATAGCCAACTCTATTCTTAGCGTATCCCAAATTAACGCAATCCATGGTCTTTGGTCCAAGTTTACGGTTTTTTGGGATCGGCACATTGACTTTCGCCAAACATCCCCAAGTACGTAAGTACGAGAGTGTTGTTTTTCTCTTCTCCCATTGCTCATAGGGAGTGACCTCATTATCTTTCGTCGGAACTTTATTCAGGACATGACATGATGCCAATATAGCCTCCCCCCACCATGCCTTGGATAAACCCGATGTATCTAACATGGCGTTAACCAAATCTGTTATAGTACGGTTTTTTCCGTTCGGCAACCCCATTTGACTGAGGTTAATAGGGAGGCGCCCTCTCATGAATAATACCATGTTCCGCACAGAAAGAATCAAACTCATTAGAGAAATATTCTCCACCACGATCTGATCGGATTTGTTTAATTTTCTTTTCAAGTTGATTCTCAACTTCTGTCTTATAGATTTTAAAGTAGTGTAACGCCTCATCTTTAGTGTTTAACAGATATACATAGCAAAACCTAGTGGAATCGTCTATTAACGTCATGAAATATCTCTTTCCACCTTTAGTCAACACACCATTCATCTCACAGAGATCAGAATGTATGAGTTCTAATGGCGCCAAGTGTCTCTCCTTTGCAGCCTTGTGGGGCTTACGAGGTTGCTTTGCTTGCACACACGAATGGCACTTAGAACCTTTGGCTAAAGTGAAACTTGGAATTAAATTTAATTTTTCTAACCGCGTCATGCAACTAAAACCAAGGTGACAAAGACGCGAATGTCAAACTTCTGTTTCATCAACACTCGAATGAATATTGTTCACGACTTTATTACAGAAATCAGCGAGGGAAAAGAGGAACGACCTCCACACTCATACCCTTTTCCAAGAAATAGTCCATATTTCGTTACAACTACTTTATTGGACTCAAAAACCAACTTAAACCCTTCTCTGCATAGAAGGGAGCCACTAACGAGACTCTTCTGAATGGCGGGGACATGATGCACGTTCTTGAGCTGCACGATACTTCCCGAAGTAAACTTCAGATCGACCGTTGCGCCGTTCCCCATCAATACGGACCGCTCCTTGTAACCTGATAAGAAGAAAACAATGAGATGTCAGCACACACATGAATATTTGCACCTGTGTCAATCCACCAATCAGTAGACTGACAAATTGAAAATACAGTAAACAAATTACCATACCTAGATGCCCCATTCTCATTGTTGCTCACAATCATGTTGACAACCTTGGAATCCTATCATGGCTTCATGTACTTCTTTGGGCACTTCACAGCCCAGTGTTCCAGTGAACCACAAGTGAAGCAGCCATCTTTCTTCTTATCATTCTTGAAGGTCTTCTTAGCCTTCTTCTTGAAGTCGGTATTCTGCTGGACACCAGTCCTTGCCTTGTTCTTGTGGGAGTTGTAGTTCTTCTGTACCATATTGGCCGCAGAAGTCCCTTCGTTCCCTTTTCCGTGCGAGTCCTTTGCCCTCGAATTCTGCTCAACACTCAGATGGACGATGACACCCTCTACTGAGAATTCACGCCTCTGATGTTTCAGAGTAGTGGCAAAGCTCCTCCAGGAATTAGGCAACTTGGCGATTATGCATCCCGCGACATACTTTCCCGGTAGCATGCACTTGAGAATTTCAAACTCCTTAGCGATGCACTGTATCTTATGAGCCTGCTCCAAGACAGAACGGTTTTCGACCATTCTGTAGTCATGGAACTACTCTATACTGTACATCTCGCTGCCAGCATCGGTTGCGCCGAATTTAGATTCGAGTGCCTCCCACAAGTCCTTGGCAACCCGCAAATGTAAATATGCGTGAACAAACTTATCTCCAATCACGCTTAGAACGCATCCAACAAAGACGACGGTGGCATCCCTAAACGCCTTCTACTGTTCAGGAGTAATCGTTCCCGTGGGAGTGACACCGGCGGCCCAGAACACATTTCTAACATCCCAAATTTTGCTACACTAGGGTGTGTGGTGTTGTGTTCATCTCATACATGCATGAAACAAAAATTTAAATCATGTTTGAAACAATTTAAATTGTGAATTTAAATGGTTTGAGAAAAATACCACAAATAGTACTTAAAATGGGTTCCAAAATTTTGTACTGAAAAATAATTCAAATTCACCAAAGCAAAACATGGCAAGGGTGGAAATTTTATGAGGTTTCCAAAATGTATTTTTGCACAATTTTATAGTTTCAGAAAGACCCCCAAAACATTTATTTCTGTGCTGTTTTGAAATAGAAAAGGACCTCAATAAAATTTCACTGTTTTCCAGGGGGTTATTGTAAATTCCCTTTTCTTTTTGGCTTTCTTCAACCTCTGGACAGAAAGCAGCAGGCAGCTGTGTGGCCGCCGCCGACGCTGCCCCTGCCACCTCCTATGTGTGCGGTTGCTTCCGTGGATGAGGATCCCAGGAGGAAATCGTGGGCCTTCTTCTCTCTCCCTCGCCCTCGCAGAACCTCTCCCTCTCTGCACCTCCTCCCGAAAATGAACCCTAACCCTACTGCCACGGCCGCTGGCGATTGTCGCCAACTCCGGCTGCCCCCGGACGATTTGATCACGCAGGAAGCTCCGCTGTGGTGTCCTCTCCCTCCTCCACAACTCCTGCGAGCTGAGGAGGCCGACATCACCGGAATCGGGCCATCCTCTACCTCTCTGGCCGCCGGCTTCCGACGCTCGCCGCCACTGATTCCGGCTCTCCTGCACCTCCCCGTCGACGCCATGGCACTCTCCTCGCTCCGGTGAGCCTCCCCATGCCCTCCGTTTGCTTCCTCACCCTCCGTAGCTCCCCCGCGCCGCTCACTGTACCGCGATGTCGCCGCACTCGACGCATGCCGCATTCCGGCGACCCTAAGCGAGCGGCGCCGCCACCAGATTGCTCCTCGTGCGCTCCTCTTCCGTGTGGTATAGTTTAATTTCCAATTTACGCGTGAAATCATCGGAATTGCGAATCATCTGTGAAGAACAGAGTTTGGTGATGTCACCATTGCGTCACCATGACGTCACAAACCGTTTTTCTGTTTTTGAAATAATTAGAAACAGTAACTGACACGTGGACCCCTCTGTTTAAATAATTCCTGAAAATGATCACTTCTGTTTTATAATTAAGAAAAATAAAATAAAAATATGGGAGTGATCAGAAAAATAAACTCTACATGAATATGTCATTTTCACACATGTTTGGTAAAGTTGAATTTTGGCCATTTATTTAATGTTGTTTAATTCGTTTAAAATAGAGGAAATAAGTTTTTATTCAAGAAAATTAAAAGTTATCTACCAAAATGCTCAAAATGACAAATGCAACCTGTATATGGTGTTTTCAAAACCATTTGAGCCATTAAAACTTGACACACTTTCAGAATAGTCCGAAGTACCCCTCCGGGGTCCATTTCGGGATAATTTCACTAAAAATGATTAACTAACATATGAACCCTGGCAACCCATCGAACATGATTAGGGCTTTATATTTCAGTGTATCAACTTGCTCATGCATACATATTGCGCATTGCATTGATGCCATGTGTTGATTGGTTTTCTTCTTTTCGGTGTTGTTTCCCCTCGGTAGAAAGCGACTTCGAAGTGAAGGCCAACAACTCTATGGTGAATACTTGATCTTAACCGACAAGTCAAGCATTTATTCCAGAAGACTTTATCTGGTTTTCTTGAACCAAGGCAAGCATAACCTTTTATCTGCTCATATATGTTTTCCAACGTCATTTGATTCTCGTGCGTTGCATTCGATTCCAAAGTATTTGATGCTAGCAGATATAGTTCACCTATACACTGCATTGCCTCAACATCCCGATCCACTGCTCCTAGCCGCCATAGATTTGCTTGTGCGCATCGCCAGAGCCTTATATCTGCTTCGCTTAGCTTTAAATGTTTGTTTACCTCTGCTCCGTTCGGTTGATGAATCAGAGCTACGAGAACCTAGTATGATATGATGACGTGGTGAGATGAGCACTATGTGATTAACTTGACTAAGGCTTGGACGGGAGGCCACTTGGGAAGTGGTTCTTTGTCCTGTACTTGCCACCCTAGGATTAAGGTCTCGTTGCGGAAACCAAGACTGAGCGTGCAACCACACGCGCGAGCCAATGAACCTCGTTCGACTAACTAACTTGTTTGGCCACATCCATGAGTCACGTAGTTTGCTATTTCCATCTGTGTTTGAGTCAGAAAACAATTTGGAGAAAAACTAGGGCGTGATCAGGACAAGTGATGGACGTACACGGATCTTGATCCTGACTCACAGAACAGGTGCCGTCAGGAGGTGGCCAACTCCCTGTTGATGGGGTGGCCCTGTTTGGGTTGACTCATGGATAGGGTCGAGCAAGGTAAAGGTCGGAGCCAGCCACCCTCTGCCACGCTCCATGGAAGAGCGTACATGTGGCGCTAAGAGTCGGAGGGTACGTGTGGGTAAAGTGTACCACCCTGCAGGGATAAATCTTTTGGAAAGCCGTGTCCATGGTTAAGGATGACTTGGTGGAAGACACGAGGTCATAGATAACTTGAAAGTGACGTAAAAGATGTTGAGAATGATTGAAGGGTGCCTCCTCGGAGATGCCGAGAGGGGTGATCCTTGTAGCAAGTGAGAGGCTGGGAAATGATGTTGGTGGAACAAAAATATGATGATTACAGTAGTTGAGTTTCTCATCAGTTTTGAAAACATTCCATGAGACGTGTTGTTCTTCCTCGATTTGGAAAACAAAGATTGCTTTACGCAAAATAGACTTCATAAAACCCTTTCTGAAGATAGAAGATATATAATAGGTTAACTAATTCTTGTTGACTACCTCCCGTACTCAGGTTTGCTTAAATTTGGTTCAGGTCAAGATCTCACATCGGTGGTGATTCAACGTGGACATCGACGAGTAGTTTGGGGTTCCTAGGTAGCAGTATGGAATCTATGGGCTGGGACGTCGCCTTATGTTGCGGCCTCTTAGGCCTTTTTGGTTCTTGTTGATTAGCAACATAATTTGCCTTCCGTTGTCTGATGTAATATTGGGTCGTGTGACCTCTTCTTGTAAGCTATACTCTAGTAACACCTGTTTAATACAGTTTCCATGTCTAGAGTGCTGCTTTGATCGATTGTTGGTTTCGAGCTCATTATTATACAGTTTTGGCTATGCCTGCATAGTTGTCGCAGTCGAGGGGTTGTGGAGCCGATGATCCATGTCCGAGCCCGCCTGCCGATGTGATTAGGCCTGGGGCGAGGTAACCCTAGTAACCCTCGATTATTGTTGCACTTTCTGGACACATAGCATCTCTGTATAGCTTTGGTCCCGGTCCTTCAGTTTCATACGATTCATGGACGCTTTGATATGCATAGTTGGTTATGACTAGCATGGACACAAGGAGTAGTAGTACCGTGGTGATCCGGCCTGCATGCCGATGAATCCGGTCTGCATGCCGTTGTTTGTTGCGGCCGGGGCTGGTAAACCTGAAGCCCTTGTGGGTCCATGACTAGGAGCGCATAACAGTATGTTTACCTTTGGGTCCGGGGTCGTGACAAGTCATGGTATCAGAGCAGGACTGCCTGTAGGAAAACCATTACTGCTTGACCGAGGTTGAGTCTAGTGTTTGTGAAAACTATTTTGAAACCTCAAATGGATTGTGAAAATCTCATTAGGACTCTTTTTAATCCGTATCTGGTATCACTCTAACTGTGGGTCACCTTACCTGTTTTGATTTGAAAAGGTTCTAGTCATGCAAAACCTAGGTGCCTTCTTTGGCAATGACGTCTTGTACCCAAGTTGACCTAGTGTTGGGTCTCTAGAGTCGTGTGTGTTCCATGTTCCGTTATCTCTTAAACTGGGATATTTGCTTTCCATTCTAATCTCTCAGAGTTGGATTCCACATTCTTACATGTTCTAAGTCTCAAAATCATGAACCTCGAGATTTCCTTTTCATCTCGAATGTATCTTTTGTCCTTTGCACAAATACTTCCGGAGCTATGTTTGTCTTTTGAAAGATACTTTGTGATTGCTAATTGTAGTTTCCTTTGTGGCACTCATATGGTAGTTACTCCTTTTGTTGTGTTTTTAACCCTTGGACTTGAACCGAAGGTCCCAGAATGTGCTGATTTGCAGGGGGTTGGATCGTGTGGTTTCTTAACTACCCGATGCTCATGCTACCAGCACGGGATGTTGACCTTTAACCCAAGTTCTGTTTCTTTGGATCCTGAAGAATCGGTTCTACCTTGGGATGGACAGGTAATCTCAGCTCTAATAGCCAAAGGTTTTCTCTAGGAAACAAAAAGGGATCACAACAAGAGTGATCATCATAAATTCCCACATCTTTGTTTTGATTCAGCTATACCAATCTACCTAGCATGGGTTCTAAAAATGAGTATGACCATGTGCATCCAACGTGATCTTAGGAATTCTCCTGAGCATGTTCCTATCTTGTAGATGCTCTCAAATCTCCATCCGTTGTTTTGGACATCGAGTTGCATACGTATGTTGGAGCCTTCCAATGTATTTGCTCTCGTTTTTTGTCAAAACATTCCACCTTGGAATGTAAGGAGAAACAAACTCTAGTACCTCGTTCATTTCTAGGACCAGGTCAAAGTTTTGTAATTCACAAATTAAAGAAGTTTCATTAGCTTCTGTTCTATTCCACCTTCGAGTATTACACTCTTTTGTATCAGGAGGTCGTGTTGAGTTTCATGGTCTTATTGATGAAGTGATGATCTTACACATCCTTACCCATGTAACATCCCAAGTATGAAAAATAGCCATTAGAATGTTTGATCTCTGTTATTTTATGTTTTGCATCATGGCATCATGTTGATTGCATTTGTTTTGCTTGTTTTCCTTTTGTTTTCCTCTGTTTTCATTTGTTTTCCAACTGTTTTCATTTGTTTTCCTTTGTTTTCTATTTGAATTTCAAACCAAAATTTAAACCTTTTGTTTCATCCTTGTGATGTTACAATTTCCAAAATCATATTTCAAATCAAATCAATCAATTGTTTCCATTAAAGTGTGATTTCAAAACTGTTGTTTTGTTTCTATCAAAAATTCACTTAATACCAAACCCCTTTCAAATTCAATTAATTTCCAAAACAACAACCCTTTCGAAAGTTATGAAAATTGCAAAACAAATCAATCATTTTGTTTCCATTAAATCCCTAAGGTTCAACTATTTAAAATTGTGGTTTTAATAATTCACTTAATCCAAACTTAATTCAAATTGCTTCCAAATTCAAATCACATTCTTTCCAAAAAGCAACCTTTTGGAATTAATGATAATTACACAACAATAATAATCATTTGCTTCCAATTAAAACTACATGTTCACCCCATTTAAATTTTGTTTGCAATAATCAGTTAATCTCAAAATCATTTAAATTGGAATCAAATTTCAAACATCACCCAATTGTAAAATTATGAAAATTACCAAAACATTCTAATCTTTTGTTTCCATCTATTTCAAACTAAAGGTTCATGCCATTTGAATTCCTGTTTTTAATATTTCAATCAATAATCAAATTCATTCCAAATTTGAGTTAATTACAAACGGCAAGTTGTTTTTAAAATATTTGGAAAACAGAAGTTGACATTTGGTTGTTGTTGACCTAACTATCCTAACTAAAATTTTCCAAATCTTTCTTAACTCAAAACCCATCAAATTCTTCCTATTTCTAATCCTGCAAAAAAAAAATAGAACACAAAAGAATAAAAGCAAACACCAAGGGGAGAGAGGGGCAGACAACCAGGCCCAGCCCAACTCCCCTAGCCCATACCCCTTCGACCCCACTTCTTCTCCTACCTCCTGTACGGCACAGCATCCGTGCTCCCACGTCGAAATCGGAGATACAGGCAACGGTGATCCCCTCCTCCACCTTCCCCTTATAGCTACCCGGTGCCCTAGGTTTTCCCCTCCATCTCCTTCTCCCTCCTTCTTCCCTCTCACCGCCTCCATCTCTCCTCCCACCTCCAACTCCTTCTCTGTATCTTGTCTGAACCTGCACCATCACCTCCACCCGAAAACCTCCACCTTCCACCGGCGATCGCCGCCGCCAGCAACCTCCTCCGGCCAAGGGAGGCACGGGAATGGAATCCCCGTGCATCCCTCTCGCTCCTCCACCCCTCGGTTGCCCCCGAGGAGCCTCGAGCCGCCGCCGCCATCGAGGTCATCGCCGGCCAGTCTCCCTGTCCGCCCCGACCTCCTCCTGCCTCGAGCGCACGAGGTGAGCCCTCCCCTTTCCTCCCGCTCGCTCTCCTCCCTCTCTCTCCTTTACCTCGCCAAGCACACGCACCAGGCGCCCACGGCCACCCCGGCGGCGCAGCACAGCAGCCACGCTGCCGGCGACCACGAACTCTCTGTCGAGTTCCAGCAAGGAACGATCGGTTCCAGGATTCAGAAAAAATCCGCGCTAACCTAAACCTTACCTTTGCACGCACCCCTTACCTGTCACAACTCGCAGCCACACCGCAGTGGCAGAGGCCCTATGCGCGCACCCGCGAGGTGGGGGGATCGAATCCCAGCCCCCCCACTCTTTTCTGCTCCTTTTTTCGTTTTAATTCAGTTACACCCGCGAGCCACAGCATAAACTCCCGAGATCCCCTTCCCTGTCACCACACAGCACACTAGCCCACTGGTAGCAGCACCCTTTGGGCAGCAGGAGGTGGGGGGTTCGAGTCCCCCTCCCACAAAATAAAACCCACTTTTATTTTGCATTGTTTTGATACAGAAACTTCCAAGAAATCACCAATAGGTCCCTGCAATTTCTTTTCTAGCCGTGTAATATTTTTCCAAGTCCCTAGAGGTGATAAAAATGGCAGATTTGCACCAAATCTTGTAAAATGCATAACTAATTCATCTTAACTCCAATTTTAACTTTTTAAATATGTTTTCTGTCCCAAATTAAATGCTCTATCCAAATATAAAATTTGTTTACTGTTTTGAATATTTTAAATTGGTGCAATATTTGAAATCTTGTTTAATTCACTTAATTTTGCAAAATTCATAACTTGGGCATAAAAATTCCAAATTACACAAACTAAATATGTTTTCCAATCAACTTTTCATGTACTTTCCAAATATAAATTTTGTTTGCTTTTTTGAATAATTTAAATTGCTGAAAACAACTGTTTCTTCTTTAATGCATTTAAAATTGCCAAAATAATAACTTGCTCATTTTAAATCCAATTTCAACAAATGAAATATGTTTTCCATGCAAAATTAGACCACCTTTCCAAATATAAAATTTGTTCCATGTTTTGAATAATTAAATTGGTTAAATAATTTAAACCTTATTTAATTCATTTAAAATTGCTAAATTCCTAACTTGATCAAATCAAATTCTTTTGGGACTTATAAAATATGTTTTCAAACCATAAAAGTATAAACTTTTCAAATATGAGTTTGGTTTAATGTTTTGAACAAATAAAAACTCAAATAAGTTCATGTTTGAATTAAATTCATTTAATTCTTGCTTAAACTTGTTTAATTCATAAATAATTTATTTGAAATCCTTTTTCAACAAGTGAAACATGTATTCCAACTAAAATCTTGTTTTCTTTTCAAATATGATTTTTTTTATCTATTTTGAATAATTTAACTTGATGAAAACAACAAATGCTTGTGTAACACCTTTAAGAAACCAAAATTCCAAAACTTAATAAACAAATTTTCAAACTTGGTAAACCTTATTTCTATTTGATTCTATTGTTGTTATTTTGCTGTTTTCCTCATCCATGCATCATGCTAATTCACTTACACAATTTGATTAGTTGTAAAACAATTAATTCAACCATAATTCATGGGCTTTCCCTAGGCAATCCAAATTGCATGTGGGTCCATTTAATCATGTTGTTATCTTGTCAACTAGTTTATTTTGATGCATCAATTAAATGGTCATGCATCATCCCATGTTTGTGCATTATGCCATGATATTGATTGTTTATCTCTCTGCGTTGTTTGTTTGCTTCTTCTCGGATAAACGACGACGTTGAGACCGACGATACTTACGACACCCCTTCTAAGGATCTAGCTCAGTACCAGGCTACTGGGTTTGCAGGCAAGTATTCACTCACATGAACCACTATGTTCCTTTCAACATTGGTTACCGATTCTTTCCGTTGTCTATTTTGCTAACCCTATGAATAGTTGTTTCTGTTACGAACCTATCACATGAATCCCTTAACCCTGATATTGCCTCACCTCCACTCCTATAACCCCGTTGTTTGAGCCCGTGTCTTACTAGCATGCTTAGGGTTGTTTTTGCTCGAGTCTGTTACCCGTTACTTTCTGTTACTATTTCATTATGTTCTAGGGGCTCGATGTTTAATCAATCAATCATGCTAATGTTATTGTTAAATAATAATTTGATGATAAGGCACCGGCAGGAGGCCCTGCGTGGTTTTGAGGCCTGCTAGTGTCGACCCTAATAGGAAAAGGGTCTTGTCTACTGATCCATGATGAGCGCACTACCCGCATGTGGGAAGCGAGTATGGGCGCCCCCCTCAAATTGATTCGATTCGCATCTCGTCCAAATCGCCTCATTTAGTTCGTGTTTTCCATTTGCCGCATGCATGTTTTTGCGAGCCCAGGCCAGGGTGGAAACTTTTGTAGTCGGCATATAGGGGGACACGGTCTTAGAGTGCTATGAGGGTCCCTTTTCTTCGGGGCTCGATTAGCCGTGCGCCCAAGGTGCTTTGGGCTTGATGCGAAGAAGAGTTGAGTTGTGTTGAGTACCTCGCTTGGTGGGTTGATCCCCCGTCTGGCGGGTTATTCTTACGTGTACGGCCAAATTGGTGCACCCCTGCAGGGATAAATCTTCTCGAGAAGCCGTGTTTTCCGCGGTTATGGACTACTTGGTGAAAGTACTGGCTAACAAGTACTCAGGACAACTTAAACCTAATGATTAACAACCTTACACCCAATGATTAACAACTTGACTAGTAATAGGCTTATTGACACAATAATCTGAACCATCATTAACTCAACTGTGTGAGTTATCCTCGGATTGCTTCTTTGGGATAAGGGGCGAGATCCAGGATGGGTTTGTTTGGAGTTAGTTATAGTTGGTTACGATACGCGATCTTATCTCCTTTCTGTTAGCCGGAAGTGGTAGTAACTCTGTAGTTGGTTAGAGCAGTCAGTTGCAGCATCTTTTATCCCCTATCCTTCCGTTGAACCCAAAGCATCTGTGCTTGGTGTTGACGGGTTACATTTTGGTGAACTGTGAGTCTTGCTTGCCAGTACGTTTATGTACTGACCCCTTTGGGGCTGTGGTTTCCGCAGACGACGTTTCCGAGGATCTACATGGTGGCTACTACGTGGAGTATGGCGAGACTGCTGACGAGTAGATAGCGGACCCGGGCAGGATCCGAGACTTCGTGGATGGGCTCCGTCTGTTCGTTTTCGGCCTCTTAGGCCTATTTGGTTCTTGTCTGTACTCAGACATGTTGAATGCTTCCGCTGTGATGTAATGATGATATGTTGGGACATGTGTCCTCTGGATGATTGTATTTGCTATCTCTGCTCTAGTGAGAGCTATTTGCAACTTATTTCAATCTTTTGTGTCGTAGAGATCTGTTGTGATATCACTTGTTCCAATGCCGTTGACGTACCATGTGTGTATGTTTTGAAGTACGTCAATGGAAGTATCTGGATTTCTATGGGATGGTTTGCGCAGACGATGAATAGTAAGATAATGGTTGTCACACGTTTACGTGTTGGCCTGCTCATATTGAGATGCGGGTGCCGGTATGCCCCGTAAGCCATTTATCTACTGTTTAACGGACTGTGAGTATCCCCTAGAAGTCCGGGTGCGACAAATGGTATCAGAGCCTGTCTGCCTGTAGGATCCCTTTTTACTGGTCGCAGTTGAGTCTAGACACTATTTTGTAGCTATATAGGAAAAATGAAACGTGAGAGTAGGAATTCTGTTCTTTTTCTTCTTTCCCCACCCACCCTCCCTTTTCTGGTAAGGAAGTGCAACGTTGTTTTCACTTCTCATCTAAACTTTCAAGTTAGGATTTCACGAATCATGGTTTCTCTAGGATGGTTATATCTACTAGACCATAGGAATGGAGGTGGTTGTGACATGATTTATTATGTTGCCTACTCACGATTGAGAACGGAGGCGTGTAAGCCCCGGAAGCAGATCCTCTATTCCTTAAGCAGTAGATATTGATCCTTTAGAAGCCCGGATGGGTTTTTCCGTAGTACCTCAGGAATCTTGTTCTCGTTCTCCCGTTGTTGCTTCGATATCCTGTTCTTCTCAACATCCTTTTCGTCCGTTGAAATCTTGTTGTTGTTTTCCACTTCAATTCTTCTACCGGCGTCTAATCAATAACTCTGTTACACCCTTCTGACCAGATAACCTATTCTCCGAATGAATCAAGTTCTATTCAACTATACACCCTCGATGCAAAACCACTTCATTCAATTGAAAATGTTCCGGTGATTTCCAAATTCCCTGACATCTTTCCAGAAGAGTTGCCAGGAATGCCTATCGTTTTGAACTTCCAGAAAAACTATCCAAGGTGCACGATGTGTTTCACGTGTCACAGCTCAAGAGGATCTTCCCAAGAAGTATCCGGACCTTTTCGTTTCTCAGTAGGAATCTCGGGGCGCGATTCCTTCAAGGGGGGCGTTTTGTAACATCCCAAGTATGAAAAATAGCCATTAGAATGTTTGATCTCTGTTATTTTATGTTTTGCATCATGGCATCATGTTGATTGCATTTGTTTTGCTTGTTTTCCTTTTGTTTTCCTCTGTTTTCATTTGTTTTCCAACTGTTTTCATTTGTTTTCCTTTGTTTTCTATTTGAATTTCAAACCAAAATTTAAACCTTTTGTTTCATCCTTGTGATGTTACAATTTCCAAAATCATATTTCAAATCAAATCAATCAATTGTTTCCATTAAAGTGTGATTTCAAAACTGTTGTTTTGTTTCTATCAAAAATTCACTTAATACCAAACCCCTTTCAAATTCAATTAATTTCCAAAACAACAACCCTTTCGAAAGTTATGAAAATTGCAAAACAAATCAATCATTTTGTTTCCATTAAATCCCTAAGGTTCAACTATTTAAAATTGTGGTTTTAATAATTCACTTAATCCAAACTTAATTCAAATTGCTTCCAAATTCAAATCACATTCTTTCCAAAAAGCAACCTTTTGGAATTAATGATAATTACACAACAATAATAATCATTTGCTTCCAATTAAAACTACATGTTCACCCCATTTTTGTTTGCAATAATCAGTTAATCTCAAAATCATTTAAATTGGAATCAAATTTCAAACAGCACCCAATTGTAAAATTATGAAAATTACCAAAACATTCTAATCTTTTGTTTCCATCTATTTCAAACTAAAGGTTCATGCCATTTGAATTCCTGTTTTTAATATTTCAATCAATAATCAAATTCATTCCAAATTTGAGTTAATTACAAACAGCAAGTTGTTTTTAAAATATTTGGAAAACAGAAGTTGACATTTGGTTGTTGTTGACCTAACTATCCTAACTAAATTTTTCCAAATCTTTCTTAACTCAAAACCCATCAAATTCTTCCTATTTCTAATCCTGCAAAAAACAAATAATAGAACAAAAAAGAATAAAAGCAAACACCAAGGGGAGAGAGGGGCAGACAACCAGGCCCAGCCCAACTCCCCTAGCCCATACCCCTTCGACCCCACTTCTTCTCCTACCTCCTGTACGGCACAGCATCCGTGCTCCCATGTCGACATCGGAGATACAGGCAACGGTGATCCCCTCCTCCACCTTCCCCTTATAGCTACCCGGTGCCCTAGGTTTTCCCCTCCATCTCCTTCTCCCTCCTTCTTCCCTCTCACCGCCTCCATCTCTCCTCCCACCTCCAACTCCTTCTCTGTATCTTGTCTGAACCTGCACCATCACCTCCACCCGAAAACCTCCACCTTCCACCGGCGATCGCCGCCTCCAGCAACCTCCTCCGGCCAAGGGAGGCACGGGAATGGAATCCCCGTGCATCCCTCTCGCTCCTCCACCCCTCGGTTGCCCCCGAGGAGCCTCGAGCCGCCGCCGCCATCGAGGTCATCGCCGGCCCGTCTCCCTGTCTGCCCCGACCTCCTCCTGCCTCGAGCGCACGAGGTGAGCCCTCCCCTTTCCTCCCGCTCGCTCTCCTTCCTCTCTCTCCTTTACCTCGCCAAGCACACGCACCAGGCGCCCACGGCCACCCCCGCGGCGCAGCACAGCAGCCACGCTGCCGGCGACCACGAACTCTCTGTCGAGTTCCAGCGAGGAACGATCGGTTCCAGGATTCAGAAAAAATCCGCGCTAACCTGAACCTTACCTTTGCACGCACCCCTTACCTGTCACAACTCGCAGCCACACCGCAGTGGCAGAGGCCCTATGCGCGCACCCGCGAGGTGGGGGGATCGAATCCCAGCCTCCCCACTCTTTTCTGCTCCTTTTTTTCGTTTTAATTCAGTTACACCCGCGAGCCACAACATAACCTCCCGAGATCCCCTTCCCTGTCACCACACAGCACACTAGCCCACTGGTAGCAGCACCCTTTGGGCAGCAGGAGGTGGGGGGTTCGAGTCCCTCCTCCCACAAAATAAAATCCACTTTTATTTTGCATTGTTTTGATACAGAAACTTCCAAGAAATCACCAATAGGTCCCTGCAATTTCTTTTCTAGCCCTGTAATATTTTTCCAAGTCCCTAGAGGTGATAAAAATGGCAGATTTGCACCAAATCTTGTAAAATGCATAACTAATTCATCTTAACTCCAATTTTAACTTTTTAAATATGTTTTCTGTCCCAAATTAAATGCTCTATCCAAATATAAAATTTGTTTACTGTTTTGAATATTTTAAATTGGTGCAATATTTGAAATCTTGTTTAATTCACTTAATTTTGCAAAATTCATAACTTGGGCATAAAAATTCCAAATTCCACAAACTAAATATGTTTTCCAATCAACTTTTCATGTACTTTCCAAATATAAATTTTGTTTGCTGTTTTGAATAATTTAAATTGCTGAGAACAACTGTTTCTTGTTTAATGCATTTAAAATTGCCAAAATAATAACTTGCTCATTTTAAATCCAATTTCAACAAATGAAATATGTTTTCCATGCAAAATTAAACCACCTTTCCAAATATAAAATTTGTTCCATGTTTTGAATAATTAAAATTGGTTAAATAATTTAAACCTTATTTAATTCATTTAAAATTGCTAAATTCCTAACTTGATCAAATCAAATTCTTTTGGGACTTATAAAATATGTTCTCAAACCATAAAAGTATAAACTTTTCAAATATGAGTTTGGTTTAATGTTTTGAACAAATAAAAACTCAAATAAGTTCATGTTTGAATTAAATTCATTTAATTCTTGCTTAAACTTGTTTAATTCATAAATAATTTATTTGAAATCCTTTTTCAACAAGTGAAACATGTATTCCAACTAAAATCTTGTTTTCTTTTCAAATATGATTTTTTTATCTATTTTGAATAATTTAACTTGATGAAAACAACAAATGCTTGTGTAACACCTTTAAGAAACCAAAATTCCAAAACTTAATAAACAAATTTTCAAACTTGGTAAACCTTATTTCTATTTGATTCTATTGTTGTTATTTTGCTGTTTTCCTCATCCATGCATCATGCTAATTCACTTACACAATTTGATTAGTTGTAAAACAATTAATTCAACCATAATTCATGGGCTTTCCCTAGGCAATCCAAATTGCATGTGGGTCCATTTAATCATGTTGTTATCTTGTCAACTAGTTTATTTTGATGCATCAATTAAATGGTCATGCATCATCCCATGTTTGTGCATTATGCCATGATATTGATTGTTTATCTCTCTGCGTTGTTTGTTTGCTTCTTCTCGGATAAACGACGACGTTGAGACCGACGATACTTACGACACCCCTTCTAAGGATCTAGCTCAGTACCAGGCTACTGGGTTTGCAGGCAAGTATTCACTCACATGAACCACTATGTTCCTTTCAACATTGGTTACCGATTCTTTCCGTTGTCTATTTTGCTAACCCTATGAATAGTTGTTTCTGTTACGAACCTATCACATGAATCCCTTAACCCTGATATTGCCTCACCTCCACTCCTATAACCCCGTTGTTTGAGCCCGTGTCTTACTAGCATGCTTAGGGTTGTTATTGCTCGAGTCTGTTACCCGTTACTTTCTGTTACTATTTCATTATGTTCTAGGGGCTTGATGTTTAATCAATCAATCATGCTAATGTTATTGTTAAATAATAATTTGATGATAAGGCACCGGCAGGAGGCCCTGCGTGGTTTTGAGGCCTGCTAGTGTCGACCCTAATAGGAAAAGGGTCTTGTCTACTGATCCATGATGAGCGCACTACCCGCATGTGGGAAGCGAGTATGGGCGCCCCCCTCAAATTGATTCGATTCGCATCTCGTCCAAATCGCCTCATTTAGTTCGTGTTTTCCATTTGCCGCATGCATGTTTTTGCGAGCCCAGGCCAGGGTGGAAACTTTTGTAGTCGGCATATAGGGGGACACGGTCTTAGAGTGCTATGAGGGTCCCTTTTCTTCGGGGCTCGATTAGCCGTGCGCCCAAGGTGCTTTGGGCTTGATGCGAAGAAGAGTTGAGTTGTGTTGAGTACCTCGCTTGGTGGGTTGATCCCCCGTCTAGCGGGTTATTCTTACGTGTACGGCCAAATTGGTGCACCCCTGCAGGGATAAATCTTCTCGAGAAGCCGTGTTTTCCGCGGTTATGGACTACTTGGTGAAAGTACTGGCTAACAAGTACTCAGGACAACTTAAACCTAATGATTAACAACCTTACACCCAATGATTAACAACTTGACTAGTAATAGGCTTATTGACACAATAATCTGAACCATCATTAACTCAACTGTGTGAGTTATCCTCGGATTGCTTCTTTGGGATAAGGGGCGAGATCCAGGATGGGTTTGTTTGGAGTTAGTTATAGTTGGTTACGATACGCGATCTTATCTCCTTTCTGTTAGCCGGAAGTGGTAGTAACTCTGTAGTTGGTTAGAGCAGCCAGTTGCAGCATCTTTTATCCCCTATCCTTCCGTTGAACCCAAAGCATCTGTGCTTGGTGTTGACGGGTTACATTTTGGTGAACTGTGAGTCTTGCTTGCCAGTACGTTTATGTACTGACCCCTTTAGGGCTGTGGTTTCCGCAGACGACGTTTCCGAGGATCTACATGGTGGCTACTACGTGGAGTATGGCGAGACTGCTGACGAGTAGATAGCGGACCTGGGCAGGATCCGAGACTTCGTGGATGGGCTCCGTCTGTTCGTTTCCGGCCTCTTAGGCCTATTTGGTTCTTGTCTGTACTCAGACATGTTGAATGCTTCCGCTGTGATGTAATGATGATATGTTGGGACATGTGTCCTCTGGATGATTGTATTTGCTATCTCTGCTCTAGTGAGAGCTATTTGCAACTTATTTCAATCTTTTGTGTCGTAGAGATCTGTTGTGATATCACTTGTTCCAATGCCGTTGACGTACCATGTGTGTATGTTTTGAAGTACGTCAATGGAAGTATCTGGATTTCTATGGGATGGTTTGCGCAGACGATGAATAGTAAGATAATGGTTGTCACATGTTTACGTGTTGGCCTGCTCATATTGAGATGCGGGTGCCGGTATGCCCCGTAAGCCATTTATCTACTGTTTAACGGACTGTGAGTATCCCCTAGAAGTCCGGGTGCGACAACCCACCCTTCCTCCAAGCTTGGATGCTCAAGAATGTTGGGTGTGCATCGAGGTGTGTATCAAGTATTCTTAGCAATTGTTATTGCTTCGAAAAATTTCAGAAACATCTGTATCCTTCTTAGCACTATGGGTCACCCGGTCTTTACTTAAAGTTGACCGTGTTACCAAATCCGTCCATTCCGGTGCACATTCTTGGTCAAAGAGTTAGGTTCATGCCGAAGCTCTCAAGATCATATCGGTTGCTTTGGAAAAGCATGCCTCCTTTCGACTTCCAAGACATACCGGTAGGTTGTGATATTCTGGTTGTCTTTCTACAAGTATCACTAGGTGGTTACCTGACCGTGATGTCTAAACAAAGGGTAATTGGAATTACTCTTTTCTCCAAGAAACCTTGTTGGATACCCTGAACTATTTGGTTGAGCTTAAAACAACAACTTGGAGATTTGAAAGACAAAAGCTCATCCTAACTTGATCCTTCGTTATGGGATATCCAGTCTCCTCTATGTCGAAGCTTGATAGTATCTCCGTAGTGGACATGCTACCATCCTACCTTGATTTATTTGGGATATCGTCAGATCAAGACCAGATTCAAGGACTATCTTGATGGTGTTTCACTCATGGTGTTTTTCCCGAGTACACCTTCATGTCCTATGGTCTGACCAATATTCTGCCTTGTTCATATATCATATGAACCCCTCTTATCAGAGTTTCTTGATAAGCATGTTGTCGAGCCCATTGATGACATTCCTATTTCTCCAAGTTGCAAGAGGTTCATGCTGAACAAATGGCAACAATGTTGGAAACTTTCGAGAACCATCTTTGTGCTATCATGAAGTTGTTTCTGTATGTTTGAAGTGGCTTACTATGGTTCATGTGATTATGGTGAAAGTTGTCGCCATGGATCCGAGTAGAGTTTCATGGTTTCCTTCGGAAATAATTCCAAGTTGGTCATGTATGTGTGGACTATTCTTGAGATGGTAGGTTGTTACCTCCATTTACTTGAAGAAGTTTGAATCCACACCAAGCCGCTGACTGATTACCCGTGAAAGAGAAGAAGTCCAAGAACTTATTTTCTTTTGTAATCATCTTCCCAACAAATGCCCTGATGTGTTTTATTGCAAGTAACTCATGTAGGTGCAACCCTCTTTCATAAGTTGCTAATACATGAGTTCCGCAATCTCGCTCATCTTCTTGAGTTGACATCATAGTCCATATCTTGAGAATCTAGTAAGTGTATCTCGTTGGCAACCGGTGCAACCTCTCCGATCAAACAAGTTGAGTCTAAGTTATCAACTCACTAACCAGAGCTGAATCTCAAGCAGCAACAATGGTTGGTGTTTTCTCAAGGGTTACGACTTAGGTCTTCTCCAGAATCCGGCATGGTTGATGTTGTGGTTGACACAATTAGCCGGAAGGCCTAACGTCATATCTCTTTGAATCCGTAAGAACAACCACTCTCCGTGAGAATTCTTGTTTCTCATTCTAAACAAGTTTTCCTCACTGTTCTTTCAAACAAAAGTTCGACATTCACTTGATTACCTATAGAAGGCTTGCATAAGCCTGATATTGGTATCTAGAACATCTAGGTGAACTTGGAAGTCGATCTTTCCAATATCTCTCTATTAATCCTTCAAACCTTTGTTCTGGTGGAAACAAGTTCATCATGAGATCTACCTCGTGGTGTTTTGTAACCGCCATTGATCAGTTCCCATTCTCAAGTTGTTTATACTTGAAGTTATGTTCATCTCACACATTGTGTGAATTTGTCAGTTACTTCAGCCATGGGATCTTAACCATGTGATAGATGTATTGCTACGTCTAAACCACAATAGGAAAGAGATTCCTTATTCCTCTCGGTGTTTCAATCCTCGTTGGTTGCCCATCCTTATGGTGTGATCAAGAATTCCTCCTTAATTACGGTGCTCCAACTTCTTTGGTTACTCATCTTCTGCAGTGAAGTAATATCCCGATCCTTGACAAGGATTTCAAGAAAACTGTTACGGAATGGTTGAAAGTTCTGTTATCTTCCGTGTCCACTCCGAAGAGTGAACATGATCCTTTATCAAATTTTCTCTGACACACGAATTACAGTGTTTTATCGTGTTTTCCCTCATCTGCGGATATTACGTTGTGGTATCCAAGACCATCCTTTCCATCTCGGTATTCTGTTTGAAGAAACCTCTATGCCGCAAGTTTTCCAACCTTTCTTTTCCAAAAGGATTTAAAGTTTTGTGCAAAGCTCATATTCTAAATCCTTTCAAGAACCATCGTCCAAAAACTTGAAACCTTCTCTTATTCCCTCCGTTATCTTGATGTGTTTCATGCCTGTTAACCCACAAATTCTTCATGAACATTCCTGTCATGAGTTAGCCATGAAATACTCGATCTTCGTGAAGATCAATTCCTAAGAGTTTTACCTCTACCTAAGGTGTAGCTGCTGGTATCTTCGCAAGTGCTACGGATCCACCTCTACAAGAAGAAAACCGCAAGGTTCGAGAAGATCGTTCAAAACCAGTGTTCCTTCTTTCTTCTCCTTCGGGAATCTCGGGACGAGATTCTCGTAAGGGGGGTAGATTTTTAACCTCCCAAATTTTGCTATATTAGGGTGTGTGGTGTTGTGTTCATCTCATACATGCATGAAACAAAAATTTAAATCATGTTTGAAACAATGTAAATGGTTTGAGAAAAAGACCACAAATAGTACTTAAAATGGGTTCCAAAATTTTGTACTGAAAAATAATTCAAATTCACCAAAGAAAAACATGGCAAGGGTGAAAATTTTATGAGGTTTCCAAAATGTATTTTTGCAAAATTTTATAGTTTCAAAAAGGCCCCCAAAACATCAGTTTCTGTGCTGTTTTGAAATAGAAAAGGACCTCAATGAAATTTCACTGTTTTCTAGGGGGTTATTGTAAATTCCCTTTTCTTTTTGGCTTTCTTCAACCTATGGACAGAAAGCAGCAGGCAGCTGCGTGGCCGCCGATGCTGCCCCTGCCACCTCCTGTGTGTGCGGCTGCTTCCGTGGATGAGGATCCCAGGAGGACATTGTGGGCCTTCTTCTCTCTCCCTCGCCCTCGCAGAACCTCTCCCTCTCTGCACCTCCTCTCGAAAACGAACCCTAACCCTACTGCCACGGCCGCCGGCGATTGCCGCCAACTCCGGCTGCCCTCGGACGATTTGATCACGTAGGAAGCTCCGCCGTGGTGTCCTCTCCCTCCTCCACAACTCCTGCGGGCAGAGGAGGCCAACATCGACGGAATCGGGCCATCCTATACCTTTCCGGCCGCCAGCTTCCGACGCTCGCCGCCACTGATTCCGGCCCTCCCGCACCTCCCCGTCGACGCCATCGCACTCTCCTCGCTCCGGTGAGCCTCCCCATGCCCTCTGTTTGCTTCCTCACCCTCTGTAGCTCCCCCGCGCCGCTCACCGTACCGTGCCGCCACCGCACTCGACGCCGGCCGCATTCCGGCGACCCTAAGCGAGCGGCGCCGCCACCAGATTGCTCCCCGTGCGCTCCTCTTCCGTGTGGTATAGTTTAATTTCCAATTTACGCGCGAAATCATCGGAATTGCGAATCATCTGTGAAGGACAGAGTTTGGTGATGTCACCATTGCGTCACCATGACGTCACAAACAGTTTTTCTGTTTTGGAAATAATTAGAAACAGTAACTGACACGTGGACCCCTTTGTTTAAATAATTCTAGAAAATGATTATTTCTAATAAATTAATAACTTCTGTTTTATAACTCAGAAAAATAAAATAAAAATATGGGTGTGATCAGAAAAATAAACTCTATATGAATATGTCATTTTCACACATGTTTGGTAAAGTTGAATTTGGCCATTTATTTAATGTTGTTTAATTCGTTTAAAATAGAAGAAATAAGTTTTTATTCAAGAAAATTAGAAAATTAAAAGTTATATACCAAAATGCTCAAAATGACAAATGCAACCTATTTATGGTGTTTTCAAAACCATTTGAGCAATTAAAACCCGACATACTTTCAGAATAGTCCGAAGTACCCCTCCGGGGTCCATTTCGGGATAATTTCAGTAAAAATGATTAACTAACATATGAACCCTGGCAACCCATCGAACATTATTAGGGCTTTATATTTCAGTGTATCAACTTGCTCATGCATACATATTGCGCATTGCATTGATGCCATGTGTTGATTGTTGTTCTTCTTTTCGGTGTTGTTTCCCCTCGGTAGAAAGCGACTTCGAAGTGAAGGCCAACAACTCTATGGTGAATACTTGATCTTAACCGACAAGTCAAGCATTTATTCCAGAAGACTTTATCTGGTTTTCTTGAACCAAGGCAAGCATAACCTTTTATCTGCTCATATATGTTTTCCAACGTCATTTTATTCTCGTACGTTGCATTCGATTCCAAAGTATTTGATGCTAGCAGATATAGTTCACCTATACACTGCATTGCCTCAACATCCCGATCCACTGCTCCTAGCCGCCATAGATTTGCTTGTGCGCATCGCCAGAGCCTTATATCTGCTTCGCTTAGCTTTACATGTTTGTTTACCTCTGCTCCATCCGGTTGATGAATCAGAGCTACGAGAACCTAGTATGATATGATGATGTGGTGAGATGAGCACTGTGTGATTAACTTGACTAAGGCTTGGACGGGAGGCCACTTGGGAAGTGGTTCTTTGTCCTGTACTTGCCACCCTAGGATTAAGGTCTCGCCGCGGAAACCAAGACTGAGCGTGCAACCACACACGCCAGCCAATGAACCTCGTTTGACTAACTAACTTGTTTGGACACATCCATAAGTCACGTAGTTTGCTATGTTCATCTGCGTGTGAGTCAGAAAACGATTTGGAGAAAAACTCGGGTGTGACCGGGACAAGTGATGGACGTACACGGATCTTGATCCCGACTCACAGAAAAGGTGCCGTCAGGAGGTGGCCAACTTCATGTTGACGGGGTGGCCCTGTTTAGTTTGACTCATGGATAGGGTCGAGCAAGGTAAAGGTTGGAGCCAGCCACCCTCTGCCGCGCTCCATGGAAGAGCGTACATGTGGCGCTAAGAATCGGAGGGTACGTGCAGGTAAAGACTACCACCCTGCAGGGATAAATCTTTCGGAAAGCCGTGTCCACGGTTAAGGACGACTTTGTGGAAGACACGAGGTCATAGATAACTTGAAAGTGACGTAAAAGATGTTGACAATGATTGAAGGGTGCCTCCTCGTAGATGCCGAGAGGGGTGATCCTCGTAGCAAGTGAGAGGCTGGGAAATGATATTGGTGGAACAAAAAGATGATGATTACAGTAGTTGAGTTTCTCATCTGTTTTGAAAACATTCTATGAGATGTGTTGTTCTTCCTCGATTTGGAAAACAAAGATTGCTTTACGCAAAATAGCCTTCATAAAACCCTTTCTAAAGATATCAGATATATAATAGGTTAACTAAGTCTTGTTGAGTACCTCTCGTACTTATGTTTGCTTAAATTTGGTTCAGGTGACGATCTCACATCGGTGGTGATTCAACGTGGACATCGACGAGTAGTTTGGGATTCCCAGATAGCAGCCTGGAATCTATGGGCTGGGACGTCGCCTTATGTTGCCGCCTCTTAGGCCTTTTTGATTCTTGTTGATTAGCAACATAATTTGCCTTCTGTTGTCTGATGTAATGTTGGGTCGTGTGACCTCTGCTTGTAAGCTATACTCTAGTAACACCTGTTTAATACAGCTTCCATGTCTAGAGTGCTGCTTTGATCGGTTGTTGGTTTCGAGCTCATTATTATACAGTTTTGGCTATGCCTGCATAGTTGTCGCAGTCGAGGGGTTGTGGAGCCGATGATCCATGTCCGAGCCCGCCTGCCGATGTGATTCGGCCTCGTGCGAGGTCCAGTAACCCTCGATTGTTGTTGCACTTTCTGGACACATAGCATCTCTGTATAGATTTGGTCCCATTCCTTCAGTTTCATACGATTCGTGGACACTTTGATATGCATAGTTGGTTATGACTAGCATGGACACAAGGAGTAGTAGTACCGTGGTGATCCGGCCTGCGTGCCGATGAATCCGGTCTGCCTGCCGTTGTTTGTTGCGGCCGGGGCTGGTAACCCTGAAGCCCTTGTGGGTCCATGACTAGGAGCACACAACAGTATGTATATCTTTGGGTCCGGGGTCGTGACAACGTTCATAGCCATGAGCCATAAGATTGTTTTGGTCTGCCAACGTTTAAAGTACGTCCCCGTAAACGGGTCCGGTTTCAGTGCAGTAGCAAAACCATGAATCAAAAATTGCCTACACAGATTAGATTTTTGTATTGTTAAGAATTCAGGCAATTTACAGATTAAATTAATCCAAGTATAAATCATGAGCATGACGTAAACATACTGATAATTTACCATGTTCCTGCATACTAGATTGATAGTAGATACATCTACGCAAACTACTAGTAATGCAGACATAGAAATAATAAGAACAGGGATAAACGTGTTATACTCTGCGGTCTGCCAGTTGGCACTAGCCGTAGCAGAGGCGACAGCTGCGGCGGCGGCCTCAGCAGCAGTGGCGGCCTCGGTGGCAGCAGTGGCGGCAGCAGCTCGTTCGGTTTCGGTGTCCATGTTGACGACGAGGACGTTGTGGTAGTAGTCGAAGTAGACGTACGACAGTGAGCAGTCGCGTAGGAGACGCTCCCCAAAAACCTAATCGCCCCTCTCTCGTACAGGATCTGGAGAGGCGGGGTTTCAGAGGTCTGCTCTCTCATCGGCCGTGTACGCGGTAGACGAGATGGGATCACTGGCGGCAGCAACAGAGAGAGGAATGACAATGGGCGCAAAGCGTATGAGTTGTGTGTATCTGTGTCCGCCCTGCGCCCTCAATATATAGCCACGGCCGGGTAGGAGAACGGTCAGCGCACAAATTAAATTGGCATTTACTACAGCCGTTACCACGTAATCAATGTGTAGTTTTACTGCGCGCGGTTACCACGTGATCGTTTTACTGCGCGCGGCTATTACCAAAATAAATGTGACGCAATAGACAACAATCAATATGACGTCTCATATTATTGGCGTGTCTGTTGACTCTCCGTTTCCGACGGCCGAAATAAAGGTATCGGCTCGGCTCATTCCCGCAACCCGCGGCGCGTCGTGACGTGTCGTGACGAGGCGAGGCGTGGCGAGGCGGGCGGCGGAGGAGGAGGAGCACGCGTGTGGAACACCTCGACAACTTCTCTCTCTTCATACCAACTCACACTTGTGGGGAGAGAGCTCACCTTATAAACTGGTGCAAAACTCTTCCAACTAGCAATATGGGATTAAACTCCCACCATTTGCTATGGCATCATGGGGCTTAGGGATTAAATAAAAATTGACTAATGGGTTAAAAGCCCATCCTAAATTTCAGCAGTTAGCCAAGGACATTGTTCCATGCCTCCATTCGTGTTTACCATTTTTGAAAAACAAAGAATATTTTGGTGGCCAAGGCTTAAACCTTTTAAGTAATAAATAAAAGCCCTTTATCAAAAAAAAAAAATTGATGGCCAAGGCTTTGGACCACGATTTTTGGATTCGGAACCCTAACTTAATATTGGAGGTGGTAATAACATCAACCATGTCTTCGAATTATATGCTCTTTGGAGCAAGCTCCAAGAGGTGCATCTCACCGCTGGGACGACGAACGCTATTTCTTGGAAGCTCACCTCCAACGGCATCTACCTCCAGCCTACTTGGCGCAATTTGAGACCCCGCCTTCTTCCTTCATGAAACTAACAGTTTGAGATAATTGGGCAGCCCCCCCAAGTGCAAATTCTCTGCATGGTTGATCCTACAAAATGAGTTGTGGACGGTGGATAGGCTAACTAGGAGGAGGTGACCAAATTGCGGTCTTTGCAAACTTTGTAAGAGGGAGTCGGAGACCGCGGCCCATCTTATATTCAAATGTAGGTACTCCCTTAGTATATGGCGTGGTCTCCAAGAGTGGCTTGCTTTGTTGGACTTCGACATCACTCAATGGAATAATTATGATTCGGTCAAAGATTGTTGTTTTTTCATCTCCGGAGCTATTGGGCATCGGCGGCTAGGTCTCTCCTCCTTGCCCCTTCTCGTCACTTGGGAGATTTGGAACGAAAACAAATACTAGCGTGTTCCGCAATGTGGCCTCCATGCCCGATTCGGTTATTGATGTCATTAAGAGAAATGCCGCTCTATGGGGAGTAACTTTTCTCGGCCAATGAAATAGGCAAAAAATTTGCCTTATTTCAGAAAAAAATTCAGAGATATGTCATAAATCCATGAAGTACAATGGGGTTGTTCTTGACTTCTTGTGCAGCAGAGTTCTGTCGTAAATCAGGGGCATGGACCGATGCAACTTTGAGACAATCTGTCTCTTTCAGCATTTCAGGGTGCATATATATGGATCTGAAGTTGGTGCAGTATCGATTTATTTTGCTTCGTGCTTCCGCGGTTGGTCCAGCATTATGGCGAAATTGGTCATTAGAAAACCATAGATATTATAGCCTATAGACTGGACCGATTCAGTGTGGAAAAAATCAAGAAATCATTGGTAGTCTATGGTCGTCGACGGTACTCGTAATGTAATCGCAAGTGTCCATTTCATTAATAGCTTCGGTTTGACTGCGATTGCAGAGGGACGGAAATAGTAGGTGAGCATATAGCGCCTGCATTTACCGGCTCTAGCTACGCAGTGAATCTGTCAATGTCACTTTTACTACACCCGATCTGTTCTTAATTACTGTAGTATACAATCGAAACAAAAATGTAGTCTGAGATTTAAAAGAAGCCAGCCATTTTCTTTCTGCTTTCGGTTTTCGTTTGAAGATGGCATTTCATATCGATCTCCACCATCAACAGTTCTACACAGCAGTGACCCAAATGCATGAGGGTTCAGGATTGCAGACTACAAAGGCAGCGAGGTAGCAAAAAGATGAGAGGTTTCCAGAAGTGAAACTCCAAAAACTCGTCGCATTTTTGCAGTTTGTACATCACCGAACCGCATCTCGATCTAAAAACCTATATAGTCTCCTAACCCAGAACTATATACTGTATATGCACATCAGAATCGGGAGAAGGAACGGTCCAAGGAAAGGCATGGCTCCTCGGCTTCGGAGATGCTCTGCAGAGACGGCCTCCAGTGGCCCCTGACCTCGGGGTGGTCGCAGCACACGGTGCCGGAGTTGATGAGCTCCGCGATCACCTGCTCCGTCCACTGCCCCTTGCCCTCCCGGCCGGCTTTCTGCAGCAGCTCCTGGACCTGCCTCTTGGTTACCCTGATCTTCACCTCGCACCGCTCCACCTTCTCGGCGGCGACCCTCTTCTCCTCCTCCACGTCCACCTCCCACTCGTCCTCGTCCACCCACGACGCCGACGCGCGCTGCAGCTTGAGACAGTTCCCCATCGACGATCTCCCGAAGGATGTGGATATGTAAGTAGTATATCTCAAGCCTGCAAGCTGGCTCTGGATCTTTCTGAGCTAGATCCTGCTTGAGTGGCTATTGCAGAGAGAACGAGAAGGCGAACGAGAGGAGGATCGTTTGGCCTGCGCGATACAGCTTATTTATATAGGCGGAGCTGGAGGTTGGCCGTCGATGCTCGATCGTGATTATGTGAGGCTAATGAGGTGCTTACCGTGACTGACCTGCCATGTTGGACCATGGTGGAGTTGGACGTGGAGGACGGGCGACCGCGTCTTGCCTCGCAGAGGGAGGCGGCTTTCTCCCTAACCGGGCGTCCGGATCTTCGTCCGGCGACGTGGACGGCCGCAGCGCCTCGGGAGGGAGCTAGTGCGGGGCGACCAGGCGCTGGACGGCTCGGATTGGCGACGGGGACGGCCCGACCCTGGACGTACGTGGTGGGAAACTGGTGCCGGGTCGGAATCTTCAAGCTTTTTTCTTCGACGAGGTAACGTCCGGTAGGCTTCGCGCGTGTGAACACGGCTTTTCCACGGGATCTTCCACTGCTCAAGGCTTGTTACGCCAATGACCAAGACGGGGGAATACAGTACTGCTCTCTCGATCGCGTCCTGATCCCAACCGATGATAGATGTTACCGATGCATGTGTATGAAGATCACAGACAAAAAATGTTCAACCAAAACTCAAGCGACTTTACAAGGTATCCAGCTATAAGAAAATGGTCTTGAATATGTATCATTTCGATATAGAGACAGGGGTGCTCCCTGTTTTCTAAAAGAAAAAAAATGGTACTACCCTGCTGATCAGAAATGCCCCAAGTGACAACGTACTTCTAGATCCCCTGAACTAATACTCTAATAGGTAGCCGTGCTCTCGAAGAAGGCTCGACCAAAGAACATAAGCCTGATGAATAGCAAGGAACAAATAGCTGTGAGTAATCACAACATCCGCTTGAAAATAGATAAAAATATGACCGAAAGATGTGGGTACTTAACCTAACAAAGCAAGAACCACCGGTCCAAACCAAACAGTAACAACCGACCGAGCTGAGCACGCTTGTAGGATTCTATTTAGATATTCCCAAGGACTAGTGCACGAGCTATGTTTGCATGCGTACCCTTAATTTGTTGGCACGTACAACTGGCTTACCGAACAGTCGGTACTGTGACTAGACTAGGTTCCATCTATATGTCTTCTTCATTTGGATTTTCTAGGTATTAGGCATTCGCCGTGATCTTCTACGTGGAACACGCGCACTCTTTGTATATGCAAATGTGCTTTTCGGTATATGCAAGCGCAACTATTTCATTCTACAAAATGTCACTCACCACACAACTCTACATCATGCTTACTTGGCCTATGTTGTCATGATGTCCTGCATGGAACATGAGTACCTTTTATGTATGCAAAGTGTGCTTTTCATCGTATAAATATATCAATAAAATTGGAATATTAAGCAATTTTAGATAGGGATGGCACCCGTAAGGTATGGGTGCCGGCAGAGCCATTACATACCATTACCCGTCCCTCTCGAGGTTGCCCGCCACGCGTACCCATAGTCGTCAGCGGGTATAACTTTTTCCTGCGCCCGTCACCCGACAAGGTAAAGGAGTAGTGACGGGTAAAAATATCCGCATTTGCAACACAACAAGTTGGGCCAAAATAATGTCATAAACAACAACATACAACCACAATTAATAGCAGCAACACATTATAAACAACAACGCAACAAATTGATCCAAAATATGGTCTGCCACGTGGCCACGCTAGCGACCAGAATGATCCTATCGGTCGCTCCCTAATATCTACCGACTTGCTTAGGGAAAAAAAGTTATGACTAGTGGGGTTTACGTGGGAAACTCACCGGACATCAGTCGAAGCGACTCACGTTTGTCTACCGTCCAATCGTGAGTCGTTTGGTTGACCTACTGGGATTCACTAGTAGAAAACATGCCTCTAGTCCAGGGCTGTAAAAGGCTATAGTCCCGAATTTCTATCCGGGACGGCTGAATCGGAACTAGAGGCCCCCTTTTGTCCCGGTGCGCCACGAAACGGAACTAGAGGTCACCCACGGGGCCGCTCCGGCTGGACGAATTTTAGTCCCGGGTGGTAATACAACCCGGGAATAAATAAATTTTGATTCTTTTGGTTTTTTTATTTTCCGATTTTCCTTTTCATTTAGCCTGTATTATTTCTAACTCTAATCATTCTCCCTTAGAACTCTAATCACTCTTCTTTCACTCTGAACCGACACTTCCCAGTATGTCACCCATCCTCAGACTAATCCACTCTCAGCACGCTTAACTTTTGAGTTCCTTCCCTCTTACCTTCCAAGAAAAAAATCATGTTTTATCGACAATAGTATAATGCCAATCATGTTAACCTTTGAACTATGATGTCACACGTCTTTATTTTGTGAATCCAAAAAATTATTTAGTTAAACAAAAATAAATAAGTAATAATAATCTTGAATTCAAATACTCGTTAATTTAAATAATAATTATTTTTTTGCTTTTTTAATTTTGAATAATTCGTATCTAAAAATCCGTAAAATCGAAAATTGGCAAATGATATTGTCTAAATAGACTAGAAAAATGAGAGAACTTCAAATATATATGATCGACTTCCATATCATATTTTCCATCATGTATATGTAGATCGATGTAAAAATTTACTCCAAATGGTTAGTCATTTCAACATATCTTCAGATATATATTTTTTTCTCTTACTCCACATTATATAAATCAAGAATTTTATATTTTGCTAATCAAAATATGTATATCTATGTATATTCAAATACTACAATGAATTTTTTTCCAGATTGTTTAGAAGTGTGTTTTTATATTTTCTTTGAATTTCGGAAACAAGAGAAGGAGCAGAAGAGCTCGGGTATCAAATTATTTTTTTGAAATTTCATCACATATACATCACAATTGCTTCACTAAGCTTGCGCATATCATATATAATTAAACATGGACATAATTAACAAATATAATATATAGTACTACATAAAGTCTTCTAGGCAATATATAATTAAACACACAAAGCATCATGTCACGAGAGGCTCACAAGCAGTACATAATATATATATAGACATACATTAGTACTAATAATGGAACTAGGTGACACATCGTCATGAGAGGCTCCCATCTACTCGAGCTCGTCCTCCCAATCCCAAACAGTAGAAGACCGAGGCACTAGGTGACGTTGCCCATAGCTGAAGTTACTAATAATACGGTACAACTCGTAGTAAATGTATCCATCGATGACTGCATAATCAACGTTGATCTTATCAAGTGGGCTCTTATTCCAAAAATTGTGCTGCCAACTGAGGATTTTTTTTCTTGATATCACGGTATGCCTCGTCAATCAATGTGGCTTCCATATCAGCCATCGAAGTCTTGGGATGCTGAAGCTGGAACAGGTCCTGGAGATCAATATGACACTCAGATGGTATCACAATACCCCAAGTGTTCTTCATCTTCAGCTTTTCATTCCTTGTATCAACGCTAGCAAAACGTATGCCGCTGTTGACAAAGAAATCCAAGAGTTCTAAACAATCTTTGTCACTACTGCAACAAAAAATCGAACAAATTTTAAATACCGCAACAACAAGTATATTGTTTCAATGCAACAACAAATGGAACAAATGTTAAACACCGCAGTAACAAGTTTATTCTTCTCAATGCACATATAGGATTCAAATGGGAACAAAATGGAAAATGCATGTAGGATTCAAATGGGAACAAAATGAGATTCAAATGGATACATATATGATTCAAATGGATACATTGTTATATGAATACACATGGATACACACGTTGCTATCCTATGCAATTTCCTATCCTATATATAGAATCAAAATAAGAGAGGAGAAATGGGGAAAGACAGAGAGGAGAGGAAGATCGGAGAAGATTGTGTTACCTTACCCATTGGAATACCATGACACGCTTTTTATAAGAAATTTGGATGACGGCCACATCTTGTTGACTGGTCGTGTACTCGAGATCAAGGCCAAGAAAATTGCCACCATCCTCACGAAGCCATTGCTTCAAAAGGTCAAGAAGACCCGAGACCCAGGAGCTCTCGTTCGTGTAGGCGACTTCGAGAGTCCTACCATGTGTGGGCACTTTCAACAACCGAATTCCATATAGAGCCATGGTGGAGAATGAGGAAGAATAGAGAAGAGAAAGAGGAAGAACAAGAGTGGCACGTGGTTACTGTAGCAATTAGGACACCTCTCTTTTTTTTACCCTCTCCCGGCGATGGAAGAACTTACAAAGCACGGGAGGCAAACGGTTTGGGCATTTAGTCCCGGGCCGTATTACGACCCATCACTAAAAGGTCTCGGGCCAGGCGAAGGGTTGCCAGACCACTTTTAGTCCCGGGCCGTCTTACGACCCGGGACTAAAAGGGTTCGAGGCGAGGCGAACGATTGCCCCGCCCCCTCTAGTCCCGGTTCGATAGCTAATGGGGACTAGAGGTAAAAACCTATAGGGGTTTTCCTACTAGTGATTAGAGAATATAGGTTAGGCAACTTAGTTTTATAAAGAACCCCACTTGTCATATTTTAAATATGGGTACATGGGTATGCAATTATGGATTGTATATTTCCATACCCGTACCCAATATGTCCGATGGGTATGAGATTTTCTCATTTACATATGGAAAAGACTTGGTATCCTCCGGAGGATTCGAGTCGCGCGACCTCCGGACGGAGCGATCGACACGCGTCCACCAGCGTGGAGAAGCCACAATCGCTCATTGCAGGTTATGGGTCCCACCCACGAGCGTTATCGCCTCCTTCCAGTTTTCTGATCCGCTCGTTCTCTCCTCCGTCTCTTTCCTCCTGTTTTTTCTCTATCCGCCATGGAAGCCGCTTGCCGCTCACCACTCACCGCCCCACCATGGATCCCACTCCACCAGATTAGGCGCCGCCCATGGCCTCCCAACCTCGACTCCATGGCTTCCCGGGCGTCCCAACCTTAGCTCATATTCGCCGCCTTCTCGCCCTTAGATGTGCGCCCCTAAGCTCGAGCAGGGTGACATCGACGACGACCTACGACCTCCTCTTCCTCCGTTCCCGTCTGAGCCACAACGTCGGAGTGCTACTATGGGGGCCAGTGGATAACCGCGCACCCGCCAGCCATGGATGGTGGTGTGCTGGTGCCACGAGGAGCGGCGGTGCTCTGGATTTCGGATGCTGCAACGGTGGTCGACGATGCTACCTATGCCGGTTGGTGGTGCTACCGCAGGGGATCGAAGATGCTGCTGGTCTTAGGCGGTGGTGCTCCGAGCTGCTGCCGGTGGTGCTCCGGGCGGCGGTTGCCGATGCTACATGCAGCGGCCGACGATGCTACCATAGGCGACGAGCGATGCTGCTGGCCTTTGGCGGAGTTGCTACTAGTCGGAGTCACCATGCTACAAGTGCGGCCAGCGATGCTACTGTAGGCGATGAGCGATGCTATTGACCTTTGGCGGCCGTGCTACCCAGCCGGAGTCGAGATGCTACTGACCTTTGGCGGCGATGCTACTGATATGCTACAAGCGGCAGTTGTCGATGCTATCATAGGTGAGTGGTGGTGCTACCAGACCAGAGAAGAGATGCTCCAAGGCTGCAGCACCAGCGAGGCCTCACGCCGGAGCTCAAAGCGACGACGGTGGCCGTCAATGCTGCCATCGGTCAGTGCCGGTGCTACGAATCCGGAAAAAATATGCTACAAGCAGTGGTCAGCGGCAGCACCCGCAAGGTCTCCCGCGGAACTCCGAGCGATGCCGGCGGGTGTCTCGCGGAGCTCGGAGCGATGCCGGCGGGTGTCTCGCGGAGCTCGGAGCGATGCCGACGAAGGCGGTGGTACTATTCGTAGGCGTGCGTCGAAAGCGTTCTAGGCGTGCGTGTCTGTTTTTATCGGTTGTAAGGGAAAGGCACACGGGTGGGCTGCCTCCCTTTCTTTTTTCTTAATCGTACGGACCAAAACAGTTTGATCGAACAACGCGGAATCCGGAGGATCGGATATTTCAATCCTCCGGAGGACGCTCAGCGTTATCCTTTACATATCCATGTTTTTCTTAAACCCTTACCCTAATAAAAAATTTACCCATAGGATATGCGGGTTATGGGTACTCATTGCTATCCCTGGTTTTTGGACGAGTTTAAATAATAAAAGAAGCAACACATATGCATTATCAAGTCTAATAACATAGGACTTATGTCTAGTATCTGCGTATGAACCAATTACATGTGCAAACATAGATATGAATATCATATATGTGTTGAGACCGGGAAGGTCACAACAAATCAATTTTCAACAAAATTGTTGTTGTCGCCCATAGTAGTAAAGATTACGTAATTGTGTGGCATATTCATAGTGGAAGTACGCCGTTACAGATGTAGTCAAATAGAAGCGAGCAATTACGCCCCAACGCTCCCGAAGTCTTACCGTCTCTCATGCGGTGCAACTTTTCAGGGGACGGAGTTTCAGAGGCATGTTCTCCCAGAAGGCCGAGCATGTGTTTGCCGGGATGGGAAAGCCTTGAAGGAGCACACGCAAAGAACTTGGCAATGGAGAGGCATGTAGATCAACATTTATATTTTTTTCTATCCTATAATATAGTCTTGGGAATTTAGGGAACCAAAGTGCCACACGGTGGAAGAAATCTCTAGAAACAAAGAAAGTGTGAAAGACTACTTATCTCGACTAGATGGAGGTAATACACGATGATCAAATATTAATGCAAAAGTTGTTAGTTTTTATATCAATTTTTTTGTATGGTTGCCTAAAACATCATAAGTATTGGTATTGTACAAAGATAAGATTATGGAAAAGTGTATTGCAGATTTGCAGTATGTAAAATAGATAGGAAATAGGGATTGTAAACATGATCATGTATCTGGAGGTTTGGATAGTTTGCGATATTCTACGTCCTTGTTGGACAAGAGTAGAACATAAAGTTCAAAGGACACCAAGTCTTTGGTCATTAAGACTAGCACTTCTTTTTGAGAACTTTGTCCGTGCCCAACCACTAAGGCTAGTCCCAGTGGGAGTAACATCAGTAGTAACATCAACGCCACGTAGGCAAAAAAGATGATGTGTCACATATTAAATGAGGAGAGAGATGAGTGTGGTAACTAGCTATGTTACCATAACATCACACATTACAGTGCAATACGAGTCTACAAGTTAATAAATGCAACTTTGCATGATACCACTTCTATGTTCCTCTCCACTATGGAGGTAGTAACATAGTCTTGAAAAACGTGTATGTTACTATACTATGTTACTCCCCATTGTGACTAGCCTAAGGGATCTTCACACGAAATAGGCGATCACTGGTCTTCACAAACACTTGACTCCTTCACAGAGTACCACAAAGAGTCTAGTGATTCTCTAGCCAACTAGGAGGCACATACCCTCCAAGAAGTAATAACACTTGGATCTTGAATCACTTACAAAGATATCACACATATATGGAATAAAAAAGCACTCTAAAATCTAAGAAATATGAAGTGGAAGTTCAGATATAGATGTATGAGAGAGAGAGAGAGAATACTCTCTCTCTCTTCTCTAAAAAAATTGTTCCAAAGTCTGCCTTGGGAATGGGTGGATATTTATAGCCACGGGCAAAAATATGATCGCTAGAGGAAAAAGTAACTAACCCTGTAGTACCGAATGGCATACATGTACAAAATTTGAATTTCTTAATAGAAAAAATTAATCTCAAAGGTACCAGATGGAAAAGATAGATTCAAAGATTATAATGGCAAGTTTTTATCCTTAGAATGTAAAGTATTAGTAGTACTGGATTGACAAGCGAGCATTTGAGAGTTATTAGGGTAGATTTTGAGGCTTGGGTGAGTGTGTTCAGTGGAGGGAGAACAAATGCCGGGGGAAGTTAGCCTATGTTCGAAGTGTTGGAGTTTTTGCCCTCAATCCCCTTTGTGGATGTGAGGGTGAATTGCTTGTAATTATAACTCTATTCCCTTCTATAGAAGCATGGTATGCCATTGGTGTACTCATGAAAAAAAACCTGGAGATACCGGATTGAACAGAACACCCTCAAAATCATAGTTGGACAGAAAATTACTAAGCGCCTGCAACGAGACACTTGGATGATCGAACTCGGAAGTTATGACCATATAAAGAGGACTTTCTTGTACATAGTTTATGAGAGGTTAGCGGTTTAGACAACGTACCAAACTCGGTAGTGCTGACAGAAACTGAGATATGTGGAAAACTTCTGTGAATCTCTCAAACTCACATGGCGCGGTACCCGGATGAAAGCATCCAAATCTGGGGGGAAAGTGTGAAATATGGAGTTTGGAGAATTTTTAAGGGATTTTAGGAAAAACTTTGTGTGTGGTCCTTTTTAATTTTTCTTTGTGAAGTATTTCATAGGATCCTATATATTTTTTCAAGATTTTTGAAGGGTCACCAACTCTACTTTAGCAATCTGCATGATCCACTAAATGTTGACCATGATCAGTATGAACTGGACCCTGGAACACTTTTTTTAGAAACCAGGCAACTTTATTATGCCCTACTTTAACTTAATAAAGCAAGCAGTTCAAGGTTAAGATGACAATACATGCTGAGGCCTACAGCTTCGCCGAACATAAATGGGAAAGTAGGGGGCCGGCCACCCCAAGAACAGACCGGAAAGCAGCTAAAGGGGAAGTGACTCTTGCACCAAGGAGCGGTAGATGGCCTTGAGCCCTGTAGCCAGCGAAATCAGCGCCTCCTTATCACTTGCCTTTGCGAGATTTGCCCAAGCCTGCACAAATAGAAGCATTTTGAAAATGATGTCAGCTGGTCGTTTAGGCACGATTGCTTCAATGGCTAGCATTTTGACTGATGCGGCGCTGCTGACCCAGCAGTGACTGGTGAATAGCGTAGAACTGAGGAAACGAGGCGGGGCACCAACTGCACCCTAGCAGCTGTCGAATCGCACTCCAATCTAGTTTAGCTAGCGAGCAATGGAAAAGTATATGGGCGGGGTCCTCCTTGACTCCGCACAGCGCACACCCCTCTCGTGCCGCGTTCAAGTGACCAAACAGCCTCTCTCGCGTGGGCAGCCTATCTAGCGCGATCTGCCAAGTGAAGATTTTCACTTTGAGTGGGAGCTTGGCCTCCCACATCTCTTTTCAAAGTGCGATATTAGCCCCTTGGGAGAGTTTCTTGTACATCGAAGCAACCGAGAACTTTCCCGAGGGGTCTAGAGTCCAAGAAACCGAGTCCTGACCTCCCGCTAGGCCAACCTCGGCCAACTCCGTATTCAACACCTCCCATTCCGCAAAGGCAGCCGGGGAGAAGGAGCGGCGGAAGCGCAATCCGTCCTCCTGAAAGGCTGCCGCAACCGTGATAGAGGGCAGCTCGCAGCAAGCAAAGAGCAGCGGGAAGCGGATCCGAAGAGGGCCCTCCCCGCTCCACCAATCACACCAAAAGAGGGTGCGCCCCCCGTCTTGGACCTTGAATTTCGCCCCAAGTTTGAAGAGATGTTTAATTTTGTGTAGGCTATTCCAGAATTGGGAGCCCCCCCTGGGGTCTGCCGCAAAAATGTTGCCTGCCTCCGGATATTTGGCACCCACCAGCTGGTGCCAAATCGAAGATTCTGTGTGGAACAGTCGCCGGATCCATTTTAAGAGCAGGGCCTTGTTCATTAGTTTCGTATTAGTAAGGCCCAGTCCCCCACAGTCCTTGGGTCGACACACCGCTGGCCAATTCACCAAGTGGCACTTCCGATTAGTGCCCACGCCCTCCCAAAAGAACCTGGCGCGAATGGAGTCGAACTTCTCATGGATCCCATCCTGCAGCAGGAACAGCCCCATTGCGTAGGTAGGAAGCGCATCTAGACAGGCGTTAGATAGGATCAGCCTTCCACCCGAGGAAAGCAGTTTTCCCATCCAGACTTCGACCCTGGCTCCCAACTTATTAATGAGGAAGTGCCATTGTTCTATGGTCAGCTTTGTAACATCCCAAGTATGAAAACCATCCCCTTAGAATGTTTGTTTCCTGTTTAATTAAAGTACTGCATCATGTCATCATATTGTTGCATTTGTTTCTTTTGTTTTGCATCTGTTATTCTTGTTTTCACAATGCAACTCAAACAATTTCAACTGCTTTGTTTTCATACTTGCTCTGTTACAACTTTTGGAATAAAAATAACAAATAAAAACAACTCCTTTGTTGTCATATTATTTCATAGTTATCAATTACTAAAATGGTGCTTCTATTTCAATTAAATAATTCCCAAATTGTTTTCAAACTCAAACTCAAATTCATCAACACCTCATTTGGAAATTATCAAATATCAAACCATTCCAATAATTCTAACCCAACTAATAATAGGGTTCACCCTATTAAATTGTGGTTTCTATTTTAATTAACCAAATATTCCAATTTCAAATCAAATTCTTTCAAACAGCACACAAGTTGAGTTATAACCAATTTATAAACATTATCACTTCAATCAACTAATTTTAATCTTTTAATTCATAGGGGCTACCCTATCAAAATGCTTTTATTTCATAATGTTGACTTAATATGAAAATTCATTCAAAATTGGTTTAAATACCAAACAACAATTTATTTTCAAACCTTCTGTAAAACAAAAACTTGGCAGTGTTTTCTTTTAATCAAATTAGCTTAACCTAATTTTCCTACAATTTTACTAACCTAAAATATCTCCTTTTTCTTCCATTTGGTTTTCAGCAAAAAAAAATAAAAACAGAAAACAGGAAAATAGAAAAGAGAGAGGGAGAAAGCCAGCCCAGCCCATCTTTTCACTTAAGCCCACCAACCACATGGCCCAGTACCCCCCCCCTGCGCTGTCGCTTTCTTCTTCCCCAGTCGACGTCATCTCTGTACGAACCCCATCGGAGCCACCCGATCGCCTCTCCCTCCGCCCGATGAGCTGCCGTACAGGAGCTACTCCCTCCTATATAGCTCACCTTCCCCCTCTGCTAACCTAGCTACCCTAGTTCCTCCTTCCCATCGCCGCCGTCCTCTCTATCCCCCCTCCTCTCCGATAGCTCTTTCTCTGAACCTAATCGAACACCACCGTCAGAGCCACGGCCTCCCGTCGCCCTCACCGCCATGGCCACCTCGAGGAACCGCTGTCCCCGGGAATGGAACGAGGAGACCGTCCTCCCTAAGTTCGCTGCAGGCGCCACCGGCCGTGGTTGCCCGTGGAGCCAGCGCCGTCGCCGGCAAGTTCTTGCCGTGCCTGTACCTCGACAGCAACCTATGCCATGATATTGATTGTTTATCTTTCTGCATTGTTTGTTTGCTTCTTCTCGGATACACGACGACGTTGAGACCGACGATCCTTACGACATCCCTTCTAAGGATTTAGCTCAGTACCAGGCTACTGGGTTTTGCAGGCAAGTTATCACTCACATGAACCACTGTGTTCCTTTCAACATTGGTTACCGATACTTTCCGTTGTCTATTTGCTAGCCCTATGTGTAGTTGTTTCTGTTACGAACCTATCACATGAATCCATTAACCTTGATATTGCCTCACCCCCACTCCTACAACCCTATTGATTGAGCCAGTGTCTTACTTGCATGCTTAGGTTGTTTTGCTCGAGTCTGTTACCCGTTACTTTCTGTTATTAGTATTTCTATTATGTTCTGGGGGCTCGATGTTTAATCAATCAATCATGCGAATGTTGCTATTAACAATAAATTTGATGATAAGGCACCGGCAGGAGGCCCATGAGAGGTTTTGAAGCCTGCTAGTGTCGACCCTAATAGGAAAAGGGTCTTGTCTACTGATCCATGATGAGCGCACTACCCGCATGTGGGAAGCGAGTATGGGCGCCCCCCTCAACTTGACCTGATTCGCATCTCGTCCAAATCGCCTCATTTAGTTCATGTTTTCCATTTGCCGCATGCATGTTTTTGCGAGCCCAGGCCAGGGTGGAACTTTTGTAGTCGGCATATAGGGGGACACGGTCTTAGAGTGCTATGAGGGTCCCTTTTCTTCGGGGCTTGATTAGCCGTGCGCCCAAGGTTCTTTGGGCTTGATGCGAAGAATGGTTGGTTGTGTTGAGTGCCCCGCTTGGTGGGGTGATCTCCCATCTGGCGGGTTATTCATACGTGTACGGCCAAATTGGTGCAACCCTGCAGGGATAATCTTCTCGAGAAGCCGTGTTTTCCGCGGTTATGGATTACTTGGTGAAAGTACTGGCTAACAAGTACTCAGGATAACTTAAACATAATGATCAAACATGTTACACCCAATGATTAATAACTTGACTAGTAATAGGTTGATGACACAATAACTTGATTCACCTTTAATACAACTGTGTGAGTTATCCTCGGATTGCTTCTTTGGATAAGGGGCGAGATCCAGGATGGGTTTGTTTGAAGTTATCTTTCAGTTGGTTACAATCCTCGATCTTATCTCCTTTCTGTTAGCCGGAAGTGGTAGAATCTCTGTAGTTGGTTATCGCAGCCAGTTGCAGCATATTTTATATCCCCTCTCTTCCGTTGAACCCAAGGCATCTGTGCTTGGTGTTGACGGGTTACACTTTGGTGAACTGTGAGTCTTGCTTGCCAGTACGTTTATGTACTGACCCCTTTGGGGCTGTGGTTTCCGCAGACCTACGTTTCCGAGGATCTACTTGGTGGCTACTACGTGGAGTATGACGAGATTGCTGACGAGTAGATAGCGGACCCGGGCAGGATCCGAGACTTCGTGGATGGGCTCCGTCTGTTCGTTTCCGGCCTCTTAGGCCTATTTGGATCTTGTCTGTACTCAGACATGTTGATTGCTTCCGCTGTATTGTACTGATGTATTGTTGGGACATGTGTCCTCTGAATGATTGTATTTGCTATCTCTGCTCTAATGAGAGCTATTTGCAATCTTATTTCAATCTTTTGTGTCTTAGAGATCTGTTGTGATATCACTTGTTAAACGCCGTTGACGTACCATGTGTGTATGGTTTGAAGTACGTCAATGGAAGTATCCTGATTTCTACGGGATAGTTTACATCGACGGTGAACAGTAACGGTTGGTTGTCGCACATAAGTGCTGGCCTACCCGTAAGGGGACGCGGGAGCCGTTAAGCCCCGTAATCCAACCAAAATACTGTTCAGTTCGTACGGTGAGTATCCTCTAGAAGTCCGGGTGCGACAAGCTTCCTGTCGGAGATAGGAAGGCCCAGATATAAGAATGGAAAGGAACCCAGTTTGCAGTTCAGCATGTTGGCAATGCGGTTCTGCTCCATCGCCGGCTGATCCAGCACGAAGACCTCAGACTTCTGGAAGTTAATCCTCAGCCCGGACATGTCTTCAAAGCAGAGGAGCAGAAACTTGAGGTTTGCAATGGAAAGGTCATCGTTCTGGATCAGAATGATGGTGTCGTCCGTGTATTGGAGATGGGAGGTGCCTCCGGGGACGAGATGAGGAACCACTCCCGAAATATGGCCTGACGCACAGACCGCGGAAAGGATGGCCGAGAGGGCCTCGGCGACAAAGTTGAAGAGAAGTGGAGAGAGTGGGTCCCCTTGACGCACCCCTCGTTTATTTCGGAAAAAGGGACCAACCTGTCCATTGATCGAAATTGCTGTTTGACCTCCCGAGATCAGCTGGTCTATTCGATGGATAAAGCCTGCGTCGAATCCCTTTCGACGCAGGACCTCCAAAAGGAAAGACCAATTAACACGATCATACGCTTTTTCGAAGTCCAGCTTGAGGAGCACCCCTCCAAGTTTCTTTACTCTCAGCTCGTGTACAATCTCATGGAGGGCAAGGGCTCCATCTAGGATAAACCTACCCTTAAGGAAAGCCGTCTGGGTCTGGCTGATGATCCGGTTGGCCACTGGATCGAGTCTAGAGGCGATGGCCTTGGAGATAATTTTGAAGATGACGTTGATCAGCGCAATAGGTCTAAATTGAGAAATCCTATCAGCCCACTGGACTTTCTGGATGAGCGAGACGACCCCAAAATTTAGGCGAGACACATCCACTCGGCCCAGCATAAAGTCATTGAGGATGTGAAGTACCCCGAGCTTGCAGAGGGGCCAACAACGTTTGAAGAAGGCCACCGGGTACCCGTCCGGGCCTGGCGCGGTGTTGGTCCTCATATCATGAACCACCGCCTCCAGCTCTGCCTCCGAAAAGGTCAGAAGAAGGCTCTCATTTTCTGACTCGAGGACCCTACCCTCAGCTGGCCAGATGGAGGGAAGCAGACCTAGGCGGCGGGGCGCGTCTGAACCCAGGAGCTCTCGGTAGAAGTCATAGACATGTGCCTGAATAAGGTGCGGATCACTGATAGGGCCCTCGGGGGAGATAAGGGTCGAAATATTGCACCTTCTACGTTTCCCATTTGCCACGGCATGGAAATAGGCGGTGTTTGCATCCCCTTGCAAAGCCCACCGCACTCTTCCACGTTGCCGCCAGTACTCCTCCTCTACGCGATATATGTCTAGTAGCTGGTCCTCCAGATGATATCTGAAGGCCCACTCGTCTTCGTCTAGTCCCACCCCATCTGCCTTGTCATCCAACAGCTTGATCTGGCTAAGAAGATTGGTCTTGCGAGTGCGAGTGTCCCTGCCCATGTTGCCACTCCAACCCCTCAGGTAGCGTCGCAGCCCTCCGGCCATGTGCTTCCACCAGTCCACGATGTCGCGGCCCGCTGCAAACACTTGCACAGATTATTAGTTTCCTACATGCCTTGTCATGAATCATCCAAAACCTATTTAAAGATCGTACATGCACTTTAAACCTTGGCTCGTACTTTCACTGGGTGAAATAAGCCAAGGTCCGAGGATCAGAAATTCAGCATACACACATATGTCATTTGAGCGTCAGCCTTAGGTCGTAGCTTCACTGGGTGTTTGTCTTCCGTGAAACTTTAATTCGTCTTACTTGATACCACCAGTTTCTGTTGACCTAATAATGGCTGGATCTGCTAGCCACTACCAGAACTGAAGCTACAAGGCTCCAAAGTATGCGGGCCAGTAGTTGCTCGTACTACATAGAAAGAGTCCTTTGATAGAAAATGGAACTTCCAGATAGCAACGTACGCGGTCAACACGACAGCAACACTATGGCCACTACTTCAAACTTAGCTGGCGATGGATTGATTGGTACATGGAGCAACCTCGATTTAGACTTCGGCTTAGGTCTTCCGTAATCACTACGGGACGCAGGCTAAACGCCGACAGCCAGCCCCCGTCGGCGTATGCACGTTTGCCGTCGGCGTATCAAGACCCCGACGGGGACCGTCGGCGACTGGCCGTCGGCCTCTTGCCTCGTCGGCGACTGGCCTTCCCCGTCGGCGTCTAGGCCACCGTCGGCGTATCCCGTATAGGCCGACGGGGAGCCCCGTCGGCGTATAGGGACAAAATTATTTTATTTTTATTTTAAAAAATTGTATTTTTTTATTTTTTTCTGCACATTTTTTATTTCACTTGTTTAACCACTTAATCACACTATAGTCAAATTTATTTTTATCTTTAACAATTTTTAATTCTAATCAAAATTACTCGTTTCTACTAACACTTTCCCGTCGGTCACCCATCATGAGATTGCTTCAGACCCAGCACACTTAACTTCGTAGTTCCTTCGCTGTGATCTACCTAGAAACAACGGATGTGTTGTTGATAATAGTATCCAATCAATTCTGATAACCTTAACCCTTGGACCATCATGTCACACTATTTTATTTTGTGAATTCAAACAATTATTTAAATAAAATATAATAACTAGTAATAAATTTGAATTCAAATAATCTTGAATTTAAATAATAATTAACATGTTTGCCTTTTCTATTTAATATTGAATAATTCATATCTATAAATCCGTAAATCGAAATTTGACAAATAATATGTCTATATCGATTAGAAAAATGAGATAAATTCAAATATGACATCCATATAATATTTTCCCTCATATATAAGACTTTTTTTTTCTTTTCATTGAAGCAAAAAACCATTTTCTATTTTCCGAGTGTAAAAAAGGGTTTTTTGTGAAGGACCTACCATAAATATGTTACAAAACTTGAGAGCTATAATTTTTGAAAATATTAGACCATGTTAGATGCACAAATAACCAATTTGTTTCATATGAAAAGATTTTCATCCACCTATTTTGAAAAACATAAGTTTCTGCCGATTCCGCTGGAAACTGGTCAAATTTGAACTACACGTACCTCATAGTTTCCTCATGATTTTTGAAAAAAATCATTTTTAGGTACACAAGTACCTATTTCAACATAGATACACCAAGAGTTTCTTAATATTCAACCCATAGCTACGAACAGTCATGCCCGCCGCCTTGACTTTTTCCTCAAACGGGGTTAGAAAATTCCAAAAAATACGAAACAACCCAAAATGATGCGAGACCTTCGCGTGGTGTCATTATATAGGTCCTAGTATACACCAAAAATAATAAACTTGGAATACGACAGTTGTGTTGCCAATGTGTTCACAAAAATTAGTTATCTCCTCCGAACGTTCTAAGTTTTAGGGCCAAATGACGACTGTTATGGTCATATCCATGGTATAATTTGTTCAAATGTTCCCATATTACACACATATATGCATCTTGGAAGCACGGACAATATTGATGGAGGAAGTTTTCCTTTTCATTGAAGCAAAAAACCATTTTCTATTCTCCGAGTGTAAAAAAGGGTTTTTTTGTGAAGGTCCTACCATAAATATGTTATAAAACTTGAGAGCTATAATTTTTGAAAATACTAGACCATGTTAGATGCACAAATAACTAATTTATTTCATATGAAAAGGTTTCCATCTACCTCTTTTAAAAAACACAAGTTTCTGTCGATTCCTGTGGAAACTGGTCAAATTTGAACTACAGATACCTCATAGTTTACTCATGATTTTTGGCAAAAATCATTTTTAGGTACACAAGTACCTATTTCAACATAGATACACCAAGAGTTTCTGAATATTCAACCCCTAGCTACGAACAGTCATGCCCGCCACCTTGTCTTTTTCCTTAAACCGGCTTAGAAAATTCCAAAAAATTCAAAACAACCCAAAATGATGCGAGACCTTCGCGTGGTGTCATTATATAGGTCCTAGTATACACCAAAAATAATAAACTTGGAATACGACAGTTGTGTTGCCAATGTGTTCACAAAATTTAGCTATCTCTTCCGAATATTCTAGGGTTTCGGGCCAAATGACGACTGTTATGGTCATATCCATGGCATAGTTTGTTCAAATGTTCCCATATTACACACAAACATGCATCTTGTAAGCATGGACAATGTTGACGGAGGAAGTTTTCCTTTTCATTGAAGCAAAAAACCATTTTCTATTTTCCGAGTGTAAAAAAAGGGTTTTTTTGTGAAGCACCTACCATAAATATGTTGCAAAACTGGAGAGCTATAATTTTTGAAAATACTAGACCATGTTAGATGCACAAATAACCAATTTGTTTCATATGAAAAGGTTTCCATCCACCTCTTTTGAAAAACACAAGTTTCTGTCGATTCCGGTGGAAACCGGTCAAATTTGAACTACAGGTACCTCATAGTTTACTCATGATTTTTGGCAAAAATCATTTTTAGGTACACAAGTACCTATTTCAACATAGATACACCAAGAGTTTATGAATATTCAACCCCTAGCTACGAACAGTCATGTCCGCCGCCTTGACTTTTTCCTTAAACCGGCTTAGAAAATTCCAAAAAATTCAAAACAACCCAAAATGATGCGAGATCGCGTGGTGTCATTATATAGGTCCTAGTATACACAAAAAATAATAAACTTGGAATACGACAGTTGTGTTGAAAATGTGTTCACAAAAATTAGCTATCTCCTCCGAACATTCTAGGGTTTCGGGCCAAATGACGACTGTTATGGTCATATCCATGGCATAGTTTTTTAAAATGTTCCCATATTACACACAAACATGTATCTTGGAAGCACGGACAATGTTGAAGGAGGAAGTTTTCCTTTTCATTGAAGCAAAAAACCCATTTTCTATTTTCCGAGTGTAAAAAAAGGTTTTTTTGTGAAGGACCTACCATAAATATGTTGCAAAACTTGAGAGCTATAATTTTTGAAAATACTAGACCATGTTAGATGCACAATAAACAATTTTTTTCATATGAAAAGGTTTCCATCCACCTCTTTTGAAAAACACAAGTTTCTGCTGATTCCGCTGGAAACTGGTCAAATTTGATCTACAGGTAGCTCATAGTTTCCTCATGATTTTTGGAAAAAATCATTTTTAGGTACACAAGTACCTATTTCAACATAGATATACCAAGAGTTTCTCAATATTCAACCCCTAGCTACGAACAGTCATGCCCGCCGCCTTGACTTTTTCCTCAAACAGGGTTAGAAAATTCCAAAAAATTCAAAACGACCCAAAATGATGCGAGACCTACGCGTGGTGTCATTATATAGGTCCTAGTATACACCAAAAATAATAAACTTGGAATACGACAGTTGTGTTGCCAATGTGTTCACAAAAATTAGCTATCTCCTCCGAACATTCTAGGGTTTCGGGCCAAATGACGACTGTTATTGTCATATCCATGGCATAGTTTGTTCAAATGTTCCCATATTACACACATACATGCATCTTGGAAGCACAGACAATGTTGACGGAGGAAGTTTTCCTTTTCATTGAAGCAAAAAACATTTTCTATTTTCCCATTGTAAACTCGCGAGAGAGAAGCGGACATCGATGAAGCGGGTCACACCCCGGAGTGCAATATTTACCATCCAAAGACCAAAACACATCTATACTAACATGTTATGGCACCCCCTATCTTGTGTGGGGAGCCGGACGCTCCGTAGCCCCCCTCGGTGAAAACCTAGACCCGCTGGAGAAATACCAGACTTATACGGATACACGCGGTAACGCCATCGAAAGGGGGTAGCAATGTGGAACCAGTTTCTTGGTTGTGTTAGGGTAGCCCATAGGAACATAAAACACATAGGTAGAACCCACCTCTTCGGAAGATTCCCGACGTTTCGTCCGATACGGGAGTTTCACCCTATAAGCGCATGTAAACTCACGAGAGAGAAGCGGACGCCGGTGAAGCGGGTCACACCCCGGAGTGCACTATTTGCCATCCAAAGACCAAAACACACCTATACTAACATGGTATGTCACCCCCTAACTTGTGTGGGGAGCCGGACGCTCCGTAGCCCCCCTCCGGTGAAAACCTAGACCCGCTGGAGAAATACCGGACTTATACGGATACACGCGGTAACACCGTCAAAAGGGGGTAGAAATATGGAACTAGTTTCTTGGTTGTGTTAGGATAGCCCATAGGAACATAAAACACATAGGTAGAACCCACCTCTTCAGAAGATTCCCGACGTTTCGTCCGATACGGGAGTTTCACCCTATAAGCGCATGTAAACTCATGAGAGAAAAGCGGATGCCGGTGAAGCGGGTCACACCCCGGAGTGCAATCTTTGCCATCCAAAGACCAAAACACACCTATACTAACATGGTATGGCACCCCCTAGCTTGTGTGGGGAGCCGGACGCTCTGTAGCCCCCTCCGATGAAAACCTAGACCCGTTGGAGAAATACCGGACTTATACGGATAAACGCGGTAACAACGTTGAAAGGGGGTAGCATTGTGGAACTAGTGACTTGGTTGCGTTAAGATAGGCCATAGGAACATAAAACAAGTTGAGTTTCTACTGTTCTACCCCCTTTCGATGTTCGTCTAGGGGTGTACACGACGCATGCACACGTTAATAGTGTTTTTCTCAGAGAGGGGTTTTGAAACTTCGGGGTATGTAAAAATTAAGCTACATATTTATGTTCTATATGTGTATTATATATTTATGTTTTATTTATTTTATATTTTATGGTGTAGGGTCCCGTTACAGATTCACGTCGTTATTTTATGTGGGAGGGAGGATATTGAAATTCGAATGTGCTAACCGTTCCAATATATTTAATACCGACATGAAAAATATATATGAAAATAAATATATATAATATAAAGGTTGTTTATTAACGAAAAATAAAAAAAGAAAAAATAGGATACGCCGACGGCCTTTGATACTCCGACGGTGGCCGTCGGCGTATGGACGTATACGCCGACGGGCTTGCTACGCCGACGGCCACGTTCGAGGGCTTCCGTATTCTTCTGATACGCCGACGGCTCCGATATATCCCCGTCGGCGTTTCCCTCGGCCGTCGGCGTATCAACTCTCTCCCGTAGTGAATGGTAGTATCTTGGCACAATATCATAGGAAAAATGCTGACGTGTCATTATATTTAACGAGGAAAGAGAAGAGTGTTGTATCTTATTTAGAGCAAGTACAATAGGCTTAGTCAGCAGGCTATAAGAAAGTCCATATCAGCAAAAATATGATGTGAAGGTGATAGTAGGAGAGAGAATAAAATGAGCTCTTCGTGAGTAGCCGGCTGCTACACAAGAAACAAGACACTACAACCCGCATATAGCCTAGCATAACTGGTAAAGCCGGTTGCAAGCATTTATTACAATTTTGGTGTGTCTTGCATGTACAAGTATTAAATATTAAAATATATCATAAAGTTAACCTAATAGCCAACCTATTATACATGTATACTTTTTTGATGATGCCTTTATGTGACATGGCATGAGCATATAGCTAGCTGCCGGCTATATTATTGTTCATGCTCTTAGAATACAACTCTGGCATGATATTATAGGCAAAATTACTTGTTAGACCAATCACATGTAAATATGAGGCCAAAATCATTAAATAAGACACAAAACTTCACATACAATGTATTAGGAGAGTTGTATCTTATAATCGTCTAATACCTAGGATACCACGCTAAGAGACAATGCAATACGGAAGGAATTATCAATGTGTTTGCGGGCACCTCCTAGTGTGCATCAATAGTCTCCTTTTGTATCCCATATTACTACGGGGAACAAAGAGATACACCAGGAGCCGTCGGCCTAGGTCATAATGCCAACGGCATCCGTTGGCGTACCCTTGATGCCGTCGGCGTAGGAAAAGCCGTCGGTGTCGCATATAATACCGATTAGGGGTATATCCGGCATTGTCTTAAAGAGCCTGATTAGCGGGGTGGCCTGATTGGTAATGGATCACAGTCCATTAGGCGGCTCAGTAAGCTGACACGCAGAAGCCGGATTCTATAAGAACCCGGACTACAGCTCAAAGTGGTGCGGCTTGGAGTAGAAGGCGGATTCCTGCTTTCCAAGTTAGATACTTTCCGTAGTCTTCTAGGTTTCCTTTTTGTAATCCCTAACCCGGCTATTTATATAAAGTCGGACGGGATAGAAGAAAGATATAGACAATTAGTTAGAAGCCAACTCGCCGAGAAGTTGATCCTCGCGGAGTTAGCGAAACCCTACTCACATTGTACTATGTATACTTCAGGCTTCATCCCTGATTTAGTGAGATTGCAGGAGTAGGAACGTCGTCTAGTTGCGCCGTACCGAACCTGGTTAAAATTTTGTGTTCCTGGTTGTTGTACTACCACGTCCCCCCACGTCTCTACCCGAAGGCTCATGGCACCCCGGTCTATGAACTCTAATACGATATCTCGACAGTCGGCGTATGAATAGGGCAAAATATTTTCCCAGTTTTGTTTACTTTTTTTCTAATTTTTATTTGAATTGTTTAACCACTTAATCACACTAGAGACATATTCATATTTATATCTAAGCATTTTTATTTTAATTTAGACATTTCCCAATCGGTCAGATATCCTCGAACAACTCTAGCCCCCGCACGCTTAACTTTTATTTGCTTCCCTATGAGATGATTAGAAACACCGGATGGTTTATTGACAATAGTATCGTATCTATGCTTGGACCATAATGTCACACACCTTTATTTTGTGGATCCAAATAATTATTTAAGTGAAAACATGAATAATTAATAATAATCTTGAATTCAAATAATATTTAACTTTTTGCCTTTTCTATTTAATATTGAAGAATTCATATCTCCAAATAAGCGAATCAAGATTTGACAAATAATATGTTTAAATCGATTAGAAAAATGAGAGAAATTCAAATATGAAGTCTATATAATATTTTTCATCATGTATTGGACTTTACTAAGTGGGGGTGTTGAGTGTGTGGTATAGGGTCACCCCCAGCCAAATTTGGGCACTAAATGATCAAACGATGTTGGAATGGGTCAAAATTTGGCAAAGTGGAGAATAATCGCATGCAAACAAACATAAACCTAGGTTTCAGGAGTCGGGTATGTAGTACAGAGTCACCCCAGGAAAATTAGGTGTCGAAGCTAGGGTTCCTTGAGTAAACAAGCCAAATTTGGGCATCAAATGATCAAACCCAGGTTCTCACTAGAGAGAAACTGATGACGGTAAAATCGCTAACACCCGGAGTGGAATCTTAGATATCTACAACCCAAAACACATGTGTACACACTTAGTATGACACCACCTAGCTTTTGGTTAGATTCATACGCACCGGAGCCCCCTCTCCAGCGAAACCCTAGCCCCGTTGGAGAAAAACCTAAATTATAGGTCTACACCCGGTACCGGCGTCAAAAGAGGGTAGCAAAGTGAAACTTTTGCTTGGTTGTGTTAGGGTAGCCCCTGGGAATACCCAAAACAAATTTATACCCCAACTCTTCAAAAGATTCCCTCCGGTTCGACCGAAGTGGGAGTTTCCACGTATAATTCCACAAACTCACTAGACAGAAAATGGTGACGGTGAAACCGCTAACACTCCGGAGTGGAATCTTGGACATCTATAGCCCAAAACACACTTGTACACACTTAGTATGGCACCACCTAGATTTTGGTTGGATTCCGACGCCCCGGAGCTCCTCTCTGGCGACAGCTTAGCCCCGCTGGAGCAAAACCAAGCTTATAGGTCTACACCCGGTACCAGCGTCAAATGGTGGTAGGAAAGTGCAAATTTTTGTTTGGTTGTGTTAGGGTAGTCCCTAGGAACACCCAAAAAAAATTATACCCCAACTCCTCACAATATTTCCCTCGATTCGACCGAAGTGGGAGTTTCCACCTATAAGTCCATAAACTTACTAGAGAGAAACCGATGACGGTGAAACTGCTAACGCCCCGAAGTGGAATCTTGGACATCTACAGCCCAAAACACACTTGGAATGGCATCACCTAGCTTTTGGTTAGATTCCTATGCTCCGGAGCCCCTCTCCAGCGAAACCCTAGCCCCGCAGGAGAAAAGCCCAACTTATATGTCTACACGCGGTACCGACGTCAAAGGGGGTAGCAATGTGAATTTTTTTCTTGGTTTTGTTAGGGTAGCCCCTAGGAACACCCAAAACAACCTTATACCCTAAATCTTCAAAAGAGTTTCTCTGGTTCGACCGAAGTGGGAGTTTCCACCTATAAGTACACAAACTCACTAGAGAGAAACTGATGACGGTGAAACCGCTAACACCCCGGAGTGGAATCTTAGACATCTACAACCCAAAACACACTTTTACAAACTTGATATTGCACCACCAATATTTTGGTTGGATTCGTACGCTCCGGAGCACCCTCTCCGGCGAAACCCTAGCCCCGTTGGAGAAAAACATAACTTATAGGACTACACTTGGTACCGACATCAAAAGAGGGTAGAAAAGTGCAACTTTTTTGCTTGGTTGTGTTAGGGTAGCCCCTAGGAACACCCAAAACTGATTTATACCCCAACTCTTCAAAAGATTCCCTCCGGTTCGACCAAAGTGAGTTTCCACGTATAAGTCCGCAAAGTCACTAGAGAGAAACTGATGACGGTGAAACCACGAACACCCCGGAGTGGAATATTGGACATCTATAACCCAAACCACACTTTTACACACTTAGTATGGAACCACGTAGCTTTTGGTTGGATTCCGACGCTGTGGAACCCCTCTGCGGCGAAGCCCTAGCCCCGCTAGAAAAAAAACCCGACTTATAGGTCTACACACGGAGAATTTTCATATTCCGGTAGTTGCTGGTCTTCTTCGAGCCGTTAGCTTTCCTTACTTTCCACTTTATTTGTAAGATATACTATATGTTATCTGAAGCCTTAACACACACCAGACTAAAGCTCGAGTTTCCCTCCGTGAAGTTATACCCTCTTTGGAGTTAGCATTGACATGGGATCCTATTTGCCGCTTTAGGCGAACCTATCAACCCCTTGCCGTCCTAATGTACCTCATATTTGCAGGACCATTAGCACGCATTTTTATGGCTCCCAAGGTTTATATTATTTCTCATGATTTATATTTTTTTTAATATGTGATGCAAAATATACATATATACCAAAGTAATTGTTTTCATATACTTATGAAAAAAAATCATGTATATCTTATAATTTTTTTCATATTTATGTAAATTAATGTTCATGAAATGGCATTTACATATTTCTGAATTAATGTTTTAAATACATATATAAATTAATTTTCATTTTGTAAAAATGTTCATATACATCATTTAGTGTGTTTATATGTTCTTAGAAATGTTCACATAGTTACGAAAATAAAACCTAAATTTCTTGTATAAGAAACAATTAGAATTAATTATTCGTGCACATAAAAACAAAAAAAAAGTATACAATAAAAACAAAGAAAATAGAATATAAGAAACAACTAAAAATAAGATGAAAGAAACATAAGAAGGAAATAAAGGAAAATCAGAACAGAAAACAAAACCGAAAGAAGAAGAAATGTCGAAACGAATAAACCATAAGTACAAGAAATACCTTAGTGCGTCGGGGGATCATGCGGCATGTGCCCGTTGCGTCGGCAGTAGGAAAAACCATTCCGATGACCAATAAACCAACATGAGGAGTTATACTAAGTTGGTATGGCTACAAAGCCACCTAAGGGCCGAAATACAATAGTATACCACGCTCGACCCACGTGGATTTATACAAAAATTAACCCATTTTTAGAAGTTCAGCACAAAGTAAACTTATCTCGAAAATAATTTCAAAACTAACATGTTTTCATAACGTCGTGGCCCAAGGTGTCATATTCTATAGAACGACACTCTCGTCGAGTGCATCATGCTTTATAGCATAACTCCATGGTTCAAGGTGTCATGACCATGACTCCTTTGGCAAGGGAGTGACGCTATTGAGCATTTTTTTAGAGGCAAAGAACCATAGAACAAAATGTTCTACGGTATATATATATATTAATGTACAAGTGTCGATGCCCCTAAAACATCAACCGATACCGGTTCTCTCAAACATCTAAGAAATGGGAAAAAACTAAAGACTATACTGAAGGATTAAGTACTCAATCAATCCAGTGCTTAAGAGAACCGACAAGTCTTGGTTTGATACGGAGGATGATGATCTGAAGGTCCTTGGACAGGTGGATCTTCCATGATCTATTACATGGTGCAATATTATTGAAGATCTTATCATTTCTTTGCTTTCAAATATTCCAACATCCCATGATGATCACTTCCATAGCAAATTCTTGAGGAATGATATTCATTAATAGCATGATTTCATCATATATAGAGATCCCTCTCTTTCTGTTGCTTCCAAGATAATCCCAGCATCTAATAGCAAAAGGACAGTCAAAGAAAAGGTGCAGTATTGTTTCTTCCATGTATTCTTGAGAGCTCTCACAGTCATAGCTTTGAAGGTGAAATTGCTTTCTTTTAAGGAGGTTTCTGGAATTAATTCTATCATGTAGTAATAGCCAGAAAAAGATCTTGTATCTTAATATAGCTGCATTGCTCCAAGTTCTAGGAAATAGTGAGTGTGCAATAGGACACTTGCTGAATTCCTTATATGCAGCTGAGACCTTGAAGATTTTATATTTGCCTTTGAATGACCATTTATCAGTGTCACCATTAATCTGAATATCTTGAATCTGTTGTTGCAGTTGCACAAGTTGCTGGTGTGCAATATAAGACAGAGGTAGTTGGAAATGTTCACTGCTATCATTGGCATTTATGAAATCCCTTACAGAGATGTTTGATTTATGTCTGAAAGAATGAAGTTGTGGGAATTCATCCTTGCATATGAAATCACACCACTTATCAGTCCAAAAAGATATAGTCCTTCCATTACCTATTTCACATGCAGCAATTGACTTATATTCAGGTATCAACTTAACCATATCTCTCCACCAAAAGGATCCATTCTTCCTAAGATCAATCATACTATATTGATAGTGATTTTCTGTAATCAATTTGATCCATGGGATATTGTCTTGGTTAAAGAATTTATGTAGATGTTTCAGTAGCAATGCTTTGTTCTGAATGCCAAGATCAATCACACCCAGACCTGCCTGTGCATGGGGTTTGCTAACTTTGTTCCAAGATATAAGAGCAGCTCCTCTGTCTTCCATGCCATATTTCCTCCAGAAACAGTGCTTAATGCTCTTGTTAATATGACCCAAAACAGTCTTAGGTATCTGAAGAGTACTCATGTAGAACATGGGGAGTGAAGTGAAAACAGCCTTAATCAGAATCAGCTTCTCTCCATATGATCGAAAGGTAGTGCATCCATTAAGTCTATCATTCAATCTTTTGATCAAAGGCCAAAAGTCTTCCACTTTAGGTCTATCAATAGATAATGGAAGTCCCAGATAGTTGATTGGCATGTATTCAATGTTACAACTCATAATATTCTGTAACCTTTGGCATATAAAATCACTAGCCTTGAGTGGGATTAATCTAGACTTGTGATAATTAATTTTCAATCCAGTGAGTGATTCAAAGTGGGATAGCAGGCTTTTAATATGATGAACCCAGAGCCGGCTCTATAATTTCAAAGGCCCCGGTACGAACTTTACCAATAGGCCCAATAGTGAGTCATTTTAGGAGTTTTTTCTCTCTAACTCTTTAATATATACATATTGTATATATAATATGGGCCCCTTTTTAGGCTGGGCCCCGGGCCGTCGCACCTCTCGCCCTGGGCCAAAGACGGCCCTGGATGAACCTGTGTAATATCTGCTCTCATGATAATAATAATAGTATCATCTTCATATTGTAATAGAGGGAAATCAGGGCATGCCAATGATGAGAAGACAGGTTGGATCAAATCATTTATCATAGCTTCATTAAGAACATCTTGTAGGAGATCTGCACCTATCACAAAGATCAATGGTGATAGTGGGTCCCCTTGTCTAACACCTCTCATGCATCTGAATTGTTTGCCTGGGACTCCATTCAGGAGGACAGATGAGTATCCTGAATTGTATATAATTTCAATCCATCTGATCCATCTATAACCAAATCCTTTAGCTTTAAGAATATCAATAATGGCCTTATGATCCAGGAGATCAAAAGCCTTTTCAAAGTCCAGTTTCAGCATGATAGATTCTTGAGCTATCTGTGAGCATTTATGAATATATTCATAGATCCATAGCATACAGTCTTGTATGGATTTGGCTTTGAGGAAGCCATATTGGTTTTCATGGATAAGTTTGTGCATTATCTTCTGAAGTCTATTTGCTAAGAGTTTTGTAATAATCTTGATGGAGCAGTTCAATAGTGAGATAGGTCGGAAATCAGCTGCATTAGTTGGGGTGTCCATCTTTGGGATCAGAGTAATGTATGAGCTGTTGATGCTTTGTAGATTTACTCTTCCATGGTAGAAATCCTCAATTAGATTATAGAAATCTTCAGCAATAATAGGCCAGCATGCTTTAATGAAATTTGTGTTGAAACCATCAGGGCCTAGGGTTTTATCAGCAGTTAAATCCTTAATCACATCTTCAATTTCTTTCCTAGTAAAGGGGACATCTAAAACCTCCAGACCCTCTACTCTTTTAATTAGTGAAAGCAGCTGAAAGTCATCTGTGCAGTTAACAGTGGTTCCCAATCTCTGTTTAAAGGCTCTTTCTAAAACTGCTGCTTTTGCTGCATGCTCTGTATGATCATATCCATTTTCATCTTGGATGGAAGAAATGAAATTCCTTCTATACTTAATAGTGGCTTTGGCATGGAAGAATTTAGTGTTGGCTTCTCCCAGATTAGCCCATCTAACTGTAGCTCTTTGTCTCCAATAGTCCTTTTGACATCTGAGTAGATGAAGAATGTGTTCCTTTATGATTTCTCTGCTATTGCTTTCCCATGTAGTCAGGTTTCTATATTCTTCCATCATATCAAAAAGTCCAATCATGTCATTGCAATTCCTGATATAAGTAGCCAGTCTAGATTTGTTCTTGGACCAGATTCTGATACCTTTTCTCAGTCTCTTAAATTTTGCTGTAATGGTCTTGGCACTATCATTAATATGAACATCTTGCTCCCAAATATTTTTAACAGTGTCCTTAAAGTCTTGGTGCTTTAACCAGAAATTTTCAAATCTGAGGATCCTAGTCTTGGGTATGTCTGTACCAATTTTTATCATGAGTGGAGTGTGGTCTGAGATAGGTTTAGCCAGGGGGAGAACCATGGTATTTGGATAGGTTAGTGTCCATTCCTCAGAGGTGAATATCCAGTCAAGCTTTTCCAGTAGTGGAGCAGCCTGCATATTGCTCCATGTAAAGCTTCTACCTTTGATAGGTATATCAACTAGTGCCAGCTTGGTAATAGCTTCATTAAATTCTAACATGTCATTAACATTCCCTCCTGGTCTGCTTCTATTGTCAGGGTATCTGATGTAGTTAAAATCTCCCACAACCAACCAGTTGTTGTCTTCTGCATATTCCAGGTTATGAAACCAGGTTATAAAACCTTGTCTTGCATTATATTCACATGGTCCATATATATTTGTTAAAATCCATTCCTTCTTGTTATAATTGGATGTAAACTTTACTGTAATCGCTTGTGAATTAGATTCTAAGTGGTCACCATTGAAAATAGCACCATTCCAAATAATAATAATTCCTCCAGAATTACCCACAGATGGATAATAGCAGAACTTGTTGAATCTTTTAGGACAAAAATTCCTAATATAAGATGAGTCAAAAGTTTCTCTCTTAGTTTCCTGAAGACAGATGATATGACATCCCGATTCTAATATCTTGTTACTAAGAGCAATCCATTTATTAGGATCATTGATCCCTCTAATATTCCAATTCAGTATCACCCAGGTTCTATCCATTGAGACCATATATTCTTGAAATAAACTGACTCATAACCTGTTGCCTTAAAATAAACAAGGCAAGATAATCCAGGAAGCATCATGGTTATTACATAGTTGCACTCGAATGCCATACAGTCTTGGTGATCAGCTGTCACAAAATGACCAAAAGTACACATCTTGGAATACATTGATAAACTAGATAGACTATAATCTCTAGAAGCCTAGGCAGGTGCTTCAAGCTGAGTCTTCCTCCTCTACACTGGGATATGTGTCCATCTGAGCCTTCTTCTTTTTCCTCTCCACTTTGTGCAGTTCCTCCTCTGAGCAAGCAGCAGAGTCCACCTTACAAAATATAACAGAGAGATTTCTCACAACTTTGGCTGGAATAATAGGGGGTTTGGCAGAACAGCTAACACATTCTTTATTCTTGCAAGTCCTAGCACTAAAGCCATTATTGCTCTGTTGTAGTCTAGTGCTTCTTCTTACCTTAGTCTCCACAAGGGGGGCTTTCTCTTTCCTTTTCTTGTTCTTAGCATGGAGTGCTGATGTGGTGGCATTCCCTTTGGTTGCACATCCTGTATCCTTAGGTGACTCAAATTGTTTATCCTGTCCCATAAGATCATGACATGCAGATGCATCAGAGATAGGACATTTATCTGGAATAACAAATGGTCTAAGTGATGATGGATCTGTGCTTTCCACTATGTATTTCCATAGTTGTGTGGCAAGGAAATTTTTAGCCCAGATAAATTTGTCCTGTGATAATAAAGTTGTTGTGAAGAAATTCATCCATTCTAATGGTACCTGAGTAATGATCTCATTTTTATCCTTTGGAGCAAAATGTTTCCCCCAAAGAGCAGCTCCTTCTTCCCCAAGCAATTTGTCATCTGAAAAATGACATGATTCAAGCATAATCTGTGTCATAGGATCTTTCTTATCTGATATGTCCAGAGTACTATTATTTGGTTTGAATAGAGTAATAGGAAAACCAGGAGGTGCTTCTTGAGTTGATGTACCTGTATCATCATCACTGAGATTCTCTAGATTCTTTTCCTGCTGGTAGTCATCCATGTGAACTGCAGAAGGGATTAGCACCCTGGATGAATTCTGTAGTACTATCTGATAATCCTCTTGGACTGCATTCTTTTCTGAAGGAGGAAACTGATTTTTATCTGACAGAGATGCTTCAGTATTAAGTGTAGGGCCAGGAGAGGTAGTATGCAGAGTGAGCACTTTGTTGATAGATATCTCTGTATCTAGAACCAAGTTGGCCATCTCTGAAATATCATGTTGGTTTGTCGAATTGGAGATAGCAAGGAAATCTATTTCTTCCACCTGGTTTTGAACATTCTCCAGTGCTGGGAAAAGATTAAATGCAGGTGCATCCATAAGTTGAGGATGGGCCACATCCATAGGAAGAAGGCCCATGTCTTGGGCTGGTAAGTTGAGGTCCAGTTGGTGTTGAGGTGGAATATACTGATTTTGTGGCCCCTGGTTAGAGTTGTCTGATAAGGTGTTTTCATCAGATGGCTGCAAGGAGAGTGTGAGGTCACTACTAATGTTAGCATCATCATCATTCTGTCCTTCTCCCTCAATGGCTGGCCCCATAAGATCGTTTAGTTCCAGGAATTCTCCTGCTTGTATTTCCATGTCCACAATGTCATTTGCAGGTGGCATAGCCCAAATGTCCCAGTCAACTGCATTAGCAGCCAGTTGATTGTCAATAGCCATCTGTATGGGATGGTTACCAGCTTGATTGGCAGGGAGTGGTGGGTTTCCAGCTGGATTAGCTTGATCTTCAACTGCATGTAGAGGCAGGGGACCAATGAGGACATTGTCCTGGTTTGGATGGTGGAATTGCTCAGGTGGCATTGGGTGTGGGTCCCCGTCGACAGGCACATCTTCCTCAGCAGGTGGACCATCATTGATCAGTTGATCTTGCAGTATAATAATGGGGCAAGTCCATGACTCCCCAATAAACCTGTCTGCACCTGATACGACACTAATAGGAATATCTGCAAGTGAAACCACACTAATCTTAAGTAGTACATATGCATCAGTAGAATTTGTCCTGTCCCACACCAGGAGTTTACCAAAACTCTTAACTGAATTGGCCAGCTCATGCATGCATCTCAGGTCAGCAGGAAAACCAATAATCTGGACCCATACTTCCCTATTGAGATTAAATTTTCTCCAGTTAAGGCCTTCATTGTGCTTTTGGAAGATCAGATGGACATCATCACATGCATGCGACCCATGGGTAACAAACCAATCCCTATCTTCAATACTGATAAATCTGATGAACGCTTGGCCAAAGGGGCATTCAGTGATAGTTCTGATTTGTACCTGTTTCTCCACAAAGAACTCACCTAGTATTTCATGGATATTCTGGAAAGCCACTTCTCCTTGCGGCATCGGCATGATGGTGACAATCGCAAGGTCTTCATTGGAGAGCCTGTGCTCACCATGGATCACTCTGACTCTTGCCGGTCTACCTTCAATCGCTAGTGCTTGTCGATTGGGTGGGAGGAAAGGAGCAGGGTCGGAAGGGAAATTCGCCATTGGATTTGGTGCTATCTCTCCGTGAACCAGAGCAGTGGAGAAAACCTGTACTGTATGAGCAGGGGATGAAGAAGATGAGGAGACCAACGGAGTCTTTTTCGCTAGAGAGTCATTGACGAGTGGGCCAAGTAGTCTAGATTGAATCGCTCTGTTTTGGGTCGCAATAAGTTCCCTTCTGTCTCTCGCCGAAATTTCCTCTGAAACGTCTAATCTCGCGCGCGTTGCTCGAGGAACTGCCAAAAAAGAATCCTGAAATGTCGATGTTTTCCTTCCAGTGATGGGCCGTCCTTCAATGTCAGAATCGAATCAGCAGTTGTCACCTATGTGCCCCCATCTCTTACATGTGTGGCAACGGATTCTGTTTTTGCAGTTGGGCCTAGAATGCTCCTCCGAGAGACAACGGCTACAATAACTCGGCCCATTATTATGCACCGGATTAATAACCTGTCTTAAAGAGGTTTTATCTGCATTCATGGATGGTTTGAAACCGTTTGACCGAGAAGCTGAATTTCCGTTTGAAGCAAGAACACGACGATGATCTTCGAAATAACGAGGATTCTGTGTAGCTTGTGCATATGATTTAGAAGTCTTACCATATGCGACAGTGGTCCATGCATTATCTTGTTCTTTGAGGTAGAGTTCATATTCTTTTTGTGAATCTGGTCCACCACGACCCCAAAGCCAAAAACTCATGCAAAAGTTGTTGTTGAAAATGTTACCTCCTTTGAAAATATGGAAACCCACTTCTTTGGAAGCAACTGAGAATCTAAAAGACCAATTTTGTAGACATATAACCTTGAATAACTTGGAATCTCCTCCAAAGCATGATTGCAGGATCAAACCCACAGAATCTTCATTCAGCCGGATTTTAGATCTTGAGAAGTCCACTACCAGATAGAATTCCCTAGTACCTCTGCCAGCAATATGGTTGATGCCGGTGCCAAATATTCTAAGAATCCCATTGTGAAATTCAAGACCTTCTTCAAACTTGAGATCTGATAGAGCCATGTGTCCGCAGTGATCAAATGGAAGTTCGTAGGATGCTTTGTTGGTGTAAGCCTCGATCGGAGTGATCAGAGGCCGTCAATGTTGTAGGTGGACGCCGTGGCCGGAGTGGCCAGCGGCGGTAGCCCGATGTCGCCGAGAGGAGAGCTCAAGTATGTACGTCCTAAGCCCCAACCTGCATTACAGGCTTCACACTGACCCTCTTCACGCTATTGAGCATGACTCTTCAGGAGAGTGAGTCGTGCAAAAGGATTATTTTTGAAATTGTTTTTAAGACAAGCGTTATTTGGTGCTAGATTTTCGAGCCAATGTTATTTGGTTTCAAAACCATTCAAGCTGTTCATAAAAGGTTAATACCCTAGCTCGATGGGCTAAGAAATTCAAACCAACTAACCAATTAGTGAAAATAATGAACAAATTTTGAAATTCTTTCACGAGTGATGCTGCAAGAAACGGTGGCGTAAATCCGCAAGCTGGAACTGGGGCATACTCTTACTAAACAGTTGATGCAGGTTGTCTAGTAATCTTATTATACAGCCCTTACCAGAAAAAAATAAACTACCAAATAAATGCCCCTCCGCGGTCGGTAAACTCCCTAGGGCCTCTCGCGTCGCTCCCCAGGGCAGTGCTGGAGGGGATCAGATCGCTCCGCCAGAAGCCCCTCCGCTACTGGCCTCTCACGCCGCCGCTGCCGCAGGCCCTCGCCGCGGTGGTGGTGGCCCCAGACGCCGAAGGTGGCCTGGGGCCGGCGGTTGCCGGAGGTGGTCGTGTCGGACCTGCTGAGGCAGAGAAGGACGACCCATCGTCCTGCAGCGACTAGGGAGGCGCCCCTGGTCGGGGTGGAGTTGGAGATCCTCTCCCGGCGGCGCCATGACCGATGCCGGAGATGGGGTTGGACCTGGAGGTCATGGACAAAACCCTAGATCTTTATTTGGGTGTCTCCCATGTCGCCCCCAATTCCTCCTTGCAGTGTGGTTGGGCCGGTTCCGGGGGGGAGGGGGGTCGGCCCTATGCTGCCGCTGCCTCTCCGAAGCGGCAGATCTTGGAGGTTGCCGGCGGGTGGCGTGGGGGCTGCCGGCTTGGTTTGAATAAAGGTGGTGGTCCTTGGATTCCTCTCGCACCAAGACGAAGATATACTTGATGCATGTCTTCATTGATTTGGCCGGAGTGTCGAATTCCAGAAGGCTCCGCCGACAAACTCCATTGGGCAACTCAAGCCTGGTGTTTGACGGATCGGGTGGGATTCGGTCGCGCGCAGCCATGTTTTTTTCTGACCGTTTGGTTTCAGAGGAAGCGTTGCGAACCTCTGCAGTCTGTTGCCATTGTGGACTCGTCTTTTGTTCCATGGTGAAGTCAGAGTGCAAAGAATGACATGGAAGCCGAGATTTGAGAACTATTAATGGTGGTTCGAGTCCTGGTGGCAATGAGGGATTGACTCGGTGACGAAGGGATGGATCCTGGACCTATCGGGTGAGCCTACCCGGTCCAAGACCCAAGACCCAAGCTCCAAGGGAGATACCGTGGACAGTTCTAGAAGGCCCAATCAAGGCCCACCCGCAAAGCCTTGCAGGTTAAGAAAGGAAACTTGTAACCGACTTTAGGTTAGGGTTTGTAACTCCCCCGGGGACGGTTTGAGACCTGGCCACCTATATAAGGCCAGGAGAACCACCGGAAGGGGGACCAAGCAATACCGCACCACCTAAGCCTTGAGATTGAGATCTACTCTCGACTTGAGCACCCCCACTGTAACCGATCTATCGTGCTAATACAGCTGGAGCCCCGGAACTTCAACTCCAACCGATCCAACTCGGCCTCATTGTCGGCAAAATTCAGCTGGAGCCCCGGAACTTCAACTCCAACCGATCCAACTCGAATCGGGTCAGTCATCGTCGCGTCCCACTCACTGGAATCGCGCCCGGTGTTCAGCGACCTGGAGAAAAGCGTCACCCTGACGTTCGGGAGCTTCCAATTCTACGCCAACAAAGCGGGGATCCTGCACTTCCCCGAGAAAACCGATCTCGAAGGATCAGACTCTGAGTCGGTCACGAAGCCTGAAGTTGTCGACTCGCTACCCAACTACGCGAGTCACGACCTAGCAAAAAGCGGCAAATCCATCCTCCTAAACACTCGCAACTTCCACACCATCTCTGCAGAAGAACCCTCTCGGGTTGGGAAAGCTCTCCAATCCACGCCTAGGACTCACGGGCCATATCTGGCTCAGGTCTGCATGGAAGGATCAACTGACCCACCCGAAGAGACGGAAGAAAGCGCGAAGGAACGCGAGCACATCAAAGTATCGCGAGCAGCCTGGCTCCACGCGAAAGCAGCCGTACACTCAGCCAAACCGATTGAAGAAGGATCCCCTCAAGAAGATCTAATCGCATACAACCACCATCTAGTGAAAGCGGCAACATTGATCAAAGAAGCTCGCAAAGGAGTCAAGCCAGCACCGTGCGGCACTCTCCAAGACATATTCTGTAGGGAACCATCCCGAGAGAAAGACATACGTCTCGAAGACCGCAACAATGGATGGTGAATCTCTGAGCGGGATCAGCAAGACATTCGAAACCTCCCTCATGCGCGTCGACGATGACGGCAACATGCACCCGACGACTCCGGCCGCCGCGGTTCTAGCCGCAGCCACTTACCTGCAGGCGAACCAGCCGGGGGAGAACGACCCCCGTGCGGAGCAATACAGGCAAGTCCAGAAAGGGTTGGGCATGGCAGCCACAAGGCTCGCAGCTCAAAACCGCAGGAACGCGACTGAGAAGGAGGCCGAGAAAACCCCTCGGAAAGACAAAGGAACGCACCACGGATGCAGGAGTACATCGCCTAGAAGAGAGAAGTCACCTCGGGGCGCCCGAGGAAAGGAAGCTCGACGATGCGGCGACAATACGAGTAGCAGCGATGGTAGCCCGAGGGATCGAGATCGCAGCCCGCGACACCACAGCAGCCGCTCGCGACACTGCAGCAGGGAGCCTCAGAAGGAGGTCGACCGAGACAAGCCTGGATACAACGCTTGAGCTGACATCGCGCAAAACAAAGTCGACAAAGCCCGAGCAGCCAAGAACCGCGCGCGCTTGATGCATGTAAAATGCATAGATGAACTTTGCATGTTATTACTTGTTTTTCCTACATATTAGCAACTTATATTCATGTTTTATAATGATTTGGGGGATTTTCTGAACAATCCCCCTTCTTTTGGTTCTAACCCTGTTTTTCCAGAAAACGTACTTTTTAGTGTTTCAGACTTTCCGGGAGCTTTGGGACTCCAAAAAGGGAAATGCCAAAGAGCACGGTTCAGAATTTTCGAGACGAAGACCATGGGCCAAAGTAGAGGGCCAAAAGGCCAACCAGGTGGAAAAGAGGACCCTCCACGCGGCCAGATTCCTTGGCCGCGTGTGGGGCCTCCTTTTTGCCCCCGTGGCTCCGATGCCGTCGATCTTTCTTCTCCCGAGTGTCTCGTGACCTAAAAATGACTATACAAAGGGTCCCCTGGCCTTTTCGAGAAGGAGGCGGCGCCGAGAGACGAAACCACGAAACAGAGAGACAGAAGGCTGCCGCCGGAGAAGATCGGAGGGGGGAAACGCCGCCGGGATCACCCCCGGAGGGCTCCACCCCCCTCCGGCGTGTTCATCATCAAAATCTACAGCAAGATCAGCTCCATCTCTCCACTGTAATATCTTGGCAAACACGATGTATGATGCAATACTATATTCCCATGATGTATTGTGTCTCCCCGTCTATGTTTGAGTAGTGAATTGTTCTTGGCAATGGTGAAATAGTTCGTCGATTGGTTGCATACAAGTTTGTTATCTTCTATGATTGTCTTTATGTACAATATATGAGTGCACGCATATGTTGGGGAATGCATGTAAGGTGATCACCGGTAGCATAATGGAGTGGTGGTGACTTGGGAGTGACAGTAACCTGAGACCGAGCCACAAAGTTAAGTTATTGGGGGATATATATAGGGGACCTTAGAACGTAAGGCTATGGTGGGACTTTATGTCTTAATCAATCTTGTGCAGTCATTTACTTGGCCACATGATCCATCATAAGGGGTTGTAGATCATTTACTTGACTATACCTATTCATGGCTCATTCCTAGAAGAAACAACTAAGACTAAAACATGTGCTTCACTAATTGTGACAACCACACGAACGAAACACCTATTACTAGAACACTTGCTCCCTTGAGATACTTGAGATATTTGTTGCTTGCTACTTGTGAAACTTGCTTTAGAAACTTGCTTCAATAGTTACTAGACAAACCACACTCCACGTCACTTGCTTTTAATTAGTTAGTTTCTTTTAGTCAAACTTATTGCTTTGCATAAACATCCATATAAGAGGGTTATAGGGCTTTAGAGAATAGATAGCTTACCTTGAGCTCCTCGTGGGTTCGACACTCAAATACTTATCGAAAGGTACTACAATTGATCTCCTGCACTTGGGAGTCATCAAGCACTTTTCTGGCGCCGTTGCCGGGGAGCGTTGTGTTAAGCTTTTATTCTTGTTTGCATTGCATACTAACATATAAACCTAAAACACAAAAAAAAAATTATAAAATGGAAAACAACCAAACAATTTTAGAACTGTATAATATCTACCTTGAATTAGGACATGAAGTGTTTGAGGAGAAATTGAAAAATTATTTGCACAACAATCATATTTGTGGTAGTACTAATTCTTTGAACACCTTTATTGCTAAGGAAAACCTTGAGCTTGGGGAAGTTTGTCTTGATGAATATGATATTTTTAGTCCCCCTACTATTGAGGATAAAAATGATATACTTGCTGATTATATGGAAAGTTTTAAGCTTGGGGAAGTTTGTTTTGATGAGCATGATATTTCTAGTTCACCAAGCTTGGAGGAGAAAATTCACTTTGATGATACTATGCCTCCTATATATGATGATTGCAATGAAAATTATGAATGTTTAACTCCCACTATCACTAATGAGGATTTTACTTATGTGGAGAGTAGTGATTCTTTTATGCATGTGGCTCATGATAAGAATGTTTTATGTGATATTCATATTGTTGAATCTATTCATGATGCTACTGAAAATTATTATGAGAGAGGGAAACATGGTTACACATATTTCAACAATATTAAGTTTCCCCTCTTTATGCTGAAAGTATTGAAGTTGCACTTGATCTACCTTTCTATGCTTGATATTATGTTCTTCTTTTATTTGTTTCATTACAAAATGCCAATGCATAGGAAAGGGGTTAGACTTAAAAATAAATTGTTTAATATTTTTTGGTGTGTTCCTTATGCTTTAATTTCCTATTCGGTTTGAGCACACATTTATGTCTTTTCAACATGTAAAATACCTTTACCTATTGTTATATATCATTTAGTTTAAGATTTTCATTTTATAAATTTTTTTGGAAAGTAAATGAGAAGGATGAATAATGGAGAAGTTGGGGTCGACCTTGAACATGTGTTGTTCATGCCAATGAAACCATTGCAAAGTTTCTATCATTAAAACTTTTTCCAAAGATAAAAACAATAAAAATATTAGTTCACTACTGTAACATCACATTTCTGTCTTATTTCTCATCATAAATGGCAAGAATAATCTTATATGAGAGATAGGATTAAACAATAGTAATTAGCTGTCGAGAAAACAGATTCCTGAACTTCACTGCGAAAAATGTTTAAAATCACAGAAGTGGAATTTTGACCTGGTAATTTACGACAACAATATTTAGTTATCACTACATATTTCATTAGTTTTAAGTTTTCTGATTTGAGCAACTTAAGTGCCTCTAAAAATTCACTCTTTACGGGCTGTTCAGTTTTTGGCAGATTATGTCTTTATTTTGCATTGCTCTCATTACTTGTGTTTTGTGTGGTTCTTTTGATCAAGGAGCAATGCACAACTGTAGTAATAGTAGTTAATATTTAGAATCAACTCATGATTTGTCTTTGCTGTACCTATGTGGATTATATTTATGGAGGCACTAACCCCTCTAATCAAGTTTTATGTTGAGATTTGTGTAAGAAGAATTTTTCAGGAGGAAGAGTTGAGTGAGATGAACAAAGATCAAGAGGGACAACCAATCAAGCTTGGGGATGTACCCCTGGGCTCACCCTACATGTATCAAATAAGTACAAGAATCCAAGCTTGGGGATGCCGAGCCACCTCACTCCAACCATCATGATGTTAAGTAAGAAAAGCCTAGCTATACGGCTATCAATAAAGCGCTTTACGGGAGGCAACCCGGTTGTTCTTAGTTGGTTTTTCCTAGTGTCCTCTTGTTGTAACAAGAGACTTAGTCTTTAGTTTAGTTTCTGAAGTTTTTAATAAAGTGTCAAGTTTCACCCATTTGGATTTAAAAGGTGCTATCCTAGTGCTTGGAATTTCTGTTTCAGCACGATTCTGCTCACCGTACGATTTTTCATTTTTTATCTGTAAGTCGGATTGAGCTAATTTTTTAGTATGTTCTGCACCTTTTCGTAATCTGTAAGAACAAAAATTGGATTAATTTTTTTGATGAGTATAGCTTAGGGAAAATGTTCGTTTTTCTGCTATTGCTTTTCTGGACAGATTTTGCCTTGTTTTGTTGGATGCACTCTTTGGGTTTGGGACTTGAATTTCCTTGATCTTTTCGAGATAGAGAGTGAACATACAACATTATGAACCTTATTGTCTATCTTCTGGAGCATTTGTTTTGGAATTTTGTGCAGCAAGCATGTGATTTGTTTGTCCTTGCTAATCTCACCCCACAGAAAAAGAATGGGAGAAACTTGTTTTGTGAAGTTTTTTTCGCAGGGAATAGAGGAGCTGCGCCTCAAGACATCCAAGAATGGTGAAAGCCATAAGCTTGGGGATGTGATGAACACCCCACTGGAGCTACACTCTTTTGGTTAGCACACGTCTACTTTCTGTTTTTCTAAGCAAAGCATTTATCGTAGAGACTTGAAGCGTCTAGTTTTTGTTTTTATTTTTGTTTTGATAAGACCACCACCATCATTTTATATGAGATTGAGCTACTGGCTTTTAGGGTTGGAATGTATTGGATGCTAATATTATGATTTGGAATAGGGATGCCATGGTTGATTTGAAGAGCTACATATGTTTGCATGATTTATAGGCTTTTTATGTGTAGAAATTTGCAATAATGTTGTCTTGAGCTATCTCTTATTCATGTACTTGATGTTAATTGCTGGTTTATTTAGTTTGTCATGAAATGAGTAGTTCTGTGGACATATGCATGCATAGTAGCTGGTCAACTATCTCACTCTTGCTAGCCCAAAAATTTAAAAATTCCAACAAGTAAAAACTTGTTTCCAACACTCCTTAGCCAAGTATTTCCAGTGAGTCCACCATATCTTCCCATTAGCTTCATTGCTATTCCGAGTATGTTCACCATGTTATTGTGTTATTTATGTTCTAAATTAAGATATTCACTTTATTAATTTTCATGGGTTGAACTTGGGATAGGACTCTCAAGAAATTTTGAAGGCACACTTTACTTTTTATGCATCTAATAAACATGACCCAATAATGGGAGCCACAAGTTTTGCGTTTGACAAGTGTGTGGTTGGGAGCTAGCTATAAACGTGTATCACCGGAAAGCTTTCAACATTGCACAAAAAAATTTACATTTGGTTGATATCATGTACTTTTGTTTTTGGACTCCTGCCATGCCGAAATGAAATAGACGAATAGTAAGTTTTGATGAGTAAGTATCTATATGACTAGAGAAACACATTGGGCCGCTAACCCAAGCCATGCTTTATCATGGTGGAAATTTACTTACAGCTTGAGTGACTCTACAACACATCCTATAATAAAATAAGAAGCTATGCATAATAGTGAATGAAAATAAAAAGGATGATGAGTCTACTCCGTTTGTTCATCTTGTCATTGTAACATGGGCTTGTTTCCATGTCATGGGGCAAGAGGTACCTCTTTGCGGTTCTCTATGATGTCATTAATACTTATTATGATTGTACAAAGCTTATTAGGAATCTTAAATTGAGTAATCATGGAGTAGGTTTTCACACTCACGGGGCATGAGGCATTCAACCAACACCTTGTCAATCACATTACTTCAACATTCACAATTTAAGATGCTAGTGATGCGGTTCTCTATGATGTCATTAATACTTATTATGATTGTACAAAGCTTATTAGGAATCTTAAGTTGAGTAATCATGGAGTAGGTTTTCACACTCACGGGGCATGAGGCATTCAACCAACACCTTGTCAATCACATTACTTCAACATTCACAATTTAAGATGCTAGTGATAAAGGGGCAATGAGAGTCCTAGATCAATGGATACCACATTTCAATTAGTAATTTTAGTTGAATAATTTAGAGGCTAAATAAGACTTGATCATGTTTTACCTCTACTCAATTTTCTCCAAAGTGTCCACCATATTTTCTATTTTCCATTATGCTATTCTTTGACCAATATAGGATTTTATTTTTCATTTTGTGTATGCACTTGGTCCATAGTGCTTTTATTTTATTATACACTTTGTGAACTTTCATGAAGCATCTATGCTTGCATATTTGATATTTCTTATAACATGAGTTGTATGTTGCTACTCATCTACATTATGAATCATTTGATTATATGTAGCATGAATAATCTTCTTTGATATTCCATGATTGTTTTAAAATGCAAAGTCCATGTTAGTTTTATCACCTTCATACTCGAGGACGAGTATGGGTTAAGCTTGGGGATGTTGATGCATGTAAAATGCATAGATGAACTTTGCATGTTATTACTTGTTTTTCCTACATATTAGCAACTTATATTCATGTTTTATAATGATTTGGGGAATTTTCTGAATAATCCCCCTTCTTTTGGTTCTAACCCCGTTTTTCCAGAAAACGTACTTTTTAGTGTTTCAGACTTTCCGGAAGCTTCGGGACTCCAAAAAGGGCAAGGCCAAAGATCACGGTTCAGAATTTTCAAGACGAAGACCATGGGCCAAAGTAGAGGGCCAAAAGGCCAACCAGGTGGAAAAGAGGACCCTCCACGCGGCCAGATTCCTTGGCCGCGTGTGGGGCCCCCTTTTTGCCCCCGTGGCTCCGATGTCGTCGATCTTTCTTCTTCCGAGTGTCTCGTGACCTAAAAACGACTATATAAAGGGTCCCCTAGCCTTTTCGAGAAGGAGGCGGCGCCGAGAGACGAAACCACGAAACAGAGAGACAGAAGGCTGCCGCCGGAGAAGATCGGAGGGGGGAAACGCCGTCGGGATCACCCCCGGAGGGCTCCACCCCCCTCCGGCGTGTTCATCATCAACATCTACAGCAAGATCAGCTCCATCTCTCCACTGTAATCTCTTGGCAAACATGATGTATGATGCAATACTATATTCCCTTGATGTATTGTGTCTCCCCGTCTATGTTTGAGTAGTGAATTGTTCTTGGCAATGGTGAAATAGTTCGTTGATTGGTTGCATACAAGTTTGTTATCTTCTATGATTGTCTTTATGTATAATATATGAGTGCACGCATATGTTGGGGAATGCATGTAAGGTGATCACCGGTAGCATAATGGAGTGGTGGTGACTTGGGAGTGACAGTAACCTGAGACCGAGCCACAAAGTTAAGTTATTGGGGGATATATATAGGGGACCTTAGAACGTAAGGCTATGGTGGGACTTTATGTCTTAATCAATCTTGTGCAGTCATTTACTTGGCCACATGATCCATCATAAGGGGTTGTAGATCATTTACTTGACTATACCTATTCATGGCTCCTTCCTAGAAGAAACAACTAAGACTTAAACATGTGCTTCACTAATTATGACAACCACACAAACGAAACACCTATTGCTAGAACACTTGCTCCCTTGAGATACTTGAGATATTTGCTGCTTTCTACTTGTGAAACTTGCTTAGAAACTTGTTTTAGAAACTTGCTCACTAGTTACTAGACAAACCACACTCCACGTCACTTGCTTTTAATTAGTTAGTTCCTTTTAGTCAAACTTATTGCTTTGCATAGACAGCCATATAAGAGGGTTATAGGGCTTTAGAGAATAGATAGGTTACCTTCAGCTCCTCATGGGTTCGACACTCAAATACTTATCGAAAGGTACTACAATTGATCTCCTGCACTTGGGAGTCATCAGCGCTCCCCATCCACCTCTTTTAACGAAGAGGCCTGCGGCGCACTATGCTTCACCCGCGACATCCGTGAGGCACCAATGCCCAAGAGGTTTAAGCTTACTACGGAAGTGCCAAAATACGACGGTTCACTGGAGCCCAAGTCCTGGCTGTCGGATTACCTCACGGCAGTAAAATGCCAACGTGGGAACAAGACCACAGCTATGTAGTACCTTAACCTACATTTTGTAGGCGCTGCGCGGAGCTGGCTCGAAGGAAGACCGAAGGCATGCTACGGATCATGGGACGATCTAATCTTCGACTTCCGCAAGAACTTCCAGGCAACATACAAGAGACCCGCGACCATCAAGGAGCTGCGAGCTTGCAAGCACAAAAGTGGCGAGTCTACTCGCGAGTACATCCAGCGATGGACCACACTTAGAAACACGGCGGGAAATATATCGGAAGGGGTGGCAGTCGAAGCTTTTGCCAAAGGAGCTCGGCGAACCGCCTTCAGAGAAGAACTGGGACGGGCCGCACCTAAAACCATTGGAGAACTGATGGCTATAGCCGACAGATGGGCCAACGGCGAAGACTTGCTGCGCAATGAGAAAGCATCTTCACCAGCACCAGAAGACGACCGCCATGGTCAAAAGAAGAGTAGAAAACATTACGATCACGACGATCGGGAGGAACTGGTGGCAGCATAATTCACAAGAAACCGCGACAGAGGACATCGCCGGAAATCGCGAATGGAAGCCGAAGCTAGAGGATAAAACCCCCAAGGAGGACCTCGATGGTTACTGCACGCTACATCTATTTACAGATAAGCGCACTGGCAAAACCAAGGCAACACACCTTCTCAAGGATTGCCGAAAGTTCCTTGACATACACGAGGCCTTCTCAAAGAAAAACAGAGCGGTAGTAAATCAGGGCTACCCGCAGCTCCCGGGAGGAGGAACCCAAGGATTCCACCCGCCGCAAGCCCTACCTCCACCAGGAAACCAAAACACGGTGTTAGCCGCGCTACCAGTGCCGCCCGCCGCAAACTAGGAAGGCAATGGGTAACCGAACCCAGCAGGACTCCTAGGAATGATACAGAAAGTCTGCCCATCCCGCAGGGCCCAGAAAAAACACTCGACAAGTATTCATGGCTGTCCAAGCCCCACCATCCAAACCCGAGTATCTGAAGATGGCCGATCAGCCGATAACTTTCTCCAAGGAGGACCATCCCCCCCCCCCCCGAGTCTATCGACCAGGACACGCCGCGCTCGTCATCCAGGCGCAGATAGGCAACTACGAACTTGCCCGAGTGTTCATGGACGGAGGCAGCGGGATCAACATCATTTACGCGTACACACTCCGCAGGATGAACAGGAACCTGTACGGACTCGCGGAATCAGAGACATCTTTTCACGGGATAGTACGAGGGAAGGCAGTCCGCCCACTCGGAACAATCAACTTGGAGGTGGTGCTCGGCAACCGAAGCAATTACAGACGAGAATTCCTCGACTTTGAAGTAGTCGACTGACCCTCACAGTACCACGCTATTCTTGGTCGAACAGCATTCGCCAGATTCATGGCAGTACCACACTACGCCTACCTGAAGCTCAAGCTACCTGGGGAACATGGCACCATCACCATTGACGACGATTTCCAAAAATCCAATAAGTGCGACATCGAGTTCAACGAGATCGCCAAATCCTTCGGAATACAGGAGGAGCTGGAAGAGATAGCAAAAACCACGGATCACTCTGTGATGCCTCTCACCAAAAAGAACGCCCCAGAGCTCGAGTTCAGCACGAACAACGACACCCGAAAACATGAAGTGCACCCGACGGAGCCTACAAAGACGGCGATGGTGTCCACCACCCTCTCCCCAGCATAGAAAAGCGCGCTCGTCGAACTCCTCCGTGAGTACTTGGAAATTTTCTCCTAGCATCCCTCAGATATGCCAGGGATACCCAGTGAGTTCACCGAGCACTCACTCGAAGTCTACAAAGACGCCAAGCCTATCAAGAAGACAACCCGACGGTTTTCGGAGCCAAAGAAAAAAACACTTGGAGAAGAATTGAACAGATTACTCGCCGCGAAGTTCATCCGCGAGATAAAGATATCCACCTTGCTAGCAAACCGGGTGCTGGTCCTGAAGAAAAATACTGACATCCTTCGCGTGTGCATCGACTACACGTCGTTGAACAAGCACTGCCCCAAGGATAACTTCCGATTACCACGGATCGACCAGATCGTGGACTCCACAGCAAGCTGACAACGCCTCTCCTTCGTGGACGCCTACTCGGGATATAATCAGATCAGTATGAAAAAGGAGGACAAGGAGAAGATAGCATTTATCACACCTCACGGTGTCTACTGCTACACGACAATGCCCTTCGGGCTAAAGAACGCAGGCGCAACATATCAGCGCTGCATGCAAAAATGCCTCGCCAAGCTCGTTAGCAAGAATGTACAAGTGTACGTTGACGATATCGTCATCAAGACTCGAGTGGAGGACACGCTCCTCGACGACATCAGAGAAACATTCGACGCTCTGAACGCATACAGGATCAAGCTCAACCCGACCAAGTGCGTCTTTGGCGTCCCTGCAGGACAACTTTTCGGGTATCTGGTGTCTGCTCGAGGAATCGAAGCCAACCCGGAGAAAATTCAAGCTATCCTGACAATGAAGGAGCCAACCAATCTACGCGGTGTGCAGCAGCTCGCAGGACGACTAGCCGCCCTGAGCAAATTCATTGCGAGGATAGGCGAGCAAGCATTGCCCTTCTACAAGCTACTGAAGAAAAAGGATAAGTTTAAGTGGACACCTTGATGGAGGTATATTAACCCGGTAGGCCAACTCCAAGGAATAACCCGGCCCAAAGGACGCTGCGCAGGATCCGGCTAAGGATAAAGAAACTTTCGGAAGGCCCAAGTTTGTAGGCCCAGTAACCCGGATTGTGGGTTATGATAAAGGAAAGTTAGGGTTTGTGCGCCGTGTCCGGGTAGGATCCAGGGTGCGCCTTGGAGGGTAAGCCAGGGGGTACGAGTGCTTTATAAACCGACCCCTAGGAGTAGTTGATTGAAATCTAAGAACCCTAGCAATATCGCTTGATATCGAGCATCCAGTGTAACCCCAGAGTTGAGTTATTATATCAAGATCGGAGACTCGGCGACTTTGATTGCCGGCTACCAGATCGAGTTGCATCATGTTTTCCTCTGAGCTAAACCCTCTCCCAAACGCCTGTGTCGTCTTGCCCCAAGATCAGTTACCCCCGGTAACGTCTGCCGTGATTATCCCACGACAAACCTGAAGCACAAAAAGCATTCGCAGATCTAAAGCGAGCACTCCAGAGTAGGCGTATTCTGGCAACACCACAAGAACGGGAGCCACTGTACTTATACCTAGCCGCAACAAATCAAGTCATCAGCACAACGATCGTGGTCGAGCGGCCGGAGGATGGCAAGGCGCATGACGTCTAAAGACCAATATATTACATCAGCGAGGTGCTTTCACCATGCAAACAACGATACCCTCATTACCAGAAACTCGCTTATGGCGTGGTACTCACAGCTTGAAAATTCAAGCACTACTTCCAAGAACATACCGCCACGGTGCTAAACGACGCATCACTCGGTACTATCATGAACAATCCCATGGCATCCGGAAGAATTGCAAAATGGAGTATCGAGCTCGGCGCCTGGGACATCATATATGCAGGGCACAAATCTGTGAAAACACAAGTACTCGTGGAATTCCTAAGCGAGTGGACAGAACTGCAAACACCAGGACCACCAGAATACACGAGCAACTGGATAATGTAGTTCGACGGGTCGAAGAGGAACGAAGGAGCTGGAGCCGGGATTGTCCTCACATCCCCTAGAGGAGACAAACTGCAGTACGTCCTGCGGTTGGATTTCCCACCCAACGACCCGGCATCCAACAACGACGCAGAATACGAGGCCCTCCTTCACGGCATGAAAATGGCGATCGCCGGCGGAGCCACCCGACTAATGATCTATGGAGATTCAAACCTCATCGTAAAGCAGACGATGAACGAGTGCGACGCTATTGCAGATAACATGGTCGCCTATCGGGATATGTATAATCTGCTCGAAGGAAGTTTCAAAGGGTGCGAACTAAAGCACATTGCACAATCCAGCAACGAGGAAGCAGATAAACTGGCAAACATGGGGTCTACCAACACGCCCATACCACCTGGAATATACTTCGAGCGGATGATCAAGCGTTCAGTCAAGGTCAAAAAGCCAGCGGGAGCACCCGCAACATTTGAGACGGACGTCAGCCCGCAAATCTCTGTTATCGAGCTCAGCCACAATATTTCAAGACAAGTTTTTCTGGTGAAGCCAGTCTGGACGCAGAAATACCTCGGCTACTTGTCCAACAAACAACTCCTAGCAGACGTTTGCGAGGCCCGACAAATAGTACGACACAGCAAAACCTTTCGGGTGCTCAACAGAGAGCTATACAAACAGAGCATATCAGGAATATTGCAAAGATTCATAGCACCCGAGGATCGCAAGGAGCTGCTGCGAGACATACACCAAGGAGATTGCGGACACCACGCCAGCTGGAAGGCAATCGTAGGCAAAGCTTTCCGGGCAGGATTCTACAGGCTCACGGCGGCTAGAGATGCAAATGACCTAGTCGACAAACGCAATGCTTGCCAAAGATTCGCGCTCAATCCACACGCCCCTGCCACGGAACTACACATGATCCCCATCGCTTGGCCCTTTGCACAATGGGGGCTAGACATGGTAGGGCGCTACGCAAGTCGACACCCAGAGGATATACGCACCTGCTCGTAGCAGTTGACAAATTCACGAAGTGGATCGAGGCTATGCCAGTCACCTCAGTCAGCACCCAGTGTGCCGTGAAATTCCTCGACTCCATTGTGTGCAGATTTGACATACCACACAACATCATCACCGACAACGGCAGCAACTTCACAGCAAAGGAAACACATGAATTCTGCGAGAAAAAGGGAATCACCCTCAACTTCGCCTCGGTGGCTCACCCGCAAACTAACGGTCAAGTCGAGCGATCCAACGGATTAGTCTCAGCTGGCCTAAAAAAGCGGCAACTCGATCGCCTGAACCCAGCAGCAGGGCACTGGGCCGAGGAGTTACCATCAGTACTGTGGACCCTTCGCACAATGCCAAATCGGTCAACAAACTATACGCCATTCTTCATGGTCTGTGGAGCTGAGGCCGTCCTACCCGAAGATGTCAAATTCAGCGCTCCCCGAGTCGTGGCGTACAGCGAAGAAATCTCGAACAGGACACTCGCAGAAGACGTGGACGCACTCGATGAAATCCGCGACATCGCACTCGCAAGATCGGCGGTATACCAGCAATCACTGCGCAATTACCACAGTCGTCGTATACGCCACAGATCTTTCGTCGTAGGAGACTTGGTGCTGCGGCTCAAGCAAAAGGAAGGACACAAGCTCGAGCTACCATGGGAAGAACCCTTCATAATACACGAAGTTATCCCAGGCGGGGCGTATCGACTGAAGAACCCAGAGACCGGTGGCATTTACTCCAATCCATGGAACTTTGCGCATCTCCGCAAGTTCTATCCTTAGGATTATTCTATTCGCAAAAAATAAGGCTATACTAGCCATCTTGTAGCTCGAGGAAATACATGGCTTCTCAGCCATATCAATAAAAACACATGGTTCTTCAACCGTAGCTATTCACGTTTTTCATTTTACATCCTAAAACAACAGGTATACACCCCAAACGCACGGGGGCTACGCCTAACTAAGCATTAGATGAAAAATTTCAAATACAAGGTACAACAAGGTTCACACCTTATAAAACACCTTACAAAATCTCAAGTGAGCTATACAAGATTACAGGATCTCTACATCCTATGATTACACCTGACGGTGAGCAGTCCTCTCCGCCAGCACTTGGTCTATCTCCTCCGAAGTCAGTCGAATAATCCGCTCCGCTGCGGTTTGGACGACCGCGTAGTGAGGAGAAAAGTCAATCGGAGAATCGTGAAGCCGTGCCACCGAGTTAAAGTTGATCTCAGGATGCCACACCTGAACAAAGGCGAGTGCTACATGCGCTCCACAGAAAAACTGCTGGCGAACGCACACCCGAACCTCTCCTACTCGACTAAAGACCCTTATCAAACCGCTCCATCCTTCTGGAACGGTACCCAATGGATAAAACGTCCGATGCACAACAGAAAGAGCCTCACGACAGGACTCCAGAAGAACCTTCGCCTGGTTCGCCCGATACTTCAAAGTGGCCAAGACGAATCCTCGACTGCGGTCTGACCAAAAATTAGCTGCATGCAGTTTGGAGCTACCAGCCTCATAAGAAATATGGGTATCCACCCAGTGAGTCTCGCAAGGACCATCGGGTTCAACAACTGCAAAATTCAGCAAACTCGTCAAAACAAGAAAAGGAAGCAAGCAGCCAAACACTCGGGGGCTTGCGGGCTTACAAAGCATATCCTTCGCAACGGCCGCCAGCTCCTCCATCACAAAATTTTCACGATCAGCCGCGAGTCTCTCCTTTGACTTGGCAACATCAGCCACGCCCCGCAGTGCTTTTAGCTTGCGCTCGCCATCCGCAACGCTGAAAGTATAAGGATGCCGCCTAGAGGGGGGTGAATAGGCGCTTTAAAATAATTACGGTTTAGGCTTGAGTAAATGCGGAATAAAACTAGCGTTTAATTTATCAAGCAAAAAACCTATGCAAGCTAGATTTACCTATGTGCACCAACAAGTTATGCTAGGTATGATATACAACTATGAGATAGCAAGATAGATTGTTTCAAGCACGATGGCTATCACAAAGGTAAATGCATAAGTAACGAGCTAAAGTATAGAAATAACCGAAACACAAGGAGACACCGGTGTGATTACCGAAGTTCCTTCCCAAGGGAAGTACGTCTTCGTTGGAGAGGTGGGGAGCCACCTAGGCGCTCCTCAATAGCACGGATGTGCACACCTTATTCTCCTTGAGATTCTCCAGTGAGGGAGATGCTTGTTTCCACTATGAGGTCAACTTGAAGGCGTTGACCAAACCTTACACGAGGTTGAGGCTATCTCCACAACTCAATTGGAGGCTCTCAACGAAGCTTCTTGCAACAAGGTGGAAGCCCCAAGCACTAACCATCTAGGGTGCTCAATACACCCAAGAGGAACAATCTCTCCGGTGACCAAGCACCCAAGAGTAACAAGCTCACGAACTTCTCTTTCACGAATCTCGTGGGGAACTCAAACCGATGCACCTAATGCAATGGCAAGAACACACAAAGTGGTCAAGAACTTCTCTCTCAAATACCACCAAAGAAACTAATGCTATGGAGGGAGGAAGGAGGAAGAACAAGGAAAACAACAAATGAATCCCTAGATCTAGATCCAATAGATTCCCCTCACAAAGAGGAGGGATTGATTGGTGAAGTGGTAGATCTAGATCTCCTCTCTCTTTTCCCTCAAGTGGAAGCAAGAATCATTGGAGGGATTGAGAGATAATAAGCTTTTGGAGGTCAACAATGGAGGTAAAACTTTCCCAAAAGGTTGGGGAACCATTGGGGAAGAAGGCCCCTTAAATAGGTCACCCAAATGTCCAACCGTTGGAGAAAAAATCGCGCAGGGGTGGAACCTCCGGTGAAACCACCGGAACCTCCGCCCCCCGGATGAGTTAGAACACCAAAAGGGCTGAAAAAATGCCCCAACCATCGGAGCCTCCGGTGGTTTCACCGGAGGCTCCGCCAACATCATCCCGAAAGGGTTTCCGGCGGAGCCACCACCGGAATCTCCGGTGGAGGAAAAAACTGCAGAACAGCCTATATGAAAACGGTCGTAACTTTTGCATCCGGACTCCGTTTTCGATGTTCTTGGGCTCGTTGAAACCGCAACAATGATCACTAAAAGAATATACAGAGAAACATAATAGTACAAAATGGGAATATACAACCAAATGATGAAAGGTTTGTCGTATCAATAAAATACAACCGGTAGAAACCTCCAACAACAAAAATGCGATAAGTTTTTCATACGAAATACATTTTTTATGAACTTGAGCTTAACATGAAGAACATGACAAGCTCTAAAACCTTACATGGCGAAAACCCAAATAAGAACTAAGAAGGATGATGCCAAGTATGCAAAGGTTTGAGCTCTCTATGATAGATATGATCAAGATATGCATTCAAGAGCCCCTCTTGGTAGTACGGTTATCTATCCTATAATCCGGTCTCCCAACTAGCATAATGAGACCGGTAAAATAGAAACCCTATCTAAGTCATACCTTTTCCTTGCGCAATACAATTGAGCTAGATGATGACGATCTTGACTCTCTCAAGTTGGATCTTCTTTCTTGATCGTGCTTGCTAGCACATGCTCCGCTTGATGAAGACTTGCAAGTTTCTCCCCCATACACCACTATGGGAGAGGATGCTCCCCCATACACCATTATGGGAGAGAACCTTAATGGAAAATCTTCACGAGTCCACAAACTCCAAAAGGGTGGCAAGCATCAAGCATAGGATTTCTTCTAAATGCTTCACTTGAGCTTCCACGTCAAGCTAGGTGACGAACACCGCTTGACGATGACATAGACCTTGGGCAATGTGAAATCTTCCTTTTTGTTCATGCCCATGGAAAGATACCTAACCACACATAGAGATTCCACACACACATATATGGGTTAGATCACAAAGTTGAAAATTGCTTACCATACCATGAGATACAGAATCCCACTTGGTACATCGTGTAGCTTTGTGTGTTGATCACTAGTTTGATCAACCTTGTATCTTTTCTTCTCACTTCAAATGATGATGTCTTGAAGATAACCATGAAGTATAACCTAATACTTTTCTTCAAGACACACTAGCAATAAGCTCAACTCAAACCATGACCATCTTCATGTAAATCCTTGAATATACATGAACTCCATTATTTCCTATGGACAAGATCTACAAGGATAACTCAATGCAAACATTAGTCCATAAGGATTGTCATTAACCAAAACCACATATGGGGCACCATGCACTTTCAATCTCCCCCATTTTGGTAATTTATGACAAACCCTTTTTACGAGGGTTTATATGATGAATTAAGCAACCATGCAAAACAAAGAGCAAGGATGCAATATAATAAGAGCTCCCCCATGGAAGGCACAGGCTTAAGAACGAAACTAAAGCATGGAACCAAATTACCTTAAATCCTCTAAACTTCTCCCCCATTGGCATCCATTGCCGAAATGGGAAAAAAAGATTAGAAGGACAATATAATAAGAGCTCCCCCATAGTGTATGCATTCCTCATGATATGAGTGAAATCAAGAGCATATATCCAACTAGGAATAGATGGAAGGAGATCAAACTATATTGAGGATCCAAATATTTACAAGAAAAGTCAAATTGAAGGATACTTTCATAAAGAAGCAACCAACCAAAGGATTTGAAAAACCGATTGACCAAAATCAATATTATGATAAGATCAACCAAGTGTTCTAGAAAATCAAGAGGGAACTCCCCAAGGTACATGCACAATGTTAGATTTGAATTACTATATAATGTGAACAACATGGAATCATCACTCCCTTCTAGATAATTTTGAACACAAACAAGAGCAAGAGAGTAGATTGGAAATGAATCAAATCAACTTGCAAACAAACAAGAGTTGAGCAATTAACATCAAGAAGCGACAAGTAAAGATTTACTCAACCGAAAGAGATGAGTGTGAAAAGGAAAGACATTTGTAGGAGAATAATAGGATGAGCAAATCTTCATCATAGTCGTTAAATATATGAGGCACATAGTTCATATCATGTCTTTCCCATACACAAAAACCAACAAATGATAAAACACATAGGTCCACAAGCTTTATAAGATGCAAAAGGAATACCAAAAGAAAAGCAAAGCTTGTGCCTTTTAGGAACCACCAAGTAATATAAAGCAATAAAACATGGTCACTAAATAAATAGAATATCAATTAAAGATGTAACTATTCTCGTGTGTATAAGTTTTTAAGTGGACACCAATCACAAAGATATATATCCACAAAGAAATATGCACACACAAAAATAGGTACAAGGGTGAAGAACATGATATCCAAGATAGGTTCATAAATATAACAATAAGATTTTTGCTTGAAAGCAAAGCACTAGGCTTAGTTTAATCTTAAGGGGATATAGATGGACAAACAATAAAATCAACAAAGCATCACAAATATCACAAGGGAAAAGTGATAGCTGGAATGCTTTGAGAGAGGTAACACATATCACAAAAGATTCAAATGGTTTTTAAGAATTCATCAATATTGCATATGAGAGATTTCAAGTAGAAGTTACTAGATTAATATACTTGGGATTGGTGAATCATGAAAATGATTATAAATATCTCCTTAGTTTGTAATCATCCCGGCTTACTCGTAGTTGCAATAAAGATGTTTTTGATAAGATATTTGCAAGAGCCAAATGAAATGCAACAAATGGAATTCATGCCAAGATGTAACCTACACAAGGTTGAAAGCTAGAAATGTATGCATGGAATAGATACTTGTTACCGAGACGGCATTGGTGATGAAGAGGATGCGAGTTTGATAATCATCATAGCTTGACTCCTATGATATGATGGTGAGAACACCTTCCTTATGAATGGAGCAAGCAACCAATGTATCTCCATTGTACCTAAAAACAAAAGTCAAGTACAAAATGGTTCCCAAACTTATTGGGTCCAAAGTAGTTAGAACAACTACAATGCATAGGACAAACTCCACATAAATATGTGCATATTAATATGAATTTGAATTTTATGCACATCTTAGCCATTTAGGATTTGATGGAGTTTATCCTATATATTGGATCAATGAAAGTAAGCATGTCAAAGGATATACATAGTAAATATACATGCACAGAAATTTCAAGAACCAAACAAGATACAAATTGGACAAAATACCAATTAAAACAAAGAAGACACTCACAAGAGATAAAATCAAACAAAGTGTCCAAATTATATCAAAACCCCAAATCAACACATGATTTAGGCAATCAAACAGAGAAGATAACAAAAAACAACATCAAAGAATAAACAAACCCTCTAACCTTTTCATGATGGCACACAAAGTAACAAGACGAAAAATGTTCGTCTTCCAAAGAGACAAGTCATTGGGATAAAATACCAATTTCAAGACAACAAGTGTTCAAACACATATAGGATAGTTCTTCCAATAATAGTGCATTAATTATGATATTGAATTTGAATACAAGATGCACACAATGGAATCATTACTCTCCATATATATTGTTCAAACACTAGTCAATCTCAAGAAAAGGAATAAGATGCAATACCAATTAAAGAATTTTTTTCTACTCAATGTAGGATAGCTTCCGCAAGAAATGCAACACAAAGAAGTATGACTTTGAATGAAAGTGCACACGAATGGGATCATTGCTTTTTCTAACTCAATAAAGCATAAAGCAAATTTTGAGTACAGCAAGGAAGACACAAAGGAGTTTGAACCAAACAAATCCTTGGCAAGAAATAAGGCAATTTTAGAGCAATGGACAAAGTAAATATGATCAATAAACTTACCACAAATTATTATAACTTGTCAAAGACAAGACATGTATGGAGATATTTCTCGGTGGTATATTTGTTCACAATCATATTCATAAAACATAAGCATGTGGTAAAAGATAGGAATGAAAACACCATACTTAAATAGAGATTCTTGTTGGCTTCAATAGTCGAATGATCATGCAAAGAAATGATTAATATATCAAGAAGCAACCGGTTCCCGAGAAGGTAAATTCTAGTGCTAATTTGTGGAAAACCGCACCAAGAAACTCTCTCACAAATAAGATACCAAAAGATGAGCAAATAAAATCATTTAAGTAAATTGAAACTTGTTTGAGCACACATGCCACATAGGAACAAGATAATTAACAATATCAATTCTATGTGGCAAAACCTTAAATGTTCACATTCTTTAGGCTTGTAATATGCACAACATATTACTCCCCCATAATGTGATAATCTGTATCTTCTTAGCAAGAGGCAAACAAAGACCAACTTGAGATAATCAATAGACATTAGAATTTGAATTTCTCATGAGTATGAGATACCACATAGAGACTAGATAATATTGAAATATCAACACTATGTGGTATTCCTCATGTAAACACATTTTGGGATTGTGAAGTGCCAAAGGCATATTACTCTCCCAAAATGGAATAGTCCATTAATCACTCAAAAGAGCCAAATAAGATACACACAAGATGCAATTAGGCTCAAAGCAAACTCATACATACATTTTGTGCGAACCGACAAACACATACTAGATTACTCAAGGATAAGTAAGTAGTAAGCACAAAATATACAAAATACAAGCAAGGTACAAAACCAATACATGCAAAGGGGCAAGCAACTTTCAATCTATATATAATTTAATAAATACAAGTTACCGCAAGAAGGAGCATGGAATAGAGATAGAGACGTGATAATCCAAATGACTTGGCTTAAGGAAAATATACGTGATGAAGATCCCTTAATTCTTCATGATATAGCCAAGTCTCCAATGCCCTCCGATAACACCTATTGATCAAGTTTGACCTTGTTGGTCCCCAACCAAGTTGGGTCCTAAGAGGTTAGTCACAATAGGCTTGGCAACCCAAATGGTTCTTTTCTTGACACCACTTTGAGTACCAACATATTTGGCAAACACATTTCCCACATTATCCTTCCGAATGGAATACACATCATCAATTATGATAGGGTTGGATAATGTACCATTAGTGCATGAAGAAGCAAGATGGCCCTTTTCACGACATAAGTAGCAACAACGACTCCTTCCATTCTTCTTAGTTGATTTGTCAATTTGAGAAGCATTAGCTTGAGTCTTGATGGGAAGAGGCCTTTCTTCAACTTGAAGTTGAGATTGAGGTTGAACTTGTGGCCGTTTCCCTTGTTGCTTCTCGCTAAGTTTCTTCTTCTTTAAAGGCAATGATCTAACATTATGCCCTTCAACCTTGAACTTGAAGCAAACAATCTTGGCCAAATTCTTGTCTTGTTCATGGCCCTTCATCTTGTCGACCTTGGACTTTTTCTTGTGATTGGAAATGAATCCAAGTCCTCTCTTGTCATTGGGGAATTTTTGGACACTCAACATATTGTCAAGTGTGGACTTCCCTTTATGACACTTCTCCAAGTATTTCTCCAATGAAGTGACTTGGGCCTTGAGCTCTTTGATTTCCTCTACATGGTTAGTATCAACACAAGAGCTAGAGGAAGTAGATGCATCATTATTAGAGCAACAAGGTAATGAAAGCAATTCATCATAAGATGTGGGAACATTATGAGTGGATGAATTACTAGGACTAGCACAAGGCAATATAGCATTTAGAGTAGATATTTTGCCTTTGTCCACATGAGGCTCACAAGATGTTACCTTATTTAAAATAGCCTTATGAGCTAATTTTAGCCTCTCATGGGAGACTAGAAGATCCTTATGAGAGCTTGAGAGCTTTTCATGAGTTTCTTCCAATTTCCCATAATTACTAGTTAGCAACTCAAGTTGAGCCCGTAGCTCAACATTCTCCTTTAATGTGGATGCTTCACAAGAAATAGAGTTAGTAGCACAAGCATCAAAATTTTTAGCTTTGAGGTCATTAGCAAGAGAAAGAGATAATTCATTGTCCCTTCTAAGCTTAGAAACGCTAATAGCATATGTTTCTTCTAGACTATATAGTTTCTCTTCAAGAGAAGATCTAAGGGACCGCTCTTTCTCAAAAGCCTTTTCAAGCTCTTTGTCCTTGATAGAATGACTACCACTATGACTTTCCAAAGTCACGATGATATCCTCATTTTCATCTATAAGCGAGTTAGCCTTATCAAGTTGTTCTAGGAGAGCATTCACATTTTCTTTGGTCTCATCAACAAGGCTTGATAACCATAAGCCTAATTTCTTAGACTCGTCATCAACCTCCTTACCAACATCATCATCACTACTATCATCATAAGATATATTGGGGTTCAAAGTGGAAGATTCCTTTGAATCCTTAGCCATGACGCAAAAGGTGGTAGATGATGATAGATCATTACTTGAGGCACCACTCAAGTCCACATCTTGTTCCATAGAGAGTTGGGTTTCCTTTACATTGTTAGCCATACAAATACTAGAGGAAACACAATCATTTTTATGATGGGAACAAGATAAAGCAAGCATATCATCATGAGATTTAGTCAAGCAATGTCGACATGATATGCAAAGACTATCAACACAAGCATGTAAAACACTTTTGGTTCTAGTTGTGTTTAAGTCCAAAGATGAGGCATGACAATAAGATAGAGATGAAGGATCATCAATAATAATCTCACTATCATTATTGCAAAGCCTATCACTACTCACCATCTCATTAGTTTGTGGCTTACCACATGTTAGTGAAGTAGAAGAAGTTCAGAACACATCACGAACGGAAGTGGAGGGATAACAATCATCTTCTCCAACATTGGACACACCATATTTATCTTGAAGCTTTGTCCATAACTCATGAGCATTCCCGATAGGAAAGAGTGGTTTAATAACTACAAGGCTCACAAGAAGGAAAAACACATTAATAGCAAGAGCATTGAGAGATAAGTTTTTCTCTTCCTCTAAAGTTGGATTTTGAGGATCCTTTGGAGGAGAAAAACCCATCTCTACAATTTGCTCCATATGTGGGTCCATGACCCGAAAATAAATAAGCATGCAAAATTTCCAAACATCATAGTTTGTGCCATCGAAATGAAATGTGGGATCGTGAACTAATTCACTAACCGACATCATTACTCTCAAGGCGGTGAAGCCTAATAATGAGAGCCCTTGCTCTGATACCAATTGAAAGTATAAGGATGCCGCCTAGAGGGGGGGTGAATAGGCGCTTTAAAATAATTACGGTTTAGGCTTGAGTAAATGCGGAATAAAACTAGCGTTTAATTTATCAAGCACAAAACCTATGCAAGCTAGGTTTACCTATGTGCACCAACAAATTATTCTAGGCATGATATACAACTATGAGATAGCAAGATAGATGACTTCAAGCACGATGGCTATCACAAAGGTAAATGCATAAGTAATGAGCTAGAGTATAGAAATAACCGAAACACAAGGAGACACCGGTGTGATTACCGAAGTTCCTTCCCAAGGGAAGTACGTCTTCGTTGGACAGGTGGGGAGCCACCTAGGCGCTCCTCAATAGCACGGATGTGCACACCTTATTCTCCTTGAGCTTCTCCGGTGAGGGAGATGCTAGTTTCCACTATGAGGTCGACTTGAAGGCGTTGACCAAACCTTACACGGGGTTGAGGCTATCTCTACAACTCAATTGGAGGCTCTCAACGAAGCTTCTTGCAACAAGGTGGAAGCCCCAAGAACTAACCGTCTAGGGTGCTCAATACACCCAAGAGGAACAATCCCTCCGGTGACCAAGCACCCAAGAGTAACAAGCTCACGCACTTATCTTTCACGAATCTCGTGGGGAACTCAAACCGATGCACCTAATACAATGGCAAGAACACACAAAATGGTCAAGAACTTCTCTCTCAAATCCCACTAAAGCAACTAATTCTATGGAGGGAGGAAGGAGGAAGAACAAGGAAAACAACAAATGAATCCCTAGATCTAGATCCAATAGATTCCTCTCACAAAGAGGAGGGATTGATTGGTGAAGTGGTAGATCTAGATCTCCTCTCTCTTTTCCCTCAAGTGGAAGCAAAAATAATTGGAGGGATTGAGACATAGCAAGCTTTTGGAGGTCAACAATGGAGGTAAAACTTGCCCAAAAGGTTGGGGAACCATTGGGGAAGAAGGCCCCTTAAATAGGTCACCCAAATATCCAACCATTGGAGGAATAATCGCGCAGGGGCGGAACCTCCGTTGAAACCACCGGAACCTCCGACCCCCGGATGAGTTAGAACACAAAAAGGGCTGAAAAAATGCCCCAACCACCGGAGCCTCCGGTGGTTTCACTGGAGGCTCCGCCAACATCACCCCGAAAGGGTTTCCGGCGGAGCCACCACCGGAACCTCCGGTGGTGGAAAAAACTGCAGAACACCCTATATGAAAACAGTCGTAACTTTTGCATCCGGACTCCGTTTATATGTTCTTGGGCTCGTTGAAATCGCAACGACGAGCAATACAAGAATATACAGAGAAATATCATAGTCCAAAATGGTAATATAAAACCAAACGATGAAAGGTTTGGCCTATCAATAAAGGACAACCGGTAGAAACCTCCAACAACAAAAATGGGATAAGTTTTTCATACGAAATCCATTTTTGATGAACTTGAGCTTGACATGAAGAACATGACAAGCTCTAAAACCTTACATGGAGAAAACCAAAATAAGAACCAAGAAGGATGATACCAAGTATGCAAAGGTTTGATCTCTCTACGATAGATACGATCAAGATATGCATTCAAGAGCCCCTCTTGATAGTACGGTTATCTATCCTATAATCCGGTATCCCAACTAGCATAATGAGACCGGTAAAAAAGAAACCCTATCTAAGTCATACCTTTTCCTTGCGCAATACAATTGAGCTAGATGATGACGATCTTGACTCTCTCAAGTTGGATCTTCTTTCTTGATCGTGCTTGCTAGCACATGCTCCGCTTGATGAAGACTTGCAAGTTGCTCCCCCATACACCACTATGGGAGAGGATGCTCCCCATACACCATTATGGGAGAGACCCTTAATGGCAAATCTTCACGAGGTCACAAACTCCAAAAGGGTGGCAAGCATCAAGCATAGGATTTCTTCTAAATGCTTCACTTGAGCTTCCACGTCAAGCTAGGTGACGAACACCGCTTGACGATGACATAGACCATGGGCAATATGAAATCTTCCTTTTTGTTCATGCCCATGGAAAGATACCTAACCACACATAGAGATGCCACACACACATATATGGGTTAGATCACAAAGCTATATTGACAATTTCTTACCATACCATGAGATACACAATCCCACTTGGTACATAGTGTAGCTTTGTGTGTTGATCACTAGCTTGATCAACCTTGTATCTTTTCTTCTCACTTCAAATGATGATGTCTTGAAGATAACCATGAAGTATAACCTAATACTTTTCTTCAAGACACACTAGCAATAAGCTCAACTCAAACCATGACCATTCTTCATGTAAATCCTTGAATATACATGAACTCCATTATTTCCTATGGACAAGATCTACAAGGATAACTCAATGAAAACATTAGTCCATAAGGATTGTCATTAATTACCAAAACCACATATGGGGCACCATGCACTTTCAAACGTGATCAAGGAGCGAGGCAAAAGTACTAGCAACAGCGACAAGGGGATCCACTCGCACAGCAGACCAACTCGAAGACTCTGCGCTAGAACCCACTACCTGGAAAGAAATGAAGCAAGTTCAGAAACACCGCAAGATCCCACACGAGAAATACACCACCTATTTAACAGGTGCTCGGGGGCTACTCCCATCGGGAGCTCGTAACAGTTAATCGCAACAATCAGGCATTCAAGATATCAAGGAACACTTCGATTAAAGCAAAATACGGGAATACATCCCAAGGTTCATTGCATCGACGGAGAAATTAAAAATAAACTATCCTATGGAGCTGCAGAAGTACTGCCACTCGCAGCACGCTGCCCCTTGCGACCAGCGCGGGCAAGCACTTCAGAAAGCTTCTTGGCAAGGGCTTCAGCCTGAGTGCCAAAAGGACAGAGCGCTACCTTTCTGCCTGTGACGGCGTCGTAGGGAAGGCTCGAGTATGCCTTCTCCAGGTCCGAGACTCCGTGCGCCAGCGTAAACTTGATAGCAGTCCTAGCCCCGCATTCAGACTGGGCGACTGAATAAGTCTGGAGGAGATTTTCATCCTCCAGGAAAACTTTCAGAAGGCCGCCCAGCGTAGGCGGAACCACAACATCCACCAGAAGGCGCTCGTGGAACTGCGTCAACACTCGGGTGGCTTCACCAACGAGGAAGCAGATCCCACTCGCATGCTCCTGGAGCTGGGCGCAGGAATCCTTCACAGCATCTACTCGCTGGCTCCCAGGCAGTCCAAAGCAACCCCAAGGACATCTACAAAAAAGAGGTGGATATTGTCAGTTCCCGAAAGACCAAATTAAGGTACATTGCAGTAGAGAGATAGTTAAGAATGACTTACCCGCGAACTTCTGCGCCAAGGGGCGGATGATGCCAACAAGATCACTGTCGTGTTTGGCACCTTCCTCCTCTAGCTGCTTCAGCGCCTCTTGAGCCTCGACAAGATTACCCTCGGAGTCGGCTGAATGCTTGCGAGTAGAATCCAGCTCCTTTCGGGAGGACTCCAACTCAGCCTCAAGGGTTTTCACCCGAGCGACAACTTCAGCTTTATCGGTCTTCAAGCGGGTAACTTGGGCTACAAAGCAACAGATACAGCATAAGCAATTTTCGCGATCAACAGAAAAAACAGAAGGAGTGGGTTAACCTACCTTGAAGAGATTGGCCATCCTGGACGAGTCGATCACGATCCACCCGAAGGGAAGCGCAATCCGCCTCAGCCGAGAGCACTCGACGACCGATGGCAGCAAGGGAGTCAAGAAGAGACTGCAAAAGCACAAGACAAAGTTCAAGTTAGGGGGGAAATCTCTTGAGCCTATTCACAACTGTACACAGTCGAGTATAGCCTCGGGGACTACTCCCATTGGGAGCACTGCCGTGCACCCGATAAAATCAAGAAAAGCAAGAAAGGAAAAAACTCAGACTTGAGTCCGTGGCTAACCGCAAGCGATTACCCACGGCCTCGGGGGATACTCCCATCGGGAGCACTGTCGTGCACCCGATAGAAATCATAGTCAAGCAAACCAGAAAATACGGAGGACGCCAAGAAAATTACCTGGCCTTGGGCGATGGACAGAGGGTCCGCCGAGCTACCCGAAATCTCTTTGCTCGCCGAGGCTCCACCCGCAAAGCCAGGCAACCCGTAAGCTGCGGCTGCTTGTGCGAGACTTGGGGACTTTTGGATGGCCTCTGCAGCTGGAGTTTCACTCGCGACTGCCTTTTTCCTCTTCACAGAGGGAATGGAAGAAGTGTACTGGCCAGGGCTGATGGCTTGGAGGCTGTTACAGAAGAATTGGAATTATCAAACAAAGATACAAAGAAAAGGGGAAAGATTCTCGACTAAAAAACAACAATCTTACTCGTCCTCGTCGTCGTCATCCAGGATGTCCACATTCTAGGCGGTAGTGACCTTCGACTTGTGGGCCGGAGGAGGAAGCACATTCAGAGGCGTCACCAGGAGAGGCTCTATCGCCTTACCGGATCCGCCACCCATAGAAATGTATGCATGGAATAGATACTTGTTACCGAGACGGCATTGGTGATGAAGAGGATGCGAGTTTGATAATCACCGTAGCTTGACTCCTATGATATGATGGTGAGAACACCTTCCTTATGAATGGAGCAAGCAACCAATGTATCTCCATTGTACCTAAAAACAAAAGTCAAGTACAAAATGGTTCCTAAACTTATTGGGTCCAAAGTAGTTAGAACAACTACAATACATAGGACAAACTCCACATAAATATGTACATATTAATATGAAGTTGAATTTTATGCACATCTTAGCCATTTAGGATTTGATGGAGTTTATCCTATATATTGGATCAATGAAAGTAAGCATGTCAAAGGATATACATAGTAGATATACATGCACAGAAATTTCAAGAACCAAACAAGATACAAATTGGACAAAATACCAATTAAAACAAAGAAGACACTCACAAGAGATAAAATCAAACGAAGTGTCCAAATTATATCAAAACCCCAAATCAACACATGATTTAGGCAATCAAACAGAGAAGATAACAAAAAACAACATCAAAGAATAAACAAACCCTCTAACCTTTTCATGATGGCACACAAAGTACCAAGACGAAAAATGTTCATCTTCCAAAGAGACAAGTCATTGGGATAAAATACCAATTTCAAGACAACAAGTGTTCAAACACATATAGGATAGTTCTTCCAATAATAGTGCATTAATTATGATATTGAATTTGAATACAAGATGCACACAATGGAATCATTACTCTCCATATATATTGTTCAAACACTAGTCAATCTCAAGAAAACGAATAAGATGCAATACCAATTAAAGATTTTTTTGTACTCTATGTAGGATAGCTTCCCCAAGAAATGCAACACAAAGAAGTATGACTTTGAATGAAAGTGCACACGAATAGGATCATTGCTTTTCCTAACTCAATGAGGCATAAAGCAAATTTTGAGTAGAGCAAGGAAGACACAAAGGAGTTTGAACCAAACAAATCCTTGGCAAGAAATAAGGCAATTTTAGAGCAATGGACAAAGTAAATATGATCAATAAACTTACCACAAATTATTATAACTTGTCAAAGACAAGACATGTATGGAGATATTTCTCGGTGGTATATTTGTTCACAATCATATTCACAAAACATAAGCATGTGGTAAAAGATAGGAATGAGAACACCATACTTAAATAGAGATTCTTGGAGGCCTCAATAGTCGAATGATCATGCAAACAAATGATTAATATATCAAGAAGCAACCGGTTCCCGAGAAGGTAAATTCTAGTGCTAATTTGTGGAAAACCGCACCAAGAAACTCTCTCACAAATAAGATACCAAAAGATGAGTAAATAAAATCATTTAAGTAAATTGAAACTTGTTTGAGCACACATGCCACATAGGAACAAGATAATTAACAATATCAATTCTATGTGGCAAAACCTTAAATGTTCACATTCTTTAGGCTTGTAATATGCACAACATATTACTCCCCCATAATGTGATAATCCGTATCTTCTTAGCAAGAGGCAAACAAAGACCAACTTGAGATAATCAATAGACATTAGAATTTGAATTTCTCATGAGTATGAGATACCACATAGAGACTAGATAATATTGAAATATCAACACTATGTGGTATTCCTCATGTACACACATTTTGGGATTGTGAAGTGCCAAAGGCATATTACTCTCCCAAAATAATAGTCCATTAATCACTCAAAAGAGCCAAATAAGATACACACAAGATGCAATTAGGCTCAAAGCAAACTCATACATACATTTTGTGCGAACCGACAAACACATACTAGATTACTCAAGGATAAGTAAGTAGTAAGCACAAAATATACAAAATACAAGCAAGGTACAAAACCAATACATGCAAAGGGGCAAGCAACTTTCAATCTATATATAATTTAATAAATACAAGTTACCGCAAGAAGGAGCATGGAATAGAGATAGAGACGTGATAATCCAAATGACTTGGCTTAAGGAAAATATACGTGATGAAGATCCCTTAATTCTTCATGATATAGCCAAGTCTCCAATGCCCTCCGATAACACCTATTGATCAAGTTTGACCTTGTTGGTCCCCAACCAAGTTGGGTCCTAAGAGGTTAGTCACAATAGGCTTGGCAACCCAAATGGTTCTTTTCTTGACACCACTTTGAGTACCAACATATTTGGCAAACACATTTCCCACATTATCCTTCCGAATGGAATACACATCATCAATTATGATAGGGTTGGATAATGTACCATTAGTGCATGAAGAAGCAAGATGGCCCTTTTCACGACATAAGTAGCAACAACGACTCCTTCCATTCTTCTTAGTTGATTTCTCAATTTGAGAAGCATTAGCTTGAGTCTTGATGGGAAGAGGCCTTTCTTCAACTTGAAGTTGAGATTGAGGTTGAACTTGTGGTCGTTTCCCTTGTTGCTTCTCGCTAAGTTTCTTCTTCTTCAAAGGGCATGATCTAACATTATGCCCTTCAACCTTGAACTTGAAGCAAACAATCTTGGCCAAATTCTTGTCTTGTTCATGGCCCTTCATCTTGTCGACCTTGGACTTTTTCTTGTGATTGGAAATGAATCCAAGTCCTCTCTTGTCATTGGGGGATTTTTGGACACTCAACATATTGTCAAGTGTGGACTTCCCTTTATGACACTTCTCCAAGTATTTCTCCAATGAAGTGACTTGGGCCTTGAGCTCTTTGATTTCCTCTACATGGTTAGTATCAACACAAGAGCTAGAGGAAGTAGATGCATCATTATTAGAGCAACAAGGTAATGAAAGCAATTCATCATAATATGTGGGAACATTATGAGTGGATGAATTACTAGGACTAGCACAAGGCAATATAGCATTTAGAGTAGATATTTTGCCTTTGTCCACATGAGGCTCACAAGATGTTACCTTATTTAAAATAGCCTTATGAGCTAATTTTAGCCTCTCATGGGAGACTAGAAGATCCTTATGAGAGCTTGAGATCTTTTCATGAGTTTCTTCCAATTTCCCATAATTACTAGTTAGCAACTCAAGTTGAGCCCGTAGCTCAACATTCTCCTTTAATGTGGATGCTTCACAAGAAATAGAGTTAGTAGCACAAGCATCAAAAAAATTTAGCTTTGAGGTCATTAGCAAGAGAAAGAGATAATTCATTGTCCCTTCTAAGCTTAGAAACGCTAATAGCATATGTTTCTTCTAGACTATATAGTTTCTCTTCAAGAGAAGATCTAAGGGACCGCTCTTTCTCAAAAGCCTTTTCAAGCTCTTTGTCCTTGATAGAATGACTACCAGTATGACTTTCCAAAGTCACGATGATATCCTCATTTTCATCTATAAGCGAGTTAGCCTTATCAAGTTGTTCTAGGAGAGCATTCACATTTTCTTTGGTCTCATCAACAAGGCTTGATAACCATAAGCCTAATTTCTTAGACTCGTCATCAACCTCCTTACCAACATCATCATCACTACTATCATCATAAGATATATTGGGGTTCTAAGTGGAAGATTCCTTTGAATCCTTAGCCATGACGCAAAAGGTGGTAGATGATGATAGATCATTACTTGAGGCACCACTCAAGTCCACATCTTGTTCCATAGAGAGTTGGGTTTCCTTTACATTGTTAGCCATACAAATACTAGAGGAAACACAATCATTTTTATGATGGGAACAAGATAAAGCAAGCATATCATCATGAGATTTAGTCAAGCAATGTCGACATGATATGCAAAGACTATCAACACAAGCATGTAAAACACTTTTGGTTCTAGTTGTGTTTAAGTCCAAAGATGAGGCATGACAATAAGATAGATATGAAGGATCATCAATAATAATCTCACTATCATTATTGCAAAGCCTATCACTACTCACCATCTCATTAGTTTGTGGCTTACCACATGTTAGTGAAGTAGAAGAAGTTGAGAACACATCACGAACGGAAGTGGAGGGATAACAATCATCTTCTCCAACATTGGACACACCATATTTATCTTGAAGCTTTGTCCATAACTCATGAGCATTCCCGATAGGAAAGAGTGGTTTAATAACTACAAGGCTCACAAGAAGGAAAAACACATTAATAGCAAGAGCATTGAGAGATAAGTTTTTCTCTTCCTCTAAAGTTGGATTTTGAGGATCCTTTGGAGGAGAAAAACCCATCTCTACAATTTGCTCCATATGTGGGTCCATGACCCGAAAATAAATAAGCATGCAAAATTTCCAAACATCATAGTTTGTGCCATCGAAATGAAATGTGGGATCGTGAACTAATTCACTAAGCGACATCATTACTCTCAAGGCGGTGAAGCCTAATAATGAGAGCCCTTGCTCTGATACCAATTGAAAGTATAAGGATGCCGCCTAGAGGGGGGGTGAATAGGCGCTTTAAAATAATTACGGTTTAGGCTTGAGTAAATGCGGAATAAAACTAGCGTTTAATTTATCAAGCACAAAACCTATGCAAGCTAGGTTTACCTATGTGCACCAACAAATTATTCTAGGCATGATATACAACTATGAGATAGCAAGATAGATGACTTCAAGCACGATGGCTATCACAAAGGTAAATGCATAAGTAATGAGCTAGAGTATAGAAATAACCGAAACACAAGGAGACACCGGTGTGATTACCGAAGTTCCTTCCCAAGGGAAGTACGTCTTCGTTGGACAGGTGGGGAGCCACCTAGGCGCTCCTCAATAGCACGGATGTGCACACCTTATTCTCCTTGAGCTTCTCCGGTGAGGGAGATGCTAGTTTCCACTATGAGGTCGACTTGAAGGCGTTGACCAAACCTTACACGGGGTTGAGGCTATCTCTACAACTCAATTGGAGGCTCTCAACGAAGCTTCTTGCAACAAGGTGGAAGCCCCAAGAACTAACCGTCTAGGGTGCTCAATACACCCAAGAGGAACAATCCCTCCGGTGACCAAGCACCCAAGAGTAACAAGCTCACGAACTTATCTTTCACGAATCTCGTGGGGAACTCAAACCGATGCACCTAATACAATGGCAAGAACACACAAAATGGTCAAGAACTTCTCTCTCAAATCCCACTAAAGCAACTAATTCTATGGAGGGAGGAAGGAGGAAGAACAAGGAAAACAACAAATGAATCCCTAGATCTAGATCCAATAGATTCCTCTCACAAAGAGGAGGGATTGATTGGTGAAGTGGTAGATCTAGATCTCCTCTCTCTTTTCCCTCAAGTGGAAGCAAAAATCATTGGAGGGATTGAGACATCGCAAGCTTTTGGAGGTCAACAATGGAGGTAAAACTTGCCCAAGAGGTTGGGGAACCATTGGGGAAGAAGGCCCCTTAAATAGGTCACCCAAATATCCAACCGTTGGAGGAATAATCGCGCAGGGGCGGAACCTCCGGTGAAACCACCGGAACCTCCGACCCCTGGATGAGTTAGAACACAAAAAGGGCTGAAAAAATGCCCCAACCACCGGAGCCTCCGGTGGTTTCACCGGATGTAACAGCCCAAGTATAAAAACCTACCATTTAGAATGTTTGATTTCTTGTTATTAAAGTATTGCATCATGGCATCATATTTATTTTCCTTGTTTGCCTTGTTTGCTATTTGTTTGCATCTGTTATTCTTTGTTTTCATAAGGAAAATCAAACAATTTCAACTGCTTTGTTTTCATACTTGTTCTGTTACAACTTTTGGAATAAAAATAACAAATTAAAACAACCAAATTGTTCCATTTTATTCCATGTTGATCACTTATTAAATTGTTGGTTTTAATCAAACAATTAATTCAATCAATTAATTCCAAATCATTTCAAATTCAAATCAAATCTTTAAAACATCAATCAACTTGAGTTTATAACAAATCTCCAAAACAATCAAACTCATTTTAATCACTTTAATCAGTAGGGTTCACCCTATTAAAATCCTTGTTTTCAATATTAATCTATTAATTTCTAAATTGCTCAAATTCAAACCAAATGTGTTTCAAACAGAACCATTTTTGAATTTATAAACATTAACAAGCCACTCAACTAATTTTAACCAAATTAAATCATTTTTGGGTCACCTTTTTAAAGTGTGGGTTTTAATAATCCTTTTAATACTCAAAAACACTCAAATTTGGTTTATTTTCCAAACAGCAGTTTATTTTTCAAAACTTTAGAAAACAAATCTTGGAAATTGTTTTCTTTTAACCTAAATAACTAACCTAATTTTTCCTGGAATTTTTACTAACCTAAACCTCATGTTTTCTTCCAAAACCTAATTCTACAAAAAAAAAACAGCAAAGCAGAAATAATAAAAGAAAACCGCGCGGCAGATAACCTAACTAAGCCTACCCAGCCCACCTATCCTCTAACCCGCGCTCAGCCCAGCAGCCCAGCCCGCTAAAACCCCAACTTACCGATTCGCTGGCCGCCCCGTCGTCTCTCCCCCGTACGGCAAGCATCTCAGGGGTGCCACGGCGGCACCGTCCCATCACGACGGCCAGGAGCCACCGCAGGCGCCTATAAGGACCCCCTAGCCCCGCAGAAAACCCTAGACCTAGCCTGCTCTCTCTCTTCCCCTCGCGATCGCCGCCGTTTCCATCTCTCTGCCTCTCTCTTCCGCCTCTCTGAACCTCGCCGGAAGTTCCACGCCTGAATCCTTGTCGATCGCCGCCACTCCACCGCACCATCTACCCAACCAAGCACGGGAACGAGCTCGTCTCACCTTCCTCTCTCTGTTGGACACGCCAACTACCCCGGAGACGCTCGCAATCGACGCCGCAATCCCCGATTTTCTCCGGCCACCGTGGCGCCCCTCCCTCTGAAACCGTGGACTCCGCCGCCGTTGCCGCCCACCGTCTTCCACGCCGAGCACAGGGATCGAGCCAGCACCTCTCCGTCGTCCTTCTGGACACCTACATCGCGCGCGAGCGGGCCCGTAGCCACGCCGCCATCCAGTTGCTGTCGCCGGCCACGTCGTCCCCGCGCCTCTGCTTCCGCGACGAACGCCGGTGAGCAACCACCGTTTCCCTCCTCCTCCTCCTTGTACCTGCTCCACGCATCTGCACCCGTTCGCCACCACAGCAGCACCATCACATCGAGCACGTATTGCCGTTGATCGCCGGCGCCGCTCCGTCACTGTCGGGAATTCAGACAAGCAGATGGTCGTCAGTTAACTGAACATCTACGGCTAACACCTTAACCTCTCTGCGCTTCCGTTACCTGACAACGAAACGCAACAGCCCAAATGGTTCAGACTCACGCAGCGCAAGCGAGGGATCGCGGGTTCGACCCCGCGCTTCCCCGGGAATTTCCACCCCTTTTTGCAGCCAAGCGCTGACAGGGAGGGCCCCCTGTCAGCCTCTCCTTGGCCACGCCAGCACGCCAGGGCCCGTGGCCCACGCACAGTGGCCGCGGCTAGGGTGCTGTGCGGTAACAAATTGTTTAACACTTTTTCTGTTATTTCATAAATCAATTAAAAGGCAGAATTAAACACAAAACTAAATCTTTAATAACTTTTAATCTATAACTCTAAAAAAATAAAAGTTATATATGTTTTCTGTTCCTAATTAATAGCTCTATCCAACTATGCCATTTTTTCACTGTTTTGAAAACTCCAAATGCATTTAAAATTCAAATTTGAATAATTCAAATGTAAATTGCAATAATTCATAAATAATTCATACTAATTCCAAATAATGCAAATAAAATATGTTTTTCAGACCATTTTGAATGACCTATTCAAATATAAAATTTGTTTCATTGTTTGAATAATTAAAATTGCCTAAATAATTTAATCCTTGTTTAATTCAATTAAATTTGATAAAATCATAACTTGCTCAAAATAATTTATTTTTTAAACATGCAAAATATGTTTTCAAACCAGAAAACCCTAACCTTTCCAAATATGAACTCTAATTAATATTTTGAACAACTAAAATTCAATTAATATTCCTATTTGAATTAATTCCAATTTAAAACTTGTTTACTATTGTCTAAGTCATAATAAATTCATCCTAACTCCTATTTAAAAATTTAAAACATGTAATCCAACAAAAATTTGATGTACTTTCCAAATATAATTTTTGTTTGCTGTTTTAAATAATTTAAATTGCTGAAAACAACTGTTTCTTAATTATTGCATTTAAAATTGTCAAAATAATAACTTGCTCATTTTAAATCCAATTTCCACAAATGAAATATGTTTTCCATGCAAAATTAAACCCTCTTTCCAAATATAAACTTTGTTTTCTGTTTTGAATAATTAAAATTGGTTAAATAATTCAAACCTTGTTTATTTTATTTAAAATTGGCAATTTCATAACTTGATCAAAACAAATTCTTTTGGGACATATAAAATATGTTTTCAAACCCTAAAAGTATAAACTTTTGAAATATGAATTTGGTTTAATGTTTTGAACAAATAAAAATTCAAATAAGTTCATGTTTGAATTAAATTCATTTAATTCTTGCTTAAACTTGTTTAATTCATAAATAATTTATTTGAAATCCTTTTTCAACAAGTGAAACATGTAATCCACCCAAAATCTTGTGTTCTTTTCAAATATGAACTTTGTTCTCTATTTTGAACAATTAAAAGTGGTGAAAACAACAAATGCTTGTGTGGCCCCTTTAAGTAACCAAAATTCCAAAACTTAATAAATGATTTCCAAAACTTGTTAAGTCCTTTTTATCACTTGCATCCATTATTGTTATTTGTTGTTATTTTTCTGTTTTCCTCATCCATGCATCATGCTAATCCACTTTCATATAATGATTAGTGGTAAAACAATTAATTCCACCATAAATCATGGGCTTCTCATATGCAACCCAGTTGCATGTGGGTCCATTTAATCCTGTTTCTATCTTGCCAACTAGTTTATTTCTATGCATCAATTAAATGGTCATGCATCATCCCATGTTTGTGCACTATGCCATGATATTGATTGTTTATCTTTCTGTATTGTCTGTTTGCTTCTTCTCGGATAAACGACGACGTTGAGACCGACGATACTTACGACACCCCTTCTAAGGATTTAGCTCAGTACCAGGCTACTGGGTTTGCAGGCAAGTTATCACTCACATGAACCACTGTGTTCCTTTCAACATTGGTTACCGATACTTTCTGTTGTTCTTTTATGCTAGCCTTAGTAGTAGTTGTTTCTGTTACGAACCCATCACATGAATCCCTTAACCTTGATATTGCCTCACCTCCACTCCTATCACCCCCTTGGTTGAGCCAGTGTCTTACTAGCATGCTTAGGTTGCCTTTGCTCGAGTCTGTTATCCGTTACTTTCTGTTACTATATCTATTACGTTATGGGGGGCTCGATGTTTAATCAATCAATCATGCTAATGTTATTGTTAAATAATAAATTTGATGATAAGGCACCGGCAGGAGGCCCTATGTGGTTTTGAGGTCTGCTAGTGTCGACCCTAATAGGAAAAGGGTCTTGTCTACTGATCCATGATGAGCGCACTAACCGCATGTGGGAAGCGAGTATGGGCGCCCCCCTCAATTTGATTCGATTCGCATCTCGTCCAAATCGCCTCATTTAGTTCGTATTTTCCATTTGCCGCATGCATGTTTTTGCGAGCCCAGGCCAGGGTGGAACTTTTGTAGTCGGCATATAGGGGGACACGGTCTTAGAGTGCTATGAGGGTCCCTTTTCTTCGGGGCTTGATTAGCCGTGCGCCCAAGGTTCTTTGGGCTTGATGCGAAGAAGAGTTGAGTTGTGTTGAGTGCCCCGCTTGGTGGGAGGCATCCCATCTGGCGGGTTATTCATGCGTGTACGGCCAAATTGGTGCAACCCTGCAGAGATAATCTTCTCGAGAAGCCGTGTTTTCCGCGGTTATGGATTACTTGGTGAAAGTACTGGCTAACAAGTACTCAGGACAACTTAAACATAATGATCAAACATGTTACACCCAATGATTAATAACTTGACTAGTAATAGGTGGATGACACAATAACTTGATTCACCTTTAATACAACTGTGTGAGTTATCCTCGGATTGCTTCTTTGGATAAGGGGCGAGATCCAGGATGGGTTTGTTTGAAGTTATCTTTCAGTTGGTTACAATCCTCGATCTTATCTCCTTTTCTGTTAGCCGGAAGTGGTAGAATCTCTGTAGTTGGTTAGCGCAGCCAGTTGCATCATCTTTTATAACCCCTCTCTTCCGTTGAACCCAAGGCATCTGTGCTTGGTGTTGACGGGTTACACTTTGGTGAACTGTGAGTCTTGCTTGCCAGTACGTTTATGTACTGACCCCTTTGGGGCTGTGGTTTCCGCAGACCTACGTTTCCGAAGATCTACCTGGTGGCTACTACGTGGAGTATGACGAGACTGCTGACGAGTAGATAGCGGACCCGGGCAGGATCCGAGACTTCGTGGATGGGCTCCGTCTTTTCGTTTCCGGCCTCTTAGGCCCATTTGGTTCTTGTCTGTACTCAGACATGTTGAATGCTTCCGCTGTGATGTAATGATGTATTGTTGGGACATGTGTCCTCTGGATGATTGTATTTGCTATCTCTGCTCTAATGAGAGCTATTTGCAATTTATTTCAATCTTTTGTGTCGTAGAGATCTGTTGTGATATCACTTGTTAAACACCGTTGACGTACCATGTGTGTATGGTTTGAAGTACGTCAATGGAAGTGTCCTGATTTCTACGGGATAGTTTACATCGACGGTGGATAGTAGAGTTTGGTTGTCGCACATAAGTGCTGGCCTACTCGTAAGAGGATGCGGGAGCAGATAAGCCCCGTAATCCAAGCATCTACTATTCAGTTCGGCCCGATGAGTATCCCCTAGAAGTCCGGGTGCGACAAATGGTATCAGAGCCTGTCTGCCTGTAGGATCCCTTTTTACTGGTCGCAGTTGAGTCTAGAAACTATTTTCTAGCTATATAGGAAAAATGAAACGTGAGAGTAGGAATTCTGCCATTTTTCTTCTTTCCCCACCACCCACCCTTTTCTGGTAAGGAAGTGCAACGTTGTTTTCCATTCTCATCTAAACTTTCAAGTTAGGATTTCACGAATTCTGGTTTCTCTAGGATGGTTATATCTACTAGACCATAGGAATGGAGGTGGTTGTGACATGATTTATCATGTTGCCTACTCACGATTGAGAACGGAGGCGTGTAAGCCCCGGAAGCAAATCCTCTATTCCTTAAGCAGTAGATAATGATCCTTTAGAAGCCCGGATGGGTTTTCCGTAGTACCTCCGGAGTGTTTTGTTCTCGTTTTCCCGGAGTTGCTTCATTACCCAGTTCTTCTCAACATCCTTTTCGTCCGTTGAAATCTTGTTGTTGTTTTCCATTTCAATTCTTCTACCGGCGTCTAATCAAAACTTCCCAAATATCAAGTCTATCTGGCCAGAAAGGTTGTTGTTGTTGTGGTTGTTGTTGATTCCAGGCTATGAGAGCTGGCATTCCTATCACCTGGGGTTGTTTCGATGAAGCATTCCTAAAGCACCCCATTCCAGATAGTCTATCCTCCAAATCAATCAAACCCTGTCCAGCTATACACCCTCAATACAAAACCTCTCCCTTTACTTGAAAATGTTCCGGTGGTTTCCAAATTTCCTGACATCTTTCCAGAAAAGTTGCCAGGGTTGCCTATTGTTATTAAAACTATCCAATGTGCACGATGTGTTTCACGTGTCACAGCTCAAGAGGATCTTCGCAAGAAGAATCCGGACCTTTTCTTTTCTCAGTAGGAATCTCGGGGCGCGATTCCTTCAAGGGGGGGGGGGGGCGTTTTGTAACAGCCCAAGTATAAAACCTACCATTTAGAATGTTTGATTTCTTGTTATTAAAGTATTGCATCATGGCATCATATTTATTTTCCTTGTTTGCCTTGTTTACTATTTGTTTGCATCTGTTATTCTTTGTTTTCATAAGGAAAATCAAACAATTTCAACTGCTTTGTTTTCATACTTGTTCTGTTACAACTTTTGGAATAAAAATAACAAATTAAAACAACCAAATTGTTCCATTTTATTCCATGTTGATCACTTATTAAATTGTTGGTTTTAATCAAACAATTAATTCAATCAATTAATTCCAAATCATTTCAAATTCAAATCAAATCTTTAAAACATCAATCAACTTGAGTTTATAACAAATCTCCAAAACAATCAAACTCATTTTAATCACTTTAATCAATAGGGTTCACCCTATTAAAATCCTTGTTTTCAATATTAATCTATTAATTTCTAAATTGCTCAAATTCAAACCAAATGTGTTTCAAACAGAACCATTTTTGAATTTATAAACATTAACAAGCCACTCAACTAATTTTAACCAAATTAAATCATTTTTGGGTCACCTTTTTAAAGTGTGGGTTTTAATAATCCTTTTAATACTCAAAAACACTCAAATTTGGTTTATTTTCCAAACAGCAGTTTATTTTTCAAAACTTTAGAAAACAAATCTTGGAAATTGTTTTCTTTTAACCTAAATAACTAACCTAATTTTTCCTGGAATTTTTACTAACCTAAACCTCATGTTTTCTTCCAAAACCTAATTCTACAAAAAAAAAACAGCAAAGCAGAAATAATAAAAGAAAACCGCGCGGCAGATAACCTAACTAAGCCTACCCAGCCCACCTATCCTCTAACCCGCGCTCAGCCCAGCAGCCCAGCCCGCTAAAACCCCAACTTACCGATTCGCTGGCCGCCCCGTCGTCTCTCCCCCGTACGGCAAGCATCTCAGGGGTGCCACGGCGGCACCGTCCCATCACGACGGCCAGGAGCCACCGCAGGCGCCTATAAGGACCCCCTAGCCCCGCAGAAAACCCTAGACCTAGCATGCTCTCTCTCTTCCCCTCGCGATCGCCGCCGTTTCCATCTCTCTGCCTCTCTCTTCCGCCTCTCTGAACCTCGCCGGAAGTTCCACGCCTGAATCCTTGTCGATCGCCGCCACTCCACCGCACCATCTACCCAACCAAGCACGGGAACGAGCTCGTATCACCTTCCTCTCTCTGTTGGACACGCCAACTACCCCGGAGACGCTCGCAATCGACGCCGCAATCCCCGATTTTCTCCGGCCACCGTGGCGCCCCTCCCTCTGAAACCGTGGACTCCGCCGCCGTTGCCGCCCACCGTCTTCCACGCCGAGCACAGGGATCGAGCCAGCACCTCTCCGTCGTCCTTCTGGACACCTACATCGCGCGCGAGCGGGCCCGTAGCCACGCCGCCATCCAGTTGCTGTCGCCGGCCACGTCGTCCCCGCGCCTCTGCTTCCGCGACGAACGCCGGTGAGCAACCACCGTTTCCCTCCTCCTCCTCCTTGTACCTGCTCCACGCATCTGCACCCGTTCGCCACCACAGCAGCACCATCACATCGAGCACGTATTGCCGTTGATCGCCGGCGCCGCTCCGTCACTGTCGGGAATTCAGACAAGCAGATGGTCGTCAGTTAACTGAACATCTACGGCTAACACCTTAACCTCTCTGCGCTTCCGTTACCTGACAACGAAACGCAACAGCCCAAATGGTTCAGACTCACGCAGCGCAAGCGAGGGATCGCGGGTTCGACCCCGCGCTTCCCCGGGAATTTCCACCCCTTTTTGCAGCCAAGCGCTGACAGGGAGGGCCCCCTGTCAGCCTCTCCTTGGCCACGCCAGCACGCCAGGGCCCGTGGCCCACGCACAGTGGCCGCGGCTAGGGTGCTGTGCGGTAACAAATTGTTTAACACTTTTTCTGTTATTTCATAAATCAATTAAAAGGCAGAATTAAACACAAAACTAAATCTTTAATAACTTTTAATCTATAACTCTAAAAAAATAAAAGTTATATATGTTTTCTGTTCCTAATTAATAGCTCTATCCAACTATGCCATTTTTTCACTGTTTTGAAAACTCCAAATGCATTTAAAATTCAAATTTAAATAATTCAAATGTAAATTGCAATAATTCATAAATAATTCATACTAATTCCAAATAATGCAAATAAAATATGTTTTTCAGACCATTTTGAATGACCTATTCAAATATAAAATTTGTTTCATTGTTTGAATAATTAAAATTGCCTAAATAATTTAATCCTTGTTTAATTCAATTAAATTTGATAAAATCATAACTTGCTCAAAATAATTTATTTTTTAAACATGCAAAATATGTTTTCAAACCAGAAAACCCTAACCTTTCCAAATATGAACTCTAATTAATATTTTGAACAACTAAAATTCAATTAATATTCCTATTTGAATTAATTCCAATTTAAAACTTGTTTACTATTGTCTAAGTCATAATAAATTCATCCTAACTCCTATTTAAAAATTTAAAACATGTAATCCAACAAAAATTTGATGTACTTTCCAAATATAATTTTTGTTTGCTGTTTTAAATAATTTAAATTGCTGAAAACAACTGTTTCTTAATTATTGCATTTAAAATTGTCAAAATAATAACTTGCTCATTTTAAATCCAATTTCCACAAATGAAATATGTTTTCCATGCAAAATTAAACCCTCTTTCCAAATATAAACTTTGTTTTCTGTTTTGAATAATTAAAATTGGTTAAATAATTCAAACCTTGTTTATTTTATTTAAAATTGGCAATTTCATAACTTGATCAAAACAAATTCTTTTGGGACATATAAAATATGTTTTCAAACCCTAAAAGTATAAACTTTTGAAATATGAATTTGGTTTAATGTTTTGAACAAATAAAAATTCAAATAAGTTCATGTTTGAATTAAATTCATTTAATTCTTGCTTAAACTTGTTTAATTCATAAATAATTTATTTGAAATCCTTTTTCAACAAGTGAAACATGTAATCCACCCAAAATCTTGTGTTCTTTTCAAATATGAACTTTGTTATCTATTTTGAACAATTAAAAGTGGTGAAAACAACAAATGCTTGTGTGGCCCCTTTAAGTAACCAAAATTCCAAAACTTAATAAATGATTTCCAAAACTTGTTAAGTCCTTTTTATCACTTGCATCCATTATTGTTATTTGTTGTTATTTTTCTGTTTTCCTCATCCATGCATCATGCTAATCCACTTTCATATAATGATTAGTGGTAAAACAATTAATTCCACCATAAATCATGGGCTTCTCATATGCAACCCAGTTGCATGTGGGTCCATTTAATCCTGTTTCTATCTTGCCAACTAGTTTATTTCTATGCATCAATTAAATGGTCATGCATCATCCCATGTTTGTGCACTATGCCATGATATTGATTGTTTATCTTTCTGCATTGTCTGTTTGCTTCTTCTCGGATAAACGACGACGTTGAGACCGACGATACTTACGACACCCCTTCTAAGGATTTAGCTCAGTACCAGGCTACTGGGTTTGCAGGCAAGTTATCACTCACATGAACCACTGTGTTCCTTTCAACATTGGTTACCGATACTTTCCGTTGTTCTTTTATGCTAGCCTTAGTAGTAGTTGTTTCTGTTACGAACCCATCACATGAATCCCTTAACCTTGATATTGCCTCACCTCCACTCCTATCACCCCCTTGGTTGAGCCAGTGTCTTACTAGCATGCTTAGGTTGCCTTTGCTCGAGTCTGTTATCCGTTACTTTCTGTTACTATATCTATTACGTTGTGGGGGGGCTCGATGTTTAATCAATCAATCATGCTAATGTTATTGTTAAATAATAAATTTGATGATAAGGCACCGGCAGGAGGCCCTATGTGGTTTTGAGGCCTGCTAGTGTCGACCCTAATAGGAAAAGGGTCTTGTCTACTGATCCATGATGAGCGCACTAACCGCATGTGGGAAGCGAGTATGGGCGCCCCCCTCAATTTGATTCGATTCGCATCTCGTCCAAATCGCCTCATTTAGTTCGTGTTTTCCATTTGCCGCATGCATGTTTTTGCGAGCCCAGGCCAGGGTGGAACTTTTGTAGTCGGCATATAGGGGGACACGGTCTTAGAGTGCTATGAGGGTCCCTTTTCTTCGGGGCTTGATTAGCCGTGCGCCCAAGGTTCTTTGGGCTTGATGCGAAGAAGAGTTGAGTTGTGTTGAGTGCCCCGCTTGGTGGGAGGCATCCCATCTGGCGGGTTATTCATGCGTGTACGGCCAAATTGGTGCAACCCTGCAGAGATAATCTTCTCGAGAAGCCGTGTTTTCCGCGGTTATGGATTACTTGGTGAAAGTACTGGCTAACAAGTACTCAGGACAACTTAAACATAATGATCAAACATGTTACACCCAATGATTAATAACTTGACTAGTAATAGGTGGATGACACAATAACTTGATTCACCTTTAATACAACTGTGTGAGTTATCCTCGGATTGCTTCTTTGGATAAGGGGCGAGATCCAGGATGGGTTTGTTTGAAGTTATCTTTCAGTTGGTTACAATCCTCGATCTTATCTCCTTTTCTGTTAGCCGGAAGTGGTAGAATCTCTGTAGTTGGTTAGCGCAGCCAGTTGCATCATCTTTTATAACCCCTCTCTTCCGTTGAACCCAAGGCATCTGTGCTTGGTGTTGACGGGTTACACTTTGGTGAACTGTGAGTCTTGCTTGCCAGTACGTTTATGTACTGACCCCTTTGGGGCTGTGGTTTCCGCAGACCTACGTTTCCGAAGATCTACCTGGTGGCTACTACGTGGAGTATGACGAGACTGCTGACGAGTAGATAGCGGACCCGGGCAGGATCCGAGACTTCGTGGATGGGCTCCGTCTTTTCGTTTCCGGCCTCTTAGGCCCATTTGGTTCTTGTCTGTACTCAGACATGTTGAATGCTTCCGCTGTGATGTAATGATGTATTGTTGGGACATGTGTCCTCTGGATGATTGTATTTGCTATCTCTGCTCTAATGAGAGCTATTTGCAATTTATTTCAATCTTTTGTGTCGTAGAGATCTGTTGTGATATCACTTGTTAAACACCGTTGACGTACCATGTGTGTATGGTTTGAAGTACGTCAATGGAAGTGTCCTGATTTCTACGGGATAGTTTACATCGACGGTGGATAGTAGAGTTTGGTTGTCGCACATAAGTGCTGGCCTACTCGTAAGAGGATGCGGGAGCAGATAAGCCCCGTAATCCAAGCATCTACTATTCAGTTCGGCCCGATGAGTATCCCCTAGAAGTCCGGGTGCGACAAATGGTATCAGAGCCTGTCTGCCTGTAGGATCCCTTTTTACTGGTCGCAGTTGAGTCTAGAAACTATTTTCTAGCTATATAGGAAAAATGAAACGTGAGAGTAGGAATTCTGCCATTTTTCTTCTTTCCCCACCACCCACCCTTTTCTGGTAAGGAAGTGCAACGTTGTTTTCCATTCTCATCTAAACTTTCAAGTTAGGATTTCACGAATTCTGGTTTCTCTAGGATGGTTATATCTACTAGACCATAGGAATGGAGGTGGTTGTGACATGATTTATCATGTTGCCTACTCACGATTGAGAACGGAGGCGTGTAAGCCCCGGAAGCAAATCCTCTATTCCTTAAGCAGTAGATAATGATCCTTTAGAAGCCCGGATGGGTTTTCCGTAGTACCTCCGGAGTGTTTTGTTCTCGTTTTCCCGGAGTTGCTTCATTACCCAGTTCTTCTCAACATCCTTTTCGTCCGTTGAAATCTTGTTGTTGTTTTCCATTTCAATTCTTCTACCGGCGTCTAATCAAAACTTCCCAAATATCAAGTCTATCTGGCCAGAAAGGTTGTTGTTGTTGTGGTTGTTGTTGATTCCAGGCTATGAGAGCTGGCATTCCTATCACCTGGGGTTGTTTCGATGAAGCATTCCTAAAGCACCCCATTCCAGATAGTCTATCCTCCAAATCAATCAAACCCTGTCCAGCTATACACCCTCAATACAAAACCTCTCCCTTTACTTGAAAATGTTCCGGTGGTTTCCAAATTTCCTGACATCTTTCCAGAAAAGTTGCCAGGGTTGCCTATTGTTATTAAAACTATCCAATGTGCACGATGTGTTTCACGTGTCACAGCTCAAGAGGATCTTCGCAAGAAGAATCCGGACCTTTTCTTTTCTCAGTAGGAATCTCGGGGCGCGATTCCTTCAAGGGGGGGGGGCGTTTTGTAACAGCCCAAGTATAAAAACCTACCATTTAGAATGTTTGATTTCTTGTTATTAAAGTATTGCATCATGGCATCATATTTATTTTCCTTGTTTGCCTTGTTTACTATTTGTTTGCATCTGTTATTCTTTGTTTTCATAAGGAAAATCAAACAATTTCAACTGCTTTGTTTTCATACTTGTTCTGTTACAACTTTTGGAATAAAAATAACAAATTAAAACAACCAAATTGTTCCATTTTATTCCATGTTGATCACTTATTAAATTGTTGGTTTTAATCAAACAATTAATTCAATCAATTAATTCCAAATCATTTCAAATTCAAATCAAATCTTTAAAACATCAATCAACTTGAGTTTATAACAAATCTCCAAAACAATCAAACTCATTTTAATCACTTTAATCAATAGGGTTCACCCTATTAAAATCCTTGTTTTCAATATTAATCTATTAATTTCTAAATTGCTCAAATTCAAACCAAATGTGTTTCAAACAGAACCATTTTTGAATTTATAAACATTAACAAGCCACTCAACTAATTTTAACCAAATTAAATCATTTTTGGGTCACCTTTTTAAAGTGTGGGTTTTAATAATCCTTTTAATACTCAAAAACACTCAAATTTGGTTTATTTTCCAAACAGCAGTTTATTTTTCAAAACTTTAGAAAACAAATCTTGGAAATTGTTTTCTTTTAACCTAAATAACTAACCTAATTTTTCCTGGAATTTTTACTAACCTAAACCTCATGTTTTCTTCCAAAACCTAATTCTACAAAAAAAAACAGCAAAGCAGAAATAATAAAAGAAAACCGCGCGGCAGATAACCTAACTAAGCCTACCCAGCCCACCTATCCTCTAACCCGCGCTCAGCCCAGCAGCCCAGCCCGCTAAAACCCCAACTTACCGATTCGCTGGCCGCCCCGTCGTCTCTCCCCCGTACGGCAAGCATCTCAGGGGTGCCACGGCGGCACCGTCCCATCACGACGGCCAGGAGCCACCGCAGGCGCCTATAAGGACCCCCTAGCCCCGCAGAAAACCCTAGACCTAGCATGCTCTCTCTCTTCCCCTCGCGATCGCCGCCGTTTCCATCTCTCTGCCTCTCTCTTCCGCCTCTCTGAACCTCGCCGGAAGTTCCACGCCTGAATCCTTGTCGATCGCCGCCACTCCACCGCACCATCTACCCAACCAAGCACGGGAACGAGCTCGTCTCACCTTCCTCTCTCTGTTGGACACGCCAACTACCCCGGAGACGCTCGCAATCGACGCCGCAATCCCCGATTTTCTCCGGCCACCGTGGCGCCCCTCCCTCTGAAACCGTGGACTCCGCCGCCGTTGCCGCCCACCGTCTTCCACGCCGAGCACAGGGATCGAGCCAGCACCTCTCCGTCGTCCTTCTGGACACCTACATCGCGCGCGAGCGGGCCCGTAGCCACGCCGCCATCCAGTTGCTGTCGCCGGCCACGTCGTCCCCGCGCCTCTGCTTCCGCGACGAACGCCGGTGAGCAACCACCGTTTCCCTCCTCCTCCTCCTTGTACCTGCTCCACGCATCTGCACCCGTTCGCCACCACAGCAGCACCATCACATCGAGCACGTATTGCCGTTGATCGCCGGCGCCGCTCCGTCACTGTCGGGAATTCAGACAAGCAGATGGTCGTCAGTTAACTGAACATCTACGGCTAACACCTTAACCTCTCTGCGCTTCCGTTACCTGACAACGAAACGCAACAGCCCAAATGGTTCAGACTCACGCAGCGCAAGCGAGGGATCGCGGGTTCGACCCCGCGCTTCCCCGGGAATTTCCACCCCTTTTTGCAGCCAAGCGCTGACAGGGAGGGCCCCTGTCAGCCTCTCCTTGGCCACGCCAGCACGCCAGGGCCCGTGGCCCACGCACAGTGGCCGCGGCTAGGGTGCTGTGCGGTAACAAATTGTTTAACACTTTTTCTGTTATTTCATAAATCAATTAAAAGGCAGAATTAAACACAAAACTAAATCTTTAATAACTTTTAATCTATAACTCTAAAAAAATAAAAGTTATATATGTTTTCTGTTCCTAATTAATAGCTCTATCCAACTATGCCATTTTTTCACTGTTTTGAAAACTCCAAATGCATTTAAAATTCAAATTTGAATAATTCAAATGTAAATTGCAATAATTCATAAATAATTCATACTAATTCCAAATAATGCAAATAAAATATGTTTTTCAGACCATTTTGAATGACCTATTCAAATATAAAATTTGTTTCATTGTTTGAATAATTAAAATTGCCTAAATAATTTAATCCTTGTTTAATTCAATTAAATTTGATAAAATCATAACTTGCTCAAAATAATTTATTTTTTAAACATGCAAAATATGTTTTCAAACCAGAAAACCCTAACCTTTCCAAATATGAACTCTAATTAATATTTTGAACAACTAAAATTCAATTAATATTCCTATTTGAATTAATTCCAATTTAAAACTTGTTTACTATTGTCTAAGTCATAATAAATTCATCCTAACTCCTATTTAAAAATTTAAAACATGTAATCCAACAAAAATTTGATGTACTTTCCAAATATAATTTTTGTTTGCTGTTTTAAATAATTTAAATTGCTGAAAACAACTGTTTCTTAATTATTGCATTTAAAATTGTCAAAATAATAACTTGCTCATTTTAAATCCAATTTCCACAAATGAAATATGTTTTCCATGCAAAATTAAACCCTGTTTCCAAATATAAACTTTGTTTTCTGTTTTGAATAATTAAAATTGGTTAAATAATTCAAACCTTGTTTATTTTATTTAAAATTGGCAATTTCATAACTTGATCAAAACAAATTCTTTTGGGACATATAAAATATGTTTTCAAACCCTAAAAGTATAAACTTTTGAAATATGAATTTGGTTTAATGTTTTGAACAAATAAAAATTCAAATAAGTTCATGTTTGAATTAAATTCATTTAATTCTTGCTTAAACTTGTTTAATTCATAAATAATTTATTTGAAATCCTTTTTCAACAAGTGAAACATGTAATCCACCCAAAATCTTGTGTTCTTTTCAAATATGAACTTTGTTCTCTATTTTGAACAATTAAAAGTGGTGAAAACAACAAATGCTTGTGTGGCCCCTTTAAGTAACCAAAATTCCAAAACTTAATAAATGATTTCCAAAACTTGTTAAGTCCTTTTTATCACTTGCATCCATTATTGTTATTTGTTGTTATTTTTCTGTTTTCCTCATCCATGCATCATGCTAATCCACTTTCATATAATGATTAGTGGTAAAACAATTAATTCCACCATAAATCATGGGCTTCTCATATGCAACCCAGTTGCATGTGGGTCCATTTAATCCTGTTTCTATCTTGCCAACTAGTTTATTTCTATGCATCAATTAAATGGTCATGCATCATCCCATGTTTGTGCACTATGCCATGATATTGATTGTTTATCTTTCTGTATTGTCTGTTTGCTTCTTCTCGGATAAACGACGACGTTGAGACCGACGATACTTACGACACCCCTTCTAAGGATTTAGCTCAGTACCAGGCTACTGGGTTTGCAGGCAAGTTATCACTCACATGAACCACTGTGTTCCTTTCAACATTGGTTACCGATACTTTCTGTTGTTCTTTTATGCTAGCCTTAGTAGTAGTTGTTTCTGTTACGAACCCATCACATGAATCCCTTAACCTTGATATTGCCTCACCTCCACTCCTATCACCCCCTTGGTTGAGCCAGTGTCTTACTAGCATGCTTAGGTTGCCTTTGCTCGAGTCTGTTATCCGTTACTTTCTGTTACTATATCTATTACGTTATGGGGGGCTTGATGTTTAATCAATCAATCATGCTAATGTTATTGTTAAATAATAAATTTGATGATAAGGCACCGGCAGGAGGCCCTATGTGGTTTTGAGGTCTGCTAGTGTCGACCCTAATAGGAAAAGGGTCTTGTCTACTGATCCATGATGAGCGCACTAACCGCATGTGGGAAGCGAGTATGGGCGCCCCCCTCAATTTGATTCGATTCGCATCTCGTCCAAATCGCCTCATTTAGTTCGTATTTTCCATTTGCCGCATGCATGTTTTTGCGAGCCCAGGCCAGGGTGGAACTTTTGTAGTCGGCATATAGGGGGACACGGTCTTAGAGTGCTATGAGGGTCCCTTTTCTTCGGGGCTTGATTAGCCGTGCGCCCAAGGTTCTTTGGGCTTGATGCGAAGAAGAGTTGAGTTGTGTTGAGTGCCCCGCTTGGTGGGAGGCATCCCATCTGGCGGGTTATTCATGCGTGTACGGCCAAATTGGTGCAACCCTGCAGGGATAATCTTCTCGAGAAGCCGTGTTTTCCGCGGTTATGGATTACTTGGTGAAAGTACTGGCTAACAAGTACTCAGGACAACTTAAACATAATGATCAAACATGTTACACCCAATGATTAATAACTTGACTAGTAATAGGTGGATGACACAATAACTTGATTCACCTTTAATACAACTGTGTGAGTTATCCTCGGATTGCTTCTTTGGATAAGGGGCGAGATCCAGGATGGGTTTGTTTGAAGTTATCTTTCAGTTGGTTACAATCCTCGATCTTATCTCCTTTTCTGTTAGCCGGAAGTGGTAGAATCTCTGTAGTTGGTTAGCGCAGCCAGTTGCATCATCTTTTATAACCCCTCTCTTCCGTTGAACCCAAGGCATCTGTGCTTGGTGTTGACGGGTTACACTTTGGTGAACTGTGAGTCTTGCTTGCCAGTACGTTTATGTACTGACCCCTTTGGGGCTGTGGTTTCCGCAGACCTACGTTTCCGAAGATCTACCTGGTGGCTACTACGTGGAGTATGACGAGACTGCTGACGAGTAGATAGCGGACCCGGGCAGGATCCGAGACTTCGTGGATGGGCTCCGTCTTTTCGTTTCCGGCCTCTTAGGCCCATTTGGTTCTTGTCTGTACTCAGACATGTTGAATGCTTCCGCTGTGATGTAATGATGTATTGTTGGGACATGTGTCCTCTGGATGATTGTATTTGCTATCTCTGCTCTAATGAGAGCTATTTGCAATTTATTTCAATCTTTTGTGTCGTAGAGATCTGTTGTGATATCACTTGTTAAACACCGTTGACGTACCATGTGTGTATGGTTTGAAGTACGTCAATGGAAGTGTCCTGATTTCTACGGGATAGTTTACATCGACGGTGGATAGTAGAGTTTGGTTGTCGCACATAAGTGCTGGCCTACTCGTAAGAGGATGCGGGAGCAGATAAGCCCCGTAATCCAAGCATCTACTATTCAGTTCGGCCCGATGAGTATCCCCTAGAAGTCCTGGTGCGACACCGGAGGCTCCGCCAACATCACCCCGAAAGGGTTTCCGGCGGAGCCACCACCGGAACCTCCGGTGGTGGAAAAAACTGCAGAACACCCTATATGAAAACAGTCGTAACTTTTGCATCCGGACTCCGTTTATATGTTCTTGGGCTCGTTGAAATCGCAACGACGAGCAATACAAGAATATACAGAGAAATATCATAGTCCAAAATGGTAATATAAAACCAAATGATGAAAGGTTTGGCCTATCAATAAAGGACAACCGGTAGAAACCTCCAACAACAAAAATGCGATAAGTTTTTCATACGAAATCCATTTTTGATGAACTTGAGCTTGACATGAAGAACATGACAAGATCTAAAACCTTACATGGAGAAAACCAAAATAAGAACCAAGAAGGATGATGCCAAGTATGCAAAGGTTTGAGCTCTCTACGATAGATACGATCAACATATGCATTCAAGAGCCCCTCTTGATAGTACGGTTATCTATCCTATAATCCGGTATCCCAACTAGCATAATGAGACCGGTAAAAAAGAAATTTCTTTCGTATGGACATATCAAGACGCGAAAACTCTTTCGTATAAAAGCCATTGACACGAAATTTCTTTCGTATAGGCACAACAAGGCTTCCAGACACGAAAACTCTCTCGTATGGACAGGAAAACACAAATGCAAAAATCCTTATGTGTAAAAACAACAAGGAAAATTTCTTTACTCGAAAAATTTCGAGGCAATATTCGCGAGTGAGCAATCCCTTCCACTCTAACATATGATGTATACACATCTTTACCCTGGATCGTTCAGCCGACTAGGCACATCCGGATGCCGTATTTTCCTGGATACGAAGGTAAGACCCAAAAGATCTCTCTTGAGGGCCTGGAATCACACTCAAGCTGCGTCCTCCGGTAAATTTCCGTGTAAACAACACGAAGAAAAATCCTAGCGGACGCGCCGGGTACCCCTATAGGTCAAATTCGACCCGGTAAGACCTCAACGGCCCAGTCGCAATGATCACCTCGCCGGATTCGAGTCGGAGGTCTCGAGTCTGCGTAGGCCAGAACTGTTTTTGCCCTAGATGCAATTAATTGGCCTTGAGCTTTCGGGAGAGTCAAGCAACTGAGCCACATCCTTCTGCGAAAACAGCCAACACACATGCACCTTTATTTCTCGATACTCGAGTACAAGAAACGCATCGCACACAGGGTACACGCCCTTTTCAAGCGATTGAAGCCATCAGTCGAAAAGAAATCAAGACAAACTTTGAGCGTCTACCCGACGGATTCTCAGCCGAGTAAACGCTCGGGGGCTACTGACGAAGGGATGGATCCTGGACCAATCGGGTGAGCCTACCCGGTCCAAGGCCCAAGACCCAAGCTCCAAGGGAGATACCGTGGACAGTTCTGAAAGGCCCAATCAAAGCCCACCCGCAAAGCCTTGCGGCTTAAGAAAGGAAACTTGTAACCGACTTTAGCTTAGGGTTTGTAACCCCCCCCCCCCCCCCCCGGGGACGGTTTGAGACCTGGCCACCTATATAAGGCCAGGAGAACCACCGGAAGGGGGACCAAGCAATACCGCACCACCTAAGGCTTGAGATTGAGATCTACTCTCGACTTGAGCACCCCCACTGTAACCGATCTATCGTGCTAATACAGATCGACAGAAGCAGGAGTAAGGGTTTTACCTCTACGAGGGCCCCGAACCTGGGTAAATCGTGCCCCCTGTTAGCCGACGATTGTCATCAGCGTCTACTCGTTCTCCTACTCGAAACCCTATTGGTTCACCCGAGGGACTTGTTGAGATGCATATTCGACACTCGGTGATTGGTAATCTGGAGTAGCGACAACGACAAGTGGGGGAGACAACACACGAGAAGTTCAGAGTCTAAACTTTCAGAGTGAAAACCCAAGATCTGGCCTTAATTGGTTGTGCCTGGCAATTGCCTTGTTGAAGGCATTGCTTTTTGCGAGTGTGGACTTTTTTCAGGGTGAAAACTTTTGATCTATGATCAGAGCGACGACATCGCTCGGGCATTTTTCCTTTCTTGGAGCGGTCGCTTTTGAAGAAGCTGGATTTCTGGTACTGTTTTTGGTGGTGTTAGGTTTGCTGTGACATGGAATATATCACTTAGCGGGGCTTTTCTTTTCTGTAATTCTTTTTATTTTATTTTTGGCCGTGTGCATCCGTGTTGCCGTTAGGGTTAGGGTAATGCGTTGTTGTAAAGGCTGGGTGCAAACTATATCTTCGCGATATTAGTATACGCTCCTTATCGGAAAAAAAAATGCAAAGCAGTTCATTCTTGCCTCTTGCACCAAGCATGTCCATTCTTTTATGCACTGCCTTTTGAACGTGGAGGGAAGAAAACACATTATATGCTATATATGCTAGGTCCAGGCTCTCTACGTTCTGCGTTGGCACGACGACTTTCAAACAGAGCGCGACCCAATCATGCACACTGCATAACTTGCCTCGAGGGTTCAGGCAATATCTGCCTTGCAGGGGCACATGGAATGGATTCCATTCCCAGTTTGCAAGTTATTGCATGGAGTCGTGCGTAGTTTTCCTTGTTCCTCCAAATTTTTGCTGTTATTAATTGGACACAGGGAGCTCGAATGACACTTTTTTTCTTCAAAATAACAGATGAACTGAAAATGCTAGCTTGTTCCACGATCCAGACAGCAAAAAAATAACAACGTATGGACAGAACATCTACTTCGTAATTTACATCATCTGTCTATCACACTTTCCCTAGTAATTTACATTGTTCTTTGCACTGGAACCAAAGAATAACACAAAAAGGTCACCAAAAGGCTGTGCAGTACCAAAAAAAAGAAAGACACCGCAAAGAAGCAACCAAGAAAGAGAGAAAACACGGCTCAGCGTCATGGCTCCACGGCCTCCGGGATGCTCTTGAGGGCGGGCTTCCAGTGCGCCGCCCTGCATTGCTCGACGTTGTGGTGCACCTCGCCGGCGTTCATGATGTCCGCCAGGAGCTCCGACGCCGACTCCCGGCTCTTCCAGAAGTGGCCGTGGCCGTGGCCGTCGCCGGCCCTCTTGTCGATGAGCTCCTGCAGCTGCCTCTTGCTGATCCTGATGGTCACCTCGTTGATGATGTGCTCCCCACTCTCCGCTTGAGCTCCGTCGCCGCCGTTGGCGGCGGACGGCAGCTCCCACTCGCCGTCGTCGGCCCACGACACGGCCTCCTGCGTCACGGCGCAATTCCCCATGCGTGTTCTTCTTCCTCTTATGGTGGTAGCTGCTGCTGCTGTACGTCGCTAGCTAGATCCTCTGCTTTGGGATGATGAGAGATTATTAGGTGGTCTTCCTGTGACCAGCTCGCCAAGGAGGCGCGGTTATATAGTTGGAGCGAACGGGTCGGCGGTACCGTCCAAGCACGACGCAGCTAGCGGCTAGGCCGCGCAGCGCTCCGACGTGGAGATGGAATCCTACGTGGACACCGTGGTGGATGGTGACGAGTGGGTGGGAAGCGTGCGCCCCATGACCGGCCAGCGGTCTGAACGCGGGGGCGTGGGAGCATCTCGGGACGGTGGGACCTGGACCCTCCCGGTGGGAACACGGCTTTTCCGAGGGATTCTCCTGCACTTCACGGGCTCCGCACGAGCTGCCGGTGCCACCGTGTCGGCCGGACGGCATTGCCTTCGGATGCTCACAGCGGAGAGTATGGACATCTCCAGCGCGGCTGCTCATTTGCGGACCAAATTGGTCCGCATTTTGTCCATTTGAGCAGCCGTCCGTGGCCGTGTCGGGGCGGATTTTGGCCCTGCACCCAACGGGGCTGCTCATTTGCTGGCCTCGGTCTGAAAAAAAGTACCAAAATGCCCTAGATAATAACAAATAATATCGGCGCATGCAAAAAGGGCCACGGTTCAGGCCATGCCGGCCGCGTTCAGGCCACGCCGGCCAAGGTTCGGGCAAGGTTCAGGCGGCCAGGTGAGGCCATGCCAGCCCATGGCCAGAAAGTACAAAAGCGACGCCGGCCGCGTGTTCAGGCCGGCGCCGGGTACGATCGGGGGCGCAGCGCGATCACTCGTCGCCCTGCATGTACCGCTGCTGCTTCTTCTCGAAGTAGGCCTTCTTCCTCGGGGCCAGGCTGCTCAGGTCCATGGCCATGATCTGCGCCTCCTGGGCGGCCAGAGCGATCTCGACCTCCTTCCTCTTGTTCTCGGCCTCCATGGCCCTGGTCGAGGCCTCCATGGCCCTGGTCTTGGCGTTCTCCTCCTCGATCTCGAGCTTCTTCGTTTGCACGATGAAGTAGTTCTTCGTGATCTCCTCGCGCTCCCGCCGCTTCTTCTCCTCCCTCTCGTCCTTCTTGTCGCTCGTCTTGTCCTTTTGCGAGATGAACCCTTGGAGGGTCTCTTGCAAAGCGATGGTCGTGGCGTCGCGCTTGAGGTCCAGCTTGGAGTTGCTCCGGCCCCTTGGCCGTTCAGTTGTCGCGCCTTCGGCCGGCTGACCCGTGGCCATTGGCGGCACCCCGTCCGGCATGACCGCGCCTTTCTTGATGGCGTTGTGGAGCTCCTTCCACTTTTGGTTGTCCTTAATCTTCTTGTAGCAATGGGCGAAGTTGAAGGACTTGCCACCATGCTCGGCCTTGTACAAGGTCAGCGCTTGGAAGACCTGCACACTCGACAGTTGGACACGGGGACAATGCATATGCAGGACAGGGACGTGTGATCACTCACCAGGTCGCCGAGGGTGGCGCCACTTTGAGGCCGGGCCATGGCGTGCTCGAAGGAGCCGGTGAACTTGCTGCACTCTTGCGAGATGAGCCCGAACCTCTTTTGGATGGAGAGCTCGCTCCGGGTGGTGACCATGGAGTACGGTGGCAGGACGGCCCGCTCTTGGTAGTTCCGGTGCATCCTCCTCCAATAGGCGTTGCCCTTCATCTCGGCCCCGACAATGGTGTTCTGCCCCACCTCCATCCATGTGTCCACGAGGCACTCGTCCTCCGCCTCCGTGAACCCAACGCCCCGCTTCACGGTCCTCTTGGCGGCCTTGGCCTGCTGGGTCAGCTCGTCCATGAACATGGGCATGTCGTCGATGTGGGGCACGTCGTCGACGGGGACCTCCTCCTCTTCCTCGTACAGCTCGTCCCCGGGGTGGACGTACCTCGCCTGGCCGTCCTCGCCTATCATGTTCGACATGAGCCCCTCGAGATCCTCCCTTGTCATGTCCGTGGGCTGCGTCTCCATGTCCTGCACTTCGTCGAACAGGTTGCGGGGCTCCGGGCGAACGGACGGAGGGGGGCGCCCAGCGGCTTTGCTCGACGGGGCAGTCGACATGCAGGACACGGGCGCCGTGTTCAGGTCGATGGAGACCCTGGCCGGCGAGGAGTCCTCCATGTCCACCGATAAGAAGGGAGGCGGCGTCGGGTCACGGCCTGGCAAGAAGCCGTATGCCGGCGCGGGCGATCCCGTCGTCGGCCGCACGCTCTGGAGGGTGCTCCGCGGCCGGGCCGCCGAGGCATTCGAGCTGCAGGCTTGCACCGGAGTCACGTTCATGGTGGGGGTCGGCTGCAGGCCCAGCATGATTATGGCCGCCTGCGCCACCATCTGGGCGAGCTTTTTCTGCTCGTCCTCCTTCGGGTGCGGCGGCGCCTCCTTCGCCCTCCTCCTCCGGTCCGCTCTCTTCGCCGATTGCTCCGCCGTCCGCGCCAGCTCGGCCGCGTCCTTCGTCTTCTTCACCTTCGGCTTCTGCGGCGGCAGTGCGGGCCTGGTTCGGGCCGGGACCAGCTGGTCCAGGGTCACGGAGGTGTAGATGGCGGTGGCGGTGGCGGTGGTGGCGGTGTCGGCGGCGGCTCCTTCTGCGTCGGCCATGGCTAGGGCAGCGGAGTGGATGAGGGGTGGGAGAGGAAAGGGCAAAATTTCTCAGATTTTGTGTGGGCCACGACGGGGGGTTCGGGACACAAATTGTTGTCCCAACGTGTCCGGAGGCTGCTCAATACTGGACCAAATTTGGGTCAGATTTGAGCATCCGGGGACAAAAAAACGGACCGCAGTCCGTATGAGCAGCGCCGCTGGGGCCTGGTTTTGGCCCAGGCTGCTCAAATCAGGCCGGTCCGGGCCAAATGAGCAGCCCCGCTGGAGATGTCCTAACTGAGCAAGTACAATAAGCTTTATGTAAGCGGGCTATAACGATTAAAATAATATTTTTGTAATGACATGGAAGAGAGAAGAGGAGAGAGAAGAGAAGTGGGCTCTCATGCAAGAGCTAGCTGCAGCACATGCTCCTAGGCATCTTGTGATAGTAGAAGGTGGGCCATGTATCAATAAAGTACCTTATTTTATAGCCCACTATTGTACATGTTAGCTGTATAGTCGGCTATAGGTGACATGGCAATTTCTTATAGCCAACTGCTAGCTACTATATTATTGAACTTGCTCTAAGAGTAGTTACTACCTCAATAGTGTGGAGTAACATACATGTGGTGTCATGCAAATAAGAATTTATTAGGTTGTAGACATATAATTCATTGAAATATGCGATGTGATGGTAACTAGCAATGTTACCACTATCATCTCTCTCCACATTAATTACTTGTCACGTCAGATTTTTTTGCCTACGTGGCGTTGATGTTACTACTTAGTTACTCTCCACTATGACTAGTCTTAGAGCATCTCCAGCCGGCCCCTAGGAGCCCCGCAGGGCGTTTTTTTTTGCGCCTGCTCGTCGTTTTCCGCCCACTCGCCCCCACGAGTCAAATAGCGCCGGATTGAGTATAATTATCGCCCGGCAAACCCAGGCCAAACCCAGCGCGTCGGGCGCAGTTGGGGGCGTCGGATGAAGGGAAAATGCGCGAAAGAGCTCCCGTATCTTTTTTCCGCCCGCGTGGACCAGCGCTGTCGACGAGAGAGAGCTTCTCCCTCCTCGGTTCCCGCGCGCGTTCATGCCGCCGCCGCGTGGACTGACTGAGCGGAACAGCCGAATCGCCTGTGGTGAAGTACTGGCGGTGCGCCGGTATCCGCACCCGTTCGCCCAAATAAAAGCCCCCACGTTGCCGGCCTTCTCGCCCCATCCTCACCCCTCCTCGCCCGAACCCACTCTTCCCCGGCGATGGCAGCACGCTTCATCGGAGACGGCGCCGCGGCCAACGTCCCTCTCCTGGAATACCCTCACACCCCCGCCGCGGGTGCCAAGCATCTCTCGGTGCCGTGCTGGTGGCCCATGGGCGACGAGAAGGATGGCGGCAGACAGGGCGGAGCTGGAGCAAAATGACCCTGATGCCCTACTGCTACCTGATGCACACTTAACTAGCTAACCTGATGCAAAATGTTCCTTTTAGATGCTAATTAGGACTAAATTTATTTTTGGACGCCGATGCATGTGCATCAGGGTGGCACCAAGCAGCTTCGTCCCTGGCGGCAGAGTCGTCGTCCTCCTCCTCGCATTCCTCCTGCACCGCGCGAACGCCGGAGCTGCGCCCGGTGAAGACCGAGCCCTCTACTCCGCCTGCTCGCGCCCGCGGAGTCGTCATCGGTGACCGCGGCGCCCCGTCGCCGCCAAGGGGCAACGTCTGGTTAGCCAAGCCGGAGAAGGAGGAGGACTACGACGAGCTGGAGATCGATCTGGCGGCGGCCCTCGACCGGTCCTGCAAAGAACACATCGCCGGAGAGGTGGCGAAGCAGCAGTGCGCTCTGGAGGAGTTCGCCGCACGGAGACGCGGCCACGAGTGGAACGGCGTCATTGTGCTGGACGCCGACAACGACGCGCCAGGCCCGACCAACGGCGGCGACCCCGGCCAGTGCTGCAGCTACGCCTTCCCGAAGAAGGAGTCGGACGCCTAGTTTAGTTTTTTTTAAGTCGCAGAATCGCCCCTGTAAATTCGCCCTATATTCAGCGCTATTAATATAAATCGTCTAAATTTTGTACCAATTTGTTCGAATTTGTTAAATTTTAGAAAAATCTCGCCATGTCGCCTGGATACGCGGCTAGAAACCCTCTACCCAGGGCGAAAATACCGCCGGACAGCCCTAGGAGGAGTTATTTTACGCCGAAAATTGGCCCTGCAGGCCGACCGGGAGATGCCCTTAGACGCGGCGGTTTGGAAGCCGCGCTTTCCCGTCGCGATCATCGCTCGAGATGGACATGACGTTCTGTCCCGGCCGCGTGCTGCCGTGCCTTCGGCGCCTCGTCGGTGCACGCCGCGCCGCAAAATCGCTGGCCGACTGGCCGTACTGTCCGGTTTGTATATATTCATATCAGGGCTCTTTTAGGGTACAACTTACTAGTCCCAAGGGGCAGTAGTATTTAACCATATCCAGGTTTATTGTTTGGGCTAGTTTAGGCAACTTATAATTATAAGGGGGTAACTAAATTTGTTCAATTATCCAAAGGAAACAGACTAAACCGAGCCGGACAGTTCAAAAAAAGGAAAACATAGCCTCAATCCCACATGCGCCGCCAGGCACTGCGTGCCGCCGCCGTCGCTACATTCCTAAAGGGTAGAGCCGCAACTTTCAGCAAGAAAGCGACCCTGGCAGTATTTACAGATAATTTCAGACCAGGGAGCCAAACTTCCTCGATGGCAGGGCAAAAACAAAATAACAGTTCCCTACTAGCTTATTACATCAGACTATAACTTGAGGTTTTCCAAATCATTGTCTAAGCACTACCCACTTCCTACAGAAAAAACGAAGTCATCAAGAACAACACATCAAGTCTGCACCACTTGAACTCAAGGGTACACCTGAATGCTATCAATCAAACAACATGTGGGCATGGCTGCTTCTTAATCGATCCCCCAAAGTTGCTACTGGAGCCACCGGACGGCCATGTGCATGTGCCGGTAGCGCCATCGTGTGTGCTCGTTCCGATGGAGGTCTCCGACGGCAGTGCGTCACTGCCCTCCTCCCTACCCGCCGGCACCTCCAGGACCTGGCTGCTGTCGCAGAACGTCGAGTCGATGTCGCTCCCACCCTCCAGCCCGTCCAGCTCGAGCCGATGCAGCTCCTCGTCGGCGGCGGCGCGTGGTAATGTAGCGTGCTGGCCGAGTCGGCAATGTAGTACCAGAGCCGCGGGTAGATCTCGTTCTTCAGCCGTCGACGTCGCCAAACTATACGGCTGTATACTCGCCGGTGCGTCCGCTGCTGCTCTGCCCCACGCCACTGTCGACGCAGGAGAGGTTCGGTTTGACAGTCGCCCGCAGGCCTCGGGTGCGTCTGTGGCTGCGCCGTTGTGCCATAGCAGCTACACGAGGTCGCCATCCGCGGGGTTGACGTAGGGACTGGCGACGGAGGCCTGGAAGAGTCGTCGCAGAGTTAGCGTAGTCGCCCAGCGAGTGGATGCGCCGCCGAGTGAGTACGGGGATCGGCCCTAAGTTCCTAACCCAAGCCGGATGGACAACTTGCAAAGACCCACCGCTGGATGTTGGAATTGTTTAGCGGGAGATGTTTTTCTCCCTTACCCATTTTACCCTTCGGTGGATATATACTACCAAGTGTGTTGACAAGTATTGGTTCATGTAAGCCATTGGATTTGGTGGGTTGGACGGCTGTTGTTTCTCTGTCCCTACCGTAAACGAATTTGATGGTAACCACTTTTAAGATCAATTTTTGAAAAGATAGTAGCACCACTCAATTCATCAAGCATGTCCGGTTTGTATATATTCATATCAGGGTTGACAGACAGGGCTGACGCGCGGATGCTCTGCTAGCTTGCATTGCAGCCGGTGAGCTACAATGTTCCGCGGGTTTGGACGCATCCCGTTGGCGGCTTACCGTGTTTTTTTCTTGTTGGCGTACAAGTTGCTTTGCACCGCGGTGACACATGCCTATCGATCGGAGGCCCGACACTATTTTGTGTGGTTGACGGTTAGCTCGCGCAATCGGTGGTACGTACAGTACATGAACCTACAGGAAACTTGATGGAGCTAATTAATTCCTGGGTACAGCTACCAACCGTCAACCGCTATCGGACAGCGCTGGAGATGCTACGCGTTCTAAAGTGGAGATGATCTTGCCGTAGCCTCGAAGATAGGTGATCATGATGCTGCGTTGAAACGGGAGATAGATGGAGACGGGAGCCATATGTATCTCTGCGAGAGCGCGTCACGCTTACCACTGGTGGTAGGAATTGGATAGCTGTCTCGTCGTGTGCTGGCTCGATGGGTCGTCTCGTGATCGTCCAGTGGTTTCTGCGAGAGCACGACGTGCGGTACGGGACGCTGTAATGAAAATGGACACTGAGGTCGATGTTGGAGTTGACTACTACTCTGGAGTGGAGTTATTGCGGGTTGTAGTCAGTTGGCCAGATGGGACGAACGAACCGGCAAGGTTGCTTGCGCACAAGTCCAAGCACGGCCACACAGCGTGGTACAATCACAACAATGAAGTAGTTGACCTTTTCTAAACGATTGAAATATTTTCAAATGAATTTTGCAGGATTCTAATCCATAGGATTCTTCCTAAGGGACGCCTTTGGATCGAAGGAATGACACCTACAAAATTCTTATAGATTGTATTCCTACACCCAAATTCATAGGAATTGCAACATCCACTGTAACCTCTTTTTTGCACTCATTCGCGTAGCAAGTTTCATGTGGTTCTATCCAAATGTCGGTTTGGACAGTTTTACTCTGTTTTGGAATCCTACGTTTTGCACCTACAATCCTGTCAAATTCCTATGTTTTCTCGGTTCCTCTGTTTTGTAATCCTGTGATCCAAAGAAGGCCGAACAACGATAGCAGAGTAGGAACTTCAGATCCGGGGTCTGTACACCAGTGGAAAACGGGCTTTTGCTCACTGGCGAGCACCACTTTCGCCCCGGCTCGGTCATCACCCGGTGCAAAAAACTGCAGAGATGGGGCCGGGACGAGCAGGGCGCGTGGTGGGGGTCATTTGCCCCGATTGGAGCCACAAACCGGGGCTAAAGGACCTCAACAAGCAGGGCGCGTCGTGTGGGGGTCTTTTGCCCCGGTTTGTGGCTCCAACCGAGGCAAATGAGCCCCACCTAGATGGAAACTTGTTTCTTTATCTCTATATTGCTCTTTAGTTAATGATTTTAATTTCGTTAAGAAAAACTAACTAAATAGATGGAAAATAAAAATTAGTAGATTTTTTTCTTTTAAATCCAATTTTTTTTCTCTTTTTTATAAACACTACCATGCCAGCGTTCTCCACTCCTCGTGCCACGTGGTGCGCTCACTAGTTTTTCCCTTATATGCACAAGAGGTGTTCGATGAAATGCCCGAGAGCATAATGCCATCTGAGCTCGCGGAAAACAAACATATAATATTGCTAGACTATTGTGTAATAATGTATCAAACCTGCATGGTTCATGTATTTGGATTAGTCCACCTCTGTTTTTCACATGTTTTGTATAAACATCACCGTCGGGCGTGTGAAATGGAGGATTTGTAGATATATAGAACAAAACAAACGGTGTCGCCATCATACAGCCCGACCGTGGCTCATGAGTGCATATATGCATATCAAAAGCATGGTCGGACGTATGATGGCGAATCCGGATGATTTGTAGTCAGTCGATGAACTGAATAATGTATCAAATCTTTTGTCAAACCTTGAATGGGGGATGTAGAACAAAACAATAGGTATCGCCAACATACAGCCCCACTGTGGCTCCTGGAGTGCATATATGCATATCAAATGCACGGTAAGACGTATGCTGGCGAATCCGAATGATTTGTATTCGGTGGATGAACTGAATGGTGTATGAAGAGACTCCGAGAGGTGGGCTATATATAGGGTCCTCTGTCTCACAAAGTGTTCTGCTAGGGTTTCGATCCAACGGTTAAGAAGTGCTCGAAAGAAACACCCCTGATCCAACGGCTCACAAGCGCTCGAAACAAACACACCGTACCCCTGATCGAACGGCTCATAAGAGCTCGAAAAAAACACACCCCTGATCCAACGAATCACAAGCGCTTGAAAGAAACACATGATCTGTGTGATTCTTTGTGATTGGTCCCAACGAAACCGTAACCCTTTAGTCCCGGTTGGTAAAACGGGCCGGGACTAAAGGTTTGTTTCTTCTAATTATATATATGTATGCATTGCCACCATTGGCATAAACACATGTAAACTCACCACTCTCCCATGGCTTCTACCGTACCCACTCTAACCATCCTGCAGGCGGAGGCACTTTCCGCCTCGAACTACCCCTGCACGTCCGGCTACAGCGTCCCCGCCGGCTGGATGCTGAGCGTCGGAGGAGTGACGGTCCCTCCTGTTCCTCAAGGTGTGGTGCGTCGGACAGCCATCAGGAACCACTACTACCACGAGCTCACACCGGAGCAGCGGAGGAATCCCAGTTGGAATCCCGACTACCGCCCTACTTGGGACGCCTTTTTCATTAATCGGCGTGAGAGTGCGCTCGCCAGGTACGAGGAGAACGGCCTGCCTCCTTCGAACTTCAACGAGGCCGGTCGTCAGCTGTGGTGGGGCGGCAGACGGACTCTTCAGAGCGTCATGAACTACATCAGAGCCGGCGATAACCCCCGCCTGCGCTACCCTCGCGCTCAGTCTGGAGTCGTGATCCTCCGAGGGAGTCTAGAGCACCGTACGACGATAGTGACGACGACGGCGGCGACTACGACGACTACGAGTCGGAGTACTATAGGCCTAGGCAGGAGTATGACTAGCAGATCAGATCCACTCTTGCCATTATGTACTGCCTTGTTTATCTAGATCTATGCTCTCCGTTTAGGTTTAGATCCACTCTTGCCATTATGTACCGTGCCTTGTTTATCTATCCAAATATACCGACATCCTCCCTAATGTTAGCTCTTGTGAGTCGTTGGATGAGGGGTGTGTTTCTTTCTAGCGTCTGAATCCCACCAATCAGGAAGAATCACACGGAAAACAGAAAACAAACGCGTTAGCGCGCTGCAGTTCGCCGGAATACAAATTCTTTTATTAAAAACAGAAAACAGACGAACACTACTCCTCGTCGTCGTCGTCGGGGAACACGTCGTGACCTCCTCCTGGTCGTCGTCGTCGGTGAACTCGTCGGTGACCTCCTCATCGTCGTCGGAGGTGCATGATGGTATGTCCGATATAGGCCCCCACATCGGATCGTTGGAAGGCCCAAATTTCGCCGACGTGGTCGTCCCGCGGAGCTCTTGCAGCGACTTCGTCCTCGCCTCCCGAGCGGCATCTAACGCGAGGTGGCGTTCGAGGCGGCGCTCCGCCCGCTCAGCCGCGCGGGTCTTCCAGAGCTCCTCGTCGGCGCTCTCCTCCCCGGGATTGTTCCGGTAATACTCGCGGACCACGCGGTCGTCCCGGGCGTCGACTAGGCCCTGAAACGCGTGGTGGCGGAGGTGGCGGTGGTCGACGGCAGTGACGATCTGCCGCGTCGGCGCCCTGGCCTCCGCTTCTCAGAGGGTGTTGCAGTCGTTGAAGTTCATCAGCGACCGCGGGCGGTTGAGGCGCCAGGCCACCGCGTCCCAGGCGCGGGCGGTCTCGGCCGCCGTCGCAAATGAGCCGAGGGGATGCGGTCTTCCCCGTAGCGGATATGCGCGGTGAACATTCCGTTCTGCCGTGCTTGGACGCCGCGGAAGCCAGTGGTGTTGTTCCTTCTCGGAGGAATGATCGCGGCGCGACGGTGCTTGGAGAGGAGTGCACGCGTGGAGAGGAGAAGACGCTCGAGGCGCGGCAGTTTATACCGCGCGCTCCTGGCCACGCGACACAACTCCCGCGCCACGCGTCACAACTCCCGCGCCACGCGGCACAACTTTTCATAGTTATAATAATTATCTTTTAAAACAGAAAATGTATTTAAAATGTTTACGCAATTTTAAACACTTTTCATATTGAAAGTTTCTTCAATTTCAAAACCATTGAGAAACTAGATTTTTAAAAATGTTTGAAATTTCAAAAATTGTTACTTAGTTTAAATAGTTAGAATAATTATTTTTTTAAGCAGAAAATGTATTTGAAATTTTTGTTCAATTTTAAACACTTTTCATATTGAAAATTTCTTCAAATTCAAAACCATTCATAAATTAGGTTTTAAAAATGTTTGAAATTTCAAAAATTGTTACTAGTTTAAATAGTTAGAATAATTATTTTTTAAAGCAGAAAATATATTCAAAATGTTTGTGCAATTTTAAACATATTTCAAATTGAAAGTTTCTCCTAATTCGAAATCATTTGAAATGTATTTGAAAAAAATATTTTGAAAAAGTATTTAAACGGTGGAGAGAAAAAAATGGCGACACGAAACAAAAAAGAAAAGTTTGGCCTTTTGCTACGATTCATTTTACCAACCGGGACAAAAAGGGGGGAAGGTGGACGGCAAGCGAGGGCCAACCTCACCCCTTTTGCCCCGGTTGGTAACACGAACCGGGGCAAAATACCCCATTTTGCCCCGGTTCGTGTTACCAACCCGGGCAAAAGGCCACCACCTCTATAACCCCGGGCGGTTGCTCCGCCCGGGGCAAACCCGCAGAAACGACCAAGTCATCGGCGCCGAATTCCTCCACCACGTCGTCAGGCTGTCCGATTTCACCGCTGTCGGAGATCACCGCCGCCGTGCCCCTCCGCGCCGTTGTGCTCCTCCGTGACCCTTCTCGGCGTCGTGCTCCTCCGCGCAGCCGCGGACCTCGCCTTCGGCCAGTCTCCTCTTCGCCTCTGCCGCTGCGCCTTGTGGTGAGCACCCTCACCGGCCGCGCGTCCCCGTCCGTGCGCCCTTACTTTTTTTTAAAGTATTTTTTAGAGAAATTAGTTATATATTAGGGAAATTAGCTATTAGAAGAAGTAGACCCATAATTTTTTTAAGCGTTTTTCTTTTTTAGTGCTAACATTTTTGTAAGCATTTTTCTTTTAGTGTTAACATTTTTTTAGCTATATTAGGGAAATTAGCTATTAGGAAAATTAGCTATAAGGGAAATTAGAATCATAATTTTTTTAAGCATTTTTCTTAAGTGCTTTTTTTAGTGTTAACATTTTTCTTAAGTATTTTTCTTTTTAGTGTTAATATTTCATATGAAACAAAATGTAACCACTTTGTACGATAGAAACATAAATATATTTTGGTAGAAGTAGAACCTAAAAACATACGGCTAGTGAAGGTTCGATGCCGTCTAGAAGTCCCCGGAATTAGCAAAAATCTACCCTTTTGGCAAAAATCTACCCTTCTAGTACTAGTAGCTATTTTAGATAGTACCATATACTATTTGTGTTTTGTTGTAATATTGTGTATATAAAATGGTCCTGTTAAGAGGAACTACAGGCGCTGGTGATCGGGGAAAGAAACGAATGCGATGATTTCTGGACTTCTTTGGAACTAAATAACGTCACATATGTAATATTATATGGTTGGCGACATCCGAACGAAGTTGAACCCTTTGGTGCACATTCGTAATGGTGACATTTCTCAGAAATCCCGTCCGGGGTTATGAAGAATGTCGCCTATATGGATGTGCACAAAAGGGTCCAATTTTTTCGGATCTCACTATATTACATACATGATTTTGTTTAGTTTCAAAGAAGTCCAGAAACACTTCCTTTCCCCCGCATCGCCATCACGTGTACTACCTCGTAACAAGCACGAAGTTCAGGAACCGAGAGGGAACCGAGGGGAACTGAGAGAAAAACGATAGTGACGACGACGAGGGCGACTACGACGAGTACGAGTCGGAGTACTATAGGCCTAGCAGTAGTATGACTAGCAGATCAGATCCACTCTTGCCTAGTAAACTTGCGACTCGAACGGGGCATAACAGATGTAGCATTCCAGATTGTCCATGTCATATGTGAAAACATTGCAGATCTCTTCCTCTTCTTCTTTCTTGGATGGCGTCTGAATCCCACCAATCAAGAAGAAGAGGGAGAGATCTGCAATGTTTTCACACATGATATGGATAATCTGAATGCTACATCTGTTATGTCCCGTTCGAGTTGCAACTTTACTCGGCAAGACTCGATCTGATCTGCTAGTTATACTCCTTACTAAAGTGTACTGTTGTGATGATTGTTTAGTGGAATATTATTTTTCAAGAGAATTTATAACTTACTAAAGTATTTTATCTTCCATTTGTATTAGTTGAGCTATGGACGGCAGAGAGGGTGAAGAACAGGTGTTCGCGATAATAGAAGAAAGTACACTCCCTGGTGGACCCAATGACGGTGGAGGTGAAGACGACGGCTCGAAGTACCTGAATGAATCATGTCAGGGAATGGAGGAAGAAGAGCAATTGCAAGGAACAAATGCGAAACCGGAGAAAACCAGTGATAAAAAAGCCTTAGTGAAGGCTGCATCGACATCGTCTAGCAAGAGGTCGAAACGAGGCGCGGATCAAGAGATGAGCTCGAAAGTGCATCTGCTAATCGAGCAAGTCTATCGATCCGGCGAACCTGCTTGGCACATCAAGACAACAACTAAGTTTACAAGCCAATGTGGAGTTATTGTTAGGGACATGATCCCAATAAGTAGTGAAGAATGGAATGCGCCAGCAAAGGACGAAGACGGTCCTGACCGTCTGGCAGTTTCTTTTGTCTCAGACCGGTCCAAACAACTCATGTTCGATAAGCTGATGAACCATTTCAGTCTTCCAGAATGTGATACCGAGAAGACACAGAAGCAAATGCGCAACGCAGTGATGCACTGGGCTCTGAAGAATATGGCCGAGGCTTTTAATGCTTACAAGAAAAGATTATGGAATGAATATCAGAAAAAAAAAAGTCCCAAAATTCGAGGGGCCGCTTGAGAAGCAGAAGACACACTGGCCAGCATTTCTGGCGTACAAGGAATCGGAAAAGGGAAAGAAAAGGCCAGACAAGAATGCAGCAAATGCGGAAAGGAAGGTATATCACCATAAGATGGGTTCAGGTGGCTACAGAGTTGCAGTGCCTAAGTTTGACAAACTCGAGGCAGATCTGCGAGAGAAGGTGATCATTCTAGGTACTCAGGATTTTCCGCGGAGGTCAAGGAATTGGTTGCTTGGGCATGGGGCGACGTTTGACGAAGAAGGGCACCTTATTATGACTAAAAAATAAGGTCCCCTTTGCAGCACTTGAGAAAGTGTTCAAAGAGTTTAAAGAGGGAGAGTTCAAGCCAGATCGAAAGAATGACGAGCTTACAAAGTCCCTCGGGAATGCAGAACGTGGAGGTTGGACACGAGGCAAAGGACGATATCCGTGGTGCTTTGGCTTCAAGCCGTAAGATTGTCTCTTTCCATATAGAAGCCGAGAGAGAGGAAAGAAAAATAAGGAGGCGGAGGTCGTAGAACGGATGGGTGTCTTGGAAGCCGCAGGTGATGAAGCAGCAACAACAGATTAATGAGCTTACTAGCCGGCGCTCCCTGACGCAAGACACTACATTTGACGAAATAGACCCATCTCAACGCCGGAGCAGCGTGGCTTTAACGGAGGTGCCGCTGCAGTTATGCTTGTTGACGCCCCTGCATAGACGGAGGCCGTGGATGCAATCAAGGAGAAGACAAGCTGTGCGCTATATGTGTCACTCTCTAACATATCCATCAAGGTGGCGGACGGCTACGCTTTACCTTGTGTAGAGGGAGCGACCTCCCATGGTCGTCCGATTACACCTAGCTATGCTCGTTGTCGGCGTGGATGATGTTCAGCCGGATTAGAGGATAATGCGGCTTGACATCCGTGGAGGTTGTAACATCCCAAGTATGAAAAATAGCCATTAGAATGTTTGCTCTCTGTTATTTTATGTTTTGCATCATGACATCATGTTCATTGCATTTGTTTTTCTTGTTTTCCATTTGTTTTCCTCTGTTTTGCTTTGTTTTCCAACTGTTTCCTTTGTTTTCCTTTGGTTTCTATTTGAATTTCAACTCAAATTTCAAACCTTTTGTTTCATACTTGTGATGTTACAATTTCCAAATGATATTCAAATCAAAACAATCAATTGTTTCCATAGAAGTTGTGATTCCAAAACTATTGTTTTGTTTCTAATCAATAATTCATCTAATACCAAAAACACTTGAAATTCCAAACCAACATCCAAATAATTGTTCATACTTGTTATGTTACATTTTCCAAATAAAAAGTTCAATTAAAACAACTAGTTGTTTCTATTTAAATAGAACTATTAACTTGTTATTTTATTTAATAACTCATTTAACTCAAATCTCATTCAAAATTCAAATCACTTTGTCCAAAACCACCACCATGTTGAACTTATGAAAATTACACAACAATTATAATCTTTTGCTTGCAATTAAAATTATATGCTCACCTTATTTAAATTCTTGTTTTCAATAAGTCACTTAATCCAAAAATCATTCAAATTTGAATTAAATTACAAACAGTTTTCTTTTTTGAACTTTTATGGAATAACAAAAAATGTCAAATGGGTACTGACACAATAAGTAAGCAACACAAATTTTCCCTAATTTTTCCTAACTCAAAAACCATTCTTTTTCTTCCAAATTCTATTTCTACAAAAAAAAAGAGAAACAAAATAAATAAGAAAAAGGAAAATCGCAGAGGGGGTGGGCAATCCAGTGGGCTGCGCAAGCCCAACTCTCCCTCAGCCCGCTACCCCCTTCCTTCCCCAACCTCCGTACAGGTGACGTCACCAATGGTGGACAGCGACAGGCGCTGCCCCCTGCTCCACCCGATTTCCCCCCTCCTATATCTATCTCCTAGACCCCCTAGGAAAACCCTAACCCTAGCCGCACCCTAACCCTCCTATCTCCCCACCACCGCCGCCATCGAGAGCAAGGAGGCTCCTCCGTTTCTCTCTGCCACGGCCGCCGCTCGCCGGCCCTCGCCGCCGGCGACTCCGCCTCCCCCCGGCCGTGCTGCGACCACCCCTGCGAAGAGGGTAACTTCCTCTTTCCATTCCCCTAAACCCCCTCTCCTTTCATCGTTGTTTATGCATCAATTTCTTCCATGCCAATTCGCCTTGTTGCTCTGTTTTCGTCGTCAGAGATGAGCACCTGCAGCTGTGTTCGTTGCAGTTTCAGTTAACCCGTTTAGCTGTGTTCAAAACCAATCGATCCCCTATGCCATCAAAATGACGCAGCAGACTAGCAGGTGGACTCGCTGCGCGCGCATCCAGCAGATCGCGGGATCGATTCCCAGCCCCCACCCTTTTCTGCTCCTTTTTCGTTTGTTTCAGGAGGCGATTGCTGAACCTTAACCCCGCTCGCCCCCTTAACTGTCAACCAAACCAGCAGCAGCGCAACTGGTTGCTGTCCCTGCGCAGCAAGCAGAGGGCAGGGGTTCGATCCCCCCCCCCCTGCGCAATAAAACAAAATTTTTATTTCCAATTGTTTTGGTACAGCACTTCCCAGAAATCACACCTAGGTCCTTGCCAGTTATTCTTCTAGGCCCCTGTTTAATTTTCCTAAGTCCCTAGAGGTAATAAAAATGGCAGAATTGCACCCTAATCTTGTAAAATGCATAACTAAATCATTTTAACTCCAAATCCAACTTTTTAAAAATGTTTTCTGTCCCAAATTGAATTGTCTACCCAAATATAAAATTGGTTTACTGTTTTGAATATTTTAAATTGGTGAAATATTTGAAAACTTGTTAAATTCACTTAAACTTGCAAAATTCATAACTTGGGCATAATAATTCCAAATTCAACAAACCAAATATGTTTTCCATTCCATTTTTCATGTATTTTCCAAATATAACCTTTGTTTGCTGTTTTGAATATTTTAAATTGCTGAAAACAACTGTTTCTTAATTATTGCATTTAAAATTGCCCAAATTAATAACTTGCTCATTTTAAATCCAATTTCCATAAATAAAATATGTTTTCCATGCAAAATTAAACCACCTTTCCAAATATAAATTTTGTTTCATGTTTTGAATAATTAAAATTGCTTAAATAATTTAAACCTTGTTTAAATCATTTAAAATTGCTATTTTCATAACTTGATCAAATTAAATTCTTTTGGGACATATAAAATATGTTTTCAAACCATAACAACATAAACTTTTCAAATATGAATATCACTTAATGTTTTGCACAAATAAAAATTCAATTAAATTCAAACTTGAATTAAATTCATTTAATTCTTGCTTAAACTTGTTTAATTCATAAATAATTTATTTGAAATCCTTTTTCAACAAGTGAAACATGTAATCCACCCAAAATTGTGTGTTCTTTTCAAATATGAATTTTTTTATTTGTTTTGAACAATTTAAATTGGTGAAAACAACAAATGCTTGTGTGACACCTTTAAGGAACCAAAATTCCATAACTTAATAAATAAAATTCCAAAATTGGTAAACCTTATTTCCAATTGATTCTATTGTTGTTATTTTTCTGTTTTCCTCATCCATGCATCATGCTAATTCACCTACACATGATGATTAGTTGTAAAACAATTATTTCAACCATAATTCATGGGCTTTTCATATGCAACCCAAATTGCATGAGGGCCCATTTAATCATGTTGTTACCATGTCAACTAGTTTATTTTGATGCATCAATTAAATTGACATGCATCATCCCATGTTTGTGCACTATGCCATGTTATTGATTGTTTGCCTCTCTGCGTTGTTTGTTTGCTTCTTCTCAGATAAACGACGACGTTGAGACCGACGATACTTACGACACCCCTTCTAAGGATCTAGCTCAGTACCAGGCTGCTGAGTTTGCAGGCAAGTATTCACTCACATGAACCACTGTGTTCCTTTCAACATTGGATACCGATACTTTCCGTTGTCTATTCTGCTAGCCCTTTTGAATCGTTGCTTCTGTTACGAACCTATCACATGTATCCTTTAACCCTGATATTGCCTCACCTCCACTCCTATAACCCCTTTGCTTGTGCCCGTGTCTTACTAGTATGCTTAGGGTTGTTTTGGCTCGAGTCTGTTACCCGTTACTTTCTGTTACCATATTTCATTATGTTCTGGGGCTCGATGTTAAACAATCAACCTGTTAATGTTTGAGGTAATAATAATCTGATGATAAGGCACCGGCAGGAGGCCCGGCGTGGTTTTGAGGCCTGCTAGTGTCGACCCTAATTAGGAAAAGGGTCTTGTCTACTGATCCATGATGAGCGCACTAACCGCATGTGGGAAGCGAGTATGGGCGCCCCCCTCAATTTGATTCGATTCGCATCTCGTCCAAATCGCCACACTTATTTCGGGCTTTCCATTTGATGCATGCATGTGCAGGTGCGAACCCTTGGCGTCAGGGTGGAACTTTTGTAGTCGGCATTTAGGGCGGCGTGGTCTTAGAGTGCTATGAGGGTCCCCTTTTCTTCGTGGGGCTCGATTAGCCGCGCACGCACAGCATGTGGTTCTTTGGGCTTGATGCGAAGAAGAGTTGAGTTGTGTTGAGTGCCTCGCTTGGTGGGTTAGCTCCCCGCCTGGCGGGTCATTCTTACGTGTACGGCCAAATTGGTGCATCCCTGCAGGGTTAAATCTTCTCGAGAAGCCGTGTTTTCCGCGGTTATGGATTACTTGGTGAAAGTACTGGCTAACAAGTACTCAGAACAATTTACACCTAACTAATGATAACTTGACTAGTAATAGGCTTATTGACACAACAATCTGAACCATCACTAATCCAACTGTGTGAGTTATCCTCGGATTGCTTCTTTGGATAAGGGGCGAGATCCAGGATGGGTTTGTTTGGTGGTTAGTTGTTAGTTGGTTACGATACGCTATCTTATCTTCTTTCTGTTAGCCGGAAGTGGTAGAAACTCTGTAGTTGGTTAGATCAGCCAGTTGCAGCATCTTTTATATCCCCTTCCTTTCCGTTGAACCCAAAGCATCTGTGCTTGGTGTTGACGGGTTACACTTTGGTGAACTATGAGTCTTGCTTGCCAGTACGTTTATGTACTGACCCTTTGGAGCTGTGGTTTCCGCAGACTACGTTTCCGAGGATCTACATGGTGGCTACTACGTGGAGTATGACGAGAGTGCTGACGAGTAGATAGCGGACCCGGGCAGGATCCGAGACTTCGTGGATGGGCTCCGTCTTTTCGTTTCCGGCCTCTTAGGCCTATTTGGTTCTTTTCTGTACTCAGACATGTTGAATGCTTCCGTTGTGATGTAATGATCATATGTTGGGACATGTGTCCTCTGGATGATTGTATTTGCTATCTCTGCTCTAGTGAGAGCCATTTGCAACTTATTTCAATCTTTTGTGTCTTAGAGATATGTTGTGATATCAATTGTTCCAATGCCGTTGACGTACCATGTGTGTATGGTATGAAGTACGTCAATGGAAGTATCTGGATTTCTATGGGATGGTTTGCTCAGACGATGAATAGTAAGAGAATGGTTGTCACACGTTTACGTGTTGGCCTGCTCATATTGAGATGCGGGTGCCGGTATGCCCCGTAAGCCATTGATCTACTGTTTAACGGACTGTCCCTAGAAGTCCGGGTGCGACAAATGGTATCAGAGCCTGTCTGCCTGTAGGATCCCTTTTACTGGTCGCAGTTGAGTCTAGAAACTATTTTGTAGCTATATAGGAAAAATGAAACGTGAGAGTAGGAATTCTGTTCTTTTTCTTCTTTCCCCACACACCCTCCCTTATCTGGTAAGGAAGTGCAACGTTGTTTTCCCTTCTCATCTAAAATTTCAAGTTAGGATTTCACGTATCCTGGTTTCTCTAGGATGGTTATATCTACTAGACCATAGGAATGGAGGTGGTTGTGACATGATTTATCATGTTGCCTACTCATGATTGAGAACGGAGGCGTGTAAGCCCCGGAAGCAGATCCTCTATTCCTTAAGCAGTAGATATTGATCCTTTAGAAGCCCGGATGGGTTTTTCCGTAGTACCTCAGGAGTGTTTTGATCTCGTTTTCCCGATGTTGCCTCGATATCCTGTTCTTCTCAACATCCTTTTCGTCCGTTAAAACCTTGTTGTTGCTTTCCACTTCAGTTCTGCTACCGGCGTCTAATCAATAACGCTGTTCCACCCTTCTGGTCAGATAGTCTATTCTCCAAATGAATCAAGTTCCATTCAGCTATACACCCTCGATACAAAAACTCTCCCTTTACTTGAAAATGTTCCGGTGGTTTCCGAATTCCCTGACGTCTTTCCAGAAGAGTTGCCAGGAATGCCTATCGTTTTCAACTTCCAGAAAAACTATCCAAGGTGCACGATGTGTTTCACGTGTCACAGCTCAAGAGGATCTTCCCAAGAAGTATCCGGACATTTTCTTTTCTCAGTAGGAATCTCGGGGCGCGATTCCTTCAAGGGGGGGCGTTTTGTAACATCCCAAGTATGAAAAATAGCCATTAGAATGTTTGCTCTCTGTTATTTTATGTTTTGCATCATGACATCATGTTCATTGCATTTGTTTTGCTTGTTTTCCATTTGTTTTCCTCTGTTTTGCTTTGTTTTCCAACTGTTTTCCTTTGTTTTCCTTTGGTTTCTATTTGAATTTCAACTCAAATTTCAAACCTTTTGTTTCATACTTGTGATGTTACAATTTCCAAATGATATTCAAATCAAAACAATCAATTGTTTCCATAGAAGTTGTGATTCCAAAACTATTGTTTTGTTTCTAATCAATAATTCATCTAATACCAAAAACACTTGAAATTCCAAACCAACATCCAAATAATTGTTCATACTTGTTATGTTACATTTTCCAAATAAAAAGTTCAATTAAAACAACTAGTTGTTTCTATTTAAATAGAACTATTAACTTGTTAGTTTATTTAATAACTCATTTAACTCAAATCTCATTCAAAATTCAAATCACTTTGTCCAAAACCACCACCATGTTGAACTTATGAAAATTACACAACAATTATAATCTTTTGCTTCCAATTAAAATTATATGCTCACCTTATTTAAATTCTTGTTTTCAATAAGTCACTTAATCCAAAAATCATTCAAATTTGAATTAAATTACAAACAGTTTTCTTTTTTTGAACTTTTATGGAAAAACAAAAAGTGTCAAATGGGTACTGACACAATAAGTAAGAAACACAAATTTTCCCTAATTTTTCCTAACTCAAAAACCATTCTTTTTCTTCCAAATTCTATTTCTACAAAAAAAAGAGAAACAAAATAAATAAGAAAAAGGAAAATCGCAGAGCGGGTGGGCAATCCAGTGGGCTGCGCAAGCCCAACTCTCCCTCAGCCCGCTACCCCCCTTCCTTCCCCAACCTCCGTACAGGTGACGTCACCAATGGTGGACAGCGACAGGCGCTGCCCCCTGCTCCACCCGATTTCCCCCGTCCTATATCTATCTCCTAGACCCCCTAGGAAAACCCTAACCCTAGCCGCACCCTAACCCTCCTATCTCCCCACCACCGCCGCCATCGAGAGGAAGGAGGCTCCTCCGTTTCTCTCTGCCACGACCGCCGCTCGCCGGCCCTCGCCGCCGGCGACTCCGCCTCCCCCCGGCCGTGCTGCGACCACCCCTGCGAAGAGGGTAACTTCCTCTTTCCATTCCCCTAAACCCCCTCTCCTTTCATCGCTGTTTATGCATCAATTTCTTCCATGCCAATTCGCCTTGTTGCTCTGTTTTCGTCGTCAGAGATGAGCACCTGCAGCTGTGTTTGTTGCAGTTTCAGTTAACCCGTTTAGCTGTGTTCAAAACCAATCGATCCCCTATGCCATCAAAATGACGCAGCAGACCAGCTGGTGGACTCGCTGCGCGCGCATCCAGCAGATCGCGGGATCGATTCCCAGCCCCCACCCTTTTCTGCTCCTTTTTCGTTTGTTTCAGGAGGCGATTGCTGAACCTTAACCCCGCTCGCCCCCTTAACTGTCAACCAAACCAGCAGCAGCGCAACTGGTTGCTGTCCCTGCGCAGCAAGCAGAGGGCAGGGGTTCGATCCCCCCCTGCGCAATAAAACCAAATTTTTATTTCCAATTGTTTTGGTACATCACTTCCCAGAAATCACACCTAGGTCCTTGCCAGTTATTCTTATAGGCCCCTGTTTAATTTTCCTAAGTCCCTAGAGGTAATAAAAATGGCAGAATTGCACCCTAATCTTGTAAAATGCATAACTAAATCATTTTAACTCCAAATCCAACTTTTTAAAAATGTTTTCTGTCCCAAATTGAATTGTCTACCCAAATATAAAATTGGTTTACTGTTTTGAATATTTTAAATTGGTGAAATATTTGAAAACTTGTTAAATTCACTTAAACTTGCAAAATTCATAACTTGGGCATAAAAATTCCAAATTCAACAAACCAAATATGTTTTCCATTCCATTTTTCATGTACTTTCCAAATATCAACTTTGTTTTCTGTTTTGAATATTTTAAATTGCTGAAAACAACTGTTTCTTAATTATTGCATTTAAAATTGCCCAAATTAATAACTTGCTCATTTTAAATCCAATTTCCACAAATAAAATATGTTTTCCATGCAAAATTAAACCATCTTTCCAAATATAAATTTTGTTTCATGTTTTGAATAATTAAAATTGCTTAAATAATTTAAACCTTGTTTAAATCATTTAAAATTGTTATTTTCATAACTTGATCAAATTAAATTCTTTTGGGACATATAAAATATGTTTTCAAACCGTAACAACATAAACTTTTCAAATATGAATCTCACTTAATGTTTTGCACAAATAAAAATTCAATTAAATTCAAACTTGAATTAAATTCATTTAATTCTTGCTTAAACTTGTTTAATTCATAAATAATTTATTTGAAATCCTTTTTCAACAAGTGAAACATGTAATCCACCCAAAATTGTGTGTTCTTTTCAAATATGAATTTTGTTATTTGTTTTGAACAATTTAAATTGGTGAAAACAACAAATGCTTGTGTGACACCTTTAAGGAACCAAAATTCCATAACTTAATAAATAAAATTCCAAAATTGGTAAACCTTATTTCCAATTGATTCTATTGTTGTTATTTTTCTGTTTTCCTCATCCATGCATCATGCTAATTCACCTACACATGATGATTAGTTGTAAAACAATTATTTCAACCATAATTCATGGGCTTTTCATATGCAACCCAAATTGCATGTGGGCCCATTTAATCATGTTGTTACCATGTCAACTAGTTTATTTTGATGCATAAATTAAATTGACATGCATCATCCCATGTTTGTGCACTATGCCATGTTATTGATTGTTTGCCTCTCTGCGTTGTTTGTTTGCTTCTTCTCGGATAAACGACGACGTTGAGACCGACGATACTTACGACACCCCTTCTAAGGATCTAGCTCAGTACCAGGCTGCTGAGTTTGCAGGCAAGTATTCACTCACATGAACCACTGTGTTCCTTTCAACATTGGATACCGATACTTTCCGTTGTCTATTCTGCTAGCCCTTTTGAATCGTTGCTTCTGTTACGAACCTATCACATGTATCCTTTAACCCTGATATTGCCTCGCCTCCACTCCTATAACCCCTTTGCTTGTGCCCGTGTCTTACTAGCATGCTTAGGGTTGTTTTGGCTCGAGTCTGTTACCCGTTACTTTCTGTTACCATATTTCATTATGTTCTGGGGCTCGATGTTACAATCAACCTGTTAATGTTTGAGGTAATAATAATCTGATGATAAGGCACCGGCAGGAGGCCCGGCGTGGTTTTGAGGCCTGCTAGTGTCGACCCTAATTAGGAAAAGGGTCTTGTCTACTGATCCATGATGAGCGCACTAACCGCATGTGGGAAGCGAGTATGGGCGCCCCCCTCAATTTGATTCGATTCGCATCTCGTCCAAATCGCCACACTTAGTTCGGGCTTTCCATTTGATGCATGCATGTGCAGGTGCGAACCCTTGGCGCCAGGGTGGAACTTTTGTAGTCGGCATTTAGGGCGGCGTGGTCTTAGAGTGCTATGAGGGTCCCCTTTTCTTCGTGGGGCTCGATTAGCCGCGCACGCACAGCATGTGGTTCTTTGGGCTTGATGCGAAGAAGAGTTGAGTTGTGTTGAGTGCCTCGCTTGGTGGGTTAGCTCCCCGCTTGGCGGGTCATTCTTACGTGTACGGCCAAATTGGTGCATCCCTGCAGGGTTAAATCTTTTCGAGAAGCCGTGTTTTTCGCGGTTATGGATTACTTGGTGAAAGTACTGGCTAACAAGTACTCAGAACAATTTACACCTAACTAATGATAACTTGACTAGTAATAGGCTTATTGACACAACAACCTGAACCATCACTAATCCAACTGTGTGAGTTATCCTCGGATTGCTTCTTTGGATAAGGGACGAGATCCAGGATGGGTTTGTTTGGTGGTTAGTTGTTAGTTGGTTACGATACGCTATCTTATCTTCTTTCTGTTAGCCGGAAGTGGTAGAAACTCTGTAGTTGGTTAGATCAGCCAGTTGCAGCATCTTTTATATCCCCTTCCTTTCCGTTGAACCCAAAGCATCTGTGCTTGGTGTTGACGGGTTACACTTTGGTGAACTGTGAGTCTTGCTTGCCAGTACGTTTATGTACTGACCCCTTTGGGGCTGTGGTTTCCGCAGACTACGTTTCCGAGGATCTACATGGTGGCTACTACGTGGAGTATGACGAGACTGCTGACGAGTAGATAGCGGACCCGGGCAGGATCCGAGACTTCGTGGATGGGCTCCGTCTTTTCGTTTCCGGCCTCTTAGGCCTATTTGGTTCTTGTCTGTACTCAGACATGTTGAATGCTTCCGCTGTGATGTAATGATCATATGTTGGGACATGTGTCCTCTGGATGATTGTATTTGCTATCTCTGCTCTAGTGAGAGCCATTTGCAACTTATTTCAATCTTTTGGGTCTTAGAGATATGTTGTGATATCAATTGTTCCAATGCCGTTGACGTACCATGTGTGTATGGTATGAAGTACGTCAATGGAAGTATCTGGATTTCTATGGGATGGTTTGCTCAGACGATGAATAGTAAGAGAATGGTTGTCACACGTTTACGTGTTGGCCTGCTCATATTGAGATGCGGGTGCCGGTATGCCCCGTAAGCCATTGATCTACTGTTTAACGGACTGTGAGTATCCCCTAGAAGTCCGGGTGCGACAAAGGTGATGGGGTAGAGACACTTGGAGAAGCCGTCAATTCCATCATTAAATGGAAAAAAGAGTGGCATAGTGTTTCCCCCGAGCAGTCTGACGCCACCACCGCCACCTTCTCCTAGACGCAGTCCACCGCCAACACAAGCAACTACTTCTCCGAGACGCAGTCCACCGCCGCCACCACCGCCACCTACTTCTCCGAGACACAGTCCGGCTCGATCATCGCCAGCACACGTCCACGCCATGGACGTCAGCAGCCTGAGTCCGTCTCGATCTCTGATGCCTGAGCCGACTTCGCCGCCCACTAAGTCCTCTAAGCGGAAGGTTGCTGCCTCTAAGTCTTCCCCGAAGAAGAAACGTCCTACGAAGAAGAAAGCCAAGCAGCTGCCAGAAATGTTGTCTTACCATATGAATGACGAGGACACCGACGACTGGGTGACTACGGACACGAAACGTCAGATGGCTTCGTGGGGAAAGAGAACCTCAGAGCCGCCAAAGTAACCAATAGATCCGGCTGTAAAGAAGCACTTCAAGAATATGCTGGAGATGCCATCCCAAGTTCAGATGAATCTGCCATCTGAACTATGATCGCGGATTAAAGATGACTTATAACAAAGCCAAGAAGGCGGGCAAAACAATTCCCTAGCTCGGGAAGCAGCCAAAACAATCCCCCCCCCCCCCCCCCCGCTCAAGGTGTCGGACACTGTACAGACTCCCTACAATCAAGTTGATCGGGAAACAGCTGAGAGGTTTGCCAGAGATTATGGTATAACAGTTGACCAACTCCTAGGCTAATCCGACAACTTCGAACCGGCTGAATTGGCATGGAAATATGAGTTAGGGAAGTCTCTCGTCAAACCTGATCATCTCAACTCTTTGACAACATTCAAGCGCCAACTGCATACGTGGTATATCCAAACCGCAAATGAGGGGCTAGATCAACTCATGCTGAAAATTTGAGAACATGATTACTTCCGCGATGACTCGATGTTTATTGATTTTGAAGATCTTTTTTTCTTCTATAATCTAGACGCCCTCGACAAATAAATCATCAACACCTATTGTCTGTAAGTATCTACCTCAGCTAGTTCGATCATTGCGTCTTATATATATTATCCTCACTGCACGATATATATTATGCAGGATGAAGATTCTGCAATGTAATGGAAACGGTGGCATTGGGTTCATTGACCTATATATCATCAATGATTACGTTTTAGTGGAATTCCCTGAAGAGACGGAGGATAACATAGTTGTGTTTTTGAGGAACCAATTTCACTGTAGTGAAATACTATTTCCTTACAGACAAAAGTGAGTGTTATTGTCTTCTGCATATTTCTTCACATTTCTATTTTTCTAAGTCGGTGTTAAGTGTAATTAATGAGTTATGCATGACTATGTATATAATCGTGTGTGCGGTTATCACTGGATTCTTTTCAACATTCACGTTGACACCGGAATAGTTGATCTCATGGACTCTATGGATAAAGGCAAAAGCAGTACAAGCCCATTATTTCAATGCTCACAAAGTAAGTTCAATTGTTGTCGCACTACACCGTCCCCTTTTGTTCAATCATTATCGTACGATGACCCATATATTCTTTTTTATTTATTTTCCAAACAGGGCTTGGAAGTGGTTCAGCAAGCAACAACCCGGTTTAACGGAGTTGAATATGAGATTTGACACACTCATCATAAGTAGTACTTGCTACATTCACGCATCTCTCTTTAATTCCTTGAGCATTATTTGACTTAATTATATTTCTCGTAAAGTGCCCTCAACAGCCACAGGGAACAAATTTATGTGGCTTCTATGTCATGGAGAACATAAGGACAACCGTGAATGAGTGATTGGGCATAAGGATAAATATAATGCTCCACGATCTCCAGAGGGAGTTCCTACCGGCAGACCGCTTACAAGCACTTCAAGAGGGGTTTGCGGGTTTTCTGCTGAAGGAGGTCATAGCTGAAAATAGAACATTGTATTGTTAAGTATAAATAATGATCTGCATGTAATGATTTCAATGTGTATAACCCTATTCGGATGTAATGATCTAATTGAGATCAATGTAATTATCTTTTTATAATATCAATGCATGAAATGATTTTTATGATGATTACTGTCATGTGCAAAAAAATATGTCATTTACAGCATCACCGAAAAGAAAACAACACAGAAATAACACACAAAAAACAACCCAAAAAGAAACATGCCAAAGTTCTGTCGCGGCAGAGAAACACCCAAAACTCTGCCGCGGGAGAGAACCTTTTGCCCCGGTTGGTGTTACCAACCGGGTAAAAGGGTGCCTGGCTGCACGCTGCGCGGAGCACACGTGGGCACTCCTTTTACCCCAGTTGGTATCAACCACCGGGTCATTAGGGGGCCTTTAGCCCGGGTTTGCGAAACCCGGTTGTGCAGCCGGTGCGTAAGCCCCCCCCCCCCCCCAACCGGGGCAAAACAGCTGCCCTCCACTAGTGGTAGGTGCCAATTGTCCACCACCAGATGCGGCATTTCCTTCTGTTCGAATTGGCAGCTGGCTATGCTGTCATTAACGCACAGTTCCTGAGATCGCCGGTGCGCAGCACTAGTAAGAGCATCTCCAGCAGCCGCGCGATCGCTGCGCGCTCGAAAGCACTGTTTGACGCGCGGTGTGGATTTTTCGGGCGCGAGCGCGCGGCGACAGCAAATGATGAAGCGCTAAAAATTAAAATAGGGCGCTGGGAAATTTTCATTCGGTAGACGCGCTAAACAAGCGCGCCGCAAACAGACGTTACCGAAATTTAAAAGCTAGAACGCCGCCGTCGAAGCTTCCCGCGCCGTCCTCGGAGGACGTCCAGCTGTGGTCCCAGCGGGAGTCATCGGACGGCCAGTCCTCGCCTGGCAGTGCGAGCTCCGCCACGGCGGCATCGTGCCTGGCACGCCTCTCCTCCCGACGCTACTCGTAGAAGTTGCGCTCGGCGGCAACGTCCTCCGGGAAGCGCTGAAGCCAAAACGCCATGTCCCACTCGTCTTCCTCCGCGATGGGGACGCGGCGCTGAGTGAGGCGGTGGGACGGTTGTCCTCCGACTTCATGACGCGCGGCGGCGGCGCCAGGTCTTCCGCCTGTTGCCGCGTCCACACGTCGTGGAAGTTCGTCCCAGTGCGCGGCTGGCCGAGCCTCCATGCTGCTGCGTCCCACTCGCGGGCGGCCTCGTGCGCGCTCTCGAAGGTGCCGAGGCTGATACGTGTGCCGCCGCTCCTGATCTCGGCGTAGAAGGTGCCGTTGGGCCGCGCCCGGACGCCGCGGTAGCCGCTGGAGTTCCGGCGCGGCCGCATGGCGGCGGCGGCGAGTGGAAGAGAGAGAGAGAGGAGAAAAGCGATCGCGGTCGAGTGGGAGTTGCGCGAGTCTACGCGTCATTTTATAGCGCGCGTTCGCGGCCACGCGCCAGAGCTCCCCGTGGGAACGCCCGCGCGCACTATCATTTTTCCCGCGCACGGTTTTACCGCCCGCTGGAGCTTCCCGCGCGCGATCACGCGCGCGAAATCGATGTTTTTTTGCCCGCCACACGGAATAGCGCGACTACTAAAGATGCTCTAACTAAGTAGAGCCTGGAACGTCATCTCAGAAGAGAAAACAACGTTCCGTGTGATCTACCCACTGAAAAAAGCTTAAAAGAACCAAAGACTGAAAAGAAAATGAGAACAGAATATCTAAATCTGAAGAACCGTTTAGATTAATTTACGCCCTGTTAGCTTCCTTCTGCGTGTGGTTAGACGCGTGGCGTGGCCTCCTTACGCGCCACCAATCTGTTTCTGTTTTTCTTTTCAAAATACTCCCTATGTTCGGTTTTACTAGACTTGAGTTGTGTATATCCGATTTGTATACTATCCTATCTCTACGTCCGCGTCAAGTAAATCTAAACGGAGGGAATACAAAACAAGGTGCCTGAACTGGACGGTGGATCATAAAATGCTGTGTGCGGCTTCTTGTTTCTGGTGGTAGCTAGTACTGCGCAACGTCATCTGTGATCTGTCACTGCTGTTAATAAGGACTTCCTGTTGGTAAACAAGAAGCCTCGCGTCAGTGTTGTCAAATAGCCTCTTCAAGGACTTCATTTCTGAACAATAAAGATGCGGTGTTTGAATGGCTGTTGGCTTGTTGCATCACGGATTGACATTTTTTTATGCAGGCACTCAAGATCATAATCTTGTTACACATTAATACTCGTAATATCTCACTAGAAAAGGATATCATAACGATGGTTCTGCCTTGCACAACACAAAAAGACAATGAGAATACGTCTCTTCCGATCGACCAACATGATTTTAATAGACGCAATACACAAGGCGATCGATTCTGACATCACGAGACACGCGCTTTTCACCGAAAGAACGAAAACAAATACAAAAGGCACGGGAAGAAAAGGTGGTGATGGTAGAGGAGAGATAGGATGACAGTTTGGTTTGGTCTACTAATAGGTGCGCCAACTCGGCTTTGTCTTCTAACCGAGATCACTAGTCTAATAAAACTCCCAGCTCTTGGCGAAGTTTAATTAAACCGGCGTACTAGAGTAGGTTAAAAACTGCCTTTTCTGGTCTGGCTAATAGCTTCCGGGATCGAAGGCCGGAAGAATGAACTTGCAGTTACGGCAGCGATGTCTGGATGAACAGGTCCCTCTGATCCATAAAAAATGATCGATCACTTAGTACAAATTTTTATACTAATTTAGTATAAAATGTGCGACATTTTTACAGATGGATGGAGTACTCCCTCCGATCTCATATTAATTGCCTTAAAGTTGGATAAAAGTAATACAATACTCCACGTTAAAATAGTGAAATGGCAAAATAGTGAAATGGCTTCAGGTCAAACATCTTGAATCTATTTTTCAGTGGAGCAAACGCTCTCTCGACCGTAAGTCTAAGGGTAGTGTATCTAAGATTTAACAATTTATTGGTAGTAGGAGGACCAAACCTTGCGTTGAACTCGTTTAGATGGTACCTGATTTTTCCGAAGGGTGGAAGAATTACATGGCGACATGCGTAACCAGTATCTACAAGGTAGAACTTACCATCAGGGATATTGATCCCATCAGCTCTCGACCTCTGGTTATGGCCTAGAACATGAAGAAACATGGCAACGTGCTCTTCCACGAAGGTGTCGATGTTGTCCTTCAACATGCCACTGTCTGTGAATCTTTTCACAAGTTCACAGAATGAGGCTCTTTCCATCCTAAGCATCTGAACAACCTCTACATCGTTGTTGTTGTAAATGTAGTTCAGATTAGCAGTTCTCTCCTGATCTCTAACGAACATAGGCCCCCATGTGACCAAAGGAGTGGCGGTGCGCCTAACTACGATATTGTTGATAAGCAGAATCCAAACTTGAATCACGGCTATGAGTGCCGATGTGTGTTTGTTTAAAGCAATAACGTCGTCCTAATATGTTGGATGTTAACATGAGTACTCACTAAATCGACAATAGTGCTCCGTGTAGATGAGGAGGAATGTGTTTTACATCTGCTCCTTGCATTGTGGATGAAGGAGATCAGTCGGTGGCGCAGTTGAAGAAGAGCACCTCCCGCTTTCCATGGTCACGCCGCCGCAGATCTTTGGGACTGACGGGAGCGTGATGAGGTCAGCAACGGGACGAAGAGGGCGCTCCGGTGCGGGCCGCCGGATAGATCCTCCGTCGGTGGAGACGCCGCCGTGGATCCGTCGACGGTGAAGAAAATAGGAATCACCGATGTGGGATGCAAAAAATAGGGAGGTGGCCGAATGAGGGGGGGAGGGGAGAGGTGGTGATGGCTATGTCTGGCGCAAAACGGGGCCGGAATTTCCACATCTCCCGCCATCCGCGCAGAGCTCCCGCACGCACCATGGCTGCCCCTTTTTGCAGCTGAATGACCCGACTCCACGGAAAGTGCCGATTCGGCACTTTCAGCAGGCTTGGCCCAAGAATGGTTTAAATATAGCGCGAGCCAAGAATTTATCCGCATGGAACCAATCAAATAGCCCATGTCACATCGCCAAGGTCTGATCATGGTTAAACCTTCCGCAGGCTACCAAACACGCCATTTATGTTCGATTGCTGCATGCATATATGTGCTGCATGCTGAAGCCAGAGTAGGATCCTCTGACTTTGCCAACCCTAACTTTTCGTGACTCTGAGTCCTTGACAAGTGGACCCCGCATATGATGGGCCCCACCTATCATTGACCCAAAGTTAGGTAAATTTAGGATTGGCAAAGTAAGAGGATCCCGTTCCGCTGAAGCCTTATGACCTTTGCCTGCTTTTGCTGAATCAGTTTCTCGTGAAGAAAATTCAAAAATCATTTATTCCTCGATCTACGTTATGATCATCCAGATTGTCCACACATCCTATTGTAATGCAGCTCCACTTCTTTTTTTTTTTCAAAAATCAAGATGTTTCAAATATGATCGATCTGGCAGCAACGAGTTCTATTGGTCAAATTTTCTGGACCTGTAATTTATAGCGCCGGCGCACTAGCTCATAGGACCACCGCCGCACGAGTGCGCACCTTTGCTAAAATGATTTACCACCGGCGTATGACCCTGGCGCGCCAATACTAGCCAGCCTAGATACCCTCGGCGTAGGGCAGTGCACCGGCGCTAACTCAACACCACCGACGTGATGATCGCGGTGCAGCCCCGTGCATCGACCGTAAACCATTTTGGGGCACCGGCGGTAAACCGTTTCCTAACGGTGGTTGCTTGTCCAGAAGTCCCAAGCACAGCCGCACAGCGTACAATCACAGCGAACAGTGAAGTTGTTGGCAAAGTCAGAGCCAGGGTCATACGTGCCAATTGTCCACCAGAAGATGTGGCATTTCCTTTTGTTCGAATTGGCAGCTGGCTATTCTGTCAGAAACGTACAGTTCCTCAGATTGCCCGTGCGCAGCACTTCTAACTAAGTAGAGCCCGGAATGTCATATCAGAAAAGAAACCAACGTGTGATCTACCCAATAAGAAAGCTTAAAGAACCAGAGACCGAGAAAAGGAAATGAGAACAGAATATCTCAATCTGAAGAACCGTTTAGATTAATTTACGCCCTGCTTCCGCATGTGGTTTAGACGCGTGGCACAGCATCCTTACCAGTACCAGCCACCAATCTGTTTCTTTTACTACTCCTAAACAATGTGCCTGAACTGGACGGTGGATCATAATGCTGTGTGCGGCTTCTTGTTTTTGGTGGCAGCTAGTGCGCACATCATCTGTCACTGCTGTTAAAATGGACCTCCTGCCGGTGTAAACGAGAAGCCTCGCGTCAGTGTTGTCAAATACCCAGAGACAGTGTCTGTCTACAATGACTTCATTTCTACGGTATGAATTAAGATGCAGCGTTTGAATGGCCGTTGGCTTGTTGCGTCACGTATTGAGATTTTTTATGCAGGCACTCAAGATCATAACATGATCCTCTTACAAATACTAATAATATCTCACTCGAAAATGATATCATACCGAGAATGCAAATACGTCTCTTCCGACCAACAAGATTTAAATAGACGCAATACACAAGGCGATCGATACTGACATGACGAGACACGCTTTTCACCGAAAGAACTAAAACAAATACTCCCTCCGATCCATATTAATAGGTGCTAAAGTGGATGTATCTAGCAATAAAACATGTCTAAATACATCCACTTCAGCACCTATTAATATGGATCGGAGGGAGTACTACAAAGGCCGCGGGAAGAGAAGGTAGTGATGGTAGAGGAGATATAGGACGACAGTTTGGTTTGGTCTACTAATAGGTGCGCCAACTCGGCTTTGTCTTCTAACCGAGATCACTAGTCTAATGAAACTCCCAGCTCTTAACAAAGTTTAATCAGACTGTTGTACCAGAGTAGGTTACAGAAACGCTGCGCACATGGCAAACGCTAATGACAAATGCAATGCTCACTCAAGTAGCAACCATGAGTTAAGGTTGATCGGAACTTTCAGTAGAAAAAGGAAGAGGTTACTCCACAGAGTGGAGTCCAGCACCACTCCATTTTCAGGGCTCGCTAATGGTCGTAGGTACCAGTCTTACACTAGCTAGCCACCCACTTTGTTTGCCTCCGGCGATCAAAGGCCGGAAAAAAGAACTTGCAGTTACGGCAGCGACGTCCGGATGAACAGGTTATTAAAACACCTGCTCCAGAGAAGTACAATTGCACAAAAGGCGCCAATACATACCCGTGCATTTGGCAGATCCATGATTAATCTCTGTCATTCATCTATAGGCGCCAACACATCAGGCTTAGTTTGGCAGTAAAGTATTTATAAAAATAAAGTATTCGAAAACTAAAGTATTCTTATGCCGAGCAAACCAATACTTCAGTTTTGGAAAAAGAGGTCCAACCCTCTTTTTCACATACTTCAAAAATAGTGTAGTTTTCCTCAAAACTGAAGTATATAAAACTTAGGTTTTGCTAGAACCAAACACCTCAAAGTATTCAATACTTTAGTATTTCTGAAAAGTGAAGTATTCTTGGAATACTTCAAAAATATTGAGCTCCCAAACGGGCCCTCAGTCTCGTCGCAGGGCTTTGTTTTACCCGCGCGGTGATCTCCATCTTCAAGTTAAGCTGTTTTTCCGAAGGAAACGTTGATGTTTCCTCTTTTCGAAAAAGTACAGTAGATGGTTTGACCGGCTTTCAGTTCCGAATTCGACGAGCTCACGAGCACGCTTTCAACGTTTGTCATGTTTTGCGAGTGCGTGCAAGAGGTCATATTCAGAAACATTCAGCACATCAGCCCTCACCCGCATGTTTGTCGCGACCCTTTACGTTAGATTTCTGCATGCATGTGCTGCATGCTGAAGCCTTCGGGCTATTGACTACTTTTGCTGAATCAGTTTCCCTCGAAGAAAATTCATAAATTGATTATTCCCCGATCTATGTTATGTTCATATTCCCTCCTAGCTAGAGCGGCAGGAGAACCAAATCATTCGATAAACAACTCGATAGGGATATCTCATATCTCGGCAGAGGCAACTCGCTGCAGGTTAGGCGACGCACGTGGTTAACCTAACCGCGATCTTGGTCGTCGATCGCAAATCTGGTTTTTGTTTAACTAGTGGAACGTTGATTTCACTGCAGCAACACACCGACAATCTTGAACACATCGCGAGCGTGCAGCGATGAGCAGAGGAGGTCGTCGGGAAAGATTACCGATTCCACTTTTGCTGTGTAAACGAAGGGGCACTGGTGGAATCTGTGGGAGCCTTGCCCGGTCCGGTCGGTCAGATTCTTCCACTGACCGAGGGATCACACGTACGGTTTCGTTGATCTTGTGAGAAAGGTTGAAATTGTGGGGTTGCTACCTTTTCTGGGAACTCTTTCTGTTTACATGTTGCTTTGTGAATCAAGATGGACCAATACGACTATAAGAGCATCTACGGCCGGCCGAGACGGCAAGACGAGTTAAAAAAGGTTTGATCTGCGCAAATTAGAGCAAGCATAATAGTATAGCCGACTGTTGACTATAAGACAATGTCATGTCATCTTGTAGCCTACTTATAGCCAACATGTATAACAATTGGCTATAAGGATGTACCACTTTATTGATGCATGACCCACCTGTCACTCCCACATAGTGTCTAGAGCACGCGCTGCAGCTGGCTCTTGCATAAGAGCCCGCTTTCACTCTCTCTCCTATTCTCTCACCTCCAACTAAGCTAAAAATATATTTGCTAAATGATTACAGCCTACTGACGGTACCTTATTATACTTGCTCTTAAGGACTTTTGTATTCTTTTCTCACTTCCAAAATAAAACCATCCGGAAATTGCTAGATAACCCTGGCGTGTTTATCCTCTTGCCACGTGCTGACATCTGAAGGATAGATACATGTTTTCCGTGTGAGTTCTTTTCAGATAAAAGACAATATATTAATTTAATATTTTAAGGGGAAAATAACTTTGCATCAATCCATGCACACAACTATTTTGTCTCAAAGTTTATGAATCATAGTTTACAAATCATGGGTCGCCAAAAATATCAACCAACAGAAGACGCCACTTTGTGATGCCTTGCGGTCGGCTACAGAAGTGTGCGACATGACTTGCTTAGAGCATGTCTAACAGACCCCTTATGTTTTCGCCCCCTAAAACGCGTGTAGAGGGCCCTGTATGCACTTTTCGCCGGCCGAAAACTCGTGCGAGCTAGCAGACCCCGTACCCCCACCCCGCAACGGGCGGCGCGGGAACTTCGTCGAGCACCTCGCGGGCGTCAGCAGAGGAAGGCGTGGGCGCAGGCGGAACGAGCGGCGCGGGAACTTCGTCGAGCACCTGCGTGGGCGGAACGGCCGCTGCAGGCGTCGCGGCCTTCTTCGCCTTTGGCGGCGGCCCCCTCATCGCAAACTTCTTCACCCGGCCCCCTTTGGCGGGAGCAGTGGTGGTCGCCGCCGCCGCCGCTACCGCCGCCGGTGTGTCGAAGAAGATCTTCGGGGTCCTCCTCCTCTTCATCGGCATGGTGGCGGAGATGACGGCCGCGACTTCCGCGGAGGTCGGCTGACCACTCACGATGTCGACGGGGACATTATTCACCACCTCAGACATGGGTGGTGCATCGCCGGTGGTCGGAGGGGCTTGTGAGAGGTCCATGCCGGCGAGATCTGGCCACGCGGTGGCCGGGGAGGGCGAGGCGGCGGAGATCCGGCGGCGGCGGCGGCGGTTGGGAGGGCTGAAACGGGTTCGCGCGCAGTTGGGGAAATGGTGAGGGGTTGGCCCTCTACATTTCCTCCCGACCCGCACATGTAGGGGTCGACGGGCCGCCCCCTACCGAAACTTGTAAAAATTCGTCCGGGGTGGTCGATTTAAGGGGTCTGCTAGATGGCCGGGTAGAGCCCCCACGAGTGTCGTTTGCCTCCTTAATTAGGGGCATCATTGTGGAACTTGCTCTTCCGATGAGTATGCCATGGATTATTCGGGTGAAACCCAAGCTTCGGTTAGCCCAGGGCTCTCCCATAACAGTCATGACGTCTTGGCGGAGTGGTGTTCAGGCTTGGGCCAGATTGTGCTAGTGTTCGTGTGGGTTTGGCCCCGCCCGTTGTATATGTTTTCCTCCGATTTTCATGAATAAACCGGCAACTCTCTTCTTCCATATCAATTAGAAAGGAAAAACGTCTGCATCATTCAGAAAAGAAATCCTACGTTCCATGGAGAAAACGAAGCATCAGCGAGTGTAACAGATTGGGATGACATGAAAGTATTGGAAGAAAGGGTCTTTTGCTAGCCTTTGGGGATCATCATATGGTGATGACCATAAAAATGTGGAAGCTGAGATGCTGAATGGTGGCAGGATGTCCGATTTCACTGAATCTCATGATCCAAAGAATGGACACCAGTTCGTTAAGTGTTGGACAATGGAGCTCAGGCTTGCTGGATACACAAACAGTTCGAGCAATAAAAGGATGTATCGAATGCCCTCGGGAGATGCAGAAGCAGAGCTTCAAGTCCAAGCTTCTGGAGGCAAAGATCGATGGTAGTAAGGTCCAGCTGTGCCTTAAGCATAGCCCAGTCGGCCATGTTCTGGAAACAAGTGAATGTCATGATTAGTTTTTCTCGGGCTTCTTTGTCTAAATCCGGCAGCGCTCTGCAAGATGAGCTGAAGGAGCAGTGGCTCACAATTTGGTCGGGTGTTATCAAAGGTCCCGCTTACTCGGTTCATTCTATCGCACTGGCTAGTTGAAATTGAAACCTTGAGCTTTTATTCCATGTTAACCGCATCTCCTCTTTGTAAATATTACAATCATTGCATCATTTAACTGCTACTCCATCCGTATCAAAATATAAGATGTTTTAGCATTTTGTAGATATAATGTATCTAGACATGTTTTAGTGTGTAGATTCATGTGCATCTTATACTAAAACATGTCTAGATACATATTGTTTAGGAAATGCTAAAACATCTTATATTTCGATACGGAGGAAGTAGTTCATAGTCACCTCTTATTTTTGGTTTAAGATCTATTTTATTCAGTTTTCTGCTAACTGAAGAACAGAATAACTCTAGATGCTGATGGCTCATAGCTCTGAACAGCGGCATGACATAGATGCAAAGTTACCTGTATCACAACAAGTGTACGTTGAGTTTGTAAATGTAACATCTCACTAAAATTTGCATATTCTTGTTTTTATTATTTGTTCCTTTTTTTGTGACTACACCTTCCTAGTTTATATTTGTGCGTTTTACTTTCTGATTTTGCCAGGACAGGCCTTAATTTTCGTATCAATATAGCAGAGCCCACAAATTTGGTATGGCCCAATAGGGATCGCTGGAAATGGTACATTATCAAACCCAACGAGGAAGCAATCTTGCTTCCCTCAAAAAAATAAAAAGTAATCTTGCTGATCCATCCTTTGCTTGAGGGAAAATCCATTTGAAAAGAATTGTCTTGTACAAAGATTTTTTTTCTAAATGATAGGTAATACAACATTTCCATTTCATTACTCCCTCCTATCGGTTTTAGTTGTAGCTGAAAATGACATGCACATGTACAAGCCACTAGTACAACCTGAGACAATCTTTTAAAATCGGAGGGAGTACTGTTAATGCTCTAGATGCGTTTAAGTTGAATGTAGCAATGCCAATATTATGTGGGTATGCAGTGCTATTCCCTCCGATCCATAAGAAATGTCGCTCATTTTATACTAAATTAGTACAATTTTTTTACTACGCGAGCGACACTTTTTATAGATCGGAGAGGGTATTTTTTTTTTTGTTACGGTCTTATGCAGGGCTATCAGCTCAAATGTACAACAAATATAGGGTTATTTTTGCCATCCAGATAACAAGCTGATTGGAATGGGCACAGTACACCCCATATGTTAAAATGTCCAACATCGGTTTCCCATTATGATGAAATGTGTAAATTTTAATTGAGTTACAGAGAAAAACCAATTTCCCAATAGTAACAAATAGTGCCTTGGGTTGACATCCAATATAAAATATTCCTCAATGAAACAAAAACTTGAACTACACACAAACATTTATTAAAGAATATGTAAAGCCAAAAGAGAATATATATTTTATGATAATTCCAGTGATATAAGCTTGGTATATGGATATTGATATAATTTTCTATAAATGTTGTCGAAGTTTATAAAGTTTAACTTAGAATAAAACTAATATGTACTATATTTCGACATGGAGAGAATAATCCTATTATTAGTGAAATAGAGTAGGTTCGTGTCGGATATATACCGAATAGGGGTATATTCGGCATTGTACTAAAGAGCCGGGTTACCAGGGTGACCTGTTGGTAATGGATCACAGTCCATTAGGTGGCCCAGTAAGCTGACGCGCACAAGCCGGATTCTGGAAGAACCCGGACCACGGCCCAAAGTGGTGCGGCTTGCAGTAGAAAGCGGATTCCTTACTTTCCAAGTTAGATACTTTCCGTAGTCTTCTAGGTTTCGTTTCTTTAAGCCCTAACCCGGCTATCTGTATAAAGCCGGACGGGAGAGAAGACAAACACAGACAATTAAATAGAAGCCAACTCGCCGAGAAGTTGATCCTCGTCAAATTAGCGAAACCCTACTCACATTATATTTTGTATACTTCAGGCTTCAACCCTGATTTAGTGAGATTGCAGGAGTAGGAACGCCGCCAAGTTGCGACGTACCGAACCTGGGTAAATTTGGTATTCCTGGTTGTCATACTACCACGTCCCCCCCACGTCTCTACCAGTAGTCTCATGGCACCCCAGTCTATGAATTCTACTACGATGTCTCGACAGTTGGCGCCCACTGTGGGGCCAGCGACGTCAGGCGTTATGTTTTGATCGGGGATACTCGGCGGAATCGGCAGTACCATAACTGTCGGAAGCTTGGAATCCAACAATGACGTCGGGCGCTTCCTCGACAACGGATCGTACATGCCAGCACAGAATCATCTGGTAAGTTCTTGCGTTTTACTGATTAGATCTGCAAACATCTTTATCGGATTAACTGCAGAGGCAATGAGATTCTGTGGTGGAAGTAAATTTATCCCGCCCTCCCTATACTCAGTTGAAGAAAAGTATGATACCAGATTTTGCTCAGATCACCAATACCCCGCTGAAATTGCTGCCTCTTCGGAGATGCCCGCAATCAGATTTCACTTTATTGGCATGGTGCTGTCCGAGTTCGCTGAAAACACGGATGAAAGTAATCCCGTGGAAGAAGCAGATGAAAACAATCCCGCAGTTGAAGTGGAAGATCCGACACCCGTCAACGAGACGACGATCTCGGAAGCCGACTCTGTGTTAGCCGCCCTAGAGGCGAGATTGGAGTCGGAACCCGGATCTGAAGATTTAGATTCCGAGGACGAAGATGAAGACACTTTCGAAAGAAAGGTCAAATCTATGCAAGGGGGCTTCCATGAAGTACTTATGGAAAAACCGGCTGAAAACACGGTTGCCGGAGATGATGAACACCCCAAAACACCTCCGCTAGATGAGGAAAGAGGGGACGGTGAAAGCAGTCCAATTTATCCCGATGTCAAGGAATTGACAGAGGATGAACCTGGTAAAAAACCTCCCTCTTCCAAGAAGAAAAAGAAGACTGCCAAGAAACTCCAGTACAAACTCTAGAAGAAAAAGTAGGCAGATATTGCTAGCCAAAACCTAGAAGTAGGAGGAGGAAGCAAAGTCACGCCTGCGGAGAAGAAAAAGAAGGAAATCCCTGTCCCGCTAATGTCGGAAATGGACGAACTCGAGTTAATTCAAAGCCCAGTGGGACGTGACGAACCCCTGAAGTGTTGGAAGCCAGGAGACAAGCTCTACATCGGCAGCAACAACATCTATTCAGAACTCGGGAAAACCTCTTAAAAACCCAGGCTAGCATTAAGTTGCAGCAGGAAGAAATAGAGGAATACGAAAGAAGGAATAGATCTGGCATAAAACCTACACGGTTACCCAGAATTGCAAAGCTGGATGTGTTGCCACCAAAAGAACGGTTCCAAAACCCTTCTTGGCAAAGAAATGTAAACGACACTCTTGCTTAGCTCCGATGGCATGAGTATGTGCCAAAAAGATCAACCAACAGAAGACGCCACTTTGTGATGCCTTTCATGCGGTCGGCTACAGAAGTGTGCGACCCGACTTGCTTAGCTCCGATGGCATGAGTATGTGCCAGTCTAGTCTAGCTGGCCTTTCTATTGGAGAGGAAAAGATCTAAACGAAAGCTTTGCTCTGACCCACGAGTGTGGTTTACCTCCTTAATTAGAGGCATCATTGTGGAACTTGCTCTTCCGATGAGTATGCCATGGATTATTCGGGTGAAACCCAAGCTTCGGTTAGCACAGGGCTCTCCCATAGCAGTCACGGCGTCTTGGCGGGGTGGTGTTCAGGCTTGGGCCAGATTGTGCTAGTGTAAGTGTTCGTGTGGGTTTGGCCCTAGTTGTATAGGTTTTCGTCCGATTTTTCATGAATAAACCGGTAACTCGCTTCTTCTTTATCAATTAAAAAAAAGGAAAAAACTTCTACATCATCCAAAAAAAGAAATCCTACGTTTCATGGAGAAAATGAAGCATCAGCGAGTGTAACAAATTGGCATGACATGAAAGTATTGGAAGAAAAGGGTCTTTTGCTAGCCTTTGGGCATCGTCATATGGTGATTATCATAAAAGGGCCATTTATCGAATTGGCCACAACGGACAACTTCTACTCAGTTTACCCCTAGCGCCAATGGTGCTTAGTTTTGCGCCTAGTCTGTGCGCAACTACTATCGAGAGGCCGAACGGTTAGTTTGGAGTCGATACCGTTTCGCGAAGTGGGTCCGGAGGAGTCGACTCCGTTTCGCGAAGTGGGTCCGGAGCTTCCAGGTGGGACCGCCAAGTTAGTTGAAGCAGGCCGGAGCTTACAGGTGGGACCGCGCAGTTAGTTGACTATGCTGAATAGTCCACACCCGAGCTTCCCGCCACAGCCGTCATGCGTTGTTGCTATCGTGCACTGCCGCCCCAGCTAGTTGACCCGCCGTCGTGCGCTGCTGCTCTCGCCGTCGCCGCACCACCCCCTGATGCGGCACCACCACCACCTGCGGCGCCACCACCACTTGCTCCACCGCCACCTGATCCTCAGCCAGCACCCCACCGCCACCTGTGTCGCAGCCAGCAGCACACATTTGCGCCGCCAGCACCACCTGCATCGCCGCGGACGTTCCGCGTGGCCACCAGCTTCACCGCCGTGGCCGTCCTGCGACGCCGCTGGTGGGGCGCTCGTTCCACCACTCTGCTCGCCACCTGCTCGACGAAATGGATAGAAATGAAATGGAGAGCGGCGGCGACGTGGGTCGGGAGACACGCCGCGTCCACGATTAGGTTCCCATTAGGTAAGTACTGAGCTTTGAATTGTCGATTCGACATGGGATGCCATTGATTTGCAGCTGATTGCGTCTTTGTTTTCGTGGGTTGGGGTGGAGTTGCGGTTTGCTTTCTTGGTGAACGTTAGAAGGGACCGCTACATCGTCAATGCAGACAATAAGAAGAAATACCAATGAGGTTTCAGTTATTCGGTCCCAATGGATTGTAATTGGAGTTTCAGACAATTTGGGGAGATAATTTGCAGCTCATATCCTTGGGGTTTGCATGATGAAGTGGAATTTAGATACTTTGATGGGGAAAAGATTGGATCCAAATTAGTAATGATGAAGAGCTCGCTACCATGTTTGTAAAGCATAAGGAGGCAGAGAATTTTCATGTGAATCTGCAAAATGATGTGGTTGTGCCGGCAGTTGGACAAACGGTGGCGGGTTCATCTTCTGTGGCAGGACCATCGCGTCGTACTGCCAACTCTAGCCAGAACAGTTCAAAACCAACTGGACGTAGTGGCTCGACAAGTGTGGGCACTGGGAGAAGGGTTTCTGTTGAAGTGGAGTCTGATGCCTGCATTTCTGCGGATGATGAAGAGAGGCTATATTCTGATGTTATTCAGAATTTAAGACGACACCTCGGGCTGAAATCCAATATGAGTCTGACACTGACCATGAAGAGGAGGAAGACCGGGCACTTGTTGAATGGGACCCTGAGAACCCTCTTATGGCAGAAGTTTGCATTTTTTTCTTCCATGTCTGAGTGTAGAAATGCACTTGTGATGTACTGCATTAAGGCAGAACGTGCGTTTACAGTTGACAAGAGCGATAAAAGTCGCTACACCGTGCATTGTCTGTCTGGAGATTGTCAATGGAGGATGCACGCATCTAAAATGCGTGATAGCACCAACTAAGTAACACTATAACTCGCCTAGCTAGGAGCCACCACAACGATTTGGCGTTCTAATCCGTCCAATCCTAATTTAACGATGCTGATTAGCCGGTCTTAGCTTAATGGGCGCGCAACCAGCTTGCCGGACCGGGAACATTGCGGATCAACTGGAGGGATGCTGCTCCGCACACCAAATTGCGTGCATTGTGGTTGATTCGGGTCATGGGGCCTGGCCTCACCCGTTAGGCAAAGAAAGATGGGCGCTGACTCTCCAGAGACCACCTCGACCCGCTCGCATTTCTTCTCGCGCGACCTAAGGCGAACCCTAAGCGCGCCGCCGCAGCCATTGTTTCCAGCCTCCCGTCTTGGCGTCTCCCTCCGCCTCCATTGCTTCAATGGAGAGGATGTCCGCGTATCCATGTCCAGATTCATCTGCCGCGCACCCAGCTCGGCCCCTGTCGCAATCCCCACTAGGCACTAGCCCTCCCCGCGTCGTTGTGGTGGCCGCATCGGTCAGCCGCAGGGCTGGAGGCCTGGAGCTACTTCCATATGAGAAAATTTGGTGACCTTTTCTATCCTATACCATCTACTGTGTTTCGGTAGTGCTGGATGGGGATCCTGTTGTGTTTAGATGTGCATGTGCAGGGTTAGCTTCCTTCATGAGAGTCATGGAAAATCATTCGGTATTAGCTGAGGCGCTGAGCCACATACGTTCGGTTCTCACTTCTCAGAGCACTATTTAGCACTATTTTCTTCTAGAGCTAGATGAGATCTGAAGGCTTATATACGTTTCGTTCTGTGTGCTCTTAAGTGTACTCAGTATCTTGATATTTGCATTATGTTCATGCGGTCCAAATTACTCCTGGATATCATAGTTCTATTGGAACTATATATGGGTATCCCTCGAATTTAAGCTGGATGAGAAGCTTCCTTATATAGTCGTCTGTTTAAATTGTTCATTTATATGATGTTTGTATTTCGGCACTGTTTAGAGATAATTTTTCTCCTATATCTTTTGTACTGCCTTTCCATGTTTCCTGTAAGGTATGGTCAAGCTAAGATACTTCCAGTATATCTGCATTCCATTTTCAGGTTATAGCATTTTTTCGTGGATCTTGGAAAGTTACAATGTATCATTGATTTTTGGCTAATTGCATATTGGCATAAGGGTACAGTCATGATGTTGTTGGTGCTTGATATCCATGAAAAATCTATTTCATGTGTATGCAATTGTTTACATCTCAATTTATAAGTCATGAGTTTTGATTTGACACAAGGTGGGAGAATATGAAGTTTGGATCCAGAATAGAAATTCTTTTGTGTATTCCTAGAGCGATCCATAATTCCTGGTGTTCTCATGGCTGAGATATGCATGATTCACTCTATCGGCAATGCATAGTCTAATCATCATGTCTATATTCTCAATTCTACAAATTTTCTACTATGGAGTAGTGAAATTGTCCATATATCACCCACTAAGATATAAGTCCATTTGTGGTCGAGCGAGCTGTTAAAGTATAGCATGTTCATGCTTTATGTAACCTAATTAGTGATACATTTATTTTCTGAACATTGGTTCTCGTTCTGCCAAATAAATGAATTGATTTCCGAAATGCTTTCTGGACACAACTCCGTATGATTTTTAGAAGAAAAAAAATGGATAGATCTGTAGTCATCAGTAATGATGAGGTATGATTCATGTTACTAATTAAGCAAATATTTGGCCTTAAATTCGTGAAGCTGCTAATATACATAGTTATCTTGATATTGTATATTCTGGTGAGCACATGGTTGTATTTTACAATTCTTACATGTCAAATATAATACTCTCAACTACTTAAAATAAGTGTCACAAAGATGGAAAAAAATAGATGTATCTCGACATAATTTAGTGCTAGATACATCAACTTTTGTCCATATTTGTGACACTTATATGAGACGGAGGGAGTATTATTGTTCCATATTTATGTCATCTTTCTTATTTCCTCTCGCCACTGATTTTCTTCCTATACATAGTTTATGCACCATGTCCGAGGCATTTTCATTGGAAGCTGAAGTTGGTGAACCCCATGAGAACGTTGAAGAAAGTATTTCCTAGGGACACCTTAATCATAGGAAGGATCCTTACCAAGATCCATAAGAGAAGATTTGGGTTGCAAATATATTTTCAAGTACTCTTTTTATTTTCCGTATGCTTTTTGGAACCATATTACTCCCTCAAGTCCAGAACATGTGTCGTAAATGCTACACATATTTTGTACTAGGACACAATATATTTTCTGCTGAGACTTTTATTGTATCAGAGGTAGTGGTTTTTTTATATATTAATTGTTGATAGAAACTTCAGGTTCCATATAATTCGATCAGCTTCCATTTGATTTGATACAGTTGTAATTAGCGCGCTATCAATAAAATACATGTGTTCCATATATTAGCCAAACAACAGTTCGATAAAATGGGTGATTGGATGGGGCAGCGACTGATGAATGTGTTCCATATATTAACCCAACCTTTTTCTTGATTTGTTCTACCCATTGGAAGAGAATGGGTGATTGGATGGTACATACGTTTATATACTTCAGCGGGCTAAGGGTACTTAGATCAGTTGGTTTCGTAATAAGTTGATTTAGTATTTTAGTTAGCTTATAGAAATGTAAGGAGATGGTCAATTCTCATAGCAAGTGTTGAATTTATTAAAAACGTGATGTTCGTATTAGAGTTGAACTGTATGTAAGAGTAGAAAATGCTAGACTTTTAAAGGGTAAAAGATGCTCTACGTTTTTCGCATCTTCTCCTAAATATGATTTCAAAAATAAGTAAAAGAGTCTTGATATAAAACTGCACTATCACCTATTTGGCTATAAAAAAGTATTGCAATTCAAACTATTCAGATTTTACAAAATATGTTTACTGTCCAAATTTGCTTAACATTTCTATAGCTCACTCCTCATGATAGACGGGTGCGGCAACACGCACTTTCATGGTTAGTATCCAGGTAAAAGTGAACACTTTTCCCCACACATGCTAAGAATCAACCCTTAGGAATCAAACAATCGGTAGAGCCAAGTCAAGATGGGTGGCGGATGAACTAAAAAGATGGGTGGCAGAAAACCATCAAGTGAGTACAAAGAAATTGCAGAAAAACATCAAAGACAAGTTCAAGATAAATTTACCATACATGAGGGTGTTCAGTGGTAAACAGAAAGCATTGGAATCTATCCATGGTAACTGGAATGAAAGTTTTCAATTGTTGTATTCATTCAAAGCTGAAGTGGAGAGGACAAGCCCAGGTAGTATTGTGGAAATTGATCACCACACCGTGGAGTACACATTGAAGAAAGTGACAAGAACCAAGGAATGCTTTAGGAGGGTGCAGGCCTTATTTGGCTATTGATACTACTTTTCTCACAGTGAGGTTTAAAGGCCAGCTAGTAGCAGATTGTGCAGTTGATGCACACAATTTTGTTTTTCCAGTTGCCTACGGTGTGCTGGAGACAGAGTCTGAGGAGAGCTGGACATGGTTTTAGCAGAATCTGCGTTGGGCTGTTTCACATCCCAATGGGTTGGTAATTCACACAGATGCGTGCAAAGGTTTAGAATTGGTCGTGGACAATGTGTTCCTAGGAGTAGAGCATAGGGAATGCATGCGTCACCCTGCTGCAAATTTTGTGAAGAATTTCAAAGGAAAGTTTTTTTCCGACAATTTATGGCGACTACGACGGCGGAGTGGAAGTAGGCCAACCCCCGGCGGTTGGCCGGACGGCGGTAAGGGCGCGCGCATGCATTACGCGGGCAGTTAGGGTCAGGGCTAGGGCCCATTTTATGTTTAAAATATGTAATGTCCGACGGGCCCCATTAAATATATGTAAAGTGGGACCAATGATTATCATTTTCAGTATATATATAAAAAGTTATGTTTAATTATATTTGTCCAAATGTATCCAATGTTTAAATTATATTTGCCCGAATGTTTAAATTATATTTGTCCAAATGTTTAAATTATATTTGTCCAATGTTTAAATTATTTTTGTCCATTGTTTGTCCGTGCTAGTATACATTGTGTTAAGAATTTAGGCAATTTACATATTAAATTAATCCAAGTATAAATCATGAGCATAACGTAAACATACTGATATTTAACCATGTTCGTGCATACTAGATTTATAGTATATAAATCTACGCGAACTACTAGTGTTGCACACATGGAAATAACAATGACAGGGATAAACGTGCTATACCCGGCAGTTGGCCAATTGGCAGTAGCCGTAGCAGAGGCGGCGGCCGCGGCGGCAGCAGCAGCGTTGGCGGCCTCAGCAGCAGCAGCGGCCTCGGTGGCAGCAGCGGCGGCAGCAGCAGCTCGTTCGGCTTCGGAGGCCATGTTGACGATGAGGTAGTAGTCAAAGTAGTCGTACGGCAGCGAGCAGTCGCGTAGGAGACGCTCCCCAAAAACCTAATCGCCCCTCTCCCGTACAGGATCTGGAGAGGCGGGGTTTCGGAGGCCTGCTCTCCCGTCGGCCGTGTACGCGGTAGACGGGATGGGATCACCGGAGGCAGCAACAGAGAGAGGAACAACAGTGGGTGCAGAGCGTATGAGTTGTGTGTTTGTGTCCGCCCCTACGACCTCAATATATAGGCACGGTAGGAGAACGGTCAGCTCACAAATCAATTTGGCGTTTACTACAGCCGTTACAACGTAATCAATGCGCCGTTTTACTGCGCGTGGTTAACACGTGATCAATGCGGCGTTTTACTGCGCGCGGCTGTTACCAAAATAAATGTGACGCAATAGACAGCAATCAATATGACGTCTCATATTATTGGTGTGTCTGTTGACTCCGTTTCCAACTGCCAAAATAAAGGCATCGGCTCGGCTCATTCCCGCAACCCGCGGCGCGTCGTGACGAGGCGAGGCGGGCGGCGGAGGAGGAGGAGCGCGCGTGTGGAACACCTCCACTACTCCTCTCTCTCCATACCAACTCACACTAGTGGGGAGAGAGCTCACCTTATAAACTGGTGCAAAACTCTCCCAACTAGCAATGTGGGACTAAACTCCCACCATTTGTTATGGCAGCATGGGCCTTAGGGATTAAATGGAAATTGCCTAATGGGCCTGCTAGCCCATTCGAATTTCAGCAATCCCCCACCAGATCCCGAAGACCCATGGTGTTGTCCTCTGTTCCATTCACTGTTTTTATATACCGGCATTTTCAGTGGAGACCCGTTAAGGTTGAACATCCACCTAGAACAAGTAGCTACACTACATCACAACTGAACAATGGACTATGCCTTGAATTGTCAGTTTGGCGTAAAATAGTTTCACTAAATTTCTTGCCAGTACTAGGCTGCCGAAGCTTGGCCCCTCGGGTGGAGCATATTAGTCATACTCCTGGCCTATTCATGAACTTATTAGAGATCACCCAATCTCATAGACTGTGACCAGCAGTCAGGATCATATAGGTGTGTTCCTCCAAAGATCGCTCTGTAGGATAACATCTTGCTTATACAAGCCTTGGAACACATTAAGACAAAAGTCAACCTGCCATACAGTTTTTGAGAGTACTGCATCTCTAGTGGAGTGGGTTAGTAAAAATTACTCTCCTCAGTTAACCACTAGCTTGTTTTCCCAGGTCCCACTTCACGGGATCTCCGATCACATAGGTTGGGTTACTGCCATGGCAACTCATGTGGGTCTCATACCCATCTCCCTCGATGCACTTTCTGTCACAACACGTGATAGCCCTTTAGTAAAGGGATCTGCCAGATTTTTAGCCGACTGGATATAATCCACCGCTATCACTCCGGAGTTTCTTAAATGTCTGACAGCTTTTAATCTCATTTTTATGTGCTTTGTGGACTGTGCATTGTCCTTTGAACTCTTCACCTTGACAATCACTGTTTGATTGTCACAGTTCATAAGGATAGCCGGTACTGGCTTTTCAACCACAGGCAAGTCCATCAAAAGATCTCGAAGCCATCCTGCTTCGACACTAGACGTGTCTAATGCTGTTAATTCTGCTTCCATTGTCGATCTCGTTAAGATCGTTTGCTTGCAAGACTTCCAGGAAACAGCACCACCTCCAAGGGTAAACACATACCCCGTTGTGGTTTTCATCTCATCAGCATCAGAGATCCAATTCGCATCACAATACCCTTCAAGTACCGAAGGATATCCACTGTAGTGAAGTCCATGGTTCACGGTACCTTTCAGATAGCGCATAATTCTTTCTACAGCATGCCAATGCACATCACCCGGATTGGAAACAAACCGGCTTAGTTTGCACACAACAAACATGATGTCAGGCCTCGTAGCGCTCGCTAGATACATGAGTGAACCAATTACTTGAGAGTACCTCAGCTGATCCTTAGCTGTGCCTTCGAACTTTCGAATCCGCACACTAGGATCATATGGCGTTGGAGAAGTTTTGCAGTCCGAATATCCAAAACGAGTCAAAACCTTCTCAACATAATGGGATTGCAGAAGTGTAATCCCACCCTCATTGTTTCTCAATAGTTTGATGTTCAAGATAACATCAGCCACACCAAGATGTAACATCCCAAGTATGAAAACAACCCCTAGAATGTTTGTTTCTTGCTTTATTATTGTTTTGCATCATGGCATCTTAATCATTGCATTTGTTTTCATTTTGTTCCCATCTGTTTTCCTTTGTTTTCACAATTGAAATTCAAACAATGTTCAAATGTTTTCTTTCATACTTGCTCTGTTACAATTTTCCAAATAAAAATATTCAAAATAAAACATCCATTTGTTTCCATTAAGATGAAAAGCTCAAACTATCATTTTGTGCCTTTTAATGTTTCACTTAAATTCTTTTGCATTCAAACTCCAAATCCAATTACAAACAGCACCCAATTTGAAATTATGAGAATTACAAAACAATTCTTTCACTTGTTTCCAATTAAACTTGAATTTAAAAACTTAATTGCTTAAGTTCAATTATTTCAATTAATATTAATTTCATTCAAATTTCAAACAAATTGCAAACAACACTTAAATTCAAACCATTTTGTAAAACAAAAGTTGCACTTTGTGCTGTTGCAATAATTAAGCAATACCAAAATTTATCCCTAAATTTTCTACCCCCAAAACTATCTTCTTTTCTTCCTATTTCTTTTCAGCAAAAAAAAGGAAACAGAACAGTTAAAAAAAAAAAATATAGCAGAGGGGGGGAGAGGCAGGCCAGTGGATAGGCCCAGCCCACCAAACTGGCTTGGTACCCCTTCGATCCCCCTCGCTCATCTCTTTCAGGTACGGCAGCCGATCCAGCTGTCCACGTCGCCGTATGGCGCGCAGAGACGGCCAGCAGCTCTCGCCCTCGCCCTATAAACCTACCCCCGAGTTCCCTGCTAGCCCTAGACCCCCTACACCTATTTCTCCCTCGCGCAGCGCCGCCGTATCCTCTCTCTGCCACGATCCTCTCCTCTCTGAACCTCACCGCAACCGAGCCCACCTCTGAATCCGTGATGAACGCCGGCGAACTGCTCCTCCTCCCCTCGTGCTAACCACGGGAACGGTTTCCCCGCTGTTTCCTCTCCGACATCAACACCTCCACGAGGGCTGGGAACGCCTACATCTCCGCCGCCGTCCTCGCAGTTGTCGCCGTCGTCCACCTCGCCGTCGAGCCGCTGCTTCCTCTACAGCGACAGTGAGCACGCCATCCTCCCCCTCCTGTTCCTTCTCTGCTGCACACCGCACGCACACGACCACACGCAGCACCACGAGCCCACGCATCCAACCACCGCGAGCATCTGCGGCTAGCCGCCGGCGACTGCTTCCTGTCGTGGTTCAGTAACTGAAACCAAAATTCAGTTCGTCAGTCTATTTCGCTAGCTGAACCTCAAACCCAAACGTGCACCCTTACTGACAAGAAACAATCGCAGCGCAGCGGTAGCGCAACAGCGAGCGCGCGCAGGAGGCCAGGGTTCGAGCCCTGCCCTTGCGGAATAAAATCCCCACCTTTTTGCGAGGAGCACTGACAGGAGGGCCCCCCCTGTCAGCTGCTGTGCACCACGCGGGCCACCGTGGCCCAGGGGCCCCTCTGTCAGTGGCTGGAGCTAGCCACTGCGGGGTGTAAAATGTTTTTCTGCCCAGCTTTTCTTTTATTTAAGTCCTTTTCATTTACAGTTTAGTCCCTGCAATTAAAATGCTAATAACTTTTAATTCCTAAATCCAAATAATACAAATAAAATATGTGTACTGAACCAAATTAAATTCTCTACCTATTTAAATCATTTGTTTTCTGTTTTGAATATTTCAAATGCATTCAAATTTCAAATTCAAACAACTCCTTTTTAAATTTGGTTAATTTCATAAATAATTCAAACCTAATTCAACTAACACAATAAAATATGTTTTCCATGCTATTTTGAACCACCTTTCCAAATATAAATTTTCTTTCATGTTTTGAATAATTAAAATTGGTTAAATAATTTAAACCTTGTTTAAATCATTTAAATTTGCTAAATTCATAACTTGCTCAAATTAAATTATTTTTGACCATATAAAATATGTTTTCAAACTAGAAAAGTATAAACTTTTCAAATATGAATTTGGGTTAATGATTTGAACAAATAAAAATTCAAATAAATTCACACTTGAATTTAATTCATTTAAATCTTGCTTAACTTGTTTAATTCATAAATAATTCATCTTAATTCCTTTTTCAATAATTGAAACATGTAATCCACCTAAAATTTTGTGTACTTTCCAAATATGAATTTTGTTATTTGTTTTGAACAATTAAAATTGATGAAAACAACAAATGCTTGTGTAACACCTTTAAGGAACCAAAATTCCCTAACTTAATAAATAAAATTCCAAACTTGGTAAACCATGCATCATACTAATCCACTTTCACCTGTTGATTAGTTCTATTGTTGTTATTTTTCTGTTTTCCTCATCCATGCATCATACTAATCCACTTTCACCTGTTGATTAGTTGTAAAACAATTATTCCAACCTTAATTCATGGGCTTTTCATATGCAACTCAAATTGCATGTGGGTCCATTTAATCATGTTATGTTACCATGTCAACTATCTTATCTTTGATGCATCAATTAAATTGACATGCATCATCCCATGATTGTGCATTATGCCACGTTATTGATTGTTTGTCTCTCTGTGTTGTTTGTTTGCTTCTTCTCGAATAGACGACGACGTTGAGACAGACGAGGTTTACGACACTACTTCTGAGGAGATAGCTCAGTACTAGGCTGCTGAGTTTGCAGGCAAGTATTCACTCACATGAACCATTGTGTTCCCTTCCACATTGGATACCGATACTTTCCGTTGTCTATTCTGCTAGCCCTATGAATCATTGCTTCTGTTACGAACCTATCACATGTTACCCTTTAACCCTGATATAGCCTCGCCTCCACACCTATGACCCCTTTGCTTGTTGCCCGTGTCTTACTAGCATGCTTAGGGTTGTTTTGCTCGAGTCTGTTACCCGTTACTTTCTGTTACTATATTCTATTGTATTCTGGGGCTCGATGTTAAACAACAACCTGTTAATATCTGAGGTAATGCTAAATTGACGATAAGGCACCGGCAGGAGGCCCGGCGTGGTTTTGAGGCCTGCTAGTGTCGACCCTAATTAGGAAAAGGGTCTTGTCTACTGATCCATGATGAGCGCACTAACCACATGTGGGAAGCGTGTATGGGCGCCCCCTCAATTTGATTCGATTCGCATCTCGTCCAAATCGCCACACTTAGTTCGGGCTTTCCATTTGATGCACGCATATGCAGGTACGAAGCCGAGGCCATGGTGGAACTTTTGTAGTCGGCATTTAGGGCGGCGTGGTCTTAGAGTGCTATGAGGGTCCCCTTTTCTTCGTGGGGCTCGATTAGCCGCGCACGCACAGCACGTGGTTCTTTGGGCTTGATGCGAAGAAGAGTTGAGTTGTGTTGAGTGCCCCGCTTGGTGGGAGGCATTCCATCTGGCGGGTTATTCTTACGTGTACGGCCAAATTGGTGCATCCCTGCGGGGTTAATCTTCTCGAGAAGCCGTGTTTTCCGCGGTTATGGATGACTTGGTGAAAGTACTGGCTAACAAGTACTCAGAACAACTTACACCTAACTAATGATAACTTGACTAGTAATAGTCTTATTGACACAATACCTTGACCCATCATTAATCCAACTGTGTGAGTTATCCTCGGATTGCTTCTTTGGATAAGGGGCGAGATCCAGGATGGGTTTGTTTGGAGTTAGTTGTTAGTTGGTTACGATACGCTATCTTATCTCTTTTCTGTTAGCCGGAAGATGTAGAATGTTCTGTAGTTGGTTAGTGCAGCCAGCTGCCGTCTCTTTTGTATCTCCCTTTCTTCCGTTGAACCCAAAGCATCTGTACTTGATGTTGTGGGGTACACTTTGGTGAACTGTGAGTCTTGCTTGCCAGTACGTTTATGTACTGACCCCTTTCGGGCTGTGGTTTCCGCAGACTACGCTTACGAGGATCCCCGTGATGGCTACTACGTGGAGTTTGACGAGGCTGCTGACGAGTAGATAGCGGACCCGGGCAGGATCCGAGACATCGTGGATGGGCTCCGTCTTTTCGGTTCCGGCCTCTTAGGCCTATTTGGATCTTGTCTGTACTCAGACATTTTGGATGCTTCCGCTGTGTTGTAATGATGATATGTTGGGACATGTGTCCTCTGGATGATTGTATTTGCTATCTCTGCTCTAGTGAGAGCTATTTGCAACTTATTTCTATTTCTTTGTGTCTTAGAGATTTGTTGTGATATCACTTGTTCAAATGCCGTTGACGTACCATGTGTGTATGTTATGAAGTACGTCAATGGAAGTAGTCGGATTTCTATGGGATGGTTTACGCAGACGATGGATAGTAGAGAATGGTTGTCACACGTTTACGCGTTGGCCTGCTCATATTGAGATGCGGGTGCCGGTATGCCCCGTAAGCCATTTATCTACTGTTTAGCGGGCTGTGAGTATCCTCTAGAAGTCCGGGTGCGACAAATGGTATCAAAGCCTGTCTGCCTGTAGGATCCCTTTTACTGGTCGCAGTTGAGTCTAGAAACTATTTTGTAGCTATATAGGAAAAAAATGAAACGTGAGAGTAGGAATTCTGTTCTTTTTCTTATTTCCCCACCCACCCTCCCTTTTCTGGTAAGGAAGTGCAACGTTGTTTTCCCTTCTCATCTAAACTTTCAAGTTAGGATTTCTCGTATCCTGGTTTCTCTAGGATAGTTATATCTACTAGACCATAGGAATGGAGGTGGTTGTGACATGATTTATCATGTTGCCTACTCATGATTGAGAACGGAGGCGTGTAAGCCCCGGAAGCATATCCTCTATTCCTTAAGCAGTAGATATTGATCCTTTAGAAGCCCGGATGGGTTTTCCGTAGTACCTCAGGAGTTTTTGGTCTCGTGTTTCCCGATGTTGCTTCAATATCCTGTTCTTCTCAACATCCTTTTCGTCCGTTGAAACCTTGTTGTTGCCTTCCACTTCAGTTCTTCTACCGGCGTCTAATCAATAATTCCCCGATCATCTGCAGATGGATCTCAGGTTCTACCCGCAGGTGGTTCGTATGACTCGTTGCGAGAGCACTGCCGGTTATCCGGAGATGCTGAGAGACATGGTCACTTATCTGGGGTTCCGTTGGGCACCAGAGTACCAGGTCTACGAGCAGCAGCGAGAGTTTGACCAGACCTACTACCGGGCTATCGTCTACATTCTGTCAGATGATGGAATGAGCGTAGTCCACCGCTACGAGGCAGTAGGTTCCACAGTGGATATGGTCGTGCAGCAGGCAGCTTATGTGAGTCTCACCGTCCTTCGTGCTGACTACTGGGGATTTGACGATTCCATCTATCGCCACATCCCCCGTGGTTACATCACTTCGGAGGGAGCTCACTTCACTCTCTACGACAACTTGGATGTTTATGAGCATGATAACTCCAGGCTGCACACCACCACTCAGTTTGTGAGGCACAGTGACGCAGTTGCCAGCACACTATCTCAGGAGTTGGCTTCCGTCAGAGAGCAGCTCTACCTTGCTTTGACTCGTCTGGCGACTTACACCACAGACTTTGTTGGAGATGAGCGCTTTGCACGTTTCGATCAGCCAGTTGGTCGTCGTCTGCCAGATGCTGGAGGTTACGAGCCGATCAGAGGTCCACTCCTTAACCTCGGTGCTGGTTACACTGGGATTCCTCGCTTTGGAGCACAGGGAGTCGACGCTATGTACTTCACCACACCTAGAGTCGCTCTCAGGCCACGTCAGATCTACGTGGATCGTCGTTCTACCTACTTTCGTGGGCGTGCTCCTCACCGTACCTCTCGCCGTACTCCTAGCCTCCGTCCTGCGTGATGAGCATGGGAGTATCGATGTATCCATTCTTAGCTATGTTTAGTTATCCTCTGGCATTTCGAACCATTTGTGGTGTGTTGGATATTCTGATGTATTTGAACATGAGATGATGTACCTGTTGGTTATCTATTCATGCGCCGGAATAATCTCTCTTTCGGTTTCCAAGTCTATCATTTTCTATTGTTGTGCTAAAATGCATTTCCATTCAGGATGCCGCCAACAAGGAACACCCCGCCTGAGCCACCGCCAATCACGGAGCTGTTGACTCAGATGACCCAAGTCATGGCGCAGATGGCCCAGTTCTAGACTAATCAGCACAACAACCAGAATGCTCCACGAGTCAGTATCAAGGAGTTTCTCAGTCTGGGGCCGAGAGCTTTCGTGGCAACACGCGAGCCTCTGGATGCTGATGACTGGATCCGTGAGATAGCCAAGGCTCTGGACATTGCTCACGTTGCTGAGGAAGACAAGGTCAAGTATGCATCCTATCTGCTGAAGGGTCAGGCAGCTACTTGGTGGGAAAACTACCAGACCATGAGAGCTGGCTATCCAATCACCTGGGGTTGTTTCAAGGAAGCTTTCCTGAAGCACCACATTCCAGATGGTCTCATGGAAAGGATGCGTGAAGAGTTTTTCTCTCTCAAGCAGGGCAAGCTGGACGTCATTGGCTATCAGAGCGAGTTCAATCGCCTCGCTCGTTACGCTGGTGATGAGGTGTCCACTGAGGCTAAGAAGATGGCAAGGTTCCGCAGAGGTTTTAACCCGGAGCTCAAGTATGCCCTCACGAATGTCAAGACCAAAGACTTCGAGGAGCTCGTTAACACCGCGCTCAATGAAGAAAATGGGCGCAAGGCGTTCGAGGAGTCCTGAAAGCACTCGCGTGAGGGTGGTTCCTCCTCCAACATGACCACCCCTCCGCAGAAGCGCCGCATCTGGGTGCCAGATGGTGCTGTCACTCGGGCTCCATATGCCCAAGCTTCTCCAGGCTTCGCTCCCCACCCACCCAACCCTGTTCAGATGCATGATCAGAGGGCTGCAATGGGGCAGCCAAGGCCAGGGCCTCCTCGTGTCGTCACTTGCTATAAGTGCAAGCAGACGGGGCACTACGCTGACAAGTGCACGCAGAGGCAGCTACCTCCACCACCACCTCGTCCCAACACAAACCAGGCAATGGTGCGTGCTCCCCCGCCTAAAGCCTTCAACTCCAACAACAGGCCTGTCGGGAGGACCGCAAGGGTGAATCATGTCAAGATCGACAAAGCTGAGGAATCTCCTGACGTCGTTCTCGGTACATTTCCCGTAAACTCTAACCCAGCTAAAGTGTTGTTTGATACTGGAGCATCACATTCTTTCGTGTCAAAGATCTTTGCGACAACAGTTAAAATCCCCTTTGTTGGTTTGGGTTCCCCGCTAGTAGTAAACTCCCCTGGAGCAACTATGGAAACGTCTAAGATCAGTCACGGAAATCAAATCCTAATTGGAGGCCACATATTCCTTGCTTCTCTCATACTGCTTGGCAATTCTGACATTGATGTCATTCTTGGTATGGATTGGTTGAAGGCCAATAAAGCTACGATTGACTGTGCTCAAAAGTCAATAACTCTGTTCCACCCTTCTGGCTAGATAGTCTATTCTCCAAATGAATCAAGTTCCATTCAACTGTGCAACCTCGATGAAAAACCTCTACCTCTACTCGAAAATGTTCCGGTGGTGACAGAGCAGTTGAGTTCGTGATCGAGCTTGAACCAGGTACTGCTCCAATCTCTAAGCATCCATACAAGATAGCTCCTCCTGAACTGAAACTGTTAAAGGAGCAAATCGATATGTACATGGAAAAAGGTTACATTCAACCTAGTTCCTCGGCTTGGGGTTGCCCAACTCTGTTCGTTGCGAAGAAGGATCACACAAAGAGACTCGTTGTTGACTATCGTCCTCTTAACGAGAAAACCATCAAAAACAAGTATCCAATTCCTCGTATCGATGATCTTTTTGATCAACTTGCTGGAGCCTCGATATTCTCCAAGTTGGACTTGAGGATGGGTTACCATCAAATAAAGATCAGAAAGGAAGATATTCCAAAAACAGCTTTCACCACTCGGTACGGTCTATATGAATTCACCGTCATGTCCTTTGGTCTCACCAATGCACCGGCGACATTCTCTCGACTCATGAATTCTGTTTTCCATGAATACCTCGACAAGTTCGTTGTGGTATATCTCGATGACATTCTGGTCTACTCAAAATCCGAGGAAGAGCATGAAGAACATCTTCGTCTCACTCTCATGAAACTTCGCGAGCATCGTCTATATGCCAAATTCTCCAAATGTGAGTTCTGGATTCCAGAAGTTGCTTACCTTGGTCATATCATCTCCGCCAAGGGCATAGCCATTGATCCAGAAAAGGTTAAAGCAATTGTTGATTGGAAACCTCCAAAGACGGTGAAGCAAGTAAGAAGCTTTCTTGGCTTAGCTAGCTATTGCCGTCGTTTTGTCCAAAACTTCTCCAAGATTGCTAAACCTCTCACTGATCTCACAAAGAAGGACAAGAAGTTTGTTTGGTCTCCACAATGTGATGAAAGTTTCAATCTCCTGAACACTAAACTCACTTCTACACCAGTTCTGGTTGGCCCAGATACTACCAAACCTTTCCAAATATTCTGTGATGCATCTCTCCAAGGTCTAGGTGCAGTTCTTATGCGAGAACGTCAAGTTGTGGCTTATGCTTCACGTCAGTTGAACGCACATGAGCTCAATTATCCCACACATGACCTTGAACTTGCAGCAGTTGTGTTTGCCCTCAAGAAATGGAGGCAATACTTGTTGGATAATCGCACTGAAATCTTTTCCGATCATAAGAGTCTGAAATACATCTTCACTCAACCAGATCTAAACCTCAAGCAAAGGAGATGGATTGAAAAGATTAAAGACTTTGATCTCACCATTTCTTACACTCCAGGCAAGGCTAATGTTATGGCCGATGCTCTCAGTCGCAAGTCGTATTGCAATAATCTCATGATCATGGAAAGCCAACCTCCTCTTCATGAAGAATACCAGAAGCTCAACCTTGGTCTTGTTCCTCAAGGTTATCTTGCAAACTTGACAGCCAGTCCAACTCTCGAGGATAAGATTCGTTCTGAACAACTTCGTGATGCTGAAATCAAGAAGATGGTAGAACACATCAAAGAAGGCAAGGAGAAATTTAAGTCCTTCTCAGTGGATGACAAGGGAACTGTGTTCTTCGAAGGACGCATTGCAGTTCCTCAAGTTCAAAGTCTCAAAGATGTCATTCTCAAGGAGGCTCATGAAACTCCTCTCTCCATACACCCTGGAAGTACAAAGATGTACCAGGATCTCAAGACTCTGTACTGGTGGCCTGGCATGAAACGTGAAATTGCTCAATACGTTTCTGAATGCGACGTTTGTCAACGTGTTAAGGCAGTCCATCAGAAAACAACCGGTCTTCTCCAACCTCTGAAAATTCCTGAGTGGAAGTGGGACAAGATTGAAATGGACTTCGTCACTGGTTTTCCAAAGTCCAAGAAGGGCAACGATGCAATCTTCGTTGTCATTGATCGTCTCACTAAAGTAGCTCACTTCTTTGCTGTCAAAGAAACAATATCAGCTAGCCAATTAGCAGATCTCTACACAGCAAAGATTGTTCCTCTTCATGGTGTTCCATTGGAAATAAGCTCAGACCGTGGAAGCATATTCACTTCTCATTTCTGGAAAAGCTTTCAAGAAGCTTTGGGCACCAAACTTCTGTTCAGCACAGCTTATCACCCTCAGTCTCAAGGGCAAGTCGAAAGAGTCAATCAGATTCTCGAGGATATGCTCAGAGCATGTGGTCTCTCCTTCGGCATGAAATGGGAGGAATGCCTTCCATATGCTGAATTCTCCTACAACAACAGCTTCCAGGCAAGCCTAGGCATGGCACCATTTGAAGCTCTCTATGGCCGCAGATGCAGGAGTCCAATCAATTGGTCTGGAGCTGGTGAACGTTCACTCTTAGGCCCTGACATTGTTAAGGAAGCCGAAAAGAAAGTTCGCATCATTCGTGACAATCTCAAGATTGCTCAGTCTCGTCAGAAAAGCTACTATGACAGCAAGCACAGGGATATGATCTATGCACCTGGTGACAAGGCATATCTCCGTCTAACTCCCCTGAGAGGCACTCATCGTTTTGGTGTGAAAGGAAAGCTTGCACCAAGATACATTGGTCCTTTCAACATTCTCTCAAGGCGTGCGGAAAATGCCTATCGTCTTGAACTTCCAGAAAAACTATCCAAGGTGCACGATGTGTTTCACGTGTCACAGCTCAAGAAGTGTTTCAAAGATCCAGATCGCGCAGTTGATCATGATTCCATTGAACTGCAAGAAGATCTATCTTATGAGGAGCACCCTGTTCGTATTCTCGATGAGACAGAGCGTAAGACTCGCAACAAGAGCACCAAGTTCTTGAAAGTGCAGTGGTCTCATCATTCCGATAAAGAGGCAACGTGGGAGACCGAAGAGGATCTTCGCAAGAAGTATCCGGACCTTTTCTCTTCTCGATAGGAATCTCGGGGCGCGATTCCTTCAAGGGGGGCGTTTTGTAACATCCCAAGTATGAAAACAACCCCTAGAATGTTTGTTTCTTGCTTTATTATTGTTTTGCATCGTGGCATCTTAATCATTGCATTTGTTTTCATTTTGTTCCCATCTGTTTTCCTTTGTTTTCACAATTGAAATTCAAACAATGTTCAAATGTTTTCTTTCATACTTGCTCTGTTACAATTTTCCAAATAAAAATATTCAAAATAAAACATCCATTTGTTTCCATTAAGATGAAAAGCTCAAACTATCAATTTGTTCCTTTTAATGTTTCACTTAAATTCTTTTGCATTCAAATTCCAAATCCAATTACAAACAGCACCCAATTCGAAATTATGAAAATTACAAAACAATTCTTTCACTTGTTTCCAATTAAACTTGAATTTAAAAACTTAATTGCTTAAGTTCAATTATTTCAATTAATATTAATTTCATTCAAATTTCAAACAAATTGCAAACAGCACTTAAATTCAAACCATTTTGTAAAACAAAAGTTGCACTTTGTGCTGTTGCAATAATTAAGCAATACCAAAATTTATCCCTAAATTTTCTACCCCAAAAACTATCTTCTTTTCTTCCTATTTCTTTTCAGCAAAAAAAAGGAAACAGAACAGTTAAAAACAAAAAAAAAATAGCAGAGGGGGGGGGGAGAGGCAGGCCCAGCCCACCAAACTGGCCTGGTACCCCTTCGATCCCCCTCGCTCATCTCTTTCAGGTACGGCAGCCGATCCGGCTGTCCACGTCGCCGTACGGCGCGCAGAGACGACCAGCAGCTCTCGCCCTCGCCCTATAAACCTACCCCCGAGTTCCCTGCTAGCCCTAGACCCCCTACACCTCTTTCTCCCTCGCGCAGCGCCGCCGTATCCTCTCTCTGCCACGATCCTCTCCTCTCTGAACCTCACCGCAACCGAGCCCACCTCTGAATCCGTGATGAACGCCGGCGACCTGCTCCTCCTCCCCTCGTGCTAACCACGGGAACGGTTTCCCCGCTGTTTCCTCTCCGACATCGACACCTCCACGAGGGCTGGGAACGCCTACATCTCCGCCGCCGTCCTCGCAGCTGTCGCCGTCGTCCACCTCGCCGTCGAGCCGCTGCTTCCTCTACAGCGACAGTGAGCACGCCATCCTCCCCCTCCTGTTCCTTCTCTGCTGCACACCGCGCGCACACGACCACACGCAGCACCACGAGCCCACGCATCCAACCACCGCGAGCATCTGCGGCTAGCCGCCGGCGACTGCTTCCTGTCGTGGTTCAGTAACTGAAACCAAAATTCAGTTCGTCAGTCTATTTCGCTAGCTGAACCTCAAACCCAAACGTGCACCCTTACTGACAAGAAACAATCGCAGCGCAGTGGTAGCGCAACAGCGAGCGCGCGCAGGAGGCCAGGGTTCGAGCCCTGCCCTTGCGGAATAAAATCCCCACCTTTTTGCGTGGAGCACTGACAGGAGGGCCCCCCCTGTCAGCTGTTGTGCACCACGCGGGCCACCGTGGCCCAGGGGCCCCTCTGTCAGTGGCTGGAGCTAGCCACTGCGGGGTGTAAAGTGTTTTTCTGCCCAGCTTTTCTTTTATTTAAGTCCTTTTCATTTACAGTTTAGTCCCTGCAATTAAAATGCTAATAACTTTTAATTCCTAAATCCAAATAATACAAATAAAATATGTGTACTGAACCAAATTAAATTCTCTACCTATTTAAATCATTTGTTTTCTGTTTTGAATATTTCAAATGCATTCAAATTTCAAATTCAAACAACTCCTTTTTAAATTTGGTTAATTTCATAAATAATTCAAACCTAATTCAACTAACACAAATAAAATATGTTTTCCATGCTATTTTGAACCACCTTTCCAAATATAAATTTTGTTTCATGTTTTGAATAATTAAAATTGGTTAAATAATTTAAACCTTGTTTAAATCATTTAAATTTGCTAAATTCATAACTTGCTCAAATTAAATTATTTTTGACCATATAAAATATGTTTTCAAACTAGAAAAGTATAAACTTTTCAAATATGAATTTGGGTTAATGATTTGAACAAATAAAAATTCAAAAAAATTCACACTTGAATTTAATTCATTTAAATCTTGCTTAACTTGTTTAATTCATAAATAATTCATCTTAATTCCTTTTTCAATAATTGAAACATGTTATCCACCTAAAATTTTGTGTACTTTCCAAATATGAATTTTGTTATTTTTTTTGAACAATTAAAATTGATGAAAACAACAAATGCTTGTGTAACACCTTTAAGGAACCAAAATTCCCTAACTTAATAAATAAAATTCCAAACTTGGTAAACCTTATTTCAAAATTGTTTCTATTGTTGTTATTTTTATGTTTTCCTCATCCATGCATCATACTAATCCACTTTCACCTGTTGATTAGTTGTAAAACAATTATTCCAACCTTAATTCATGGGCTTTTCATATGCAACTCAAATTGCATGTGGGTCCATTTAATCATGTTATGTTACCATGTCAACTATCTTATCTTTGATGCATCAATTAAATTGACATGCATCATCCCATGATTGTGCATTATGCCACGTTATTGATTGTTTGTCTCTCTGCGTTGTTTGTTTGCTTCTTCTCGAATAGACGACGACGTTGAGACAGACGAGGTTTACGACACTACTCCTGAGGAGTTAGCTCAGTACCAGGCTGCTGAGTTTGCAGGCAAATATTCACTCACATGAACCATTGTGTTCCCTTCCACATTGGATACCGATACTTTCCGTTGTATATTCTGCTAGCCCTATGAATCGTTGCTTCTGTTACGAACCTATCACATGTTACCCTTTAACCCTGATATAGCCTCGCCTCCACACCTATGACCCCTTTGCTTGTTGCACGTGTCTTACTAGTATGCTTAGGGTTGTTTTGCTCGAGTCTGTTACCCGTTACTTTCTGTTACTATATTCTATTGTATTCTGGGGCTCGATGTTAAACAACAACCTGTTAATATCTGAGGTAATGCTAAATTGACGATAAGGCACCGGCAGGAGGCCCGGCGTGGTTTTGAGGCCTGCTAGTGTCGACCCTAATTAGGAAAAGGGTCTTGTCTACTGATCCATGATGAGCGCACTAACCGCATGTGGGAAGCGTGTATGGGCGCCCCCCTCAATTTGATTCGATTCGCATCTCGTCCAAATCGCCACACTTAGTTCGGGCTTTCCATTTGATGCACGCATATGCAGGTACGAACCCGAGGCCAGGGTGGAACTTTTGTAGTCGGCATTTAGGGCGGCGTGGTCTTAGAGTGCTATGAGGGTCCCCTTTTCTTCGTGGGGCTCGATTAGCCGCGCACGCACAACACGTGGTTCTCTGGGCTTGATGCGAAGAAGAGTTGAGTTGTGTTGAGTGCCCCGCTTGGTGGGAGGCATTCCATCTGGCGGGTTATTCTTACGTGTACGGCCAAATTGGTGCATCCCTGCGGGGTTAATCTTCTCGAGAAGTCGTGTTTTCCGCGGTTATGGATGACTTGGTTAAAGTACTGGCTAACAAGTACTCAGAACAACTTACACCTAACTAATGATAACTTGACTAGTAATAGTCTTATTGACACAATAACTTGACCCATCATTAATCCAACTGTGTGAGTTATCCTCGGATTGCTTCTTTGGATAAGGGGCGAGATCCAGGATGGGTTTGTTTGGTGTTAGTTGTTAGTTGGTTACGATAAGCTATCTTATCTCTTTTCTGTTAGCCGGAAGATGTAGAATGTTCTGTAGTTGGTTAGTGCAGCCAGCTGCCGTCTCTTTTGTATCTCCCTTTCTTCCGTTGAACCCAAAGCATCTGTACTTGATGTTGTGGGGTACACTTTGGTGAACTGTGAGTCTTGCTTGCCAGTACGTTTATGTACTGACCCCTTTGGGGCTGTGGTTTCCGCAGACTACGCTTACGAGGATCCCCGTGATGGCTACTACGTGGAGTTTGACGAAGCTGCTGACGGGTAGATAGCGGATCCGGGCAGGATCCGAGACATCGTGGATGGGCTCCGTCTTTTCGTTTCCGGCCTCTTAGGCCTATTTGGATCTTGTCTGTACTCAGACATTTTGGATGCTTCCGCTGTGTTGTAATAATGATATGTTGGGACATGTGTCCTCTGGATGATTGTATTTGCTATCTCTGCTCTAGTGAGAGCTATTTGCAACTTATTTATATTTCTTTGTGTCTTAGAGATTTGTTGTGATATCACTTGTTCAAATGCCGTTGACGTACCATGTGTGTATGTTATGAAGTACGTCAATGGAAGTAGTCGGATTTCTATGGGATGGTTTACGCAGACGATGGATAGTAGAGAATGGTTGTCACACGTTTACGTGTTGGCCTGCTCATATTGAGATGCGGGTGCCGGTATGTCCCGTAAGCCATTTATCTACTGTTTAGCGGGCTGTGAGTATCCTCTAGAAGTCCGGGTGCGACACAAGATCTTTCATCTCAAAGTTCTGGGATAGAAATGACTTAACCTCATTGATTACTTTGAGGTTGCTCCCAAATATCAGTATGTCATCAACATACAAAGACAAAATAACTCCTTCGCCTCCACCATGGCGATAGTATACACATTTGTCAGCTTCATTAACAACAAAGCCAACAGATGTTAAAGTTGTATTGAACTTCTCATGCCATTGTTTAGGTGCTTGTTTCAGCCCATATAAAGATTTCAGTAACTTACACACCTTTCCTTCTTGACCATCTAACACAAAGCCATCTGGCTGTTGCATATAGATTTCCTCGTCTAACTCTCTATTTAGGAAAGCCGTCTTAACATCCATCTGATGGACGAGAAGACCATGCGAGGCCGCCAACGAGAGTAATACTCGAATGGTGGTCAGTCTGGCCACAGGTGAATAAGTGTCAAAGAAATCTTCATCTTCTTTCTGGGAATAACCCTTGGCCACAAGTCTAGCCTTGTACTTTTCAATCGTACCATCAGGCCTAAGCTTCTTTTTGAACACCCACTTACATCCTAATGGTTTACAGCCATAAGGACGTTCAGTGATCTCCCACGTTCCATTAGCCATGATGGAATCCATCTCGCTACGGACCGCTTCTCTCCAGTAGTCAGCATCTGGAGATGCATAAGCTTCTGAAATAGAAGTGGGAGTATCATCCACAAGGTACACAAGGAAATCATCACCAAAGGACTTTGCAGTCCTCTATCTCTTGCCCCTACCAAGGGTTTCCTCGTCATCCTTCTCAGGATTCTCATCATGTGTTTGTTCATAATATTCCATAGGAATGGCAGGTTCAGGAGTCTCCTCTGATTCCTGTCTAGAAGTGCTTTGCATATCTCTCATAGGAAAAATATCCTCAAAGAATGTAGCATCTTTAGACTCCAAAATCGTATCGACCTTCACGTAAGGTACCTCAGATTTCACTACTAGAAATCTATAGCCAACGCTATTCTTAGCGTATCCCAAATTAACGCAATCCACGGTCTTTGGTCCAAGTTTACGCTTTTTGGGGATCGGCACATTGACTTTTGCCAAACAGCCCCAAGTACGTAAGTACGAGAGTGTTGTTTTTCTCTTCTCCCATTGCTCATAGGGAGTGACCTCATTGTCTTTCGTCCGAACTTTATTCAGGACATGACATGATGTCAATATAGACTCCCCCCACCATGCCTTGGATAAACCCGATGTATCTAACATGGCGTTAACCAAATCTGTTAGAGTACGGTTTTTCCTTTCGGCAACCCCATTTGACTGAGGTGAATAGGGAGGCGTCCTCTCGTGAATAATGCCATGTTCCGCACAGAAAGAATCAAACTCATTAGAGAAATACTCTCCACCACGATCTGACCGGATTCGTTTAATTTTCTTTTCAAGTTGATTCTCAACTTCTGCCTTATAGATTTTAAAGTAGTGTAGAGCCTCATCTTTAGTGTTTAACAGATATACATAGCAAAACCTAGTGGAATCATCTATTAACGTCATGAAGTATCTCTTTCCACCTTTAGTCAACACACCATTCATCTCACAGAGATCAGAATGTATGAGTTCTAATGGCGCCAAGTGTCTCTCCTCCGCAGCCTTGTGGGGCTTGCGAGGTTGCTTTGCTTGTACACACGAATGGCACTTAGAACCTTTGGCTAAAGTGAAACTTGGAATTAAATTTAGTTTTGCTAACCGCGTCATGCAACTGAAACCAACGTGACAAAGACGTGAATGCCAAACTTTTGTTTCATTAACACTCGAATGAATATTGTTCACGACTTTATTACAAAAATCAGCGAGGGAAAAGCGAAACAGACCTCCGGACTCATACCCTTTTCCAACAAACAGTCCATATTTCGTTACAACTACTTTATTGGACTCGAAAACCAACTTAAATCCTTCTCTACATAGAAGGGAGCCACTAACGAGATTCTTCTTGATGGCGGGGACATGCTGCACGTTCTTGAGATGCACGATCCTTCCCGAAGTAAACTTCAGATCGACCGTGCCAACACCAAGTACAGAAGTACTTGCGCCGTTCCCCATCAATACAGACCCGTTCCTTGTGACCTGATAAGAAGAAAACAATGAGATGTCAGCACACACATGAATGTTTGTACCTGTGTCAATCCACCAATCAGTAGACTGATAAACTGAAAATACATTAAACAAATTACCATACCCAGATGCCCCATTCTCATTGTTGCTCACGATCATGTTGACAGCCTTGGAATCCTGTCCTGGCTTCACATACTTCTTTGGACACTTCCCAGCCCAGTGTTCCAGTGAACCACAAGTGAAGCAGCCATCTTTCTTCTTATCCTTCTTGAAGGTCTTCTTAGCCTTCTTCTTGAAGTCGGTATTCTGCTAGACACCAGTCCTCGCCTTATTCTTGTGGGAGTTGTAGTTCTTCTGTACCATATTGGCCGCAGAAGTCCCTTCATTCCCTTTTCCATGCGAGTCATTTGCCCTCGAATTCTGCTAAACACTCAGATGGCCGATGATATCCTCTACTGAGAATTCACGCCTCTGATGTTTCAGAGTAGTGGCAAAACTTCTCCAGGAATTAGGCAGCTTGGCGATTATGCATCCCGCGACATACTTGCCCGGTAACACGCACTTGAGAATTTCAATCTCCTTAGAGATGCACTGTATCTCATGAGCCTGCTCCAAAACAGAACGGTTTTCGACCATTCTGTAGTCATGGAACTGCTCTATACTGTACATCTCGCTGCCAGCATCGGTTGCGCCGAATTTGGATTCGAGCGCCTCCCACAAGTCCTTGGCAACCCGCACATGTAAATATGCGTCAACAAACTTCTCTCCGATCACGCTTAGAACGCATCCAACAAATACGACGGTGGCATCCCTAAACGCCTTCTCCTGATCAGGAGTAATCGTTTCCGTGGGATTGACACCGACGACCCAGAACACGATCATAGCCGTGAGCCATAAGAATGCTTTGGTCTGCCAACGCTTAAAGTACGTCCCCTTAAACGGGTCCGGTTTCAGTGCAGTAGCAAAACCATGAATCGAAAATTGCCTACACATATTAGGTTTTTGGATTGTTAAGAATTTAGGCAATTTACAGATTAAATTAATCCAAGTATAAATCATGAACATGACGTAAACATACTGATATTTAATCATGTTCGTGCATACTAGATTTATAGTAGATAAATCTACGCGAACTACTAGTGTTGCACACATGGAAATAATAATGACAGGGATAAACGTGCTATACCCTGCAGTTGGCCAATTGGCAGTATCCGTAGCAGAGGCGGCGGCCGCGGCGGCAGCAGCAGCGTTGGCGGCCTCGGTGGCAGCAGCGGCGGCAGCAACAGCTCGTTCGGATTCGGAGGCCATGTTGACGATGAGGTAGTAGTCGAAGTAGTCGTACGACAATGAGACGCTCCCCAAAAACCTAATCGCCCCTCTCCCGTACAGGATCTGGAGAGGCGGGGTTTCGGAGGCCTGCTCTCCCGTCGGCCGTGTACGCGGTAGACGGGATGGGATCATCGGAGCCAGCAACAGAGAGAGTAACGACAGTGGGTGCAGAGCGTATGAGTTGTGTGTTTGTGTCCGCCCCTGCGACCTCAATATATAGGCACGGTGGGAGAACGGTCAGCTCACAAATCAATTTGACGTTTACTACAGCCGTTACCACGTAATCAATGCGTCGTTTTACTGCGCGTGGTTAACACGTGATCAATGCGGCGTTTTACTGGTGTGTTTGTTGACTCCGTTTCCAACTGCTAAAATAAAGGCATCGGCTCGGCTCATTCCCGCAACCCGCGGCGCGGCGCGGCGCGACGCGGCGCGTCGTGACGAGGCGGGCGGCGGAGGAGGAGGAGCGCGCGCGTGGAACACCTCCACTACTCCTCTCTCTTCATTCCAACTCACACTAGTGGGGAGAGAGCTCACCTTATAAACTGGTGCAAAACTCTCCCAACTAGCAATGTGGGACTAAACTCCCACCATTTGCTATGGCAGCATGTGCCTTAGGGATTAAATGGAAATTGCCTAATGGGCCTGCTAGCCCATTCGAATTTCAGGACATTGGGCCCCATTTAACATTGGGCCTGTCTAGGTTTTAGACGGGTCTGCCATATTATCCTGAACTGAATCTGAACTGAACTAAACACTGAAACTGTACTGAACACTGAACATACGAACTGAAACAAACCAAATCAGGGCTGGATTCCTTAAGCATTTATTCCATGTCTTAGCCATACACAAATTGACCATGGCAAGCTAACTACAACATCAACTACATTATTTTTGACTAATGATCTGCAAATACACAACTCCAACAACAATTGCACATAAATAAAAAATTGCAGCCATCATATTGATCTGCTTATTCAGATCGACAAGCTTCTCCAGCTGTTTGGACATCTTCTTCAACTCGTCCTTCTGCACCCCATTGTGCACTGTCGCAGATCCTAATTGCTCCACCGCCGGTAGCAAATTGGACACTTTTTTTGTCCTCCTTTTGAATCCTCTTTATGTAATCCTTAAGCCACTCGAAAATGGTCACATGGAAGAAAATCCTGCAAATACGAAAACCCAAATCGGATGAAAACCCAAATCGGCTGAAAATTGAGGAAAAATAAAACAAAATTGACAGGGGAACACATATCTCACCTCCCCAAGCTGTTCTTTGCTCTCGCATTTCACATAATCGCGCCCGCGGTTGCCGTTCTTGTCGCTCGCGGTGACCCGCCGCTGCAGGGACGCCGTCCGTGGGCAGGCAGGGCATCTTCCCAGCGGGACTGGCCTGAAGCGTGGCCATTTAGAGTAGGATTCGGAAGCAGAGGTCGACGACATGCCGCCGAACAAAAAGGGGACGCGCTACCGGAGAAGAAGTGGAGCTCGGCTGATTTTCCTGCTCAACGCCGCGAGCTCCGGGGACGCCCTCCGCCGTTTTTAAACCGCCGGCCGCAAGCAACGGTTAACAGCTGAGGCCCACAAACCGCGCCAACGGTCGACAACTGGGTCCCACAAGCCGCGCCAACGCTCAACAGCTGGGGGCCTACAGGCCGCGCCAACGGTTTGATGGGTCCCACAGGTCAGCATCCTAACGGGGGCAGAAAGTTACGTAGGGAGCAGAGAAACGAGTCCTTACGCACAGATTAGGGGAAAAACTGAGCACGATTTGGCGCTAAAGATAAAACTGAGGTCGTGTTAGCAACCGAGGGCAGTCTGATAAATGACCCATAGTAAAAAGGGTAGAAGCTGAGATGCTGAATGGTGGCAGGATGTCGGATGTCACTGAATCTCATGATCCCAAGAATGGATGTCAGGCTTGCTGAATCCACAAACAGTTCGAGCAATAAAAGGATGTATCGAATGCCCTTGGGAGATAGAGCAGAGCTTCAAGTACAAGCGTCTGGAGGCAAAGATCGATGGAGTAAGGTCCAGCTGTGCCTAAAGCATAGTCCAGTCGGCCATGTTCCGGAAACAAGTGAATGTCATGATTAGTTTTTCTCGGGCTTCTTTGTCTAAATCCGGCAGCGCTCTGCAGGATGAGCTGAAGGAACAGTGGCTGACAATTTGGTCGCGTGTTATCAAAGGTCCCGCTTACTCGGTTCATTATATCGCACTGGCTAGTTGAAAATGAAACCTTGAGCTTTTATTCCATGTTAACCGCATTTCCTCTTTGTAAATATTACAATCATTGCATCATTTAACTGCTAGTTCATAGTCACCTCTTATTTTTGGTTTAAGATATATTTTATTCAGTTTTCTGCTAACTGAAGAACAGAATAACTCTAAATGCTGATGGCTCTTAGCTCTGAACAGCGGCATGACATAGATGCAAAGTTACCTGTATCAGAACAAGTGTACGTTGAGTGTGTAAATGTAACATCTAACTGAATATTGCATATTCTTGTTTTTAATATTTTTCCTTTTTTTTGTGACTACACTTTCCTAGTTTATATTTGTGCGTTTTACTTTCTGATTATTGTTCCAGACGGGTTTTAGGGAGATTGCTAGAACGGGCCTTACTTTTCGTATCAATATAGCAGAGCCCAAAAATTTGGTCTGGCCCAATAGGGATCGCTGGAAATGGTACATTATCCAACCCAACAAATTCAGCAAGCAATCTTGCTAATCCATCCTTTGCTTGAGGGAAAATCCATTTGAAAATAATTGTCTTGTACAAAGATTTTTTCTTCTAAATTATAGGTAATACAGCTTTTCCATGTTATTACTCCCTCCTACCGGTTTTAGTTGTCACTGAAAATGTCATGCACATGTACAAGCCGCTAGTACAACCTGAGACAACCTTTTAGAATCGAGGGAGTACTATTAATGCTCTAGGTGTGTTTAAGTTGGACGTAGCAATGCTAATATAACGGGGGTATGAAGTGCTACTCCCTCCGATACATAAAAAATGTCGCTCGTTTTGTACTAAATTAATACAAAGTTTTTTTTAAGTGAGCGACATTTTTTATGGATAGAAAAAGTTTTTTTCCGTTACAGTCTTATGCAGGGCTATTAGCTCAAATGTATAACAAATATAGCGTTGCTTTGCCCATCCGGATAACAAGCTGATTGGAATGGGCACAGTACACCCCATATGTCAAAATATCCAACATCGGTTTTCCGTTATGATGAAATATGTAAATGTTAATTGAGTTATAGAGAAAAAATCAGTTTTCCAATAGTAACAAATTGTGCCTTGGGTTGACATCTGATCCAATATAGTGTGGTAAGCAACCCACTAAAAGCAACAGAAAATATTCCTCAATGAAACGATAACTTGAACTACACACCGACATTTATTAAAGAATAGGTAAAGCCAAAAGAGAATATATAGTTTATGATAATTCTAGTGATATAAGCTTGGTATATGGATACTGATACAATTTTCTATAAATGTTGTCGAAGTGTAACTTAGAATAAAACTAATACGTACTATATTTCGATGTGGAGAGAATAATCTTGTTATTAGCGAAATAGAGTAGCTTTGTTTGTTGTCCTTTTACACTTAAAAGGGTTGTTTTGTCTTTTACCATGGTTGTGATGCCACACCTTAGGTTGAGTTTGGCATTACAATGGAATATCATAATCCAATTTCCGTCGCCTGCTTTTACCTCATTTACTATTTCCTTCTAGGCTTATATATTTTAGTAGGCAAGGTCACACAAACAAGTTATGCAACAAGCACATCGCAACACATTTCACCAACCCCAAACTCGCCCTTAGGCCCTGTTCGTTTGAGCTGCATCTGAACGACAAGCATCTGGAACTAATAGGTTCTAAGAATTAGCTGGAAATGGACGGCTGGTCAAATATAAAAATGTTGTTTGTCAACCTAATTTTGGGATGGCCGCTGGACATGCAACTGGTGGTGGAAGTCTAAATATCCTTGTATGTTGAAGATGACGTATGAGTACTGACCTAAGATTATTGTGCTAATTATGCTTTGTACTATCTCAAATAATATACGTAGTCCATTTTTTAAGGTAAAAAATAGTTTATGTTTGTTAAGAAACTATTATAGTACAAACAATATGAATACATATGGTCGCATTATAATCAATTAATGACATATTTAACACTTAGCTATTCAAAGTAGACTTTCATAGTTAATATAACACATACCAAAGACATCCACCACATGACGACAAAATAAAACGTGGTTCTCATAATACAATTAGTTAGAACAAAATAGAAGTATGGTAATTATAATCAAACTAGCTACACATCTCTGATTAAAGTGTCTACTATATTTTCACGTGTCATATTCATGTTGCCATAGTCAACCCAACAGAAGTCCAGGAAGTGATACAAATGGCTCGGGTTGTATGTTTCCTGATATATATAGTTATCATTGTGATTGCACTTATAAAACTCCTTATCATGGAGATTACTCTCTCTTATCCAGGTGTGAGCGCCGTACATGCAACTATGATGTGAGCTTGCTTCTCCATTGGGTAACTTGTCATATGTAGCAAAATATGTCACTTCATCTTCAAGACACCAAAGGCTCGTCCAATGACAATTATAAGTCGCATGAGCATGATTAAAAACTTAATGTTTTTCACTTGATTTGTGACCTTGTCGAAACTACGACAAGTGGTACTTTTGTCTCTCGTATGGAGCAAGATACCCGGTCTGATTGGGATAACAGGAATCAACAAGGTATATTTTCCTAAATGAAAATTTGTTAGTGCATACCAAATGAAACAAACATTGCGTTGTTTGCATAATTTGTCAATCCAGACCAAGATTTCTAACCTGGAGGCGGATTTGGGAATTATTTTTCATAATTTTTCAATGTGTCTTTGAATATTCTTGTGTCATATGTCGATCCTGGCCATCCAGAAACTACTAATGTGTATATCCTGTCAAATTTACAAACATCCATCACATTTTGCACGGGATATCCATATTGTCCCACATGGTTTACAATCTCGTGACACGTTTGTGTGTCCCATCGATTACACCAATGCAATAATTGAAGTGTGGATAGAATTTTGAGTTTTCAAGCCTCGAATGCAAAGTGGATAATTTTGGATCTCTTGGTCCGATGATGTTCGTAGCTAAACAAGCTAAGCACGTCAACGCCTCCTAGAATTTACGATGAATGGTTTCTTTGGACCTCTTGAATCGATTGTTTGCTTGACTTTACTGGCGGTTCATGGCCTCCAACCATCCACAAGAACATGCCAAGAGCCTCCAAAGAACACATTTCCCGTGTTGACTTCAAATTTTAATTGTCAACCAATGTTGTATGTAGTGCATGAAAAGAACGAGGATACATTTTAAACATGGAGTAGCAATCTCTCGGATCACGGAGATGTCCAAAGACCCATTGTTGACCGGTATCCTTCTTGGTTTCTTGTTCAAGTATTTATCATCATGTTTCATAACAAAATAACCAACATTAACATCGGCTCGTCTTCATTTGTTTGAGTATCCACTGCAACTTCATCATCACTATCACTCCTACTTTTACTTGTGCTCATCTAAATAAAAGCAATGCACAATTTGTATTTTATGCATATAGTTCAAGGGGAAGATCCCTAAAACAATTATTTTAAAAGTTTCAAGCTGCAGGAAGCTGTGGGAAGTACCACACAACGTGCTTCCTAGCTTGCAGTGCAAATGCAACAAGCGCTTAACGAAGCCTGGCCCTAAAAATAAAGTGGTTGGTTAGAATTCTGCTTCTAGGAGCCTAAAAGCGGTAAAAGCTCTAGCCCTAGCCCAAACAAACGGGGCCTTAGCCTTGTGGTGCACTTCTAAGAGCATGTCTAGTAGTACCCCTAAACCCCTAAACCCTTATAGCAGTTTTAAGGGTTGAGAATGCCACTTTTCGTGCACTTTTACGGGTTGAAAAACAGGGGCAAAGACTAGAACCCTTAAACCCAACCCTTAAAACAGAATATTCTGTTTTAAGGGTTGGGTTTGAGGGTTCTAGTCTTTGCCCCAACCCCAACCTCTAAAACTGTCATCCGCATATAACATTTTTCCTCACATATCATCATTTCACATATCACAAAACATCATCACATTTCACATAAAACAATAATCATTCAAGTTATTATTACAACACCAAATAGTACTTGCTAGCACATAAAAAAAAAAATCATTCAAATTCTTACAACACAACAATAATTGTTCAAATGAAATAGAACAAAGATAAATCATGCGCCACGGCGCTGTCCATCCAACTGCCACTGGTGCTCTACTAGATCATCACGGAGCCGACCATGAGTGGCTGCATCTTCAATGTCACGATGTGCTTGAAGAAAAGATTGCACACGAGAAGGATTTCTTTCCGGTTGCACACGTGTGCCAACATTGTCATAGAAACAAGGCAAATTTAAGCCCCTCTCATCCTCTAGTATCATGTTGTGTAGAATCACACAACACTTCATGATATCAACCAAGGTTTTCTTGTCCCAAAACCGAGCCGGACCCCGAACTATGGCAAACCTTGCTTGCAAGACACCGAACGCTCTCTCAATATCCTTTCGGGCTGCCTCTTGTGCTCTTGTGAAATGAGCCTCTTTTCTGGTTAAGGGCACCCCATTTTTCTCTTTGATGGACTTCACAAGAGTTGCCCATTCGGGATAAATGCCATCGGTGAGATAGTAACCCATTGAGTATTCATTATTCATGACTTTGTAGTTGCAAGTTGGAGCATCCCCGGTTATTAATCTTTTGAACAATGGAGATCTATTGAGCACATTTATATCATTGAGTGTTCCGGGCAACCCAAAAAATGCATGCCAAATCCATAAGTCCTCCGATGCCACGGCCTCAAGCACAATGGTAGCATCACGGCTTTTACCGCAATACATGCCGTGCCATGCCTTTGGGCAATTTTTCCATGTCCAATGCATGCAATCTAGGCTACCTAGCATCCCCGGCCATCCCCTTTTTTCATTGGTTTCCATCAATCTTTTTGTATCTTCCTCGTTTGGTGCTCGAAGATACTGCTCTCCATACAACCCAATGACCAACTTAGCAAATCTACGGACGGACTCGGTGGTTGTATCTTGCCCAATGCGAAGATACTCATCCGTGTAGTCCGCGGGTACGCCATATGCGAGTACCCGCATTGCCGCCGATATCTTTTGGTATGCACTAAACCCCATGATACCGGCGGCGGATCTACGACGCTTGAAATATGAGGAGGCCGCCTCACAATCCGTCACAATCTTCACAAAGAGAGAACGGCGCATTCGGTACCTTCTACGGAAGAGACGAGGAGGGTACGTAGGGTACTCGGCGAAGTAGTCTTCCATCAAATGCTCGTGTCCGAGAGCGCGGTTGCGGTAGATGGTGACTCTCCCCATCGTCGATCCTCTCCTCTGATCCATCAGCTTCGCGCGGTCTTCATACGACTGCACGTCGACGAGGAGGCTCATCATCTCGACGTCGTCATCTTGCAACAACTCGTCGATGTCGGAATCATCGGATGTCGACCAATCCGACGAATCCGACATCGATTCCATCACACTATCGTCGTTGTTCATCTACAAAGTTACCATCAAATCAATAATCTACCTAAAACAAATATGAAAAAACAAAATAAAAAAATAAAACGAAAAAAAGTACCTTCGGGGATGGCCGGGTCGGGGCCGGCGCGGTGGAGGGCGAGGCGGGGACGGGACGGTGGAGGGCGGGGCGGGGGCGGGCGGAGGAGGGGAGGGGCGGCCGGCGGCGGGCGGTGGCGTGGGCGGTGGAGGGCCGGGACGGGGCGGGCGGTGGAGGGGCGGACGGGGCGGAGGAGGAGGAGGGCGGGGCGGCGCGGGGCGGGGCAGAGGAGGAGGAGGGCGGGGCGCGGCGCGGCGGGGCGGAGCCGGAGGAGGGGCGGCGGGACGGCGGCGGGTGGCGGCGCGGGGGCGGGGCGGGGCGGGGCGGCGCAGGGCGGGCGCGCGGGGGCGGGGGAGGGGGAGGCGGGGCGGCGGCGGGTGGCGGCGGGGCGGGGCGGGGCCGGGAGGCGGCGGCGCGGGGGCGGCGCGGGGGCGGCGGCGGCGCCGGATGCGGAGGAGGGGAGGACGCGGGCTGATTTTTCCCTCCCGCGCGTGGGAGGGCGAAATCCGGGTTGGGCTAGGGGTTCTCCTCCCAACCTGTGAATCTACAGGCCGGAGGGGGTTTCCCAGGTTCGGCCTGTAAATTTTTTTACAGTTTTGCAGTTTTAGGGGGTCTAGTCTTTGGGTTTTTTCCGTTCCAACCCTTAAAAAAGCGGTTATTTTTACAGTTTTAGAGTTTTAAGGGGACTACTAGACATGCTCTAATACCATCATATTTGACCGCCAAAATTCTTTAGTAAATTTTCACCTGTTATTGGCAGCCATTTATCGCCGGCATCCTACCAAGTAAAAGAACCAAGTCGCCCTAGCCGACTCAGGCAATCCATGCAACATGCAATTTGGAGAAGAAGCAGACCCTCGGGTAATTTGGAAACCTTCCTAGCATGGCTGCAAGATGGAAGGAAGCCGACGAACCAAGCAAAGCATCAACACAAAATCGAACTTATCAATACAATCGATTTTTTACTTTCTAAACCCTAATTGTTTGTTCTCATTCTTTGGTATCCTCAGCTCTTGTTGGCATTGATCCACCAAGACATAGGGGTGAGCAAATTGATCTAGATTAGCCCATAGCTGTCGTGAGCAGCTCCCTACTTGGCGAGTAGGGTTTCTGGTTCTAAAGGCACCTCTTGAATTGTCTTGCTTATCGCACTTTTGATTGGTCACACTCAACAACTTTGTCTTCTTATCGCGCTCAACGTTTAGCGTACACGTCTACATGTTTGTGTGCGAACATACCTTTTCACGATTCCTATGAGGGCAGAATCATAGATCAAATCATTCTGATCGATGATAAGATCATTGATCGTGGAGAAGTTGGCGCATGTAACATTACGAAGTTTAGCTTTGATGATATGCCGACAAATCTATGCAATGCTTTAGAAAAGACATGGGAAGGAGGATCTACTAAGTCCTTACGTAATGCACTGTATATTAGCGCGCTTTCCTGGGTAGAAGAAAAATGTAAGAAACGACCATGCATCGTATGTTTATGTTGTATCTAAGTTAAATGGTATTTAATGATTTTGGATTAATACTTACTTGTGATTGGTCTAGCGATATATTTTGCCTATGATCTCGTGCAAGAGTTGTATCTTATACTCACTCTGTTTGCATGCATTGATCTATTCCACCTTGTTTCCTGCTCTATTTAATTCTAGTTCTGCCAGCTCTGCGAGCGTGAGGCTATCTCGGAGAATGCCAACCATTTCCAACCAGAATTTAATGCGGATGGGAGACTAAATGTGGGGACAAATTAGGAATTCAACTAACACAATGTCTAGAACGCAAAGTAAAATTGGAAAAGCTAAAAAAGCTAAAACGCAATGTCGAGCTGAATAGAGGGACTATAAGATAAGACTACAATCTTTTTCATCATTAAATAGGATACCACGTAAGCAGATTGTCTATGATCCACACGCTAACATACCTATTACGGAAGGCCTAATGGTCCTTGCTGCCTTCATAAGTACTCAACTCGCTCGAGAACATTTAGGGCGAGTTTGGTAGCTGGGTGAGGCCCAGCCAGGCCCGTGGTGTGCAGAGCCTGGCAGGCTGTTTGGTTCAATGCGACCATTTGGCCCGCACACTGCTCAAAGCAGCGTTGAGCCAGACCCATTGAAAACTGCCTATTTGGTAGTTTTTCTAGGGCCAGGCCGAGCGGGCGCAAGGGCGTATGGAGGATGTGTCGCGTCCTTTCGGGAACACGCGTGCTAAATCCCCTTACCGCCCATTTACCCCTCCCCATTCACTCCATTCGCTCGCCCTCTCTCACCTCCTCGCCGCTTTTTGTCGGCGGCTCTCAACTTTGAGTGGTAGTCGAAATCGGCGGCCGGGCATCCTCTTCGTCAAGCGCGCTGCATCATCCCGTCTTCATTACGCCACCGGCCACCCAAAATATTGTGATTGCGCCTAGACCGATTACCTTGTCAACGGTAAAGACGAGGAGAGGGAAAAAACGGCGACGGCGACGGAGAAGCGCGCGCGCTACACCTGACACGACCCGCAGTCCCGGGCAGATCACGCAGCCAGCCCCGACAGACCCCGCCGGTGCCGCTGATAATGCTGCCGCGCGGCGACGAGAGCGACGGCTGCCAACCATGCCGTCGCGGCAGCGCGTACGTGTCGGGTCCCCCGGACGCGTCGCCTAATTACGTTTGTTTTCTACTAGCTGTGGAATGTGGATGGACAGCGGAAGGCTACCACGTGCCCCAACGGGTCGAGACTCTCCCACAGACTTGCCGTGGTTGCTTTACAGCCAGGTGTACCTGTACCTCCTGCAAACGACAGTTGTAGATGGCCAATTAATTGTGCGATCTATATGTGCAGACAATGAAATGGTCAGCTGTTGACGTGTTGGTACGAGAATAGCATCTTTGTCCAGGATAAGAGAAAAGGGAAATTCAAAAAGAAAAGAGAAAAGGAAGGAAACGCTGTCCCAGTCCTTGCCGTGGTATAAACTGCACAGTGATTTGAAGTCTGAGCACAACTCGCGGTGCGTATGGCTGGAAGATGCGTCCGTAAGACTAGCACTTCCTTCTTTCTTTTTTTTTCTTTTTTTTTTGAAATGCTAGCACTTCCTTCTTTGGGGGGTCACAATATTGTGATTGCGCCTCCTAGACCGATTAAACTAGACGAGTGAGATTGATGCCTAGAATAAATGCGGCGCGGTAGAGCCAGTGATCCCAACGAAAAGAGTACACGAATCGGTGTCCTTGCCATGCACCTCTTGGCCGAGGTTTCGTTCTCGTTACCATACGCACAGGGCCCGGTCACAGTGGAAATAACGTAGTAGGTAGTAATTTCAGTGTCATATAAGTAAAAAAAAAATATGGAGACTAATTAATAAAGAGAGGCAAATGAAGTAACATGTTGGTTATGTGTCTATAATGCAATAAACGAAACCTTGCATGACACCACATATAAGTTACTACCCATGAAGGTATAGGGTAATATGATGTTACCAGTGTATGTTACTCCCCATTGTGACTAGACTAAGCTGATCGTGCACTAGAGAATTGAACAAACTTGTTATATACTCCCTCTCCGTTCGGACTTGCTCCCTCCGTGCAAATTTTCCATTTACTTTGCATTACGTTGTTGATTTCCTAATATGCCCCCATATTGACGCCTACATGTTGGCCATGCATGCTTTCAACTCTATAGAAAACGCGAGCGAAGAGGTAAGAGCATATACACTCGCGCCTCACAAAGGCCGCACTCAAGCGTCTTCCCGTTCAAAGAGGCCCCGAGCGCACCCCGTCGAGCCTCCATTAGGGTCTTTCCGTCCGGACGTTCCTTTGTTCCCGTCCGGCTAAACCAGCCAACCCCGCCTCCCAGGGGCTCCCTTGGGGGCGTCGGGCGAGTCGTTCCGCGTCACGGGCCCGTCCTGCCAGCGACATAAACCGCCCACAAACTAACCCACGCCGCCACGTCCACTTGCGACTCACCCATTTGCGCCCCGCCCGCGCCGTCTCGCCCTCTGTCTCGCTGCGCCGCCGCTCTCTCGCCCACCAGGGCCGCTCCCCAATCGTCGCCTTTCACTGCCGCTCCACGGCCCTTCTCCCGCCGCGCCTCCGCCCCACCGGCGCCACCTCGGGTACCACCTCCGGCGACCATAGGTAACCATCAAGGAATGTACAAAGGGTTCCATCAAGGAGTTTGCAGCGTGGTCTTTGAGACAGTGGCAGATCACGAGACTTGGATTTGCTATGCGTTTTTCGGCATGGCAGGATCTCACAATGACATCAATGTGTTGGAGCGTTCTCCTGTGTTGGCGAAACTTGTTGAAGGCCATGCTCCGCCAGTGAACTATGTTGTCAATGGCCACGAGTACAACAAGGGGTATTACCTAGCGGATGGTATCTATCCAAGATGACCAATATTTGTCAAGACAATTTTCAATCCTCTAGGCAATAAGAAATCCTCGTTTGCATCGATACAAGAGAGCACAAGAAATGATGTCGAGCGTGCATTTGGAGTGCTTCAGCAGAGGTTTGCCATTGTGCGGTATCCTGCTCTCACTTGGTCGGTCGAGCAGATGGGAGAGATCATGAATACCTGTGTGATCATGTACAACATGATCATTGAGGATGAGCGTGCCAATCCAGTGCATGATGATCTTCCATATGAGTTTCTGGGTCCTCTTGCCAATGTGGATCACAATGTGGCAGCGGATTGGACCGAGTATATCGCTATGCACATGAAGATCCGAGACGAGGCAACTCATGATCAGCTTCAAGATGATCTAGCGGTGGCATAGTGCAATTTCAATTTATTTTTAATTGTATGAATATTTTATTTTTATTTGTAGCCATTTGAAAATATATATGTAATAATTTAAATTTAGAACATAAATATTTTTAAGTATTTTTGGATGATCAAAATAGCAAAAATTAGGCAAATTACTGTTTTGGGGTTTTTGGTTGGGAGCGCCGGGTGGGGACGGGACGGCCGTGTGGGCGCAGCGCCGTCCGAACGAGCCCCCAAAGTGTCGCCCTGGGCGCCGATCCGGACGCCTACTAGGGGTGCGAGTGGAGATGCTCTAAACACCAATGCATGCATGGTTTTCATGGGCGGCTAACTTAATGCGCTAAGGACAGATTAGTCCATGCATGTGTAATTTAGCTCATCGCACGACTACCTTGGTATCTGCTCTTTGCCTAGAGCGCAAAGTATAAGTAAACGGGGGGAGTATTACTGTATGAGTTTTGCAAAACTTCGGACAAACTAGAGGAGCATTTATTAGTACTAGTTCCCATCATAATTATGGTCTCACAGGGAACAAAATATCTCATTTGTTAAAGGAAAATGCTGTGAATCACCCGGGGGAACGTTTCGTTCCGTCCCCCGGGTCGGTGTCCGTTCGATGCGAGCGTCGTGGGCGGTTGGATTAGGCGCACGACCCCGCCGGTTTCGCGTGGATTAGGACAGCGCCCCGTTTTGCTCCTTCGGTGTTTCCCATTTCTGCGCTTACCGTTACGTTTCTCGCGCGGCGGCGACGAAGGCGAGGTGAGCGACGCGGGCGGCGACGGTAGGATTCGCGGGCGGCGACGAGAAGCGACGCCGTCGACGCGGTCGCCCTCCTCCTCCTCCTCCTCTCCGGCTATCCCCTGTGGTATTATTCCTTGCGCCTCGCTACTCCTCTCCGGCTCGGCCTCCCTCTATCATCTCCGGCGCCATCTCGTAGTTAAGTAGCAGTCGTGAGCGCCGGCGGGCGGCGGAGCGGTCGCGTGCCCTTGCGCACTACGGCGCCCCCTTGACCGCCCCCTACCCTGCTCTCAGGCGCCCCCCGACGTGGCCAATTTCCCCTTATTTTACATCAACGCCGGTAGCTAGGGTTTCGCCGCGGATTCGAGCGGCGTCGCTGTTGCAGGTTTGCGAGGTCTCCGGCGCTCCCCTGCCGCGCGAAATTGATGTCTCAGGCGACCCCCCTGTACCGTTGCCCCATGTTTTTGGTTTCTGAGCAGAAATTGCTCCCAATTTTGCTTCAATAGCTTTAGTCCGCAACTTCTTGAGTAGCAATTGTTTGGATAAAAAATGCTCCACTGTTCTGCACCTACCGTATGCTTATTTCCTGTTTGTGCACATTTGTTAGTTGTATATTTGAGCAAATTGGAAATTAGTTTAGCAGTTTTTAGACCTTTTTAGCATTTTTTTAGTTGCTCAACCACATTCGACTCCCCGTGTACACACATCCGTGTTTGTAGCAATTTCCTGTTCCTTTTAAGTTCGAACCGTACGTACGCAAGTAGTTGTATTTTTCTGAACTTCATCTATTCTTTTTTGCAGCTTTTTTGGTGTACTCATTCAGCCTCCTAGATTATCTGCTTGCAGTTTGTAATCAGCAGCTCAATGGAGGTTTGTTCTATTACTGCATTCTTTTTTGCTTCTGTTGTACATATTGTGTGCTACTTTTGTTTCCTTTTTTTGTTCACAGTTTTGCTATTTATTTGCTGATCAGGGGCAGTATTGGGTCAGCAAGGACCGTTTCGCTGCCAAACGTTTGCTGAAGTGTGCAAATGATCTCTCGCCGCGGAAGCGAGAAATTATTGAGCAGCATAGCGCTTTTGCCTCACTTCTCAATATTTCTCCTTTCAATGTCCCCAACGAGCTGATTGATTTTGTTGCTGTGAACACCGTGGTTGAGCTCCGTGAGTTTCATTTTGGATCTAAACGGATACTTTTCACAAGGGATATTATAAAGAAGGTGTTTGGTCTACGATCAGGATCGAAACCTGTTGAGTTGCTCACCAAGAGTGTTCATTCAGACATCAGAGAGGCTTACAAAGGCTCGTTGGGGAGGCTTCCCATAGAGAATGCAGCGAAGTTGTTGAAGGAGCTTGACGATGGTGAAGAGGATTCCATTATCAGGACATGGGACCTCTTATGCTTTGCTACTGTTCTGAACCCTTCCACCAACAATATGATGTGCTTAGAGTACATAGGGTCCATGACTGACCCAAAGAGGACGCACGAGTATGATTGGGAGGAGCACATCTTGGAGCTTCTGATGTTTTACATTGAAAAAATTCAGAAGAAGAAGGCGCAACCCCTCGAGCTCCATGGCGTTAACATTCGTAAGGGCAAGCAGAAGGTTGATTCCGAGGAAGCACCCGGCCCTTCGAAGAAGAAGACGAAGGTGAAGAACATGTTTGAGTTCTGGATGTCTGGCCCTTTGCCTGTTCTTGCTGTAAGTTTTTTAATTTTTTACGTTGCATATTGCTACTTTACTTAATGTTGTTTGCTCCATTAGTTTTATTTTATTGCTGTCTTAGTTAGTTTCTGTTGCTCCTTTTGTTTTATTTTCTGTTATTTATGTTATATGTTTAAGGCTTTTCTTTTTTCAGTATAGCTTGCTACTTTTCTTTTTTTTGTTTGCTCCATTAGATTTAAATTTTTGTTGCTTTAGTTTTTCTTTGTTGCTCCACAGTTTAGTGTTGTGTGTACTAGTTTATGTTTTTTATGTTCTAGTTGTAAGTTATTTGCTATTTTACATGGTTTCTGTTGCTCTTTTAGTTTTATATTATTGTTTCTTTAGTTATGTTCTGTTGCTCCAAATGTTTATTTTTCGCGTGAATTTTTGTTTCTGTTTTTAGTTGCACTTTTTTACAGCTGCAGGTTGATTCTTTTGTGTGTTTTTTTCCATATGCAGCTGGTTTACATGGACCACTTGCAAATCCCGAAGAATGAGCACTTCATAAACAATGGGATTCCTAGGGTTTGCTTTGTGACAAGTGAAGATTTCAGCTTCATAGTCAAGATCGACCGCGACATCAAAATGTTGCTGAACAAGACCGTCTTTGGGAGGCGTCCTGTAAGTACACTCCCATTTGTTGTTTTCTTTTTTGCTTATTCGTTGTTTTGTGTCCCGCTGCCACGTAACAATTTTGTTTTTGTTTGATCTCAACGTTGATTTGTTTTTTGGTTGTGCAGTTCCTCCCGTTATCCAGAACCGTGTATGCGCCTCCCTTGGACAGTTCATTGCCCGAAGAAATTGATGTAAATCCGCCCGCATCACTTAATGAATGGCTGGTTTTCCCCACCATCGAGCAAATTGAGGTTTGTATAGTTGTCCATGTGTTGTTTTTTGTAGGTCATTTTGTTTGTTCATATAGCATTTTTTTGTTTCTTCATGTGTATCAAGGTGGCTTTTTTCCCCATTTTGCTACTTTACTCATTTCACTTTGCTCCATTAGTGTTTAAGCAATGCTTTCTTAGTTATTTTATTTTGTTCCATTGTTTTTATATCGTGCGTACTTTTTCTGTTTTTTAGTTGTTTTTACATGACTGTTACTATATTAATTTTACTTTGCTCCATTAGTTATTTTGTTTTGTTCTGTCAATGTAGTTGCTCAGTTTTTGCTGTTTTTTTGCTTCTTTTTTGAATGTAATCCATGTTTCTTCTTCATCTCAGGTTCCATCTCGTTTCAAGAACATATACGACAAGCACAGGGTCAGTTTCGCTTCAAACGTTGATGCAACTCTCAAGAGTCTCGTTGTAGGCTTAAAATCAATGCAGTCCAAGCAATTGGCTTTGCTTTTAAATGATGTTGAAGCTGCCCTGAAGGAAGACGATGGCCCGAGTGTTGTGTTTCCAGCCGCTGGGGTAGGACTTGACGGGCAGGGCAATATGGACGGTGACAAGGCTGATTCGGAGTCCGATGATCCCGATATTGATGATGATCTTGTTGCTGTGAGTCCTACTGACTGTGATTCTACTGTTTGTGGAGAAGGCAATGCAAGGGCAGCAGAGAATGAGCAAACCAATGCTACGGAGCGCAATGATGTGCCGCAACCAGCAGTTGTTGTAGGGACCTCTCAGACGGACTCTGATGGCGAGGAACAGGATGCTGTTAGTAGTCCGATTAGAGGTGCTGTTGGTAGCCCAGGAAAACTTGCTGATGGTAGCCCGGTTCTAGTTGATGTTGGTTGTCCAGTTGAAGTTGCTGCTATTGGCAGTCTAGACAAAGTGGCTGCTGCTGGTAGCCCAGCCATCCCTGCTGCTGTGATTCCACCCATGCCCACTGCCCTTAGCCCACCTAGAGTTGCTGCGGATACTACTTTCATTCCTAGGCCGGCTTCTCCCTCACCTCCGCGCAACATACCAGCAGGCTACTGGGATGACGTTCCGAAATTCAATCCGTGGAGCCAAGACAATGAATCTTCCCAAGCCGCTGACCAGATTGATGTTGTGGAAAAGGTCGATGATGTTGCAGGTCCGTTAGTTGGAGACAAGGTTGCTCCATCGTGTATGTTCTCCTTCCCCTTTTTCTCTATTTTGTTACATTTATGCATTTTTTATATTGGTTTTTGTGTGCTCTGCCCGCCTAAACAAGTTTTTCCAAAGTATTTTCTTTTCTGATTTCACCTTTCGTTCTTGTGTAGCTTCCAAACCTTGCCTTGACGCCCCCATACCGGAAAATTTGGAGGAGATTCCGGAAGCTGCAACACCGGATCATGGTGACAATACAGGTTTTCCTCGCTGTTCTTTCTGCTGGTTTTCTTTTTAAAAAATGATTTTCTTAGTGTTATGGTTTTGCTTCATTAGTTAATTATTTTTGCTACTTTAGATATTTCTGTTTGCTTCTTTACTTAATTCTGCTTGCTACTTTATCTCAGTCTGTTTGCTCCTTTAGATACTTATGGTTGCTACCTTAACCACTTGCTTTTTTTTGTTGGTTTTCCTAGACATTGGGGGCAGCTCATGTGCTGAAGAGAAGAAGGATGACAGCACTGGCTTGCTAACTTTTCAAAGGAGGACTAGGCGCAAAAGGGCTATGAAAGATGATGTCAAGGCTCCGGTGGCGAAAAAGATGAAGAAGCCATCTGTAGATACGGTTGCACTGTACGACAAGTTTGTGCGCCATCCGCGCCATCTCAAGCCTTTAAACAAGGGGAAAGATGACACGTGAGTCTATTTTTTTCTGGCATTTTTTAGCACAGTTTTTGTAATTACGTGACATTCTTTGTTTTGCTACTAGCTACTCCTTTTTTTGCTTTTTACTTTTGGTCATTGTAGCAAAACGGGACACGACTGATTAGGTTTTATTGTTTTCTTTTTACAGTCCTCCTTTCATTGCGATTGGGGGCTCTCACTGTGACTACAAGAGTTTCCACAATTCACTAGGACCGAGGAAGTATCTAGACACTCAGGTTATGTGTGTTTGGTCTGAGAGCTTCAACAAGGATGCCAAAAGAGAAGAGGAAAGTTGCTCAACCGCTTTGAAAAGATATGTGTTCAATTGCTACTCAACGGTTAGTTTTTTGTCCTAAGACCTTTTTAGATGCATGCCTCGGTTTTGTCCTAAGATCTAATTCAAATTTTGCTCCTTTTCTGTTTTGTCATGAGTAGCAAAAGCTCATAGTTGACCCAGCGAAGTTCAACCCTGCTGCACTTGCGAGAGAGTTCAAAATGCAAAATGCGAAGTTCAATATCATGAAGAAAGACCTTGTGAGCTATGCTTTTCCTGTTTCTACATTTTGTTTTTCGCTACGTTGTAATTACATTGGTATTTCTTTTATGAACCAGTTTTTTTGTGGACAATTGTATATCTTTCTGTTTTTTTGGACAGAATTGCTCCCATTCCTAGTTTTTAATGCTCTTTTAGTAATTTTTGCTTGCTTCAATAGTTTTAAATAATTGCTACATTCAGATATCCAGTGATTTGTACATTTTCTAATTTGGCTTTCTTTTTTGTTCCGCTTGCATTTCTAGCTATACTTCCCTGTGGTGAAAAACAATCATTGGATGGTTTGCACTGTGAATTTGATCCACGACCAGTTCCACGTGTTTGACTCCCTGAACAACAAGGACAAGAGCTTTCTCGAGGAAGCAGCAAACAACCTGGTTTGTTGTTACAATTGTCTACAAGTATTACATTTTTGTTGTCTTGTTTGCCTATCACACTAATGTCTATATTTTTTGCTATTTTCCAGTTCATTAACTTTGCTTCACTTTGCAAAGCTTCTGGAGTGTCAAACCACATAGACATCGACCGCTACACACTTTCCACACCCGCACACCCACAACAGAAGACTCTGTAAGATTTTGTTTCTCCTTTTTTGATGCAGTTGTACCAGTTTCTGTTTTTGGGACAGAATTGCTCCCATACTTAAGTTTATATGCTCTTTTAGAAGTTTATGGTTGCTACAATAGTTTGAACAAATTGCTACCTTCATGTAACCATTCATTGCACATTGCTTTTCGAGTTTGCTACTAACTATGATCATTTGTTTTCTTTTCTCTTTTCTGTACAGCTTTGATTGTGGCTTCTTCACAATGCTCTTCATTGAGCACTTTGATGCTAAAACCATGTTGCCTTTCAACAAGGAGGAGATTCTGTCATATCGCATGGCTGTCGCAGCAAAGCTCATCGAGGAAAGAGAGAACAAAGACAACATTGTCGACATCATGGAGGCTGCCTTGGAGCCTCCGAGGGGGGTGTAGACGTTTGTAGTTTCCTGTAGTCTGGAGTGACAATCACCACATGTACATTCGCCTTTGCCTCAATTAGTTTCGTCGTAGCCTTGGATGGATGAAACAACCTTTCTATTTGTGTTTCCGTATTGTTTATCCCCGGTGGTATCTACGGATCCACGGTTTGTATCAGTTTGTCGAACAAATTACTGTGGCTATCAATGACAAAGAGTTGACGGTGTACTTGTTTAACCATGTGAATTAATGTATTTTCTCACCTGCTTGGTTTTTATCCACTAGTTGACATCAATTGAAATCTGTGTAATTTCCTGGCACCCTTTTTTGTGTGTTTTTTGTTTTTTCTGGAGTTGACCATGTTTTTGCTCCATTAGATGTATAGCTTTGCTTCAATAGGTATTTTCCAATGCTACAATAGTGAAATCTGGTTGCTACAGAACACCTTTTTATTTGTATCATACAGAGATTTTCTGAAACCCCTGGACAGGAACATGTTTTTGCTCTCGCAGAGTAATTCATTTGCTTCAATAATAGATTTTCAATGCTTCAATTGCAATAAAAAGTTGCTACCAACATTTTTTACACAAACAAAAGGTAATAATTTTATATTTTGGCTCCAATGCTGACCACATTTTTACATTTGCTCCAACGCAAGAATACAAGATATCTTCAGAATAATTATTTGCTCCAATGCAAGGTAACTATGTTCTAAATCGTTCCATACCAATAGCACCAATGCCATGTACAAGTAAAAACTCCACCCTAACAACTTAATCGTAGCAATATGTTTACAAAAACATCATGACAAAACAGCTACAGCCTTAGCTCAGCCCCAGCAGCAATTCTTTCATCCTCCACCTGTTTTGCAACACAATCTTTCACCGCATGTCCCTCCTCATGACACCATGCACACTTCATTGCTCTTTTCTTTCTAGGTTGCTTGGGCTTCTTCACCGGTGTCTTGTTTGTCGCTTTGGCATCGTTAGCTTGCTTGCGCCTCTTCAAAGTTTCTTCATCGCGTAGCTCAACCAAAGTCTTCCGCCTCTGTTCTTTCATCGTGGGACGTCCTTTGGGTTTTACCCGTTTAGGATTTTTCAGAGTTTGCTCGCCGGTAGCAAATTGCCCGCAGTCACCAACCATTGTTGTTGGTTCATCTTGTGGTCGTCCATTTTGTTGCTCTTCATCCAATCCTGCATCCTCTTCTTGACCTCCTTCAACAACATTTCTTTTTGCTCTCAAGATTGCAGCAACCTTTTTGCTAGCCTCACCCACCATTCCTGAAACAGCCTCATAAGCTTCATCCACAAAACAAGCATCAGAGGCAAGCTGATTCATTTTTCTGCATAGCGAGTTGTATTTCAGTGTATTGGTTGGTGGGACACCAAATCTGAGCCCGTTGTCCCCAGGATCAGGTGCTGGTGTTGTTGCTACCGAGGACCATCTGTAGAGCAAGTACCTTTCTGGGATTTTCTGGACATTTAGGTGGACCATGACCCTGATGATGTGTGGACATATCAGTCCACACATTTCAAACCCGTTGCAGCCGCATGAGTATAGTCCCTCCTCAAAGTCAACTTGTACCCGGTATGTTCTCACATCTAGCCCATGGTTTGGAACTAGATCAAAACAAAAGCCATCTACCTCTGCCCGTAGTGGATAGAACTTTGTTGATGCAGCAACATGCTTCTGGTACCTTTCAAAGATTTCTGCTGTGTAGAATTCCTGTCCTTGCTTCTCAATCGCATAACTGCAAAACAAGTTGTTTGCACCATTAGTTCAAATTTAATGCTACAATAGTATGTTTTGGTTGCTACTTTAACTGTTCTGGAATGCTACACACACACAGCAGGCAGAGACATTTTTTTGCACTAGTTGCTACACACTACCTTACATTTTTTTTGTTTTCTTTTGGTGTGCTTCAATGGGTGCTGTTTTTATTTACAGAAATGCTACTTTTCTTTGCTTACCTTCCCCAAAGTGATCTTCTCGTTGTCTCCATTGCAAACCCGGCGTTATCCTCCCGGTCAAGCATCAATGTTTGGCAAAGCTCATACTGTTGCACAAAATTGTACACCGAGTCCCCTGGCCGTATCAGCGTTTTGAAGTATGAATTCAGTCCTTCAGACCTTCCAGTAGTGCTCGTGAATGGTAAGAATCTTTTCCTGAAATAAACAGGGGCCCATGTTGTTCTAGTCTTCCACATGTTTTGCAGATGAGTGTTTTCAGACATGCCAAACTCCGCGACCATATGCTCCCAACAGTCCTCAAATTGCTTCACTGTGTCCGTTCCATATATGCACCCATAGAAAGCATCACTGAAAGGATTACCTTCCGCCAAGTTTGGTCCCAACTTCTTCCTCGCAAGATGCAGGATATGGTAGAGACAGCACCTGTGAACCGAGTTTGGGAAAACCTGACGTATTGCTTCTGCCATTGCTTGATCTTGGTCTGTCATTATGTTATCCGGATGGACACCATCCATTGCTAGCATCCACTGCTCGAACACCCACTTGAACGTTTCTATCTTCTCATCTGCTAACAGAGCACAGCCTAGCACAATCGTGTGTGAGTGGTTATTTATTCCGACTATGGGAGCAAAAGGCATGTTGTATCTATTTGTACAGAAAGTTGTGTCAAAAAACACACAATCCTTGTACTTATGATACAATGACCTTGTTCGACCATCCACCCAGAATAAGGCCCTCACAGCACCATCTTTATCAACCTGCGTAGCAAGCAGAATTAAGTAAAGTAGCAAGAAGAATTAACTAAAGTAGCAACCATAACTAAGTAAAGTAGCAAACAGAAATGAGTAAAGAAGCAAAACCTGCGAAGCATAAAAGAAGTTGCTGTTCTCAGCTTGCCTTTGCTTGAAATATTCCAATGTCAACTCCATGTCTCTCAATGTCACCTCATTGCGTAGCATTGTTCGGATGTTTGAAACATCCCTCTTAACATAACCCAAACATCTCGGGTCTCCACCGTGCACACTGCCCAGAGCTCCCATCAGTTGCGCCGTGGTTATGTTTTGGTTATGCAAGGTTTGTATGAACTGATAGTCCTCCTCCGGCACCTTCCTGTGTGAACGGTAGAACCTGCGCCGCCCCACTTGCTTCACCAAGGCGTGTGTGTGATCTGCTCGGAAAACCGTCACAGTCCAAGCTCCATTGCGCACGCCAACGACCATGTGCGCTTTACAATCATGCCGAATGACCTTCATTCGCTGCCTCGTGTCCGACATTTGAACTTGCTCACATGCTTGCTTGCTTCGAGACTTTTGCGCGCTGTGAATGCTCATGTCATTGTCTTCTTCATTTGGCAATTTGCTACCACCATTGCTACCAGGCTTCTTCTTCTCAGACTGCGGTCTACCTGTGTGCACGCACTCAAACACCCTGCTCAGAATAGTATCCGGAGGAGCATTTCTCGCTTGGCTGTACTTCGTGTTTCCAATGCGTGTGCCAAATCCCAACTTCATCGCGTAGTCGTTGTAGACCTTTTGTGCTTCCTCGATATCATCAAAAATCATCCCAACATATGGCTCCACTGGTTGTGATGTTATTTCTTCGCCAGCTTCCTCAACAGCATTTGAAACAGAACCACTATTCGCGCTACGAGGCCCATCAACGAAACCATTCGGAGTACTGTCCCGACAATCATAGTGGTCCTGATCCTCTCCCCCAGGGGTGGCGTTGAGGTCAAATCCTTCCAATATTGAGTCGGCAACAAATCCCTGAATCAAAAAACAACAAAATATGATCAATCTAATTTGCTCACAAACCACAAAAGGAGAAATGCACTTGCTCTGAACATAACATGTTTATTCATTTGAGAGATTGTAGCAATTTTTTCTCAACCTTTTTTATATACTCTAACCATTATTTGCTCTTTTTTTTATGGTTATTTGCTACACATTTTATTTGTTTGAGTTTTGGAGCAAAACACCATGCCAATAAGTAGCAAGTTTAGCAAAAATATGTGGATCAATCTAAGATTGCTACATAAATGCTACCTTGAACCAAACACTCCAATTGGACACACAGAACCATCAAGTTGATCCAAAACAATGGGAGCAAACTTTTCTGTACAAACATCATAAAAAACAGAGCATTTTTTCTTGTTCAAGCAAACCATCCCAAAAAAACCCACCAAGTGGAGCAATTCACAGCAACAGCAATCACACCAAGACTGATACTCATAACAAGTTGTAGTAGCATTTTTTTTCAGGAGCAAAATCAAGTATTAATTGGAGCAAATTTGTGAGCAATTCATAGCAACAGCACAGTTTGCTTCCAATGATCAATTTGCAGCAACAATCTTAGAAGGTTTGCTCCCAATGATCAAACAAGTTGCAGGAGGAACTTATTGCAGGAGCATCCATCACAAAATTGGGGAGCAATTTTTATGCAGGAACAAAAATTTTGAGCAAAAAAAACTCACAGAACGTGGTGGTTCCTCAATGTCCGGATCTTCATTGAAGAAGGCTGGAGGATTTCTGACCCCTTCACTCGGGCGCGGAGCAAACCATGCTCCCAGGCCGCCGTCGTACAAGCTTGAACTGCGCCTCCTTCGCCGGCTCGCCGGAATCGCCCCCGAGCTCGAAGCTACCATCGATGGTGGGGTAACGCTGTGAGGTTGGACAGGAGGTGGGTAGAGCACGTTGTTGCGGACGTGGTGGGCCATCGCGTCTGCTTCGCGGCGCGCCGCCGCGTCGACCGCCGCCGGGCGCCCGCGTCGATCTCCTACCGCGCCGCCCCCGGAGATCACGGGAACCTGCCCCGATCCGCGTCCTGTCGGGTTTTGCTTCAATGGCTCGCCTTTTTGCTCCTCGTAGCAAAAGCGGGGAACCGTTACGCTGGAGTGAAAGTGCATTCTTGATATCTCACGGTTTTGTGTGTTTGTTAACAACATAAAGAAGTTGCTAACCGTATACGATTTTCTTGTTAAAAGGTTGGTCATATATCAGCACGTATACGGTGTCAAAGAAATGGTGAATAATTCGAAGATCAATGGAACTTTTCTGGCCTTCTACAGAGTTTCAAAGGAAAGGCCGGAAAATTCCGGGCATCCGGAATGGTTCCGGATTATTCCGGCCACTATAGGAAATTGCTCTGTTGCAATCCGGAATATTCCGGAACTTTCCGGCAGCCGGAATTTTCCGGGTCCATTCCGGCCACAACGGGAAATTGTTCTGTTGGCATCCGGAATATTCCGGGAGCCATTCCGGCCACAACGGCGAATTGTTCGGGTGGCATCCGGATTGCTCCGGAATATTCCGGGGTTCCGGAAAATTCCGGACCATTCCGGGCTGGTCGAAATCTGGCCCAAAAACGGCTAGTTTTCTTGGAGGCTATAAATAGAGCTTCACTTCTCTCTCCAAGGGTTAGCTCTTCCCAGCATTGAAGACACCATTAATGGAGCTCACCCACTAGCAAGATCTCCCTCCTCCTCCACCCAAACTCGTTGATTCCTTGAGGATTGAAGGAGGACCACCGGATCTACATCTTCACCAACCCGTTCTTCATTTCCCCCTCTCTAGCTCGAGGGATCTTGCCTAGGGTTTCCTCTTGTGGAGAACCTAGGCTTCTTGTTTCTTGTTGGTGATTCAAGAAGGTTTGGGAGCCCCCAATTAAGTTGTGGGTGTGTGCCCCAAGTGGTTTGTAAAGGATTTGATCCCCGCCTCAAAGGGGTTCTATAGTGGAAGGTGAACTAGGCCTTTGTGGCGAAGTTCATCGGAGATTAAGGTGAAGCCTTAGTGGCGTTGAGTAGGCCTTTGTGGCGAGCTCACACCTCTCCAACGAGACGTACTCCCCTAAAAAGGAGGAACTCGGAAATACATCGTGTCTCCGTGTGCTTCCATCGGTTACCTCGTTCCTCCCTCTCTTTACTTACTTGTACTTGTTGCATTGATTGCTTGTCTTGTCATATAGGTAAATTCATCACTAGTCGCACTATTTAAAGAATTTACCTTTCTTGTCAAGCCTAAATTTGAGAAAAATTAAAAATTGCCGTAGCACCTATTCACCCCCCCCTCTAGGTGCCCATACTATACTTTCAATTGGTATCAGAGCCTCGGCTCTTCTATCGGGCTTAACCGCCTAAGAGTTTAAGTATGGGTGATGAGGATGACGCTCCGTCCGAAGTAAATGTGTCCATGAATGATCTCAATGCTTTGAGAGAATCATTGACCTCATCCATAGACACTAAATTTGAGGAGTTGCGTCTACTCATGACAACACTCCTCAAAACCAAGGAACCGGAGGTGGTCGACTCATCCCCTCCGGAAACGGAGGGTGCCAAGATTGGGGTTGATGGTGAACTACCTAAAACTGCTTCCGCCGAACAATCCTCTAAGAAGGGTGCGAGTGGAAAGGAAGGATATAATGCCGTAGAAGGCTCATATTCTCCCGATCCTCCCATCCCTTTTCCTCATATAATTCCTAGGGGTGATCCACCTAAAATTGATGCATATTCTTTTCGTGAATGGCAATACTACATGGAGACTCACTTGAACTCTTCTTGTATAGATCTTTGGAGAATCACTCGTGATGGATACAAGCCATATGATCCCAAGAATCTCACAAGAAGAGAGGTTGTAGATTGCCAACTCAATTACACCGCTTTGTCCATCCTTCATCAAGCCGTGGGCCCCAATCACATGCCGCATCTTCAACACTTCTCCACCGCCAAAGAGACATGGGATGCCCTTGTCATCATGTTTGTTGGGAATGAAAGCATGCAAAGAAATCGATATGACACCTTGACCAATGAGGCCGAAGGATTCTTCATGCGTGATGGAGAAGATCACGTTGACATGTATCGGAGGCTCAAGTCTCTTGCCACCGCCTTCTCTAATGCGGGTGCAACACATATTGATGATGCTTGGATCAAGAGGAAGTTCATAATTGCCGTGATGCCTTTCGAGGGCACGGATATGAAGAGCATTCAAGGGAGACATGATTTCTCCACCATGACCTCTACCCAAGTCATGCAAGAGTTGAGCTCCTACAAAGTGCAAACCAAGAATGCTCTTGACAACCGGGCTAGGGCCATTGGAATGCATCAAGGAGCTTCCGTTGCTTTGAAGGCAAAGGTGTTGACAAGAGAAGTTGAGAATGATGAAGATGGTGAAGAAGCATTGCCTCCATTGAAGGAACAAGAATATGATCCCGTTCTAAAGGATCTAATAGCTCTCACCGTGCAAAAGTTTTGGAACAATCCCCCTAAAGGCAAGAAGTTTGTTGAGGAGAAGACCAAGTCTCGTTATGGTAATGATGGGGCTCAAAGAGTGAGATCTTGCTTCAATTGCCAAGACAAGTACCACTTCATCGCGGAATGCCCATATGAGAATAGAGAAAACCATAGTGGCAAGCTCATCCGCAAGGACAAGTCCAAGGTTGAATACAAGAAACCTCATTTCAAGAAGAAACCTTTCAACAAGAAGACTCCTACCAAGTTTGTGCTCTTGACTCAAGAGGAGTATGATTCCGGGAGTGATGAAGAAGAAGAAACAACAAGTGAAGTAGCCGCTCTAGCTATTGCTTCCACTCCATCTTCGTCATCCCTCTTTGAATCTCCCAATGAAAATCTTCCTCAACACGATGCCAAGTGCTTCATGGCTAAGGCCACGGAGGTATCATCTTCTCCCAACTCTAAGACCCCTAGTGAACTAGAACATATTGCTTGTCTTAGAGAGGAAGAGGAAAGAGCCTCCTTGGATCGTTTTATGTCTAACATGCAAGGGGAGACCAAGAAGTACTTTGAGCATCTCATGAGGCAATTGGGAGAGGCCCAAGAGGCCCTTGAGAAGAAAGGTGAGATTGAGAGAAGGGATGCGGATGAAATTGCATCTCTCTCAATGACTCTTGAAGAAGAGCATGATGGTAGAGTTTCTCTAGAGGATGAACTTGAAACTATTGAGGGTATCTTTGTTGGTTACGGTGCCGAATCCCACACTTATAGAGTCTATGACAAAGCCTCACGGATTGTCATAGAATCTTGTAGTGTGGTTTTCGAGGAAAATGACGGCTCCCAAGTGGCGCAATTTCATGTTTCAAATGTAGATGTTGAAATGCCTCAAGAAGCCATAGGAAGGATGGGCGTGGGATTCTTCCGCCCCATCGAGGGACACCTTGTGGCGACTCGAGAAGGACTATGCTCTACCCAAGTGGAGCCCTCCTCTACATTTGAAGATAAAACCAAGGAGCCTCCTTCTACACCTAACCGAGAACATATTCAAGACCCTCCTCTCGTTGATCAAGTGACTCCGCAAGTCGTACCCACTCCTCTCACTAATGCGAGTCAAGATCAAGGCCAAGATCAATCGTCCTCGTCATCCTCTTCTCGAGTTGAAGCTAGTTGTGAAGATATTGTTGATGATGATGTTGATGATCAAGGCCATCATGGTCAAGATGGGGACCCAAATGATCAAGATGATCAAGTATCTCCTCCTCGCAATAATGAGGAGATTGAAGCCCGTCGCATCAAAAGGATAAGAAGAGCTTTGAAGCTAATTGATGCCCAAGATGACAAGGTCTTGGAGGATGTTCAAGCTAGAAGATCCACTAGAAGGCAATTGGCTCATTTTTGTGAGCATCAAGCTCATATCTCTATGGTGGAGCCTAAGAAAGTGTATGAAGCTCTTGAGGACTCCGATTGGGTTGAAGCTATGCATGATGAGCTCAATAACTTTGAGCGCAACAAGGTTTGGAGATTGGTTGAGAAACCCAAGGATTGCCACAATGTTATTGGCACCAAGTGGATATTCAAGAACAAGCAAGATGAGAATGGCATTGTCATTAGGAACAAGGCAAGATTGGTCGCTCAAGGTTACACCCAAGTTGAAGGCATTGACTTTGATGAAACCTATGCGCCCGTGGCTCGCCTTGAGTCCATCCGTATCCTCCTTGCTTATGCTTCCTCACATAATTTCAAGTTGCAACAAATGGATGTGAAAAGTGCTTTCTTGAATGGTCCACTAAAAGAGGAGGTATATGTTAAGCAACCTCCGGGGTTCGAGAATCTCAACTTTCCCAACCACGTTTACAAACTTGACAAGGCTCTCTATGGTCTCAAGCAAGCACCTCGTGCTTGGTATGAGCACCTTAGGGAGTTGTTAGATGATCGTGGTTTCGAAGTTGGGAAGATTGACCCCACTCTCTTCACCAAGAGAGTAAAGGGAGAGCTCTTCATATGCCAACTCTATGTGGACGATATCATCTTTGGCTCAACTAACCAAGCTTTCAATAATGAGTTCTCTAAGCTTATGACTGACAGGTTCGAGATGTCTATGATGGGTGAGCTTAAATTCTTCCTTGGCTTTGAGATCAAGCAATTGGCCTTTGGTACCTTCATTTCTCAAGCCAAGTATACTCAAGACATGCTCAAGAGGTTTAACTTCCAAGAGGCAAAGATCAAAACCACTCCTATGCAAGTCAAGTGTCATCTATCTCGTAATCCAAAAGGGAGTAAGGATGTGGACCAAAAGCTCTACCGTTCTATGATTGGTTCTTTGCTCTATCTTTGTGCATCTAGGCCCGATATCGTTTTGAGTGTAGGTGTGTGTGCAAGGTATCAAGCGGCTCCTAAGGATTGCCATCTAATGGCGGTTCATAGAATCTTTCGTTATTTGGTTCATACCTCAAGATTTGGTTTGTGGTACCCAAAGGGGACACAATTTGCTCTCAATGGATATACGGATTCCGATTGGGCGGGTGATCAAGATGATAGGAAGTCAACTTCGGGGGCTTGCCAATTCCTTGGTAGGTCCCTTGTAAGTTGGTCCTCGAAGAAACAAAATTGCATCTCTCTCTCCACCGCCGAAGCGGAATATGTTGCCGCCGCGAGTGCATGCACCCAATTGCTATGGATGAGGCAAACTCTCAAGGAATATGGAATTCATTTGGACAAAGTGCCTCTTCTATGCGACAATGAAAGTGCTATCAAGATTGCATACAATCCGGTGCAACACACAAGGACGAAGCACATTGAGATTCGCCACCACTTCATCCGTGATCACGTGGCAAGAGGAGACATTGCACTCGGTTATGTGCCCACCAAGGACAATCTTGCGGATATTTTCACGAAGCCACTTGATGATGCAAGGTTCACATTCTTGAGGAATGAGCTAAATGTGATTGATTCGAGGAGCTTGGCTTGACTATCATGCGCACACCCCTCTAGATGAAACGTGGTCGAGCTTAGATGTAGGCATGGACATAGGGGGAGTGCTATCCTAACACATTGGGTTCTCCCTCCCCCCATTATGCCCATAGCAAAAATTCATTGTGATCTCTCTTTTCTAATGTTGAATTGTGAGCTTCAATGTTGAGTTTTGGCAATGCCGCCAAGATATATCTTCGCGGTTGCATACCATGAACTCTTACATGGTGGCTTAGGCCACCAACCTCTCCCTACGTGAAGAGTTGGTTCTTAGTTGCATATCTTTTGGTTATTGTGTTTCTTGTCCGAATACTACTTCTCGTTGCTATTTCGTTCTTATTTGGTTCTTTTCCGAGAAGTAAGACTAGGAAACCTAACCCTTGTTTTGCTCTTTGTATCCTCTCCCATGTTCATCTTTGCATATGCCATACTCCACACATCACACATCATTCCTTGCCCTTCAAAAACTTGCCTACTCCGAAATTTTTGGAGCTGACTGTTGCTCCTGCCGGAAAATTCCGACCATCCGGAATTTTCCGGATCTTTCCGGATAGCCGGATTGCCCCGGAATATTCCGGACCTCCGGAATTTTCCGGGCCATTCCGGATGGGCAGTTTTCGTCTATAAATACCCCGCACGCACGGGAGGAAGTTTTTCTCCACTTCTTTCTCCCCTCCCGTGCCCTAGCCGCCTCCTTTCGTCGATTTCGTCCCCGTTGCCCCTAGGGAGGATTGTTGGATCCCTCCCGTGGACAAGGACATCCCCATGGACGGTATGTTGTTTGGCATCTCTTTTTCTTCGTTTTGATTGGTTGATTTTGGCTCTAGATGCAATCTCACTAGGGTTTGATCTAGTTCCAAGTTCTATCAATGTGTTTATCTTGCCATTCACTACCTAGATGCCATGCTTCCCTTCGATCTAGTCTAACCAATCTACATCTAGACTTAGATCCCAATCTTAGTTTGTGGCCTTCCCATGTTTTCCAGCACGTAGATCTATACTAGGCGCATCCTCTTTGGTTTCCTAGATGTTTGGTGTAGTTGTGAGACAAAAATTCGAAGTCTTAGGCAGTTCCTCGAATCAGATCGAGGAGCCCGGAATTGCTCCGGAAATTTCCGGCTCAGCCGGAATATTCCGGACCATTCCGGCCCAGCCGGAATATTCCGGATCACTCCGGAATTTTCCGGATGCTGCCAGGAATTCGAGCTTTTGCACTACACCTAACCTTTTGGAGTTCCTTTTGACCCATATGGCATATGCACTTATCCTTGCTACTCCTGTATCCTCCATTCGCAGGTCCTGGAGCTCGTACTGGTCTGAAAAGGAAGCAATCTGTTTCAAGGGGTGCTCGTCCGGTCAGAGGACGGGCTGGTCGTTCCTCCTCCTTCCATGAGACTCGTGAGGATGCCAACACTGAGTCAGTTCCTGATATTGATCTGAAAACCTGCTCCGTCCCTCAGTGGAAGTATATCAAGCGGAAGAATCCTTACCGCTTCCCCGAGTCCACCTGTGAGGATCCTCGGTTCTGGACAAATCTGCAGCTCAAGTGTTGGGAGGAATTCTATTCTACTCAGCAGCCTCTTACTTGTGTGCAAGCTCAAATGGACATGGATGTCTACAATAGGTACAAGAACTCTGAGCTTCGCCATGTGCATGCCTGTTTGGAGAAGTTTGGCATGATGCCACTGTTTGACAACACTGAGGGTGAGTACTGCCCAGAGTTGGTTGCTCAGTTCTATTGCACACTCCATGCTAAGGGTGATGCCACACGCTCCATGACTTGGATGTGTGGTGAGCAGAAGATCTCCAGCAATTTGACTGAGTTTGCTGAGGCCTTGGGATACACCTGGTCTGCCACCTATGCTGATCACGGTTACAGGATTCATGATGCCCCTGAGTATGATATCTCCAGTCTGGATTTCTGCTATCCCCCCAATGCTAAGGGCAAGACTAAGCCCTTCAACTCCAACATGTACCCCTACTACAACTTGCTCTCCAAAATCTTCCGTGCCTCCATTGTGATAAAGGCCGGTGACTTCTCAGCTATGAGGGCCTTCATGGTGAACCTCATGTTCCTCACAAGGCCTAAAAATCAAAGGAAGATTGACGTGATGGATTTCATCTACCGAGAGATTTGTCTTGGGGTCATGGAGAAGAGGAAGCCCGCCTATGGCCCACTCATTCAGAAGTTCATCAATTTCAAGGTGGGGGTTGAAATCATGGAAAACTTTGATGTGATCAAGTGCAAGAAGATGGCACCCCGGTTGATCAATGGTGATGAGATTCCGGAGTTTGCCAAGTCCAAGTCCCCCTCGGCCACTCCTTCTGCTTCCTCAAGTGGCATTCCTGAGCGTCCCTCTGGTGGAATTGCAAAGTTCTTCAAGGCTATGTTCAACATGTGCAAGGACACTAGGGCCATTGCCCATGAGGCGCATGAGTTGGCCAAGGAGACTCGGCGTATTCAGAACGCCGACCGTAGGCTTGCTGGGATTGATGTACCTGCTGATCCCGTGTCACTTGCTCCTGCTGTTTTGGTCCCCATTGAGATGCCCGAGATCCATGATGATGACTTCTATTTCGGGGTCCCACCGGCAGATGTTGATGATGAGGAGGAGCTGTCCAATGATGATGATGACTTTGATGCTGCTGGGCTTGGAGGACGCGATGATGAGGAAGAAGGCGATGATGAGGAAGAGCATGGAGAAGATGACTTCATGGAGTGATCTCTTGGGGCGCTAGTGGGCTCTTTGTCCCTTTTTGGCGTCTTGATGCCAAAGGGGGAGAAGGAGTCCCCCATATTAGGTTTCCACGGGATTTGCAAGGGTTGGGGCACAAGTCTTTTGCTTTTGATTTCGATCTTATAGGCTTGTGCTCCGGTATCTTTATTTCGTTTCCTAGTTTTAAAACTTCGTTCTATGTGTGTGGAACCTCGTGACGTATTCGTGTCACCCCTCCCGTGGTTATGTTACTTTTATCATGCGTACCTTTTTGTCTATGATTATCTATGCATGATTGTATGAACTTGTTTTCCCGGCTTGGTGTTTAAAACGTAGGGGGAGCAAAACCTATGAAGTGTGTGTCTCACGACACACATCGAGGTAGAACTCCGTCTATTTTTTGGACACCATTTCTTTAGTTCATATTGTTCATCCCGTGAAATCTTTATGTTGTCATCAAACACCAAAAAGGGGGAGATTGAAAGTGCATTCTTGATATCTCACGGTTTTGTGTGTTTGTTAACAACATAAAGAAGTTGCTAACCGTATACGATTTTCTTGTTAAAAGGTTGGTCATATATCAGCACGTATACGGTGTCAAAGAAATGGTGAAGAATTCGAAGATCAATGGAACTTTTCTGGCCTTCTACAGAGTTTCAAAGGAAAGGCCGGAAAATTCCGGGCATCCGGAATGGTTCCGGATTATTCCGGACACTATAGGAAATTGCTCTGTTGCAATCCGGAATATTCCGGAACTTTCCGGCAGCCGGAATTTTCCGGGTCCATTCCGGCCACAACGGGAAATTGTTCTGTTGGCATCCGGAATATTCCGGGAGCCATTCCGGCCACAACGGCGAATTGTTCGGGTGGCATCCGGATTGCTCCGGAATATTCCGGGGTTCCGGAAAATTTCGGACCATTCCGGGCTGGTCGAAATCTGGCCCAAAAACGGCTAGTTTTCTTGGAGGCTATAAATAGAGCTTCACTTCTCTCTCCAAGGGTTAGCTCTTCCCAGCATTGAAGACACCATTAATGGAGCTCACCCACTAGCAAGATCTCCCTCCTCCTCCACCCAAACTCGTTGATTCCTTGAGGATTGAAGGAGGACCACCGGATCTACATCTTCACCAACCCGTTCTTCATTTCCCCCTCTCTAGCTCGAGGGATCTTGCCTAGGGTTTCCTCTTGTGGAGAACCTAGGCTTCTTGTTTCTTGTTGGTGATTCAAGAAGGTTTGGGAGCCCCCAATTAAGTTGTGGGTGTGTGTCCCAAGTGGTTTGTAAAGGATTTGATCCCCGCCTCAAAGGGGTTCTATAGTGGAAGGTGAACTAGGCCTTTGTGGCGAAGTTCATCGGAGATTAAGGTGAAGCCTTAGTGGCGTTGAGTAGGCCTTTGTGGCGAGCTCACACCTCTCCAACGAGACGTACTCCCCTAAAAAGGAGGAACTCGGAAATACATCGTGTCTCCGTGTGCTTCCATCGGTTACCTCGTTCCTCCCTCTCTTTACTTACTTGTACTTGTTGCATTGATTGCTTGTCTTGTCATATAGGTAAATTCATCACTAGTCGCACTATTTAAAGAATTTACCTTTCTTGTCAAGCCTAAATTTGAGAAAAATTAAAAATTGCCGTAGCACCTATTCACCCCCCCCTCTAGGTGCCCATACTATACTTTCATGGAGGCCATCGTGCGGCTCTCGTCCGCCCGATCGGACGGTTGGCGACCCGGGGGATCGGGATGTTTTATCCCCCGGGGGACGCTCAGCGCGTTCCTACTCCGAATGGTTTCGTTGATGGGCCTCGTAGCGCGAATAGTGGTTCTGTTTCAAATGCTGTTGAGGAAGCTGGCGAAGAAATAACATCACAACCAGTGGAGCCATATGTTGGGATGATTTTTGATGATATCGAGGAAGCACAAAAGGTCTACAACGACTACGCGATGAAGTTGGGATTTGGCACACGCATTGGAAACACGAAGTACAGCCAAGCGAGAAATGCTCCTCCGGATACTATTCTGAGCAGGGTGTTTGAGTGCGTGCACACAGGTAGACCGCAGTCTGAGAAGAAGAAGCCTGGTAGCAATGGTGGTAGCAAATTGCCAAATGAAGAAGACAATGACATGAGCATTCACACCGCGCAAAAGTCTCGAAGCAAGCAAGCATGTGAGCAAGTTCAAATGTCGGACACGAGGCAGCGAATGAAGGTCATTCGGCATGATTGTAAAGCGCACATGGTCGTTGGCGTGCGCAATGGAGCTTGGACTGTGACGGTTTTCCGAGCAGATCACGCACACGCCTTGGTGAAGCAAGTGGGGCAGCGCAGGTTCTACCGTTCACACAGGAAGGTGTCGGAGGAGGACTATCAGTTCATACAAACCTTGCATAACCAAAACATAACCACGGCGCAACTGATGGGAGCTCTGGGCAGTGTGCACGGTGGAGACCCGAGATGTTTGGGTTATGTTAAGAGGGATGTTTCAAACATCCGAACAATGCTACGCAATGAGGTGACATTGAGAGACATGGAGTTGACATTGGAATATTTCAAGCAAAGGCAAGCTGAGAACAGCAACTTCTTTTATGCTTCGCAGGTTTTGCTTCTTTACTCATTTCTGTTTGCTACTTTACTTAGTTATGGTTGCTACTTTAGTTAATTCTTCTTGCTACTTTACTTAATTCTGCTTGCTACGCAGGTTGATAAAGATGGTGCTGTGAGGGCCTTATTCTGGGTGGATGGTCGAACAAGGTCATTGTATCATAAGTACAAGGATTGTGTGTTTTTTGACACAACTTTCTGTACAAATAGATACAACATGCCTTTTGCTCCCATAGTCGGAATAAATAACCACTCACACACGATTGTGCTAGGTTGTGCTCTGTTAGCAGATGAGAAGATAGAAACGTTCAAGTGGGTGTTCGAGCAGTGGATGCTAGCAATGGATGGTGTCCATCCGGATAACATAATGACAAACCAAGATCAAGCAATGGCAGAAGCAATACGTCAGGTTTTCCCAAACTCGGTTCACAGGTGCTGTCTCTACCATATCCTGCATCTTGCGAGGAAGAAGTTGGGACCAAACTTGGCGGAAGGTAATCCTTTCAGTGATGCTTTCTATGGGTGCATATATGGAACGGACACAGTGAAGCAATTTGAGGACTGTTGGGAGCATATGGTCGCGGAGTTTGGCATGTCTGAAAACACTCATCTGCAAAACATGTGGAAGACTAGAACAACATGGGCCCCTGTTTATTTCAGGAAAAGATTCTTCCCATTCACGAGCACTACTGGAAGGTCTGAAGGACTGAATTCATACTTCAAAACGCTGATACGGCCAGGGGACTCGGTGTACAATTTTGTGCAACAGTATGAGCTTTGCCAAACATTGATGCTTGACCGGGAGGATAACGCCGGGTTTGCAATGGAGACAACGAGAAGATCACTTTGGGGAAGGTAAGCAAAGAAAAGTAGCATTTCTGTAAATAAAAACAGCACCCATTGAAGCACACCAAAAGAAAACAAAAAAAATGTAAGGTAGTGTGTAGCAACTAGTGCAAAAAAATGTCTCTGCCTGCTGTGTGTGTGTAGCATTCCAGAACAGTTAAAGTAGCAACCAAAACATACTATTGTAGCATTAAATTTGAACTAATGGTGCAAACAACTTGTTTTGCAGTTATGCGATTGAGAAGCAAGGACAGGAATTCTACACAGCAGAAATCTTTGAAACGTACCAGAAGCATGTTGCTGCATCAACAAAGTTCTATCCACTACGGGCAGAGGTAGATGGCTTTTGTTTTGATCTAGTTCCAAACCATGGGCTAGATGTGAGAACATACCGGGTACAAGTTGACTTTGAGGAGGGACTATACTCATGCGGCTGCAACGGGTTTGAAATGTGTGGACTGATATGTCCACACATCATCAGGGTCATGGTCCACCTAAATGTCCAGAAAATCCCAGAAAGGTACTTGCTCTACAGATGGTCCTCGGTAGCAACAACACCAGCACCTGATCCTGGGGACAACGGGCTCAGATTTGGTGTCCCACCAACCAATACACTGAAATACAACTCGCTATGCAGAAAAATGAATCAGCTTGCCTCTGATGCTTGTTTTGTGGATGAAGCTTATGAGGCTGTTTCAGGAATGGTGGGTGAGGCTAGCAAAAAGGTTGCTGCAATCTTGAGAGCAAAAAGAAATGTTGTTGAAGGAGGTCAAGAAGAGGATGCAGGATTGGATGAAGAGCAACAAAATGGACGACCACAAGATGAACCAACAACAATGGTTGGTGACTGCGGGCAATTTGCTACCGGCGAGCAAACTCTGAAAAATCCTAAACGGGTAAAACCCAAAGGACGTCCCACGATGAAAGAACAGAGGCGGAAGACTTTGGTTGAGCTACGCGATGAAGAAACTTTGAAGAGGCGCAAGCAAGCTAACGATGCCAAAGCGACAAACAAGACACCGGTGAAGAAGCCCAAGCAACCTAGAAAGAAAAGAACAATGAAGTGTGCATGGTGTCATGAGGAGGGACATGCGGTGAAAGATTGTGTTGCAAAACAGGTGGAGGATGAAAGAATTGCTGCTGGGGCTGAGCTAAGGCTGTAGCTGTTTTGTCATGATGTTTTTGTAAACATATTGCTACGATTAAGTTGTTAGGGTGGAGTTTTTACTTGTACATGGCATTGGTGCTATTGGTATGGAACGATTTAGAACATAGTTACCTTGCATTGGAGCAAATAATTATTCTGAAGATATCTTGTATTCTTGCGTTGGAGCAAATGTAAAAATGTGGTCAGCATTGGAGCCAAAATATAAAATCATTACCTTTTGTTTGTGTAAAAAATGTTGGTAGCAACTTTTTATTGCAATTGAAGCATTGAAAATCTATTATTGAAGCAAATGAATTACTCTGCGAGAGCAAAAACATGTTCCTGTCCAGGGGTTTCAGAAAATCTCTGTATGATACAAATAAAAAGGTGTTCTGTAGCAACCAGATTTCACTATTGTAGCATTGGAAAATACCTATTGAAGCAAAGCTATACATCTAATGGAGCAAAAACATGGTCAACTCCAGAAAAAACAAAAAACACACAAAAAAGGGTGCCAGGAAATTACACAGATTTCAATTGATGTCAACTAGTGGATAAAAACCAAGCAGGTGAGAAAATACATTAATTCACATGGTTAAACAAGTACACCGTCAACTCTTTGTCATTGATAGCCACAGTAATTTGTTCGACAAACTGACACAAACCGTGGATCCGTAGATACCACCGGGGATAAACAATACGGAAACACAAATAGAAAGGTTGTTTCATCCATCCAAGGCTACGACGAAACTAATTGAGGCAAAGGCGAATGTACATGTGGTGATTGTCACTCCAGACTACAGGAAACTACAAACGTCTACACCCCCCTCGGAGGCTCCAAGGCAGCCTCCATGATGTCGACAATGTTGTCTTTGTTCTCTCTTTCCTCGATGAGCTTTGCTGCAACAGCCATGCGATATGACAGAATCTCCTCCTTGTTGAAAGGCAACATGGTTTTAGCATCAAAGTGCTCAATGAAGAGCATTGTGAAGAAGCCACAATCAAAGCTGTACAGAAAAGAGAAAAGAAAACAAATGATCATAGTTAGTAGCAAACTCGAAAAGCAATGTGCAATGAATGGTTACATGAAGGTAGCAATTTGTTCAAACTATTGTAGCAACCATAAACTTCTAAAAGAGCATATAAACTTAAGTATGGGAGCAATTCTGTCCCAAAAACAGAAACTGGTACAACTGCATCAAAAAAGGAGAAACAAAATCTTACAGAGTCTTCTGTTGTGGGTGTGCGGGTGTGGAAAGTGTGTAGCGGTCGATGTCTATGTGGTTTGACACTCCAGAAGCTTTGCAAAGTGAAGCAAAGTTAATGAACTGGAAAATAGCAAAAAAATTAGACATTAGTGTGATAGGCAAACAAGACAACAAAAATGTAATACTTGTAGACAGTTGTAACAACAAACCAGGTTGTTTGCTGCTTCCTCGAGAAAGCTCTTGTCCTTGTTGTTCAGGGAGTCAAACACGTGGAACTGGTCGTGGATCAAATTCACAGTGCAAACCATCCAGTGATTGTTTTTCACCACAGGGAAGTATAGCTAGAAATGCAAGCGGAACAAAAAAGAAAGCCAAATTAGAAAATGTACAAATCACTGGATATCTGAATGTAGCAATTATTTAAAACTATTGAAGCAAGCAAAAATTACTAAAAGAGCATTAAAAACTAGGAATGGGAGCAATTCTGTCCAAAAAAACAGAAAGATATACAATTGTCCACAAAAAAACTGGTTCATAAAAGAAATACCAATGTAATTACAACGTAGCGAAAAACAAAATGTAGAAACAGGGAAAGCATAGCTCACAAGGTCTTTCTTCATGATATTGAACTTCGCATTTTGCATTTTGAACTCTCTCGCAAGTGCAGCAGGGTTGAACTTCGCTGGGTCAACTATGAGCTTTTGCTACTCATGACAAAACAGAAAAGGAGCAAAATTTGAATTAGATCTTAGGACAAAACCGAGGCATGCATCTAAAAAGGTCTTAGGACAAAAAACTAACCGTTGAGTAGCAATTGAACACATATCTTTTCAAAGCGGTTGAGCAACTTTCCTCTTCTCTTTTGGCATCCTTGTTGAAGCTCTCAGACCAAACACACATAACCTGAGTGTCTAGATACTTCCTCGGTCCTAGTGAATTGTGGAAACTCCTGTAGTCACAGTGAGAGCCCCCAATCGCAATGAAAGGAGGACTGTAAAAAGAAAAACAATAAAACCTAATCAGTCGTGTCCCGTTTTGCTACAATGACCAAAAGTAAAAAGCAAAAAAAGGAGTAGCTAGTAGCAAAACAAAGAATGTCACGTAATTACAAAAACTGTGCTAAAAAATGCCAGAAAAAAATAGACTCACGGGTCATCTTTCCCCTTGTTTAAAGGCTTGAGATGGCGCGGATGGCGCACAAACTTGTCGTACAGTGCAACCGTATCTACAGATGGCTTCTTCATCTTTTTCGCCACCGGAGCCTTGACATCATCTTTCATAGCCCTTTTGCGCCTAGTCCTCCTTTGAAAAGTTAGCAAGCCAGTGCTGTCATCCTTCTTCTCTTCAGCACATGAGCTGCCCCCAATGTCTAGGAAAACCAACAAAAAAAAAGCAAGTGGTTAAGGTAGCAACCATAAGTATCTAAAGGAGCAAACAGACTGAGATAAAGTAGCAAGCAGAATTAAGTAAAGAAGCAAACAGAAATATCTAAAGTAGCAAAAATAATTAACTAATGAAGCAAAACCATAACACTAAGAAAATCATTTTTTTAAAAGAAAACCAGCAGAAAGAACAGCGAGGAAAACCTGTATTGTCACCATGATCCGGTGTTGCAGCTTCCGGAATCTCCTCCAAATTTTCCGGTATGGGGGCGTCAAGGCAAGGTTTGGAAGCTACACAAGAACGAAAGGTGAAATCAGAAAAGAAAATACTTTGGAAAAACTTGTTTAGGCGGGCAGAGCACACAAAAACCAATATAAAAAATGCATAAATGTAACAAAATAGAGAAAAAGGGGAAGGAGAACATACACGATGGAGCAACCTTGTCTCCAACTAACGGACCTGCAACATCATCGACCTTTTCCACAACATCGATCTGGTCAGCGGCTTGGGAAGATTCATTGTCTTGGCTCCACAGATTGAATTTCGGAACGTCATCCCAGTAGCCTGCTGGTATGTTGCGCGGAGGTGAGGGAGAAGCCGACCTAGGAATGAAAGTAGTATCCGCAGCAACTCTAGGTGGGCTAAAGGCAGTGGGCATGGGTGGAATCACAGCAGCAGGGATGGCTGGGCTACCAGCAGCAGCCACTTTGTCTGGACTGCCAACAGCAGCAACTTCAACTGGACAACCAACATCAACTAGAACCGGGCTACCATCAGCAAGTTTTCCTGGGCTACCAACAGCACCTCTAATCGGACTACTAACAGCATCCTGTTCCTCGCCATCAGCGTCCGTCTGAGAGGTCCCTACAACAACTGCTAGTTGCGGCACATCATTGCGCTCCGTAGAATTGGTTTGCTCATTCTCTGCTGCCCTTGCATTGCCTTCTCCACAAACAGTAGAATCACAGTCAGTAGGACTCACAGCAACAAGATCATCATCAATATCGGGATCATCGGACTCAGAATCAGCCTTGTCACCGTCCATATTGCCCTGCCCGTCAAGTCCTACCCCAGCGGCTGGAAACACAACACTCGGGCCATCGTCTTCCTTCAGGGCAGCTTCAACATCATTTAAAAGCAAAGCCAATTGCTTGGACTGCATTGATTTTAAGCCTACAGCGAGACTCTTGAGAGTTGCATCAACGTTTGAAGCGAAACTGACCCTGTGCTTGTCGTATATGTTCTTGAAACGAGATGGAACCTGAGATGAAGAAGAAACATGGATTACATTCAAAAAAGAAGCAAAAAAACAGCAAAAACTGAGCAACTACATTGACAGAACAAAACAAAATAACTAATGGAGCAAAGTAAAATTAATATAGTAGCAGTCATGTAAAAACAACTAAAAAACAGAAAAAGTACGCACGATATAAAAACAATGGAACAAAATAAAATAACTAAGAAAGCATTTCTTAAACACTAATGGAGCAAAGTGAAATGAGTAAAGTAGCAAAATGGGGAAAAAAGCCACCTTGATACACATGAAGAAACAAAAAAAATGCTATATGAACAAACAAAATGACCTACAAAAAACAACACATAGACAACTATACAAACCTCAATTTGCTCGATGGTGGGGAAAACCAGCCATTCATTAAGTGATGCGGGCGGATTTACATCAATTTCTTCGGGCAATGAACTGTCCAAGGGAGGCGCATACACGGTTCTGGATAACGGGAGGAACTGCACAACCAAAAAACAAATCAACATTGAGATCAAACAAAAACAAAATTGTTACGTGGCAGCGGGACACAAAACAACGAATAAGCAAAAAAGAAAACAACAAATGGGAGTCTACTTACAGGATGCCTCCCAAAGACGGTCTTGTTCAGCAACATTTTGATGTCGCGGTCGATCTTGACTATGAAGCTGAAATCTTCACTTGTCACAAAGCAAACCCTAGGAATCCCATTGTTTATGAAGTGCTCATTCTTCGGGATTTGCAAGTGGTCCATGTAAACCAGCTGCATATGGAAAAAAACACACAAAAGAATCAACCTGCAGCTGTAAAAAAGTGCAACTAAAAACAGAAACAAAAATTCACGCGAAAAATAAACATTTGGAGCAACAGAACATAACTAAAGAAACAACAATATAAAACTAAAAGAGCAACAGAAACCATGTAAAGTAGCAAATAACTTACAGCTAGAACATAAAAAACATAAACTAGTACACACAACACTAAACTGTGGAGCAACAAAGAAAAACTAAAGCAACAAAAATTTAAATCTAATGGAGCAAACAAAAAAAAGAAAAGTAGCAAGCTATACTGAAAAAAGAAAAGCCTTAAACATATAACATAAATAACAGAAAATAAAACAAAAGGAGCAACAGAAACTAACTAATACAGCAATAAAATAAAACTAATGGAGCAAACAACATTAAGTAAAGTAGCAATATGCAACGTAAAAAATTAAAAAACTTACAGCAAGAACAGGCAAAGGGCCAGACATCCAGAACTCAAACATGTTCTTCACCTTCGTCTTCTTCTTCGAAGGGCCGGGTGCTTCCTCGGAATCAACCTTCTGCTTGCCCTTACGAATGTTAACGCCATCGAGCTCGAGGGGTTGCACCTTCTTCTTCTGAATTTTTTCAATGTAAAACATCAGAAGCTCCAAGATGTGCTCCTCCCAATCATACTCGTGCGTCCTCTTTGGGTCAGTCATGGACCCTATGTACTCTAAGCACATCATATTGTTGGTGGAAGGGTTCAGAACAGTAGCAAAGCATAAGAGGTCCCATGTCCTGATAATGGAATCCTCTTCACCATCGTCAAGCTCCTTCAACAACTTCGCTGCATTCTCTATGGGAAGCCTCCCCAACGAGCCTTTGTAAGCCTCTCTGATGTCTGAATGAACACTCTTGGTGAGCAACTCAACAGGTTTCGATCCTGATCGTAGACCAAACACCTTCTTTATAATATCCCTTGTGAAAAGTATCCGTTTAGATCCAAAATGAAACTCACGGAGCTCAACCACGGTGTTCACAGCAACAAAATCAATCAGCTCGTTGGGGACATTGAGAGGAGAAATATTGAGAAGTGAGGCAAAAGCGCTATGCTGCTCAATAATTTCTCGCTTCCGCGGCGAGAGATCATTTGCACACTTCAGCAAACGCTTGGCAGCGAAACGGTCCTTGCTGACCCAATACTGCCCCTGATCAGCAAATAAATAGCAAAACTGTGAACAAAAAAAGGAAACAAAAGTAGCACACAATATGTACAACAGAAGCAAAAAAGAATGCAGTAATAGAACAAACCTCCATTGAGCTGCTGATTACAAACTGCAAGCAGATACTCTAGGAGGCCGAATGAGTACACCAAAAAAGCTACAAACACGGATGTGTGTACACGGGGAGTCGAATGTGGTTGAGCAACTAAAAAAATGCTAAAAAGGTCTAAAAACTGCTAAACTAATTTCCAATTTGCTCAAATATACAACTAACAAATGTGCACAAACAGGAAATAAGCATACGGTAGGTGCAGAACAGTGGAGCATTTTTTATCCAAACAATTGCTACTCAAGAAGTTGCGGACTAAAGCTATTGAAGCAAAATTGGGAGCAATTTCTGATCAGAAACCAAAAACATGGGGCAACGGTACAGGGGGGTCGCCTGAGACATCAATTTCGCGCGGCAGGGGAGCGCCGGAGACCTCGCAAACCTGCAACAGCGACGCCGCTCGAATCCGCGGCGAAACCCTAGCTACCGGCGTTGATGTAAAATAAGGGGAAATTGGCCACGTCGGGGGGGCGCCTGAGAGCAGGGTAGGGGGCGGTCAAGGGGGCGCCGTAGTGCGCAAGGGCACGCGACCGCTCCGCCGCCCGCCGGCGCTCACGACTGCTACTTAACTACGAGATGGCGCCGGAGATGATAGAGGGAGGCCGAGCCGGAGAGGAGTAGGGAGGCGCAAGGAATAATACCACAGGGGATAGCCGGAGAGGAGGAGGAGGAGGAGGGCGACCGCGTCGACGGCGTCGCTTCTCGTCGCCGCCCGCGAATCCTACCGTCGCCGCCCGCGTCGCTCACCTCGCCTTCGTCGCCGCCGCGCGAGAAACGTAACCGTAAGCGCAGAAATGGGAAACACCGAAGGAGCAAAACGGGGCGCTGTCCTAATCCACGCGAAACCGGCGGGGTCGTGCGCCTAATCCAACCGCCCACGACGCTCGCATCGAACGGACACCGACCCGGGGGACGGAACGAAACGTTCCCCCGGGTGATTCACAGCATTTTCCTTCGGAGTACTGTCCCGACAATCATAGTGGTTCTGATCCTCTCCTCCAGGGGTGGCGTTGAGGTCAAATCCTTCCAATATTGAGTCGGCAACAAATCCCTGAATCAAAAAACAACAAAATATGATCAATCTAATTTGCTCACAAACCACAAAAGGAGAAATGCACTTGCTCTGAACATAACATGTTTATTCATTTGAGAGATTGTAGCAATTTTTTCTCAACCTTTTTTATATACTCTAACCATTATTTGCTCTTTTTTTTATGGTTATTTGCTACACATTTTATTTGTTTGAGTTTTGGAGCAAAACACCATGCCAATAAGTAGCAAGTTTAGCAAAAATATGTGGATCAATCTAAGATTGCTACATAAATGCTACCTTGAACCAAACACTCCAATTGGACACACAGAACCATCAAGTTGATCCAAAACAATGGGAGCAAACTTTTCTGTACAAACATCATAAAAAACAGAGCATTTTTTCTTGTTCAAGCAAACCATCCCAAAAAAACCCACCAAGTGGAGCAATTCACAGCAACAGCAATCACACCAAGACTGATACTCATAACAAGTTGTAGTAGCATTTTTTTCAGGAGCAAAATCAAGTATTAATTGGAGCAAATTTGTGAGCAATTCATAGCAACAGCACAGTTTGCTTCCAATGATCAATTTGCAGCAACAATCTTAGAAGGTTTGCTCCCAATGATCAAACAAGTTGCAGGAGGAACTTATTGCAGGAGCATCCATCACAAAATTGGGGAGCAATTTTTATGCAGGAACAAAATTTTTGAGCAAAAAAAACTCACAGAACGTGGTGGTTCCTCAATGTCCGGATCTTCATTGAAGAAGGCTGGAGGATTTCTGACCCCTTCACTCGGGCGCGGAGCAAACCATGCTCCCAGGCCGCCGTCGTACAAGCTTGAACTGCGCCTCCTTCGCCGGCTCGCCGGAATCGCCCCCGAGCTCGAAGCTACCATCAATGGTGGGGGAACGCTGTGAGGTTGGACAGGAGGTGGGTAGAGCACGTTGTTGCGGACGTGGTGGGCCATCGCGTCTGCTTCGCGGCGCGCCGCCGTGTCGACCGCCGCCGGGCGCCCGCGTCGATCTCCTACCGCGCCGCCCCCGGAGATCACGGGAACCTGCCCCGATCCGCGTCCTGTCGGGTTTTGCTTCAATGGCTCGCCTTTTTGCTCCTCGTAGCAAAAGCGGGGAACCGTTACGCTGGAGGCCATCGTGCGGCTCTCGTCCGCCCGATCGGACGGTTGGCGACCCGGGGGATCGGGATGTTTTATCCCCCGGGGGACGCTCAGCGCGTTCCTTTGTTAAACCAAGCTTAATTAATGCAATGCATGCAAATTGCATATAATTTAGGCAATGTCTATGCATGCATGGTGTGTGGCCTCTCTCTCCTCTTAAATAACAAAGTGAGACCCATCCAGGATGTAGAGTATTTACGAACAAAATCATGGGACAGGGTGTAGATTAAAAGCGAATGGAGGGAGTAGACTGTATAAGGAGATGCAAGCGGTGTAGGGTTGTCTGCAGCACAACCCACTTGGTGGCTGAGGCGGTGATAATTTTTTCCTCTTTCGGCACCTCGCTAGAATGGATACTTAGAGACACGCCTTGTCATGTGTATTTGTCAATTATATGATAGAAAGACCTCCTCTCGGCGTGAATGAAACCAACGTTTGCAACGGAGGAACTGTGGGAGGGGGGCCTTGGCCCCCTCCCCCCCCCCACCCTCCATCATTCGCTGTAAGGATGATTAGAAACAATTTTTTAGTGAAAAACTAACATATCCCCCCCCCCACGCACACACAATGGATGATTACCTTCTTTGGGCCCCTTGAGCTTAATTCCTGCTTTCGCCACTGATTGTTTCGGTATGGGTGCCTCCCAATCAGGCACATTGATACGTCATAAACGTACCCCTGAATTTTGATGTTCCATGTTCTTTTCATGTTGTTTCCCACATGTTTTCTATACACTTTATGTCATTTTTATCGATTTTCCGGACTAACCTATTGACAAGATGCCATAGAGCCAGTTTCTTGTTTTCTGTTGTTTATAGTTTCAGATAAGTTGTTCTGCAAATATTTGTGGAATTGAAAATTTGAAGCCCGGAAGTCTTAGAATTCCCGAAGGTTCCACGGAGACCCGGAGAGGGGCCTCAGGGGGCCCACACAATAGGGAGGCACCCCCCCCCCGGCCGCGTCGTGGGGTGGTGTGGAGCCCCATGGCCTCCACCGCCTCTGCCCTTTCGCCTATTTATTCCCCCCGAGACGTAAACCCTAAATATATTCCACTTCATCCTGAAAAACACCCGAGGCCGCCGTCATCATCATCCCGAGATCGGGAGGGCTCTGCATCTCTCTCCGGCACCCTGCGGGGAGGGAAATTCATCATCGGAGGGGTCTACACCACCATGCCCTCCTCCGAAGTGATGCGTGAGTAGTTCATCCCTGGACTACGGGTCCATAGCAGTAGCTAGATGGTTGTTCTCTCCACTTTGTACCTCATGTTTAGATCTTGTGAGGTGCCTAACATGATCAAGATCATCTTTATGTAATGCTACATGTTGTGTTTGTTGGGATCCAATGAATGTATCTTCATGCATATATTATGTATGATCTTGCATGCTCTCCGTTGTTAGTAGATGCTTTGGCCAAGTTCATGCCTCCTTTGCATCTGTGCTCAAGTGACAGAAACGCGACGGATGGGGGATGTGTTGTTACCATTAGGGAGAAAACAACAATGCTTTGTCTAAGGATGATGTTATTATTTACATTACACACTTTACTTACTGCAATTATCTGTTGCTTGTAACTTAATACCCAATGTTTGTTTGGATGGTATTTGGAGGGTGGATTATTTTGCATAGATGCAGTTGGATAACGGTCTATGTATTTTGTTGTAATGCCCGCATGAATCACATAGTAATCTTTATGTCTTGCATATGCACTACGGTGCAACCTTCATTTCTGTCAATTGCCCAGCTGTAATTTGTTCACCACACATGTTATTTATCTTTCACGGAGAGACACCACTAGTGAACTGTGGACCCCGGTCCATTTTCTTCATACTGATAATACAACCACTGTTTTCACTACTCTCATACTGCTGCTATTGTTTTCATAATGTTTTCCACATCATATGTTTAACTTCTTTGTGTTCGGCAAAACCGGTGAGATTGACAACCTCACTGCTTCGTTGGGGCAAAGTGATTTGATTGTGTTCAGTAGGTTCCACGTTGCTTCTGAACCGGTAGTGTGTCCTGCCATCTCAGCAGCTTCAACCTTCTTAAGTTACTCCTTCTTCCTACAGTTCGATTAAACCTTGGTTTCTTTCTGAGGGAAAACTGCTGTTGTGCTCATCATACCTTCCTCTTGGGTTCCCCAACGAGTGCAAGACCTGCACCATCAAGCTATTTCTGGCGCCGTTGCCGGATAGGAAGAGAATTTCTGCAAGGGGAGTCTCTCACTTCCAATCTCTTTACTTTGTTTTAGTTTTGCTTATTTTATTTATTTTGTCTTGTTTGCTTCTCTTTATCAAAAACACACAAAAAAATAGTTCTTATTCTAACTGTAGTTTTATTCCTGTTTTTAATCTTGTTAAAATGACTACTCCTGAGAACACTAAGTTGTGTGACTTTACTAGAACCAAAAACAATGATTTCATTAGCACACCTATTTCTCCACCTACTCCTACTACTTATTTTTATGAGATTAAGTCTGCCTTGTTAAACCTTGTTATGAGAGAGAAATTTTCTGGTGTTAGTACCGATGATGCTACTGCCCATCTTAATAATTTTGTTGAACTATGTGAGATGCAAAAATATAAAGATGTAGATGGAGATATTATTAAACTGAAATAGTTTCCTTTCTCTTTGAGAGGAAGAGCTAAAGAATGGTTGCTATCTTTTCCTAGAAGTAGTATTGATTCTTGGACTAAGTGTAAAGATGGTTTCATTGGAAAATATTATCCTCCTGCTAAGATTATATCTTTAAGAAGTAGCATTATGAATTTTAAGCAACTTGATAATGAGCATGTTGCTGAATCTTGGGAAAGAATGAAATGTTTGGTAAAGAATTGTCCCACTCATGGACTGACTACTTGGATGATGATCCAAAAATATTATGCAGGACTGAATTTTTCTTCAAGAAACCTTCTGGATTCATCTGCTGGAGGAACCTTTATGTCCATGACTTTGGGGGCAGCAACAAAGCTTCTTGATAATATGATGGTAAATTATTATGAATGGCATACTGAGAGAGATACAATTGGTAAGAAGGTAAATTCTGTTGAAGAAACCTCCTCTTTGAGTGATAGGCTTAATGCTATTATGTCTATGCTTGTTAATGGCCATGCTCCTATTGATCCAAACAATGTCGCTTAGCCTCTTTGGTTTCTCAAGAAGATCATGTTTATCTGAACTTCATTAAACATAATAATTTCAACAACAATGCTTATAGGAATAATTTTGGTAGCAACAATTATAGGCCATATCCTCTTAATAGTGGTTATAATGATAGAACTAGAATGACTAATGAAAGAATTTCAGAAGTTGAAAGGGCCACTAAAAACTTTATGAAAAAGCAATATGAGAAAAATAAACTATTTACTAAGACCATGGAAGAACAATCTACCATGCTTAAAAATATTATTTATCGACTTGAGAGTTTAAATAGAGAAATATCTGGTTTGCAAGCTAAAATTGCTCATGCTGAAACTTCTATTTCATCCATGTATCAATCACAATCTTCTTTGGTTAATAGGATGACTGCTAAAACTGGTACCATAGATGAGAATCCTTTTTCTGCTACAAATGCCATCCAAGTTCGAGTGATGATAATGTTAGAATGTTAGCTGAATTGCATGCTAGATGGGAAAAAGAAGATAAAATAGATAGAAAGAATAATATAGCTAATGTTTGCACCATTACCACCACTAGTAAAACTGAAGCTTTCCATGCTACAAAACCTTCTACTATCAATGGTTAAGTAACTGGTGTTGGAAACGCTCCCACTTCTGCTATTAAAAATGCTCCTGATAATAGTGCTGAAATTTTTAGAAACATGGGAGACAATAGTCTCATTATCTTTGATAAAAATGACCTTGACTTTGATAGTTGCAACATAACTGAAGTGATTAAGTTCTTACAAAATCTTGCTAGTTGTCCTAATGCTAGTGCTAGGAATATGGCTTTCACAAAACATATTACAAATGCTCCTATGCAAATTAGAGAGGATGAATTAAGATGTGAAGCCTCTGTCCCTAGGAAGCTATATGATGGTTGGGAACCTATTATTAAAATGAAAGTGAATGATTTTTATTGCAATACTCTATGTGATCTTGGTGCTAGTATCTCTGTTATGACCAAGAAACTTTATGATATTCTTGATTTACCATCATTGGAACCTTGTTATTTGGATATTCGTCTTATTGATAATGTTAGAAAGAAACCTTTGGGAGAGTTGATGATGTTCTTATCATGTTCAGTAATAATATTTTCCCCGTTGATTTTAATGTCTTGAATATTGAATGCAATGCTTCTTATCCAATAGTTTTGGGAAGACCTTTTCTTAGAACTATTGGTGCTATTATTGATATGAAAGAAGAGAATATTAAATTCAGTTCCTACTCAAGAAAGGTATGGAACACTTTCCTAGAAAGATAATTAAGTTTTCTTTTGATTCATTTATTCGAACAAGTAACAATTTAGATGTTTCTTCACTTGAAAAATACTTGATTTCACTTTTCTGGGCCTAGATAAAAGGCGTTAAAGAAAAGCACTTCTTGGGAGATAACACATGGTTTTATTTTTGCTTCGTTTTCTCTGTTTTATTTGAGTCAAGGGGTTTTATATCTCTGTAGCAACTCCTTTGTATCTTTATTTTCATGTTTTAGTTGTGCCAAGTAAAGTTTCTGACGAGAGTTGGAGTTGGTTTTCGGATTTCTGCGCAGAAAACAGATTTCTGCTGTCCACCATAAAGAATCGTGAAAATTTCAGGAAGATCGGAATGACCTGAAGTTTTGTGTTCTTATTCCTCGGCTAATTATGCAACTTTTTCATTATTTAAGTTTTTCGATTTGAGCAACGTAAGTGCCTCGAAAAAATTCGTCTTTACAGGTTGTTCTGGTTTTGACAGATTCTGCCATTTTTCTTGCATTGGCTCTTTTGCGATGTCGAGTGGATTTCTTTGATTCATGAAACGTCAGCGGCTATAGATAAGGTTTCAAAGTATCAATAGCACTTCTTCCATACATAGCCTATGAATTTTCTATTGTTGCACTAACCCTCTAACGTGAATTACTGTTTGAGTATGGTGTGAAGGAAGTTTTCAAGTGTCAAGAGAAGAGGTGATATATATGATCAAGAAGAGTGCAAGGTCAAAGCTTGGGGATGCCCCCGTGGTTCATCCAAGCATATTGTTAGAAGACTCAAGCATCTAAGCTTGGGGATGCCCAAGGCATCCCCTTCTTCATCAACTATCTATTAGGTCACTTCTCGTGAAACTATATTTTTATTCGGTCACATCATATGAAGTTTACTTGGAGCGTCTGTTTTTTTTCTTGTTTTCCTTGCTGCAATAATATCAGTGGACCTAGCATCCTTGTTTGGGAGATATACACACTCCTTTTTTTCATTTGAATACTTGATATGCTAGTATTCTTACTTTTTCTTCTAGTTACTGCAAAAATTCATGTTCAGCTCTTGTTTTCATTGTATCTCTTATTCAGAGTTGTTAGTTTCAGTAGTGTTATGTAAGCAGTCTCATTTTTTTCTTTTTGTAGCATGTAGAGAATTTTTGTTAAAACATATTTTGTATGGTGCTTGTTGGGAAAGAAAATTGTTGCCTGAAGTAGAATTTTTAACGGTGCAAATAGAAGCTTGTATAGACTATGGCTAAAACTATTTCATGTCATGCTACATGTTATTGTAGTTTTAAAGCCTTGTGGTTATTGAGTAGCATGATTAGCCTCAAATAGCTAAGAGTGTTTAATGTGCCATTGAGAGAATCATGAGTTGTTCTTGTCATATTGAAGCATAAATTTGCGTTATTCTCCTTTGAATGATTTATTTGATCGACTTGGCACATGCTCACAACATGTTTATGACTATAAACCAGTCACTAATAGTCTCTATGATCATTTAGTTTTAGAATTTGTGGTAGCACTTATGCTTTGATTAATGATGTTTATGTCTCTATGCATGATTTTGGCTCTTATGCTCTCTTGATTTGTCACTCCCAGTCTTTTGCTAGCCTCCACCTGTACTGAGTATGATCTCTACTCGTGCATCCAACTCCCAATAACCAAAGTTTTCCCATTGTGTCCACCATACCTACCTATATGTGGTAATTAACCGCCACTCAAAATAAATTTCTCATGTATTACCTTTAAAACCTTCAAAATTACTCCTGCTTTGTGTTCTTGTTTTTGCTCATGAGGACGTAAATAGAGAATCTTTATCTCACTTGTTGATTGGATTTCACACCCTTGACTAGTGGCTTCATCCGCTTATCCAATTGATAGAAGAGCTGGCAGCGGGGTGCCCGGCCCTAAATTAATACACACAAAATCTTTCACTATTTTAGCTTCTGATTTATCAGTCAAAGTATAATTGTGTAAACAAAACAGAAAGAGGGATGACCTTCTACACCAGTTGTGTCCTTCACATGGGAGTCGATCTTGTGAAATCTAGTTGGCTTGTGAAGTACTGTATTTTCTGTTTACCATTCGTTGACATTAGCATACATCTCCAAAAACATAGACACTCCTCCATGGTATGTGATTGTTGGCAGGCACCCAAGGGTTCGGTCAGCCATGTTTTGTGTAAGATGGATGGGAGGAGTGTCTAACATTTTAATACCTTTATTAATAAAATAAAAACTCTAGCACATGAGTGATCTAGGTTTCCCTCTACGAAGGGCCTTTCTTTTACTTTTATGTTGAGTCTCCATCTTCTAAATTTATGCACAGTTGAGAGAGCATATTCGTCATTCTGAGTTTTATGTGCATTTGTCCCAGAAACATTATTAATTAATTTATGATGTGTTATTGCTTGTTCTCTAACTATTTGTTCTAGTCATTCTCATGAAACTTTGAAGGTGTCCTGACATTTATGTTTTTCCCCACTCTTAAGGACTTGTGAAATATCACTTTGCCATGCTTTCTCTATACTTGAAACAAACGTATATCTTTATTTGCATTGTTGTTCACGATCTTTTATTTGTGTTACTTCTCATGATGCAAGGTGATTTCTATGCTTTATTATTAAAGTTCTATTTATCATGCTTGTGTTAAAATTTTATGATCTCATCTTACATATGCTTTTACATTATGATGAACAAGTTTATGTTGGTAGCATGTCACCTCAGAAATTATGTGTTTTTATCGTTTACCTACTCGAGGACGAGTAGGAACTAAGCTTAGGGATGTTGATATGTCATAAACGTATCCCTAATTTCTGATGTTCCATGTTGTTTCCCACATGTTTGTTATACACTTTATACCATCTTTATCGATTTTCCGAACTAACCTATTGACAAGATGCCATAGAGCTTGTTCCATGTTTTCTGATGTTTTTAGTTTCAGCAAATTTGTTCTGGAAATATTCTCCGAATTGGAAAATTCAAAACCCGGAAGTCTTAGAATTCCCGAAGGTTCCACGGAGTCACGGAGAGACCCGGAGAGGGGCCTGAGGGGGCCCACACCATAGGGTGGCGCCCCCTGGCCGCACCGTGGGGTGGTGTGGGGCCCCCAGGTCTCCACCGCCTCTGCCGTTTCGCCTATTTATTCCCCCAGAGACGTAAACTCTAAATATATTCCACTTCATCCCGAAAAACACTCGAGACCGCCGTCATCGTCATCCCGAGATCGGAAGGGTTCTGGAGCTCTCCCCCGGCACACTGCCGGGAGGGGGGGAATTAATCACCGGAGGGATCTACACCACCATGCCCTCCTCCGAAGTGATGCGTGAGTAGTTCATCCCTGGACTACAGGTCCATAGCAATAGCTAGATGGTTGTTCTCTCCCCTTTGTACCTCATGTTTAGATCTTGTGAGCTGCCTAACATGATCAAGATCATCTTTATGTAATGCTACATGTTGTGTTTGGTGGGATCTGATGAATGTTGAATGCTATCTCTTCTGATTATGAATCTATCATGTTATCTTCATGCATATGTTATTTATGATCTTGCATGCTCTCTGTTGTTAGTAGATGCTCTGGCCAAGTAGATGCTAGTAACTCCAAGAGGGAGTATTTATGCTCGATAGTGGGTTCATGCCTTCTTTGCATATGTGCTCGAGTGACAGAAACGTGACAGATGGAGGATGTGTTGCTGCCATTAGGGAGAAAAAAAACAATGATTTGTCTAAGAATGACGTTATTGTTTACATTACACATTTTGGTTACTGCAATTATCTGTTGCTTGCAACTTAATACCCAACATTTGTTCGGATGATATTCGGAGGGTGGATTATTAGTCATAGATGCAGTTGGATAACAGTCTATGTATTTTGTTGTAATGCCCGCATGAATCACATAGTAATCTTTATGTATTGCATATGTACTACGGTGCAGCCTTCATTTCTGTCAATTGCTCAGCTGTAATTGGTTCACCACACATGTTATTTATCTTTCACAGAGAGACACGACTAGTGAACCGTGGACCCCGGTCCATTTTCGTCATACTGATAATACAACCACTATTTCCACTGCTCTCATACTCCTGCTACTGTTTTCCACACCATACGTTTAACCTCTTTTTGTTCAGCAAAACCGGTGAGACTGACAACCTCACTGCTTCGTTGGGGCAAAGTGATTTGATTGTGTTGTGTAGGTTCCACGTTGCTTCTGAACCGGTAGTGCGTCCTGCCATCTCAGCTGCTTCAACCTTCTGAAGTTACTCCTTCCTCCTACTGGTCGATTAAACCTTGGTTTCTTTCTGAGGGAAACTGATGTTGTGCTCATCATACCTTTCTTTTGGGGTTTCCAACCGAGTGCAAGACCTGCACCATCACACATTTTGGTTGACTCCCCTTTTATCTCGGTTTGTTACAACAAACCATCGAGATCAACTACAACATTTTTTCTCTTAATCGCTCGGTCTACAACTATTATTAGAAATAACGTACCAAAATATGGTGCTACATTGACCACTGAAGTGCCACTAAACTTCAGTACTTAAAGTAAATGATCATATTTTCAAATGGAAAACAGAATACTCTAATGGGAGTTGGCTTATTCAACAGTCCTTATATTCATGATCAAAAGGCTTTCCAGCAAACTATGCTATCAACAGCTTTTGATAAATGGATTCGTAAAACATACAAAACTTACTCATATGCTTAACATCAATAGTACCATTCTTAATTCTATCTTTCACAACATGGAACACGTTGTGAATGATTTTCGCAAGACCATTTGACTTGTTGTTACTCACATTGAAAACTGCATGTTCATAAAGCAAGGGTTAGAAAATGTTGTCTACCACCTTAATTTTCGGAACAAAACTTATTCGGGTAGTCTCTTTAGAATACCACATTATAAATTGCATAATTAGTGATACCATTAGGGTGATTCTGGAGCTTTTCGGCGATATACCTCCACATGCGAGGGTGCGGATGTAACATGACGTGAAAATCTTAATATCAACACACCTCTAAAAAACAATGTCTGAATAATCTAGAATATTGAGGTAACAACTTCTTATTAATTAGCATGTTAACTTTATATCATGATGTACTAAAAGACTTTTCACTGGATTTTCTAGTGGTCCATTTGTGACTTAGTTGTACATTTTTCAATTATCCCGATTACAGAAAAGCTGTTTTCATACTTGAGTACACATATTGCTTCTCATGGTTGAAACATAAGGACCCTATGTTATCTTAGTTGCTTAAAATGGTTCCTACAACACTAAAATGTCCACTTGTATTTCCTTTAACTTTAGAGCAGTTGAGAGAAAGAACTATTGCATAATATTTTTTGTTTTGTGCTCATCAACGTATCTAATCATAATAGAACTTTTACTCCTTTTAGGCTTGTATCTTGATGAACCTCAATACAAGCGCAAAGTATGAGGTATATCCAGGATGATCCTTTATATCATAAATAGAAAAAGATATCGCTTGACGCAATAAGATTATATTTGCATAAGAAGTGAAGTTTACTCCCCATTTTTTATGTTATAACCGTTCCAATGCTTGCATTAGTCCTTTAAACAACATGCCTTATGACAACTTAAACTTTGTGACAAAACCATACGGTTGAGCCATGCAAAACATTTTTAACTAAGTCAACATAAAAACATTTGATAACGATAATACACGCATCTGAAATACTTACCGAGGATACCCATTGTACAAACCATGTGCAATGCTAGTTTTTTTTATCGTGTGTAATAACCCTATGTGTACTAGTGATTCTTCCTTGGCTATAGTTGTATTACTTTTACTTCTTTGTTTATCATCATATCGTTCCTCCGCTATTGTTGTACTACTTTTGCTTCTTTGCTTATTCTCATATGAGGTTGAAATCGTCTGTTTCTGGACCATAGATTCTGTCTTTAAGATTCGTGCCAATCATGCGCTTTTGTCAGGTGGTTTGACTACGTTTATGATTATAAACGTTGGCTAATCTTGCTATTGCATGCATGTCGTTATGACATAACGGAACCGTTAAAAAGAGCACGTACATGTGCATGTGTTAAAGCTATTATTAGCATGTACGTCCTGGCAGTGTGTTAAACCTATTATTAGCATGTACGTCCTGATTTCAATAAATTATAAAAGCAATTCGTGGCATGATGTTAAAGCTGTTATTATCATGTACGTCCTGATTTCAATAAATTCTAAAAGATGCAGTACTTCTTTTTCGCATGTTAGCATGTACGTGCTGTGATCACAGTTATGGCTAAAAGCTATGTGAATTGAACGTACGTGCATGCAAAATGTGATCACAGTTATGGCTAAAAGATGACTTTATTCATGCCAATGTCAGTGCAAAGATGACTTTATTCATTCTGTGAGTAAAGCTGAAAACAGCACGAAACAAATAACAGAAGTAACGACTTTATTCATTCTATGAGTAAAGCTGAAAACAGCACGAAACAAATAACAGAAGTAACGGCGGCCGTCCAAGTTCACGGCACGATCCTGTCTAACATCCAGGACACATTTCATATTAAAACTTTCATTTCATTAATACATATGAGGTTTGACCGAGAGCGGATCTTGATGCAACAATCCAACGGCTCTGGAGGGGGAGGTAGCTACCCTCCTTTGTAGCTGGCATATATATGTGTGTATATATATATATATATATATATATATATATATATATATAGGACAAATTTATGCTACTCCCGGGTGTAACTACACCCACATGTGTTTAGTATGATGTATGTAGTATCTATCATACCGAAGAGTATGTATAGGTAGTATGCAGTATATATTACTATTTCGACAGTATATATACTTCTTTTTATGTACTATGTGTAATTTTTCTACATACTCCTTTTATAAGTACATATATAACGATATTTTGAATATATAGTGCAACCTACTTGCTCAATTTATAATTTTCACGTAAATTGTTTTGGAGTATCTTAGATATAGTATATGAACATACTCAGACCAAAAAAGTATGATACATAGCTCCGGTACGGTAGTATATGAGACGTGGGTGTAGCTACACCCGGGAGTAGAGACCATTTTCCCTATATATATATATATATATATATATATATATATATATATATATGGTATAGAATAGTTATTCTGCACCCACCCTGTATCTTTTGAACCGTACATGATTTTTACGTCACGTAAATTTTGTCATGTTTCTTATATCGAGTAGAACGTAAAAAAATATATACATGACATAAACTTTTTATTCACATGACGCTACAAAAAAGGGAAAAAATACACATATTATGTTGTTTTTATGACTTTTATGTTCCTTCGACTTATATTTTTTATTTTTTTATGCCGAGTTTTCTCTCATAGGTAAATATGAACGTAAAATATTTATACACGTAACATAAATTTTTAAATTGACAACATAAAATAAATCGTGGGTGCAAAATAAGTTCTCTGCACCCAGTGTGCTGAATAGGGTGTATATATATATATATATATATATATATATATATATATATATATAGAGTGTGGATTTGCTATACACGTAAACTAGTATGGTTGCAATCAGAACCCTTCATCTGACATTGAGATCCGCACTTTTTTTAGAATAGGAGTTGGTTCATATAATTTTGGTTATTCTTCGTACCAAAGAGGCAATGGGAGCTGAACCTTTCCTCTGTTACCGTACCTAAAACAGGTAGCCTACTCTGTCCTAAAGGATCACGCGGCTGACAGCTTTTGCTACACATCCTGGCACATTGCTCTCTTTTGCTGCCATCCAGCTGTATAGATGATAAAAAGCGGACGGTTCCGTCTAGCGTGGCTCTCTTCGTTCCTCCATCCTACCGTAACGGGAAACAAATTAAAGAACACAGAGTAATGTATGTGGTTTGGAGATGCATCCGATTCGTGCGAGGCTGTGCGCCTGTAAGATAGGGAGCGGCCATGTTCGGTTTGCGCGCCAACTCTCCCGTGGACACACGCACATGTGAAGAACTTCAACAGCGGGCACCATAGATCTGGTTCATGGGATGGTCAACGCATGCACGTCCACGAAAGCTGTGTAAGATGGTACTATCTCGTGACTGAATTATTTCGATTGTTTACTTACTCACCATTCACTTCTCGTTTAAAATATAATTTCGCAGTGGCCTCGTGAGCTTAAGAGTCGATGGTGAAAAGAAATGAAGAATCCACATAGCCTTTTTTTTTCACCCTATCTAGCTTGTCTTTGCCGTATGTATTTTTCTTAATGTGTACGTATCTTTTCTTCGTGGATACCCACGGCTTACATCATCAACGATATGCAGTGTTGCTTCATGTCTGGAGTCCCGTGATAGCTGAAGATGTAAACATTTGAAAGGGTTCACGTGTTCTGACTCCTGACGCTACCATACAGCTGGAAGGCAATTTGCTTCCACGATACAAGAGCACCGGGAGATTGATAAAGCTCGAATATTTAGGGCATCTCAATTCGCGTTCGTCCGACATGCCGTTTTTTCCGTCGCAGAAAACCGCAGTTAGGGGCGTGCCGGCGCAATTTTTGGTCCGGCAAAAAACAACAAGTTTCGATGAAAATACGGCAAATTCAAAATTTAAATCTAAAATGACTTAATTTTATAGCATAATGGCCGAATATAGGCATACATACTCGAATTTAAAAACATAAAAATTTAAAAAAGCCTAATCCATACCGAGGCTACGGTAGATCGCCTTGTCGAAGTCACTGCCACCGTCGCCGTCTTCGCCATCGCTGGGCGATTCATCCTTCGGGACGCGGCTGGAGCCCTCGCCCAAGTCGCCGGTGCGGAATGGCTTCTTCGCCGGCGGAGCCTTGTCCTTGTTGTCGTCGAGGATGATGATGCTGCCCACGTCACGGCCACGGCGAGCTTCGAACTCCTCCATGGCGGGTTTCTAGCGCGCCATCTCGCTGGCCAGCCACTGCTCCCTAGAACAGGCGAGCTTGTCCTCGAGCTCCGTGACCATGAGGTCTTACAATTTCGGCGAGGTGACGGCGCCTTCCTTCTTCACGGCGACGAGGGGCTCCAACTTGACGCGGGGCTCGCCGATGATGAGGCTGCCACCGTGGCGCGCGCGGTGGTGGACTGTCCCGCTCCGTCTTTACCCCCGCCGGTGGGGTGGCACGTCGAAGAAGAAGACGTCGAGGCAGCCACCGTCAGCGCTGTCCTGGGCGCAGATGAGTGGCGCCGCGGCTCGAGAGAGGCAGCTGGTGCTGCCGGCCAACCCAGAGGAGTGCCTGCCTCGATGTGGTTGAGCACGACGGTGAGGGTGCGCCTATCCCCGTTTCACCATTGCGTCCTCCCTGCTCCGGTGTCATGGTGGCGTGCGCGTCCTGGATCGCCACCGGGAACTCGTCCGGCTTCGCCTTGGGCGACACGGGGTATCGAGTGGCGCTGATCCACCACTCAGACATGGACGTGGGTGTTCTACGGGACTGGGTACCCCGCCTCGTACATGAGGCGAACCTCCTCATCGTGCAACCAATGGCGTCTGAAGCCGTTGGCCGCTACACCATCTCTAGGGAAACGCTCCGCCATGGCTTCGGGATCTCCGACGAATGAAGTAGAGTGGGGAGGTGAGGAGGAGAGAAGGCAAAAGCAGAGTATGGAGAGGCGAGGCGCGTCGGTGGGCTTTTCACCATGTACAAAACATGAAATGGGAGCCACTCGGTTCTACACAAGATTAGAAAGGGTTCTAGTTCAATTTTGAATATTTCGATATTCCCGCAAATATACATTTGAATGGGTAAAAAACACAAGAAGCATCTAAAAACCATATAGTACTATACAGTTTTCGTAGTCCTTTCACAATAGTTCGTTTTTCTCGATTCTTTTACAACAATAATAATGTAAAGTTCAATTTTTTTAAAATAACATCAAGAACTGTGTTACTATATAAATATGATTCGGAAAATATTTCATTATGTATCTACAGATAATGTCGTAGAGTAGAAATTAATGGTATTTTATAAGATTTTGTTTAAATTTTACATACTTTGAATTTTGGGGGAAAATTATGTGGTTGAAATTGAACAACGGTTAGTAGGAAAAATCACCGCTCGATTTTGGGATATGTGGTTGACAGACATGAGTATTAATTTTGATTTTTCACACATACTACCTGAAATGTTGACAAAAGGACATACTAAATAACCAAAAGTCGTATATGATTCTAAAAATTCATGTTTTCTAAATAAAAATGTAACACTTAACTAAGCAGTCATGCATTAACACCAACATGTATTGGGAAACCATATAACACATGTCTCAAGCTACTTGCTACTTTATTCGTTTGAACGTGTAGAAAATATATGAACCATGTAAAACCCCCCGAAGTATTACAGTTTTGGTACTCCCGTCACAAGAGTCACCTTTTACCGGATTAACCATTAAAAATCAAAAAATTAAAACAGAGCCGCACGTGTTAAGGAAAGGTGCACGTTGCAATAGAGCAATGGTTCAAAAAAAAATACGCTTTTTTTTTCATTTTAGTACTTTGAAAACACAAGAAACATCTATACGCACCAAAAATAGTACACACAATGGATAAGTTTCCTAGGATATAACATTTTTTTTTCCAATGTTAGCATGAGAGGTGCTAAATTCAATGAGGGTGCCACATGTGTTAAGGAAAGGTGTGTGTACCAATATAGCAATGGTTCTAGGCGAGTCCAAAATAGTTCTAGTTCAGTTTTAATACTTTAGGTATTCACGCATATATGATGGTTAACCTAAGTAAAATAAGAATTTTACCACATAATAAATCGCAAACTTAAAAAGGGAGCCACGCGTATTAAGGAAAGGTGTGTGTGGCAGTTGATCAATAGTTCTAGACGAGATCGAAAAAGGTTCTAGTTAAACTTTACTATTTGTATTCACGCATATATTCATTTGAATGGGTAGAAAACGCAAGGATCGTCTCAAACCCTACACCATCTTGTAGTGCATGTAATAAATTATCATTTCCTTCTACACCATGTAGTTTTTTACTCACTTCACATGATCGTCATTCAAATTTGGGTACTTTATTCACAAGAATCACTTTTATAGGGTTAAACCGTAGAAAAAACAAATGAATCTTACCATGAAACAAATCAAAAACTTTGAATGCGAGCCACAAGTGTTAAGGAAAGGGTGTGTGTGCCCGTAGAGAATAGATTCTAGACGAGAACAAAAAAAATTATATTTTGGTATTTTATTTACAAGAGTGCCCTTTTATCTTATTAACCATAAAAAATAAGAATTTTCCACATAAATGGATAACTTCCAATGATAGAACATAGTGATTCCATGAGTTGTCAAGGACGGTTCCTTACAAAAAAAAACATGTGGAAAATGCTAAAATAGCTTAAGGAAAACAAGCACAAAAATGGAAAACGAGAAAATAGATGACAATAAATAGTCCTTTGGAGAATACGAGAAATTTCCTCCGGCTGCGACTTTATTGCTATTTTGACCCCCTAAAAAGAAAAATAAAAAATCCCATTAGGACTTATTATAATATTATGAAAATAATGAATGAATATTTGGTGCAATAAAATAAAAAAAATAAAGAAAAAAAATCATAAGTTGGTTGGAGAAAATGACACCCCCCCGCCCCCCGAAACACTCAAAGAAGTGTGGGGTGGCTACGGGTGTGTGTCGGAAAATGACAGAAGTGCCCCGTGTATGAGTAAAGGGTTCATGAGATAGTTACCCAACGGTTCTGCACGTGTTGATTGGCGGTGCCCTGTATACCTAGCTACATATCAATGAACACATTCTCCTTTCTACTTGAATATTTGTTCTCCTTGTTTACCCAAAAAATTATCCAAAGTCTAATCGCTAATAAGGATGGTAAGATCGAAACGAGGATTCCTTTTCCCCTAACAATGATTCTTAATATTGATAAGTTTCTATAAACACAAAAGGGGGTATTGTATAAGGAGCGCGGGTATTATGTGTGTAAAAGGTAACCTAGCAAGCCTAGGAAAACTTCTAAAAAAGGCAGTAATCGTAAAAAGGGTGATGCGCATGTATACTAACCCTCTATGTATGAAACAAAAATCACACTTATAAATGTGGTAGACTTACAGCAACGTGAGAAACTTGTCTTGACCAAGGGTGCATGACGCAAGTGTGCAATGGTTATGCGAGTTGTGAACGAACCGTTGACTAAAAATTTAAGAAAAAATAGCATAAAAACGGCATTATTTTCCGTGTAGATAGAAGGAGCCACATGTTTCACGAGGAGGTGCGTGAGGCAAGTGTTCAATTGTTCTTTCTGTGGTCTTAAATGGTGTAAATCAACAAGATAGGAACATGGAAGGAAAATGGTAATAGAGGCGTAGAAAATAATAGCTGGACTTTTTTTTACAAATATGACCCTCTATCGAATCTTATTATCAAAAATGACCTCCTTCGAATTTTATTGCCAAAAGTAGCCTGGCGGGCTCGTCTCGCTGCTCCGGCGTCATGGTGGCGTGCGCGTCCTGGATCGCCACCGGGAGCTCGTCCCGCTTCGGCATGGGCGACACGGGGTATCGAGTGGCGCTGATGCACCACTCAGACATGGACGTGTGTGTTCTACGGGACTGGGTACCCCGCCTCGTACATGAGGCGAACCTCCTTATTGTGCAACCAATGGCGTCCGAAGCCGTTGGCCGCTACACCATCTCTAGGGAAACGCTCCGCCATGGCTTCGGGATCTCCCGCGAATGAAGTAGGGTGGGGAGGCGAGGAGGAGAGAAGGCGAAAGCAGAGTATGGAGAGGCGAGGCGCGTCGGTGGGCTTTTCACCATGTACAAAACATGAAATGGGAGCCACTCGGTTCTACACAAGAATAGAAAGGGTTCTAGTTCAATTTTGAACATTTCGATATTCCCGCAAATATTCATTTGAATGGGTAAAAACACAAGAAGCATCTAAAAACCATATAGTACTATACAGTTTTGGTAGTCCTTTCACAATAGTTCGTTTTTGTTGATTCTTTTACAATAATAATAATGTAAAGTTCAATTTTTTTAAAATAACATCGAGAACTGTGTTACTATATAAATATGATTCGGAAAATATTTCATTATTTATCTACAGATAATGTCGTAGAGTAGAATTTAATGGTATTTTATAAGATTTTTTTTCAAAATTTTACATACTTTGAATTTTGGGAAAAAATTATGTGGTTGAAATTGAACAACGGTTAGTAGGGAAAATCCTCTTTCATTCTCGAACTCATGAGTGTTTTCCAAATCCAAAATATATAAAAATAAATAAAAACTGAAAAAAAATGTAGTAAAACATGCTAATGTTTCACGTATGTGCAAAGTTCCGTGACAAAATGATATTTTTGTTGCACCGTACAAAAAAATTACCGCTCGATTTTGGGATATGTGGTTGACACACATGAGTATTAATTTTGATTTTTCGCACATACTACCTGAAATGTTGACAAAAGGACATACTAAATAACCAAAAATCGTATATGTTTCTAAAAATTCATGTTTTCTAAATAAAAATGTAACACTTAACTAAGCAGTCATGCATTAACACCAACATGTATTGGGAAACCATATAACACATGTTTCAAGCTACTTGCTACTTTATTCGTTGGAACGTGTAGAAAATATATGAACCATGTAAACCCACCCCCCTCCCCCCCCCCCCCCCCCCCCCCCCCCCCGAAGTATTACAGTTTTCTACTCCTTTCACAAGAGTCACATTTTATCGGATTAACCATTAAAAATCAAAAAACTTAAAACGGAGCCGCACGTGTTAAGGAAAGGTGCACGTTGCAATAGAGCAATGGTTCCAAAAAAAAGGTTTTCTTTCATTTTAGTACTTTGAAAACACAAGAAACATCTATAAGCACCAAAAGTAGTACACAAAATGGATAAGTTTCCTAGGATAGAACATTTTTTCCCAATGTTAGCATGAGAGGTGCTAAATTCAATGAATAGAAAGAATATTGATCCAATTTATGTTGGAAATTGGACCAAAAAACATACTCCTTTCGGCTTACAACACAACCAAGAAAAGGTGCCAATTCCTTCAGGGTCCCTCCAACTGGAATCGTTAGCTGCGTCAAGAAATTTAAAAAGGGTGCCACACGTGTTAAGGAAAGGTGTGTGTACCAATATAGCAATGGTTCTAGGCGAGTCCGAAATAGTTCTAGTTCAGTTTTAATACTTTAGGTATTCACGCATATATGGTGGTTAACCTAAGTAAAATAACAATTTTACCACATAATAAATCACAAACTTAAAAAGGGAGCCACACGTATTAAGGAAAGGTGCGTGTGCCAATTGATCAATGGTTCTAGACAAGATCGAAAAAGGTTCTAGTTCAACTTTACTATCCGTATTCACGCATATATTCATTTGAATGGGTAGAAAACGCAAGGATCGTCTCAAAACTCCTAAAGTAGTACGCAAACCCTACACCATCTTGTAGTGCATGTAAGAAATTATCATTTCCTTCTGACCATGTAGTTTTTTACTCACATCACATGACCGTCATTCAAATTTGGGTACTTTATTCACAAGAATCCCTTTTATCGGGTTAAACCATAGAAAACAAATGAATTTTACCATGAAACAAATCAAAAACTTTGAAAGGGAGCCACAAGTGTTAAGGAAATGGTGCGTGTGTGCCCGTAGAGAATTGATTCTAGACGAGAAAAAAAACTCTATTTTGGTATTTTATTTACAAGAGTGCCCTTTTATCTTATTAACCATAAAAAAATAAGAATTTTCCACATAAATGGATAACTTCTAATGATAGAACATAGTGGTTCCATGAGTTATCAAGGACGGTTCCTTACAAAAAAAACATGTGGAAAATGCTAAAATAGCTTAAGGAAAAGAAGCACAAAAATGGAAAACGATAAAATAGATGAAAATAAATAGGCCTTTGGAGAATACGAGAAATTCCCTCCGGCTGCGACTTTATTGCTATTTTGACCCCTTAAAAAGAAAAATAAAAAATCCCATTAGGACTTATTATAATATTATGAAAATAATGAATGAATATTTGGTGCAATAAAATAAAACATAAAAAAATCATTAGTTGGTTGGAGAAAATGACCCCCCCCCCCCCCCCGAAACACTCTAAGAAGTGTGGGGTGGCTATGGGTGTGTGTCGGAAAATGACAGAAGTGCCCCATGTATGAGTAAATGGTTCATGAGATAGTTTCCCAACGGTTCTGCACATGGTGATTGGCGGTACCCTGTATACCTAGCTACATATCAACGAACACATTCTCCTTTCTACTTGAATGTTTGTTCTCCTTGTTTACTCAAAAAATCGTCCAAAGTCTAATCGCTAATAAGGATGGTAAGATCGAAACAATGATTCTTTTTCTTGAATCTACTGGGCATTGGAAGGAACGCCCGTTGTCTCTTGGATCGGTAGACCATCTCCTAACACATATAGCTGGAATGGGTCACGTGTTCTGGCGCCAACATATAGCTGGAATCCATTGGCTTCCACGATACCAAAGCACCGGGGTCAGGTCGCTAACACACTTTCGCGTCGCAATGAGTACAACGGTTCTAAATGGTGACAAAAATGGTTCTAGTTAAAATTGTTCCAAAAAGTAGGTAGCAGCGTTCAATCGCCAAGATCCGATGTGAGACCAAAGAGCCACCGACCTTCGGTTCGACTAACTCGACAACATTCAAACTAGAAATATTGAGAATATTTTGATATATTGTTATGTACTGTCGTAAAAAATAATCATATTAATTCATGTATTGAAGTCTTGGTGTGTTGCCATCCTCACGCACCCTACACACAGATGTAAGCTTGTGGGATATGATTTATTAAAAAAAAACCACACACAATAGAGAAATGTGTGTGAGCAATGAGTACAATGGTTCTAAGTGGCGACAAAAAGGGTTCTAGTTAAAATTGTTACGGAAGTAACTAGCACCGTACAATTGCCAAAGATCCACGATGAGACCAAAGCACCACCGACCTCCGCCTCGACTAACTCGATAACGCTCAAACTAGAATATCGAAATTTGATACATGTGGTCAATCAGATATTCATTTGAACGGGCATAAAATATCTGAAACATATACAAAAACCCTATAAGTACTATATAAGTTTTGTACTTCATTCACAAGAGTCCCTTTTTATCGGATTAAAATACCACATGAAAATAAGTAAATTAAAAAGGTAGCCACACTTGCTAACATGGCCCTGAGGCTTCTCGAGTGAATGAAAGAAGCGGTGGCTATTTTTCCATGTCAATCTCGGAAAAAAAAAAGGCAGAGCATCATGTGCCGCTGACGAGATTTCCGAGAAAACGTGAAACCATAGCTGCTGAGCGTATTCACATGAACCAGCAGCTTGCACAGTTTCTGATCGATTACAATTTGAATGTGTTATTTTCCTTGCTCTGGCTGACTGGGTGCACTCATGAACGGATAACTGAGACAAATTAAGCTCACGGTCTAGTGACTATTTCTAATACGTTTGAACAACAGATAAGCACAGCATGACACAAACAGGAGCACATTATTCTTTTCCTTTTCAACACGAACAGGAGCACAGTATTCTTGATATTGACAGCGTGGTCACGGCGTTGAGTGCAGGGATAACTCTAATTAGCAAGCATCCCTTCTGCTCATATCTGCTACTTGTAGTATTGCGGGTGTTTGTCAGGTATCCCGGCTTTTTTCGAGCTTCGTATTTACGAAAGATTCGGTCGTACATCCGGCAGGCCAGCCCGTCCCCATGTCCATCGTACTAGAACCGGTGGCGAGGAGGAATAGAACGGGGCCGAGCTCTAGTGGCCATCGTACCTGAGACGTCGGAAGGGTGAGCGGCCGAGCTCGAGGCAAGCCGGAGACAGAGGAGCTCGGGGCTGCGGAGCCGGTCGAGAGGAAGTGCAGCCGAGGAGGCGCTGGTGCCGAGCACTGTGATCTCAGCTCGCCGACCATGGAGCAGTTGAAGGGCGGCTCCCCGCTGGAATAGGAGCAGCGCCGGTCGAGTATCTAAGGAGCGCCGCCGGTGGCTGCCGTCGCTGCGAGGAAGAGAGAGAACAGCGAGCTAGGAGGCAGAGGAGTGAGGTGAGCGAGCTAGGAAGGAGAGAGAAGAAGGGGAGGGCAGCATCCATGGCGACAAGAAGCAGGAGCAGGGGGGCGGATTCCACAGTTCAGGATATGTGGGGGGCGGCGGTGAGTGGGGAGACTTTGGGCCGGGCAAGCCTAGAAAACGGAATCGGTAAAATATCCTCACAGCTTGGGCTTGGAAACGGAAAACGGTGGAACCTTTCGACAAAGTAAGAACCCATCTGCTGGTCACGGGTAACAAAATGAGGCAGCTAGCATCAGGCCGTATCAGGCCTACGGCCTGCTACATAGCAGCCAACTGGTCCCCAAGCGGCCCAAAGAGGTAATACATAACATGCATGTATAAAGAAGGGAAAAGAAACTATGGAAAGTTTTGATCACCCACATGGAGAATCTCAACACAAGATGGATGGTCATGATTGGTATGACTAGGAGATGGTTTCATAGGGAAGCTTTTCACTATATATATATATATATATATATATATATATATATATATATATATATATATATAGAGAGAGAGAGAGAGAGAGAGAGAGAGAGAGAGAGAGGGCATCTAAGAGTAACCTCGACGCCAGGGTGAGAATCCTGGTGCATGCACGGTTGCCTCTTCTAATCCCGGGCGCCAGGTGATTACCGACCGTTTCTCTAGCGTCGGACGCAAACATAGGTATTCGGCGCTTCAAAACTTGTGCAAAATTAATAAAAACTGTAAGTGTGCATAGTCGGTGCTTTTATTGCTTAAGCGTCTAAGACAGCGTTGTGCGCTGTGGATGCTCTTAATACCACGAAACAGGCTTTCGCCCTGCTATATAAATATAGCAGCCGACCGATACACAGAGCTCGCTGGGGCAAACAGCACAAGGTACGCCCAAAAGAAACAGAAACGAAAAGGGAAAAGAACAAAAACACCGACAATGGCGGATCAACGAAAACGAGGGTGACTCGCCATCGCTGCGTCCCTCCGGAGAAGTTCCACCACGCTCCTAGCACTCCGAAACGTCGCATACCAAGTAGCACCTCCAAGAAGGTGAGCGGCGATGACGACGCTGCTGCCCGACCGGTCCCAGGGTTAACCTGGTGCCCTGTTCTAGGGTTTCCCCCGGTATGTCATGGGGGTGGGGGAGGGGGTATGCCCGATGCCCTTCAGGAAGGAAGGCCACACTCGTAGGCTTCGCCGCGTCGGTGTCGAGACGACGAGGAATTCTCTCGACCCCAGACAGCCGCGCCCCCGGACGTTCTGTCGCGCTCCACCAAACACGCCATCCACCTGCACACGCCACCACGGTCTTGCAATCACCGCCGATGTCTCTCCATGATTTACGTCACGGGGACGGAGGACCGAGATGAAGGTACTCTAGCGAGGGAATGATAGTTCAGTAGCGCGCGGGAGGGATCGACCTCCACCGCCAACTACGGTAGCCGACCGGATATAGCATCAGGGACATACCATGCCCGCACTGGCCCGGCCGGGCCCGTCTTGGACCCGTAAACTCCCCGCCGCCGCACTACAGCAGGCACACCACCATCTCCATCACCCCGGCCCGAGCACCTTCATCATAGTCAACCAGGAGGGACGCTGCTGCGACGGAACCGCGCCGACCAGGCCCAGATGCGGCCCAAAGGGCCCATATCTGGGTCGTGAGGGCGCTGCCAGCCGTCCACCGACGACCAGCCAACCGCCACAGCAGCCCATGCCCCTTGCCGCCAAGGAGCAGCAACGCCGCCACGCAAACTACCCGAACCCGCTGGACCAACCGCCGGCGCCAAGCACCGCGCCGCCTCGCCCTGCGAGCTGGTACAAGCAGACCGCCGCCTCACCGCCCGTCCCAGACCACCATAGGCTCGCCTGGCCCGCAGCAGGCCCAAATCGGTACCGGCACGCACCGCCCACACGCACAACCCAGCTCGGCCGGACCGCCGCGCACGTTGCTGCCACCGCGAGCGAGAGCACTACCACCGCGCAGCCACCGCCGCAACAACGCCCACTCGCGCCAAAGGCACGGCCAGGCGCGCCGCCGCCACGATGCCCCGCGTGAGCACCGCGAGCAAGAGCACCACCACCGCAGCAACGCCCACTCGCGCCGCCGCCACGATGCCCCGCGCGAGCACCGCGTCCGCGCCAAGTCGATTTACCCCGTGCCACAGCAACCAGGAGAGGAGGAAGGAGAACCCCGCCGCGGCCGACGCCGGCCGGGCTTTGACCGGTGACGCCTTCCGGCGGCGGCGAGGGGGAGGGAAGAAGGAAGGGGGCTCGGGAGCGCTGGCGGCTAGGGTTCGCCCCTTCGCTCTGCTCGCGGGAGCGGATGGGACGAGCTGGATGCTCTTAATCAGCTAATAAAACCTCCATTTATCGAAAAATAGTCGTAAGCCAGGTGCTGATACCGACAGACACACACGCATCGATCTCTCGACACGACCAGTTGGGGTCCCAACATGCATTGATGATGATCCTCCAGGTGTCTTCTGTTTCCTCGACGGACTATGCAGGCCGCGGGTCCTGGATAACTATCCCACGGGCGCGCACACACGCGGTCGACGGTGGCACCCACCCACACCAACGACACCAAGGCAGAGAGAGCCCCGAGCCACCGCTAAGGTTTGCCTCGATCGGAACACGTTGCTGGCCTGGTCCGGCCCGGTCGGGCTCGCGGCGCACTACCGTCGTGTCCCTTCTTTTTCCTGGTCCCACCGTGCCTCGCCCACGTACCCCACTCGCCAGGACGACGGGCTCCACAGCCTTGCCACCGCCTGACAGCTGCTCCAACGCCATCCTACCACCGCTCTGAAAAGGTTCGGAGATGCGGCGTCCTCCCCCGTTCATTTATTTATTCCTCGTGAGCTTGAGGGTCTAGCGCTGTACTAGAGTCTAGCGCTGCCGCCGCTATCCAGCAGGGATCCGGCACAGGGAAAAGTGCCGGATCAAGGGATACTTAAACATGGCTGGAGCACCGGAGACGGAGATAGCAGGAGGCGTCCACGCTCTGCTGCCCGTCGACTCGCTTATCTCTCCTTCCGGGAACCAGGTGCACCTCCACTTTCATGCTCTGCTTCTGCTTGCTTCGGTTCCTTCCTCTCTTCCTTCTTCGGTTGGAAGTTCCTTGCTCTCTTTTTTTTTTGCTCAAATCAAACAAAATCTATGCACAAACCCCCTGATAACTGGATGTGATGAACAGCCATAAGTTGGACAGCAAATGTATTTGCATATGCATCGTCCACGCATGGGTGTATGAACTCACTCAGACAGTAAATCAAATTCAGATTTTCAATTTAGCAGTATTTTAAGTTCGACCCCTACTCAAGCCAAACTTCACCCTGTTCCAAGACTTCCAGATCCAGCTTAAATTTTCACAAGATCAAGCTAGCTAATAAACCCTTTGATGCCAACCTCTCCCAAACCCCTCCTGTAATCCTCTCAAGCTGCCCAAAGCTCTGTATATGAATTCCTTTAGATGAAGCTAAGAGCATGTCTAACAGGCCCCGTAAAGTTTCGCCCTCTAAATCGCGTGTAGAGGGCCCTGTATAGGAAAATTAGGAAAATCCTTGCTCAGTTTTTCGAGTTCGTCTAGCAGTCCCCTTAAATCCGCCCCGTATGTTTAAATTCGAACTACGCGGGAGAGAAGATGAAGCTTGATTTCATTCATTCATTCAGATCACCATTACAAGAACTGCTAGAACTGCTAGAAATCTAACCTAACTAGTCGAGGAAGACGACGGGGCCGGCCTTCGCCTCCATCGCCTTGAAGGCCTCGACGTCGGCGACGGCCTTCGCCTCCTCCTCCGCTTCCGCCCGCGCCCGCGCCTCTGCTTCCTGCTTCGAGAGCTCGAGCGCGGCCGCGAAGGCGGCCTCCTCCTCCTCCTCTGTCGCCGGCAAGGCGGCCTCCTCCGCTGCCGCGCTTCCTCCTCCGCTGCCGCTTGCGCCGTCGCCGCCGCGCAGCTCCCTCTCCGCGAGCCATTTCTCGAATTTGCGGCCGCTCATCGGCCGCGGCGGCGGGTCGACGCTGTAGTAAATCCCTCCCGGGGCGTAGTCCTTCAGCGTGTCCGGCATGGCCTCCGGCCACGCCACGTACTTCCACACGCTCCGGCGGCTCCCTGCAACGGAGTGCTTGCAATGGAGCCGCCACGCCTCCTCGAGCGTCTCCGGCTCGCGGCGGCGCTTGGAGCGGGCGGTGGAGGAGCCGGAGGCGTCGGGGGAGCTCATGGCGGTGGTGGAGCTTCTAATTTTGCGGCTAAGCGTGCGTAATTGCTCGCCGGAACTGCGAATGCGGCGGCGGCGCGCGGCGGAGCTAGGGTTGCGGGTGGGGGGTTGGACCCCCACCCGAACCCTCACCCTCTATATGTACGGGGCGGAGGGGGCGGTGGAGCAGGCCCCGTAAAATTTTGTTACGGGCCAGGCGGCATACGGGGCCTGCTAGACGGCCGTTTTGGCCCGCGCCCCGTATGCCGCCGGAATTTTACGGGGCGCTCGCGTGATACGGGGCCTGTTAGACATGCTCTAACCAAAGCATCCCAAGCAAGATCAATATAGCTAGGTTGATGCCAATCATTTTACCTAATTTTTTTTTGTGAATTTCTCGTGGGATTCATTTCATCTCGACGAGCCAAAGTACACATGTGCTAATTAAATCTGTACGCACGAACTCATGAAGGTGAAGGCTCGCTTTTTCTTCCAATTTTATATGATAATAAATAGATAAATGAAATGTGATCTCCGCTTAATCACACATGCAACCGCTTTACGACTTCAGCGTTCCTTGTTCCTACACGCGTCAAGAATCGGAATACTTAGCGTACCTGTCGATTGACATGTGTCCACCCAGTCTCCTCTACACATGGTCTCCTTTTTCCGGTGCACTGGCTATTCCTTTCCGCTCTCTTTAGCCATCATTTTGTTTCCTCTTCCGTGACTCGTGATCATGACTGCTCTGATTTTTCACCTAAAACAATGACTCAGCTGATAGAAAAGAAAGAAAAAACAGCAAACACGTGTCTGTGCTCTTCACGCAGGTGCAGCTTCCGGAGCTAGAGGGCAAGGTGATCGGCCTCTACTTCGCCGCGAACTGGTACCCCAAGTGCGAGGCCTTCACCCCGGCGCTGGCCGCCGCGTACCGCCAGCTCAAGGAGCGCGGCGTCGGCTTCGAGGTCGTCTTCGTGTCGTCCGACGAGGACCGGCCGTCCTTCGAGCGGTTCCACCGCGGCATGCCGTGGCCCGCCGTGCCCTTCGGCGACCTGCGCTGCAAAAAGGGCCTCAGCCAGGCGTTCCAGGTGGAGGGCATCCCGCGCCTGGTGGTGCTGGCTCCGGACGGCGAGCTCATGTGCCCGGACGCCGTCGAGCTCGTGCACCGCTACGGCGACCCGGCGTTCCCGTTCACGCCGGCGAGGGTGGCGGAGCTGGAGGCCGACGAGCAGAGCAAGTTCGCCTCCCAGACGCTGGAGAAACTCTTCTCCATCAGCTACGTGAACGGCAGAAACGAACAGGTAACCGGTGTCGATTGTTCCACAATGCAGAGGCGCATGGTGTGGACCGATCATGATTCATGAGCTAGCAAAGCATTGATCATTGATCTCATCATGGCGTCGTGCACGTGCGCGCATGCATCCAGCTGTTGGCCTCACCGTGGCTAAGTAAGGGCTGCAGGTCCCCATCTCGAGCCTGGTCGGGAAGACGGTGGGGCTCTACTTCTCGGCGCACCGGTGCGCGCCCTGCATCAAGTTCACCGCGAGGCTGGCCGCCATATACGGCAACCTGAAGGGCAAGGCCGAGGACTTCGAGATCGTGTACATCCCCATGGACAAGGAGGAGGACGGGTACCTGCGGTCGTGCGGCGACATGCCGTGGCTGGCGCTGCCCTACGACGGCGCGTCGTCGCGGGCGCTCGCCAGGTACTTCGACGTCCGGGAGATCCCGACGCTGGTGGTGATCGGCCCCGACGGCAAGACGGTGACGCGGGAGGGGAGGAACCTGGTGAACCTCTACTTCGACATGGCGTTCCCGTTCACCGAGGAGCAGATCAGGATGCTGCAGGAGCTGGAGGATGAGGACGCCAAGGGGTACGCGCCGTCCCTCCTCCACGCCGGCCACCGCCACGCGCTGAGCATCGTGTCGGGGAAGTCCGGGGGAGGGCCGTACATTTGCTGCCAGTGCGACGAGCAGGGCTTCGGCTGGGCGTACCAGTGCATCGCCTGCGGCTACGAGATACACCTCAGGTGCGGCCGCGACGTGGAAGATGGCGGTGCGGGTACCGGTCAGTAGGCAGGTGCACGTACAGCGGGTTACGAGATCGTATCGTATCATACTGAACTGAATATGGTGTGTCTGCATGTTCTGCTCAGACCAAATTCAGGATGCTCTTTGTGTCTGGTGAACAGAAATACTGAATAGACGAGAGATGCCCGGTGTAGACTTCCTCTTGTTTCTGATGAATTGATGATTGCGTACACAAGAATGCTGGCTGCAGCTGCAGCTGCCGAGCAAAAGAAAACTACTTTGTCCCTCAATTTCGAAATGTAGGACACGCTTAGCCAATACGTGGCTTATGGCATGATGAAATTAGTGCCGTATCCGTTTTCAAGACTATTTAGTGTCACATGTGTTGGTTGACCTGTGAGTTTTAAGTTAACACCCTGTCAAGATAATGTTAAGGAGGAGTCCCACGAACCAACATTAGGGACCTCCTCGTACACTAACTCACGCGCCCTGATCGGGGGTGCCAAAACCAATCGGTGGTTTGGTCCCCGTCTCCAAGTCCCCTGTTGATCAAGCCTACATCGAGCAGGCTAAGATGGCTACAAATGCTGGATCCTGTAATCCTCAAAACCCATCTCGTTTGCTTTCAATTCTTTGATCTAGATTGGTTCTAGATAAAATTATGTCCATCAATGGTATCAGTCGCCAAATTGAAAGCACTAGAACCCTAACGTGGATCTGTTCATCAAGTTTTGGTTCATACTTAGGCAATTAAGTTCATGTTTTAAGTCTCGGGTTAGTGCCTAATTGCTCCCTAAACATGCACCGCTAATGATAATTGATCTTTTTTAATTAACCAAGTATTGTTACCTTGATGTTTCTGTTAAATATTTTGATATCCTGTTAGTAATGTTTAAGCAATTAGAAACGGGGGAGTTCTTAATTAGAAACAGAAGCACAAATCCCCTCCTGCCCAAACCCTAGATCCCTAAATTACGGCCAAGAAGCAATTCTGCACACCACAAAAGAATTAAGAGAGAGGAGGTAGGCACGTACGGAAGCACAACACCGTTCAACTCCCATCGGAGAAGGGCGTGCGGAATGGAACAGGCCGCCGGTCCACCGGCAAGCACCACCTCCTCGACCCCACGCGCTCGTCGCGGAAGGGTGCCGGGCTTGTGCGCTCGTTGCCGCCGATTTTGCCGGCGTGCACCACTCCTTGACGCCTCGTAAGCAAACGGCGCCGACAGCCACCCTCAACGGACGAGCGCGCAGGACTACGTCCACCGCACGCTCCTCCGCTGAGCACGGCCACCACGCCGGAAGGGAAAGGGGACGGCCACCGCGCCGGAATAGGAGGGGAAGGACGGCGCGCCGTTGCCGCCGTCGCATCTCTCCGCATCATCCTCACTCGCTAAGCAGGGCCACCACGCCAGAAGACATCGAGGAAGGGCGGAGCGCAGTTGTCGCTGCCGTCACTCTCTCTAGCAGCGGGTGAATCAGCGGAGAATGGTAGTGGAATGGGGATTAAGGTTTCTATGCTTGACCGAGTCCAGGTTTTGATAAGCCGACGAGCACGCAACGGCCGAGCTTGGTGCGGGCAGGTATGTGGGCCTCGATGGCCTGTTAGGCCCTGCGGCTGGTTTGTTGGGCTGCTTTTAAACGGCCCGTGAAAAAATCCACTGGGCTACGGCCTAGGCCGAGAAGGAAAATGGACTTTGTCCGATTTTTTTTTCACAGTTTTAGTTTTTTAGCGCATTTTTTTTTAAGTTTTAGGATTAAGTTTTATGCACTGTTTTAAATATAGAGAATAATTTCTTAAATTATGATAATAAACATGTTATTGTTCTAAATAAAAAATGAAACAATGGTATTTTTTTGTTTGGAATATTTAATATGTTCTTATGTCGTATCATCAATTTAAGCATCAAATATTGTTGTTATACTTATATTATTAATCTTGATGCTTATTTTGATAATGTCATGACCGTAAGATTAATTCTGACCAACGTTGTTTTAATTTTACATGTCATCCCCTTATGTTGTTCTACCTTTGTGTCATTTCTGCCCAACGGTGTTTTGACATAGATTTAGAATTTTTGATGATTATGGCATGTTTATTCTTCTTTACCAGCGTAAAGTTCTGTATTCATGCAACTTAACGTCCATATAAATTTTCAGCTTCCACTGCGATACGCTACGACACTGTCGAGCAACTGACGGGGAGTAATTTTCCACGCTCGAAGAATTCAATCGAGCTAAGTTTGGCTTTCAGTGAATTTAATTATGCCTTAAGGGAGGATAAACCCACGGCACCTGAAAATGGTGTCGCGGGGTATGATGAATGTAACATCTCAGTGTTTAGGAGGTTATAAGAATCTAAATATAATATGTGCATTTGCAATGTATGCATCTAAAAATACGGGAAATTTTAGCGTGAAAATTTAAGCGAATCAAAGTGACCAATGTTTCACTTGACATTGATGAAATAGGTCTAGTTCATCTAGTCAAGAGTACATTTGGAGTGACCTTTATAACAAGTATTTTGTAAACCAAATCATCTGATTACACAAACCATAATTGGTTGTGACCAACACTAATTATCAACAACCTTAACCACAAGTTTATAAGTGACTTGGGATAATTCACTAGGTATCTAGAACTCGAAGAGGGGTGAGTATTCAAATCACATAGCTAATGATCACACTTCCACAAGATAGTAATGCACAAGTGAACATCACATCAGTAGAGATATTGTATCCTTTAATCATGAACTCTTTAAGTTATCAACCATTCACACAACATCTTTCTAAATTATCTAATAACTATTAAGTGAATCTTCACAATTAAATAACAATGGTTCAATAGAACACAACTCATAACCACAAGTCTTAACTCAAAACCCACAAGTGGGAAATGAAATAATAATTGTTATTAACATATTTAAGGAATATGTACACATCTCATCAATCATAAAAGAAGTACCTAAAAGAAGGATTAAATCTTCTTAAACTCCTATTAAACCCTGATCATTATATATGATAATTCCAAACCGCTATGTATGTCTTATGATTACAAATGAAGAACATAAAATAACAACATGGCACTCTAAGAAACTCACTAATAACTCTGACTTAAATCATTAAACTTTAATAACCTTCACATGCTCATTGTTTCAATCATCTTATACAAGTGAGCATATGAAACCTCAACACATCAGTGAACCATTTGATTAACTTATTATCTTAAGTCTCCTCATTCCACAAACACTCCACATTTCTATCCACATCAATATTCAACAACTAAAGTATCTCTGGATACAACTAATTGATAACAACAAGTTATAACCCCTATTAGAGGAATTGAATTGAAAGCTAAGTAAAAGTAATCATGTATGAGACAAGTACATATCTTATGGGAAACACAACAAGAAATATATGGAAGGATAATGTCGATTAGTCATCTCGACAAGTCTCTCGGATGATCCAGTAGGGTTTAGATTAAGAGAACGAATAGGCGCTGGCGACAATCGTCGGCTAACAGGGGTACGATTTTACCCAGGTTCGGGGCCCTCGTAGAGGTAAAACCCTTATTCCTGCTCTTGAGATCTGTATTATCAGTAGATTGATTACAAAGGTGGGTGCGCAAGCCGAGAGATTGATCTCGAGCTTATGACTATTGTGATGAAAAATAGATTGGGTCCCCCCCTCGGTGGTTCTCCTAGCCTTTTATAGATGCCCAGGTCTCAAACCGTGTCCGGGGAGGGGGGGTTACAAACCCTAGCTCTAGGTCGGTAGGGGCTTTCCTTCTTGACCCGCAAGTCTTGCGGGTGGGCCTATACCGGGCCTTCTAGAACATCGGGACAACGCCTTGCCTTGGGCCTTGGACTGGGTAGGCTCACCCGATAGGTCCAGGAGTTATCCCCATGTCAGTAGCCCCCGAGTGTTTATTCGATTGAGAATAGTCGGGTAAGCACTCAAAGTTCATTCTTAGATTCTTGCGACCGGTCTTTCAATCGCATGTCTTCAAGGGTGTATACCCTGCATACGAGGTGCTTGTCGTGGGATAATCACGGCAGACGTTACGGGAGGTAACTTATCTTGGGACAATTCGACTCTGGTGTTTGGGAGAGGGTTTTGCTCAGGGGAAATCATGGTGATGAAACGATCTGGTAGCCGGCAATCAAGTCGCCGAGTCTCCGATCTAGATCTTATTATCTCAACTCTGATATTACAAGGGGTACTCGAATAGCTAGCGGATCTCGTGTGTGTCCAATCTAACGCTAGGAGCCGGCTTATATAATATCTGGACCCCCTGGCTTCCTGTCCAAGGTACACTCGGAGTCCTACCTGGGCACCGCTTACAAACCCTAAGTTTCCTTATCGAAATCCACAATCCGGGTTACGAGGCCTACACTCTTGGGCCTTCTAGAAACTCCTTTTTCCTAAGCCGGGTCTTGCGCAGCTCCCTTTGGGCCGAGTTGCACCTTGACGTTAGCCTACCGGGTTATCATCCCTCCATCAGTAGTCCCCAGAATAGCTTGGGCTTCACGGGATCCTCCTTGAAGCGCATGCTATTCCCTGCAAAAATAACAAACATACAATTTCATAACAAGGCCGGGTTAGGTTGCTTTGATAAACAGCTAGGCCTAACTCCTTAGGTGGTCCATATGACGACCCGGCTTTCTCCGAGCCCAACGTCATTTTCCCGGGTTAACACCCCAAGGAAAAACGCAGGAGACCCGGCTCACTTTTTTCACCAATTAATCCGAATATCGCGGAAATGATTCGCTCCGATCTTTTCCGGATATCCCGCATGGAGACTTAACTGCTTATCCCAAAAAATCCGGGCGGGTATCCCTCCTCCCGAAATTTTTGGCTCCCGCTCGCTCGTCTAGGTTTTCCCACCCGCACTTATAAATACGCGCCTAAGGGGTAACCCTAAAACAAGAGGCCCATTTCCCCCATCTTCCTTAGCTCCTTCATCCTCAACCCCGCTCTGTGCTTCTTGCTCGAGCTCGACGCCGCGCCACCAAGGAGCCCACGGGCGCACCGCCGGAACCGAGCCGCCGCTGTCTGCGCTCGTCCTCAGCCCGCGCGGCGCCGCCATCAACCTCCACCGCCGCACCTTCGAGCTGTCCGCCGGAAGATCCCGCAGGCCACCGCGGCTGCGCCATCTGCCGCCGCCGCACTCTCCTCCAGACCTCGCCGGTAAGCTCTCTTCCTCCATGAATTTTACCTTCAAGCTGAACTAGATTGGATCTAGGTCCGCCCTTAGGTAATCTTCTTGCTCCGTATCGATTTGGATCTCTCATGCCTTACTCTTTCTTATTCAATCACTTAAGCTAGGCTCGGTAGCTTTCTCCTATCGCTCATGGTCATAAATTTCCCCTTAGATTCCTCCATAGATTTCTCCGCCTAGATGCAACCTGTCAAAATTTTCCGTAACTGCTCTTTGATACTCGGATAGCCTGTGATTTCCGGATCTCTTAGCTGCTCTTTGGTTAACCGGACGATCAGTCATTTCCGGGTCTTAACTACTTACACTGCACTTTTTATCTCCTGTTTTGTAGACTCCACAAATGGCACCCAAGAATAAGGGAAAACAGCCGGTAAAGGCTAGGCCGACTCAGTCCATATCCGCCAACTGGGCTAGGTCCACCGTGACCAAGGCCAAGTTAGACGAGCTCGCTGAGTCGGGCATCCTTCCTCCCAGGAGGAGATCCACTGGCGAGTCCCGGGAGACGAGACCCGGCCCTCTCCTGGTCCGGATGAGGTAATCTGCTTTGTAGAGCATGTGATCCGGGGATTCCGTCCCCCGGGTCACTCCTTTTTTCGTGAACTCCTTAGCCACTATGGCCTCCGAGTCTTTGACATAGGGCCCAACTCTATGTTAAATATCACTCATTTTATAGTTCTCTGTGAGTCATACCTATGCGTCCCCCCAAACCTTGCTCTATTCCTTGAATTATTCCAATGCAAACCGTGCCGCGAGAGCGGTGACGGGGCCCTCTTGGCTTACAGCGGAGTGTCTATCCAACGGCGAAAGAATTCGCCAATGCCGACTCTAAGCCTTAACTCTCATGTTAAGCACTGGAAAAAGTCCTTCTTCTACTGCCAGGACATTTCCCCACCCGGCGAAAAGAGATTGTCGGGTTTCTCCGAGGAGCTCCTTGATCTTTACGATACTTTCAACGCCTTTGCCTCTGAGTCGGATAGGGAGTCCATCCAACCCCTTTTAGCCAAGATTGCCGTCCTTTCCGCCCAGGGTCTCCTTGGGCTTAATTTAGTTAAGACTTGGGTGAATTTCCGAATCCAGCCCAACGCCATCCGGCCTAAGCTGATGTCCGAGTATTCCAGACACGTCACGGATGCGCTCCGCTACTCCTCAAGGAACTATCCGGCTGGTGATACGAACAAGATTATCAAAAGCTTCTTGACTGAAAAGGCGGAAGAGATCCGGACGATAGCCGGCTTAGAGCCGTACACTCGCGACAATCCGGCTCCCGCGGTAAGATCCGGCACTTACTCTTCTATTCTTGTGCTTTTACTTTATGCAATCACTAACCTTTTTTACCACACCTTTATTTCAGGCAGGTAGCGCCTTCTGGAACATCAAAACTCCCCCTACCTCCGAAAACCCGGAAGAGGAAGAAGAGCCGGTCGACTCGGAAGAAGGTATCATCCGGGTTTCAATCATCTTAACTCCTATTACTTTACTCTCCCATATTTTCTCTTTTTCCGACTATGCATTTGTGCCTTTCAGGGATGGAGGATAAGGAGGAGAAGGATGATAAGGAAGACTCGGAGGAGACCGAGAGTGACGAGAACGAGGCAGAACCGGAAGCTGTGGTTGGGGCCAAGAGGAAACCCCGAGGGGTTGTATTCAAGGTTCCATATTCCTCCATGTCCTCAAAACCGTATTCTTTTGCTAATATGCGTGAGCTTAATCAACAACTACCCAATTCACCATACTTGAAGGACCCGCCTCCGGCCAAGCGCAGGGTAACCCGGAACTCCCTGGGTGAGGATCCCCTCAACCCGGGTATCCCCACGTCCCCAACTCGCTGCACCGGTACTTCCCAATCTCATCCTTCCAATTCTCCTCGAAGATATCGTTCTCCCAATCACCCCCTAGCGGGACAAATCCGAGTCTCACTTTCTCGATCTTTATCAGCCTCGTTCGGATCTAGCAACAAGCTTCCAGCGGACTTTGTGGTGAATACTGGGTAAGTTACATTTCTTGCCATCCGATATACTGTCACTTTCGATAACCTTCACTCACTACTACTGATCATTTCTTTTACTTTCCTTAGTGTCCAGGTTACAGTCAGTGACCCGGACAACATGGATCTGGATAACCGGGAAACTGAGGATCCGGTTGATAATGTGAACGCCGCGACTGGCGGCGCTGAAGAAGAAGAAAACCAGGGAAGAGATCCGCTGAAAGACCCGGCCAGGCAGGAGGCCGAGTCTCCCCTTCCATCAGATGGACCCGGGGATGACGACGTCGAGGTTGTGGGCGCGAGGATGGGTGATCCCCATCCTGACACCCAGACAACCCGGGTCTCCCCCCCCCCAAGGCAGGAAAAGACTCCACCTCCAAGTAACCCGGCCCCAAGCTCTTCCGGTACAAAGCCTGAGGATATGAGCTTTGCCGAGATGCTTGACGCTCTGCATACCCTTAGAGCTGACGAAGAAGGCATTCTAGAAGCCTTGATAGCCAAGCACGAGGTAAACTCAACTAATACTGCCCGTATATTTGTCTAGTCCCCAAGTTCCGAGTGAACTTATGCATAATTTACTTGGAACTTTCATAGCATATCCGACTGATATTCCTTTTTTGTCCGACTAACACTTCCTTATGTTTCCACGCAGGCATATGAAACCCACTCTGAGGAAGTGTTGGCTAAAACCAACAAACTCCTCGAGGTGGAGACGAAGCTGCGTGAATCGGTTGAAGCTGATGCAAAGAAACTGGGGAAGCTGGCGAGAAAGTATAGAAAGAGAGCTCATGCTGTAGAGGATAAACTAACCAAGCTATCTGCCCGGATTGCCGATACTTACCGCGCTTTGATTGGTAAAGATTCCCGACTCACTAATCGTAACCCGGATATTTTCATTCTGATAAAGACTCGGAATTCCTTACTTGAACCTTTCTGTTTTTCTGTAGGACCGGATGATGAAATGCCGGATGAAGATGACATAGCAAAGCTAAAGACCATAAAGAGCACCATCCGGCAACTCTGTGCCGGCACCAAATGGGTTCTTCAAGCCTTGAAGTGGCCGGGTACTGGACGTGGTGGTTTGAGCACGCTGCTTGATGCGTGCTCCACCATCCCCGAGTGGATTGAGCACTGGAAACGCTCGTCATGCCGGGTTGGAGTAACCCGGGGGCTTGCTCTGGCTAAAGCGTACTTTCCCAAGCTTGAGCCGGCAAAGCTCGTTGGCGGGTTTCCAGAATTCAACACTGATGGCTCCAGGTTTTCAGCCAAGAACTTCAAAGCCATCCAAACAGAGGTTCGTCACTCGGCCAGTCTGATTGCCGATAGTCTGGATGTCAGTCGGATTGTTACGCCATACGACTCTGAAGATAAGCCGATTCAGTCGGATCCTCCCAAGCCTTATGACATGTTGGCACGGTGGAAGGCGGAAGCTGCTCAGGCGAGGGAAGAGGCCGCGAAGAAGAAGGCTGAGGCCGATACTGCGCCCACTACCTCCACGCCGGTTGTTCCTCCTCCCGCGCGCGCCGGTACTGCTGATCCGGGTAAAGATGCTGGGAAGGCCCCTGAAGAGCAAACCCAAGACCAGGACCCCGCTGCTAAGGACAAGGCTGAAGACTCGACCCAGTAGGCTGAGTAAACTTTTACCCGCTACCGTCTCAATCACTTCATTCGGCCAATGGGCCTTTAAAACAATTATTCTTTTGATAGTGCGCCTGTGCCTTTTTGATACTACTATCCTGGTTTGTAATACGTTTAAAACCTTGCCTTTCCGTGAATTTGATATTTCTTAACTTTGAGTTTTTTCACTCCTGGTTTTCCGACTTTCTCTATGGTTCCTTCTGCGAGACTCGATTTCCGGGTCTCATGGGTTTTGACAAGTGGACTTTTTCTAAGCCCCCAAGTCCCCAAGACTCGGATTTTTGGGTTTTTGAGCTGAATAGCTAGATAATTTGTTTCTTTTTTCAAATTTCCAATTCCCCAAGGGCCGAATTTCCGAGTCTGGGGTTTTGGAGTTTTCTAAAAGAAAAAATTGTTTCTGCTAAGGCCCAAAACCTAGAGTCATTCACATAGGTTTGAAGCTATGCCTAATATACTTTGAGTTTCCGGCTGTTAACCTTCTGCATAACTTGTGGTTTAGATGACCCTTTTGACCTTCTTTTGCTATAAGCCGGCTTTCGCGTGGATTATCAATGCTGCTATAGCTGTACAAAGACAGGGTCAGGCAAGTCCCATTGGGCATCATGACTGATTGTAATCATACGCTAGCAAAGCACGCCACTTTAGTGCGAGTCACATCAAGCTTAAGCAAGAAAAGTCAAGAAAATTTGGCTCTATTGTCCGGTTATAAGCTTGGAGCCGTACTTATTACAAGTAATCGGCCCTTACAACGTAATGGCATCGTGGCCGGGTCTTTGAGTTTGCAACTGTGCTATTCAAGCAATCAGCCCCCAAGACCTAGATATATGCGATTTACTAGAAAAACTAATATATTAAGAACAATAAATAACACTTACCTGAAAAAGAAATAGAAAAACAACAAGAATATGAAAACTTGACAAAGAACACACAAGAAAAAACAAGATATTGTTTAACCATCTCTTTATTGATATGAGAAAAGTTAGGTCAGCAAGCCGCCTCATTAAAAACCCTCCAGTCCCCTTAGGTACCCTGGATAGGAAAAGAGTGCGTCTGAAACCTGCTGCCTGTTACATCGTGTAATTCCACTTGCGAATCTGGTCTATTCTAGGTGTAGTAGGGACGCAGCTGAGCCACGTTCCATGGTCTTTCTTTTTCTTGCATAGATGAAGTTGTATGAGCGGTGTCATTGACAGTAGCCGACTCTTCCCTTGCATCTACCAAGTAATACGATCCATTGTGTAGATTCCGGCTTATAATGAACGGTCCTTCCCATGGTGGGGATAACTTGTGTTTTCTTTCCTTTGACTGTACCAGGCGCAGGACCAGGTCCCCTTCCTGGAAGACCCGGGTTTTGACTCGCCGGCTATGATATCTCCTCAGGTCCTGCTGGTATATGGCTGATCTTTCCAAAGCTTGTTCCCTGTGTTCTTCTAACATATCCACGGCGTCCTGCCGGGTCTTCTCATTCTCCACCTCGACGTAAGCCGACACTCGAGGCGAATCATGAATGATATCACTCGGCAATACTGCCTCTGCACCATAAACCATAAAGAACGGTGTCATCTGAGTAGATCTGTTAGGTGTGGTGTGTGACGCCCCGGGATCGGGCACTATGCAGATTTCAGCATTTCCGCCAGAATCCACATAATAACCGATTCCAGGTTGCCACTTGTGATAACATTACAACAGTTCACGAATAATCCACAACAACAACAGAGGAGGCATATACAAGAGGACTCAAACGAGTCAAGGATACAACTGATACAATACAAAGATCCAAATAACAGCGGAAGAAACAACATAGCGTCCGACTACGGACAAGATACAAATTGGACTAAGAGTCCTGAAGATAACTGATGGCGTCCAATCCCTGCCCAGGCCAAGCCGGAGGGATTCCCAAGCTAACGTCGTCAGACTTCAAACCTGTTGACTGCAATGTGGAATATGCAGCCACGAAAAGGATTCGTGGGTCAGTACGGTTAAGTACTGGCAAGTGGATAAACTATACTCACAAGGTACCAGCGTAACCAGTCATCACAAGATACAAATACTTTGGGTACAACGGAAAGGAAGGGATTATTGCAAAGAAGCGGCAGCTGGCTGCACTAACTAACTACAGAGACTCGCGACAACATCCGGCTAAAAGAAAGGGATAAGATAGCGTATCAGAACCAACTACAACTACTCACCAAACAATACCCATCCAGGGTTACCCCCTACTAAGGAAGCAACCCAAGGAAACTCACACGGTGGATTAGGGTGACATTCATTCTTATTGTGGAGGTAATCTATATTACTAGTCAAGTTATCATCGTTAGGTGTAAGTTGTCTGAGTACTTGTTAGCCAGCACTTTCACCAAGTCATCCATAACCGCAGACAACACGGCTTCTCGAGAAGATTTAACCCTGCAGGGATGCACCAATTTGGCCGTACACGTAAGAATGACCCGCCAGATGGAAAGGCCCTTCCACCAAGCGAGGCACTCAACACAACCCAACTCTTCTTCGCATCAAGCCCAAAGAACCACGTGTTGTGCGTGCGCGGCTAATCGAGCCCCACGAAGAAAAGGGGGACCCTCATAGCACTGGAAGACCACACCGCCCTAAATGCCGACTACAAAAGTTCCACCCTAGCGCCAAGGGCTCGCACCTGCATATGCATGCATCAAATGGAAAGCCCGAACTAAGTGTGGCGATTTGGACGAGATGCGAATCGAATCAGAATTGCGGGGGGCGCCCATACTCGCTTCCCACATGCGGTTAGTGCGCTCATCATGGATCGGAGGACAAGACCCTTTTCCTAATTAAGGTCGACACTAGCAGGCCTCAAAACCACGCCGGGCCTCCTGCCGGTGCCTTATCATCAAATTAATATTACCCAAAACATTAACATGTTGTTGAGTGAATTGAAACCCAACTATCGACTAAACAGATGATAAGATAAATGACAACAAGACTCGAGCACAAACAACACTAAGCAGACAACTACGACACGAGGGCCAACAAGGTAAACAAACAACGGTTAATAGGAAGTGGAAGGAGGGCTATATCATGGTTGCAAGGTAAACGTATGGTAGGATCGAGACACAAGCATCGAATCATAAGGCTAGCATGAAGATAACGGAAAGAATCGGTAACAAGTGATGAAAGGCAGCCATAGGTAGCAAGTGAGTATACTTGCCTGGAATCCAGCAAGTAGAGGTACATCCGCAGAATTTGTCATTGCTCACATCATCTCAACGTCCTATCCGCGAAGAAGCAACGAACTAGAACAAACACCGGATGCAACAATTACTTCTACGGCAAAAGATCCAGCATGATCCTATTTTATATGCATGACAATTAATTGATGCATCAAAATAAACCAGTTGACATGGTAAACATATTTAAATGGGCCCATATGCAATTTGGATTGCAGATGGAAAAGCCCATGAATTAATGTTGAATTAAATGATCTACAAATAACCATCATGTGAAGGTTGATTAGAATGATGCATGGATGATGAAAACAATAGGAAAAAAACAATAGCTTCAGTTTGATATGTTGTTTACCAAGTTTGGAATTTTATTTATTAAGTTATGAACTTTGGCATTTTAAATGATTTAAACAAACATTTTTTGTTTTCACCAATTTTAAATGTTCAAAACAGATAACAAAATTTATATTTGGAAAGAAAACAAAAAATTTAGATGGAATACATATTTCATTTGTTGAATTTGGATTTTAGATGAGCAAGTTATTAAATTGACAATTTTAAATGCATTAATTAAGAAACAGTTGTTTTCAGCAATTTAATTTATTTAAAACAGCAAACAAAGCTGATATTCAAGTGTGACATTTAATTTTGGATGGAATTCATGTTTTGAGTATTTAATTTGGAGCAACCATGTGAAAGTTATTAATTATGCCATTTAGTTAATCATTTTAAGGATTATTAAATGACCTTAAATTTAATTGTCCAAATTGCAGAACAAAGGTGATAATCAGAAAGTTCATTGAATTTCGACTGAAAAACATATTTTACATTTTTATTTTGAGTTGTTTTTGCAATTTTTAGGGGCAAAAGAAAAACAGGGACCAAACTGTGATTTACAGGGACTTATAAGGAAAAAGGAACCACAGGGAGGCCCCTGGGATGTTTCTCACACAGTGCACCTTGGCCTGTGTCACTGCCGTGCGGGGCCAGGGCCACGGTGGCGGGTGTGGAAGGTGAGATGGCGTGGGGGCTCGCTGACGGGTGGGTCCTGCCCCTGCGCATAAATCGCCAAAAAGGTGGGTTTAATCCCTCCGCGGGGGATCGAACCAGAGACCGAGGGCGTGCGCGCGGGTGGCTTAGCCACTGGGCTGTGACTGCGTTGCTTGTTCAGAATACAGGCGCGGCTGCTTTTCAGATAAAAGGCTGGGCCTTTGCCAACCTGACGAAACTGAACCCAAGTTCAGTTCGACGGCGACAGAGGCAACTGCGGTGCGGTGAGCTCGCGTGTGCGTGCGTGATCCCGCGGTGGTGTGCGTGCGCTTGCGTGGCGATCGTGTGGAGGCGTGTAGATACAAGCAGGAGGGAGAGAGGAAGGAGGAAGGGGGTACAGGGGTGGTGCTCACCACCGGGTGCAGGGACTGCCGCGGCTCGGATTAGAGGCGACGGTGGCGACAGGCGGGCTCGTCGACGACGCGGTGGAGCTCCTCGTGGCCCTCCCTGGAAGCGTAGGGGTAGACGGAAGTGGCGGGATCTCGTTCCCACCGAGAAGATCCCCTCGACGACGACCACCGCGACTACCCAGCCCCCTCAAACCTCGGCCATGGAGGAGAAAATTCATAACATTCGGAGGAAGAACAGGAGGAGGGAGGGGATCCGAGAGGGAGGAAGGGGAATGGCGACGGAGAGAAAGAAGGAGGGAGGAAGGGCTAGGGATCGGGCGCTCGGGGGGCTTTAAGTAGAGGAGGAGGAGGTGGCAGGTGGGAGCTGCAGGTGGGGGAGCTCCCTCCCTGCCTGTGTCTCCGTACGAGGGAGAAGAAAGGGGAGGAGGGCCGGAAGGCCAAGTGAGCTGGGCCATGTGGGAGGTGGCTGGGCCACTGGCCTGGCTGCCTCCCCCTTTCTTTTTCTTTTTTTTGTTTTCTGTTTTTTATTTTTTCTGTTTACTCTCTTTTTTTTTGTAGGAAAGAAAAGGAGAGAAAATAGAAGTAGGTGTTAGGGTTTTATTTTTTTATGAAATAATTTTTATTGAATTACAAAACAATGAGGCCAAGGTTTGTGAACTTTATTTTCAAAAATTTATAATGTCAATTTGATTTGAATTTGCTATTTGAATTTCAAATAGGGTTTCATAGGGATTTGATTTTTTTGAAATAACCAATTTTATTCAATAAGCTCAACCCATTATGAAAACTTATTGAATTTAAATGTTTGCAAGATTTTAATTTTAAACCACATTTGGAACATGCCAAGTATGAATGATTTGATTTGAATTTGAACTTGAATTTACCATTAGGGTGTTAATAAAAGGGGATTTGATTAACAAGCAATTTAATTGATTCAAATTCAAAACTATTGAAACCAAATTGAGTTGTTTAGTTTGCAATTTTTATTGGAAACTTTGGACATGTTTGAAAGTTTAAACTTGTTTGAATTTTCCAGAAATGTTTTTGAAGCAAAGTGCAATGCAAAATGCATGATGCAATGCAAAAAAAGAAAAACAACCAAATCCTATTTGGGGGAAAATCCCCCGGGTGTTACAGACGACACCACTAACAAGGGATTGCGCCCTCGCAATCCACCCACTAACCCGGGAGGGGAAAGAAGTTCGACTATCGATTCTTCATGCTTCCAGTTGATCTCCTCGACACCACTAACAAAACTTCTCGACACCACTAACAAGAGATTCTTGCTCGGATTGACGACGATGTCCTTCCACCAGGAATCTTCCGATGATCGAACCTATTATGTTAAAGGCTCAGAAAACGTCCACCCACGTAGGATCATAACACTTTTAAAGATAGATAAGGGAAGAGACTCCAAAACAAATAAGGTAGGAGGAGAAATAGAATAGAGATAAGGAGAAAACAAGAATCCTATTGAGATGTTTCCAAAACAGGTTTTGCACAAATAGTTTTTGACACTCTAAGAACACGACCGTTAGCGAGGTTATCCTACAGGCTTTGCGGACCCGTTGCTTCGATAACCATTCGTATCGAAACAATATCGGGAATCGGAAACCATGCTCTGATACCATTTGTGACGCCCTGGGATCGGGCACTATGCAGATTTCAGCATTTCCGCCAGAATCCACATAATAACCGATTCCAGGTTGCCACTTGTGATAACATTACAACAGTTCACGAATAATCCACAACAACAACAGAGGAGGCATATACAAGAGGACTCAAACGAGTCAAGGATACAACTGATACAATACAAAGATCCAAATAACAGCGGAAGAAACAACATAGCGTCCGACTACGGACAAGATACAAATTGGACTAAGAGTCCTGAAGATAACCGATGGCGTCCAATCCCTGCCCAGGCCAAGCCGGAGGGATTCCCAAGCTAACGTCGTCAGACTTCAAACCTGTTGACTGCAATGTGGAATATGCAGCCACGAAAAGGATTCGTGGGTCAGTACGGTTAAGTACTGGCAAGTGGATAAACCATACTCACAAGGTACCAGCGTAACCAGTCATCACAAGATACAAATACTTTGGGTACAACGGAAAGGAAGGGATTATTGCAAAGAAGCGGCAGCTGGCTGCACTAACTAACTACAGAGACTCGCGACAACATCCGGCTAAAAGAAAGGGATAAGATAGCGTATCAGAACCAACTACAACTACTCACCAAACAATACCCATCCAGGGTTACCCCTACTAAGGAAGCAACCCAAGGAAACTCACACGGTGGATTAGGGTGACATTCATTCTTATGGTGGAGGTAATCTATATTACTAGTCAAGTTATCATCGTTAGGTGTAAGTTGTCTGAGTACTTGTTAGCCAACACTTTCACCAAGTCATCCATAACCGCGGACAACACGACTTCTCGAGAAGATTTAACCCTGCAGGGATGCACCAATTTGGCCGTACACGTAAGAATGACCCGCCAGATGGAAAGGCCCTTCCACCAAGCGAGGCACTCAACACAACCCAACTCTTCTTTGCATCAAGCCCAAAGAACCACGTGATGTGCGTGCGCGGCTAATCGAGCCCCCACGAAGAAAAGGGGGACCCTCATAGCACTGGAAGACCACGCCGCCCTAAATGCCGACTACAAAAGTTACACCCTGGCGCCAAGGGCTCGCACCTGCATATGCATGCATCAAATGGAAAGCCCGAACTAAGTGTGGCGATTTGGACGAGATGCGAATCGAATCAGAATTGCGGGGAGCGCCCATACTCGCTTCCCACATGCGGTTAGTGCGCTCATCATGGATCGGAGGACAAGACCCTTTTCCTAATTAAGGTCGACACTAGCAGGCCTCAAAACCACGCCGGGCCTCCTGCCGGTGCCTTATCATCAAATTAATATTACCCAAAACATTAACATGTTGTTGAGTGAATTGAAACCCAACTATCGACTAAACAGATGATAAGATAAATGACAACAAGACTCGAGCACAAACAACACTAAGCATGCAACTACGACACGAGGGCCAACAAGGTAAACAAACAACGGTTAATAGGAAGTGGAAGGAGGGCTATATCATGGTTGCAAGGTAAACATATGGTAGGATCGAGACACAAGCATCGAATCATAAGGCTTGCATGAAGATAACGGAAAGAATCGGTAACAAGTGATGAAAGGCAGCCATAGGTAGCAAGTGAGTATACTTGCCTGGAATCCAGCAAGTAGAGGTACATCCGCAGAATTTGTCGTTGCTCACATCATCTCAACGTCCTATCCGCGAAGAAGCAACGAACTAGAACAAACACCGGATGCAACAATTACTTCTACGGCAAAAGATCCAGCATGATCCTATTCTATATGCATGACAATTAATTGATGCATCAAAATAAACCAGTTGACATGGTAAACATATTTAAATGGGCCCATATGCAATTTGGATTGCAGATGGAAAAGCCCATGAATTAATGTTGAATTAAATGATCTACAAATAACCATCATGTGAAGGTTGATTAGAATGATGCATGGATGATGAAAACAATAGGAAAACAACAATAGCTTCGGTTTGATATGTTGTTTACCAAGTTTGGAATTTTATTTATTAAGTTAAGAACTTTGGCATTTTAAATGATTTAAACAAACATTTGTTATTTTCACCAATTTTAAATGTTCAAAACAGATAACAAAATTTATATTTGGAAAGAACACAAAATTATTAGATGGAATACATATTTCATTTGTTGAATTTGGATTTTAGATGAGCAAGTTATTAAATTGACAATTTTAAATGCATTAATTAAGAAACAGTTGTTTTCAGCAATTCAATTTATTTGAAACAGCAAACAAAGTTGATATTCAAGTGTGGCATTTAATTTTGGATGGAATTCATGTTTTGAGTATTTAATTTGGATCAACCATGTGAAAGTTATTAATTATGCCATTTAGTTAATCATTTTAAGGATTATTAAATGACCTTAAATTTAATTGTCCAAATTGCAGAACAAAGGTGATAATCAAAAAGTTCATTGAATTTCGACTGAAAAACATATTTTACATTTTTTTTTGAGTTGTTTTTGCAATTTTTAGTGGCAAAAGAAAAACAGGGACCAAACTGTGATTTACAGGGACTTATAAGGAAAAAGGAACCACAGGGAGGCCCCTGGGATGTTTCTCACACAGTGCACCTTGGCATGTGTCACTGCCGTGCGGGGCCAGGGCCACGGTGGCGGGTGTGGAAGGTGAGATGGCGTGGGGGCTCGCTGACGGGTGGGTCCTGCCGCTGCGCATAAATCGCCAAAAAGGTGGGTTTAATCCCTCCGCGGGGGATCGAACCAGAGACCGAGGGCGTGCGCGCGGGTGGCTTAGCCATTGGGTTGTGACTGCGTTGCTTGTTCAGAATACAGGCACGGCTGGTTTTCAGATAAAAGGCAGGGCCTTTGCCAACCTGACGAAACTGAACCCAAGTTCAGTTCGACGGCGACAGAGGCAACTGCGGTGCGGTGAGCTCGCGTGTGCGTGCGTGATCCCGCGGTGGTGTGCGTGCGCTTGCGTGGCGATCGTGTGGAGGTGTGCAGATACAAGCAGGAGGGAGAGAGGAAGGAGGAAGGGGGTACAGGGGTGGTGCTCACCACCGGGTGCAGGGACTGCCGCGGCTCGGAGTAGAGGTGACGGTGGCGACAGGCGGGCTCGTCGACGGCGCGGTGGAGCTCCTCGTGGCCCTCCCTGGAGGCGTAGGGGTAGACGGAAGTGGCGGGATCTCGTTCCCACCGAGAAGATCCCCTCGACGACGACCACCGCGACTACCCAGCCCCCTCAAACCTCGGCCATGGAGGAGAAAATTCAGAACTTTCGGAGGAAGAACAGGAGGAGGGAGGGGATCCGAGAGGGAGGAAGGGGAATGGCGGCAGAGAGAAAGAAGGAGGGAGGAAGGGCTAGGGCTCGGGCGCTCGGGGTGATTTAAGTAGAGGAGGAGGAGGTGGCAGGTGGGAGCTGCAGGTGGGGGAGCTCCCTCCCTGCCTGTGTCTCCGTACGAGGGAGAAGAAAGGGGAGGAGGGCCGGAAGGCCAAGTGGGCTGGGCCGTGTGGGAGGTGGCTGGGCCACTGGCCTGGCTGCCTCCCCCTTTCTTTCTTTTTTTTGTTTTCTGTTTTTTATTTTTTCTGTTTACTCGCTTTTTTTTGTAGGAAAGAAAAGGAGAGAAAATAGAAGTAGGTGTTAGGGTTTTATTTTTTAATGAAATATTTTTTATTGAATTACAAAACAATGAGGCCAAGGTTTGTGAACTTTATTTTCAAAAATTTAAAATGTCAATTTGATTTGAATTTGCTATTTGAATTTCAAATAGGGTTTCATAGGGATTTGATTTTTTTGAAATAACCAATTTTATTCAATAAGCTCAACCCATTATGAAAACTTATTGAATTTAAATGTTTGCAAGATTTTAATTTTAAACCACATTTGGAACATGCCAAGTATGAATGATTTGATTTGAATTTGAACTTGAATTTACCATTAGGGTGTTAATAAAAGGGGATTTGATTAACAAGCAATTTAATTGATTCAAATTCAAAACTATTGAAACCATATTGAGTTGTTTAGTTTGCAATTTTTAATTGGAAACTTTGGACATGTTTGAAAGTTTAAACTTGTTTGAATTTTCCAGAAATGTTTTTGAAGCAAAGTGCAATGCAAAATGCATGATGCAATGGAAAAAAAAAGAAAAACAACCAAATCCTATTTGGAGGAAAATCCCCCGGGTGTTACATGGTGTTAATTCCCCAAACCACTGATGGTAACTCCTCAACCCATGCGCCAGCAGCTCTGATGCCTGGGACTCGCAGCCGTGGTTTTAATCCACGAAGTAACTCCTGATTTGCCCTTTCCACTTGTCCATTAGCTTGTGGATGGGCTACTGAAATCGTGATGGTGGTGGTGGTGGCGTTGTATTGCCAACAGCAACCCCTGTCTGCAACGTGGGTAACCCGGTTTGTACATTTGCCGGCTGTCCCCCACCGATTGCGGGCTGGTGTACAATTTCCTGATTCACAGCCGGAATTGGTTGATCTTGGGGTGTGATGAACAGTGTGGCCGGGTTTAGGACTCCACCCATTGCCGGTAATCTCGTTTGGTATCTTTGATGTGCTCTGGTTGTCTCAACCCGGAGCCGGTTCTCCAATGCATCCAGCTCATGTTGGCGTGTGGCTATCCCTTACTTTTCTGCTTCCACATCTCTCCTTTGTTGCTCCAATGCACGGCGTGCTACATCCAGATCCCTGGCGCGTGCCGCGGCGTTTTCGGGGTTATTACAGTAGCTAGCACCGTGGGATCCAAGATTAGATTGTTACTGAACATAGCCGGGTGTTGCGGGTTTGAGGGACCCGCCCCTGGCGTCCTATTCGCCATGAATCCAAACATATTCGCCTGCAACTCGCTATCCGCCGCTCGGCTAGTGACTGAAGCCGACTCTCCGTCAACCCGGGTCAGAACCGGATCTCCGTCAGCCGGGTTTTGCTGCTGGGCCAGCGCTCGCGCCGCTCCGACCGCGGCCGTAGTCACGTCCCCCTGATTGAGATTAGTTGCAGGGGCCGTGTAGACCGCGACCTGGCGTGCGATGCCTGGTGAAGACTCGTACTCCTCCTCATCACAACTATCCTCCTCGTACCGGTCCTGATGGAGGGATGATAACCCGGTAGCCCAACGCCAAGGTGTAACTCGGCCCAAAGGACGCTGCGCAAAGACCCGGCTAGAATAAAGGAGCTTCTAGAAGGCCCAAGATCGTAGGCCTGGTAACCCGGATTGTGGGTTCCGGTAAGGAAGTTTAGGGTTTTGTAGGCAGTGTTCGGGTAGGACTCGGAGTACGCCTTGGAGAACAGGCCAGGGATCTGGATGCTTTATAAGCCGGTCCCTAGGTTAGGTTCAAGACCAAGAGTTCGAGCAGTACCGCTAGGTATCGAGTATCCAGTGTAACACGAGAGCTGAGATTAATATATCGAGATTGGAGACTCGGCGACTTGCTTGCCGGCTACCAGATCGCATATCGTCATGTTTTCCTCTGAGCTAAACCCTCTCCCAAACACCAGTGTCGTCTTGCCCCAAGATAAGTTACCCCCGGTAACGTCTGCCGTGATTATCCCACGACAGTTGGCGCCCACCGTGGGGCCTGCGTCCAAAGGTGTTTACATCACGGGAGAAGCTCGGAAGAACATGGAGAATCTTGTCATCGGCGAGATCTACACCAACCGCGAAGGAGAGAAGGTGGTGGACGATTCCGGCTGGGGGCCAGAGTCGGGTCACCTCGAATCCGGATCTATCGTGACAATCGGCCGGATCAGCGTCTTCATCGGCATGGTACGTACTTACGATTCAAGAGGACAATATCATGTGCATACTACAGGAACTTCTAACAGGGATAAAAAGATACTGAAGCAAGCGGTAAACTCGGTTTCCTCGGCTGTTCCGAGATACCTGAGGTGGTCAGAGCAGGACGTAACATGGAGCATAAAAGACCACCCGGAAAGAATAGAACACCTGGGAGTCTTACCATTAGTGGTTGCACCGCAAGTTAATGGTTATGAGTTGAAAAAGGTCCTAATGGACGGTGGAAGTAGCATCAATATCCTATATTGGGAAACCTTTTTACGCATGGGTCTCAAGGAGTCTCAGCTACAGAAAAGCTCAACAATTTTTCATGGGATAGTGCCGGGTCACTCAGCGTGCCCCGAGGGAAAAATCGCATTGGAGGTAGCTTTCGGAGAATCAAAGGACAATTATCGAGTTGAGTGGCTCACTTTCGAGGTGGTCAAGTTGCGCAGTCCCTATCACGCGCTGTTCGGAAGGCCGGCTTACGCCAAATTCATGGCTAGGCCGTGTTACGTGTATTTACAGCTAAAAATCCCGGGTCCTAAGCAGACCATCACCATACATGGAAGCCGGGATATAGCGGCTGAGTGCGATGAATGAGATTCAGTAATGGCTGAGCAGGCTTGCAGAAAAGAGGAACTCAAGTATTACCGGTCTCAAGTAGACCCGGATGATAGAACAGCATTGAAAAGGCCGAATGCCGAAGATGAGAGAGCGAAATTCAAAGTAGCGCAGGACACCAAGATGATAAATTGTGTTGAAGGTGATCCCTCTAAGCAGTTTGCTATAGGGTCTAACTTGGACAGCGAGCAGGAGAAGGCACTTGTGGAGTTTATCCGTTCAAATGCGGATGTGTTTGCCTGGACGCCCAGCGATATGCCGGGTATCCCCACAGAATTGGCAGAGCACAGTTTGCACGTAGATCCCAAGTCCAGGCCCGTGAAGCAGGGCTTGAGGAAGATGAATGAGGAAAGAAGGAAAGCAATAGGAGAAGAAATTGCTCGTTTACTAACAGCCGGCTTTATCATGGAAGTATTTCACCCGGACTGGTTAGCGAATCCGGTTCTCGTAATGAAAAAGACCAATGAGTGGAGGATGTGCATTGATTACACGAGTCTTAACAAGCATTGCCCAAAGGATCCGTTCGCGCTACTGAGGATAGATCAGATCATAGACGCAGTGGCTGGAAGTGACCTATTATGCTTTCTAGATGCATATTCCGGGTATCATCAGATCAAACTCAAGAGAGAAGATTGGGAGAAAACATCATTTATAACCCCTTTTGGGGCCTTCTGTTACAAAACCATGACATTTGGGTTGAAGAACGCTGGCGCAACTTATCAACGGTGTATCCAGAAGTGCTTCGAGGACCAAATCGGACGCAACGTCCACGCTTATGTGGATGACGTGGTTATCAAGACCGGAAGGCGGAGACATTTATCGATGATCTAAAGGAGACGTTCAAGAACTTGAGGAGGTATCAGATGAAGCTTAATCCGACAAAGTGCGTGTTCGGAGTTCCAGCTGGGAAATTACTCGGCTTTATCGTTTCCGAGAGAGGAATTGAGGCAAACCCGGATAAAATCAGAGCTATCCAAAGTCTGAAAAAGCCGGAAAATTTGAAGCATGTCCAAAAGCTCATGGGCTGTGTAGCAGCCTTGAGCCGATTTATATCCAGACTCGGAGAAAAAGCAATACCCTTGTACCGGCTCTTGAAGAATTCCGATAAATTCGTGTGGGATCAGGAGGCGGATGAAGCGTTCGAGGCACTAAAGAAGCAGTTATCCGAAGCACCAGTCCTAGCGGCCCCAGGTCCTAAAGAGCCCATGTTGCTATATGTAGCAGCCGGACCCCGAGCCGTTAGCGCGGTAGTTGTTGTGGAACGTAAAGAGGATGGGAAAGGTCACCCGGTTCAGAGACCGGTCTATTACGTCAGCGAGGTATTATCAGAAGCAAAGCAGCACTATCCGCATTGGCAAAAGCTGGTTTTCGGGGTCTTTATGGCCAGCCGGAAACTGAAGCCGTATTTCCAGGAACACCCCATAAAAGTGGTTAGTTCGATACCGATGTCGGATATCATCAGAAACTCGGATGCAACAGGAAGAATAGCCAAGTGGGCGATCGAGATGGGGGATTACCATATCAATTACGAGCCAAGGTCCGCAATCAAATCTCAAGCTCTAGTCGATTTTATTAATGATTGGACACACATAGGCATGCCGACCATGGCTCCAAACCCCGAGTCTTGGATCATGCACTTTGACGGCTCCAAGCAATACGAGGGGTCAGGAGCTGGAGTGGTACTAACATCACCCAAGGGAGACAAGTTGAGCTATGTACTGCAGATCCACTTTGATTGTTCCAACAACGTGGCCGAGTATGAGGCCTTATTGCACGGCTTAAAGGTAGCCAAGGAGCTGAATATTAAGAGGATACGATGCTTCGGAGATTCGGACCTTGTGGTACAGCAGGTCTCAGGAACTTGGGATCGAAAAGATGCAACTATGGCAGCATACCGCAGAGAAGTTGATAGAGTTGCCGGGTGTTTCTCCGGATACGAGGTGGAGCACATAGACAGAAGAAAAAATGAGGCCGCAGACGCACTCGCCAGACTCGGCTCGCGCAGAGAGCTAGTTCCACCTAATGTTTTCCTGGATGAACTATGGCGACCGTCAGTTAAAACCGAGTCTGAGGAAGAACTGGCAAATCAAGACCCGGATTTGGAGCTCGTGGCCACAGTACGTGCTGTTCCCGAGTAGACGGAGCCGTTCTTGGCGTACCTATCACGGGGCGAGTTACCACAGCGGGAAGTATTAGCAAGACAAATTTTGAGGCGAGCAAAGGATATTCTATCATCAACGGAGAGTTATGCAAGAGAAGCGCAGCAGGAGTCTTTTTGCGCTATGTAGCACCAGAAGAAGGCCGACAGATCCTCAAGGAAATCCATGAAGGTGATTGTGGGCATCATGCATCCACAAGATCTCTTGTGGACAAAGCTTATCGACATGGTTTTTTTCTGGCTCACGGCCCTAGCAGACGCGGAGCGCTTGGTGGCAAGGTGTGACGGATGTCAAAGGTACGCTCGCCAAACCCATGTGCCGGCTATGGAACTACGGACTATCCCGTTAACTTGGCCGTTTGCCGTTTGGGGTATGGACATGGTTGGCCCCTTTCACATGTCACCTTGCAAAAAGACGCACCTCTTGGTGGCCATTGACAAGTTTACCAAGTGGGTGGAGGTTATGCCAGTTACCAACTGTGAAGCAATTACAGCAGTCAAGTTCCTGAAAAGGATTATCTATCGGTTCGGGTATCCCCATAGCATAATTACCGACAATGGAACCAATATGTCCCTTGGTGAGATGGAGAAATTTTGTGGTAACAATGGAATCCGGCTTGACGTAGCTTCAGTGGCCCATCCATAGGCTAATGGACAAGTGGAGAGGGAAAATCAAGAATTGCTTCGTGGATTAAAGCCACGATTGCGAGTTCCGTGTATCAGAGCTGCTGGTGCATGGGTTGAAGAATTACCTGCAGTAGTTTGGGGTATCAACACAACACCTAACAGATCCACTCAGATGACACCGTTTTTCATGGTTTATGGTGCAGAGGCGGTGTTGCCGAGTGATATCATCCATGACTCGCCTCGAGTCTCGGCCTACGTCGAGGTAGAAAACGAGAAGACCCGGCAGGATGCCGTAGATATGTTAGAAGAGCAAAGGGAACAAGCACTGGAAAGATCAGCCATATATCAGCAAGATTTACGGAGGTATCATAGCCGGCGCGTGAAAACCCGGGTCTTTCAGGAAGGAGAACTGGTTCTACGCCTGGTACAGTCAAACGAAGGAAAACACAAGTTATCACCTCCATGGGAAGGACCATTTATCATAAGTCGGAATCTGCACAACGGATCATATTACTTGATAGACGCAAGGGAAGAGTCGGCTACAGTTAACGACACCGCTCATACCACTTCATCTATGCAAGAAAGAGACAGACCATGGAACGTGGCTCAACTACGTCCCTACTATACTTAGTATAGATTATATTGGCAAGTGGAATTGCACGATGTAACAGGCAGCAGGTTTCAGACGCACTCTTTTCCTATCTAGGGTACCCTTGGGGACTGGATGGGTTTTTAATGAGGCGACTTGCTGACCTAACTTTCTCATATCAAATAAAGAGGTGGTTATTCGTATGTTCTTCACTCTTGGTATGTTGCATATATTTATGTCTTGGGGGCTGATTGCTCGAATAGCACAGTTACAAACTCAATGACCCGGCCTTGATGCCTATGAGTTATAAGGGCCGATTACTCGCAAACGAGTACGGCTGCAATCTTATAACCGGACAAAGGAGCCAAATTTTCTTGACTTTTCTTACTTAAGCTCGATGTGACTCGCACTAAAGTGGCATGATTTGCTCGCTTACGATTACAATCAGCCATGAAGCCCAATGGGACTTGCCTGACCCTGTTTTCGTATAGATGTAACAACATGATATCCACGCGAAAGCCGGCTTATAGTACAAGATAGTCAAAAGGGTCATCTAAACCACAAGTTATGCAGAGTACAGGGCTAATAGCCGGACACTCAACGTCTATCAAGCATAACTTCAATACCTATGTGAAACGGCTCTAGTTTCGGGCTTCGCGCAAGACAACTTGTTCTCTCTGGATGACCGTGTATCCCAGACCCGGAATTTCGGGCTTCCGGGACTCGGGATTTCGCAAAAAGAAACAAAGTTGCTTAGTCGCTAAGCCCAAAAAACCCAGACATCCGGGTCTTGGGGACTTGGGGACTTAGAGAAAAATCCACCTGTCAAACCCACGAGACCCGGAAACCGAGTCTCACAAAAGAAACCATAAAGAAAATCAGATATCAAGAACAAGTGGGCTCAAAAGTAGATAAATTTAAGCGTTCAGAAGAAGCACAAGGTGTATCAAGAACTTAAAAGTGCATTACAAACTTCGGTACTAGTATCAAAGGTGCACAGGCGCATCATCAAAAAATGACTGTTTAAACGGCCCATTGGCCGATTGACGCATACGAAACGGCATCAGGTAGCAGGTATCACTCGATATTCTGGGCTGCGGCATCCATCTTCTCCTTGCCCTTGTTATTACCCTTGGTAGCAGCAGCACCCGGATCAGCAGCAGTGCCGGCTCGCGCAGGAGGAGGGACGACGGGTGTGGAGGTAGCAGGTGCAGAATCGGCTTCAGCCTTCTTCTTTGCGGCTTCCTCCCTCAACTTGGTAGCTTCCTCCTTCCATCGGGCTAGCATATCGTACGACTTGGGAAGGTCCGACTTAACCGCTTCACCATCAGCATCATATGCAGGGACAATGGAATTGACATCCAAGCCGTCAGCAATCACGCTAGCCGGGTAATGGACTTCCTTCTGGATGGCCTTGAAATCCTTCGCGGAAAACTTGGACCCATCATGGTTGAATTCCGGAAACCCGCCCATAAGCTTGGCTGGCTCGAGCTTAGGGAAATAAGCTTTAGCCAGCGCAAGCCCCCGGGATACTCCAACCCGGCAGGACGAGCGCTTCCAATGCCAAATCCACTCGGGAATAGTGGAGCAGGCGTCCAACATTCTCTTCAGGTCGACATGCCCAACACCCGGCCACCGTAATTCTTGAAGGATCCATTTGGTTCCGGCACATAGCTGCCGGATAACGTTCTTGATGGTTTTCAGCCTGGCAATATCATCTTCTTCCGGCATTACTTCATCCGGACCTGCAGAAAGAAATGAGAACACAAGTAAGGAAACCCGGTTATTTATCAGAAGGATAACTCGGATTATGAATATTATGCTAAGAATCATACCGATCAAAGCGCGATATGTATCAACAATCTGAACAGAAAGGTTCATTAGATTATCTTCGGCTGCATGAGCCCTCCTCCTATACTTTCTCGTGATTTTTCCACTCCTCCTGGCCTCAGCCTCGGCCGCCTCACGCAGAGCCACCTCCTTTCCAATGAGCTTGGTGGCCCTAGCCAATTTCTTCTTAGACTGGGTCACGAAAGTCTGAGTGGAGATACAGGAAAAAATTAGTCCGACACACTATGAAGTTCCAAGCAAATTGTCAAGAAATTCACCCGGAACTTGGGGACTAGATAAGGGTACAAGCAATGTTATTTGGATTTACCTCATGTTTTGTTATCAAAGCTTCCAGGATATTCTCTTCATCGGCCCTCAAGGTGTGAAGGGCACTAAGCATTTGGGGGAATGTCATGTCTTCGGGCCTGACGCCAGAAGAGCCGGCAGCTTGATCGTCTGGATGAAGAGTTTTCCCTGACTTTGGGGTCGAGACCCGGACCGTCTGGGTCTCCGGGTTTGGGGAAGCCGTCCTCGGCTCTTGGATCTCAATCTCCTCATCCACGTCCTCGGATGACTTTGGAGACCCGGCTTCCTGGTGAGCCGGGTCACCAAAGGGGCCTTGTCCCTGGCCGTCTCCAGCCTCACCGCCTGTCGCGGCGTCTACATCATCAGTCGGCCCCTTCGTCCCCGGGTTATCTGTTTCCATGTTCTCCGGGTCGCTAAGTGTGACTTGGGCGCTAAGGAAAAAGGAGAGAAGCAGTTATCAAGAGTAGTTGAAAGTTATCAGGTATGTAAGGGTACCATGTAGCAAAGACTTACCCGGTGTTCACAGTGTAATCTGGCGGGAGTTCACTGCTGGAAGCCGATGAGATTGTCATAGTAGTTGATAGCGGAACCCGGAGCTGCCCGGCCAAAGGATGGTTGGGGGAGGGGTGACGCTGAGGAGATTTGGAGGGGCGAGGAGGAGGAGTACTGGCCCGGCGGTTAGGCGAGGTGGACATACCCGGGTTTAGGGGATCATCGCCCGGTGAACTCCGGGTCACCCTACGCTTGGTCGGGAGAGAGTCCTTCAAGTGCGATGAGTTGGATAGATGTTGGTTAAGTCTGTGCATGTTATCAAAAGAGTAGGGTTCGGAAGACATGGTGGAATAAGGAAACTTGGACACCACTCCTCTGGCCTTCCTCTTGGCCCCGACTGTTATTTCTTGATCGGATTCGGTGGCTTCCGGGTCCTCCTCATCCTTCTCGTCTTCGTCCTCTAGCCCTGCAAAGCCGAGTATGCATCGATGGAAAAAGTTAAATGAGAGGAAATTTATGCAAGTGAAGATGACACAAGATTCGGATAAATACCCTCATCATTGTCAGTCGGCTCGTCTTCTTCCTCCGGGTCTCCGGTAGTAGGAGAGGTTTCAACATTCCAGAAAGCGTCATCAGCCTGAGATAAAAACAGGAAGGTGAGAATCGGTAGTTGTATCAAGTCAAAGGCGTGTGAATAAGGTTACACGTGTCGGGTCCTACCGCTGGGGCCGGATTTTCCCGGGTGAATGGCGGCAACCCGGCGATGTTCTTGACCACTTCCAACTTTTCCGTCAAGAAGCCCTTGATGGTTTTGTTGGTGTCGCCGGCTGGGTAGTTCTTGGAGGAATACCGGAGCGCGTCCGTGGTATGCCCCGAGTAATCGCACATTAGCTTAGTGCGGATAGAGTTGGGTTGGATCCGGAAATCCACCCATGTCTTGACCAGATTGAGCCCAAGGAGACCTTGGGCGGATAAGACAGATATCTTCGAGAGAAGGGGCTGGATTGCCTCCTTGTCCGAGTCAGGAGCGAAAGCGTTGAACTTCTCGGAAATGTCGAGGAGGCCCTCCGAGTAACCCGGCAGTTTCTTCTCGCCGGGTGGGGAGGTGTCGTGGCAGTAAAAGAAGGATAATTGCCAGTGCTTAACGTGGGAATTCAGATTAAGGGTTGGCATTGGTGAGTTCTTACGGCGTTGGATGGATACCCCGCCGCAAGTGAGAAGTGCTCCATCACCGCTTTCGCGGCACGGCTTGCACTGGAAGAGTTCGATAAAGAGAGCCAAACTTGGCGGAGTGCACAAGTATGACTCAGATAAAACAATGAAATGGGAAATATTCAACATAGAGTTAGGCCCTATGTCAAATACTCAGAGGCCATAGTGGCTTAGAACATCTCGAAAGAAGGGGTGACCCGGAGGACGGAACCCCCGGGTCACGTGTTCGACGAAGCAGATTGCCTCGTCGTCGGCAGGCGTGGGCCGGGTCTCATCACCCGGCACCCTCCAATGGATATCTTTTTGAGAAGGGAGAATCCCTAACTCGGCCAGCTCTTCTAGCTTAGCCTTCGTGACCGTGGATCGCGCCCAGTTGGCGGATATGGAGTTGGAGGTCTTGGCCTTGGCGGGCTGCTTCCCTTGCCTTTTGGGAGCCATTGGATCAACCTGCAAAACACAAGGCAAAAAGGTGCAAGAAGTAAGACTCGGAAACCATGAGCTATCCGAGTATTTGCGAATGGTATCAAGAAAGCATGGAAGTTAAGAATTATCCGGGTGTCATTCTAGAAGGCAAGGTTACAAGTTATCCGGGTATCAAGCATCGTTATACAAACTATGGGGTACTTACGTATTCAAAGGTGTTTGAGGAAGACGGATGATTTCCCATGTATCTACTGCAAGCAAAAGAACCGGAAGAAGAGGATTTTCCGGGTGTCAATGACATGCGCGGAAAATTGGGACGAAATGGATCTAGATTGGAAAATTTGCGGGCGATTCTATGGAGAAATTAATGGTTAATGATGATAGGAGAGTGGTGTGTGATCGTCAATCAAGCTATTGGAGGAATTAGCAAGCATCTAAGCGACCTAATCCGGCGCGACAAGAAAAATTGCCCGCGGGTTGACCTAGATCCAATCTGGAGTAAATCGAGAAATTGCGAGGTTGAATTGATGGATACAAGGGACTTACTGAAGGGGATTGGAGTAGCGCGCGGCGGCGGCGAATAAGCGCAGTCTAAATGTCCCTTCGCAACTCCCGGAGGATCAGACGAGGGTGTGGCGGCGGAGCTCGGCGGCGGCGCGGAGCGGCTCGAAGATGAACGTAGCCGGTGGCGGTTTCGCTCCGGCGGGGAGCTTGAGGCTCTCGTGGTGGTGTTGCGCAAGCACGGGAGATGAGGAAAGGGAAGGAGCTGGAATGAACCGTTGGAGGGTTAGGTTATCTCCTGGGCACCTATTTATAAGGTGTGGGCGGATGAAACCTAGTCCAACGGGCGGGAGCCGGAAATTTCGGAATAACGGATACCTGCCTGGATTTGGTGAGATATGCTTCAAAGTGTTGGACGAGATATCCGGACAGAGATAAGGAGGAGATCTTCTCCGCGATATTAGGATCAGTTATCGAGTAAAGTAAGCCGGATCTTTGACATTCTTGTCAGAGCGTTGACCCGGAAAGAGTAAAGAAGGACCTAGAGAAAACCGGGTTACTATATGGCCACCTTGGAGTTAGGCCTAGCTGTTCATCAAAGCACCTTAACCCGGCCTCTTTGGATTTGTACGTCTGATATTTTTACAGGGAATAGCAAGCGCTTCAAGGAGGACCCCGTGAAGCCCAAGCTATTCCGGGGACTACTGATGGAGGGATGATAACCCGGTAGCCCAACGCCAAGGTGTAACTCGGCCCAAAGGACGCTGCGCAAAGACCCGGCTAGAATAAAAGAGCTTCTAGAAGGCCCAAGATCGTAGGCCTGGTAACCCGGATTGTGGGTTCCGGTAAGGAAGTTTAGGGTTTTTTAGGCAGTGTTCGGGTAGGACTCGGAGTACGCCTTGGAGAACAGGCCAGGGATCCGGATGCTTTATAAGCCGGTCCCTAGGTTAGGTTCAAGACCAAGAGTTCGAGCAGTATCGCTAGGTATCGAGTATCCAGTGTAACACGAGAGCTGAGATTAATATACCGAGATCGGAGACTCGGCGACTTGCTTGCCGGCTACCAGATCGCATATCGTCATGTTTTCCTCTGAGCTAAACCCTCTCCCAAACACCGGTGTCGTCTTGCCCCAAGATAAGTTACCCCCGGTAACGTCTGCCGTGATTATCCCACGACAGGTCCTCCAGCAAGTGCAGGATAGACTCGGTATCATCTTCTCTCATGACCCGGCCACGCGGGGTCCATGCCGGCTCCTCCGGCTGTTCCCTCTTCGTGGTGGGCTCTTCTATTGGATCCACCGTTCCGACCGATTCTTCTCCATCCGACTGTACGCAGGTTGCTTCTCCTGACACAGAATCATAATTGAAATCATCAGGGATTGAACCGGACGTACGTACCATGTCGATGAAGACGTTGACCCGGCTGATCGTGACGACAGATCCGGATTCGAGCAGATCCGACTCTGGCCCCCAGCCAAAATCGTCCACCATCTTCTCTCCTTCGGGGTTGGTGTAGATCTCGCCGACGACGAGGTTCTTCATGTTCTCCCGAGCTTCTCCCGTGATGTAAACACCCTTGGACGTAGGCCCCACAGTGGGCGCCAACTGTCGTGGGATAATCACGGCAGACGTTACCGGGGGTAACTTATCTTGGGGCAATTCGACTCTGGTGTTTGGGATAGGGTTTTGCTCAGGGGAAATCATGGTGATGAAACGATCTGGTAGCCGGCAATCAAGTCGCCGAGTCTCCGATCTAGATCTTATTATCTCAACTCTGATATTACAAGGGGTACTCGAATAGCTAGCGAATCTCGTGTGTGTCCAATCTAACGCTAGGAGCCGGCTTATATAATATCCGGACCCCCTGGCTTCCTGTCCAAGGTACACTCGGAGTCCTACCTGGGCACCGCTTACAAACCCTAAGTTTCCTTATCGAAACCCACAATCCGGGTTACGAGGCCTGCACTCTTGGGCCTTCTAGAAACTCATTTTTCCTAAGCCGGGTCTTGCGCAGCTCCCTTTGGGCCAAGTTACACCTTGGCGTTAGCCTACCGGGTTATCATCCCTCCATCAGTGCTCGTGTACTCGAGCATCGAGTGGTAAACGCACCTTGTGTTGGCTATTTTCGCAGAAGGGTACGGCTCAGTCGCTTGGCTCTCCCGAAACATCAGGGCCAATTAATTGCATCTAGGAAAAAAAACAGTTCTGGCCTACACGAATTCGAGACCTGCGACTCGAATCCGGCGAGGTGATCGTTGCGACTGGGCCGTGGAGGTCTTATCGAGTCGAACTTAACCTTTAAAAGGGGTACCCAGCGCGTCCGCTAGATTTTTTCTTCGTGTTGTTGACACAGAAAGTTTACTGGAGGACGCAGCTCGAGTGCGATTCCAGGCCCACAGGAGAGATCCTTAGGTCTTACCTTCGTACTCGAAAGAATACGGCATCCAGACGTGCCTAGTCGTCCGAATGATTCAGGATTAAAAAGATGTGTAACTACATCGTGAGGTAGAGTTGCAGGAGCCGCATATTCGCGATTTTATCTTAGTCGCACTTCTGCAACCCTTCGAGTGAGATACTCTTCTTTTCTTGATCTTGTGCGAAAGAGATTTCGTGTTATGAAGTTTATACCAAAGAAATTTTGTGTCGATGTATTTATACGAAAGAAATTTCGTGTTGAGTCTTCGTCTTCGTGTCGTGAGGTATGAAGTGCCCATGCGGAAGAAATTTCGCGTCCTAATGCTCATACGAAAGAGTCTTCGTCTTTGTGTCGTGAGGTACGAAGTGACGTCACCACACACTCGACTGCTCCGACTGCTCCCGATGGGACATGATGAAGTGGGGCAGAGCGCACGGGCTCATCTTGTCAGTTTTTTGACAGGAAACGAGCGGTCGTGTCCCGGGTTTTCCACTGGCCGCGCGTAAATACGCATGATCTTTTCGTAAATATCGTGCGGGGGTAACCGCCCGTGTCTCTTCGTTTCCGCTTCACACGCGGCAGTTGCGATGGGCGCCACGTTCGCGGATCGACGGCTCAAATTGGCCTGGCGCGGGTATAAGTACTGGGCCTTAGGGAAAAAGTAATTTTCCCTGGCTCTCATTCGTCTTCCTCCTCCCTTGCGCACACCTTCTCCTATGTGAGCACGAAGCACCCTCCAATGGCAGGACAGAAGAAGCGCGGTGCCGCTGCGGCGTCCGGCAAAGATGTGGTGAGCGCCTCCGCAGCGGCCCCGGCGAAGAAGACGGGCAATTGGCGTCTGTCGAATGCCACGAAGAAGAGCTTCGTGGAGATGCAGAGGGAGGGGCTGCTTCCCCCGGAGAACTCCAAACGCGTGCGCATGTCCGCGAAGAAGGAGGAGATGCCCAACCCCCTCTCCACCGAGTGCGTCGCCTTCTCGGAGCACATTGCCCGAGGTTTGTCTTTCCCCCTCCACGCTTTTCTCGTCGGGCTGTTGTATGTCTATGGCATACAGCTGCACGATCTTCCCTCTAAAGCGATACGTCACATCTCGTGCTTTATCGTGCTCTGCGAGTGCTTCCTCGGCATTCGCCCGCACCGGGGGCTGTGGAAGGCCATCTTCCAAGTGAGGATTTTTCGAGAGAAGAAGCAGCCAGGCGGAAGAATTGGCGAGCCGCTGAGGACCGGAGGCTTTGGGATTCAAGCGAACAAGGACGTCCCCTACTTGGAGATGAACTTCGTTGATTCGGCCCAGGGGTGGCGCCGAAAATGGTTTTACGTCGTGGATGACAGCGCGGGTGGCGTTCCTGAATTCTAGCCATTCTCTATTCTGAAGCGACGGGAGTCCTGGATGCATTCGCTCTCAGCCGAAGAAAGCAAAGTCGTCGCCCCTCTGCTCGCCAAGGTGGCGCTCTTCCGCGACAAGGAGCAGGAGATTCCTCTGAACGGGATACACCTGGCGGGTGTATTTCTACGCCGGAGGATCCAGCCTCTTCAAGAGAGGCCGACGACACTATGGGAGTACACGGGCATCGACGATCGGAGCCGTACGTGCGACGATATTCTCTCGAATGCAGAATTTGACAAGAAGATCGCGGCTATCACCAAATTGAAGAAGGGATAGGACTACACGGCGTGCCCTCTCAACCCATTCGAAGCGGAGAACCCCCCGACTGAGGTGAGTCCCCTAACCTTCTCCTTCGCTTCTTGTTTCTTCTTGCTTAGGTTTTCATCGATTGAAAACCTTCCTTTTCTTCTCTTTGCCTTTGCAGAATCAGGACATGGCCACGTGCTACCCGCCAGTTTCTGTGGATGAAGGTATCTCGGATCTTCTGGCGAGCAACGTTGAGGATCCTCCCGAGGTTAGCGTCGCGGAAGCCGAGTCGAGCTTCGAGCCAGAGGAGGTGGAGGACGAGGAAGAGTCGGACAATGAATAGCTTCGTCGTCTCAAGCGCCGCAAGCCAGAGGAGACTGAAGTCACTTCCAAAGATAACTCCTTGAGTGAAGATCATGCCGCGCAGGTCGAGCCTCTCCGAGTAACTCCTCTCAACGTGCTTCCTCCTGCCATTCGTCAGTCGAAGATTTCCACCGCCTGGAATCCTGACATGCTCGACGATGATGACGAGGATGAGTAAGCTTTGTGTGTTCCCTCCTTTGTCATGGATTTTCCTTCTTCTTTTTTATTCTGATTCTGATTCTTGCAGCAGCCTTGCGACCATCAGCGCGGATCAGTTTGCTTCCTCGACTCCGTCTGTGAAGAGGAAGGAGGCTGTCGTGGATCCTGCCCTAGTTGTGGATCTCACTCGAAGACCTCCGAGCCCAGTAAAGGCAGTCGACATTCCCGAGTACGGGATGCCTGGATTCACGGGTGGACGGCTTGGAGACGTCGGGGCGTCAGTGAGCAGAGAGATCTCGGATAGTTCCGCTGATCCCTTGTCGACCGCTCAGGGCAAGGTAAAGTTTTATCATTTTTCTTGCGTCTTGACTTCTCTTTTTCTTTTATTGGGTGCACGACAGTGCTCCCGATGGGAGTAGCCCCCGAGTCTATAGTCAATTGCTCGCAGTTGGCTATGAACTCAAGTCAAGACTTTCTTTTCTGCTCTGTTTCTTGATTTTGGTTTTCATCGGGTGCACGGCAGTGCTCCCGATGGGAGTAGCCCCCGAGGCTATAATTGACTGTGTACAGTCGTGTATAGTCTCAATTGACATCCTTGTAACTCTGCTCGGAATTTTTGCAGGCCGTCCTTGATTCCCTTGCTGCCTTTGGGTGTCGACCTTCTTTCGGCTGAGACGGATTGTGCTTCTCTTCGGGGAGAACGCGACCAGCTCGTCCAAGACGGCCTCACCCTCCAAAGTAAGCTAGCACACGTCTTTTGCCTTAGTCCTTGTTCCTTCCTGATCGCTACTGTCATTTTAATCGTGCCCTTTACACTTCAGATCATTTTAGTCGCCTAAAGTACGAGAAGGCCGAGGCTACCTCTCGGGTGAAGGACCTTGAGAAGGAGCTGGAGTCTACTCGAAAGGAGTTGGAGTCCACGCGCAAGCATTCAGCTGACAGTCTCGCGGGAGCCCAGGACGCCTTGAAGCAGCTGGAGGAGGCAAGTGTGAAGCACCACAGCGATTTAGTCGGCGTCCTCCGTCCCTTGGCCCAGACTCTAGCTGGTGAGTCATGCTCGAATATCTTTCGACTGCGGCTCGTCTTTTTCTCTTTTGTTCTGATGTTCATCTACTTCGTCTTTGTCTAGGTGCCATCGGAGTTGGGCTGGAGCGGTTCGGCTCGACGCTCTCACGGATGCGTGCGCTCAGCTGCAGGAGCATGGGAACAAGGCTTGCTCCCTCATCCGTGATGTTGCCCAAGTGCTGACGCAACTGCACCAACTCCTACTCGTGGATGTGCCAGTTCCTCCAACTCTTGGCGGCCTCCTGCAAGTTTTCCTGGGCGAGGATGATCCCCTTCAGGAGTACTCCCTTGCGCATACCGAGGGTGGAGCCAAGACGGCTATACAGTTTGCCCTGGCGCACGGCGTCTCGGGTGACTTGGAGAAGGTGTACACGGAGGTTCCTCGAGACGCGCTGGACAAAAAGGTAGCGCTTCGTCCTTTTGGCGACCATGCGGAAGGCTTGCGAAGACGCTCTCTGAGGTAGTTTCCCGCGCCCGTAGTGGAAAGTCTGATGTGAGTGGAACTACGTCCGTAGTTCCTTAGGTTGATCACTGTTTTTCTGTATGCTTTTGTGTGTAATGAACCTTGGGATGCATTCTCGTACTTTGTTTATCAATCGAGATGCTTTGAAAGTGCCAGCGTTTTGTTATCACGCCTTACTTTGTATTCTCCCGATGGGAGTAGCCCCCGAGCACTCGAAGATTTTGTGTGGTGCATCGTCGGGGGGTATGATATTATCTCTAAAGCTTTGTTGTTGTTTCCAGGTTGTGGACTCCAGCGGAGGTTCGTCGAGTGGGGCTGCTCCTTCGACTGAGCCATAGGTTGCGGCTGCCAGCATGTTTGCTTCTCTCCATGACCGTGTCGCGGATGGCGAGCGGAGGCTTAAGGCTCTGCGAGGCGTGGTGTGGCGGATGTTGCCAAGTCAAAGCAGAAACTTGCTGCAGATCGCGAACAAGTTGTGATGGAAGAGCTGGCGAGCGTTGCGAAGGGCATGCTCTGTAAGTCCCGCGAGCCCTCGAGTGCTTTTTTGCATATTGTTGCTTGTGTTTTGACACTTTGGATATCCATGCAGTTGTTGAGCCTGATGGGGCGTGTGAGGGTCACTGGATGGACAATCGTATTGTTCATGAGGCAAGCAGCTCCAACCCTCACGCGAGCAATCTATGGTCTGACCGCAGCCGAGGTTTTGTTTTGGATACTCTGCAGTATCAGGCGAGTCAGACGCAGCTTTTTGTGGAATCCTGTCGTGAGGCCCTCGCTTCTGTGCATCGGGCGTTTTACCCCTTCGGCGTTGTTCCGGATAGCTTGAGTGGCTTGCTGAGGCTACTCCGTCGAGTGGGTATGTTCGCGAGTGTGTGCGTCAGTAGCTCATCTGTGGTGCTCAGGTGGCGCTCGCCTTCGTGCGCTTGTGGCACCCTGAGGTTAACTTCAATTCTATGGCGCGACTCCCTGACACCCGAGGACCACCTGTAGATTTTGTCCCTCATTATGAGGTTGTGTGTCCTACTGCAGAGCAGATTATTCGAATGACTGCGGCGGAGACCGAGCGATTGCTTCAAGAGGCGGTTGCTCGGCAATAGTTGTAGATCTTTAAGGTGTATGTACCTTGTATGTTTTAGTTTTAAGATGTGTTAAGGTGTGTACCTTGTGACCTTGTATGTTTAATCGGTTAAGGTGTTTATAAGGTGTGTACCTTGTTACCTTGTAAAATTTTATATCGAGTGTGAGTACTCGAATATTTTGCTGTTGATAGTTTGGTGTAGCCCCCCGTGTGTTGGGGTCTGACCTTTAGCATGTAAAGAAAAATAAACTAATAAATATTGCGACTGTATAGTCTTTGTAGCTATGGTTGAGAAACCATGTTTTTATTGCGATGGCTGGAAAAGCCATGTATTTGCTCGGGCTACAATGTGGCTGATACAGCCTTATTTCTTGCGAGTAGGGGATTGAATCCTAAGGGTAGAACTTGCGTAGGTGCGCCACGTTCCATGGGTTGGAGTAGATGTCGCATGTCTTTGGGTTTTTCAAGCGGTAGGCGCCTCGTGGGATAACTTCATGTATGATGAAGGGCCCTTCCCATGGTGGCTCTAGCTTGTGTACTTCTTTCTGCTTAAGTCGCAAGACCAGGTCGCCTACCACGAAAGATCATTGGCGTATGCGGCGACTATGGTGGTTGCGCAGCGATTGCTGATAGACTGCAGATCTTGTGAGTGCAATGTCCCTGATCTCATCCAGCGCGTCCATGTCTTCTGCGAGTGCCTTGTTGGAAGTTTCTTCGGTGTACGCGACGACTCATGGGACGCTGAACTTGACGTCTTCGGGTAGCACGGCTTCAGCTCCGTATACCATGAAGAATTGCGTGTAGTTTGTCGATCGATTTGGTGTTGTTCGAAGGCTACATAACACCGATGGTAGTTCTTCAGCCCAATGGCCTGCTGCTGGGTGTAGTCGAGTGAGTAGCCGCTTCTTTAGGCCAGCCGAAACTAATCCGTTGGATCATTCGACTTGGCCATTAGTTTGCGGCTGAGCTACCGAGGCGAAGCTGAGAGTTATCCCCTTTTCCTTGCAGAAGTCTTGGGTTTATTTGGATGTGAAGTTGGTCCCATTATCTGTGATGGTGTTGTGTGAGACACCGAACCTACACACGACGGAGTCGAGGAATCTCACGGCGCACTCGGCATGCTGCGACGTGACTAGCATGACCTCTATCCATTTGGTGAATTTATCGACTGTGACAAGCAAGTGGGTGTGTTCTCCGGGTGTTGATTTCCGCAGCGGTCCTACCATGTTGAGCCCCCATTGAGTGAAGGTCCAAGAGATGGGGATCATGTGGAGCTCCATGGCTGGTGCGTGTGGCTTGGGCGCGAATCTTTGGCAGGCGTTGCACCTCTCGACGAGATCTTTGGTGTCTTTAGCTGCCGTGAGCCAGTAAAATCCTGCTCGAAAAGCCTCCCCCAAGATTGCTCTCCAGCTTGCGTGATGCCTGCAGTCACCTTGGTGTATGTCACGGAGCAGTTCTTTGCCATCCTCGGGTGCGATGCACCTCTGGAGTACTCCTGATATGCTTTGCTTGTATAACTCTCCTTTGATCACCCGAAAAGATTTGATGCGTCGTACTATCTGTCTGGCCTCGCAAATGTCTGCTGGGAGCTGCCTGTTTGTCAGGTAGTCGAGGTATTTCTGTGTCCAGGTTGGCTCGACCAGAAAGACTTGCCTTGAGATGTTATGGGTGAGCTCGATCATTGCGATTAGCTGGCTGGCCACCGCTTCTGTTACTGCGGGTGTCATTGCTTGCTTTTTGACCTCGACTGGTCGTTTGCTAATTCTCTCGAAGTAGATTCCTAGTGGAATATAGGCGTTTGTTGACCCTATGTTCGCCAGTCTGTCTGCTTCCTCGTTGCTTGATCGTGCGATGTGCTTCAACTTGCACCCTTTGAGTCCTAGACTACTCCGGTTCCAAGACGCCCCGTCCGGTTTATCCCAAGGCCCTGGGGTTCCTTCCGGACTTGGGCCGCTTCTTAGGTCTTGGGCCTCCGGGTCTCGCAACCCGGACCACGGGCCGGCTTCTCCACTTTGGCGGGTCACGCTCAGGGTGATCCGGGTCTTCTCGTGCTAGCTGGCACAAACCCCAGCTCTTCTTGATATAAACCGGATTAAGTACCACGAACTGGCCTGAGGAAAATCTGGTTCATGTGGGTGGAGAATAAGGCTCCCCCTTATTCATTCCCCCAACATTAGCCCCCAGGTTAATCTGAACTCGTAATTTAAAACTCACGCTATTCATGTTAAGCTATTTTTGGCATAAATCGAGCATATAATCTCTCGCTTCGAGAAAAAATAACCTTTCAGAATATTTGATCCGGATTTCCCGGATTTATTAATTATCATCAGGATCGTACCCTTCCGTTTCTTGAAAAGATAACTTCGCATCTTTATCTCCAAAATCTCAGGAACAGAAAATATCTCGGCTCATCCCAGATTCTTCTCCACGTATTTAATGCTTTTTCCCGCAAAAAATCTTCCCTTGTAGATCCAATCTATTCATATCCATTCTATAAAAACATTAATCCTGAGGGTCCTTTGTGTAAAATCACCACCTAACCCTAGGGTTTAGGCCTCCGCCTATAAATATTCCACGGTACGGCCCCCATGACTCATTCGCACCCTGCGCCCCTACTTCTTCTTCTTCCTTCGAAAGAGAGCTCGAGATCTTCGCTTTCCTCCTCGCGCCGCCGCAGCCGGAGCATCGCCGGCGTTCGTCACAAAATGGTGAAGGAGAAGATCCAAGCGACCAAGCCTGGAGGAACCGGAAAGAAGAGAAAGGCCGGTGGAGCTTCCGGTTCTGCCGCGGCCAAGTCTGGTCGGACGATGATGCAGGTGAACTGATGTAAATCAGAGATGACCCAGGGCCGGCTGACCGAGATGGAGGACGTCGGTTTACTCCCGAAGAATATATCCTGGCGAGCTCCAGGAAATGAGATCCGACCTGAACCTGGGCCGAGCGAGGTAATAGTTTTCGAGGCCCACATTCTCCGTGGGTTTAGTCCTCCCAGGTCTCATTTTTTCCACCGGCTCTTGAACTATTACGGTGTCCACCTCCAAGATCTTCCCCCAAATTCCATCCTTAATGTTAGTAACTTTGTAGTTGTCTGTGAAGATTATCTCCAAGTAGATCCCAATTTATATATCTTTCTACTTTTGCTGCAACAAACACCCGGAAGTAGCCGGGGGTTAGCTTATTCATTGCGGTGGCATCTCGTTTCAGAGGCGGAAAGACATCGCCTATCCGGGTATTCCCCTCTCTAGTAACCCAAAGCTATGGCAAAAAACCTTCTTCTACATAAAAAACACCTCTCATGTAGATGAACCGGCTCTTCCGGGTTATCGCCCTGAACGTCTAGTCTATACCGGCACTATGAACTCTTACGCCAAATCCACTGATCGAGTCAAAATCAAGCCCCTGCTGAAGCGTGTAACTTCCTTGATAGTTCACAGGCTAACTGGTTTAGATCTAACCAAGACTTGGGTGGACTGGCGTATCCAACCCCTCAGCATCAGGAACCGGTTGTTCCATGAGTACACTGGTTTATCAGACCCCATGCGATATTCCGATTCTCCGGTTTCCAAATTTGATATGGTGACGGCGTTAAAGTACTTGGTTGGAATAAAGCAAGACAGATTCTTTGACGTTGGCCTTGCTGCCTTTTGCACCTCTAACCCGGCTCCTCCTGTAAGTTTATCTTTTATAACTAATTCTCATTCCTTAAGACTGTGCATCTATTAACCCTGGTTTTGTCCGGTTGACAGCCCACAGATCCCTTCTGGGTTACCACTCAAGAACCAGATTCTCCTCCTGAGGATGATGAATCATAGGAGCAAAGTGACGAAGAGGATGAGGTTTCTGAATTTGACTCCCTTGGTCACTTGCACAATAAATTTTCTAACGCTGGTTACTCGCAGGATGAACCGGCAGAGCAAAAGGGCACCGGGTTAAGCCAAGGAAGAGCTAGTGAAGAGGCGCCGGATCTGAATGCTACGGATTAGGCTGCTCTAGATCTCACTCCCACCACTGCCATCACTGGTTCCAATGTGGTGGGTGAGAAGGATTCCCCCGCGGGTACTAAGAGGACTGATTGCTATGGATGGCATGTTGTAAACCCCAAGAGGAAGGTGTGATGAGCAAGTGGCAAGAATTTCCCTTAGTTAAGAACCAAGATTATCAATCCAGTAGGAGGAAGAGGATCTCAGGAAGGTTGATGCCACTGATGGTGGTGCTGGCGCTTCACCGGTGTCAGCAACAACATGGAACCTGCACACAACACAACCAAAATACTTTGTCCCAACGGTACAGTGAGGTTGTCAATCTCACCGGTCTTATTGAAAACAAAGATTAGACGTATAGTGTGGAAAATGATGTATGCTTGCAGTAAGTAAAGAAAGCAGTAAATAGTTGTGGTTTGTTTAACAGTGTGGAAAAATGCACCGGGGTTCATAGGTTCACTAGTGGTGTCTCTCCATAAAAGATAACATGCTTGGTGAACAAATTACAGCTGGGCAATTGACAAATAGAGGTTGCACCACAGTGCACAATATAACATGATGATTACTATGATATTTAGTGCGGGTATTACAACAATATACATAGACCGACATCCATCTGCATCTATGACTAATAATCCACCCTCAGGTTATCATCCGAACCCCCTTAGGTATTAAGTTGCAAGCAACAGATAACTGCATTAAACAAAGTGTGTAATGTAAGCAATGATTATGCACACGGGCACTCTCACCGTTGTTTTCTCCCTAATGGCAACAACACATCCCCCCTTCACGTTTCTGTCACTCGAGCAAGGTGGTGAGGAGGCATGAACCCACTATCGAGCATAATTACTCCCTCTTGGAGTCACTAGCAACTACTTGGCCAGAGCAATCACTAGCAACGGAAAGTATGCGAGATCACAAATAGCATACGCAAATAAAGACTATAATCAACTTGACATAAGGTCAATATTCATCGGATCCCAGAAACATAACATATAGAATTGCATAAGATCAATCTCGATCATGATAGGCGGCTCACGAGATCTAAACATGGAGGCATATCAGGAGAAGACAACCATCTAGCTACAGCTACGAACCCGTAGTCCAAGGATGAACTACTCACGCATCACTCCGGAGGTAGGCATGGTGATGTAGAGGCCTCCGGTGATGATCTCCTCTCCGGCAGGGTGCCGGAAACAGCTTCAGAACCCCCCTGATCTAGGGTTGATGGTGACGGCAGCTGCAGAACTTTTCGGGGATTTTTTATCAGGTGTCTAGGGTTTTCCATCCGGGGGGATTAAATAGACGAAAGGGCAAAGGCGGTGGAACTCCAGGGGCCCCACACTTATAGGTTGCGCGGCCAGGGGGACCCACGCTGCCCTACGGTGTGGCCCCCCTATTTCCCGTCTTTGACTCCTCTTCGGTGTTCTGGATGCTTCCGGGGAAAATAGGAACGTCGGGCTTTGTGGGGTCCAATTCCGAGAATGTTTCCAGAACAACTTTTCTGAAACCAAAAACAGCAGAAAACAGGGAACTGGCACTTGGCATCTTGTTAATAGGTTAGTCCTGGAAAACGTATAAAAATGCTATAAATAAGGGAGAAAACAAGTAGCAGTTGACATAATATGATCATGGAGCATCAGAAATTATAGATACGTTGGAGACGTATCAAGCATCCCCAAGCTTATATCCTACTCGTCCTCAGGTAGGTAAACGTTAAAACAATAATTTCTGAGGTGGCATGCTACTAACATAAACTTGATCAATCTAATGTGAAAGCATATGCACGCTGATATCATAGAACTTCAAACACAAACATGATAAATAGAACTTTAATAATAAAGCATAGCAATTACTTTGCATCATGAAGAGTAACTCAAATAAAGGATCATGAATAATAATGCAAAGAAAGGTAAACGTTTGTTTAAGGTATAGAGAAAACATGGCAAAGTGATATTTCGCTAGTCCTTAAGAGTGGGGCAAAACATAAATGCCAGGACACCTTCAAAGTTCACGAGGAAGACTAGAGAAAATAATTTAAGAACAAATAATATCACATCATGAAGTAATTATTGATGTTTATGGGACAAATGCACATAGAACTCAGAATGGCAAAAATGCTCTCTCAAATGTGCATAAAGTTAGAAGATGGAGACTCAAAATAAAATTTAAAGAAATGCCCTTCGCGGAGGGAAGCAGGGATCACTCATGTGCTAGAGCTTTTATTTTATTAAGCAGAGGTATTAAAAGTTTGACACTCCTCCCATCCATCTTTCACAAACCATGGCTAACCGAATCCTCGGGTGCCTGCCAACAATCACATATCATGGAGGAGTGTCTATATTTTGGGACATATATGCTAATGTCAACGAATGATAAACATAAAATACAGTACTTCACAAGCCAAGTGGATTCACAAGAGCGACTCCCATGGTGAAGGACGCAACTGGTGTAGAAGGTCATCCCTCTTTCTCTTTTGTTTACATAATTATGCTTTGACTGATAAATCAGGGGCAAAATAGTGAAGAGAATTTGTTTGTATTAATTTGGGGCTAGGCACCCCGCTGCCAGCTCTTCTATCATTTGGGTAAGAGGATGAAGCCACTAGTCCAGGGTGTGAAATCCAATCAACAAGTGAGATAAAGATTCTCTATTTACGTCCTCATGAGCAAAAACAGGAACATAAAGCAGGAGTAATTTTGAAGATTTTAAAGGTAACACATGATCAATTTACTTGGAGTGGTAGTTAAATACCACATGTAGGTAGGTATGGTGTACATAATGGGAAAAACTTTGGTTTAAGGGAGTTTGGATGCACGAATAGATCTCATACTCAGTACAGGTGGAGGCTAGCAAAAGACTGGGAGCATAAGTACTCCCTCTTGGAGTCACTAGCAACTACTTGGCTAGAGCAACCACTAGCAACGGAAAGCATGCAAGATCACAAATAGCATATGCAAATAAAGACTATAATCAACTTGGCATAAGGTCAATATTCATCGGATCCCAGCAAACACAGCATATAGAAGTACATAAGATCAGTCTCGATCATGATAGGCAGCTCACAAGATATAAACATGGAGGCATATGAGGAGAATACAACCATCTAGCTACAGCTACAAACCCGTAGTCCAAGGATGAACTACTCACACATCACTCCGGAGGCAGGCATGATGATGTAGAGGCCTCCGGTGATGATCTCCTCTCCGGCAGGGTGCCGGAAACAGCTTTAGAACCCCCCCTGATCTAGGGTTGACGGTGACGGCGGCTGCAGAACTTTTCAGGGATTTTTTATCAGGTGTCTAGGGTTTTCCATCCGGGGGATTAAATAGGCGAAAGGGAAAAGGCGGTGGAGCTTCAGGGGCCCCACACCTATAGGTGGCGCGGCCAGGGGGACCCGCGCCACCCTATGGTGTGGCCCCCCGGTTGCCCGTCTTCAACTCCTCTTCGGTGTTCTGGATCCTTCCGGGGAAAATAGTGTGGCCCCCCGGTTGCCCGTCTTCGACTCTTCTTTGGTGTTCTGGATCCTTCCGGGGAAAATAGGAACTTCGGGCTTTGTGGGGTCCGATTCCGGAATGTTTCCAGAACAAATTTTCTGAAACCAAAAACAACAGAAAACAGGGAACTCGCACTTGGCATCTTGTTAATAGGTTAGTCCTAGAAAACGTATAAAATGCTATAAATAAGGGAGAAAACAAGTAGCAATTGACATAATATGATCATGGAGCATCAGAAATTATAGATACGTTGGAAACGTATCAAGCACCCAGCAAGCTGTTGCAAAGGTGCCTATCTCTAGACTGTCCAAACACCCCTTGAACCCATCCTCACATATAGACAAAATGCAGGCCGACGAAGAGGCCATCAAGAGAAGGAGGACCCAGAGCTCTAGGTAAAGTGAGTTAGAAGCAGGTTTGCCTGAGAAAACTCCTCTCCGCCGGGTCTCCAAGGCTCGAGTTTCGCCTACCCCTTCACATCCTTTGGCCGAAAAATTTAGGCCTGAGCTGAGTCATCCTTTTCATTCAGATTCTCCTAATTCCGACTCATCCTATTTTAGCGGGGCCAACGAGTTTTCCATTAACTCTGGGTAAGCTAGATTTACAACCTTTTGTCTATCACTTACCACTATTAAGTTATGCAATCCGGCTTATGATTCTCTTTTCCTTGCAGAGCCCAAGCTGTGCTGAAAGTTAACCCTATCTCATCTACCGCTCCTGCTGCGAACCTCGAGGAGAGGGTTTTTGGAGAAGAAGAGGATGAACTGGCTGCTCGATCACGGGGTCATGTTGATGCTATGGTTGAAGATACTGAAGAGGAGGTGAATCCGGTTGATAACACACCGGCTAATGATCCTCCCGTTGAAGATATGGTTGTTTCTGACCTGGATGTAGTGATAATCGGCTCCCAAGATGCACATGCTATTGGAACCTCCACTGTGCTTTCCAAAGTCACAGAGGAGTTGAAGGCAAAGCCAGAAGAGAAGACAAAACTCCCCCCAACCTGAATATCGAAGGCCAGGATTTTGATACACTCGCTCGGGAATTGTCTGAGAACCGGCGCCGTGTAGATGGGATTATAGAATTTCTGAAGAAAAGATATGAGGTAACCTTGACACACATGACCTGTAGCCCTCAATATTCCGGTTTATACCTGTAGAATGAACTTGAAGATTTATCATTGAATGTTTTGAACTGAAAAGCTGTAGCCTCCAAGCGCCGGTTTACAAATTGATTGTGAACCGGGGCTTGTTCTGTTTTTATACTTAACCATGGAAATTTAAGCTGAAATAGTGTAGCCCCCAAGTGTCGGGTTGCAAGCCTGCAGCTACCCGGGACTTAATCATCACTTATAATCCACTGTTTGAATCTAAAATAGTGTAGCCCCCAAGTGCCGGGTTTGCCAGCCTGCGGCTACTCGGGACTTGAAAATATAGCCTGGAATAGGCTATAAGTTCTTGTAAGCTCTTAATTTCCCGGGTTATGTTTTTAGACACCGGAATTTCCTCAAGTTATAACTGTAACATGATGATAACTTGTTTTGATGCAACCAATAATTGGGCAGTCTTGAATCTTCCTCGCAAAAAGAGATTTCAAATTTGAAGAGCCTTCTAGCACAAGAGGCTCAGAAAACTGAGGAGGCCAGGACCCGGCAGAAAGAGCTAGAGGATCAAGTTACTGAGGCAGCCAAAACTTAGTCTGTTCTCCAGCGGGATTTTGAGAACCGGAAAAGGCTCTTGTTACAAGAGCAGAAAATGCTGAGAAGGAGTTGGAGGAAACAAGGAGCATCTTCACCAAGGTTAAGGACCTTCTAGGAGAGATCACCTGAAGTGTGTTTGGTAAGTTTGCTCCACATGCATCTCATTAATGCATTGCTTTTCCGGTTCATTACCTCCTTTGCCTTGTTATAATTATCCTGTTTCTCATCAAAATGTTCTTGTAACTTGCAGGCAGAATGCATGGCAATAACCTCCAGCTTCCTGGCCTGAAATTGAAAGCTCTATTCACCTTGATTCGGCAGCTGTATGTTGGAGGAGGAGAATGCATTAAGGCTGTCAGGAACTGGGACAACCCCCCCAAGAGACTGCATTAGATGCTTGTGGAACTAACTCAAGTTCCACAGTGGATAGAGGAACACAAAATGTCATCCTGCCGTCGTGGATCCATCAAGGTTATGTCCCTGTCCAAAGTTTACCACCCGGAATTGAATCCGGATCTCCTTGTGAAAGGTTTCCCAGAGTATCGGGCGGACCGGTCCAAGTACGATAGGAAGGATGTCTCCAAGATCGAGGAGTGCCGGTTCTAGGTTTGCACCATTGCAGAAAAGGTGAAGCTGAATGAACTCTGTCCGAGTTACTCGTCCTCGGGTGAGCGCAAAATGCCTTTCTCTCCTCAAGTTGTAGCTGATGTCCGTCAAGTTCCACATAAGAGCCGAATTTCTGTAGCTTCTTCATCTGGTGCGCCTTACTCCGTTACTCCTTCGGTTTCTGATCCACCCTGCCCTTTATATGAACCGGAGGATACCAATGATGCTTTGGTTCATCTGGAGTGGAAGTACGTTTCGGCTGCTGATCTTGAGGAAGCAGAAAATGTCCAAGTGGAAAATGAAGATCACCCGGAGACTGAAGACCCGGATTCTAGCGCTGGGTTAGATGCAACGCGGCAGAAAGGAAAATCTGCTGCAGAATAAACATTTGGTTCCCACAATAATAATAATTCAACCTGGATGGGTTTGTAATAGGCTAGATAAACTGTTTCATTTCTAGCTCTATTTTTTGAAAGTGCGTGTGTGCACTTATGTCACAGTTGGCATGTAATAACTTGGTTTTTCTTGCTAAGTTATTAAAAAAAATCCAAGTTACAAATTTTTGCAACATCTTTGATTGGTATTCGAAGTGTTCCTTGACTTGGTTTTTTCTTTGCTTTCTAACTCAACCGGTTTTTCGCATGATGTATTCTAGTGTGTATAACTCTGCTAAGTTCAGGGTCATAGTAACCCGGTTCTGCCGGTTATAACATGATTGACTCAACCAGGTTTAAACATCTAGGTCATAAAATTGCGTGTAACCAATGACTGGTAGGAAAGTATAACCAATATATTTTGGCACATGCCAGATTCTTGAGATATAGACTGTGCTCTAGCATCAGCCCCCAAGTAATCATATATGAAAAAGTTTAACTCTCTGGCACAATGATAATTTCCTGGAACAAATCTCAATAACTCAGATTTTTTCAAGTCTGCTTTTTATTGTCAATATAAAATAGTGATTACAATGATCTTATGTATAATATAGCCTCAAATGGGCTATGTTCCATGGTCTGCCAGTTTCTTCCTCAGATGTTCGTGATTTATCAGCATCACGCATATCAATGAGGTAATATGATCCATTGTGTAGTTTATTACTTACTACAAACGGTCCTTCCCATGGTGGACTTAGCTTGTGCATCCCATCCTTTTTCTGGATCAGGCGTAACACTAAGGCCACTTCCTGAAACTTTGAGTTTTAACCCTGTGGCTATGATAGCGATGCAAATCCTGCTGATATATGGCTGACCTGGATGCTGCGAGGTCGCGTGCTTCTTCTAAAGCATCAAGCGAGTCTTGACGAGCTATCTCATTCTGGGTTTCCACATAAGCAGCCACTCGTGGTGAATCGTGACAAATAACACTTGGCAAAACTGCCTCAGCCCCATAAACCAGAAAAAATAGTGTGTAACCTGTAGATCTGCTTGGGGTAGTTCTTATGCTCCATAAAACATCAGGTAACTCTTCGACCCAACACCCAGCAGTTTTTTCTAATGGGATATGGAGCCTAGGTTTGATACCATTTAGTAATTCTTGGTTAGCCCGCTCTGTTTGTCCATTAGACTGTGGATGTGCCACTGAAGCAAGGTCAAGCCGTATATGGTTTTGTTCACAAAACTTCTGCATTGCTCCTTCTGACAAATTTTTCATGTTATCTGTTATAATGCTATGTGGGTAACCAAATCTGAAAATCATCTTTTTTAAGAACTTGACTGTTGTAACCGCGTCACATTTACTGATTGGTTCTGCTTCTACCCACTTTGTAAACTTGTCAACTGCCACGAATAGATGAGTATTTTTATCAGTCGACCTTTTGAAAGGTCCTACCATGTCAAGCCCCCAGACTACAAAAGGCCAAGTTATGGGAATCATGCGCAGATCTTGAGCTGGCATGTGATCCCTCCGTGCATATCTCTGACATCCTTCGCACGTTCTTACTATTTGTTCTGCATCAGCATTTGCGGTTAACCAGAAAAATCCATGTCTTAAAGCCTTATTAACCAAAGATCTGGAACTTGCATGTGGTTGCAATCTCCTGAGTGGATTTCTCTTAAAATCTGACACCCTTCTTCCCGAGAGACAAATCTCTGAAAGATTCCAGTCGAGCTTTGCTTATATAACTCACCATTGATAATTGTATATGACTTCGACCTTCTTATAACCTGACGAGCGATAACCTCGTTCTGCGGGAGTTCGCCTCTCATAAGGTACACCAGGTATGGTTCAGTCCACTCTGGGATTGTATGCTGGGAGGCTACCAATTCTGACTCCGGATATGGGTTTGCCAGGTCTTCCTCTGTTGGAATTTTAACTGACGGGTTATGACTTTCATCCAGAAAAATATTGGGTGGAACTTGTTTTTTCTGGGAACTTAGACGATCCAATGCATCAGTCGCTTCGTTGAGACGTCGATCAATATGATCAACTTGATATCCTTGGAAATGTCCAGCCAGCTGGGTAACCGCTCGCCTATAGGCCGCCATAACTGGGTCTTTAGAATCCCAGGTTCCTGTAACTTGTTGAGAAACAAGGTCTGAATCACCCAAACATCTAATCCGGGTTATGCTCATCTCTTTCGCAATTCAAAGCCCATGAAGCAAAGATTCATATTCTGCTGCATCATTAGTGCATTTGAACAAAATTTGTAAGACATAGCGAAACTTATCACCTCTTGGGGATGTTAATAGCACACCAGCTCCTGAGCCTTCCAGTTGTCGAGACCCATCGAAATGCATAGTCCAATATTTAGTATCTGGTTCATCCGGTGGAACCTGTAATTGTGTCCAGTCATTTATGAACTCGATCAGGGCTTGGGACTTTATTGCAGTCCTTGGCTCATATTTGATATGATATGGCCCCATCTCAATAGCCCACTTTGCAACTCTGCGAGGTCCTTTAAAATTAGCCGATATTCTCTCGTTCCTGATTGCCGGACCAAGACATTGAATTCCAATCCTGCGAGACTCAGTTAGGGCTGGGTTCGAGACTGTATTCTGGACTGGGAGTTGAACATGACCCGGATTTCTGTTTTCTGGTTCCGCAACTCTATGTCCTGTATTTATAACTCCATGCGCATAGGACACGGTCTGCCTGGGTGGGATAGGTTGCTGCCGGTTTGCGTTGCTAGAGCCAGCCGGAACCGGTGAATTTCCATGGTGACTTCTTGGCAAAGAGTTCCTGCTATGGTAGGGAGTTGAGTGCATCATGTCCTGGTTACTGTAATTCATCTGTTGGACCAATGTTGTTTGTAACATCTCGATAGCCCTCCGGGCTTCAATTCCAATAGGATCGTTGGTGTTGACTGGAATCCATGTCAGACTATTTGTTGCTGCCCAAATGTTATCGATTGGGTTGTTGAAATGACCTGGTGGCATATGGAACCTTTCCTGTAGGGGCTGTTTCGGGACTGGAGCAGGATTCGGGTTACCATGCAACTGGATAGGTGGTTGAAAACGTGTCGGATGAAATGGAACAGGGGCAATTGGCGGGTTCATAGGGTGAACCGGCAGAGTAGGGTAGGTGCCTCAGGCGTCCCAACCGGAGACGTGAATAGATTCTGAAGGTTGGTTGGTCCTAGTCCTGCACCAAATTCATTATTCAACTGGGTATGATAACGCATGTTCTGTAGTGAAGCTAACTCCCTCTGTCTGAAGCTTAGATGAATTCCTTCTCTTTCCAGACATGTTGCTTCCTCCAAGACTTCTGACCGAGCTTTGTTTATACATGTTACCTATTTCTCGATCTCCCGACGGGCACGACTTATTTCCTGTCGGAGCCTCTCAATCTCTACGTTACGCTGCACCAAGTTCTTCGGGGTGATCGGAGTAGCCAAGACTTCGTTCAATGAATCCATCTCGGCTATCAGCTCAGGCCTTGGGTTATATGGTGCAGGCTCTGTTAAGTCAATCACTGATTCTGCTGGCCCAGAGCTCGCCGTCCCAGGTCCTATTGGAGGCGCTGCTGCCGGTCCGACTGGGGCTACCGTTGGCCCAGTAACTGTTGTCCCTGAAACTCCTGGTCCACCTGGAACCGGATTTGAAGTTGAAATAGTATGTGTAATTAAATTCCGACTGGCATCATACCTGAGCTCCGTATGTTGTGCTGGTCCATCCATGTAAACAGTTGCATGATGAGTTGTTTCCGTTAGACTCTGCAAATCTGGCTCTAGGTATCCCCCCAACCTATCTTCAAAGAGCTGGTGGATGGATCACGTTTCATCACGGTCGTCATTGTTTCCAACTGAGGATTCACGATCAGAATATATCATCGTAGCTTCCTCCGAGACCGAGTCTGACTGCTGGTCCGGGTCTGGGTCCGTTCCTCCTACGAAGCCAACGAAAACGTGGATGCCTCCAAAGGGGACTCGAAACCCTGATTCCATGGATGCGAACTCTGGACCCCATGTGTCATGGTTGTAATAGTTTCCACGCCGACTCCTCCTGAGCCGGCCTATCGCGAGCTTCTTGATCCCAGGTAAGGCTCCTTCCGAAAATATGACGCTTCCGCGAGCGGGCCCCATGGTGGGCGCCAACTGTCGTGGTGTTGTCACAGCAAGTGTCCTCGGGTGAGAACTAGATTGCGAGGCCATTGCTACTGAGCGAAATGTCGAAAGGGTTAAGGAGGAAACGAAAGATGCGAGTTTACCCAGGTTCGGCCGCTCGATTGAGGGTAAAACCTACTCCTTCCTTCTTACTATTGGGGAACAAGGTCACGATTACAAAGGGTGATTCCGGCTCTCGATGTCTCGAGTTACCTTGCTATTGACCTAGAACTTGTCTCTCTACGTCTCAGGACCTCGCCTTATATAGTGGACGAGGGTCTTGGGTTACAAAGGGATCCGGATTGTTCCCGTGATCAGAGTCCTAGACTACTCCGGTTCCAAGACGCTCCGTCCGGTTTATCCCAAGGCCCTGGGGTTCCGTCCGGCCTTGGGCCGCTTCTTAGGTCTTGGGCCTCCGAGTCTCGCAACCCGGACCACAGGCCGGCTTCTCCACTTTCCCGGGTCACGCTCAGGGTGATCCGGGTCTTCTCCTGCTAGCTGGCACAAACCCCAGCTCTTCTTGATATAAATCGGATTAAGTACCACGAACTAGCCTGAGGGAAATCCGGTTCATATGGGCGGAGAATAAGGCCCCCCTTACTCATTCCCCCAACAGTCGTGTAGCAGTATACACCGTGTGGTGTGATGAATGTTGTCTTGTCCTCGTCCTCTTGCTTCATCCTGATTTGATTATAGCCCGAGTAGGCGTCCAGGAAGGAGAGGCGCTGACAGCCTGCTGTAGAATCCACGACCTGGTTCATTCATGGTAATGGGAAGTTATCCTTGGGGCAGTGTTTGTTCAATGACGTGTAATCGATGCACACGCGAAGGATGTCAGTATTTTTCTTCGGGACTAACACCGGGTTTGCTAACCAGGTGGAAATCTTAATTTCTCAGATGAACTTGGCGGCTAACAATCTGTTCACCTCTTCTCCGAGTGCCCTCTGTTTCGGCTCGGAAAAACGTCGGGTGGTCTGCTTGACTGGCTTTGCATCTTTAAACACTTCAAGTGAATGCTCGGAGAACTCCCTGGGTATTCCTAGCATATTTGAAGGCTGCCAGGCAAAAATCTCCCAGTACTCACGGAGGAGTTCGAAGAGCGCGCTTTCCTATGCGGGTGATAGAGTGGTGGACACCATCGCCGTCTTCGCGGATTCTGTCAGGTGCAGTTCATGTTTTCGAGTGACGCTGTTTGGGCTGAACTCGAGTTCTGGGGCATTCTTTTTGGTGAGCGGCATCACGGAGTGATCCGTGGTTTTTGCCAGCTCCTCCTGCATCCCGAAAGATTTCGCGATTTCGTTGAACTCAGTGTCGCATTTGTCTGACTTCTGAAAGTTGCTGTTTATGGTGATTGTGCTGTATTCTCCTGGAAGTTTGAGCTTCAGGTAGGCGTAGTGGGGTACTACCATGAATCTCGCGAACGTTGTTCGGCCGAGAATGGCGTGGCACTGCGATGGCCAGTCGACCACCTCAAAGTCGAGAAATTCTCTCCTGTAATTCTTCGGGTCTCCCAGTATCACTTCCAGGTTGATTGTTCCGAGTGGTCGGACGGATTTTCCTGGTACTATCCCGTGGAAGGATGTTTCTGATTCTGCTAGTCCGTCTAGGTTCTTGTTCATCTTGCGGAGTGTGTCCACGTAAATGATGTTGATTCCGCTGCCACCATCCCTGAACACCCGAGCGAGGTCGTAGTTGCCTATTTGCGCATGGATGACGAGCGCGGCGTGCCCTGGTCGATACACTTGTGGAGGGTGGTCCTCTCTGGAGAAAGTTATCGACTGTTCCGACATCTTCAGGTACTCAGTCTTGGACGGTGGGGCTTGTACTGCCATGTTGACTTGGCGTGTGTTCGTCTTCTGGATTCTGCGGGACGGGCAAAACCTTTTGTATCATTCTGAGGAGCCCTTGAGAATTCGGGTATCCGTTAGCTCCTTGGTTTGCATCGGGTGGCAGGTATCGCGACCATCGCTGCATTCTGGTGTACTGTGGGTGGAGGCAGCCGTGGTGGCTAGTATCCTCCTGGCAATTGCGGGTATCCCCGGTTAACGGCAGCCATGTGCTTCTTCGTATATGCCTCGTGGATGTCCTGGAACTTTCGGCTGTCCTTGAGGAGGTGAGTGTCCTTGGTTTTTCCCGTGCGCTTATCTGTAAATAGATGTAGCGAGCAGTATCCGTCAAGGTATTCCTCAGGAGTTTTGTCGTCTGGCTTTGGTTTCCAGTCGCGCTCCGCTGTCGCAATTTCTCGTGAACTCCGCCGCCACCAATTCCGATTGGTCATCCTGGTCGTAGTGTTTTCTCTTCCTCCTCCGACGATCGCTGTTGTGGTCCTCCTCAGGCGCGGGTGAGGAAGTTTTTTCGTTGCAAAGGGACTCCTCGCCATTAGCCCATTTGTCCGCAATCACCATTAATTCTCCGATCGTCTTGGGCGCAGATCGTCCCAGTTCTTCTCGGAAGGCGGCGCGCCGAGCGCCCTTCATGAAAGCCTCGACCGCGACTTTTTCCGACATGTTTCCCGCGGTGTTCTTGAGTGTGGTCAATCTCTGATATACTCGCGTGTGGACTTGCCGCTTTTCTGCCTACATGCTCGCAGTTCTTCGATAGTCGTTGGCCGTTCGTACGTCGCCTGGAAGTTCTTCTCGAAGTCACGGGTGAGATCGTCCCGAGATCTGTAATGCGCGCGGTCTTCCTTCGAGCCAACTAAGGGCGGCGCCTACGAGGTGCAGGTTTAGGTACTGCATGGCTGTTGTCTTGTTCTCGCGCTGGCACTTCACCGAGGTAAGATAGTCCGAGAGCCACAACTTGGTTTCTATCGAGCCGTCGTACTTTGGGACCTCCGTTGAGAGCCTGAATCTTTTGGGCATTGGCGCCTCGTGGATGCTGCGACTGAAGCACATCGCACCGCAGGCTTCCTCATCAGAGGAGGTGGACGGTGATCGGGCGCGGTTCCTGCGAGCTCAAGCTCTGTCAACTTTGTTCTGCGTGATGTGTCCGCGCGCGTCGTATTGGTCGCGGTCATCCTCCTAGCGCGGCTCTCTGCTGCGATGTGGCGATCGGCTTCCATGATGCCGTGGGCTGCTATCGCGGTTTCGCGGGCTATCGTCGTCACTGTGCGGGCTGTCGCCACGGCTCCTGGCTTCTTTTCCTCTGGAGCGGCGACGCGATCCATTATCTCCTCTCTTTGGTGACGTACTCTCGCGTCTGCGAGGTGTTTTGTCCACTCGAGGGGTTTTGTCAGCCTATGGAGTTCTCGCGTTCCTACGGTTCTGGGCGGCGATTCTTGCGGCTGCCATGCCTAGCCCCCTCTGGACTTGTCGATGTTGTTCCTCACGGGGGTCGTTTTCGGGCGGCTGGTTCGCCTGTAAGTAAGTGTCGGCTGCCAGGACCGCCGCGGCATGGGTTGTCGAGTGTGCGTTGCCCTCCTCATCGACGTGCATGAGGGATGTCTCGAGGGACTTGCTGATTCCGCTGAGGGGCTCGTGGTCCAGGCGAGCAGTCTTCGAGACATATTTATTCTTTGGGGGTTGGCTGCCCGTCGATTGGGTCCTGGAGAGCGCCGCGCATCACGCACTTGTGGGCTTCTTGTAGCTGTCGGCTTGTCCGCAGAAAGTGATAGTGGTACGCCGTCAGTTCCTTGTGAGTGGACGTGGGTGGCATCGGTTGGCCCGAGTTTATTGCTGCTTTCGCTTTGAGCCAGGTGGCTCGCGAAACTTTGATGCGCTCTCTCGCTTCTTTGCTCTCCTCCGTTTCCTCGGGTGCTTCGCCTGAATCTGTCATGCAGACTTGGGCCAGATATGGCACGTGAGTCCTAGGCGTAGATTGGCGGTTGTTGCAGAATTTGGAGGGTTCCTCAGTCATGATTGTGTGGAAATCGCGTGTGTTGCAGCGGATGGATCCAGCTCTGGGCGCTGGGTCGCGCCCAACGTTGTCAGTTAGCGACTCGAGAGACTCTGGGCTCAAGACAGACTCGGAGTCAGGTTCGTCGAGTCCGATCTGGTCGGGGAAGTGCAGGATCCCAGCCTTGGTGGCGCGGAAGTGGAAGCTGCCAAATGTCAGGCTGACGCTTTTCTTGAGTTCATTGAACACCGGACATGATTCCGGCGAGTGGGACGCGTAGATGAGCGGCCCGAAGCAGATCGGCTCCGTTAGAGTCGACGATCTAGGTCTCCAGTTGAAGCTTGGCGAAGACGAGGCCAAAGATGCATGGATCCAGCGGCTGCCCTTCCCACAGACGGCGCCAATTGTCGATTAGTCATCTCGACAAGTCCCTCGGATGATCCGGTAGGGTTTCGATTAAGAGAACGAGTAGGCGCTGGCGACAATCGTCGGCTAACAGGGGTTACGATTTTACCCAGGTTCGGGGCCCTCGTAGAGGTAAAATCCTTACTCCCGCTCTTGAGATCTATATTATCAGTAGATCGATTACAAAGGTGGGTGCACAAGCCGAGAGGTTGATCTCGAGCTTATGGCTATGGTGATGAAAAGTAGATTGGATCCCCCCTCGGTGGTTATCCTAGCCTTTTATAGATGGCCAGGTCTCAAACCGTGTCCGGGGGGTTACAAACCCTAGCTCTAGGTCTATAGGGGCTTTCCTTCTTGACCCGCAAGTCTTGCGGGTGGGCCTATACCGGGCCTTCTAGAACATCGGGACAACGCCTTGCCTTGGGCCTTGGACTGGGTAGGCTCACCCGACAGGTCCAGGAGTCATCCCCAAGTCAGATAATAAAAGCATGAACTAACTCTTAATCTAGATCTTGTTATTCTGGCTAGACCATTGTATCTTGTTTGCCAATCTTCTCTAAGTCATTCTGCAAGAGAAGCAACCCACAAGACAGGAGGAACTACCACAGGAAGATCTTCAAGAAGATTATTTAGAGTATTTTAGAAGTGCTACTCCAGTCTATTATAAGAGTATTTGGAAACTCTTATATCTTGATCTGATCCTATTAATTCCTCTTGAAATAGTGTGATATTCCAATGTTAGTGTTATATTGAAGTAGTTTGGTAACAAGTCTTGCAACCTTGTTAACAGATCACTTTTGTATACTCAAACAATTGAGTGTCATACAAAAACAAACAGAAGGTTGAATAACCTAATTCATCTCAGCCTATTGTATATGATTAGTAATTTGGAGGTAAGTCTGATCCACTTGTCAACAAATTCTTCTTATACGCATATGGTAACTTGATGTCATAAAACAAACTTACATATTTTTATAATCATCTAAGTAAAATCTTTGCTTGGAATAACTGGTTGTTTTCACCACAACGGTGAGACAGTTGGAGTAGGAATCCAAGAGATGATCCTACTTGCGAATGACAAAGGCGGTGTCTGAAGACTAGTGGAAAATAGAGCCAAGAACATCAAGCAACAGAACTTGACAAGGAGCAACACTACCTCAGTAAAGCAGCATAAGAAATTATTCAATGAAGCATTAGGTAATAATAGAAAATCTATAACCTCTATGCCTTGTCAAGCTCATCATAGATGAGGAAAATATAATAAATCTCTTAAATGGAAACAAGTATCCAGTAAAAAATAATAACAAGACAATGCATCCAAATGTCTTGTGATATGTTGAGGTAGGTGGAAACAAGCTACTACCTTGTTTTCTAGATCCTTTTCATACATAAGACTAACATATAACAACACAAATACATCTACACACAACCATGAAAATGATGACATATTTCTAAAACCAACATTTGATAATAGCCATACTTGAAACCAGTGTCGAAAACAAACCAACATGATTCCAAAGGCACACATGTTTCCATTTAACCAAGTACTAAGAAAACATCATGCATGACTTGCACACACCAAGAAAAGTGTAAACCAAAATAGCTAAGAGTTTCAATTAGGAAAATAACAAAGCCACATAAAAGAAAACAAGTCCATGGCTAATCAAAATCATTTGGCATGGCATGGAATAAAATTACATAGCTTAGGGTTTTGTTGACAATGCATATAAAACACTACTAAGTAGTTTACAAAATTAATTCCTCAAAGACTTTTATTTAAAATTTTCTAATGAAAAACACACTTTGTTTGTAATAACATATTTGGGGTGTTGTGTTCATATCATAACATACTCAAAATAATTTTAAGTCCATCTGAAATTTAAATAGGGAGAAAACAACAAAAACCACTTAAAGTGATCATCCAAGTTTAAAATTTAAATCTTCTTCAAATCCACCAAAACAAAACATGGTGAGGTGTAAAATTTGATAAGGAATTCAAATATGATTTTTAATATTTTTTCTGTTATAAAAAGCCCTGAAAACAAGGTTTTTTCTCAGTTTTTCTTAACAGAAGGACCTTTCTGCAAATTCCAAAACTTGTAGGGGGTTCTGTGAAAAATTTTCATCTTCAACCTTGGACAGTAGGACACCATGTGTGTCGTTGAAAAACTCGACGCAGTGACACCTCCTGCTAGCCTCCCTCGACAAGAGAAAGCCATCACGGCGTAGTACTTCCTCTCCTCTATCCCGTGGAGCCATTTGCCCTCTCTCTCGTTTGCTCTAATCCCCTCAAACTCGAACCCTATTTCGTCGTGCCGCCGTCGATTGCCGGAGATAGGGGCCATGGGAAGCATACCGTAGCATCCCTGGAGCTTCCTCGTAGCCATGGCATCCTCCTCAACCAACCACGCTTGCGGGTGCGGGCCAGAACCAGCCAATTGCTCGATTTCCTCTAGGTCTGGCCGGCAGCCGCCGCGGTGGAATTCTTCGCCGTCGAGCCACCCTGTGCCACACCGATGGTTTCATCGTGATCTAGGTGATCCCACGCACCTCCCGGTGCACTTTTCCCTTTCGATTGAGCTCAATTTTGTAGTCGTCAGCGGGTCTCCGGTGACCATACGGTCACTTCCCCACCACCCACGGACTCGCCTTGATTCCCTCTGTCTCCCCATCCACTTCAAATCTGGTTTGAACCAACAAATTCAAAGGATTTGAATCCATCTGAGAGATTCAGGTTCATGTGATGTCACTTGTGACGTCAGCATGACGCCATCACATTTTATTATTTTCTTTTCTTTTATTTTTGAATTAAAAAGTAAAACTGACAGGTGGGTCCCACTTGTCAATTTAAATAGGGAAGAAATAAATAAAATTTATTAATTCAATATCTTTTAAATTAATTATCAGAAAAATAAAAAATATATATATATGGAAATGTTTAAAAAAATATAATCTACTCCCTCCGTTCCAAAATAGATGACTTCCATTTGTCAAAACATGCATGTATGTAGACATGTTTTAGTCTACATACATGCATGTTTGTAAAAATGGAAGTCATCTATTTTGGAACGGAGGGAGTAAATGTTTATCAACTTTTCAAAGATGTTTGATAAAGTTTAAAATTAAACATTTTCTTTAATTAAATTAAATCATTTAAAATTGAGAAAAATAATAAATAATTCATAAAATCAGAAAAATACAAGTTATATACCAAAATGCTCTAAATGACAAATGCAACTCATCTATGATGTTTTCATAGTGATTTGACCAAGTTTTCATTTGTGCAATATTTTGCCTAGACATTTAATTTATTAATAAATCAATAACTTATTCTAATCTTTTCAGAAACATTCAAATAATATACCAAATGAAAGATAACAACATTTTCAAACTCATTATGTCTATAAAAAATTATTTTGCTTAACTTATGAATTAAATTTTAAGAAGTATAAGGGAAGTCTATAGGATTCCTATATAACGAGCGCTAACCAACACCACACTATCTTCTTTAATATTGAACCCAAATAAGTTTTTTTACTTCCTAATCCTCTTGATCAACATTATTGGATTACAAGTTGATAGAGATGATTGTAGTATGTACTCACCTTCGGTTAAATTCTTTGGTCTGAGCCCCACACTTTTCAACAGTGAAAAACAACATGTGTTGTTATTTCCTTAAAGTTGTTTTCAATATGATATTACCTTGTGTTATAACCATGTGATAAATACTTATAATTTAAACATGATAACAATTTCTTGTTAAATAAAAGTGAAACACACATAAGTTTAAAAGAAGTAACAACATCATCACCACAAGTAATGAAACAACTCACCTAAAACCTATGTAATCTTAGTATCGCATCGATCATAGCTTACACATGTAAGCCGGGGTATTTCAGGGTACTTTGCGATGCATCTCATTACTATGCATGTATCATCTGGCCAGTGTTTTCTTTAGTCCTTACCGGGACTACTTTGCTATTTTCAGATCTCGGGATTTCTCTACGCGACCATTATTTCTATCTCAGGCAAGTTTATCACTTGCTCATATCCTTTGTAGTATTTCATAATGAACTATTTGCAAAAACCCTATCGTATTATCACCTACTCTCAAGAGAATGCATGATCCTATTTTTATAATAATATGACTACTTGAATGACTACCCGAGTGGTAGTGTTCTGTTTGGTGGGCGGATGGAAACATGGTAATATGAATAGGTCAAAGGAAGGTTCCATCTGCATGGGAAAGTATTACCTAGGAATTAATCACAAATGCCGTCAGAACTCGGTGCGCCGTAAATACAGCGTTAACCATGGGTCTTGTATGGGCGAGTAAGTCAGTTGTGATCTTCTCTCGTTCGCATGTCAACGGACTGCCAGAGACGTACGTTGTAGGTCTTGCGGGACTACATGCACATGGATAGGAGCCCTTACGTCCCACGGACTCTGGGGTCTATGAGTGTCTGCCAGTGGCGCCTAGATATCCATCACAAGGGGCGGAATCAGGGGTACAACCTGCTAGCGGAAATGGGTGGGCATGTGTTGTACGGAGAAGCATGGTTTGGCTTGGATCAACAACCGGGCCCCACACCTATGTGGGCGTGGACAGGATCTCGAGCCTGGTTGTGCAACATGGTCTTGATCGCCCATGGGTAAAGTAACGCAACTCTGCAGAGTACAAAAGGATGCGGCATGTTACCCCCTGTTCCGAGAAGGAACTGCGAATGCTACAGGAAAGGCAACTCCATGAAGTTCTAGCTCCTATGATGGTCTGGCGGGCATAGTTTTCAAAATTAAAAGCAACCTCTTGAAGAAAGTTTTAAAAAACCTTGCATTAGCTTATGACTCTTTTGAGTCTAAAGCTGTAGTTAGTGCATCAAACTACCCACTATATATCATGAACTTGTTGAGTAACGCTCGTTACTCATTCGTTCCCGTTTGACCCCCTGCATAGAGTTGAAGCCTTATGGAAGTCGTCATCGTGAAGCCATCTCTACCTCATGAAGCTAGGTGGAGTCATATATTACTTAGTCGGTGAAGCATCGTCATCAACAACTTCGGTGGAGGAGAAGCTATCAAGGTGTAGCTGGAGTCCATTCTTGGAATTAGTTGTTTACAAGCCATAGATTAGGGCTGACATCGGCCGTAGTGGATTAAGTTCTGAGCTAGAGTTCATCTCTAGCTTGGAGCTTCAAATTGCTTCTTCTGATGTTTCATTTGCATGAGATCTTCTTTGATTCATCAAAGAGATTATAGAGATTTTGTAATTAAGTATGTATCCTATAGCTTTGCTGTGACCTGTTGTGTTTCTGTTGTACCACTCTGAGGGATGTAATATTCACGGATAAGTCCTTCTGTGAGTATTATGTCAGCGACTTGTGCACTACACATGCAGTGGTGTGTTGGGTCACCACAATGAACTTAAGAAAACTTATGACTCCAAAATGGAGAAGTGGAACAAATCAAGTCATGTAGCAATGCTTCTGATGCGATCATCCATTTCACCTGGGATTATTGGGACTCTCCCCAAGAAAGATACTCCTAAGGAATTCATGGCAGCCTTGGAGGAGCAATTCAAAGGCTCTAAAAAGTTCTATGCATCTGAGCAATTTCAGAAGCTCCTTGGGAAGTATAAATGTGATGGTGAAGTAAGGAGTCATGTACTGAGAATGATTAATGCTTCACGCAAACTGAAGTATTTACAATGTGAACTCGGTGATAACCTACTCACCATAATGATTTTGGAGTCCCTCCCTGAAGAATTTGATCAATTCAAGATCAACTACAATTTCAAGAAGGAAAAGTGGTCACTCAATGAGATATGTCCTCGAATTGTCCAACAGGAGGAAAGGTTGATGAAACAAAACAAGGATCGGGCTTTTCATGTTGGCTCTATGAAGAGAAAACGTGACGGGCCAGGTCTTTCCAAGTCTCCCAAGAAGGTCATCAAGAGAGATGCGCCAAAGTCGCACAAAGGAAAGGACAAGGAGATTGGACAGTCTTCAGACAACCAGTGTCGCTTCTGTGAGAAGGAAGGGCATTATAAGAAGGATTGTCCAGGTTTCCTAAAATGGCTTGCAAAGAAAGGTATAGATGAAATTACTTTTGTTGATGAAATGATGTATGTATGTTTCTCTAATACCACATGGTGGATTGATTCAGGTGCAACTGCTCACGTTGTTAATTCCATGCAGGGATTAAGTATGACCCGAACTATAAGCACGGGGAAAGAAGGCTTAGAGTCGCAAATGGATACGAAGTTGATGTTGAAGCTGTAGGGTCACTCACCTTGGAGCTCCACACACCGACTTTCGTCTTCCTTTAAATAATATTCTTTTCGTACCTACTTTAAGTAGGAATTTGGTTTCAGTCTCTTGCTTAGATTATGACATGGTTGAGTGCAAGTTTGGCAACAACCAATTTGAGTTGAATTATTGTAATAAGAATGTTGTCCTCGGTGTCAGACAAGGCAAACTTTACATGTATCAATAAATGATGATTCTATCCTGCATGTGAATGATGTTTCTAATGATGACAAGAAATGGAAGGGTACTAGCACTTCTTTGAAATTGTGGCACCGCCGTTTGGGCCATATTTCGAGGGGGAATTGAATCGCTCATTAAAAATGATGTACTACTTCCATTAGACTTCTCCGATGCAGACAAATGTATTGACTGCATAAAAGGAAAATGCGCAAAAACAATTAAAAAAGGAGCAGTACAAGCAACATGTGTCCTAGAACTTATTCATACTGACATGTATGGACCCCTTAACGTTAAGTCTATAGACGGTTTTGATTCATTCATCACGTTTACAGACGACTTTTCCCGATATGGGTATATTTACCCTATACGTGATCGATCTGAAGTTTTGAACAAGTTCAAATTGTTCAAAGCCGAAGTTGAGAACCAACTAAATGCTAAAATAAAATTTGTACGATCTGATCGCAGGGGAGATTATTATGGTAGACATGCTCCTTATGGGAAAATTCCAGGACCTTTTGCAAAATTTCTCACTGGGAATGGAATTGTTGCCCGGTACTCAATGTTTGGTGAACCTCGGCAGAATGGAGTGGCTAAGCGTCGGAACCGCGCATTTATGGACATGGTGCGAAGTATGCTCAGGCATGCAAGTTTGCAAGTAAGCCTATGGATGGAGGCATTAAAGACTGTTGCACACATATTAAATCTTGCTTCCACTAAGTCAGCACCGAACACGCCCTATGAGATGTGGACGGGAAGGAAACCAAGCTTGAACTATTTACGTGTGTGGGGTTGTCCTGCTGAAGCTAGAGTATTCAATTCACAACTTAAGAAATTAGATCCAAAAACAGTTAGTTGTTTCTTTATTTGATACCCACATAGGGGAAATGGATATCACTTCTATTATCCCGGTCATACCACTAAGTTTGTGGAGACGCGACAAGCGATGTTTTTTTAGGATAATGAGGTCAGTGAATTAAGAAAGATCGACCTTGAGGAGAAGCGGGTATGTGCTCCATGCCCGACCATCCAAGAGATCGTTTTGCCCATTCAAAATAGAGTGACGTCTAATGATGGTTCTGAATCTTGTGATTTAGATCATGAACCCAATGGTAATCCTGAAAACAATAATGACATTCGAGAAGGAGAGGATCACCATACAGACAATGAAGAAGATTCTCAAAATAATGACGCTCCTCCACCACCCCATCCTGTGAGAAGATCACATCGACCTAGGAAGAAAGTCATCCGAGAAGATTATGTCACTTACATGAGTGAGGATGCATGTGATATCCGGAAGGTGGATGATCCAATCTCATATAAAGGAGCCATTAAAAGTACGAATTCGTCTAAGTGGCAAGTTGCCATGGAAGATGAGTTAAAATCTATGAGCTCAAACGATGTTTAGGACTTAGTAGAAATTCCCGATGGTGCTAAAAGGGTAGGCTGCAAATGGGTCTACAAAACCAAGTATGATTCCAAAGGGAACGTCGAAAGGTTCAAAGCCAATGAGACCTTTTCTCCTGTGTCATCAAAGGATTCTTTTAGGATTGTCATGGCTCTAGTAGCTCATTTCAACCTAGAATTGCATCAAATGGGCGTTAAGACGACATTTCTAAATGGTGATCTTAATGAAGATGTTTACATGACTCAACCGGAAGGCTTTGTCGTGGAAGGAAAGGAACACCTGGCATGTCGTATGAAGAAATCCATCTATGGCTTGAAGCAGGCTTCAAGACAGTGGTACCTCAAGTTTGACAAGATTATTCGAGCTTTGGGGTTTACAGAAAATGTCATGAACAACTGCATATATATTAAGTTTAAAGGCAGTAGGTTCACAATTTTAGTCCTATACGTAGATGACATATTGTTGGCCTGCAGCGATAAGGATATGTTGCATGAGACCAAAAATTTCCTTTCATCTAATTTTGATATGAAGGATCTCGGTGAAGCCTCTTATGTCCTTGGCATTGAGATTTACGGAGATAGGTCAAAGGGGATGTTAGGACTATCCCAAAAGGCATACTTTGAGCGAGTACTAAAGAAATACAATATGCATAAGTGCTCTCCCTCACCTGCTCCTATAGTTAAGGGCTATAAGTTTGGGACATTCCAATGTTCGAGGAACCAAATTGAAATTGATCATATGAAGTCGGTTCCTTATGCTTCAGCTGTCGGAAGCATCATGTATGCACAAATTTGCACACGCCCTGACTTGGCTTTTATAACGGGAATTCTAGGTAGATTCCAAAAAATCCAGGACCAGACCACTGGAAGGCCGCAAAGAAGGTCTTGCGTTATATGCAAGGCACAAAAGATTACATGGTTACATATAAGAAGTCTGATAACTTGCCAGTTGTTGGTTATTCAGATGTTGATTATGTCGGTTGTGTGGATAGTAAGAAATCCACATCAGGTTATGTATTCACACTAGCCGGAGGAGCCATATCGTGGAAAAGATCCAAACAAACGTTAACTGCTTCATCTACGATGCATGCAGAATTTATAGCATGTTTCGAGGCCACTGGGTATTTCATTCCCGGACTTAAAGTGGTAGACAGCATTTCGAAACCACTTGTACTATACTGCGATAACGAACTCGCATTCTTCTATACAAGTAACAACAAGTTCTGCTGCCAAGCACATTGACATTAAGTATCATATTGTGAAAGATAGAATCCAGGATCATACAACTGAGATTAAGCATATAAGTATGACTCGTATGCTTACGGATCCGCTAACGAAAGACTTACCACCCAGTATTTTTCGTGAGCATGTTGCCGGCATGGGATTACTGGAAGCCTTATGATTCTAGAATAAAGGGACCACTAAAAGAAGTGCTCCCGTCAAGTAAAAAGTTATCCATTTCGAGATAGCCTGGTATGTCATAAGTGTTGAGGTTCAACTGCATTTCATTGGCCTTTGTAACACCTCATTTTGATATATTATTCCTATGCGGAAGGGGTGAATGAAGTTAAAACTAACGGATCAAGGCGGAGAATGTTGGTTGATCTGTGAGTTGAGTTTTAAGTTAACATGAAATAAATAAAAGGCTAAAAAGGGCCCTGTCAAGATAACGTTAAGGAGGAGGCACACGAATCAACGTTCGGGACCTCCTCGTACGCTAACTCACGCGCCCTGATCGGGGGTGCCAAAACCAATCGATGGTTTGGTCCCCCATCGCTTGCGCCATATAAGGATAGGGGAGGCTGGCAGCGAGGGTTACCCGAGTTACATCTGTAAATCTTCTCCCCGAAATCCCTAATAACTCTACCAATCTAAAGAGGCTCAAAAGCGACGGGAAGATCAAACTACACCCCTCCTATGCCATGGCAGTGCCACTGGAGACTGGAGGGGTTGATCAAGCTGGCTAAGATGGCTACAAATGTTGGATCCTGTAATCCTCAAAACCCCTCTCTTTTGTTGATCTGATCCCCTTTGTGTTCTAGGTTGCTTTCAATTCTTTGATCAAAACCCCTCTCTTTTGTTGATCTGATCCCCTTTGTGTTCTAGGTTGCTTTCAATTCTTTGATCTAGATTGGTCCATCAACATGAACTACATAGTAATGGAGTGATTCTTCGTTAAAGCTTGTCCTAACAAAACTGAAACATGAAAAAAAAAACTTGTACAAAACAACTACTCCCTCCGTTCCATAATATAAGATGTTCTAGCATTTGCCCACATTCATATGTATCTACGTGTATGTAGACACGTATTAGTGTATAGGTTCACTCATTTATGTCCACACCTAGTCATTATTTTGAGATACCTAAAACGTCTTAGACGTAGGAACGGAGGGAGTACTAATAACAAGTATTTTGGTATGGCCAAAGTATTACTCAGTGTCGAGTTCTACTTGCTGTACGTCTCTTTTATGAGCTCATAGAGCAACCATTGTGAAACACAAGCTTCACCATGCTATCTTGGCTGTAGGATCGACCATCTCCGGCTGTCACTTGTCTCTAAAATGCTTAAACAACAGCTAAGATCACCATCCTCCGCTGCGTAACTGTACTCATACAGTTCATCCAGCATCAACGTGCTGCTTAGTTCTACACGACTCGTCCAGCATCAAAGCAATAGATATTGTCAATGCTTAAAAGAGTAGTTGGGGCCAAGAAACTCATTTCCAACCACGACATACAGAGAAAAACGTGGAATAGTGCCTTCAGGGACATCTGACAAAATAAACTTGTAATGATAGAGCAAACAAAACAGAGCACGAGAAACGAATGATTAAAGATCGACAAGCCAGAAGTACATTTATTTAGTAGACAATAACCCAGATAGACCATACTTTCATGCCGGTTGCACATACAAACCATAGCGAATGACAACTCGCATCAACACACCGAGTACCAATTCAAATGCATGCATCAACCACGGATGCCTCACACCACTACTAATTCAAATGTCTTAGATATGACAATACCAGGTAAATGACAACTTCCAGCTTCAGTGACAACACACGGGCATTTATGTGTCGTCTAAAATCCGTGGATCTTGATGCTCTCTTTCTTTGCAAGTCCAGCCTAGCCAAAACAAAAATCTCATCGTATTAGAAAATGTGCAAAGGTTAAGAAGTACCACAAGATGCAGTGGTTTCATAAATTACCTGGACTAGAAAAGTAGCAACATTCTTACGCTGATCACCTTGGAGTTGGATGACCTGAAAACATACAAGATCATTCATCAGCATATACACATTTGCATAAGAGAACTTTGATAAAAAAAGAAGAAGGATAATTTCGTTGTACCTGGCCTAGTTCTGAATCCTGGACTACAGTACCATTACAGCAGAACTCTTTTTTGAGGTCCTTAAGAATCTTGTTGTAGCTGTACTCTTTCTTTAATCCCTGAACAGTTGTCAGACTCTTTCTTCCGTTGCGTTGCTGAACACGCACATGCACATAGTTTTTTGATCCGGCACCAGCGCCAGAGTCCTCAGCATTTGCCTCAGCAAACGGATCTACATATAGGATGTAAAGTCATCAGTTTCTGGGTAGAGTATATACTATGCAAGGTAACCAGAGGAGACTGCAGTGCAGGCAAACTAAAAGAACCATGTCTATGTAACATAGTGATCTGTGAACACATATCTTAGTAAGCACATATACAATATGTATCAGTATCACCTCTAGGGGAGGATATAAAATATGTATCAGTATCACCTCTAAGGGAGGTTATAAAATATGTATCAGTATCACCTCTAGGGGAGGTTAACAAAAGCTTCCAACATAATCAAAATGTTGGTATGAAACAACTTATATAATCACATAGATTGTGGTATCCTGTTTGTTGACAGGATTAGTTTCCGTGGACAGTCTACAGGTTACTCAGGGCAAGAGATAACATAAAGGAACACATAGTTTAAGCCATAAGGACTATCGAATTGCTATAGATTGGCAGGTATGACGTTCTGATGAAATAATATGAAATGAGGACATACCGAAAGCAGATGGAACCTGGGTGTCCAGATCAGACATGAACCTTAGCTGTTGGGTTTGATTGGCCCCAAACAGATGAGGCTCTATTTATTGTCTTGATGTGTGAGCTGCAAAACATCCCAATCAATTACAAACCATCCAGAAACATGAATGCTGAATTATTACGAAAAGGTACAAGCTAGCACTGAGCCACTGGCCATTCCCATACAGTATAGTTCCTACCAACCTAGATAGCATATTACTTGATGCTATCAAAAGCGGCATCTTCATTTTTTCTTAAAAAAGTGTATACCAAATTGTTCTCATATTAGCTGATGAAATACATATCCCTCAAGATGAAATTTAAGAAATTAACGATTGTAGTATTGTATCATCATGGAATACAATTATATAAAACAGATAATACGACACAATAAGCACAATACTCAATAGATCTGAAGAATAGTCGCAAGATATGAACCATAAAAGGAGGGTCAGCGTACAAACACAACCATTAACGCCCAATCACAAATCTACATACAAAGTAGAAGATCATATACCAGAATTTACCCCCCCCCCCCCACCTAGCCAGTACAAAAGCTAACCTAAAATCAGCCTAGGACGTTCCTAAATCACAGATAACAAGCCCAAAATTGATCATCCTATGCGCCAGGAAGTATATAAATGAAAACTGGCAGCAGCTTCCTGCCCATGAAACAAAACAACTAGAGCAACGACCTTGTCTTAAATAAACTACTCATGGGAACAGATCAGTTCAAATCGCGTCCGTACACCTATCAAGAATCCCCAATATTAGACACCCGAATTCCCAGGAAATTATTCACAAAATATTAGCCAACTAGGGCCAAGGCGACCTAAACACACCTCCTAGAGCCTAAACCCAATCAATCGGAGCCGAATCCTTTGCAGAAAGGAAGGAAGGCTCGAGATCTGGTTGGGAAGAAGCGAGATTAGGAACGGGCGATCGGGCGCCGCAACCACAAATCGATCGCGAGACGGACCCAATCCACCGCTAGGGTTTCTCTAATCGGCGTTCGGGAACGTGGAATCCGCCATGGGGAGCCCGGGAAAACGAAATCAAGCGATGGGAGGAAGAGAGAGAGGGCGGGGAGGGGGAAAATCACCTTGGTTGGTGGTGCGAGCTGCCGGCTGCGGACGGCAAAGGGGGGACGAGCGGAGCAGAAGAGAAACGCGACACGAGACGACTTGGCCTCGGGAAATATCTCCGCTGCCTTGTTCGACCACCGTCAGCCGGTGCTTATAAGGGAGGACGGCGCGTATAAATTAGGCGGACCGAATAAAGACTTTTGTGCCGCTTTGCCGTTGTTTTAGGCCTACAAGAACTCGGGGCCCAATTCGTGCCTTCTTCCGTTTGGATGGGCCCAGTTCTTTATTCTTATGCACCTCCTTTCTTCAAGTGTAGTCTTTTTTTTTCACCTCTGAAATGTGGCCCTTCGAAGCACTATATATATATATATAACTTCTAATTGAAATTGTTCCACAAATTCCAATAAATTATGCCATGATGTTCCCTAAAAAATGCATACAAAATTAAACCGTTTAAATCACCCCTTAAGGTAGTAATTAAATGTACAAACTGGTTCTTGGTGTAGTGGCTCGCGTGAGTCCTCACCATTGAAACGTTCTGTGTTCGAATATCCTCACCCAAGCCAATAATTTTATTCTTTCAGATGGGGCATACATGTTAAATTGTATTCTTTTTTTGAAATTATGTAAAACTGTATTTGGTGTAGTGGCTTGCGTGAGTCCTCACCATTGAAAGGTTCTGTGTTCAAATATCCTCACCCAAGCCAATAATTTTATTTTTTCTTTCACCACTGACAGGTGGGGCATACATGTAAAACTGTATTTGGGTCATACGTGACAAATAAAAAAATATAAAGGCTTTGTCGTGGGATAATCACGGCAGACGTTACCGGGGGTAACTTGTCTTGGGGCGAATCGACTCTGGTGTTTGGGAGAGGGTTTAGCTCAAGGGAAACCATGGTGATATGCGATCTGGTAGCCGGCAATCAAGTCGCCGAGTCTCCGATCTGAATATAATATCTCAACTCTCGTGTTACAATGGATACTCGATATCTCGTAATCTCTATCTCGTAAGCATTTCTAATCTAACCCTAGGGACCGGCTTATATAGTACCCGGACCCCCTAGCTTACTATCCAAGGCGTGCTCGGAATCCTACCCGGACACTGCTTACAAACCCTAAACTTCCATATCGAACCCACAATCCGGGTTACGAGGCCTACACTCCTGGGCCTTCTAGAAGCTCCTTTTCTCTAAGCCGGGTCTTGTGCAGCGTCCTTTGGGCCGAACTACACCTTGGTGTTAGCATACCGGGTTATCATCCCTCCATCAGTAGTCCCCAGAATAGCTTGAGCTTCACGGGATCCTCCTTGAAGCGCATGCTATTCCCTGCAAAATAACAAACATACAAGTCCATAGAGGCCGGGTTAGGTTGCTTTAATAAACAGCTAGGCCTAACTCCATTGGTGGTCCATATAATAACCCGGCTTTCTCTGAATCCATCTTTACTTTTCCGGGTCAATGTTCCGAGGAAGATGCAGAAGATCCGGCTTGTTTCACTCGTTAACTGGTCCGGATATCGCGGAAGGGATTTACTTCCTATCATTTCCGGATATCGCACATGGGCTTCTCAACGCGTATCCCAAAATTTCCGGACGGGTATCTCTCCCAAAAATTTTGGCTCCCGCTCACTTTGACCTAGTTTTCCCCACCCCCACCTACAAATAGGTGTCCTAGGGGGTTACCTAGCCCAACGTTCCATTTCTCCTATTGCTTTCTTCCTCCTCTCCGGTGCCATCTCACCCGAGCTTGCGCAGCGCCGCCACGGAGACCTCGGGCACGCCGCTGTAGCCGAGCCGCCGTCAGCCGCGCTCATCCACGGTTCGCCCCGCGCCGCCGCCAGTTTCCACCGCCGCGCCCCTGAACTGCCCGCCGGGAGTCGCGAGGGGACACCACGACTGCGCCGTCTGCCACCGTCGTGCCCTTCTCCAATCCACACCGGTAAGCTTTCTATCTCCATTGATTTTAGCTTCCAATTTCTCCGCTCGACCTAGATTGGATCTAGGTCCGCCCGCGGGCCGTTTCTTGCTTCACGCCGAATTAGATCGCTCAACTCCACTCTAGTTTGTTCAATTGCTCAATACTTGACCCCACAACACTCTCCTATCGCTTGCAATCGTTAATTTCTCAGCGAAATTATCCGCGAATTTTCCAATCTGGATGTAGTTCGCCAAAACTTCCGCAATTGCTCTTCGATACCCGGACAGTCCACCACTTCCGGTTCTTTTATTCATACTCTAGATAAACAGGCAATCAACCTCTTTTCACAATTGCTCACTGATATTTGGATAACTCATTGCTTCTGTACTGCATACTGATACTCGGAAAACTCCTGGATTCCATACTGTTTTACTGATACTCGGATAATTCATAGTTTCCATGCCTCTTACTGATACTGCTTGTGAATACTCGGATAACTCATAATTCCCGAGTCTTAATGCTTCGTACTCTTTGCCTTGTATTTTGCAGACCGAGCAAATGGCTCCAAAGCACAAGGGCAAACAGCCGGCAAAACCAAGGTCAACCCAATCCATCTCCGCCAACTGGGCACGGTCTTCCGTGACCCAGGCCAAGCTAGAAGAACTCGCCGAGTCTGGCGTTCTCCCTCCTCAGAAGGAGATCCACTGGAGAGTACCGGGTGACGAGACCCGGCCTACCCCCAACCCCAACGAGGTAATCTGCTTCGTTGAGCACGTGATCCGGGGGTTTCGCCCCCCGGGTCACTCTTTTTTCCGTGAGGTCCTCAGCCACTACGGCCTCCGGGTATTCGACATAGGGCCTAACTCTATGTTGAATATAACCCATTTCATAGTCCTTTGCGAATCTTACTTGTGCATCCCGCCCAATCTCGCTTTGTTTATCGAACTTTTCCAATGCAAACCGTGCCGTGAAAGCGGTGACGGGGCCCTCTTGGCCTGCGGCGGGGTTTCTATCCAGCGCCGTAAGAATTCACCCATGCCGACTCTCAGTCTTAACTCTCACGTTAAGCATTGGCAGCAAACTTTCTTTTATTGCCGGCACACCTCCCCACCCGGCGAAAGGAAATTGCCGGGTTACTCGGAGGGTCTCTTAGATCTTTCCGGCACTTTTAACGCTTTCGCCTCTGAGTCGGAACGAGAATCCATCCAGCCCCACCTGGCCAAGATAGCCGTCCTTTTCGCCCATGGTCTTGTTGGGCTTAACTTGGTTAAGACTTGGGTAGATTTCCGCATTCAGCCCAACTCTATCCGCTCAAAGCTAATGTGCGAATACTCGGGGCACGTCACAGACGCGCTCCGCTATTCCTCGAAGAACTATCCGGCTGGCGATACCAACAAGACCATCAAGGGCTTCCTGACTGAGAAGCTGGAGGTGATCAAGAATATAGCCGGGTTAGCGTCGTTCACCTGGGATAACCCGGCTCCAGCGGTAAAATCCGATACTTATCCACTTATTCTCGTACTTTGACTTGATACAACTACTAACCCTCACTTTCATGCTTTTATCTCAGGCCGATAATGCTTTCTGGAACATCGAGACCCCTCCCAACTCCGGGAACCCGGAGGAAGAAGAAGAACCGGCCGACACTGACGAAGGTATCACCCGGATTTCAATCACCTCAACCTCTATTACTTTGCTTTCCCATTTTTTCTCTTTTTCCAACTATATGCTTGCGTCTTTCAGGGATGGATGATAAGGGTGACAAGGATGACCAGGGAGACCCAGAAGAAACTGAGAGCGACAAAAGCGAGGCTGAGCCGGAAGTCGAGGTCGGAACCAAGAGGAAAACCCGCGGGGTCGTCTTCAAGGTTCCCTACTCTTCCATGTCCTCCAAACCCTATTCTTTTGATAATATGCGCGAACTTAATCGACAGTTATCAAATTCACCACACTTGAAGGATCCGCCTCCAACCAAGCGCAGGGTAACCCGGAATTCCCCGGGTGATGATCCCCTCAACCCGGGTATTCCAGCGTCCCCGGCTCGTCGTACTGGTACTCCTCCATCTCATCCCTTCAGCTCACCTCAAAAACACCCTTCCCCCAATCATCCATTAGCCGGACAGCTCCGGGTCTCACTCTCGGATTCTGTGACAGCCTCGTCCGCGTCTAGCAGCTCACTTCCTGCAGACTTCGTGGTGAATGCCGGGTAAGTTATATTTCCGGCTAAGCAATATACTAGTCCTTTTGATAGCCATCAATTTTTGTTGCTAATCACTTCTCTTTTCTTTCCTCGGCGCCCAGGTCTCGATCAGTGACCCGGATAACATGGGCACAGACAACCGGGAGACGGAGGGGCCGATTGACGATATGGACGCCGCGACTGGCGGTGGTGGTGAAAATAACCAGGAGCAAGACCCCCTGGCTGACTCGGCTCGGCAGGAAGCCGGGTCTCCCAAGCCATCTGAAGAAGCTGAGGACGACGACGTCGAGATCCTGGACACAAGGATGGGCTCTCCCAATCCGGACACCCAGGCGACCCGGGTCTCGACCCCAAAGTCGGAGAAGGTTCGTCCTCCGAGTGATCAGGCTGCCGGCTCTTCCGGTATCAGGCCCGAGGATATGACTTTTTCCCAGATGCTTGACGCCCTGCACACCTTGAGGGCTGACGAAGGAAATGTCCTAGAAGCTTTGATAGCCAAACATGAGGTAAATCCGAGTAATTTTTTTGCGCTGGCTAAGGCATATTTTCCAAAACTTGAGCCGGCCAAGCTTGTGGGCGGGTTTCCAGAGTTCAACCATGACGGCTCCAGGTTCTCAGTGAAGAACTTCAAGGCTATCCAGAAGGAGGTTCGTCACTCGGCCAGCGTAATCGCCGATAGTTTGGATGTCAGTTCAATTATCCCATCATATGATGCTGATGATAAGGCAGTTAAGTCGGATCTTCCCAAGCCATATGATATGCTGGCCCGATGGAAGGCGGAGGCCGCTCAGGCGAGAGAAGAAGCCGCGAAGAAGAAGGCTGAGGCCGACTCTGCGCCTGCTACTTCCACGCCGGTCGTTCCTCCTCCCGCACGGGCCGGCACTACTGCTGACCCGGGTGCTGCTGCCACCAAGAATGCTGAAGAACAAGGCAAGGAACAAGACCCGGCTGCCAAGGGCAAGGGCAAGATGGACGACTCGGCTCAAGATGCCGAGTGAACTCTTTATCGGCTACCGTCTTAAGCACTTTATTCGGCCAGTGGGCCTTTTGAAAACAATTATTCTTTTGGTAGTGCGCCTGTGCACTTTATGATACTACTGTCGTGGCTTGTAATACGTTTAAAACCTTAATATATCTCGTGGCCCTTCTGGCCTTTTGCTTGAATTTGATATTTCTTAACTTTGAGCTTTTTCATCCTTGATTTTCTGACTTTCTGCTATGGTTCCTATTGTGAGACTCGGTTTCCGGGTCTCGTGGGTTTTGACTAGTGGACTTTTTTTTAAGTCCCCAAGTCCCCAAGACTCGGACTTTTGGGTTTTTGAGCTGAATAGCTGGATAATTTGTTTATGTTTTCAAATTCCCAAGTCCCCAAGGCCCGAGATTCTGAGTCTGGGGTGTTGGGTCTTTCAAAAGGAACAAATTGTTACATGCTAAGCCCAAAACCTAGAGCCGTTTCACATAGGTTTTGAAGTTATGCTTAATAACTTTGAGTTTCCGGTTATTAACCTTGTACTCTGCATAACTTGTGGTTTAGATGACCCTTTTGACTCTCTTGTACTGTAAGCCGGCTTTCGCATGGATAATCATGTTGCTACAGCTGTATGAAGACAGGGTCAGGCAAGTCCCATTGGGCATCATGACTGATTGTAATCATACGCTAGCGAAGCATGCCACTTTAGTGCGAGTCACATCGAGCTTAAGTAAGAAAAGTCAAGAAAGTTTGGCTCCTTTGTCCGGTTATAAGCTTGCAGCCGTACTTGTTTGCAAGTAATCGGCCCTTATAACTCATAGGCATCGTGGCCGGGTCTTTGAGTTTGTAACTGTGCTATTCAAGCAATCAGCCCCCAAGACCTAAATATATGCAATTTACTAAAGAAACTAATATACTAAGAACAATAAATAATACTTACCTGGAAGGAAAAAAAACATAACAGAGATAAAAAACTTGATAAAAAACACATGAAAAGGAAACAATATATTGTTTAACCATCTCTTTATTGATATGAGAAAAGTTAGGTCAGCAAGCCGCCTCATTAAAAACCCTCCAGTCCCCTTAGGTACCCTGGATAGGAAAAGAGTGCGTCTGAAACCTGCTACCTGTTACATCGTGTAACTCCACTTGTGAATCTAGCCTAAACTAGGTATAGTAGGGACGCAGCTGAGCTACGTTCCAAGGTCTTTCTCTCTCTTGCATAGATGAAGTGGTGTGAGCGGTGTCATTAACAGTAGCCGACTCTTCCCTTGCATCTACCAAGTAATATGATCCGTTGTGCAGATTTTGGCTTATTATGAACGGTCCCTCCCATGGTGGGGATAACTTGTGTTTTCCTTCCTTTGACTGTACTAGGCGCAGAACCAGGTCTCCTTCCTGGAAGACCCGGGTTTTGACTCTCCGGCTATGATATCTCCTCAGATCCTGCTGGTATATGGCTGATCTCTCCAAAGCTTGTTCCCTGTGTTCTTCTAACATATTCACGGCGTCCTGCCGGGTCTTCTCGTTCTCCACCTCAACGTAAGCCGATACTCGAGGCGAGTCATGGATGATATCACTCGGCAGCACCGCTTCTGCACCATAAACCATGAAAAACGGTGTCATCTGAGTAGATCTGTTAGGTGTAGTGTTGATACCCCAAACCACTGAGGGTAACTCTTCAACCCATGCTCCAGCAGCTCTGACACATGGGACTCGCAATCGTGGCTCTAATCCACGAAGTAACTCCTGATTCGCCCTCTCCACTTGTCAATTGGCTTGTGGATGAGCTACGGAAGCTATGTCAAGACGGATTCCGTTGTTGCCACAAAATTTCTCCATCTCGCCAAGGGACATGTTGGTTCCATTGTCGGTAATTATACTGTGAGGATACCCGAACCGGTAGATAATCCTTTTCAGGAACTTAACTGCCGTAATCGCTTCACAATTGGTAACTAGCATAACTTCAACCCACTTGGTAAATTTATCGATAGCCACCAGGAGATGTGTCTTTTTGCAAGGTGACATGTGAAAGGGGACAACCATGTCCATACCCCAAACGGCAAAAGGCCAGGTCAAAGGAATTGTTTGCAAATCCATAGCCGGCACATGGATTTGGCGGGCGTACCTTTGGCATCCGTCGCACCTTGCCACAAAGCGTTCCGCATCTGCTAAGGCTGTGAGCCAGAAGAAACCGTGCCTATATGCTTTGGCCACAAGGGACCTTGTGGACGCGTTATGCCCACAGTCGCCTTCGTGGATCTCTTTCAGGATTTGTCGGCCTTCTTCTGGTGCTACACAGCGCAAAAATACTCCTGCGGCACTCCTTTTATATAACTCCCCATTGATGATGGAATACCTTTTTGCTCGCCTCAGAATTTGCCTTGCTAGTACCTCTTGCTGTGGTAACTCGCCCCGTGATAGGTAAGCCAGAAACGGCTCTGTCCACTCGGGAACAGTGCGTACTGTGGCCACGAGCTCCAAATCCGGGTCTTTGTTAGCCAGTTCTTCCTCAGACTCGGTTTTAACTGACGGCCGCCATAGCTCGTCCAGGAACACATTGGGTGGAACCGGCTCTCTGCGCGAGCCGAGTCTAGCGAGGGCATATGCTCCCTCGTTTTTTCTTCTATCTACATGCTCCACCTCATATCCGGAAAAACACCCGGCAACCCGGTCCACCTCTCTGCGGTATGCTGCCATAGTTGCATCTTTTCTATCCCAAGTTCCCGAGACCTGCTGTACCACAAGATCCGAGTCCCCATAGCATCGTATCCTCTTAATGTTCATCTCCTTGGCTATCTTCAATCCGTGCAATAATGCCTCATATTCGGCCACGTTGTTGGAACAATCAAAGTGAATCTGCAACACGTAGCTCAACTTGTCTCCTTTGGGTGATGTGAGCACCACTCCGGCTCCTGATCCCTCGTATTGCTTGGAACCATCAAAGTGCATTATCCATGACTCGGAACTTGGAGTCATTGTGGGCATGCGTGTGTGAGTCCAATCGTTAATGAAATCAACTAGAGCTTGAGATTTGATTGCTGACCTGGGCTCGTAGTTGATGTGATAATCTCCCATCTCGATCGCCCACTTGGCTATTCTACCTGTTGCATCCGAGTTTCTGATGATATCCGACATTGGTATAGAGCTAACCACTATTATGGGGTGTTCCTGAAAATACGGCTTCAATTTCCGGCTGGCCATGAAGACCCCGAAAACCAACTTCTGCCAATGTGGGTAGCGCTGCTTTGCTTCTGATAACACCTCGCTGACATAATAAACCGGCCTCTGGACCGGGTGATCTTTTCCATCCTCCTTGCGCTCAACGACAACCACTGCGCTAACCGCCCGGGGCCCCGCTGCAACGTATAGTAACATGGGCTCTTTAGGACCCGTGGCTGCTAGGACTGGTGCCTCAGATAGTTGCTTTTTAGTGCCTCAAATGCCTCATCCGCCTCTTGGTCCCAAACGAATTTATCAGATTTCCTCAAGAGGCGGTACAAGGGTATTGCCTTCTCTCCGATTCTTGATATAAACCGGCTCAGCGCTGCTACGCACCCCGTAAGCTTCTGTACATGCTTCAGGTTTTCCGGCTTTTTCAGACTCTGGATAGCTTTGATTTTATCCGGGTTTGCTTCAATCCCTCTCTCCGAAACAATAAAACCGAGTAACTTCCCTGCTGGGACTCCAAATACACACTTTGTCGGGTTAAGTTTCATCTGGTATCGTCTCAGGTTCTTGAATGTTTCCTTCAGATCATCAATAAATGTCTCTGCTTTTCTGGTCTTGATCACCACGTCATCCACGTAAGCATGAACGTTGCGTCCAATTTGGTCCTCAAAGCACTTCTGAATGCACCGCTGATAGGTTGCGCCGGCGTTCTTCAATCCAAAAGTCATGGTTTTGTAACAAAAGGCCCCAAAAGGGGTTATGAACGATGTTTTCTCCCAGTCTTCCTTCTTGAGCTTGATCTGATGATACCCGGAATATGCATCCAGGAAGCATAGTAGGTCACTTCCAGCCACTGCGTCTATGATCTGATCTATCCTTGGAAGTGCAAACGGATCCTTTGGGCAATGCTTGTTGAGACTCGTATAATCAATGCACATCCTCCACTCATTGGTCTTTTTCATCACGAGAACCGGATTTGCCAACCACTCCGGGTGAAATACTTCCATGATAAAACCGACTGTCAACAGCCGAGCAATTTCTTCGCCGATAGCCCTTCTTCTTTCCTCATTCATCTTTCTCAGTCCCTGCTTCACGGGCCTGGACTTGGGATCAACGTGCAAACTGTGCTCTGCCAGCTCTGTAGGGATACCCGGCATATCGCTAGGCGTCCAAGCGAACACATCCTGGTTTGAATGAATAAACTCCACAAGTGCTTTTTCCTGCTCATCGTCCAAGTTAGATCCTATAGCAAATTGCTTAGAGGGATCACCCTCGACAAAGTCCACCATCTTGGTATCTTGTGCTGCTTTGAATTTTGCTCTTTCATCCTCCGTGTTTGGCCTCTTCAGCGTTGTCCTGTCATCCGGGTCTACTTGAGACCGGTAATACTTCAGCTCCTCCTTTCTACAGGCCTGTTCTGCCATTGCCGCATCTCCTTCGTCACACTCAGCCGCTATATCCCGGCTCCCATGTATGGTGATGGTCTGCTTAGGACCCGGGATTTTTAGCTGTCGGTACACATAACACGGCATGGCCATGAACTTGGCGTAGGCCGGCCTCCCAAATAGCGCGTGATAAGGACTGCGCAACTTCACCACTTCGAACGTGAGCCACTCAACTCGGAAATTGTCCTTCGATTCTCCAAAAGCAACCTCCAAAGTGATCTTTCCTTCAGGGCACGCTGAATGACCCGGCACGATCCCGTGAAAAACTGTTGAACTTTTCTGTAGCTGAGACTCCTTGAGACCCATGCGTAAGAAAGTTTCCCAATATAGGATGTTGATGCTGCTTCCACCGTCCATTAAGACCTTTTTCAGCTCATAACCATTAACCTGTGGCGCAACCACCAATGCTAGGACTCCCGGGTGTTCTGTTCTTTCCGGGTGATCTCTTCTGCTCCATGTTACATCTTGCTCGGACCACCTCAGGTATCTCGGGACAGCCGAGGAAACCGAGTTTACTGCCTTCTTTAGTATCTTTCTATCCTTGTTAGAAGTTCCTGTGGTGTGAACGTGGTATTGGCCCAATTGCTTGGGGTTGGCTTGGAAACCTCCAGCTAATCCCTGGTTATTACCCGGATTTCCAACACCCGGGTTACCTGCTGGGGGTGGGCCGTTGCCCGGGTTTCCACCCGGACCCGGTCCTCCTCCCCGGCCTGCACCTCGCATAGCCTTGTTCACTTCCTCGTTCTTCCATCTCTGTAAATCCGCACATTGCTCCAATGAGTGGTTAGCCGGCCTTCCGTTCCTGCTGTGTTTCGGGCACGCCATTCTGAAGATATCCCAGTTGTTACCCGGCCTTGGTGGCCCTTGATAGTTTCCTCCGTTATGATTTCCTGCGTTGAAATTTCCTTCTGCCCTGGGCCTTGAAGACCCGGCTTCTATGCTGGCGACAAACTCGGAATTCCCCTCGAACGGGCGCTTGTTCTGGTTGTTCCCATTGTTACCTCCATGGTTACCCGGCGTAGATCCATTGCCGGTTCTTCCATTATTGCCTGTATTTGCTTTTGCTTTCTTGTCATCAACGTCCTCTTCCGTGGTATCCGTTGCAGCATGTTTGTTGCACGCATCCATTAGTTCTCCCATTGTTACCTCTGAAGCATTCCGACTGGATTTCATGCGAGTTAATTTCTGCACTAAAGGCGTATACTTGCATGTCTTGGCCATAGCTTGCAACGCGTCCTTCGGCTGAATATCTGTAGATGAATGCAATATCTCCATAACCCGGCGCACCCAGCTGCGCGCCGACTCTCCCTTCTTTTGCACACACCGTTCCAGATCGTCGATAGTAAATAGCTTCCTGCACGTTCCATGAAAGTGCTTGATAAATGCAGTTTTCAACTCACCCCATGACTTGATAGATCCTTCCGGTAAATTGTTGAACCACAGCTTTGCTGCTACTTCCGACATCATTAAATACATGAACTTGGCTTGAAGGTTTTCAGACGCGTTGCGAATCGACATAGCCATCTCATAACTTCTCAACCATGTTTGTGGATCCATAGTCGGCTCATAGTTCACTACTTTACCCGGTTCCTTGAATTTATCCGGGTAAGGCTCAGCCCTGATGTTATCCGTCAGACACTTGGGCCCAGCGAGATTAGTCGGTACTGGCCTTGCCCGGGAAACATGCGATCCTGCGGGGGGTACGGCTGGACGTGGCGCTACTGCTGGTCTGTGCACCGCAGACCCGGCCGCGGCTCTCCTAGCTCTAGAACTATCCACAATAGCTTGTGCTGCTGATACTGCTGGTGCTGCTTGCACGCGGGGAGGAGGCGGCATTTGCTGCTGCTCTGCCCTCCGTCGCGCTGAACTTGTTTGCATATTGCCGGCATTGCATGTTGCTGGCTGATATAAGGTGTTCCATGCATTCCACTCCTATTATCCGGGTAATTATCCTGCTGAGCCACTGCCGTATGCAACAAATCGATCGCCCGCCGGGTCTGCTCCGCATGGGATGACTCTCTTACGGGGATCTGATTCAATGCTAACGTAGCGGCATATACGTTATCCATGGGGTTATTGAAGTGACCTGGCGGCGTACGAAATCGTGATGGTGGTGGTGGTGGTGCTGTGTTGCCGACAATGACCCCACTCTGTAATGGGGGTAACCCGACCTGCACGTTCGCCGGCTGTCCTGCTCCAGTTGCCGGTTGATGCACAGTTTCCTGATTCACAGCCGGAATCGGCTGATCCTGGGGTGTGATGAATAGTGCGTTAGGGTTTATGACTCCACCCATCGCCGATAATCTTGTCTGGTATCTCTGATGCACCCTGCTTGTCTCAGCTCGGAGCCGGTTCTCCAGCGCGTCCAGTTCGCGTTGGCGCGTGGCTACCCCTTGCTTTTCTGCTTCTACATCTCTTCTTTGTTGCTCTAGCGCGCGGCGTGCTACCTCCAAGTCCCTGGCACGTGCCGCGGCTTTTTTCCGGGGTTATCACAGTAGCTAACACTGTTGGGTCCAAGACAATATTGTTACTGAACAGGGCCGGGTGTTGCGGATTCGAAGGACCCGCCCCTGGCGTCCTGTTAGCCAGGAACCCAAACATATTTGCCTACAGCTCGCTATCCGCCGCTCGACTGGTGACTGAAGCCGATTCTCCGTCAACCTGGGTCAGGACCGGATTTCCGTCAGCCGGATTTTGCTGCTGGGCCAATGCTTGCGCCGCTTCGACCGCGGCCGTAGTCACGTTCCCCTGATTGAGATTGGTTGCAGGGGCCGTGTAGACCGCGACCTGGCGCGCAATGCTTGGCGAAGACTCATATTCCTCCTCATCGCCGCTATCTTCCTCGTACCGGTCCTCCAGCAGGTGCAAGATAGACTCGGTATCATCCTCTCTTATGACCCGGCCACGCGGGGTCCATGCCGGCTCCTCCGGCTGTTCCCTCTTCGTGGTGGGCTCTTCTATCGGATCCACCGTTTCGACCGATTCTTCTCCATCCGACTGAACGTGGGTGGCTTCTCCTGACACAGAATCAAGTCCAAAATCGTCAGGGATTGAACCGAACGCACGTACCATGCCGACGAAGACATTGACCCGGCCGATCGTGACGACAGATCCGGATTCGAGCAGATCCGACTCTGGCCCCAAGCCAAAATCGTCCACCATCTTCTCTCCTTCGGGGTTGGTGTAGATCTCGCCGATGACGAGGTTCTTCATGTTCTCCCGAGCTTCTCCCGTGATGTAAACACCTTTGGACGTAGGCCCCACGGTGGGCGCCAACTGTCGTGGGATAATCACGGCAGACGTTACCGAGGGTAACTTGTCTTGGGGCGAATCGACTCTGGTGTTTGGGAGAGGGTTTAGCTCAAGGGAAACCATGGTGATATGCGATCTGGTAGCCGGCAATCAAGTCTCCGATCTGAATATAATATCTCAACTCTCGTGTTACAATGGATACTCGATATCTCGTAATCTCTATCTCGTAAGCTTTTCTAATCTAACCCTAGGGACCGGCTTATATAGTACCCGGACCCCCTAGCTTACCATCCAAGGCGTGCTCGGAATCCTACCCGGACACTGCTTACAAACCCTAAACTTCCTTATCGAACCCACAATCCGGGTTACGAGGCCTACACTCCTGGGCCTTCTAGAAGCTCCTTTTCCCTAAGCCGGGTCTTGTGCAGCGTCCTTTGGGCCGAACTACACCTTGGTGTTAGCATACCGGGTTATCATCCCTCCATCAGGCTTCTTTTTGCAAAACATTACATTGCCACGTGTCGGCCCTGGATCGATTCTGAACCTATTTGCTCCTTCAAGACAAGTTGTGGGACTAGTTTTTTCCATTTTGTTACTTATGGGACTAAAATGCACATCTTAGGGCATCTCCAGTCGTTGCGCCCCCCCAGGGCCCAAAACGCCGCCGTTTTGGGGCCTTCGCGGCGCCAAACGGCGCTAATCTGGAACCTGGGGGGCAGGCTTCCCAGTCGCTCCCCGAGCCCAAGATTCGGCCCAAAAAAAACTAGATTTGAAACTAGGCGCATTTTATTGAATTTAGGCAAAGTTCGTACAATTTCGACGCGAATTTAAACTAGAACGCAAATTTAAACTAAAACTAAAACTACTGAAGCCCCGGGCGCTCGGCGATGGCCTGGCTGTAGTCGACGTCGTCGCCGTCGTCGTCGTCGTCGGGGACCATCGCCGGGGCGCTTGCTCGTCCCCTGTCCGGCGTCGCCGCAGCTGCCCCACCTGCTCGCCGCGAGGGAGCGCTGGATCTCGTCCTCCTCGTCGGAGTCGGGGTCGAGGACGACGTAGACGGGGTCCTTCGTCGGCGGTGGGGGAGGGACGCGGAGGCGCGCCGCGTTGGCGGCAGCCTCCCGGTCGCGTGCCGCCTTGCGCTGTTCCGCCTCAGCGAGCAGGCGGCGCTGGAGCTCCATCTCCTGGGCGGTGCTCTCCCACAAGCTCCAGTCCGCGGCGAGGTCATCGGCGAGGGGCTGGAGCGTGTTGAGGGACAGCTGCTCCACGGCCTTCTGGCCGGGCCACTCCTCGTCCTCGTCGTCGTCCTCGGCCTTCGGGCGGACCACGCGTTCGAAGCGTGGCTCGCCAATGCGCGGGGCGCCGCCGCTACGCCTGCGGGCTGGCGCGCCGGAGTTCAGGAAGGGGGGAGACAGAGAGGGACTGGGCGCCGGAGGAGCTCGAGGTGGCCGACGAGGAGGAGGCGCCCGTCCGGCGCGCACCCCACGCCGTGTTCTGCCGGGGTGGCATCTCCAAGCGTGGCGCGTTGCCGGCGTGGATGTAGTCCACAACCCACTCGATGGTGCGGTTGTGGCCTCCCCACCAACGGCGGCGCCCATTGGCGTTGTAGCGGCCGTCGACGGGGCCGTTGTCGCCCAGGGAGGTGAGCTCCCTGTCGCGGCGTCTGGTGATCTCCTGCCACCAGAACTCGTCGAAGCCTTCCTCCGGCAGGCGGTCGGCCGCCTCCATGCCGGCGCACACCTCGCGGATTGCACGCCGGAACTCCGCGTCCGTGCTCGGGAGCGGAGGCACGGGCACCCCGCCCGTGCTGAGGGCCCAGCGCGGCTGCCCGGCGCCAGAGCTAGGGAGGCGGCTGTCCGGCGGGCACGGGTAGTGAAAGAACATAGTTCCTAAATCCTATTTTGAGTGTTTGATTACAACATATAGATGGACTAATGTGTTCGCTAAGTGTACTCAGAAAAGATCTCCCCGTAAACCTCATACAAGTTGCTGCAATAAGGTAGAAAAATCTACGGAAAAAGATGTGGAAGAAAGAAGAAGAAACGGGGAGGAAACAAGAAAGAGAGAAGGAAAAGGGGGGTGGCCAGCCTGCCTGGCCGGCCTGGCCGGGCTCTAGGCCGGGCTGGTGGCTGCCACGCCGGCCTCGCCACGCCCCACACCGTCCCCAGGCCGGGTGCCAGGCCGGGAAGTTCGGGTGGGGGTCCGGCCTCACCTCGCTGCCCCCACAGGCCCCAGGCCGGCTGCCAGGCCGGGCAGCTCGGGTGGGTGGCCGGCCTCGCCATCCCCCACGCCGGCCCCAGGCCGGGCTGCCAGGCTGGGGTGGCTGCCCCCACGCCGGCCTCCCCCTATCTCTCCACGCCGGCCCAGGCCGGGCACCAGGCCGGGGTGGGATTGCGCCCGGCCCTGGCTGCCCTAGGCCGGCCAGGCCGGCCCCCAGGCCGGGGGGCGCTATGAGGTGAAAACTGCCCCCCCAATGGCCGTATTTCATTCCCGTATAAAAGGACGCCTCCACCTACCTTTTGGCTTTGTCAATGCCACTCACACTTTCTTTCAACACCATTGATTGACCAAGCTCAAGCTCAAGAACAAGATCTCTTCAAATCCCCAACCAAAGCTCGTGATACTTTGGGATTTGAAGGAGACACCCCCGATCTACAACTCCACCGAGTCGATTAGAAATCCACCCACTCATCCCTTAGGGATCTTGTCATTCTTAGTTCACTGGAGCTAGGAATCTTGTTGCTCTTAGTTCATCGGAGCTCGGAGCCTTGTTGATATCCCCGGTGCTTTTGTGCTCGTGGATCTTGCTTCTCGGAGTCTTGGAGGCTCTTGGGATTTGGTGAGGACCCTCCAATCTTGTGGAGTGTGCCTCATCCTTGTAAAGGTTCTAGTTGTCAACCTCAACGGCAACATAGTGATTCGAGCCTATCCACATCGGTGGAAGGACTCGAAGGAGATACGGTGTGGCATTTGAGGCCTACTCGGTGTTCCACTTTGGTGGCACCGCACCGCTTCAACGGAGATTAGCTTCCATTGGGAAGTGAACTTCGGGATAAATCTCCGCGTCATTATGTTCGGTTATTCCTCAACTTACCTTTACTAGTTACTACTAGCTTAGTCATATACTGATAAGGGGTAGCCCGATCTTCTCAGTGAACTCTCTTGATAACTTGATAAATAATGTGATACCTCGCTCTCTCCTTTGGCTAAACCCTGTCACCAATTGCAACAGCACTTAACCCCTTCGGATATTCGAGACTCCACACTCTTGCACACGTAGCCACCGACTACAAGTGGTCCTGTTTCTCCTTATTCCCAGTGGAACAGCAGAATACACTCAGATTTGCAAAGGTATGATGATTCAAGATGAATGCTTCAAGCAATACAATCTAGAAGTCTAGGGTTTTTGTTTTAACGTAGTCTAACCATCTAATTCGCCCCAAGGGGTATATATGAGGGGGTGGGGTGTTTCCCCACGAAATTCACCTATTCCTACTTGTTTGGACTCAACCAACTCGGATACAAACTGACCCAACATGGGTGCAGCCAATTGGACCCTATTTGGAATGTGGCAGAAAACTATTCGTGGATTGTTTCGGTCACCACGGCTTGCACGAGTCGAATTTCTTGATGGGGCCGGATCCATTGGAAAGCCCATCAAATTCCCTATCCGTATTGTGCTCGTTTGCTGTATTTCGAGCCCGTATGAAGAATCCATGACTATTTCAAATTCGGGACTCCTGGCAGTCCGAACTGAAACATTTATTCCTTGTTGTTGTTTTCCATGCCTTCTTCCTTTGCTTCTTGCTTCCTCTTCTCCATCCATGTTTGTGTTATTAATAAACCTAATCATACATAAATTCATAGACTTAGGTAGTATAACATTCTCATAAACACAAACACTATTTATTACTAGGAAAGAATTCACCTTATAGTAAACATCAGTGAGGCTCAATATTTCCTTCCAACTCAAGCATGAATAAACCTCATGGACCTCTATTATGTCCCTATCATCCTCCCTTTCTTCAAGACAAGACGTCCGCGGCTTGTTGTATGCTGAAAGTGGAATAAACAACGTGTATGCACAATACATATATCTATAATGAGGTGCATTAGTTGTTATCATATCATAAAATTGTGCACATGACATGTGATCACGAAATTTGCATGCAAAAATCACATAATTGTCATAGCATCTCATCAAATAGCAATCACAATTGCGAATATAAGTGAAGCTCAGAAAATCATGATTAAAATGAGAATCATATGTATATATATTTTTATTGTTTAGTATCAATTCAATTGTTCTCACAGAAGATCTATGATCAAATTTATGTTTATTAGTACACTCAAAGGTGGGAACATGCTTATTATTTTCATCATGAAAATTGCAACTTAATTTGCAAATATAAGTGAAGAACAATTTATTAGCACATGTATGTGACAAGTATTGTGGCAAACCAAACATATGTGTAAAATCATGTTCATATGTAGGAAGTTGTAGCTTATTTTCCCAAGGTAAAACAATGTTCAATTCGGCCACTTTATCACAAGTTATGCATATATGATCCACCATAAAAATTTCACTCATGTTATAGTCACCAATCAAGTTAAAAGTGAAAGAAGAAATATAATTGCTATAATTGACATATGAAATTTCAGCAACCTTTTTCATAGCACTTTGCACATTAATTGATTCATTTAACATGATGTAATCCACAATATCATTAGGTGGTATTTTAGCAAGTACTTCCTTATGTGAAAACAAAACCACATGATTAAATTTCGAACTGAACACATTATCACATGTAGTTGGACTATCTATGCTTGTTAACTCACAAGAATCAACTAGCAATTTAGTGGGTTCACATAATTCAATACTTGAGAGGGGTAACACGAAATCAGCACCTTTATCAATAGCATCCTCCTCAGAATAATTAGGTACCAATTCAACTATCTCTAGTGGTGATGCAGGTTCTACTTGTTGTGGCTCCCTTTCTTCAAAAGTAACCTGCATATCACAAGAAAGAACACTAGGAACAATGACATGCTCCTCCAATGGTGGTAGTGATGATGTTACTATGGGCTCCCTTTCTTCAAAAGCAACCTGCACATCACAAGAAACAACACTAGGAGTAGACATGATTACATTAGTAGAAATATCCTCACATGCCTCCTTAACTTCAACTCCCATGTTTGCTACAACAACCACACTCTCATCCGTAGGTGCACATAAGTTTTGCTTCATAACTCTTTGCAATGTTTTATGTGATGCATGTATTATCCAATTTTTCTCATTGTTCCAAAAGAATTGTATATCAGGATAATGGCTAGCAAAATTAACCTTATATCTATGGCACCATTTTTGTCCTAACAAAAGATGACAACAAGTAAATGCTCTAGGAAGCACATAACATAAAGTTCGTTCCTTATGGCCATGAATGGTTAAGGGAACAAAAACCATGTGAGTAATAATAAGTTTGTCATCATTAGTAGGTAAGATAAATGGATGATTTGTCGTTGGAATCAACTGCAATTGTTCAACAACCTCAGAACTAATAAAATCATACCGTGTACCCTTATCAAGGGTAATAGCAACCTCAAAACTACCTGTGATGTCTGCGGTGAAGTGGAACAAATCTGATGCAGGGATCCCACTAGCATTCTCCTCCCAAAATGAATCACTGCAAACAGAACCCACACAATATGGTTTTTCCTTTACAGAAACAACCATTGTTAGTGCAAATAATATTTGGCAATATGCATATGGTGGCACTCTCAACTCACTTAAAAAACCAGCAAGGAGGTGATCCTTACCGTTCCAAAGTGAATAGAATAACTTACCAACAAGTAGTAGCAACTAGTGTGACTTGATGTGGAGAATAGAATACCCAGGGATTTTTGCTCTCACAAAGGTAAAACAGGTTATATGGTGGGGCTTGGTATGGATACCTAACAATCACCAATTAACAAGTCCTATTTGCTGCTTGTGATGATAAAAGAACACCTAGGGAAACACACACCAAATATGGAGACAAATGTGGCAATGCAAATATATGGAGGAAATTTTGCAATGCACTCGAAAGACACTAGCCAAGCTCAAATAATAATCAGGCACAAGATTGCTCAATGTATAGTGTCAATGATAGCAATGAATAACAGCTCCAAATGATAGTAATAGCAATGTATCTCAATGGCCTTTCTTTTTGCTTTTTCTGTTTTTCGCTTTTTCTATTTTCTGTTTTTCTCTTTTTTTTTTTTTAACTTTTTATGGCCGAAAACAACTAAAGGAGCAAATGAAAATTAACAGCTAGATCAATGTGACACAATATAAAAATGAGCAGCCTGAATAGAGCAATAAAATAGCTAGTCTTGTGGGCAAGGTACCTAGTTTATTTGCTGTAGAAAGGCTTTGTCTAGGGTTCACAATGATAAGACTGGAAATCCTAATGAAAAGATCAAAGAAAAACAAAGAAAAACAACCTAAAACTAACTAGGAACCCACGGCAGAAAACTGACCGTTTTCCTGCCGGCGGCAGAGAAACAGCTCGTTTTGAGCTCGCGGCAGGCGATCGCGGCAGGAAACTGCCCGTTTCTGTGCCGTACGGCAGGGCTATGCGCTCACGGCAGCGGCGGCAGAGATTGCGCGCAAAAACAGTCCCGCGGCAGAGAAAAACGTGGCGAATTGGTGCTGCGCGCGCGCGGGCGGGTGGGGTGTTGCGGTGGTTGGATTTGGTAAAGGTGAGACGGGGATTTTGGCCCTTTTGTAAGCGCGCACCGAGGGCAATCCGAGTCCTACTAGAACCGTACCGCGGCAGCGAATTGGATGATTTTGGAGCTGCGGCAGGGATCAAAACCGAAGGCAAATAGAACCCTAACCCGAGAGAAACAAGTTCTAATCGGATTGGAAGCAAAAGCCTTGCGGGGAAGCTAATTTTTTTGATATTTTTGATATAGACTCAACTCGAAAAATAAGAACAACTAAGAACCCTAACCCTAACCGAAACCTAATGACTCAAAAAGAGAAAAAGGAACACAAAATCAAACACAAAACAGCACTAGAAATTGAAAACTAGCAATTATCTATGGCTATGGCAAACAACTAACACTATTTTTTGTGGCTTTTTCTGGATAGGTATAAAATCAACTCGAAACTAAAGGAATAGATACAGCTCACCGAGTAAACCCAGTAATCTGATACCAAGATGATAAGGGGTAGCCCGATCTTCTCAGTGAACTCTCTTGATAACTTGATAAATAATGTGATACCTCGCTCTCTCCTTTGGCTAAACCCTGTCACCAATTGCAACAGCACTTAACCCCTTCGGATATTCGAGACTCCACACTCTTGCACACGTAGCCACCGACTACAAGTGGTCCTGTTTCTCCTTATTCCCAGTGGAACAGCAGAATACACTCAGATTTGCAAAGGTATGATGATTCAAGATGAATGCTTCAAGCAATACAATCTAGAAGTCTAGGGTTTTTGTTTTAACGTAGTCTAACCATCTAATTCGCCCCAAGGGGTATATATGAGGGGGTGGGGTGTTTCCCCACGAAATTCACCTATTCCTACTTGTTTGGACTCAACCAACTCGGATACAAACTGACCCAACATGGGTGCAGCCAATTGGACCCTATTTGGAATGTGGCAGAAAACTATTCGTGGATTGTTTCGGTCACCACGGCTTGCACGAGTCGAATTTCTTGATGGGGCCGGATCCATTGGAAAGCCCATCAAATTCCCTATCCGTATTGTGCTCGTTTGCTGTATTTGGAGCCCGTATGAAGAATCCATGACTATTTCAAATTCGGGACTCCTGGCAGTCCGAACTGAAACATTTATTCCTTGTTGTTGTTTTCCATGCCTTCTTCCTTTGCTTCTTGCTTCCTCTTCTCCATCCATGTTTGTGTTATTAATAAACCTAATCATACATAAATTCATAGACTTAGGTAGTATAACATTCTCATAAACACAAACACTATTTATTACTAGGAAAGAATTCACCTTATAGTAAACATCAGTGAGGCTCAATATTTCCTTCCAACTCAAGCATGAATAAACCTCATGGACCTCTATTATGTCCCTATCATATACTTACCTTGTGCTAGTTGTACTTCCTCAACATATAGGATTGTTCACCTAGTTGCATAATCTAGATAATCTATATTTGAGCATTACCTTGTTAACTTGAAAAAGAAGTTAAAATTTGTAGTTAACCTATTCACCCCCCCCCCCCCCTCTAGTTAACCTCTCGATCCTTCAATTGGCATCAGAGCCTCGTCTCTTTATATAGGCTTTACCGCCTAAAAGAGGAGGTAAGGATGGCCGATGATCCCGTCACCATGGATGGGATTCAAAAGCTAATCCAAGCTATGATTGATAGTTCCGATAAAAAGATGGAGGGACTAATAAAAGAATTGACATCTCCATCTAGACAATCTAGTGAAAGATTATCTTAGATGAACAAGGAAACCCCATTCCAACTAAAGAAGGAACCGCAACATCTTCACCTATAGATGGTGCACCATTAAATGGTAGTGGTGGAAATTCTTTTGGCTTTGCTTATAACAATGCTCCTAATGTTCAACATCCACATGTTACTCATCTTGGTCCACCTCCTTTGGTGGATCGGCATCGTTTTACTAATTGGAAAGCTTCCATGAAGTCTTACATGTGCAGCTCTTCAATGCAAATATGAAGAATTGTTGAAAAAGGATATGAGCCAAAGGATCCCGCAAATCTAAGCTCAAGTGACATCATAGATGAGCAACTCAACGCTCATGCTTTGCACATGTTGGAGAGGTCAATGGAAAAGGAAGGAGTTGAGCACATCCGGTCCTTCACTAGTGCAAAGAAAGCATATGATGGTCTTGTCGATATGTTTGACGGCAATGTCAACCTCCAAAGATCCAAGAAGTCAATCATTCAAAGAAAAGTTGAACACTTTCACTTGGGCGATGGAGAGAACATAGAAGACATGTTTAGAAGACTCAAGACTCTTGTAAATGACATGAGAGATAGTGGATTCAGGGATTGTATGGAGAATTGGGTCAAGGAGAAATTTCTACTCACCTCGATGCCATACAATGAAAACATGGTGATGAATGTACAAGCAAGGGCCGACTACTTGGACCTATCCCCCAATGATGTCTTGGGTCTCTTTATCACTGTAAAGGTCATGAAGCAAACTTCCGATGATGTCATGGCCCGTGTAAACGGAGCAAAGAAAGCATCTCTTGCCTTGAAGGCCAAGGTCATTCCCCATGAAGAAAATGACTCAAGTGATGATGGTGGATCCACTCATGAGGTCTCCGAGAAAGAGATGAAGACATCACATGAAGAATGCTTGGCTCTTGCTCAACACAAGTGGTGGAAGAAAGGAGACTTTAGATCCAATGCCACCAAGAATAAAGGGAAGGAATCCTCAAGCACGAAGAAATCAAGAACTTGCTTCAATTGTGGAGATTCCGAGCACTTCGTTGCCGAGTGCCCCTTCAAGAGTAGAATTGAGAATGGAGGAAGACTCATCAAGAAATCCACTTTCATCCCCAAGTCCAAGAACTTCATCAAGAGAGGGCCTCCTAGGGCATTGATTGCAAAAGAAGTTGAGTACACATCCGGTGGTGAAGAGAGCGATGGTTAAGGCGAACAAGTAGGTATGGCGGCCATGGCTAGGGGCGTCGTACCTCCTAACTTAAGCTCTCTCTTCTCCAACCCAAATGACAACAAGGGTCCTTCGAGTCACAAGTGCTTCATGGCCAAGCGTATACCCCCAAAGGTGACTCCTACACCCAAACTTGCTAACTCCTCTATTCCTTCACTACTAAATTGTGTCGAGGAAGACCCTTTAGCAAACTTTGTGGAAAAACTAGAAGGAGAAACTAAATCTATCTTTGTCTCTCTCATGGATCAATTAAGTGAGGCACATGGCCTCATTGATGAACATGAGGAGAGAATAATGTTACTTGAAAAGTTTTCTCGTGATGATGCTAGTAAAATTGAGGAGCTTGAGAAAGCTCTAGATGAATCACATTGCTTTAGAGAAAGCATAGAAGAAACCTTTGCAATTGACATAGCTAAAGTAAAGCTTGATTGTCAACATGCTTTTGCTAAGGTAACGGAATTCATGAGTTTAAATGATGCAACTAACCAAGGTTATAATGAACTCATTAAGGATTTTGATAAGCTTAAAATTGATCATCGTACAATCTCAAATGAGCTCAAAACCTTAAAAGGAGTAAGAGTTGTGAATGAAAACTCTTGTGCTACTAACCCTTTGTGTGTCAAGGCAACTCTCATTGAGGAGAACAATAGGTTGAAGGCACAACTCAACAAAGGTCTTGCCACATGCATCCAAGGCCAAAAGAACCTCAATGATCTTTTGAGTAATCATAAGAGAGTTATTGGCAAAGAATGCCTTGGTTTTGGTTCCACATCCAAGGTGGCTTACAAGAAGAAGTCAACTCCCTCCACTAACTATATTGTTTTTGTGAAGGAGGGGGAGTTGGCTAATGAGTAAGATGAGTTTAATATTATTGCTAAAAGTATTGTTCCTATGGACACTACTACTCACAACAACTTTGCGGGAAAGTATAACCCATCTTATGTGCTTCTCAAATCTATTAATGGTCATGTTTATGCAAAGTATGTAGGCACCTTATATGGTGATGATTACAATCATGCTATTTGGGTTCCCAAGACCCTTGTGACTAACAAAAAAGGACCCATCCAAAAATGGGTACCTAAGACAAGAAGTTGATTCATTGTAGGGTTGTATTTCAGGTGGAACATCATGGATGATTGATAGTGGTTGTTCCGCACACATGACCGGAAGCAAAGAAGTATTAGAATACTTGAAGCTCCAACTTCTCAAATTTGCTCATGTAACTATTGGCGATCTCTCACAACTTAAGGTATTGGGACATGGCAAGGTCGTCATTTCTCCGGATTCATCCATTGAGAAAGTCCTCCTTGTTGAGTCTCTTGGCTATAATCTTCTTTCCGTCTTGCAACTTTGTGAGTGCAATTTTACATGTGTATTTGGGCGTCACCATGTGCTTGTCCTTCACACTATTTCTCTTAAAGTAGCCTTTGTTGGATTTGTGGAAAACGGTATGTACATAGTGGATTTCTCGAAAGAAACTACACATATCGCCACATGTCTAATGGCTAAATCCGACGTGGGGTGGCTTTGGCATCGTCGCCTAGGCCACGTTGGTATGAGAAATTTACAAACTCTTGTGAAGGGTGAGCATGTGGTAGGACTAACAAGTGTGAATTTTTCCAAAGATCTTCCTTGTAGCTCTTGTATTGCCGGAAAGATGCATGGCAAGAATCACCCCAAGACATCAATCATCTCTACAACAAGGCCCTTTGAGCGCATTCACTTGGATTTATTTGGGCTTCCCACATATGATAGTCTTGGTGGCAAAAAGTATTGTTTGGTAATTGTGGATGATTACACAAGATACACTTGGGTTTTCTATATCAAGAAGAAGAGTGAAACTCACGAAAGATTCATAACTTGGGCCACCGAAGTGCAACGCCAATATGACACCAAGATCTTGTCCATTAGGAGTGACAATGGGTCCGAGTTCAAGAACTACGCCATGGATGAATTCTTGAGTGACGAGGGGATAAGACATCAATATTCCGCCGCGTACACCCCTCAACAAAATGGTGTAGCGGAGAGGAAGAATCGCACACTTATTGATATGGCAAGAACTATGATGGCCGAATTCAAATCCCCATATAACTTTTGGGCCGAAGCCATCAACACCGCTTGTCATTTATCTAACCGACTCTTCCTTCGTCCGATGATTGGCATGACTCCATATGAGCTCCTAACCGGTAACAAATCCAACCTCAAATATCTTCGAGTTTTTGGGTGCAAATGCCAAGTCTACATAAAGGGAACTAGATTGTCTAAGTTTGATGCTAGAACTTTTGAAGGCATTTTTGTTGGTTATGCCACGAACTCCCACACTTATAGAGTCTACAACATATCCACCGGGTGTGTTGAAGAATCTATGAATGTGGAATTTCATGAGGATAATGGCTCCCAAGTGGAGAAAATTGATTGTGATGATGTAGGTGATGAACCGTCCTCCATAGCCATAGGAAGAATGGGTGTAGGTCCACTTATACCCGTTGAGGGACACCTTGTGGCAAATGGGGATGGAACTAGCTCCACGCAAGTGGATCCCTCTACATCAACCACCAATCAAATGGTAGACCAAGAGCAAGAAGAAGACCTTCATGTGGATACCTCTCATCAAGAAAGTGATCAAGATCCACCCAATGATAATGGTGGAAATGATTTTGGTGCTTCGTCACCAAGAACTTCAATACGAGTGGACAATGGTCTTGATGAAGGAAATGATGAGGATATCCCCCCCAATGAAAATCCCGATTATGCACTTGTTCGTATCATGACTCGTCAAGCATCAAGATTGCAACAAAAGTCACTATACCAAAAGAACATCATTGGTGGCTTGGGGAGAAGTGTCTCCACTCGTGGACAAGTACTCAAGTTTTGTGGTATTCATTCATATGTCTCTCATGTTGAACCCATCAAAGTGTATGATGCTCTTGAAGATGAAGATTTGGTTCAAGATATGCATGAAGAGCTCCATAATTTTGAGAGAAACAAAGTATGGTCAATAGTGGAAAGACCCAAGGACCATAATATCATTGGAACTAAATGGGTGTTCAAAAACAAGCAAGATTCTCATGGGCAAGTGATTCGCAACAAGGCTCGATTGGTTGCTCAAGGCTATTCTCAAGTCGAAGGACTTGACTACGGTGAAACTTTCGCTCCCGTAGCTAGGCTTGAATCCATTCATATATTACTTGCATTTGCCACTAGTCATAACTTCATCTTGCATCAAATGGATGTTAAAAGTGCCTTTCTGAATGGACCTCTAAATGAAATGGTATATGTTAAACAACCTCCGGGGTTCGAGGATCCCAAGTTTCCTAACCATGTCTACTTCCTCCATAAGGCTTTGTATGGCCTCAAACAATCCCCACGTGCTTGGTATGATCATTTAAAAGAGTTCTTAGTGGATCGTGGTTTCGTACTTGGGGTAATTGATCCCACTCTCTTTACCAAAAGTGTAGATGGACATTTCTTTGTATGCCAAGTATATGTTGATGATATTATATTTGGATCCTCTAACGTAATTTTTGTAGATCGATTTGCCAAACTAATGACAAGTGAATTTGAGATGTCTATGATGGGAGAATTAAAATTCTTTCTAGGTTTTGAGATCAAGCAATATCATGAAGGGACTTTTATTTGTCAAGCCAAATATATTCAAGACATGCTCAAGAAATTTGATATGAACAATGCCAAACCATTACCTTATCCAATGCCAACAACCGCAAATCTTTCTATGGATCATGAAGGTATACCGGTAGACCCCAAACTTTATCGATCTATCATTGGATCTTTGCTTTACCTTTGTGCATCTAGACCAGACATTATGTTTAGTGTGGGTTTGTGTGCAAGATTTCAATCTAACCCTAAGGAAAGCCATATGATTGCGGTCAAGAGGATTCTTAGGTACTTGGTTGACACTCCCACACATGGCCTTTTGTATCCATCAAACACAACTTTTGATATTGTGGGATATTCGGATGCGGATTGGGGAGGTGACAAAGTGGATAGAAAATCAACCTCGGGTGCTTGTCAATTCCTTGGTAGGTTCCTTGTGTGTTGGTCTTCCAAGAAGCAGAATTGCATTGCCACCTCCTCCACGGAATCGGAGTATATTTCCGCTGCAAGTTGTTGCTCTCAACTCTTATGGATGAGGCAATGTCTTAAGGATTTTGGAATTAAGATTAAGACAATGCCTCTTTTATGTGACAATGAGAGTGCCATAAAGATTGGTCACAATCCGGTACTCCATGGCAAGACCAAGCATATTGAGATTCGGTATCATTTTATTCGGGATCATGTGGCCAATGGTGATATCTCACTTTTTTATGTCAACACTAAAGATCAACTTGCCGACATCCTTACCAAGTCTCTAGATGTGAAGAGATTCAAGGAATTGAGGAGTGAGCTCAACATCATATGTGCAAGCAACTTTAGTTGATTGAAAATCTAGCATACACACCCTTACCAGACTCTTATTTGGATTCTAGATGCACGCATAGACATAGGGGAGTGTAGCTCAATCAATGAGCCAACACTACCTCTATAATGCATAAATAAACAAATCATGCCTAATGATCATTTCAAATGACATCATGTGCTTCAATGATGAGTCTCGACAATGCACCCAAGATACATCTTCGCGGTGACATATCGAATATACTCATACATGGTGGCTACGGCCACCGCCAAATATTTGATTGGTTTTATATAAATGAGACATTTGTGTTCGAGTGTTCACTCATTTGCATTTCCACTTGTTTTCATATTTCATTGGTATCCAATGTTGCTCATTTCGTTTTTCATCTTTTCTCTCCATTGGATACAAATGAAAACATCATATGCATGTCATCATACTCATTTCATTCGTGCACATGGTCAAATAAAATTGTTATATAAAACGTATGAGGTGTTAGAAACAAACTCACAAAAATTCGCTATTAAGACACTAGCTTCACTTTGTCGTTTTGTTTGTTAGAATGTTTGTCGTTTAAATTCTTGAATTGGGAGATTTTTTTTGTTGTTTGCTTTGGCTTGGTAGTTGTGTAGTTTCACTTTGCTTTGGGAGAAATTTTTTTAAAAACAAAAAACATACACACAAACACAACCCAACACCCAAACAGCCAAAAAAAAACACAAACACACACACACAAAAAAACGGGCGCTCGCCCCTCCCACCCCGGCCCCAGCCACAGCCGAGCCGGCCCCAGGTCGGGCGCCAGGCCGGGGCGTTCGGCCACTAGCCCGGCCCCGCGCTGCCGCCGCGCCGGCCCCAGGCCGGGGGCTAGGCCAGGGCGCTCGGCCACCACGCCGGCCTCGCCTCCACAGCACGCCGGCCTGGCCAGCACCCCAGGCCGGCCTCACGCACACACACGCACGGCACGCCGGCCCGGCCGGCCACACGCGCGGCCCCAGGCCGGGGTGGGCGCAGCTCACGCACACACACACCTACACGCACGCACACGCCCACACACGAACCCAAACCCCCATAACCCTTCTTCCTCCTCCCTCCTCCTCCATTAGAGCCCCTTGGTGCTCTTCCCTAACCCCCTCCCCCCACCTCCCTAGCCCATCCCTACCGCTCAAAATCACGGATCCGCAAGCCCTCGTTCTTCTCCACGCTCTCCTCCCCCCGGATTTCTCGTTGGCCCCTTATTGGAGGAGATCGGTCCACTTCATTGTTTAGTGCTTTTTCTTTAAAGATGGCTTCCAACTCGGGTACTTTTCTTTGGGCTTTTTCTATGGATTACGTGTATGTGAGTGCTATCTATCGATGTGCTAGTGCTAGTGTTCATGTGCTAGGATTTTTTTTTCCATCTATTCATGCTAGGGTTCATGCCGCTCATATGTCACTATATTAATTCCTATGCCATGATACGTTTACGCCTATGCTCCTCATGTTCTAGCCGGATTAATTTTTTTCCTTAACACACGACCATGTGCACTCATTATCATTCTCCATATCCATGCATCATATTTTTCAGGTGATTCCAATGCCCCTCGTGAGTCCGATGCTCCCCGCTCTCTCCGCACTCGCAAGAAGAGTGCCGCGGATGTTGCTGGTTCTACTCCCTCACGGAGGCATGGTTCGTCTCTCCCGGTCAATCCCAACGAACCCGTGGTTGTGAACTGGAGTGGCCTTAGTACCACCGACTTTGAGGAAGCCAGGCTGAAATTTAATCCCTATGATTTTGGTCAACGTACATGCCCTGATCCTCGGTTCTATTGCAAGATGCATCAAGTCATGCATGATTTCATTCTTGGCAAGCTTCAGCATGGATATGTGGATCAACACTACTTTGATGTTGAGTATGCTCGCAACAATTGGCCTGAAGTTATGAAACTCATGGATTACCACAACATCACTCCTCTCATGGGTCCCAATCTTGCCCATCCATTTTCCCCAGAGCTGCTCAAGGAGTTTTATTCCACTGTTCACTTCTCATATGGAGGCCCCCAGCGGCTCCCGCATACGTTGACTTGGATGAGCGGTGACTCCAAGTGTGTTGCTACCATGGATGAGTTTGGTGCCGTTCTTGGCATTCCCGAGTATAGGTTTGATCACATGTTCCACTTCCGCATTCATGGTGATCCCAAGAACATTATGAAGGCCAAAGAGGGTATCCGTCATTGCTATCCGGAAGGTACCGGCTCCATGCACATTCCCAAAGTCAAGTTCTTTTCTGAATTTTGGTATATTGTGCACGCTATCCTTCGCAATTCCATCAATGCCAAATTTGGTGAGAAGGGCGAGATACGCAAGTGGATGATCAACCTTCTATATCACATTGAGTCTCAAATGAGGGCCAAGAAGCAATTGGATGTTCTGGATTTCATGTGGCACGAGATGCAGACTGTGATTCGTGAAAAGAGGGTTCCCATCTATGGCTCTTATATTCAGCTTCTTATTGAGACCAAGATCCCAGTTGGTCTCATCAACAACTATGCCAAGGTGACTCCCAAGAAGTCTATTCTTATGATTGAGGCTGAGACTGAGATAGCTGCTGATCCACGCCCTAAGCGCACCCGCACACAGTCCTCCGCTCCTAGTACATCTCAGGGGGTGCGCCGCTCTCCTTCTCCTGCTCCTCCTGAAACTTTCAACCTTAAGAAGATCCTCCAGAAGATAAACTGTTTCTTCATTGATAAGCAGAATCAAGATTATGAGGCATATCGCAAGGGCAAGGCCTCTAGTCGCCGTCAGCGTTCCATCCAGACAGCTCTTAAGATTCCTCTCAGTCCTTCCAGCTCAGAAGAGGTTTCAGAGGATAAGTGGAAGTCTCAGCACACCTATTGGCTTGGAGATGACGCTAGCTCACTCGGCTCTTTTGCGGCGCCCTACACTACCACTGCTAGCTCCAGTCAGACTCCTCCCGAGGACTTCATTGAGGAAGATGATGAGATGGGCGACGAGTGATCGGACTTGCATTTTTCTCCCTTTTTGGTGTATGATGCCAAGGGGGAGAAACACTCACGCATTGCATTGCATTTCATGCATTCATTTGCGTCTTATCATTCGCTATTTGCCTTTGTCGTTCTTAGTTGATACTATTTGTGTGGTTTGTTGAACTTTGGTATTATTGTAAGACTATGTCTTTATTTATCTATCGTACTTTCTATCTATATGTTATGCGTGTGATATTTGATATGTTGAAGATCATATCAAGGCTATTATGTTATTTCATCTACTCACTATTTGATGTGTTGAAGCCATGATGAGGATAGTTTATATCCATCGATAACTATGAGAAGAATGATATGGTAAGATCATTCTAGTGGTAAATACTATTACACATCTAGAAGATAACTTTGTGTTCCTACATGTGTATCTCCAATGTTAGAATCATGTTTGGATAATTCTCGCACTTCATATAAGTATATCAAAGTTACATCACATACTCCATTATCTTATAAAACATAGTGTGAAGATGAAATTATGTTCGGTGCACTCAACATGATAATCAAATATATATGTCTATTGTTTTGGGCACACAAATAGGGGGAGTACGAATATATGTTAATTCTCTCACAAATAGCCATGCAAAATTATTTCTTACGCAAATCCGTATGTTGTCATCAAACATCAAAAAGGGGGAGATTGAAAGAACATAGTTCCTAAATTCTATTTTGAGTGTTCGATTACAACATATAGATGGACTAATGTGTTCGCTAAGTGTACTCAGAAAAGATCTCCCCGTAAACCTCATACAAGTTGCTGCAATAAGGTAGAAAAATCTACGGAAAAAGATGTGGAAGAAAAAAGAAGAAACAGGGAGGAAACAAGAAAGAGAGAAGGAAAAAGGGGGGGGGTGGCCGGGCTGGTGGCTGCCACGCCGGCCTCGCCACGCCCCACACCGGCCCCAGGCCGGGTGCCAGGCCGGGCAGTTCGGGTGGGGGTCCGGCCTCACCTCGCTGCCCCCGCCGGCCCCAGGCCGGCTGCCAGGCCGGGCAACTCGGGTGGGTGGCCGGCCTCGCCATCCCCCACGCCGGCCCCAGGCCGGGCTGCCAGGCTAGGGTGGCTGCCCCCACGCCGGCCTCCCTCTCTCTCCACGCCGGCCCAGGCCGGGGTGGGATTGCGCCCGGCCCTGGCTGCCCCAGGCCGGCCCCCAGGCCGGGAGGGGGCGCTGTGAGGTGAAAACTGCCCCCCCCCAACGGTCGTATTTCATCCCCGTATAAAAGGACGCCTCCACATACCTTTTGGCTTTGTCAATGCCACTCACACTTTCTTTCAACACCATTGATTGACCAAGCTCAAGCTCAAGAACAAGATCTCTTCAAATCCCCAACCAAAGCTCGTGATACTTTGGGATTTGAAGGAGACACCCCCGATCTACAACTCCACCGAGTCGATTAGAAATCCACCCACTCATCCCTTAGGGATCTTGTCATTCTTAGTTCACTGGAGCTAGGAATCTTGTTGCTCTTAGTTCATCGGAGCTCGGAGCCTTGTTGATATCCCCGGTGCTTTTGTGCTCGTGGATCTTGCTTCTCGGAGTCTTGGAGGCTCTTGGGATTTGGTGAGGACCCTCCAATCTTGTGGAGTGTGCCTCATCCTTGTAAAGGTTCTAGTTGTCAACCTCAACGGCAACATAGTGATTCGAGCCTATCCACATCGGTGGAAGGACTCGAAGGAGATACGGTGTGGCATTTGAGGCCTACTCGGTGTTCCACTTTGGTGGCACCGCACCGCTCCAACGGAGATTAGCTTCCATTGGGAAGTGAACTTCGGGATAAATCTCCGCGTCATTATGTTCGGTTATTCCTCAACTTACCTTTACTAGTTACTACTAGCTTAGTCATATACTTACCTTGTGCTAGTTGTACTTGCTCAACATATAGGATTGTTCACCTAGTTGCATAATCTAGATAATCTATATTTGAGCATTACCTTGTTAACTTGAAAAAGAAGTTAAAATTTGTAGTTAACCTATTCACCCCCCCCCCCCCTCTAGTTAACATCTCGATCCTTCAGGTAGCCCGCACGGTACAGCGCCATCGCCTCGTCGCGGCGAAGGTGACGGCGGGGGAAGCCGTTGGCTGCGGCGTTGTCCTTGTAGCTCGCCATTGTTCTGCGTGGAGGAAAGAGAGCACGGGGGAGAGGAGAGCGCCGAGGGAAGGAGAGGAGCGAGGTGGAAGAATGGCGAGCGCGGCGAGCGGCGGGGGGATTTTATAGGCTGCCGGGCATTTACTGCGGCGCGTCCCCTCGCTGCCGCCCGCCACGCCATTACGCCGGCAGCTTTTGAACGGGCTCATGCACTGGGCGGCCTCCACGCCATAAACGCCGGCAACCTTTGACCGACGCGCGAGCCGAGAAGATGATCATGGGGCGGTTCTGTTCCCGCGCTTTTTCGTCGCGTCACTGACAGAGCTGGCCCGCGCGTGCTGCCGCGCAGTTTCGCCCCCCCCCCCCCCCCCCAGGCCGAACCCAGTGGGCTGGGTTTGGCCTGGGTGCCGCGGCACGAAATAGCGCCGAAACGGCGCTATTTGGGCTTCTGGGGGGGCCGACTGGTGAGGAAACGGCGCTATTCGCCGCTTCCGGCGCGAAAAAGCCCGCCTAGGGGGCTCGGGGGGGGGGGGGGGGGGGGAATGGAGATGCCCTTAGACAAGTTGTGATACCTAGAGTATATATAGCTTGATACATTGCGAGAAATCTATAACCATAGCCTCCCCTCCGTGTTGACGTGAAGCTGCTCAAACATGCCATCGTTGCACCACTAGACTCGGTCCTCGTAGACATAAAATAACCGGTGAGCTCAAGCTCCCCTCTCTCACCTCCTCTCCACAAAGCTGGCATCATCATCTCGCTAAATGAGGATTCACAAATCTTAATCAACATCTCACTTTACAAAACCACCCAAACATGTGCCTATTTAATTAGAACGCGACTTTAATATTTCAACACAAGAGTATGAACCGTTAGTTCTAATCCTGATTTTCTTTGTATCTATATTAGTTAGTCTTGTATGTAGTTATCTGTGATCATGTAGTCAGTTGAATAACAGAAAGTCATTAGCGCACATGACGCGTAACGACATGGACATTGTGGGCATCGCCCTCGCTTTGGCGGCGCTACGTGTGGAGCTGTTATACCAATGGCCGTGCTCTTGTCCGCCGAGAAGTTATGCAAGACACGCAAAGCCGGTGCAGTGGGACTCGCGCCAGGAGGAGTGGAAGAGGTCTAGGGTGGAGCATCGGCAGTGCGGCGGCGGCACGACGATGTCGCGTAGGCGAGGACGATGCCCACGTCGTTCATGTTGTTGCACGTCGTGCGTTGGGGTTGAGTCTCTTGGCCGTTTTTTTCTTCCTATGAACTCTCAGAAGCTCTCACCGCTCTCTGAGAGGATAAGGTTTTGAGAGTCGACTCTCGTCGCCGGTGCCCGGCTCGATCCCGGACCACCTCCAGCGGCGCGGCCGACCGGAGAGGGGATGGGAGAAGAGTGCGGCGCTTTTCTGTATATAGTAGTTGTAGGTGTAGCTTCCCTCTAGGTGTTTCCGTTGTGGAGTTTGGCGTCATGCCGTCGGGGGCTTGGCGACGGATGTTAATAAGCTGCATCCGTTTGTTTCTCTGTTGGTCGCTCTTTGTCTGCGTGCTCCGGTGGTTGGAGTTGAAGGAAGGAGTGGCGGCGGTGGTAACCCCCTTCAATAAGCTTGTTTATCGCAGGTTCGTCGACCGCGGGTGGAGCTCTTTCTCATCCTCTGTTCCTCACCATGGAGGCGAGAAAGAAGATGGGCTTGTGCTTCTCTCCGATGGGGCGGCGACTCTGCAGCAGGGGAGCTTGGAAGCTGCTCCCAGGAGGCTAATCATGGCGGCTTCATGCTGGACGCCATCTCTCAAGGTCGTTGGGAGACCCCTCCATCCCCTTTCGTTGGTTCGTGCTGACCGGCGACGCGAGGCGGAAGAAACCTGCAGGCTGATATGTCATGAAGGAGGCCCTCTAGTCTTGGTGCAGTTGGCTCCCGGTGCTCCACCCCAAGTGGCCTTGTCCCCGGTGGTGGCGTGCTTGGCTGCGCCGAGCTCTACAGATGCGACGGCGACGGAGCTGGACCCGATGGCGTTTCTAGATTTAGGTCTAGGGTCCTCTGTGCTTTTTTCTAGGACCTTGTTGCAATTTTTCCTTTCTTTTGGTCCTCTTTATAATTGGCCTAGCATTAATGAAAGCTTCTAGGTCCCTCTGGGCCACCCCTGTTCAAAAAAAACTCTCAGAAAGATATATATGCACGCGGCAAAGTTTTATTCTCTCTACTTCTCTTGTCTCGGAACAAATATGTTTACACGGGTTAAATACCACACACAGACAATGACCCAGCTAGGACATTAACTTACTACTAGTTGAGTGCCCGTGCGTTGCAACGGTCTAAAATAAATAGACATGTGTTCATGATCCTATAAATGATGTAATTTGTATTACTCAAGCAGCTTAATTGTCACCTTGATTTTCACTTTATATCATTTTATTGAATAGATGTGTTTCATTTCATACTTAGTTCCCATGTTCGAATATTATATTCTTTGTTTGCACCTTTGTTATGCAAAACCATATGCGTTCACACAAGGTCTTCAAGAAGTTGTCATCCTCAATTTAAAATTAATACAGAAGATGGCAATACACACAATAAATTAGCAAATATTGAATCGTCCACTAAAAACAGTCTTGATCCTACATGAATGAGTGACAAACTGAGGTTATATTGGTTAATCAATTTATGAAAAACCGTGCCGTACAAATGTAGTACATTCCGTCAAGGTGGTGTCCATGTCGTTGATGCACAAGCTCATCTGCCCGTTTGTGTAACACCACAAGCTCATTGGCGGCCTACCGGAGTAGTTCTGGTTGTGGGAGCTCCACAATTAATAGATGCGCGAGCTACTGGAGACACTATCTCGTCAACATTGGTATAAGCGTATCCTGAAGCACCTAAAACTGAATCGTAAGTGTATGACATGATGCACGGGTCTAAGTGGGATATAATCAGGACATAAGCTAAAAGCCGTTTATCAATGATTCTAATTTAGTTCTCTTTGTTAGTACAAACATCGGAAAAGGTGTGTCCCTATAGTCTATTTCCCTATAATCATATGAGACAGCCAGCATCGATCTGATCTCTGATATTTTTGTCAAGACTTGTAGCCTTGATAACAAAACGATCCAATCATCAAGTAATTAACCTGCTCACCTCAGTGGGATCTGTTAGCAGTACCATCTAGAGTAAAAGTTAGGGGAGGAGTAATATAAAAGCTTCATACTATATGTCTCTCCTTCAACTGGAGAAGCACACAAAAAAATGCAGCGGACAATTTCTGCCTTTTTACCACTCCAAAGGCTACTCCATGTGTGCATCCTATAGAAAAAAAAAACGTACTGAGGATGAGAGAGCCCAACACATAAAACAATCAGGAAGAGGAGTAACTACCATCCTTGAATAATCCTTGATAGGAAAAAGGCACAAAGGATCAGGGCAAACCGAGCGAGTTGATCAAACATTAAACATCTAAACCATGTAATATACATGGAACATGGAAAGAATGTAGCTACTGGACGGTGAAGCAAGTTAGAGATGAAAATATTATGTACGGTCGACTACTCATCTTAATACACCATCTACTGAAGAAAAAGGAAAAAAAATGATAATCAAAAGAGTATGCATGAAACTCTTTTTTTTAATGAACGTGCGTATCCACGAGCTTAGAAACACCTATAGAAATTAACAGAGCATGGTAAGTTATGGCTTCAAGCTTGCACACTTCTGATTCGAATCAATTGACTACCTCTAACCCAACTAACTATAAACACAATGAGTACAAGAACAGAAAACTGGGGTGTCCCCATTCAGAAATTAACCATGTAAATATGTTGCTTAACGCAAGATACAACGTTTGTTTGACAACTACTCTCTCCATTTCCAAATATAAGATGTTTTAGGTATTAATGTGGATTACATATGGACTAAAATGAGAGGACATGCACATTGTAACATGTCTAGATACATACGACTCGGAAAAAGAAACTCGAACAACTTGTAATTCGGAAAGAGGGAGTACAATATCATTGCATATCATCTGGGTCTTTAAACGTATGGAAAGTGCAGAAATTCACAGATTACAGAAAGTTCAAAATAAGTAAGAAGCAATTGAGAGGCGATGTCGACAGTAACTAATAATGAACAGAATAAGCACACACACAAAAACACAAATATAAAGTAAGAAACCAGAATAGGAGCAGGAGAATTCAATCTGATAATTTGGTAAAGAACATTTACCTCAATGCATTCTCCAAATCTACTTGACTGCTTCTCACTCCTAAATCATTCCTCGCTCGAGTTCCTCCAGGTCATGTAGCTCTTCTTACAATCCGATTTTCTGTAAGACGAACGAAATAACACAACAAAGCATCACAGTGAGATACAATATCTGCTCAATAGCACTGTCATAGAAAAATAGTTTGGTAGTCCAGGACCACTACATTTTATAGACTTAGTACTATTGTGCTCTTGATTTCAGTTTCAAGATGGGCAAAAGGCATGAGCCAAACCAGCATGCTGCGATTAAGAAACATCTTTTAAAAAAATTACGAGACTTTGTGGCTGAATAAAATTCTCTAATGCTGCTGCATTAGTAGTAGAACTCCTTTTCTCACCTCTCTGGACACTTTCCTGTGAACCAAACAGATCTCCTTTTCTTATTCTTCAGTTCTGAGAACACTTAAGAATGCATTGATCTTTCTCAAAAGAATTTCTCTTATAAACATAAATTTTCCAAATAGAAGAAAATGATAGAATTATTGAATGTCTTGCTAGGAATCTGCAAAAATACCAGAAATTTGGAAGCAGTTATAATTTATAATGTATGATTTCATTATGGAACTACCGAATGGCAACTAAAAGCAGCTTACCTAGAGCTGGTCGGGTTTCAAATTTCGTCTTCCCTAGTGACTGCCATCAGGCATGCGACTACAACTGTGACGGCTCCTTCAGCATTTGGCAGTGGCTCTTTTGGTAATGATGCCGGCCTGGCTGCAAGCATTGACTCCGGGTCCTATATCCATAATAGGACACAAGTGCATAATGAATATATTGATGTGCTAAATATAACATGTTGTTGGAAAATACAGAGTAATCAAGCTTTGACAGAATCTGCAGAAGAAAATTACATGTTTCTTAATAGATCATCACAACAAGAAATATCAATGACCCTACACAACTTCTGGTGTTCAGTTTTAGAGGACGTCACATGTATTAGACATCTTCTCGTTAATCATAGAATTAGTTTGAAAAGTATGACCTGATAAGAACCAAGTACAGAAATATATTAAGGTCAACAGTTTCAGGCTTATCTTCCACACTGGGCAATGATTTTATAAACCATCCCGATACAAGCAACACTTCCAAACCAATACATCATCCAAGTGTTGATGAAACTTCAGATGTGTTTATTAGAATGAAAAAAAGAGTAGACTTGAAATGCAGATACTCAATACCTGAGTTATCTAGCAGTCATAGCAACCCAATTCACGTAAGGAAAATCATGGAAGCCCTTGCTAAATACATTGTTCCACACGACACACGCCATATAACAAGGAGAACATTGCCCCAACCTGACAAACGATCTCATGTTACACATTTTTTCTCGAAGGCATCTGTGATAACAATTTGAAACAATTAAACACTCGATAATGGCCAGGAATTGACTTAGGAAATCGTAAATGACTACCTTGTTGCAGACGTGCAGTATCATCAACACATTTCCCTGGCACACTTAATTCTTAAATGACTACTCCCTTCCAAACACTGGATCGATCCACTTGGGATTCTCAGACTGGATAAACAGTAATACCAATTTTTCCCAAACACGGATCATTTCCGTTCGCGAAAACACCTCCTACTACCATATCCCAATTCCCCTCAGGAGCACCATTGGAGTGAAATTTCCATTCATCCGAACCCCACCACAAAATCCCCAACAATTTCTACTCGCCCGCCGGAATACCGTCGACATAAAACCAAACGACGTCAGATCTGAAGCCAGGAAAACAAATTCATTGGAGAAGATGGAAAAGGCGTGTAAATAAATGTACGGAAGCGAAGATCCGGAGAGCTCACCGGAGGAGGAAGCGTCGCATGGCGATCGGATCGCTTCGGCTCCTCGCCGAAGTCGCACAGGCAATCATAGTGGCGGGGAGGGTAGAGTCTTAACGCCGGCGGACTAAGAGTGCCGATGTGGAGGGCCGTCTGACGGATGGAGCCATGGAGGAAATGGCAGAAGAGCCCATGCAGGCGATGAGGCCGGCCGTGGTTGCGGCATAACCACGGTGGACACCCGCGGCAGAGGATGGATGGGATGCGTGAGGCACAGGTTAGAGGGTGCTTCCAGTGGAGATCGATGTAGGAGTGGGGTGGTACTGAAGCTGAACTTGATATAGGGGGAGGAGGAGATGAGAACGTGTGTTTTGAGGAAGGAAGAGAGGGGGCGAACACAAAGGCCGTGTCAGGGCATCTCCAATGTTGAAATAAGACTAGTTTATAGGAGGAAAAGTAAGTTTATGGCCTGTCCTTAAATATAGTAGCCATGGACCATAGTAAAAAAAGTTTAAGACTTGGCCATACTGGTATAGCCAGGGCACAAGACAATTGTATACAATATATTTCACTATTCACTGACAAATCTTGCACTGTTTGCATGTTGCCTGACCAACCATGCCTTGAGATTCTACCTACGCCGGGTCCCAGCTTATGGCCCAACATGTCCTTAAACATTGTGGGAGTTTTGGTAGGCTATAAATACAAGTGGTAGGGCACAGCTTATGGCCTAGATGAAAAATAAGCATGGGAGTCGCTCTCAAGCGAGAAAAGAGGGAAGCGCGATAGAGATAGCACGAGAGATTAGGTTGAGATTTGGGCGTGCGGTTGGTAGCGCCCGCGTCTGCTCAGCATCAGATCAATAATGATTTGGGCGTGCAGTTGGTAGTGCATGCGTCTGCTCGGGATCAGATCAATAATCCATGTTTTTAGCAGGAAGTTTATCGGTGGCATTGATGTAATTAGTTAGAAGTGTGACATCACCACCACAACAAACTTAATGCTCCCTCCGTCTCAAAATAATTGTCTCAAATTTGGACAAAAGTGGATGTATCTAAACATATTGTAGTGTTAGATACACCCACTTTTGTCCAACCTTGAGACAATTAATATGAGACGGAGGGAGTAGTAAAGATTACATGCACTAGCACCGTCCACTGAGTACAAAGCTAACCTGATTTTTCCTAGATGCCCTCTAGCCACCACACGACCCGGCTACATATGCACATGCATCATCTTGTGAGTCGCATGTCCAGGAGCTAACAACTCAGATGCACACAGCTTCACGTCACGTTAGGAATCGGTAATGCCTTACCCTTTTTTGACTAAATACAAGATATATTACAGCTAAATATATGCAAGACTAACTAATGCATATATAAAAGAAATAAGGATTAGATAGGTACAATCCATGATACTATGTCCAGATATTATAGTGGCGTTTTCATTGTTTACACAAAAATGTACGTGGTGCAGTGGCCCGCGCGAGCTCAGAGCACCTACAAGTTCTATGTTCGGTTCCACCACTGACAAGTGAGCCCCACATGCAAAAAAAAAACTAAGGTCACATGTGGCAAATAAAAAATATATAGGCTTCTTTTCGCAAAAATTACAATGCCATGTGTCGGCTCTGGATTGATCCTGGACCTATTTGCTCCTCCAAGACAAGTTACGGGACTAGTTTTTTTCCCATTTTGCAATTTATGGGACTAAACTGCACATCTTAGACAAGTTGTGGTATCTATAGCGTATATAGATCCAATTTATCGAGTAAAAACAATACGTGAGAGGATAAGAAAAGCATAAAAAAGGTAAATGTGTTAACAATCAAAAAGGGATATAAGATCAAGATGACAGATTGGTTACTAAGGTTGGGGAAGAATTCAACAGTTTCGGTGATATGGAGGTCTTGGTGACCTTCCACAAGTTTGGGATCTTCCCGAGGCCATTAGAATTTTATGAATGAGGAATCACCGAGGAGATTAATGGTGGTTATTGCGTCTTAAGGTGCTGACAATATGAGCAGTGCTTAAGGCGGCATGATTCGCCGAGGAAATGCGACATAAACCAATCGTTATCCAGTCATGTGTGGTTGAAACGTTTATTACACTATCACACTGCGAGGTGCGCAAAACCACTCACCAAAACATCCTAGCATGAGGTTAGGGGGGTGTCTACCTAGTTTTGGATAGTCTAGGAGATTAAGTGCATCATTTTACCTTGGGGTGGTCCATCCTTTTTTGCCGGTATCTCTATGTATTTCTTCTCTTCGGACTATCCACAAGTACCTTGTGAAGGGCCTCGTGGGACACCCGAGGGGACTCAACCGGTCACATGCGTTGCGGCTGCAAAATCTTTCAACCACACGTCAGTACACATCGTTCCCGCCATAGGACGTCGTCTGACGACAGATGGTTATGGTGATGTGTTTCATCCAGCCATTCCAATCTCCCCTTGATACGTCCATTTTGCATCACTATTTTATATCATAATTTACTATTATTCATCGATATATTTAGTATTTAGAGATGATACTTATGTTATTTCATCTATTTTGCATGTTTGATGATTATTGGAGAATAATTTGCCAGGACCAGAAATCTGCTGGAAAAAACACCGTCGAGATACCATATTTCTGAAGATCAGAAGAAGAAATGAAGCATCAGAGAGTTCTTATTTTGCCAGATGACGGAGCTAGCCAGGAGGGGAGCCAGAGGGGGGCCACCATGGGCCCACACCATGTGGTGGCGCCCCCCTTGGTCGCGCCGCCACATAGTGTGGCTGCCCTGGCCCACCACTGGCAATCCCCTTTCACGTACTTCATTCCCCCGAAAGCCTAAGACCTACAGAAAAGTCAAGGAAATATTCCGCCGCCTCCACGGGACGGAAAACACCAGAGAGATAAAAGCTCTCCGGCAGGGAGAAATCTGTCGGGGAAATTCTTCCCCGGAGAGGGGAAATCATCGCCATCGTCACCGTCATCGCACCAGGCATCATCAAGATCATCATCATAATCGTCATCACCACAAGTACCATCATCCTCACCATCCACCTTTGTCCCACTGTGAAAATTAGGGTTCTATATCGTTGTTTTCCACTAGATTTATCTCCCAGTGTGAATTACTTTTTGTAGTTGATGCTTACGAGATTTACCGGTGTTTGCACTTTATGACCAGATTGTTATTCATCATTATATCACCTCTGATCATGATCCGTATGATGTCTTGTGATTAGTTCGTTTAGTTCTTGAGGACATGGGAGAAGTCAAGATGTTAGTGGTGGAATTATGTTGAAGTAATGTTTACTGGTTTGATATATAAGTTGTGGTGCTATTCTTCTAGTGGTGTCATGTGAACGTCGACTACATGACACTTCACCTTTATGGGCCTAGAGGGATGCATTATGTATTTGGCTACTGATTGTGGGGTTGCTGGAGTGACAGAAACCTAAACCACCATTAGGAAACCGATGCACGAGGGAGTGTAGGATCCGAGAGTTTAAGGTTGTGGTTAGATTTATCTTAATTACTTTCTTGTAGTTGCAGATGCTTGCAAGGGGTATAATCACTAGTATGTATTAGTCTGAGTAGGGTGGTGCATTAGCATAGGTTCACCCACACAACACCTATCAAAATAATAAATATTAATCAACCGTATGAAGCAAGAAAGTAATTAAGATACATCTCCTTCTAAATCCAAAATTCGTGGAAAATTGAGAAAAGTGTTCAAATAGAAAGGTGGTAGGGGGTCTCAAACAACAAACCCATAGACCAAAACCACGAAAAAGTAACGAATTGATAGACCGGTCAAAATCCTTTTTGGCTCTTTTTGTGAAATTTTTAAAATTAGGGATGGCATGGAAAAAATGATGGAAAAGGGGCCTTGAGGGGTCAAATCCATGGCAACGAGGCTGCTGATACCATATGGTGTGGGTTAACCACTTGTGTGTGGCTCGATCTCACGAATCGACCCGATGAGAGACAACAAACATGAAGAACACAAGAGGGGTCGAGAGCAAAGTAACCGATAACTAGGAGGTTCAATCCCGGCAACTAAACCCAATTGTCGCCTTTGGAACTCAACCAGCTCGAACTCACCTTAATTGAAACCAATTCAACCCCGCAGCTCGTCCACCGCACCAATAGAACCTCAAGAGTTAGTTGAGGAAGATTGAAAAGACACCACTTGAATCCCAAAGGGAAATTATGGCAATCCTGGTGTATCCTTGATTCGATCCAAGATACAGAGTATTTGGAGTAGTCTTGATATAGTTCTAGATACCTAGAAGTAGCCTCACATGAGGGGCAAAGGTCAAAAGAGCACAAGCTCACAAATCTCAATTCATCATCTCTAACCCTATATATAGATCCTGGGGTCCTATTTATAGTAGGTGAGGCGAAGGGGGTAAGTGGTAGGTTGAAAGTGCATTTTCGATATCTCTGTGTTTTGTGTGTTTGTTAACAACATAAAGAAGTTTTTAACCATGTGTGCTATTTTTTCATAGGATATATTTTTAAATCAGCACATATATGGTGTCGAAGAAATGGTGAAGAAGTTAAAGATCAACGGGTGTTTTTCTGGCCTGAAAAGGAGCTCAAATGTGCAACCCGGAATTATTCCGGGCCATTCCGGGTGATTCCGAGTTGGCCGTGAAATCCTCTGTTGCAATTCGGAATTATTCCGGGTGATTCCGGAGCCCGGAATTATTCTGGGCAAATTCGTACTTGGCCCCAAATTCCTCTGTTGCCATCCGAAATTATTCCGGACCAATCCGGATGGATTCCGACATGACCGCGATATTCTCTGTTGCCATCCGGATTGCTCCGGAATTATTCCAGGTGATTCCGGATTGGTCGCAAACTAAGCAGAAAAATGGCTAGTTGGAGTGGGGACTATAAAAGGGGTCCTCTTTCTTCCCCAAGGGTTAGCTCCTCCAGGATTGAAGACTCCATTGATTGAGCTCACCCACCAAGCTAGATCTCCCACCTACTCCACCCAAACTTGTTGAAACTTTGAGGAGTGAAGGAGAAGCCCCGGATCTACATCTTCACCAACCGGTTTTCCATTTCCCCCTCATTAGCTTGAGGGATCTTTGCCTAGGGTTTCCTCTTGTGGAGAACCTAGGTTTCTTGCTATTCTTGGTTATTTGTGAGTGTTGGGAGCCCCCAATTTGGTTGTGGGTGTGTGCCCCAAGCTTGTTTGTAAAAGACTTGATCCCCGCCTCAAAGGGGTTCAATAGTGGAAGGTGAACTAGGCCTTTGTGGCGGAGTTCATCGGAGAATAGGGTGATGCCTTTGTGGCGAGCTCACACCCCTCCAACGAGACGTACTCCCTTAACAAGGAGGAACTCGGGAATACATCGTGTATCCGCGTGCTTCCATCGGTTATCTCGTTCCCTTACCCTTTACTTACTTGTACTTGTAGCATTTATTGTAGTACTTGTTGTATTAAGTGTTGTCCTAGTTGCATTAATTGCTTGTCTTGCCATATAGGTAAATTCACCTTAGTTGCACTATGTAGAGAATTTACCTTTGTGTCAAGCCTAAACTTTAAGAAAAATTAAAATTGGTCGTAGCACCTATTCACCCCCACCTCTAGGTGCCCATACTTTACTTTCAATTGGTACCGGAGCCTCGGCTCTTATATTGGGCTTAACCGCCTAAGAGTTTAAGTATGGCGGAAGAATCGGATACCGAATCGTCCAAGGCTAGGGTGTCCATGGATGATCTCAATGAGTTGAGAAATTCATTGACCTCATCCATAGACGCTAAATTTGATGAGTTGCGTCAAGTCTTGTTGCAACTCCTCAAAGCCAAAGGACCAGACGTATCCGAGACTTCTCCTCCGAAAACAATTCCGGAGGGCGCTAAGAAAGGGGTTGATGGTGAACCACATAAACATGCTTCCGCCGAAAACTTCACTAAGAAGGGTACGAAAGGTGATGGAGAATTTCACGCCGTTCCCGGAAGTTATTCTCCCGATCCTCCCGTCCCACATCCTCATATAATCCCTAGAGGAGATCCACCTAAAATTGATGCCTTTTCTTTTCGTGAATGGAAATATTACATGGAGACTCACTTGAACTCTTGTTGTATAGAGATTTGGAGGGTCACTCGTGATGGATACAAACCTCATGACCCCAAGAACCTCACAAGAAGGGAAGCCGTAGATTGTCAACTCAACTACACCGCCTTGTCAATTCTTCAACAAGCCGTGGGTCCTAACCACATGCCGCATCTTCAACAATATTCCACTGCCAAGGAAACATGGGACGCTCTTGTCATCATGTTTGTGGGCAATGAGATTATGCAAAGGAATAGATATGATGCCCTGACCAATGAGGCCGAAGGGTTCTATATGCATGATGGAGAGGATCATGTAGACATGTACCGTAGACTCAAGACCCTTTCCACCGCCTTCTCCAATGTCGGTGCCAAGTACATTGATGATGCTTGGATCAAGAGGAAGTACATGATTGCCCTAATGCCATTTGAGGGCGCGGACTTGAAGAGCATTCAAGGAAGACATGATTTCTCCTCCATGACCTCAACTCAAGTGATGCAAGAAATGTGCTCCTATAAAGTGCAAACCAAGAATGCTCTTGACAACCGTGCTAGGGACATTGGAATGCATAAAGGGGCATCGGTTGCTTTGAAGGCCAAGGTTGTGTCAAGAGAGGTTGAGTTTGAAGAAGAAGGAGAAGAGGCATTGCCTCCCATGAAGGAACAAGACTATGATCCCGTGTTAAAGGAACTCATTGCTCTTAACGTGCAAAAGTTTTGGAGGAATCTTCCCAAGGGCAAGAATTTTGTTGAGGGGAATACCAAGTCTCGCTTTGGCAACAACGGGGCTCAAAAAGTGAGGTCTTGCTTCATTTGCCAAGACAAGCACCACTTCATTGCGGAGTGTCCCTATGAAAATAGAGAACTCCATAGTGGCAAGCTAATTCGCAAGGACAAGTCCAAGGTTGAGTACAAGAAACCTCATTTCAAGAAGAAACCATTCAACAAGAAGTCTCCCACCAAGTTTGTGCTTTTGAGTCAAGAGTAATATGATTCTGGGAGTGATGAAGAAGAAGAAACCCCAAATGAAGTGGCCGCTCTTGCTATTGCCTCTACTCCATCATATTCATCCCTCTTTGAATCCCCCAATGACAATCATCCTTAACGAAATGCCAAGTGCTTCATGGCTAAGGCCACGGAGGTATCACCTACCTCCAACTCTAAGACCCCTAGTGAACTAGAACATATTGCTAGTCTTATAGTAGAAGATGAAAGGCTCTCCTTGGAGCATTTTATGTCTAACATGCAAGGGGAGACCAAGAAGTACTTTGAGCATCTCATGAGACAATTGGGAGAGGCCCAAGAAGCTCTTAAGAAGAAAGGTGAGGTTGAAAGAAGGGATGCGGATGAAATTGCATCCCTATCTATGACTCTTGAGGAAGAGCACGATGGTAGAGTTTCTCTTGAGGGGGAACTTGAATCTATTGAAGAAACTCATAATGAACTTGTGTCTAAAATCACTAAGGAGCGTGATCTTGCTATTGCTAAATATAAAAAGGCTAAAAAGGATAAAGTCGAGTTCGGGGTTGGTCATGGTAAACTAACCGAGGAGTTTGAAAAAGTAACCGAGGCTCACAAAGCCTTGTAGAGTCAATATTCTTTCCTCAAAGAGTTGCATGAACAACTCCAAACTCAACTTAGATACTTAACAACCCTAGCACCTCTACTTCTTCTTGTGATCATGCAAATATTATTGAGGAAAATTCTAGGTTGAAGGTTGAGCTAGCAAGGCTCAAGGGCAAAGGCCCTCAAGTTGAGAAGGTTGTGGTCCCTACCCCACAAGTGGTGCCCCCTAGCTCAAATGTGGTCATTGGTAGACCACTATTGAGTGCTCCAAGGACACAAGTGGGCAAGCAAGGTATTGGCTATGTTGCCAAGAAAAAGAACAAGAAGAAGAAGAACAAGAAGAAGACCAACAATGGTGCTTCGAGTGGTATTGTCATTAGGGACAACACTACTCGTAGCACACCCGCACAAGCAAGCAATGTTGCCTCGAGTAGTAGTGTCCTGAGGGACAACACTACTCGTAGCACCTCTGCGGGAACTAACAATCCACACCATTTCTTATATGTTGATTATTATGGTGTTGTGCAAGCTAAATATGTTGGTCCTATTGAGGGTTTCATTGACTATGATATTTGGGTTCCAAAGACCCTTGTTGCTAACATGAAGGGACCCTCCCCGGGTCCTAACACTAGTCAATGATCTCTTGCAGGACTATGCTTCCGGTGGGACTAAATGGATAATTGATAGTGGATGCACTAGCCATATGACCGGAAGCAAAGAACTTGTGACGGAGTTGCGCCCAAATGACATACAAGCAACCGTCACCTAAGGATACTCGTCCTCATCTAAGGTATCCAGGTTCGGCAAGGTTGTGGTCGCTCCCGATATCACTATCGTGAACGTCATGCTTGTCGAATCCCTTGGTTACAATTTACTTTCCGTCCGCTCTCTTGGAAAGATGGGTTTCTCCGTCTTTTTCGATGTTGATATTGTGGTCCTTTTGAGGAGCAAGACTCTTGACGTCGCTTACGTGGGACATGTTGAAAATGAGTTGTTCGTGGTGGACTTTTCAAAATCTACCAACTCTCAAACAATGTGTCTTTTCGGAATGGCGGACTTGGGATGGTTGTGGCATCGCCGCTTATCCCATGTCAACATGAGAACTTTTCAAAGTCTTCACAAAGGTGGCCTTATTGTCGGACTAAAAGAAAATATTTCCTTTTCAAAGGATCGCGTTTGTAGGTCGTGTGTTGAAGGAAAGAGGCATGATAAGGCACACAAGGCCAAGACTATTATTTCATCAAAGTGGATCTTGGAGCTTCTCCATGTTGATCTCTTTTATGCCGTACCCGAGCCATGTCTTGGTGGAAAGAAGTATTGCTTGGTGATTGTCGATGATTATTCAAGATACACTTGGGTTTATTTCTTAAAGTGCAAGAGTGAAACTCAACAAACCATCATCGACTTCTCCAACGAAGTGCAACATCAACACAATGTGCAAATCATGGCTATTAGGAGTGATAATGGTTCGGAGTTCAAGAACTACACTTTGATTGAATTCCTTAGTGAAGAAGGCATTCGTCATCAATACTCCGCCACTTACACTCCTAAAAAAAATGGTGTTGCCGAAAGAAATAATCGCACTCTGTTGGATATGGCAAGGACCATGTTGGCGGAGTACACTTCTCCCCAATATTTATGGGCCGATGCCATATCCACCGTATGCCACTCCTCCAAGAGCCTCTACATCCGCAAAGGCTTGGACAAGACCCCATATGAGATCCTCACCGGTAACAAGCCCAATGTCTCCTACTTCCGTGTATTCGGTTGTAAGTGCTTTTATTTGATCAAGGGTGTTAGGTTGTCTAAATTTCAATCCAAAACTATTGAGGGTATATTTGTTGGTTACGGTGCCGAATCCCACACTTATAGAGTATTTGACAAAGCCTCACGGATTGTCATAGAATCTTGTAGTGTGGTTTTCGAGGAAAATGATGGCTCCCAAGTGGCGCACTTTCATGTTTCTAATGTAGATGTTGAAATACCTCAAGAAGCCATAGGAAGGATGGGTGTGGGATTTTTCCGCCCCATTGAGGGACACCTTATGGCGACTCGAGAAGGACTATGCTCTACTCAAGTGGAGACCTCCTCTACAATAGAAGAACAAGCCAAGGAGCCAAGTATTACACCTAACCAAGAACATGTTGAAGACCCTCCTCTCATTGACCAAGACACTACGCAAGTCATACCCACTCCTATCACTAATGCTAGTCAAGGTCAAGGCCAAGATCAACCATCCTCTTCATCCTCTCCTCAAGTTGAAGCAAGTGTTGAAGATATTGTTGTTGATGATGATGATGATGATCAAGGCCAAATTGGCCAAGATGGGGACCCAAATGATCAAGATGATCAAGTGATTCCTCCGCGCAATAATGCGGAGATCGAAGCCCGTCGTGTCAAAAGGATAAGAAGAGCTTTGAAGCATATTGATGCCCAAGACAACAAGGTATTGTCGGATATTCAAGATAGAAGATCCACAAGAAGGCAATTGGCACATTTTAGTGAGCATCAAGCTCATATATCTATGGTGGAGCATAAGAAAGTGTTTGAATCTCTTGAGGACTCCGATTGGGTTGAAGCTATGCATGATGAGCTCAATAATTTTGAGCGCAACAAAGTTTAGAGATTGGTCGAGAAGCCCAAAGATTGCCACAATGTTATTGGCACTAAGTGGATATTCAAGAACAAGCAAGATGAGCATGGCATTGTCATAAGGAACAAGGCAAGATTGGTTGCTCACGTTTACACTCAAGTTGAAGGCATTGACTTTGATGAAACCTATGCACCCGTGGCTCGCCTTGAGTCCATCCGTATCCTCAGTGCTTTTGCATCTTCGCATAATTTCAAATTGCAACAAATGGATGTTAAAAGTGCTTTCTTGAATGGTCCACTAAAAGAGGAGGTATATGTTAAGCAACCTCCGGGGTTCGAGAATCTAAACTTTCCTAACCACGTTTACAAACTTGACAAGGCTCTCTATGGTCTCAAACAAGCACCTCGTGCTTGGTATGAGCACCTTAGGGAGTTGTTAGATGACCGTGGTTTCGAAGTTGGGAAGATTCACCCCACTCTCTTCATCAAGAGAGTAAAGGGAGAGCTTTTCATATGCCAACTATATGTGGACGATATCATCTTTGGCTCAACTAACCAAGCTTTCAATAATGAGTTCTCTAAGCTTATGACTGACAGGTTCGAGATGTCTATGATGGGAGAGCTTAAATTCTTTCTTGGCTTTGAGATCAAGCAATTGGCTCGTGGAACCTTTATTTCTCAAGCCAAGTATACCCAAGACATGATCAAGAGGTTTAACTTCCAAAATGCAAAGATCAAGTCTTCTCCCATGCAAGTCAAGTGTCACCTATCACGTAACCCGAAGGGTAAAGATGTTGACCAAAATTTGTATCGTTCTATGATTGGTTCTTTGTTCTATCTTTGTGCATCTAGGCCCGATATCGTTTTGAGTGTAGGTGTGTGTGCAAGGTATCAAGCGGCTCCTAAGGAAAGACATTTGATGGTGGTCTATAGGATCTTTCGTTATTTGGTTCATACCCCAAGATTTGGTTTGTGGTACCCAAAGAGGGCACAATTTTCTCTCAAGGGCTACACGGATTCCGATTGGGAGGGTGATCAAGATGATAGGAAGTCTACTTCCGGGTTGCCAATTTCTTGGCAGGTCTTTGGTTAGTTGGTCTTCCAAGAAGCAAAATTGTATATCTCTCCCCACCGCCGAAGCCGAGTATGTAGCCGTCGCAAGTGCTTGCACTCAATTGCTATGGATGAGGCAAACTCTCAAGGAATATGACGTTCATTTGGATAAGGTGCCACTTTTGTGTGATAATGAAAGTGCCATCAAGATCGCCTACAACCCCGTGCAACATACAAGAACGAAGCACATTGAGATTCGCCATCATTTCATCCGAGATCATGTGGCAAGAGGGGATATTGCACTATCTTATGTGCCCACCAAGGACAATCTTGCGGATATTTTCACGAAGCCACTTGATGATGCAAGATTCTTGTTCTTGAGGAATGAACTAAATGTCATTGATTCTAGGAGTTTGACTTGAAGATCTTGCACACACCCCTATAGATGAAACATGTTCGAGCTTAGGTGTAGGCATGGACATAGGGGGAGTGTTATCCTAACACATTGGGTTCTCCCTCCCCCCATTATGCCCAAAGCAAATATTCATTGTTGTCTCTCTTTTTCTAATGTTGAATTGTGAGCTTCAATGTTGAGTAATGGCAATGCCCCCAAGATATATCTTCGCAGTTGCATACCATGAACTCTTACATGGTGGCCTAGGCCACCAACCTCTTCTCCTTTGAAGAGTTGGTTCTTAGTTGGTTGCTTTTGGTTCATTAAGTTGTTGTTCCAAATATTACTTCTCGTTGCTATCTTGAATCTTATTTGCATCTTCCCCGAGAAGTAAGACTAGGAACTCTAACCCCTTTGTGTTTTGCCCATTTGTCCTCTCCCCATGTTCATCTATGCATATGCCTTACTCCACACAAAGTCACATCTTTCCTAGCCTTTCCAAACTGACATTTCTGGAATTGTTGGGAGCAAATTCTGGTCTGATCGGAATTATTCCGGATGAATCCGACCCAGCCGGAAAAATTCCGGGTTCATCCGGAAAAATTCCGGCCCAGCCGGAAAAATTCCGGGCTATTCCGGATCTGCCAGTTTTCGCTATAAATAGGCCCGCACGCACGGGAGACAGTTCTTTCTCCACTTTTTCCCCTGTCTCCCGTGCCCTAGCCACCATAGTTCGCAGCATCCGTCCCCGTTGTCCCTAGGAAGGATTTTTTATCCCTCCTTGGACAAGGACATCCCCCATGGAAGGTATTGTGATTGGCATCTCTTGTTTCTCGTTTTCTTTGGTTGATTTTGGTTCTAGATGAAATCTCACCTAGGGTTTGATCTAGATCCGAGTTCATATCAACCAGTTCATCTTGCTAATCCCTATACCTAGTTTCCATGACATCTTAGATCTAGTCTAACCACTTACCAATCTAGACTTAGATCTATATCATATGTTGTCACTTCCACAATTTCCAACACGTAGTTCACCTCTAGGATCATCCCCTTGGTTGTCCTCAATGTTTGGTGTAGTAAGGGAGTCAAGTTTTCGGATTTTTGGGTCTTTCTCGAGTCAGATCGAGGAGCCCGGAATTTTTCCGGACGATTCCGACCCAGTCAGAATAATTCTGGGCTCAGCCGGAATAATTCCGGACCTCCGGAATATTTCCGGATTCTGCCAGAAATTCGAAAAACTTGCACTACATCAAACCTTTTGGAGTTCCTTTGTTCCTTTTGGCATATGCACTCACCTTTTGCTATTCCTATGTCCTCTATTCACAGGTTCTGGCTCTCATCCGGGTGTCAAGAGAAAGTCTTTAGGAGGAAGAGGTTCTCGTCCCACCAGGGGTCGCACTTTCGGGCACCACAGTGGGAATCGTGATGATAGTGAGATTGAGAACCTGCCTGAAGGGGATCTGAAGTCCTACTCCATCCCTCAGTGGAAGCACATGAAGAGGAAGAATCCTTACCGTTTTGTTGAGTCCATTTGTGAGGATCCTCGCTTCTGGACAAACCTTCAGCAAAAGTGTTGCGATGATTTCTATTCCACTCAGAACCCTCTTGTATGTGAGCAGACGCAGATTGACATGGACTTCTATCATAGGCACAAGAATGGTGATCTTCGTCATGTTCATGCATGCTTGGTGAAGCTGGGTGTGGCACCACTTCTGGACTTTGAGTGTGAGTATTGTCCGGACCTTATTGCTCAGTTCTACTGCACTGTCCACTGCACGGGTGATGCCGTGCGCACTATGACTTGGATGTCTGGGGATCAGAAGGTCACGAGCAACTTGGTTGAGTTTGCTGAGGCGCTGGGTTACAGATGGACTGCCACATATGGTCATCATGGTTTCAAGGTCCATGACAACCCAGAGTATGATAACTCCATCCTGGAGTTCTGCTATCCTCCTGATGCTCAGAGAAAAGACTAGGCCTTTCAACTCCAACATGTACCCCTACTACAACCTGTTGTCCAAGATCTTCCATGCTACCATTGTGATCATGGCTGGTGACTACTCTGCTATTAGGGCCTTCATGGCGAACCTCATGTTCCTCACCAGGCCTCAAAATCAGAGGAAGATTGATGTGATGGACTTTCTGTACCGTGAGATTTGCATTGGGGTCATGGAGAAGAGGAAGCCTGCTTATGGCCCTTTGATTCAGAGGTTCATTAATGCCAAGTTGGGTGTTGATATCATGGATGACTATCCTATTGTCAAGGGCAAGAAGATGGTACCTTCTCTCATTCGTGGTGTGGAGATTCCTGAGTACACCAGGGCCAAGTCCAAGTCACCTATGGCTACTCCTTCTGCGTCCACGAGTGGTGCTTCTCAGCGTCCATCTGGTGGCATTGCCAAGTTCTTCAAGGCCATGTTCAGTATGTGCAGTGACACTAGGGCGATTGCCCATGAGGCAAGGGAGCTGGCCAAGGAGACTCGCCGCCTTCAGAACGCTGACCGCAGAGCTGCTGGGATTGTTGTGCTTGAGGATCCTGCATCTCTTGCTGCTGCTGATCTTGTTCCCATTGCTATGCCCGAGATCAATGATGATGATTTCTACTTTGGGGTGCCTCCTGCTGATGGTGATGACAAGGGAGAATCTGCTGAAGATGACTTTGATGATGCTGGCAACATTGGAGGTCGTGAGCATGAAGAGGAGGAAGAGGAATATGAGCACCGCGGAGAAGACGACTTCGAGTGATCCCTTAGGACGTTAGTTGGACTCGTTTTTCCCTTTTTGGCGTCTTGATGCCAAAGGGGGAGAAGGAGTCCCTATCTAGGATTTCACGGGCTTTGCAAGGGTGGGAGCACGAGTCTTTTGCCTTTCGATTTCGATCTTATAGGCATGTGCTCTGCTTTCTTTAGTTTCGTTTTCATCATTTGCAAACTTTTATTATTTCGTGTGGAACCTTGTGACTTGGTTGTGTCACCCTACCCGTGGTTATGCTACTATCATGCTTGCTATTATCTCTATTATTATCTATATGCATGTATTGTGAATTTTCTTAGACGGCTTGGTGTCTAAAACATAGGGGGGAGCAAAGCCTATGAAGTACGTGCCTCACGACACACATCGAGGAAGAGCTCCGTCTATTTTTTGGACACCATTTCTTGTTGTTCACCTTGCTTATCCCCGTAAATCTTTATGTTGTCATCAAACACCAAAAAGGGGGAGATTGAAAGTGCATTTTCGATATCTCTGTGTTTTGTGTGTTTGTTAACAACATAAAGAAGTTTTTAACCATGTGTGCTATTTTGTCAGAGGATATATACTTAAATCAGCACATATATGGTGTCGAAGAAATGGTGAAGAAGTTAAAGATCAACGGGTGTTTTCCTGGCCTGAAAAGGAGCTCAAATGTGCAGCCCGGAATTATTCCGGACCAGCCCGGGATTATTCCGAGCCATTCCGGGTGATTCCGAGTTGGCCGCGAAATCCTCTGTTGCAATTCGGAATTATTCCGGGTGATTCCAGAGCCCGGAATTATTCCGGGCAAATTCCGACTTGGCCACAAATTCCTCTGTTGCCATCCGGAATTATTCCGGACCAATCCGGAGCAATCCGGATGGATTCGACATGACCACGATTTTCTCTGTTGCCATCCGGATCGCTCCGAAATTATTCCGGGAGGCCCGAATTATTATGGGTGATTCCGGATTGGTCGCAAACTGAGCAGAAAAACGGCTAGTTGGAGTGGGGACTATAAAAAGGGGTCCTCTTTCTTCCCCAAGGGTTAGCTCCTCCAGCATTGAAGACTCCATTGATTGAGCTCACCCGCCAAGCTAGATCTCCCACCTCCTCCACCCAAACTTGTTGAAACTTTGAGGAGTGAAGGAGAAGCCCCGTATCTACATCTTCACCAACCAGTTTTCCAGTCCCCCCTCATTAGCTTGAGGAATCTTTGCCTAGGGTTTCCTCTTGTGGGGAACCTAGGCTTTTTGCTACTCTTGGTGATTTGTGAGTGTTGGGAGCCCCCAATTTGGTTGTGGGTGTGTGCTCCAAGCTTGTTTGTAAAGGACTCGATCCCCGCCTCAAAGGGGTTCAATAGTGGAAGGTGAACTAGCCTTTTGTGGCGGAGTTCATCGGAGAATAGGGTGAGGCCTTTGTGGCGTTGAGTAGGCCTTTGTGCCGAGCTCACACCCCTCCAACGAGACGTACTCCCTTAACAAGGAGGAACTCAAGAATACATCGTGTCTCCGCGTGCTTCCATCGGTTACCTCGTTCCCTTACCCTTTCCTTACTTGTACTTGTAGCATTTATTGTAGTACTTGTTGTATTAAGTGTTGTCCTAGTTGCATTAATTGCTTGTCTTGCCATATAGGTAAATTCACCTTAGTTGCACTATCTAGAGAATTTACCTTTGTGTCAAGCCTAAACTTTAAGAAAAATTAAAATTGGTCGTAGCACCTATTCACCCCCCCTCTAGGTGCCCATACTTTACTTTCATATGTGGGGGTACACGCTCAAGGGCCGAAACTGCGCGTAGGCAGGGGCGTCAGACGATCGGCGTTTTAGGCGTCGGATGGTCCGTCGGCTGAAGAAGCATATTTCTGGGCACCGGACAATCCGGCGTTTCGGTCGCGGGACAATTCGACGGGGTCGCAGGGACTTGGACCCGAGGGCCGCCGCTCTCGTGCCGGTATGTACCGGCAGCCATCCGGTGACCAGGGAGGCACTGGACGATCCGACGTGTTGGCCCCGGATGGACCGACGAAGGCTCCAGCGTTGGCGCCATGTCAGACGCCGGGCGATTCGGCGGGTGGCGTTGGTCTGACCAGCGGGTCCAGGATGTGTCCTTCTCCTTATTCTCCTCTTCTTCTTGTGCAGATTCTTGGCGTTTTTCTTGGCCATGTTCTTGGTCATCCTTGACACCGTCTTGGAGCTACATTGTGGGTTCATACTTAAGCACATATAGGGTATTCATATGAGATAGCGCACCATTCACCAAGTCATCGAATTCATAGAGAAAGAGCGAGTCCACCTTGTCTTGCATAGCCTTTGTGCGTGCTCTCGTCATTGGTCCATTAGGTGTTGTAGGGGAGCTTGGTGGAATGGGTTGGGCTGCATCACCATTGATGCAACACGGGGTTTCCACCGGCATTGTCGGACCGATGGCTAGTCCCATGTTTTCTAGATCTGTTGTTCATGCAGAGGTTGGTGTGCTCGATGTCTATGAAGACTTCTACATCATAAAACCCTAGCAACTCCGATATCGTTCAACGCCCTAGATGGTTGGCCTGGGTCGACCTAACGTGGGCACTATGATGGCGACAAGCCAACGGCTCACATTGCATGGTTCGGTCCCATGGCGATGTCCACGTCGTGACTATGCGGTGAGCAGTTATTTATGCAAAGGGGGGGGGGGGGGGTGTGTCAAATACAATGATTCACAACGGCGTTGTCAATATGGTTTTTGTGGTGATGTCCACGTCAAATACCGCGAGAGTGGCAATTGTGAATCTTGTTATGGTGCATTGCGGTGATTCGACAAGCGGGTGCGCGGACACCGTGGATTTTATTTTTGTTGCGCTTTCAAGTATCGGGTCTTTTCAAGGTGAAAACACTAGATCTAACCTTTATTGGTTGTACCCGGTATTAGTGAACTTCAAGTCGTTTTCTTATCGAAGGCTTTGTTTGTATATTGATCGAATTTTCTCTAGGAGAAAACCCTTGATCTAGTTTGTGGTTTTCTTATTGAAGGCTTTGTTTGTATATTGATCGAATTTTCTCTAGGAGAAAACCCTTGATCTAGTTTGTGGTTAGATCGGTCGACGACTCTGATGCACTACCTTTTCTGTAATCATCGCTGTTGGAGAACCACTTTCACAATCCGTGTGTTGCCATTTGGTGGTGGTTGATTTTTATTGTTGCGCCTTTTGTGAGGTCTCAAGTAAGTCTCGACATTACTGTTGCAGTGGACCGGTGTAATTGATATCATCTTGATGCTAACATACATATTTCTTCATCAGAAAAAAAAATGAATGTGTGCTTTTTTGCAGATAGACTCCCAACTTCCGTTAAAAGAGCGTTCATTGACAATTAATATTCATATTACACAAGATACTACCGTTGGTTTCACCTTCGAAAGCACTTATTGTGATCATTACAATTTTACAACCACTAACAAAATATTAAAACCATGATCAAAGCTCATATTTAGACAGTCAAAATACGTATGCTCAATATTTTCGAACTGAAGTACTTCTATCTCCCATTTTCAAGCCAGTGTAAACTTCTCTTCGAAGAAATAAAGGATCAGGAAATGACGTCTCTAAGATAAACACTGGAATAGGTGGCACCACGTATGGACGGTCAACATAAGCTGATAGTCAAATCAATGTTCTTCTTTTGAAAAAATAAATTATGAAGAGATGCCCTCCTGAAGTCATCTCTGGATATTACTATTAGTAAAACCATGGGCGATGAATCCGTGCAATCATATGCAGTGGCAAGGAAAAAGGAGGGGGCATACAAATCCTTTGTCGATTAAGGACCGCCATACCGTCAATACTCGCACAGGACACTCAGCCTCTGAAGTCTTGTAAGAGGGTCTTTGCTTCCATGTCTGACAGAACCTTGCGTTGTTTTTCCCTACTGCAACCAGCAGCATCCTCTGAAATATCGTTACCTGAACAGCACATATTTCACCTTTTTTTTTTTTCGGGGAAGATGGAATTTATGTTTGCTTAAAAGATGAATGAGGAAAAAAAAAACGTACTTCTGGAAAGAAAAAATGAGTGCGACATTCCGAGTGCGACCTGTGAATACTAAACGGAGATAAAGCTGAATGCTGGAGCAAGGAGAAACGAGCGTTTCTCTTCAGCTAGTTTCAGAGAAACTTCACGAAGGAAAATTGGCGGACATAGACATAAGCTTGAATTTCATGGAACTGAGGCTATATTTTTGACCTTTCTTTCTGCACATGGACAGTTGATTAGTTATCATACAAGCAAGACAGAGACAAAGGCCTATAAATATCATTGCCTGTTGGATCATATTAGCACGTGTGCTACAAACTCAACATGGATTTTCACTCTTCCCCTCTGCGTTTTTCAGCTTTCCTCCTATTCTGCTTATGCCTTATGATAAGCATAAGCATAAGCAGGGCATATGGATCTCAAAAGGTATTGGTGATGCATTACCCTACATCTCTGTTCGATGCTAAGATATGTTTTCTGTTCTTCTCCATCGCATAGTTGTACATCGTCTACCTGGGAGAGAAGAAACATGACGACGCTGCTCTGGTCACAGCTTCACACCATGACATGCTCAGCACTATTCTTGGAAGGTAAGCATAAGATTAAGAAGTGATTGGCTATCTTTTGGAGTTCAAGAGCAATACTTTTAAAGGACAACATATTTCTTTTAACCACTCCAAGTAAGGCTGCCATTTTTCTCATCACTTGCTGATTTGTTTCAGCAAGGAAGAGGCGTTGACCTCCATCACTTATAGCTACAAGCATGGCTTCTCGGGCTTCGCGGCAATGCTAACAGATGACCAAGCACAAGATCTTGCAGGTGGTCCTTTTTTGGGAAATGAAAGTTTTCATCGCCCCCGGCTTCTGCACCACTAGATGCATATAGCCAAATCTTATTACAGGTTTTTGGTCCAAGGAAAAGTAATCCTAATAAAAAAGTGTGACAGGCCACAGAAAAACATTATCAAGCCTAATCAACAAGTGTGACAGGCCACATGAAAACAAATCGCCTGTCGTCTGATTCTCTGCTAATCTAAAACTAAGATAACCGAATTGAAGAGTTCAATCCTGATGCAGCTGAAGAAAGAAAAGACGATCAAACATATTCGGTGATTAAAAAAATTCTCCTATATGGGAAAGTACATCTGCTAATCAAGTTATCTGTCTAGTTATGATGTGAGATCCAGGGGGTACTTTTATGGTTTTTCTCCACTATATATTAGAAACCTACCCTGCCTCAAGTCTCTTTTCTGTAATACAACTTATATTTAGTTGTCCACTAATTTTAGTATGAAGCTGCACATCTGCAATAGCCTTACGATCATGCATGCCGTATTATTATTCTGGTTCTGCATGCTATTTCTTAGGCCACTGAGAAATGACTATTTCTATGCCGCCATCTAGAACGGTCTGACCAGACTTCAGGATTCGTGTAAGCGTAAGAGGGGTTAGAAATTTTTTATATGATGACTATCTGTATACATAACTATTTCTAAGTCGGGTTATGATCCTTTCTCTTGTTACTTTATGCAGTATACACCACACAGATAACTAACTGGGGAGTCTTTGATTTTAATTTGTAGGAGGCGATGGGTTACTTTTTTAAGATGAAGAAGAAATATAGTTCCTTACGTATTGTTTTTACATGTTCAGATCTACCTGAAGTTGTCAGCGTTACTCCAAATCAGCATCACGAGTTGATGACCACAAGAAGCTGGGATTTTCTTGGCATGAACCTGAACCACCAGCCACCAAGTAAACTTCTGCAGAGGAGCAAATATGGAGAAGACATAATTATTGGGATAATTGACACCGGTCAGTCCTTCATCGTTAGCAGGTTAATTATAAAAATCTCCACTAAAAAATTCTTGCTAAAACACTTCAAATGCAGGGATCTGGCCTGAATCAAGAAGCTTCAGCGATCATGGATATGGACCAATATCGTCAAGATGGAAGGGCGTGTGTCAACTGGGACAGGCCTGGGAGGGCACCAACTGCAGCAAGAAAATCATAGGTGCTCGGTACTATGCACCAGGACTGGAAAAGGCCGACCAAGAGAAGAATTACATGTCTGCACGGGACATAAATGGGCATGGAACTCACACCGCGTCCACAGCAGCCGGTTCAGTGGTAGAGGGAGTCAGCCTCCATGGCCTTGGAGTAGGGGTTGCACGTGGCGGTGCACCCCGAGCACGCCTTGCAGTGTACAAGGTCGGGTGGGAGACCACCACAAAAGGGGTGCAGCTTGCTAGTGCCGCAGTGCTAGCAGCTATGGATGATGCAATCCATGATGGAGTTGACGTCCTATCCCTATCATTGGCTGCTGATGATAATTCATTTGGTGCACTACATGCAGTCCAGAAGGGTATTACCGTTGTTTATGCCGCCGGAAATAGTGGGCCTCGACCACAAGTCATTTTTAACACAGCTCCTTGGGTCATTACAGTCGCAGCGAGCAAGATCGACCGGTCTTTTCCAACTGCAATTACCCTGGGAAACAATCAAACCTTAGTGGTATATATAATATACTAGAGAAATATGATTCTTTGTTATAGAGGCTTACAGCACCTTTGATACACTAATCATACTCAAATAACCACTCCAAAGTTATGAATAACTCTTTCATATTTGCAGGGCCAATCACTCTATTACATGCTACAAAATGAATCCTCAAGTAGGTTCAAACCACTTGTACACGGAGGAAGGTGTGTCAGACGCATTTTAGTTCTAGATTAACTATAATAATTATAGATAGATGTCAGTTTATGTTTAGGTGTTAAATTTCTGGAACCAATTGAGAAATTACTGTTGTCTTTCTGTTTACAGTTGCTCACAGGAGGCACTAAATGGCACAATAATCAGCGGAAAAGTTGTTCTATGCATCGCAGAAAATTTTGGCCCAACAGTAGAAATTATCCTAGATGCCATAACGAATGTTAAAAGTGGTGGGGCATCTGGTCTTATTTTTGCTCTATATACCATAGATGTTCTTGTGAGCACCGACAATTGCGAGGGCATGGCATGTGTACTTGTTGACATTGATATTGGGTTTCAAGCTGCAACATACATCGGAAGCCAGAGGTAAGAAACACTTTTTTGTGACCTGCCATGCTTGGTAGATGTTATTTTCTCTACAACCATTTGAAGACTCAGATAAACTGTGCTTCAATTTAAACAGCTTGCCCATTGCGAAGATTGAGCCAGCAAGAAGTATTACAGGAAAACAAGTTCCTGCTCCAAAAGTGGCATTCTTCTCTTCAAGAGGCCCATCCACCAAATATCCTACAGTTCTTAAGGTACACAAGCTAAACTGAGCGCATCCTGTTGTCTTCCTCTGCAATCTATATTATAATTATGAAAATAATACTGGGACAAACATAAGGTTAGGTTTCTTAAGATTTTCAATCGGAAATAGGGATGTTAAGCGCTTTTGTCTCATAAGTTAGCACTACTTTCATACAGTGGATTTATCTTAAATCCTATTATGACTACTTAAACAGCCTGACATAGCCGCACCTGGAGTCAACATCTTAGCAGCCACAGGAGATGCATATGCATTCAACTCAGGGACATCAATGTCAGCTCCACATGTAGCAGGCGTCGTAGCATTGCTAAAGGCTGTCCATCCTCATTGGTCTCATGCTGCCCTCAAATCAGCAATTGTTACCACTGGTAAATTTCAAAAACATGATATCCATATGAAACACTATCCTGATCAATCCATACACACCTTTATTAACAACAATTCACTCTTATTTGCATGGATAAAGCATCGACCAAAGATGAATATGGCATGCCAATGTTAGCAGAAGCACTACCCCGGAAGGTTGCAGACCCATTCGACTATGGAGGGGGAAACATAAATCCTAATGCAGCTGCCGATCCTGGCCTTGTTTACGATATCGATCCAAGGGACTACAACAAGTTCTTCGCCTGCAAGATCCAGAAATACGAGATTTGCAACATTACAAGAACATTGCCGGGCTATCAGCTAAACCTACCTTCGATTTCGATACCTGAACTAAGGAATCCAATTAAGGTGCGGAGAGCAGTCACAAATGTTGGCGAGGTTGATGCAGTTTATCAATCCGATATACGGTCTCCCCTAGGGGTCAAGATCAAAGTTGACCCACCAACCCTAGTGTTCAATGCCACAAAAAAAGTGCACACCTTCAAGGTTAGCATAACACCTCTGTGGAAAGTGCAAGGGGATTACACATTTGGCAGCCTAACTTGGCACAACGAGCATCACTCGGTAAGGATCCCAATAGTAGTCCGGATCACAATCCAAGATTTCTACGCCGAGGTTGCATAATAATGGAGTATATGTCATATGAAAAATAAAGATTGATGATCCTACAGTTGGTCTGGCGGGTGTGCCATAAATCACAAGACCGTTTGTAATTGTAATTGGATAACTTTGTTTGCTATAAAACACTACTGCTATCTGATTTTTGCGGTTATCCTCGGTCTTGATTTTACCCGACGAGTCAGATAAACGGAAATCGCTGTACAGGGAGGAGCATGGCTGGGACGAACCTGGCGGCGGGAGCCGCGGGGAGCTTCTCCTGATTGGCCTTAGCGAGAGGCCACCATTCCGCTTGCTCTACGCCCCCCGCTCGCGACACCTTCGACCCACCCACACCTTCGACCCACGGCTCATTCCGTCAGACAAGACGGCGACGGAGGATGACATCCTGGCGTCCTGCTGCATTGCGGAGATTCCTGCTTTGAGAACTTCATGTGTGACCTCGCACATGCCTCCCCCAGATTTGCCATCTCCTCATCTGCCTCCTGTGCTTCGGCGGCCTCAATGGGCTGGATATGTTCATCGTCGACCTCGTGTAGGCTGGGACTGGGGCGCCAACGGAACCCGCGAGCCGCTGCCGTTGTACACACCGCCGACCCCGAGGGTTTGGACGAGCATCGTCTACGCCCGTTTCATCCACACGGCAGGTCAATGCGGCTTGGGAATTGGGATGCCAACGTCATCCACCTCCGAGTTGCCGGTTAGCCATGTACATTGCTAAACGCTTACAAACCTGGCCAACGGGCCGGCCCGGCAGGGCACAAGCCCGTTAGGAGCTTGGCGGGCCTGGCACGGCAGGGCCCACCAGGACACGTTTTGTCGTGCCGTGCCGGCACACGTGGCTGGTCTAAAGGCCCAGGCACGGTCCCTGACTTAAACTGCCAGCCCACGGCACGATTAGGCCCACGTGCCTGTTTTGGTCTACGTGTCTTTTTTGACTGAATAATGCAAAAAAAAAAACAGAAAAATAGAAAAATTGACTAATCTGGGCAAATCTCGCTTAAAATGGGCTAATCCTCCCTAAAATCGCATTAATTGACGAAATTCGGCTGTTGGGCTCATTTCCGCGCGTCCACCCAGTCGAATTCCCGCCCCAGTCGGTCAAATTCCCGTCAAATGGGCTTCTTTCCGCGTGCATACACGCTGCATGTGCGTTCCGTGCTTCCTGGGCCTCGCGGGTCGTCGCCGCAGCCTCGCGTGCCTGGCCGATAAACGGGCCGTGCCCGTGCCGGCACGCGGGTTCGGCCTCTAGGCCCCAGCACGGCCCTAGGCGGGCCACGGGCCGACGAAGGCCCGCCAAAGCACGTGTCGTGCCAGGCCCGTGGTGGGCCGTGCTTCCGTGCTCGCGGGCAAGCACGCTGACACGGGCCCAGTGGCCAGTTTTGAACGTTTAGATAGGCGCTTGCGTGAAAAAAGAAATGTCAAAAAAATCTAAACTAACAGCTAAGCGCCTTATCTCACGATGCACATGTGCTAAAGAAAGCATCGACGCGAAGCCTAATCCCTGTATTGACCGGGAATTGGGCCTAACGGCCAGGAATTCGACCCTAGGGCCTCTACAAGCGCCTTGCACTGTACATGACCTTAGAGCATCTCCAGCAGGTGCGTGCGGAGAAAATCTCCATCCGGCTTCCGGGAGTTGAGTGTCGACTCCCTCGTGTGACGGTCGAGCGAGCGCGCGAATAGTCAACCGCCGGTGAAATTTCCGCGCGCACACACGCCCTTCCTTCTCGCGCCGGCGATGAAGAGCTACTCGCATGAGCCCTCCACACCCCTACGCCGCCGGCGCCAGGCATCCGCTCGCAGCGCTAAACCCTAGTGCCGCCGCGCCAAACCACGCCACCGGGATCGTACGCGGCGTCTTCGTGGCGCCACGACCGAGCGCGCCGGGCGGAGTCGCAGCGCCGGTGCTCACTGTGTCTGCGCCCGGGAAGGCACCGTGGCAAGGGGTATCGCAAGTGGACCTTGTCCTCCTCGGCGGCCACAGTGAAGAAGACAAAGCCCGTCGCCGGGCGCAGACAACATATTGGAATGCCACCCCCACCGCGCCTCCGCCACCGCCGTTCAACCCTCTGCCGCCTCCCCTGCCGCCATTCCTAACGTCGTCTGATGTTGGTGCGCCGGCGGCTGCATCCAACGTGTTTGAGGGAATGCCTCCAAGCTATAATCTTTTCACAAGAAGACATAGATGGCTAGCAATTTCATATTTTGACATGTGATCAAGTCCATACATTGTAGTGTTGATGATGAGACATATATATTTGTCAACTATGAATGTTGGATCAAGCGACAATTGGTCTCAAGCCTATGGCTCCTGACACGATTGGTCTGAAGCCTATGGATATCAAAATGATGAAGAGGTTGACGAGGAAGGGGAGGGCATAGTCAATGTGCCGAAAGAAAGAGCGGATAAGTACACCGCCAAGGAAGATGTGTGGCTTTGCAAGACATATTGAAATGTGAGTATGGATGCGGCCGTTGGCACAAATCAAACAAGGGACACCTATTGGTTGAGAATGAAGGAATACTTTGATAAGCTCAACACAAGTGGCAACGAACTCACTGGGAGATCTTTTCACTCATGTTGGTCCGTTATTTCAATGGATTGTCAAAAGTGGGCGTGAGTGTTGGCGGTGATAGACTCCATGAATACTAGTGGCACAAATAAGGCAGACAAAGTAAGTTGGTACTTGTAGGCATCTTTGAGTGATCTTGCACTTAGGTCTCTATTACTAATTTTGTCATGTTTGGTCTCTATTTGTTTGTAGGCAAACATTGCTCAAAATTTGTACGCAAGAGAAGGGAAGAAGACGAAGAAAGGAAAACTTGCTATTGGGAAGCCATTTGTTTTGCATCGTTGCTATGTTCAGCTAGACAATGAAGGGAGGTGGAAGAACCGTGATGACATTGCAAAATTTGCAAATAAGGCACACACACAGTTGAGGATGCGGAAGACGAAGCATCAAGTGAAAATGACAAAATAAGCCCCACTCCTAACTCGGTTGCCAAGACGAAAATGCCCATTGGAAGAAAACAAGCAAAATATAAGGGGAGGAAAAATGTAGAAGATTACATAAACACTCCATGGACGCACTTGTGAATTCAAGGTTGGAGTACAATGAGGAGAGGAAGGCGTCTAAGTTTTCTTCTTCGGTAGCCTAGGAGAGGAGGGCGCTCACCGATGAGCGGAGGGCTATTGCTGAGGCAAGAAAGGTGGCTTTGGAGGAGAAGAAGTGGCAAATGGAAGAACAAAACTGACGCATTGAGTACGAGAAAAGTCTAATCTTCATGGATCTTAGCGAGCTTGATGAGCAACAAAAGGAATATATAAAGTTATGTCATAATCAAATCATAGCTCAGAAGACGATAATGGGTGCCTACGGTGGCATGGGAGGCTTTGGAGGCATGTGAGCACCTTCTATGAGTGGCATTGGTGCCATTGGAGGCATGTGATCATTTTTTATGGGTGGCTTTGGAGGCATGGGATCATCTCCTATGGGTGGCTTTGGAGGCATGGGATCATCTCACATGGGTGGCATTGGTGCCATGGGATCATCTCATATGGGTGGCTTTGGAGCCATGGGATCATCTCCAATGGGTGCCTATGGTTCCATGGGAGGCATGAACCACTGCATGGTTGTGGTGGAATGGGAGGGATCGGAGCACCTCCAACGGTAGGCATTCGAGGATTGGGTGGCATTATACCACCACTGGGTGGATTCATGGCTTCAATGGTTGCTCCCATGCCTTCTATAAATGATGTGCTTAAAGACCCGAATGTTCCCTTCTCTAGTGCAAGAAATGCCCAAGTTTCCAACGACAGCGAGGAGGTAGATGGAGGTTAAGAAGAGGATGAAGATGAAGAATGAATATCGGTATTTCATGTGTGCGAACTTTAATTTGTCATGAACTATGTTGTGGAATCGCTTTTGAACTATGTCATTAAGATGAACTATTCTATGTTTGATGATCTTTATTTGTAGTTGTTGTTTTTTCATCCATTGTTCTTTTCTTTTGCTATTTGATATTGCATGTGTGCATATTTTGATGATTTGCACAAGCACCGGACTAGCGCGCATGATGGATTTTTGTGCACCTGGTGAAACTCCGCAATGCGCGTGTTGTAGTTTTGGGCTACTGGAATTTCTGTCGCCAGCGTAGCACTGCAAAGGTGCTAAACATGCGCTGGAAACACGTTTTAGCATGCGCTGGGGTATGGCGCGGTTGTCTTAGAGCATCTCCAACGAGTCGACGCATTTGGGGCGCGTTTGGTTGCCTGCACCAGTTTTGGAGCTTGCTGGGGGCAGCCTCGTAGGGGCATGGGCGCACGGAAACATGCATCCATCCATGTTGTGCATGTCGTTTGGTAGACTGCATTAGGGAAGGTGGCATCGGCTGAGATAATGGAAGTGGTTGTTTGGTTACATGCTTTCCCTAAAAGATTGGAACTACCCATGTGGTTGGTTCATGTTGGCATAACGAATGTGCTCATCTTTCTTGTCGGCGAGATAGTTGAGATCATGTACCAGCGAAGTAGGATTGAAGGTATTAGACGCATTCAGAGCAGTCACTTTCATGTAGATCATCTTCATCTGAGCATAGTTGAAAATTGGCTTGTTCAGCAACTCATCGTCCCTCCGGTACATCTAAGATTGAAAACATAGTATGTTAGTTCCGGATGGTAATAAACATGCATAAAGAAAACACAATTGTAAGTTGAGTATAGAGTATCTTAAAGTGATGTGTCGCAGCAGCTTGGCACCCTCCATCATGATTGTCGAGGTCTCTTCATACCCGGAAGTTCCCTCGGTGCTCTATAGTATCTTAACCCTTACCCACTTCCTCGGGTGGTTGTAAAACTGAGTAGGGGTCACAACGAGGCATGTGAAATTAAAAACATCATTACTCACCCTCGTAATGTAATATTCTTGAATGCCTCTATGAAAGGAGATCCCCTCCTGCACGAGCTCACACACCCTATTGAGGACTAAGAGTGACAATGAAGGTGTCCACTGCATTTGAAACCTTTGGAGAGGGACTGCATTGGTGATCACAGCCACTGGTATTTCCTTCTTGCTCAGCTCATGCTCTATTACTTTATCCTTGCATGGGTTAGACAATGTTGCTTCCAACTTCCTCGTCTTAGCCACTAGTTCTCCCTCCTTGCTCAGGTCAGACAATGTTGCTTCCAAGTTTCTCGGCTCAACCATTGTTACTCGCTCTTTGCTCGGCTCCAACAGTGCAGCTTCCAAGATGCTTTTCTCTGCCATTATGACTCCCTCCTTGCTCAAGTCAGCCAATGTTTCCTCCAACTTTGTCAACTCGGTCATTATGACTCCCTCCTTGCTTAGCCCAGACAAAGTTGTTGCCAACTTGGTCAGCTCACCCTGTGATTCTTCCTCATTGAACTCAGTCAGAGCTTCATTCATATCAGCCAGGGTTGTATTCTCTTATATCAATTGCAGAGGAACTCTCTTCTTTTCCAATGGTGCATTCTCATATATCTTTTGCAGAGGTACTCTCTTTTTAGGCAGTGGTACTCGGTCATATATCACTTGCAGAGGAACTATCTTATGTACCAGCTTCGAAGGAAAACCGTTCTCAGAGCGGACCAACAGAGCATACAGATCAGGTGAGCTAGATCCTTCGACGTCCTATACCATATTGATATCATCGAACAATATTAAGCTAATGTTGGACATATTGGCAGCTACATATAGGTCTACATGTCGGATCCATTCAAATCATAGCACCAAATCTAGCACATAGTCAACATTGAATCAAATCAAGCATAGAATAGGCGTCAGATCCATTCTAATCTAGCACAAAACTAGGATACGAACAAGTATGAATACGAAATAGGATGACGAGAACAAGCTCAGATGGTCTTATAGAGGGCGGATGCAGGACCCAGCTTGCCACCAATGAACTCTGCCCTTACCATCGCCTTCTTCTCCACAGGAGTCAACGAAAAATATGCAACCATGGCTCCCAACGCAGGAGCTCGAAAGGCATAAATGGTGGTTTTGGATGTGGGGTGAGCCGGTGGTTGTAAATACTCAGGCAATTTTAGGCGGACGGTGACCGAATTTCTCATGTCGCAATTTTGGACCTCGCGCTATCTCCAGTGCTGCAGCGGCTCACATGCGCTGGGACGCCGCGTTCTTCGACTTCGCACGCCTGGAGCCTGGCTCCATGGAAACTTCTGATTCGGGCATTTCCAGCGGGCTTGGCCCGAGGATCCTTTAACGCGCGTTCTAGCTTGGCCCAGCAGTGTTTGAACACAACCAAACACCAAGAACTCGCATCTGCCGGGCCTAGTTGGACATAATGTGGGCTATCAAACACGCCCTAGGTGTCTGCACGTGGCCCGTTTTCATCCGTTTGGGTCGCCAACCGAACAACCATTTGGCCCCTGTCCAGACTTCCCAAGCGAGTGAATCCAACGCGCCGAAGCATCTGGTCCGCTGAGCCCAGTTTTCCCCCAAATTGCATCCAAATAACTAATAACAAGATGAAACCAAGCTAGATTTGCAAATAGTTCATACATGACATAAATTAAAATTCCCTCCCAACATAGAACAAAATACCCAAACGAATTGTGCCATGCGAGGCCCCATTTTCCCAGCCCATTGGCCAATGTTCATGCACAGAACAAAATATCGAAATGATCGTGCATCTGTTTGCAAGTAAACGGCTAGCTTCTTCTCCTACCAAGCCCTCTTCTTTGGCGTCAAGGTGCTAAAGTCGACTGTCATGATTTTCGCCTCTTTTTTTTGGCCAGCTCCACGTCGGTGGCCCTAGTCGGGCATTGGTATCATCGATCTTGAGCTTCTTATTTTTGAGCTGGAAGTAGTTCTTGTCCCTCTCCTCCCTCTCCTGACACTTCTCTCTATCCCTCTCGTCCTTCTTCTCGAGGTTCTTGTACTTTTGGGTGATGAACACCTTCAAAGTGTCTTGCAAAGAAAATGTTGAACCGTCACGCTTCAAATCCATCTTCGTGCGCTTATTCCCCCTTTTCGGAGTTTGGCAATGAGGTCCTTCCACTTGGCTTGGTCCTTGAGCTCCTTCCAACAATGAGTTAAGGTAAATGGCTTGCTCCCATGTTAGGCCTTAAAGCATTCCAATGCTTGGAGCACCTACATGATTAATTGTCACTCAATACATGTAATGAAGCAAGCAACACATGTGCATATAAGAGGGGTGAGAGATCATACCAAGTCCTTCACCCCAATGCCACTCACGGGCCGAGCAAGGACATGATCATAGGAACCTGTAAACTTGCTACACTCCAATTGGATAAAACTCCATCTCTTGGATAGAGAGTGTGTGTTCGGATCACTTGCAAATCAAATCTCCCCTATGACCCTTTTCTCATGGAAGTACAAGTGGCAATTCTTCCAAAAGATCACCCCATTTTCGCTTGTCCCCCTTGCTTGCATGTTACCCCATATCGATCCATGATTGGCAAAGCAACACGTCCTCATCATGCGAGAAGCCCTTCAGCCCTTGCGAGACGAGCTTGACCCTGGGATACCCGCGTTTGCGCCTCCATTGTATCTTGGCTTGGACCTCGAGCTTGTTCGCAAATAATGGTTCTTCCTCGATGACGATCACCTCCTCGGTCTCCTCGAGCTCATCGCCATAGGCAACCTCATCGGGGTCTTCGGCGAGGATATCTTGGAGGAAACCATCCCCACCGCCCCAAGCACCCCTCCATGGCCATCGTTACCCTCATATTACCTATAGTCATCTGCCCTTAATTTGTCGAGCAGGTTGCGCGCGTTAGGGAGCTTCTCCACAAGATCACCAGCGCCGGCTTCCTCTCGGTCACGGCAGAGTAACCAGAGGGGAAACATCGTTGAGGTCGAGGCGAGGCAGAGTCATCTATCTCTGGCGACCGGGTGAAGCGGATGCCTCCAATTGGTGCCGTGTCGGGCAGATAGACATAGGTCGGCGACGACGTTGTGGTCGAGCTTCCCGGGTTCCTAGGCAGTTGGACAACCAAAGGGGTAGAGCTAGCGGCCGTCGCCATGGCCGTAGCAACTCCCGGCTCAGCGACAATGCCCAACATGCGGATGGTAGCTACGGTGGATGCTTGGGCGATTCGAGCCGGGTTCATTTTGGCGGTGGCATTGATAGATGCAGGCTCCACTCTGTCGGCCGGAGCCTGCTTCGTGGCGGCCGATGTTTTCCTCCGTTTATCCCTCTTCTTGTTCTCTAGAGCTCTTTCCACTGGGGTTAGATCTTTATTCGGCTTCGTGGGACGAGCGGGGGCAGCGTCGGGGGTTCTACAACTATCGGGGTAGGCTTCATTGCTGGGGAATTCGGCGGCGACAACGACAGCGGGCGCCTCCATGGGGTTTTCAATGTGGGAGGTGGGAGTGAAAGCGTCGGAATGGTCTTCTTGTGCCACAGACAGGAGAGCCATAAAAAACCAATGGAGGGAACGTGAGAGAAAAGGCAGGACAACGAGCACGTCTGCACGCATCCGTCCATGACCCAAATCCACCCAAATTTGGGCCGGAAATGGGTCGAAATGGACAGAAAAAGGGATAACCGTCCGCAAATCCTAAACGGGCAGGCATGTTAGGCCGTGTTTTCGCCCCCTCCGGAGCTAATCGGACATGCACGGACCAAATGTGTTTACGTGTTGGAGATGCTCTTAGAGCAAGCACTAGCCGACTGTTGGCTATGCACCTTTCCTTGCATCATCTAAATTCATTAAAAATAAACAGGTGTATAATAGTATGTCTATTAGGTGGCTCTATTAGATATTTAAATATTTAATGGTTTGTATCTAATGTGATTGCATGCTGCTCCGAGCTGGCGCGAGGCTGCATGCGGTTGTAAGCTCTGGATCATTGCGCTGCAGCCGACGATACATGGAGAGCCGACTCCCTTTCCTCTCCTTGCTTCTCGCTTCTCCACGTATGATTTTTGTTGACGTGGAAAACTTATAGCCAGCTGATTAGGAGCTATCGTAGTTTCTCTTACAAAATCTCTATCGGGGCCACATAGGCCTACTAATAGCCAAACCTAGCCAACTGGCCGCGTGCTGGCAGGCTGCCTTGTTAGCATGCGTGCTCAGTTTGTTAGGGGTCTGGCCCAACATGTGGCTAAACTCTTTGAGGCCACTTGGAATGGCATGGCCCACCCCCCCGCCCCCTTAAAGTATCCTAACATGTTAAAAATAGGCTGAATCTCCCTCCCCCTACGTGCTAAACTGGTCAGTCCATTTATTAAAAATGGTCGTGCTTGGGCCTCGAGGCGAGGTGAGGCATGTATCACGCGACGGCATGGCCCGCCACGTGTCGGGCTATGCCAGACTTGTTTAGCATCGAGTCGTGTCGTGCCCGGATCGGCCTATTGGCCAACTCTGCTCACAACGTCTCCACCAACATGTCCAAAGTCTTAATGGAGTCTGGGATAGAGAAGTCAGTCCTAACAACACCCTATCTATCCGGGGAGTCAATGGGGCTTTGGAAGGCATGCCAACGTCATCCATGTTTGGTTATGTTCATCGTCAACAATTGTTAATGGGGCTTTGGGGAGCTGATCTAATCTTTGTCCAGCACCGCCGAGCCACCCTCCAAACTCGGGTTATGTTCGGAGGCACCAAACGAAGTGTGAACCTGTCCGCATGCAGCCTCAGACAGGCGAGCACGAAATTCATTCACATAGGCAGTTTTAATAACAAATCAGCCTTCCCGTCTTTCCAAGTGCCGCTAGTAGCCCAACACGGTAGAGACTTGTCATCGGCATTAATGAAAGTGCATGTGCATCTTTGATCTCTCTTAGGTTTTGGAGTTGATAACAACACTACTAAGTATCTAACAGTGCGTCAAAGTATTTCAGGAAATATCAACTAGACGCAAAAAGGTGAAGAGAACTCCAAGGCATAGCCACCAAGATCAACATGGTCTAGCGGTAGTACCGGGCGCCCCAGCGGTAGTACCGCTCTGCACAGCAAGCGGTAGTACCGCGCCCAGTACCGCCAGAAGTACCGCCATAGTGAAAATGGCTACTGTATCCAGCGGTACTGGCTCGGTAGTACCGCTGTGGTCATATTGATCTAGGAGCAAAACCTTGCTCGACGGTAGTACCGTTACTAACCGGCGTTAGTACCGCTGCTTTCAGGAAGCGGTAGTACCACCCTCAATACCGGCCCTTCTACCGCCAACAAGGATTTGCTCACGTTAACGTTTACGGTACTAGGGCGATAGTTCCCTAGTACTACCGCCAGCCACTTCGATTTAATTCTAAGGTGTGGCCAGCGGTAGTACCGGTGTGCACTCGCGGTAGTACCGCTGCTGTAGTACCATGGTACTTTGGCGGTGGTACCGCTCGCGCCCTATGTCTGGGACACCCCAGTACCGCTGGCCCCAGCGGTAGTACTGCTAGGCACGAAAAAAGGTCAAACGGCTAGTTTGGGGAGGGGGCTATAAATACCCCATCCCCTTCTTCCCCAAAAGGTTGCTCGCTCCAGCATTGAAGACAAGCATTTATTGAGCCTCCAAAGTTAGATTTCTCCCAATCCCTCCACCCAAACTTGTTGATACTTGGAGGATTGAAGGAGAAGACCTCGATCTACATCTTCACCGAGCCGATCTTCATTTCCCCCTCATATTCTTGAGGGATTTAATCTAGGGTTTCCTTGTGGAAAACCTAGCCTCCTTTTCTACACTTGTTGGTGATTTGAGATTGTTGGGAGCCCCCAATTCGGTTGTGGGTGTGTGCCCCAAGATTGTTTGTAAAGGACTCGATTCCCAACTCAAAGGGGATCAATAGTGGAAGGTGGACTAGGCCTTTGTGGCGGGGTTCATCGGAGAATAGGGTGAGGCCTTTGTGGCGTTGAGCAGGCCTTTGTGGCGAGCTCACACCCCTCCAACGAGACGTACTCCCTTAACAAGGAGGAACTCGGGAATACATCGTGTCTCCGTGTGCTTCATATCGGTTACCTTGTTCCCTTCCTCCTTTAATCTTGCTTGTATTGTTATTGTGCTTGCCTTGTCATATAGGTAAATTCACCGTAGTTGCATCATCTAGAGAATTTACCTTTGTGTCAAACCTAATTGTTAAAGAAAAATTAAAATTGGTCGTAGCACCTATTCACCCGCCCTCTTGGTGCTTATACTTTACTCTCAATTGGTATCAGAGCCTCGGCTCTTATATCGGGCTTAACCGACTAAGAGTTTAAGTATGGTCGATGAGGCGGAGACCGCCGGTTCTGTGACACCGGTATCTATGAATGATCTCAATGAGTTGAAAAATTCATTGACCTCATCAATAGACACAAAAATCGATGAGTTGCGTCAAGTCTTGATGCAACTCTTGAAAGCCAAAGGACCGGAAGTCACCGGCTCATCTCCTCCGGATGACAATCCGGAGGGCTCCAAGAAAGGGGATGATGGTGATCCATCTAAAAATGCTTCGGCCGAAAACTCCACCGAAAAGGGTACGGAAGGAGATGAAGAATATCACTCCGTCAAAGGACGTTATTCTCACGATCCTCCCGTCCCACATCCTCATATAATCCCTAGGGGACATCCACCTAAAATTGATGCATATTATTTCCGTGAATGGCAATATTACATGGAGACTCACTTGAACTCTTCTTGTATAGAGCTTTGGAGGGGCACTCGTGATGGATACAAGCCTTATGACCCCAAGAACCTAACAAGAAGAGAAGTCGTAGATTGTCAACTCAACTACACCGCCTTGTCTATTCTTCAACAATCCGTGGATCCTAACCACATGCCGCATCTTCAACAATATTCCACCGCCAAGGAAACATGGGATGCTCTTGTCATCATGTTTGTGGGCAATGAGAGCATGCAAAGGAATAGGTATGATGCCTTGACCAATGAGACCGAAGGGTTCTATATGCATGATGGAGAGAACCACGAAGACATGTACCTAAGACTCAAGACACTTGCCACCGCATTCACTAATGTTGGTGCCAAGTAAATTGATGATGCTTGGATCAAAAGGAAGTACATGATTGCCCTCATGCCATTTGAACCCGTGGACTTGAAGAGCATTCAAGGAAGACATGATTTCCCTTCTATGACCTCAATTAAAGTTATGCAAGAAATGTTCTCCTATCAAGCGCAAACCAAGAATGCTCTTGACAACCGTGCCCGGGCCATAGGAATGCACAAAGGGGCATCGGTTGCTTTGAAGGCCAAGGTTGTGTCACAAGAGGTTGAGAGTATGAAGAAGAAGGCAATGAGGTGTTGGCTCCATTGAAGGATCAAGAGTATGATCCCATGCTCAAGGATATCATTACTCTCACCGTGCAAAAGTTTTGGAGGAATCCTCCCAAGGCCAAGAAATTTGTTGAGGAGAAGACCATGTCTCGCTATGGCAATGATGGGTCTCAAAAAGTGAGGTATTGCTTCAATTTTCAAGATAAGCACCACTTCACTGCGGAGTGTCCCTATGAAAATAGAGAACACCATGGTGGCAAGCTCGTTCGCAAGGACAAGTCCAAGGTTGAGTACAAGAAACCTCATTTCAAGAAGAAACCCTTCAACAAGAAGTCTGTAACACCCGGGGGATTTTCCCCCAATTAGATTTTGGTTGTTGTTTTTTTTGCATTGCATTGCATCATGCATCCTATGCATTGCACCTTGTTTTCAAAACAACTTAAAAAGTTCAAACCAATTTAAACTTTCAAACATGTCCAAAGTTTCCAATTAAAAATTGCAAACTAAACAACTCAATTTGGTTTCAATAGTTTTGAATTTGAATCAATTAAATTGCTTGTTAATAAAATCCCCTTTTATTAACACCCTAATGGTAAATTCAAGTTCAAATTCAAATCAATGTCACAATTTGAAATTTTCAAAAACTAAATAGCATGCACTTGGGCATTTGAAGTGGTTAATCCATTAAAATTGAGTTCATGTTTTTAACCCATCAAAATCCCTTTCTTTTCTTACCTTTTGTATCTCAAAAAAAAAGAATAAAAAGATCTGGGGGAGGCAGGCCTTTCGGCCCACCTACCACCCCAGCCCAAAACACCAGCCCACCTCCTCTCTAGTTTTGGCCCGGTACCCCCTCCTTACACCTCCGTACAGGGAGCACGACTGTTGTCGCTTTCACCATGGACCCCTCCTCCACCTGCTCCTCCTCTCTCCCTTAAAGCCCCCTCTCCCATCCAAACCCTAGCCCTAGCCTCTCCCTCTCCCTTCCCTCTCCGCCGCCATCTCTTCCCCTCTCCTTCCTCCCCTTCGAGCTCCACTCCCTCTGCTTTCTCTGAACTTTTGTCTGAACCTGAGCACCTCCATGGCCGGAGCTTGGACTTCTGGCCGTCGTCGCCCTAGGCCACCTCGACGCCATCTGGCGCCGGGAACGGAACCGTGGAGCCCTCCTCGCCGTCCCCGTCCCCTCAGCCGAACCCGGGATGGCACACGAGCACCGCGCCGTCCGCGTCAATGTCCGGCGTCCGTCCATCATCGGTGACAGTCTTGTCGCTGTCACCTCGTCACCGACCCCTTCAACCTCGTCTTCAACCCCCCACGGTGAGTACCACCTCTGGACACCGTTCCCCCTCCCTTCCTTTGCTCTGTGAAGCCTGTCGTCGAGCGGCACACCGTCTCGATCGCCGTGTTCGCGTTTCCTCGTCGATCCCGTGGTTGTTCGGTCTGGTTCAGTTTCAGTCAAGACCGCTACGTTTACATCTTCTACCATCAGATCTGTATCGTACCAACAACCGAGCAGCAGCCCAGTGGCACACGTCCCACGCGCGCACACCCGAGGGCGAGGGTTCGATCCCCCCTCGCGCGGTTTAAAAGGCCCCTTTTTCTTCTTTTCGCCCGCGCGCACGGGCCCGCCCGTCAGTGGCGTTGTTGGCCACCTCAACTCGCACCCCTGCCACGCAGGCGCCACCATGGCCAGGGCCCGCCTGTCAGCGGCACAGAATTCCTGTGCGCACAGTGAGACTCGTTTCCAGATCCAGATCTGGATCTTTGTATCATGACTAAGTCCCTGAAAATTACAGAAAGGTCCCTGGCATTCAAATGCCCCTAACAAATTCATTTGAACTCCAATTTTGAAAAGTAAAATATGTATTCCATTCCAAATTTCCTGTACTTTTCAAATATGAGATTTGTTCACTGTTTTTCCTAATTAAAATTGGAGTAATAATTCAATACTTTAATTACACCTTTTAAATTGCAAAATTCATAACTTGGGCAATTCAAATCCAATTCCAACATGTAAAATATGTTTTCCATGCAAAATTGAATAAGCTTTCCAAATATAAACTTTGTTTTCTATTTTGAGTAAATTAAATTGCTGAAAACAACTATTTCTTAATTAATGCATTTAAAATTGTCAATTTAATAACTTGCTCATCTAAAATCCAAATTCAACAAATGAAATATGTATTCCATCTAAAATTTTGTGTTCTTTCCAAATATAATTTTTTTATCTGTTTTGAACATTTAAAATTGGTGAAAACAACAAATGTTTGTTTAAATCATTTAAAATGCCAAAGTTCATAACTTAATAAATAAAATTCCAAACTTGGTAAACAACATATCAAACTGAAGCTATTGTTGTTTTCTTATTGTTTTCATCATCCATGCATCATTCTAATCAACTTTCACATGATGGTTATTTGTAGATCATTTAATTCAACATTAATTCATGGGCTTTTCCATATGCAATCCAAATTGCATATGGGCCCATTTAAATATGTTTACCATGTCAACTGGTTTACTTTGATGCATCAATTAATTGTCATACATATAAAATAGGATCATGCTGGATCTTTTGCCGTAAAAGTAATTGTTGCATCCGGTGTTTGTTCTAGTTCGTTGCTTCTTCACGGATAGGACGTTGCTATGATGTGAGCAACAACAAGTTCTGCGGATGTACCTCTACTTGCTGGATCTCAGGCAAGTATACTCACTTGCTACCTATGGCTGCCTTTCATCACTTGTTACCGATTCTTTCTGTTATCTTTATGCTAGCCTTATGATTCGATGCTTGTGTCTCGATCCTATCATATGTTTACCCTGCTGCCACGATATTTCCTTACCTCCACACCTATAACCCTGTTGTTTGTTGGCCGGTGTCGTACTAGCATGCTTAGGTTTGTTTGCGCTCTAGTCCTGTTGTTCTTTGTTCTATCACCTATTTAGTTTGATAGTTGGGTTTCAACTAAATCAACAACATGTTAATGTTTTGGGTAATATTAATTTGATGATAAGGCACCGGCAGGAGGCCCGGCGTGGTTTTGAGGCCTGCTAGTGTCGAACTTAATTAGGAAAAGGGTCTTGTCCTCCGATCCATGATGAGCGCACTAACCGCATGTGGGAAGCGAGTATGGGCGCCCCCCGCAATTCTGATTCGATTCGCATCTCGTCCAAATCGCCACACTTAGTTCGGGCTTTCCATTTGATGCATGCATATGCAGGTGCGAGCCCTTGGCGCCAGGGTGGAACTTTTGTAGTCGACATTTAGGGCGGCGTGGTCTTCCAGTGCTATGAGGGTCCCCCTTTTCTTCGTGGGGGCTCGATTAGCCGCGCACGCACAGCACATGGTTCTTTGGGCTTGATGCGAAGAAGAGTTGGGTTGTGTTGAGTGCCTCGCTTGGTGGAAGGGCCTTTCCATCTGGCGGGTCATTCTTACGTGTACGGCCAAATTGGTGCATCCCTGCAGGGTCAATCTTCTCGAGAAGCCGTGTTGTCCGCGGTTATGGATGACTTGGTGAAAGTGCTGGCTAACAAGTACTCAGACAACTTACACTTAACGATGATAACTTGACTAGTAATATATATTACCTCCACCATAAAAATGAATGTCACCTTAATCAACAGTGTGAGTTTCCTTGGGTTGCTTCCTTAGTAGGGGGTAACAATGGATGGGTATTGTTTGGTGAGTAGTTATAGTTGGTTCTGATACGCTATCTTATCCCTTTCTTTTAGCCGGATGTTGTAGCGCGTCTCTGTAGTTAGTTAGTGCAGCCCGCTGCCGCTTCTTTGCAATAATCCCTTCCTTTCCGTTGTACCCAAAGTATTTGTATCTTGTGATGATTGGTTACGCTGGTATCTTGTGAGTATGGTTTATCCACTTGCCATTACTTAATAGTATTGACCCACGAATCCTCTTCGTGGCTGCATATTCCACATTGCAGTCAACAGGTTTGAAGTCTGACGACGTTAGCTTGGGAATCCCTCCGGCTTGGCCTGGGCAGGGATTGGACGCCATCGGTTATCTTCAGGACTCTTAGTCCAATTTGTATCTTGTCCGTAGTCGGACACTATGTTGTTTCTTCCGCTGTTATTTGGATCTTTGTATTGTATCAGTTGTATCCTTGGCTCGTTTGAGTCGTCTTGTATATACCTCCTCTGTTGTTGTTGTGGATTATTCGTGAATTGTTGTAATGTTATCACAAGTGGCAACCTGAAATCGGTTATTATGTGGATTTTGGCGGAAATGCTGAAATCTGCATAGTGCCCGATCTCGGGGCGTCACAAAGTCTCCCACCAAGTTTGTGCTTGTGACTCAAGAGGAGTATGATTCCGGGAGTGATGAGGAAGAAGAAACCACAAGTGAAGTGGCCGCTCTTGCTATTGCTTGTACACCATCGCCTTCATATCTCTTTGAATCCCCCAATGATAATCATCCTCACCCAAATGCCAAGTGTTTCATGGCTAAGGCCTCGGAGGTATCACCTTCTCCCAACTCTAAGACCCCACGTGAACTAGAAAATCTTGCTAGTCTTAGAGTAGAAGATGAAATGCTCTCTTTGGAACGTTTTATGTCTAACATAGAAGGGGAGACCAAGAAGTACTTTGATAATCTCATGAGCCAATTGGGAGAGGCCCATGAAGCTCTTGAGAAGAAAGGTGAGATTGAGAGAAGGGATGCGGATGAAATTGCATCCCTCTCTATGACTCTTGAGGAAGAGCATGATGGTAGAGTTTCTCTTGAGGAGGAATTTGAATCTATTGAAGAAACTCACAATGAACTTTTTTCTAATATCACTAAGGAATGTGACCTTGCAATTGCTAAATATAAAAAGGCTAAAAAGGATAAGGTTGAGTTTGGTGTTGGTCATGGTAAACTAACCTAGGAGTTTGAAAAACTAACCGAGGCTCACAAAGCTTTGGAGAGTCAACATTCTTCCCTCAAAGAGTTGCATGAACAACTTCAAACTCAACTTAATCAACTTAACAACCCTAGCACCTCTACTTCTTCGTGTGATCATGCAAATATTATTGAGGAAAATGCTAGGTTGAAAGATGAGCTTGCAAAGCTCAAGGGCAAAGGACCTCAAGTTGAGAAGGTTGTGGTCTCTACCCCACAAGTGGTGTCCTCTAGTCCTCATGTGGTTGTTGCTAGACCACAACTGAGTGCTCCAAGGCCACAAGTGGGCAAGCAAGGTCTTGGATATGTTGCCAAGAAGAAGAAGAAGAAAAAGAAGAAGGCTAAACATGGTGCCTCGGGTAGTATTGTCATTAGGGACAACACTACTCGTAGCATCTCAGCGGGAACTAACAATCCACACCATTTCTTATATGTTGATTATTATGATGTTGTGCAAGCTAAATATGTTGGTCCTATTGAGGGTTTCATTGACTATGCTATCTCGGTTCCAAAGACCCTTGTTGCTAACATGAAGGGACCCTCCTCGGGTCCTAACACTAATCAATGATCTCTTGCAGGACTATGCTTCCGGTGGGACTAAATGGATAATTGATAGTGGATGCACTAGCCATATGACCGAAAGCAAAGAACTTGTGACGGAGTTGCGCCCAAATGACATGCAAGCAACCGTCACCTATGGAGACTCTTCCTCGTCTAAGGTATCCGGGTTCGGCAAGGTTGTGGTCGCTCCCGATATCACTATCGTGAACGTCATGCTTGTCGAATCCCTTGGTTTTAATTTACTTTCCATCCGCTCTCTTGGAAAGATGGGTTTCTCCGTATTTTTGATGAAGATATTGTGGTCCTTTTGAGGAGCAAGACTCTTGACGTCGCTTACGTGGGACATGTTGAAAATAAGTTGTTTGTGGTGAACTTTTTGAAGTCTACCAATTCTCAATCAATGTGTCTTTTCGGAAAGGCGGACCTGTGATGGTTGTGGCATCGCTGCTTATCCCATGTCAACATGAGAACTTTGCAAAGTCTTCACAAAGGTGGCCTTGTTGTCGGACTAAAAGAAAATGTTTCCTTTTCCAAAGATCGCGTTTGTAGGTCGTGTGTTGAAGGAAAGATGCATGATATCTCGCACAAGGCCAAGACTATTATTTCATCAAAGAGGATCTTGGAGCTTCTCCATGTTGATCTCTTTGGTGCCGTGCCCGAGGCAAGTCTTGGTGGCAAGAAGTATTGCTTGGTGATTGTAGATGATTATTCAAGATACACTTGGGTTTATTTCTTCAAGTGCAAGAGTCAAACTCAACAAACCATCATCGACTTCTCCAACAAAGTGCAATGTCAACACAATGTGCAAATCATGACTATTAGGAGTGATAATGGTTAGAGGTTCAAGAACTACACTTTGAATGAATTCCTTAGTGAAGAAGGCATTCGTCATCAATACTCTGCCACTTACAATCCTCAACAAAATGGTGTTTCCGAAAGGAAGAATCACACTCTCATGGATATGGCTAGGACCATGTTGGAGGATGTAACATCCCAAGTATGAGAACATCCCTAGAATATTTGCTTCTTGTTTAATTAAAGTTTTGCATCATGTCATCATACTCATTGAATTGTTTGCATTTGTTTTACTTTGTTTTCATTTGGTTTGCTTCTGTTTTACTCTGTTTTCACAATTCAAATTCAAACTTGATTCAAACATTTATTTCATACTTGCTCTGTTACAATCTTTTTCAAATAAAAGTTCAACTCAAACAACATTTGTTTCCAATTATTCCATAATGATCAACTTCTAAAATGATGGCTTTTAATCAATCCATTAATTCCAAATTGCATTCAAATGCAAAGCAAATCATCAAACAGCACCTAATTTGAAAATTATGAAAGTACCAAACAATTCTAATCACATGTGTTCTAATTAAATAATAGGGTTCACCCTATTAAAATTGTTGTTTTCAATATTAATCACTTAATTATCAAATTCTTCAAATTTAAACCAATTTGCAAACATCAAATAAAAATTGAACATTTGAAAAACCAAGTTGTCAAATGGTGGATGTTGACCTAATTAACTCACAAGAATTTTCCCTAATTTTTTTCAACTCAAAAACCTACCTTTTTCTTCCATTTCCAATTCCTGCAAAAAAAAACAGAGGAGAAAAATTTTTAAAAAGAAAAAACCGAGCGCCAGGGGCAGTGGGCTGCGCCCAGCCCACTTTTCCCTTCTCCCCGCGCGGGCCCAGCCCTTTTTCCTCCCCGCGCTGGCCCGGTACCGGTTCGATCTCCTCCCCCCTTTCTGTTTCGTGTACGGCCGGTCATCCACCACCGCCACGTCGCCGCGAGCAGGAGTGGACGGCCGCGCGCGCCTGTAGCCCCCCTATAAAGCTAGCCCTAGGCCGCGCCGCAGCCCTAGCCTAGCTACTCCATCTTCCCTCGAGCTCGCGCCGCCGTTCCCCTCTCCCTCTCGCCGGAATCTCTCTCTCTGCAACCACCTAAACTCACCGGAGCGCCGCCCTCTGAACCTACCACGACTACCGCCGCCATGCACCTCCTCCTCCCTGTCTGACAGCTGGAATCGCACCGCCGTGCGTTCCCCTTCCTCGACGACACTTCCCCGACGCCATCTGCTGCCCGGATCGACGCCGCGGTCCTCGACGTCGCCGGCAGCCGCGCTACCTCGGGCCTCTGCAGCGATTACAGCCGCCGGTGAGCACGCCACCGTGCCTCTCCTCCCTCCTCTCTGCCCTCTCTGCACACCGCGCACACGAGTCCAATACCAACGCACCACCACAGCATCCAGCATCGCCGCGTTGCTCGCCGTCGTTACGCCGTCGTTTTTGTCTGTCAGATGTTCAGTTAGCGCGCGCGCGTTTGAGATTCAGTTAACCTAACTGAACCTCAACCTAGCTGCAGCCCCCTTTACTGACAAGAGCGATCGAGCAGCGCAGTGGTTGCGCTCAGCGTACGCGCGCGGGCAGGTCACGGGTTCGAACCCTGGCCTCCGCGATTAAAAACCAAGTTTTTGCACTGTGCGCTGACAGGGTGGCCCCCCCTGTCAGCCGCTGTGTGGCACCGCTGCCACGCGTGCATGCCACGCTGGCCCAGGGCCCAGTGGCAGTGCCCTGGGTTAGCTAGCAATGCGTATAAAAAGTTTTTAACGTTTTCTGTTTTAAATCAAAGTCCTTTTAAATTGCAGATTGGTCCTCAGAATGAAATTGTTAATAACTTTCATTTTATAAATCCAATAAATAAAAGTAAAATATGTTTGCTGATCCAAATTAACTTGTCTATCGATTTAAACCATTTGTGTACTGTTTTGAATTTTCCAAATGCATTTCAAATTTGAATTCAAACAATTCATTTGTAATTTGATAAAATCCATAACTAATTCATACTTAATCCAAATAATGCAAATAAAATATGTTTTCCATGCTATTTCAAACCACCTATTCAAATATAAATTTTGTTTCATGTTTTGAATAATTTAAATTGCCTAAATAATTCAAACCTTGTTTAAATCATTTAAAATTGATAAAATCATAACTTGCTCAAATTAAATTATTTTTGAACATGCAAAATATGTTTTCAAACTAGAAAAGTATAAACTTTTCAAATGTGAGTTTGAATTTATGTTTTGAACAAATAAAATTCAAATAATATTCAAACTTGTTCTAAATTCATTTAAAACTTGTTTAATCTTGTTTAATCATTGTAATTCCTTTTTCAATATTTGAAACATGTAATCCAACTAAAATTTTGTATTCTTTTCAAATATGAATTTTGTTATTTATTTTGCACAATTTAAATTGGTGAAAACAACAACTATTTGTGTAATTCCTTTAAGGAACCAAAAATTCCCTAACTTAATAAATAAATTTCTAAATTGGTAAACCTTATTTCCAGTTGGTTCTGTTGTTGTTATTTTGTTGTTTTCCTCATCCATGCATCATACTAATCCACTTTCACCTGTTGGTTAATTGGAAAACAATTGTTTCAACCAAAATTCATGGGCTTCTCATATGCAACTCAAAATTGCATATGGGTCCATTTAAATTGAGTTACCAAGTCCACTAGTTTATTTTGATGCTTCCATTTAACTTGACATGCATCATCCCATGATTGTGCACTATGCCATGATATTGATTGTTGATATTTCCGCATTGTTTGTTTGCTTCTTCTCGGATAGACGACGACGTTGAGACAGACGATACTTACGACACCCCTTCTGAGGATCTAGCTCAGTACCAGGCTGCTGAGTTTGCAGGCAAGTTATCACTCACATGGACCACTGTGTTCCTTTCAACATTGGTTACCGATACTTTCCGTTGTCTATTGATGCTAGCCATATGTATCGTTGCTTCTGTTACGAACCTATCACATGAATCCCTTAACCCTGATATTGCCTCACCTCCACTCCTACAACCCCATTGTTTGAGCCAGTGTCTTAATAGCATGCTTAGGTTGTTTTGCTCGAGTCTGTTACCCGTTACTTTCTGATTACTATATTCTATTATGTTCTGGGGGCTCGATGTTAATCAATCAACCTGTTAATAATAATATGCTGATAAGGCACCGGCAGGAGGCCCTGTGTGGTTTTGAGGCCTGCTAGTGTCGACCCTAATAGGAAAAGGGTCTTGTCTACTGATCCATGATGAGCGCACTATCCGCATGTGGGAAGCGTGTATGGGCGCCCCCCTCAATTTGATTCGATTCGCATCTCGTCCAAATCGCCTCATTTAGTTCGTGTTTTCCATTTGCCGCATGCATGTTTTTGCGAGCCCAGCGCAGGGTGGAACTTTTGTAGTCGGCATATAGGGGGACACGTTCTTAGAGTGCTATGAGGGTCCCCTTTCTTCGGGGCTCGACTAGCCGTGCGCCCAAGGTGCTTTGGGCTTGATGCGAAGAAGAGTTGAGTTGTGTTGAGTGCCCCGCTTGGTGAGAGGCATCCCATCTGGCGGGTTATTCTTACGTGTACGGCCAAATTGGTGCACCCCTGCAGGGATAAATTTTCTCGAGAAGCCGTGTTTTCCGCGGTTATGGTTGACTTGGTGAAAGTACTGGCTAACAAGTACTCAGAACAACTTACACCTAACTACTGATAACTTGACTAGTAATAGACTTATTGACACAACAACTTGATCCATTATTCATTAATCCAACGGTGTGAGTTATCCTCGGATTGCTTCTTTGGATAAGGGGCGAGATCCAGGATGGGTTTGTTTGGTGGTTAGTGATAGTTGGTTACGATACGCTATCTTATCTCCTTTCTGTTATCCGGAAGTTGTAGTATGTTCTGTAGTTGGTTAGCGCAGCCAGTTGCAGCATCTTTTATATCCCTTTCTTCCATTGAACCCAAGGCATCTGTGCTTGGTGTTGACGGGCTACATTTTGGTGAACTGTGAGTCTTGCTTGCCAGTACGTTTATGTACTGACCCCTTTGGGGCTGTGGTTTCCGCAGACTACGCTTACGAGGATCCCCGTGACGGCTACTACGTGGAGTTTGACGAGGCTGCTGACGAGTAGGTAGCGGACCCGGGCAGGATCCGAGACATCGTGGATGGGCTCCGTTTTCTTTTCATTTCCCGGCTTCTTAAGCCTATTTGGATTTGTCTGCACTCAGACCCTTTGAATGCTTCCGCTGAGATGTAATGATGTTATGTTGGGACATGTGTCCTCTGGATGATTGTATTTGCTATCTCTGCTCTAGTGAGAGCTATTTGCAACTTATTTCCATCTTTTGTGTCTTAGAGATATGTTGTGTTATAATTTCGTTTAACTCCATTGACGTACCATGTGTGTATGGTATGAAGTACGTCAATGGTAGTGTCCTGATTTCTATGGGATAGTTTACGTCGACGCTGAACAGATAGGGGTTGGTTGTCACACATATGTGTGTTGGCCTACTCGTAAGAGGACGCGGGTGCCGGTAAGCCCCGTAATCCAATCTACTACTGTTCAACGGAACGGCGAGTATCCTTTAGAAGTCCGGGTGCGACAAATGGTATCAGAGCCTGTCTGCCTGTAGGATCCCCTTTTACTGGTCGCAGTCGAGTCTAGAAACTATTTTGTAGCTATATAGGAAAAATGAAACGTGAGAGTAGGAATTCTGCCATTTTTCTTCTTTCCCCACCCACCCACCCTTTTCTGGTAAGGAAGTGCAACGTTGTTTTCTGTTCTCACCTAAACTTTCAAGTTAGGATTTCACGAATCCTGGTTTCTCTAGGATAGTTATATCTACTAGACCATAGGAATGGAGGTTCCTCTATTCCTTACGCAGTAGATATTGATCCTTTAGAAGCCCGGATGGGTTTTCCGTAGTACCTCAGGAGTTTTTGGTCTCGTGTTTCCCGATGTTGCTTCGATATCCTGTTCTTCTCAACATCCTTTTCGTCCGTTGAAACCTTGTTGTTGCTTTCCACTTCAATTCTTCTACCGGCGTCTAATCAAAACTTCCCCAGTCATCTGCAGATGGATCTCAGGTTCTACCCGCAGGTGGTTCGGATGACTCGTTGTGAGAGCACCGCCGGTTATCCGGAGATGCTGAGAGACATGGTAACTTATCTGGGGTTCCGTTGGGCACCAGAGTACCAGGTCTACGAGCAGCAGCGAGAGTTCGACCAGACCTACTACCAGGCTATCGTCTACATTCTGTCAGATGATGGCATGAGCGTTGTCCACCGCTACGAGGCAGTAGGTTCCACAGTGGATATGGCCGTGCAGCAGGCAGCTTATGTGAGTCTCACCGTCCTTCGTGCTGACTACTGGGGGTTTGACGATTCTATCTATCGCCACATCCCCCGTGGTTACATCACTTCGGAGGGAGCTCACTTCACTCTCTACGACAACTTGGATGTCTACGAGCATGATAACACCAGGCTACACACCACCGCTCAGTTTGTGAGGCACAGTGACGCAGTTGCCACCACACTTTCTCAGGAGTTGGCCTCAGTCAGGGAGCAGCTCTACCTTGCTTTGACTCGTCTGGCGACGTACACCACAGACTTTGTTGGAGATGAGCGCTTTGCACGTTTCGATTAGCCAGTTGGTCGTCGTCTGCCAGATGCTGGAGGTTACGAGCCGATCAGAGGTCCACTCCTCAACCTCGGTGCTGGTTACACTGGGATTCCACGCTTTGGAGCACAGGGAGTCGACGCTATGTACTTCACCACACCTAGAGTCGCTCTCAGGCCACGTCAGATCTATGTGGATCGTCGTTCTACCTACTTTCGTGGGCGTGCTCCCCACCGTACCTCTCGTCGTACTACTCACCGCCGTCCTGCGTGATGAGCATGGGAGTACCGATGTATCCATTCTTAGCTATATTTAGTTATCCTTTGGCTTTCGAACCAGTTGTGGTGTGTTGGATATTCTGATGTATTTGAACATGTGGTGATGTACCTGTTGGTTATCTATTCATGCGTCGGAATAATCTCGCTTTCGGTTACCAAGTCTATCCTTCTCTGTTGTTGTGCTAAAATGCATGTCTATTCAGGATGCCGCCAACAAGGAACAACCCGCCTGAGCCACCGCCAATCACGGAGCTGTTGACTCAGATGACCCAGGTCATGGCACAGATGGCCCAGTTCCAGACTAACCAGCACAACAACCAGAATGCTCCACGAGTCAGTATCAAGGAGTTTCTGAGTCTGGGGCCAAGAGCTTTCGTGGCAACACGCGAGCCTCTGGATGCTGATGACTGGATCCGGGAGATGGCCAGGGCTCTGGACATTGCTCACGTTGCCGAGGAAGACAAGGTCAAGTATGCCACCTACCTACTGAAGGGTCAGGCAGCTACTTGGTGGGAGAACTACCAGACAATGAGAGCTGGCTATCCTATCACCTGGGGTTGTTTCAAGGATGCCTTCCTGAAGCACCACATCCCAGATGGTCTCATGGAAAGGATGCGTGAGGAGTTTTTCTCTCTCAAGCAGGGCAAGCTGGACGTCATTGGCTATCAGAATGAGTTCAATCGCCTCGCTCGATACGCTGGTGATGAGGTGTCCACTGAGGCTAAGAAGATGGCAAGGTTCCGCCGAGGTTTTAACCCTGAACTCAAGTACGCACTCACCAACATCAGGTGCAAAGACTTCGAGGAGCTCGTGAACACCGCGCTCAATGAAGAAAATGGGCGCAAGGCGTTCGAGGAGTCTCGAAAGCACTCGCGTGAGGGTGGTTCCTCCTCCAACATGACCACCCCTCCGCAGAAGCGCCGCATCTGGGTGCCAAATGGTGCTGTCACTCGGGCTCCATATGCCCAAGCTTCTCCAGGCTTTGCTCCCCGCCCACCCAACCCATCTCAGATGCATGGTCAGAGGGTTCCAATGGGGCAGCCAAGGCCAGGTCCTCCTCGTGTCGTCACTTGATTCAAATGCAAGGAGACGGGACACTACGCTGACAAGTGCACTCAGAGGCAGCTACCTCCACCTCCTCGCCCCAACACCAACCAGGCAATGGTGCGTGCTTCCCCGGCTAAAGCCTTCAACTCCAACAACAGGCCTGTCGGGAGGACCGCGAGGGTGAATCATATCAAGGCCGACAAAGCTGAGGAAGCTGCTGACGTCGTTCTCGGTATATTACCCGTAAACTCTTTTCCAGCTAAAGTGTTGTTTGATACCGGAGCATCGCATTCTTTTGTGTCAAAGATCTTTGCAACAACGTACAACCTAGTTGTGGTTCCACTAAGCAATCAAATCACTGTTCACTCTCCGGGATCTCAAATGTTGACTTCCAAGATAAGTATGGACAATCAAATCCTAATTGGAGGCCGCATATTCCTTGCTTCACTCATGTTGCTGGGAAATTCTGACATTGATGTCATCCTTGGCATGGATTGCTTGAAGACCAACGAAGCTAAGATTGACTGTGCTCAAAAGTCAATAACTGTCTCCCACCCTTCTGGCCAGATAGTCTATTCTCCATATGGATCAAGGTCTATTCAGCTATGCACACTCGATGCAAAACCTCTACCTCTACTCGAAAATGTTCCGGTGGTTTGTGAATTCCCTGACGTCTTCCCAGAAGAATTGCCAGGAATGCCTCCGGACAGAGCAGTTGAGTTCGTGATCGAGCTTGAGCCAGGTACTGCTCCAATCTCTAAGCATCCATACAAGATAGCTCCTCCTGAACTGAAATTGTTGAAGGAGCAAATCGATATGTACATGGAGAAAGGTTACATTCAGCCTAGTTCCTCCGCTTGGGGTTGCCCAACCCTGTTCGTTGCCAAGAAGGACCAAACAAAGAAACTCGTGGTTGACTATCGTCCTCTCAACGAGAAAACCATCAAAAACAAATATCCAATTCCTCGTATCGATGATCTTTTTGATCAACTTGCTGGAGCCTCAATATTCTCAAAGTTGGACTTGAGGATGGGTTACCATCAAATAAAGATCAGAAAGGAAGATATTCCAAAAACAACCTTCACCACTCGGTACGGTCTATATGAATACACCGTCATGTATTTTGGTCTAACCAATGCACCGGCGACATTCTCTAGACTCATGAATTCTGTCTTCCATGAATACCTCGACAAGTTCGTTGTGGTATATCTCGATGACATTCTGGTCTACTCAAAATCCGAGGAAGAGCATGGAGAACACCTTCGTCTCACTCTCATGAAACTTCGCGAGCATCGTCTATATGCCAAATTCTCCAAATGTGAGTTCTGGATTCCAGAAGTTGCTTACCTTGGTCATATCATCTCTGCCAAGGGCATAGCCATTGATCCAGAAAAGGTTAAAGCAATTGTTGATTGGAAACCTCCTAAGACGGTGAAACAAGTCAGAAGTTTTCTTGGCTTGGCTAGCTATTGCCGTCGTTTCGTCCAAAACTTCTCCAAGATTGCCAAACCTCTCACTGATCTCACAAAGAAGGACAAGAAGTTCGTTTGGTCTCCACAGTGTGATGAAAGTTTCAATCTCCTGAAGACTAAACTCACTTCTACCCCAGTTCTGGTTGGCCCAGATACTACCAAACCTTTCCAGATATTCTGTGATGCATCTCTCCAAGGTCTAGGTGCAGTTCTTATGCAAGAACGTCAAGTGGTGGCTTATGCTTCACGTCAATTGAATGCACATGAGCAAAACTATCCCACTCATGATCTTGAACTTGCAGCAGTTGTGTTTGCCCTCAAGAAATGGAGACAATACTTGTTGGGTAACCGCAGTGAAATCTTTTCCGATCATAAGAGTCTGAAATACATCTTCACTCAACCAGATCTAAACCTCAGGCAAAGGAGATGGATTGAAAAGATTAAAGACTTTGATCTCACCATTTCTTACACTCCAGGCAAGGCTAATGTTATGGCCGATGCTCTCAGTCGCAAGTCGTATTGCAATAATCTCATGATCATGGAAAGCCAACCTCCACTTCATGAAGAATTCCAGAAGCTGAACCTTGGTCTTGTTCCTCAAGGCTATCTTGCAAGCTTGACAGCCAGTCCAACTCTCAAGGACAAGATTCGTTCTGAACAACTTCGTGATGCTGAAATCAAGAAGATGGTAGAACACATTAAAGAAGGCAAGGAGAAATTCAAGTCCTTCTCAATTGATGACAAGGGAACTGTGTTTTTCGAAGGACGCATTGCAGTTCCTCAAGTTCAAAGTCTCAAAGATGTTATTCTCAAGGAGGCTCATGAAACTCCTCTCTCCATCCACCCTGGAAGTACAAAGATGTACCAGGATCTTAAGACACTGTATTGGTGGCCTGGCATGAAACGTGAAATTGCTCAATACGTTTCTGAATGCGACGTTTGTCAACGTGTTAAGGCAGTCCATCAAAAAACAGCCGGTCTACTCCAACCTCTGAAAATTCCTGAGTGGAAGTGGGACATGATAGAAATGGACTTCGTCACTGGTTTTCCAAAGTCCAAGAAGGGCAACGATGCAATCTTCGTTGTTATTGATCGTCTCACTAAGGTAGCTCACTTCTTTGCTGTCAAAGAAACAATCTCAGCTAGCCAGTTAGCAGAGCTCTACACAACAAAGATTGTTCCTCTGCATGGTGTTCCATTGGAAATAAGCTCAGACCGTGGAAGCATATTCACTTCTCATTTCTGGAAAAGCTTTCAAGAAGCATTGGGCACCAAACTTCTGTTCAGCACAGCTTATCACCCTCAGTCTCAGGGGCAAGTCGAAAGAGTCAATCAGATTCTCGAGGATATGCTCAGAGCATGTGGTCTTCTTTGGCATGAAATGGGAGGATTGCCTTCCATATGTTGAATTCTCCTACAACAACAGTTTCCAGGCAAGCCTAGGCATGGCACCATTTGAAGCACTCTATGGCCGCAGATGCATAAGTCCAATCAATTGGTCTGGAGCTGGTGAACGTTCACTCTTAGGCCCTGACATTGTCAAGGAAGCCGAAGAGAAAGTTCGCGTCATTCGTGACAATCTCAAGATTGCCCAGTCTCGTCAGAAAAGCTATTATGACAGCAAGCACAGGGATATGATCTATGCACCTGGTGACAAGGCATATATCCGTGTAACTCCCCTCAGAGGCACTCATCGTTTTGGTGTGAAAGGAAAGCTTGCACCAAGATACATTGGTCCTTTCAACATTCTCTCAAGGCGTGCAGAAAATGCTTATCGTCTTGAACTTCCAGAAAAACTATCCAAGGTGCACGATGTGTTTCATGTGTCACAGCTCAAGAAGTGTTTCAAAGATCCAGATCGTGCAGTTGATCATGATTCCATTGAACTGCAAGATGATCTCTCTTATGAGGAGCACCCTGTTCGTATTCTCGATGAGACCGAGCGTAAGACTCGCAACAAGAGCACCAAGTTCTTGAAAGTGCAGTGGTCGCATCATTCCGATAAAGAGGCAACGTGGGAGACCGAAGAGGATCTTCGCAAGAAGTATCCGGACCTTTTCCTTTCTCAGTAGGAATCTCGGGGCGCGATTCCTTCAAGGGGGGGCGTTTTGTAACATCCCAAGTATGAAAACATCCCTAGAATGTTTGCTTCTTGTTTAATTAAAGTTTTGCATCATGTCATCATACTCATTGAATTGTTTGCATTTGTTTTACTTTGTTTTCATTTGGTTTGCTTCTGTTTTACTCTGTTTTCACAATTCAAATTCAAACTTGATTCAAACATTTATTTCATACTTGCTCTGTTACAATCTTTTTCAAATAAAAGTTCAACTCAAACAACATTTGTTTCCAATTATTCCATAATGATCAACTTCTAAAATGGTGGCTTTTAATCAATCCATTAATTCCAAATTGCATTCAAATGCAAAGCAAATCATCAAACAGCACCTAATTTGAAAATTATGAAAGTACCAAACAATTCTAATCACATGTGTTCTAATTAAATAATAGGGTTCACCCTATTAAAATTGTTGTTTTCAATATTAATCACTTAATTATCAAATTCTTCAAATTTAAACCAATTTGCAAACATCAAATAAAAATTGAACATTTGAAAAACCAAGTTGTCAAATGGTGGATGTTGACCTAATTAACTCACAAGAATTTTCCCTAATTTTTTTCAACTCAAAAACCTACCTTTTTCTTCCATTTCCAATTCCTGCAAAAAAAAAAACAGAGGAGAAAAATTTTTAAAAAGAAAAAACCGAGCGCCAGGGGCAGTGGGCTGCGCCCAGCCCACTTTTCCCTTCTCCCCGCGCGGGCCCAGCCCTTTTTCCTCCCCGCGCTGGCCCGGTACCGGTTCGATCTCCTCCCCCCTTTCTGTTTCGTGTACGGCCGGTCATCCACCACCGCCACGTCGCCGCGAGCAGCAGTGGACGGCCGCGCGCGCCTGTAGCTCCCTATAAAGCTAGCCCTAGGCCGCGCCGCAGCCCTAGCCTAGCTACTCCATCTTCCCTCGAGCTCGCGCCGCCGTTCCCCTCTCCCTCTCGCCGGAATCTCTCTCTCTGCAACCACCTAAACTCACCGGAGCGCCGCCCTCTGAACCTACCACGACCACCGCCGCCATGCACCTCCTCCTCCCTGTCTGACAGCTGGAATCGCACCGCCGTGCGTTCCCCTTCCTCGACGACACTTCCCCGACGCCATCTGCTGCCCGGATCGACGCCGCGGTCCTCGACGTCGCCGGCAGCCGCGCTACCTCGGGCCTCTGCAGCGATTACAGCCGCCGGTGAGCACGCCACCGTGCCTCTCCTCCCTCCTCTCTGCCCTCTCTGCACACCGCGCACACGAGTCCAACACCAACGCACCACCACAGCATCCAGCATCGCCGCGTTGTTCGCCGTCGTTACGCCATCGTTTTTCTCTGTCAGATGTTCAGTTAGCGCGCGCGCGTTTGAGATTCAGTTAACCTAACTGAACCTCAACCTAGCTGCAGCCCCCTTTACTGACAAGAGCGATCGAGCAGCGCAGTGGTTGCGCTCAGCGTACGCGCGCGGGCAGGTCACGGGTTCGAACCCTGGCCTCCGCGATTAAAAACCAAGTTTTTGCACTGTGCGCTGACAGGGTGGCCCCCCCTGTCAGCCGCTGTGTGGCACCGCTGCCACGCGTGCATGCCACGCTGGCCCAGGGCCCAGTGGCAGTGCCCTGGGTTAGCTAGCAATGCGTATAAAAAGTTTTTAACGTTTTCTGTTTTAAATCAAAGTCCTTTTAAATTGCAGATTGGTCCTCAGAATGAAATTGTTAATAACTTTCATTTTATAAATCCAATAAATAAAAGTAAAATATGTTTGCTGATCCAAATTAACTTGTCTATCCATTTAAACCATTTGTGTACTGTTTTGAATTTTCCAAATGCATTTCAAATTTGAATTCAAACAATTCATTTGTAATTTGATAAAATCCATAACTAATTCATACTTAATCCAAATAATGCAAATAAAATATGTTTTCCATGCTATTTCAAACCACCTATTCAAATATAAATTTTGTTTCATGTTTTGAATAATTTAAATTGTCTAAATAATTCAAACCTTGTTTAAATCATTTAAAATTGATAAAATCATAACTTGCTCAAATTAAATTATTTTTGAACATGCAAAATATGTTTTCAAACTAGAAAAGTATAAAATTTTCAAATGTGAGTTTGAATTTATGTTTTGAACAAATAAAATTCAAATAATATTCAAACTTGTTCTAAATTCATTTAAAACTTGTTTAATCTTGTTTAATCATTGTAATTCCTTTTTCAATATTTGAAACATGTAATCCAACTAAAATTTTGTATTCTTTTCAAATATGAATTTTGTTATTTATTTTGCACAATTTAAATTGGTGAAAACAACAACTATTTGTGTAATTCCTTTAAGGAACCAAAAATTCCCTAACTTAATAAATAAATTTCTAAATTGGTAAACCTTATTTCAAGTTGGTTCTGTTGTTGTTATTTTGTTGTTTTCCTCATCCATGCATCATACTAATCCACTTTCACCTGTTGGTTAATTGGAAAACAATTGTTTCAACCAAAATTCATGGGCTTCTCATATGCAACTCAAAATTGCATATGGGTCCATTTAAATTGAGTTACCAAGTCCACTAGTTTATTTTGATGCATCCATTTAACTTGACATGCATCATCCCATGATTGTGCACTATGCCATGATATTTATTGTTGATATTTCCGCATTGTTTGTTTGCTTCTTCTCGGATAGACGACGACGTTGAGACAGACGATACTTACGACACCCCTTCTGAGGATCTAGCTCAGTACCAGGCTGCTGAGTTTGCAGGCAAGTTATCACTCACATGGAACACTGTGTTCCTTTCAACATTGGTTACCGATACTTTCCGTTGTCTATTGATGCTAGCCATATGTATCGTTGCTTCTGTTACGAACCTATCACATGAATCCCTTAACCCTGATATTGCCTCACCTCCACTCCTACAACCCCATTGTTTGAGCCAGTGTCTTAATAGCATGCTTAGGTTGTTTTGCTCGAGTCTGTTACCCGTTACTTTCTGATTACTATATTCTATTTTGTTCTGGGGGATCGATGTTAATCAATCAACCTGTTAATAATAATATGCTGATAAGGCACCGGCAGGAGGCCCTGTGTGGTTTTGAGGCCTGCTAGTGTCGACCCTAATAGGAAAAGGGTCTTGTCTACTGATCCATGATGAGCGCACTATCCGCATGTGGGAAGCGTGTATGGGCGCCCCCCTCAATTTGATTCGATTCGCATCTCGTCCAAATCGCCTCATTTAGTTCGTGTTTTCCATTTGCCGCATGCATGTTTTTGCGAGCCCAGCGCAGGGTGGAACTTTTGTAGTCGGCATATAGGGGGACACGTTCTTAGAGTGCTATGAGGGTCCCCTTTCTTCGGGGCTCGACTAGCCGTGCGCCCAAGGTGCTTTGGGCTTGATGCGAAGAACAGTTGAGTTGTGTTGAGTGCCCCGCTTGGTGGGAGGCATCCCATCTGGCGGGTTATTCTTACGTGTACGGCCAAATTGGTGCACCCTTGCAGGGATAAATCTTCTCGAGAAGCCGTGTTTTCCGCGGTTATGGTTGACTTGGTGAAAGTACTGGCTAACAAGTACTCTGAACAACTTACACCTAACTACTGATAACTTGACTAGTAATAGACTTATTGACACAACAACTTGATCCATTATTCATTAATCCAACTGTGTGAGTTATCCTCGGATTGCTTCGTTGGATAAGCGGCGAGATCCAGGATGGGTTTGTTTGGTGGTTAGTGATAGTTGGTTACGATACGCTATCTTATCTCCTTTCTGTTATCCGGAAGTTGTAGTATGTTCTGTAGTTGGTTAGCACAGCCAGTTGCAGCATCTTTTATATCCCTTTCTTCCGTTGAACCCAAGGCATCTATGCTTGGTGTTGACGGGCTACATTTTGGTGAACTGTGAGTCTTGCTTGCCAGTACGTTTATGTACTGACCCCTTTGGGGCTGTGGTTTCCGCAGACTACGCTTACGAGGATCCCCGTGACGGCTACTACGTGGAGTTTGACGAGGCTGCTGACGAGTAGGTAGCGGACCCGGGCAGGATCCGAGACATCATGGATGGGCTCCGTTTTCTTTTCATTTCCCGGCTTCTTAAGCCTATTTGGATTTGTCTGCACTCAGACCCTTTGAATGCTTCCGCTGAGATGTAATGATGTTATGTTGGGACATGTGTCCTCTGGATGATTGTATTTGCTATCTCTGCTCTAGTGAGAGCTATTTGCAACTTATTTCCATCTTTTGTGTCTTAGAGATATGTTGTGTTATCATTTCGTTTAACGCCATTGACGTACCATGTGTGTATGGTATGAAGTACGTCAATGGTAGTGTCCTGATTTCTATGGGATAGTTTACGTCGACGCTGAACAGATAGGGGTTGGTTGTCACACATACGTGTGTTGGACTACTCGTAAGAGGACGCGGGTGCCGGTAAGCCCCGTAATCCAATCTACTATTGTTCAACGGAACGGCGAGTATCCTTTAGAAGTCCGGGTGCGACAGAGGAGTATTCTTCTCCACAATATTTATGGGCCAAGGCCATATCCACCGCATGCCACGCCTGCAACCGCCTCTACATCCGCAAGGGCTTGGGCAAGACTCCATATGAGATCCTCACCGGCAACAAGCCCAACGTCTCCTACTTCCGTGTGTTTGGTTGTAAGTGCTTTTATTTGATCAAGGTTGTTAGGTTGTCCAAATTTCAACCCAAAACTATTGAGGGAATATTTGTTGGTTACGGTGCCGAATCCCACACTTATAGAGTCTTTGACAAAGCCTCACAGATTGTTATAGAATCTTGTAGTGTGGTTTTCGAGGAAAATGATGGCTCCCAAGTGGCGCAATTTCATGTTTCTAATGTAGATGTTGAAATGCCTCAAGAAGCCATAGGAAGGATGGGTGTGGAATTTTTCTGCCCCATCGAGGGACACGTTATGGCGACTCGAGAAGGACTATGCTCTACTCAAGTGGAGCCCTCCTCTGCAATAGAAGAACAAGCCAAGGAGCCAAGTGATGCACCTAACCAAGAACGTGTTGAAGACCCTCCTCTTATTGACCAAGTCACTACGCAAGATGCAACCACTCCTATCATTCATGCTAGTCAAGGTCAAGTCCAAGATCAACCATCCTCTTCATCCTCTCCTCAAGTTAAGGCTAGTGTTGAAGAAGTTGTTGTTGTTGATGATGATTAAGGCCAAGTTGGTCAAGACGGGTACCCAAATGCTCAAGATGATCAAGTGATCCCTCCTCGCAATAATGAGGAGATGGAATCCCGCCGTGCTAGAAGGATAAGAAGAGCTTTGAAGCATATTGATGCCCAAGACAACAAGGTCTTGGAAGATATTCAAGCTAGAAGATCCACAAGAAGGCAATTGGCACATTTTAGTGAGAATCAAGCTCACATATCTATGGTGGAACCAAAGAAAGTGTTTGAAGCTCTTGAGGACTCCGATTGGGTTGAAGCTATGCATGATGAGCTCAATAACTTTGAGCGTAACAAGGTTTGGAGATTAGTTGAGAAGCCCAAATATTGCCACAATGTTATTGGCACTAAGTGGATATTAAAGAACAAGCAAGATGAGCGTGTCATTGTTATAAGGAACAAGGCAAGATTGGTAGCTCAAGGTTGCACTCAAGTTGAAGGCATTGACTTTGATGAAACCTATGCTCCCGTGGCTCGCCTTGAGTCCATCCGTATCCTTATTGCTTATGCATCTTCGCATAATTTCAAATTGCAACAAATGGATGTTAAAAGTGCTTTCTTGAATGGTCCACTAAAAGAGGAGGTATATGTTAAGCAACCTCCGGGGTTCGAGAATCTCAACTTTGCTAACCATGTCTAAAAGCTCGATAAGGCGCTCTATGGACTTAAATAAGCACTACGTGCGTGGTATGAGCACCTTAGAGAGTTGTTGGATGACCGTGGTTTTGAAGTTGGGAAGATCGACCCCACTCTCTTCACAAAGAGAGTAAAGGGAGAGCTTTTCATATGCCAACTCTATGTGGACGATATCATCTTTGGCTCAACTAACCAAGCTTTCAATAATGAGTTCTCAAAGCTTAGGCTGACAGGTTCGAGATGTCTATGATAGGTGAGCTTAAATTCTTCCTTGGTTTTGAGATCAAGCAATTGGCTCGTGGGACTTTTATTTCTCAAGCCAAGTATAGCCAAGACATGATCAAGAGGTTTAATTTCCAAAATGCAAAGATCAAGCCATCTCCTATGCAAGTCAAGTGCCACCTATCTCGTAACCCGAAGGGTAAAGATGTGGACCAAAAGTTGTATCGTTCTATGATTGGTTCTTTGCTTTACCTTTGTGCATCTAGGCACGATATCGTTTTGAGTATAGGTGTTTGTGCAAGGAATCAAGCGGCTCCTAAGGAAAGCCATTTAATGGCGGTCCATAGGATCTTTCGGTATTTGGTTCATACCCCAAGTTTTGGTTTGTGGTACCCAAAGGGGGCACAATTTTCTCTCAAAGGCTACACGGATCCCGATTGGGCGGGTGATCAAGATAATAGGAAGTCCACTTCCGAGGCTTGCCAATTTCTTGGTAGGTCGTTGGTGAGTTGGTCTTCCAAGAAGCAAAATTGCATATCTCTCTCCACCGCCGAAGCCGAGTATGTAGCCGCCGCAAGTGCTTGCACCCAATTGCTATGGATGAGGCAAACTCTCAAGGAATATGACGTTCATTTGGATAAGGTGCCTCTTTTGTGTGACAATGAAAGTGCCATCAAGATCGCCTACAACCCCGTGCAACATACAAGAATGAAGCATATTGAGATTTGTCATCATTTCATCTGAGACCATGTGGCAAGAGGGGGTATTTCTCTATCTTATGTTCCCACCAAGGACAATCTTGCGGATATCTTCACGAAGCCACTCAACGATGCATGATTCATGTTCTTGAGGAATGAACTAAATATCATTGATTCTAGGAGTTTGACTTGAGGATCTTGCACACACCCCTATAGATGGAACATGTTTGGGTTTAGGTGTAGGCATGGACATAGGGGGAGTGTTATCCTAACACATTGGGTTCTCCCTCCCCCCATTATGCCCAAAGCAAATATTCATTGTTATGTCTCTTTTTCTAATGTTGAATTGTGAGCTTCAATGTCGAGAATTGGCAATGTACCCAAGATATATCTTCGCGGTAACATACCATAATCTCTTACATGTTGGCTTAGGCCACCAACCTCTTCTCTTGAAGAGTTGGTTCTTGTTTGGTTCTTATGTGATGTTTTATTGTGTTTGTTTTTTGTCTTCTCTGTTTTGTGTTTTGTGTGTCGGTGTTGGTTTGGGAAACACTCTCCCTCTTTTCCTTATTTGAATTTTCTTGTTTTTTTGCAAAAGTTGGAGTGTGTAGTACCATCTCAGTTTGTGTTCTAATCCCAATCCCAAACAATTCCTCCCTTAGACATTTTCTTTCTGAAAATTTCAATCACTTTGATCTCTTGGTGGAAGGATGACCCGGCTAGCGGTACTACCGCCAGTTACGAGCGGTACTACCACTGTAACTGTCAGTAGTACCCAGCGCACGGTGCTACCGGTGGCTCTGCACGGTACTACCACTGCTAGAGTTTGTGCCCAGCATAGACCCCACAGCGGTACTACCCCTTGGCCCCAGTAGTTCCAGGTGGGCGGTACTACCGTTGAGCGTGGCGGTACTACCGCTGCGGCAAAAATCCGTGGGGATTAAAACGGATCTGGGAGGAGGGGGCTACCCTCATAACCTCTTCTCTCCCTCATCTCCTCCCCACATTGGATTCAGCCGCCGCCAAGTCTTCCGTCCACCGGGGAGGGCTCTCTCCGGTGATTGAGTGCTCCAATCACACCGAAGAACGCCCGGGGAATGCACCCAACTCCTTCTCCACGACGATGAGCTCCGGTAACCCATCCTATCTCTCTCCCTCGAGTAAAATCTTGTGAGATGATGATGCTTAGGGATGCTAGAGATCTCTTAGTCTAGAAGATGTTCGTGGTGCACCCTAGTAGATTAAATCTCATTAGAACTGTTAGTTCTTTGCCTCTAATTGGATTCGGTAGTTCACTTGGGTGCCATGGAAGAATCCTCCAGCAGCGGTACTACCGCTATGGGTGGAACTGCTGGTAACAGCGGTACTACTGTGGCCCCCAAGCGGTACTACCGCCTCCTGGAGCCTGAGCACTTCTAGTTCTAGTGTGATTTCTTCTCGAAGATCTGTTTGTTGAAGTTAATCTTAACTTTTGCTATCCCACTTTGCTTTCTTAGGAGCATGTGCTAGTGGCTCTAAGAGTGGAGGTCGCAAGTGTGCGGCTAAGAGGGTTCGTAAGAACCCCGAGGAAGATGAAGCTCCTGAGGTTATGCCACAAGGGAATTTGACACGGAGGCAGAGATTAGTGCTCATGAAATCACATGCAGCCCATGAAAAATCAATTGCAAATATGCAAGATGATCAGTTCCGCATGGAAAGGAGGACCAATCCCTATAACAAGCCAAGGGAAGCTAGGGCAAACGAGTGCTTCTGGACTCGTTTTAAGGAGAGGATCTTCTACGAGGAGTACCCACTCAACAAGAACAAGGTAGTGACTCAGTTTTCCATCAACGTTCCATTAATGAGGTCGAAGTTGGACTATTTTGGTGAGGCATTAGAAATATGTGAGGAGTTTGGACTTCTGGACTTCATTGAGATCAATGAAGATTATGACGAGAACCTCGTGGGCCAGTTCTATGCCACGCTCTATTTCCATACCGATGAGAGGAAGATCACCTAGATGACCAAGAATCAGAAGTTTTCTGCTTATTGGACTGAGTTTGCTACTATTCTGGGTCTGCAGGACTTTGGGGAGATTCCAGATGCTGCCTTTCACAATACCTTCTTTCGGGTTCCTTATCCGGAGAAGTCCATGGTTCCCACTGAGATGTATGATCTCTATATACCTGGATGTGCTGTGGTTGGTCAGTCCAAGAACCTACTGCCTGTGTATGACATTCTTCACAGGATCTACAGGAACACATTGGCTCCTCGGGTTGGTAACTTTGATCAAATCCATGGATCACTCACAGACTTGATGGTGTACACTCATAGGAATCATGGTGATGGCCTAAGGCTGGATGTGATGGACATTCTCTAGAATGAGATGTATAACTGTGTGATGAGGAGGAGAGTGCCAGTGTTTGCAGCTTTGGTCTTCAAGATCATATCCTCCACTTGGCGCAATGCCAAGCTTTCTGATGCTCTCTTGGATAATGACCAAGAACTTACTACTCACGCCATCAAGGATCTTCGTGTGAAGAAGCATGCCACTTTTTTTGCTTGGTCCGGACACTGATGGCTCGAGAAACTCGGATTTTGAGATGGAGGGGAGAGCTCAGAAGAATAGCTTTCGCAAGTGGATGTCCTCAACCTTGAAGAAGGTATTCTGTCGCCAGATTGATATGGAGAACAAGGCATATCTTGCTCATGTGCGTAGCAAGAAGGAGCGGCAGCTTGCTCGTGACAGGTTTGCCCATCTAGGGGTGTCTGTTCGTCCAGGGTCTGAGGACAAGATCACTACTTCCAAGGAGTGGAATTCAAAGCAAGGAAATGCATGGATTGATCCATATCTTCTTGATGATTCTACTACTTCTCACGAGCCTTGGACTCGTGGTGAGACTGACGATGAGGTCAAAGATGTGGACTCTGAGGATGAGCGTGGTCTCGGCAGCCCTGCTAGTGCCTCTAGCCCCGGCGAGTGACCTCTAGGGACGTTAGCATCGCCTGTTCCCTTTTTGGTGTCTTCATGCCAAAGGGGGAGAGAGTTCTATTTAGGATCGCTTCATTTGCTTGGGTTGTGTTCGTGTTGTCAAACTTTGTGTGGTGTGTGCTTGTGTGTTGAACCATTTGGTGTTAAGTTTGTGTGGTTGAACCATTTGGTGTTATGGATTTGGATTTTATGGTTATTATCATTATTCCTTGAGCAAGTATTCATATTGTTATATCTTTTGTACCCTTGCTAGGTCTCAAAGAGTTAGGGGGAGCACACATTCTAAAAGAGAACAAAGTTTGCCTCATTAAGCAAATTTTCTTGATGCATCACTCTCTCTCTCAAAGTGCTCGTCCAAAATTCTTTAGACCTCTCTTAGTGGTGTTGTCATCAATCTCCAAAAAGGGGGAGATTGAAAGTGCATGTGCATCTTTGATCTCTCTTCGGTTTTGGAGTTGATAACAACACTACTAAGTATCTAACAGTGCGTAAAAGTATTTCAGGAAATATCAACTAGACGCAAAAAGGTGAAGAGAATTCCAAGATATAGCCACCAAGATCAACATGGTCTAGCGGTAGTACCGGGCACCCCAGCGGTAGTACCGCTCTGCACAGCAAGCGGTAGTACCGCGCCCAGTACCGCCAGAGTGAAAATGGCTACTATATCCAGCGGTACTAGCTCGGTAGTACCGCTGTGGTCATATTGATCTAGGAGCAAAACCTTGCTCAATGGTAGTACTGTTACTGACCGGCGGTAGTACCGCTGCTTCCTGGAAGCGGTAGTACCGCCCTCAGTACCGACCCTTCTACCGCCAGCAAGAATTTGCTCACAGTAACATTTACGGTACTAGGGCGGTAGTGCCCTAGTACTACCTCCAGCCACTTCGATTTAATTCGAACGTGTGGCCAGTGGTAGTACTGGTGTGCACTCGCGGTAGTACCACTGCTGGAGTACCACGGTACTTTGGCGGTGGTACCGCTCGCGCCCTGTGTCTGGGACACCCCAGTACCGCTCACGTTGCCAGGTAGCGGTAGTACCGCTAGGCACGAAAAAGGGTCAAACGGCTAGTTTGGGGAGGGGGCTATAAATACCCCATCCGCTTCTTCCCCAAAAGGTTGCTCGCTCCAGCATTGAAGACAAGCATTTATTGAGCCTCCAAAGTTAGATTTCTCCCAATCCCTCCACCCAAACTTGTTGATACTTGGAGGATTGAAGGAGAAGACCCCGATCTACATCTTCACTGAGCCGATCTTGATTTGCCCCTCATATTCTTGAGGGATCTAGTCTAGGGTTTCCTTGTGGAAAACCTAGACTCCTTTGCTACACTTGTTGGTGATTTGAGATTGTTGGGAGCCCCCAATTTGGTTGTGGGTGTGTGCCCCAAGCTTGTTTGTAAAGGACTCGATTCCCGCCTCAAAGGGGATCACTAGTGGAAGGTGGACTAGGCCTTTGTGGCGGGGTTCATCGGAGAATATGGTGAGGCCTTTGTGGCGTTAAGTAGGCCTTTGTGGCGAGCTCACACCCCTCCAACGAGACGTACTCCCTTAACAAGGAGGAACTCGGGAATACATCGTGTCTCTGTGTGCTTCATATCGGTTACCTCGTTCCCTTCCTCCTTTACTCTTGCTTGTATTGTTATTGTGCTTGCCTTGTCATATAGGTAAATTCACCGTAGTTGCATCATCTAGATAATTTACCTTTGTGTCAAGCCTAATTGTTAAAGAAAAATTAAACTTGGTCGTAGCACCTATTCACCCCACCTCTAGGTGCCTATACTTTACTTTCAATTAAGCCAATGCAACGCCTCCCAACCCACCCGTTGGTTCTCCCTTGTGCCACCGTTTACCGTCGCTTACCACCTTCGTTTCCTACCGCTTCCTGTCCAATCCTCCGGCTATAAGATGGGTAGCCGTGCCGCCGAGCCAAGCCATGCTCAATTCTGATCGTCTCTGTAATGCCTCGTTGGCTAGCAACCTCATGGGCTACTCTCACCCAGGCAATACAGAGGACCCAACTACTCATCATCAGACGACGAGAAAAATGATGAGGATGCAGAAGTGGAGGAGGAGGAGTAGAAGAGGGACTGACATGGGGGTACCCGAGAGACCCCCCCCCCACAATAGGCCTACTCGGTGCGGCCCATCAAGGGTTGCCTTAAGGAGGCCTTTGGATATTTGCGTTGAGGCCTGCTATGTGAGCCCATGTGGGAGCAAACACAAGGAAAGACTTTCTCAAGGAGTTAGGAAAGAGTAGAATCGACTCGAAGTTGAGTCCTATTCATGTACGGCCCACGGGACCCAGCTACCTATATAAAGCACGTGAGGGGGTCATGGCAAACCAACCAACCCTAGATTCATAGCTGCGCCAGATCCAATCTACACGGCACCCCTGTAATGTGTTTTCACCTCATCGAAATAAAGATCCCGCTGGCAGTAACCTGTCAAGTCGAGTAATCCAGGAGTGTATTTTCCCTAACAATACCCTAGGTCCCTCACCATGGAGATTGTTGAGTTCATATCCTCTTCATTGGTGTCGTCTATGGGAATCTGGGGCGCTAGATCCGAGGCTTCTTCGACCTCACCTTCATCAAGCTACGACTCATCGATCTGGGTGGACTCGATTCTCTTCAGGTCCATCGATTTCACCAAGCACTCGCCGGCATCTCGCCCGGCGTTTGACTCCATCGACAAAAGCATCAACTTCACGTTCGGTGACCTGAATTTATGCACAAGCTGCGCGGGAATACTACGCCTACAAAACTCTCCTCAACCTCAACTGACGAAGTCGATCGTGGCAGGGATCTTTCCACCTCCACTCGAAGAGGCAAACTTTAGCCACTCCTACATAGACAATCCCCACCTCCACTTTGTTGTGATGGTTAGTCGAGCCGAGCCCCCCACCTCAAGCAGCAAAAGTGAGGAGAAGAGTTGACGGATCCAAGCAAGGTAGCTGACGCAACCGTTGACACAACTCCTGAAGAGAAGAGTAGTTTGGCAAGGACCCGCAGGCGTCCCCACCAGGCAAGGATACATACGCGAATGGTAACGACGACGGACTCGACGGGCCCTGCCCGGACCACCGATTTTGGTTCCGCGGTCAAAATAGAAAAAACAAGGGAGGCTCCCTTTGTTACACCTATCAGCCAGCACAATGGAGCTGGTCACGGCCCTGGTTGAATAAGGCCTTCTTCTTCACTCAGCTCCCCCGACTCAGATGAGGAGGAATTCTATGAGCCTTCTGCTTCACTCGTGAGATTCGCCAGGCCAGGAAGCCGAAGAGATTCAAACTAACGGACGAGACACCCAAGTATAACGGTGCCCAGGAACTCGACGCTTGGTTGGACGATTATTTGACTGTCGTTAAGTTCCAGAAAGGAAATCGAGTGACGAAGATGCAATATATTCAGCTACAACTCGTAGGAGCTGCAAGAAACTGGCTGAAAGGTCGACCCAAAAACAAATACAACTGCTGGGAAGACTTCGAGTATGATTTCGTCCAGAACTTCAAATCCACCTGCAAAGGACCAGTAATAGTCGACCAGCTGAAGGCATGTAGATAACGGTCATACAAGAACATCCGCGGGTACATACAACGATGGACTGCCTTAAAGAACGATGCAGAGGAAACAAAATTTCCAGCTTCACGGATGGACTCACCGGATGGTCCTTAAAGAGTACATGGGTCGAGTCTGGGTCAAAACAGTAAGCGACCTCACGAAGATAGCCAACAGCTGGGCAGAGGGCGTGGAGTGAGCACACAACGCCCACCCACCCTCACCCAATGAACATGGCATGGACATCTCTTACACAAACTAGGGAAACTGAAGATACAACCGCTACCCAGCATGATGACGGAAGCGCAAAAAACGAGTCTTTGACGAGATGGAACCTGAGATGGTAGCAGCAGAATTTTCATGGAGTTGCAACAACGACTACTGTAGGCAGGGACGCAAGCAACTCCGTGAGAAAGAACGCGAGCAAGGACATGAGAAAAAGCGAGAGTGGCAGCCGTGGACGATTCATACGGACGGACTACCACCCATGTCAATCGAGCGGCAACTCGAAGGACCCTGCCCAAACGACATGAACACAGATGACAATGGAGTCCACGGATCCATTCACAAGCTAAAAGACTCACGTAGATTCCAGATCCTCATGGAAGCATCATATGGAAAATAGAGTGAGGCCCAGAAGATAGGTTTTCCCGCTGTCCCACGAGCATTAGCGGTGGGTGCCCCACCTTCACCTCCAATGTTAATAGGTGATCCACCCCCGCCACCACCTCCAGCACAACTAGCACCCAAGGCACGGCAGTCCTCAGTAGTGCAGCACCAGTACAAGGTGGGTTACCCGGATGAGGACAGTTACCCATAGGAAAAAGGAAAGGTGGACATGATAAATAAAAGCACACCATCAAAAAGAAGTCAAAAACTCGTCACCAGGCAGGTGAATTTGGCCGAGACATCACCCTTGGAAACACCCAAGTTCCTGAACTTGTGAGACGCAAGCATCACGTTCTCTAGAGCTGACCACCCGCTTCGAGTTCCCTACCCAGGAAAGGTTGCGCTGATACTCAAATCCCAAATCAAAGGGCTACCACCTCAACCGTATTTTCATGGACTGAGGAAGCAGAATCAAAATCATCTACACTCGCATGCTGAAACAGATGAACATACTGGTGAACAACCTGAAGCAGTCAGAAAACTCATTCCACGGGATCGTACCCGGGAAGGTAGTCAACCCCTTGGGAACAATAGCACTCGAGGTGATCTTTGGAGAGCATGACCACTTCAGGAAGGAGAAGCTCGACTTCGAGGTAGTCGACTAGCCGTCACAGTACAATGCAATACTCGACGGATCAACATTCGAAGGTTCATGGTTGTCCCCCATTATGCGTACCTGATGCTCAAAATGCTAGGACCTAGGGGAACCATAACAATGTACGAGAATTAGAAGAAATCTGACAGTTGCGACGTCGAGTTCAACATGATATCACAGTCATTTGGGTTGCAGCAGGAGTTAGCGGATATAGTAGCCACAACTGACCACTCGCTGCTCCCATTGACTATGAAAACAGCACCCGAGATGGAATTCGATGTGAAGAAGGACACCACGGCACACCGGGTTCACCACTGATCCAGCAAAGACATTACTCATATCCAACACGATACCTATCGCATAGGTAAGCAAGCTCGTTGAATTTCTCCGTGAGAACTGGAAAATCTTCACATGGGCCTGAGCGGACGTGCCAGGACTCCCTAGGAAATTCGCCGAGCACTCACTCCAAATCTACAAGGATGCAAGCCAATACAACAATCAACACATCGTTATTTAGACCCGAAACAAAGAGCAACATGAAAAGAGGTTAATAGACTGCTAGCACCAAAATTAATTCAAGAGATAAAAAATAGCAACTTGGCTCGCAAACCCGGTGCTCGTAGCCAAGAAAAATACTAACATACTGCGTATGTGCATCGATTACACCTCATTGAACAAATACTACCCCAAGGATTGGTTCCCACTGCCACACATCGGTCAAATCATTGACTCGACTGCCAGGTGCGAGAGACTCTCGTTTCTCGATGCATATTTGGGTTACAATCAAGTTTACATGAAGAAGGAGGACCAAGAGAAGACCGCATTCATCACCCCATTTGGAGTATATTGCTACACAACGATGCCCTTCAGGTTGAAGAACGTGGCTGCCACGTACCAGCAGATGATGCAAAACTTCCTAAAGGCGCAGATCGGAAGAAACACGTAAGTTTACGTGGATGATATTGTCGTCAAGTCAAAAAAGGTAGAAACCCTTATTGAGAACCTTGGAGAGACTTTCATGGCACTCGACGAGTATCAGATCAAGTTGAACCCAAAGAAGTGTGCCTTCGAAGTACATTAGGGAGACTTACTCGGGTACCTTCTATCTGCCAGAGGTATTGAGGCCAACCCAGGGAAAATCAAAGCTATTCTTACAATGAAAGATCCAGTAAACATGAAAGGGGTACAACAGTTAGCAGGGAGAATCGAGCACTCGGCAGATTCATAGCCAAGCTTGGAGAAAAAACACTCCCTTTGTACAAACTGCTGAGAAGTCAGATAATTCGTGGACACCCGAAGCCCGAGATGCCATCCATGCACTCAGACGAACCTTATCGACTCCACATGTTCCAGTGGCACCTCGGGAAAATGAGCCAATGTACCTATACATCTCGGCAGCAAGACATGTGGTAAGAACAATGTTGGTCGTAGAGAGACCCCAGGAAGGGTCCATATACAGAGTACAACGCCCCCACTATACTCCTAAGCGGAGTGTTATAATCATCCAAGCATATATAGCTTATGGAGTTTACATGACAACCCGGTAACTGAGACACTATTTCTAGGAGCACCCAATCACAGTGATGTCCAATGCACCACTGTCAGAAATACTCCCAGACTTTGTTTCAGAGTGGCTCGAGTTGGAACAACCTAGACTGACGGACATGTCGAGTAATTGGACAATGTACTTTGATGCGTCCAAACGGAAAGAAGGAGCAGTAGCAGGAGTCGTAATCACATCCCCTAGAGGCGACATAATGCTATACATACTCCACATGAACTTCAAAAATGCATCAAACAATGAAGCCAAGTATGAAGCTCCCATCCAAGGGATGATGACGGCCAAAGCATGTGGAGCCACTCGACTCGTCATCTATGGCGACTCGAACCTCGTGGTACAGTAAACCATGAAGGAGTGTGACGGCCCAGCTGAAAACACGACTGCGTATCCGGAACTCTACAACAAACTCGAAAGAGAATTTGATGGATGCGAGTTACAACACATTGGCAGAGGGACCAACTCGGAAGCAGATGCTCTGGCAGCACTCGGGTCCACCTGCGCACCCATACCACCCGACTTTTTTTATGAGGAGATTGATCAGATCTCTATTAAAGGCAAGGTAGTGGCTACAGAAATAGCTACAGGATCAGAGCATCTCCACTCGCCCCCACGGTGCCCAAGGCCACTTTATCGCGTTTTTTGCCAGCGAAAGAAAAACTTCCCACTGGCCCCCCAGAAGGCCAAAAATCGCCGGATAGGGCCAAAAATAGCACTGACACACCCAAGCCGAACTCAGCGTGCTGGGGAGCGATTAGCGCGGGAAACGGCTTGCACGACAAATACTTCGGCGGAGGCCCCACCTGTCAGTGAGTGCAGCGGTCTTTCCTTATCATCTCGCCTCGTTTCCCGTGGGAATCAATGTGTGGCAGCCTTCTTTCGCCACGCGGTGGCGAGCAGACGACCCACCGCCGATACACCACCACCATTTCCCTCCGCTTCTACACCGCTTCCACCCTTGCCCATTCCTATAAAACGACATCTAGTTCGCAGTCGAAGACCACGCACAACGCCCACCCTCCCCCTCCACACATCTCCGATGGCAGAGCCAAACCCAGGCAAAGGCACGGCAGCTAGTGGTTTTGGCCGCCGAATGCTACTTGGGAGTGAAGCTATCCTCCTCATGGGCGCGAACTACCCGGTGCCGCCTGACATGCGCGTGCCGGTTGCATGGCACCTCAGCAACAAAGGCGTCCCAGTTCCGCCCATTCCGACCGGCGAGCAGCGCTTGGCCGAATTGCAGGCCATCCGGGCGACCACGCAGCTCGCCCCGCTCTAGGTGGCCCATGATGACGCCGCCTGGATGGCGTATTTTGAGCAGTGATGCCGCCAACAACTAGAGTCCACAAACGGCGCGACGGTCGTCGCCGGCCACCAGCATGCCGGAGGCCGCCATGCATGGTGGGACGTGCCCAGGCATACCCTTCGGGCCGTCCTCGACTATATCAAGGCCGGCAACAACCCGCCGATCCTCTGGCCATAGTTTCAAGCTCACTGAATATGGCTATGTTTTCTTTGTAATTGCCAAGGTTTCCTCGAATTTTCTTAATATAACCTAAATTTCTCGAAATTCGGCAAAAATTTGTGCGCGCCTGGGGCTGGCGTTTCGTGGAGTGGAGAAGACGGATGCCATAGGATGGCTAAAGATTAGGGCTGATGGACGTTGTAGGTATCCGAGGAGGGATCGCACGAGTAACTGGCGCGCTGCTAACATCACAATCTACCCAGGTTCGGGGCCCTCGTGTGGAGGTAACACCCCTACTCCTGCCTCTCTCTCTGTATAAGTGTATGCCGAGTACAACAATCCCTCAAGCTCAAGGAGCTAGAGGAAGAAGAACCTCTCTTGCAACTTATCTTCTATGGTGCATCAGCTCTCACGTGGAATGAACTAGTTGATCGACCCCCACGCAGGAGGGGGGAGGCCACCTTATATACTGGTGGCCACCTACTACCTCTACGTATGCAAGTACTGATTAGGTGACTACACACTGTGCCGTATCGCACGCCTCCGTGTCCTCGCTGACAGTCGCCAAAAGTCCTCGCAGTTAGGTCGCTGACATGTCCTGTCCCCCTTGTCAGATACAGGACGTGGCCTCGCCCATACCGCTCACTGTACCCACGCATGGATACACATCATCACGCGCCTAGCAAGTTGAACCGCACGCCTGTACTGCTCCTGGATACGCAGGATTCACCCAACGGCTCCATTGACTTCGCCTCCGGGTAGAACAGCTCCCTCTTCTATCCGGATCCTCCAAGTGCTACTCGGGTGACCCAGATAATCACTTGAATCTTCCCCTTGGTATCTTGCTCTTCTTACCGGATAGCATCCTATCCGGCCGGGTACCATCCTATCCGGCCAGTACCTACTCGATACGGCCGAACTCGGTAACCAGTACCTTGAACTCCATTTCTCACCAGTCTTACCCCTACTCGGGGGTAGCCCCCCGGCATTAGTCCCTGAAGCTGGTAGGGTCCGGTGAACTCGGACGCTAGGCCCTGCCAGCTTAAACCAAACTTCCTTGAGACACTTAACCGAGTTGCACCTTAACTCAGTCAAACTCAATCCGAATTCGGATCCACTCCCTTGTTGCCTGTGGAACTTTCCTCTTTGAACCGGGTAGGTGTCGCACCCTGACTTCTAGGGGATACTCACCGTACGAACTGGATAGCAGATGCTTGGATTATGGGGCATAACTGCTCCCACGTCCCAGCTTCCTGGTAGGCCTGCGCTTATGCGCGACAACACAAGCCCTGCTATTCCATCGTCGATGTAAACTATCCACTAGAGATCAAAGGCACTTCCGTCGACGTACTTCAAACCATACACACATGGTACGTCAACGGCGTTGAACAACTGATATCACAACAGATCTCTACGACACAAAAGATTGAAATAAGTTGCAAATGGCTCTCATTAGAGCAGAGATAGCAAATACAATCATTCAGAGGGCACCTGCCCCAACAATACATCATTACAATACAGCGGAAGCATTCAACATGTCTGAGTACAGACAAGAACCAAATAGGCCTAAGAGGCCGGAAACAAACAGACGGAGCCCATCCACGAAGTCTCGGATCCTGCCCGGGTCCGCTATCTACTCGTCAGCAGTCTCGTCATGATCCACGTAGTAGCCACCATGTAGATCTTCGGAAACGTCGGTCTGCGGAAACCACAGCCCCAAAGGGGTCAGTACAGAAACGTACTGGCAAGCAAGACTCACAATTCACCAAGGTGTAGCCCGTCAACACCAAACACAGATGCCTTGGGTTCAACGGAAGAAAAGGGATATAAAAGATGCTGCAACTGGCTGCTCTAAACAACTACAGAAACATACTACCACTGCCGGCTAACAGAAAGGAGATAAGGTCGAGGATTGTAACCAACTGAAAGATAACTTCAAACAAACCCATCCTGGATCTCGCCCCTTATCCCAAAGAAGCAATCCGAGGATAACTCACACAGTTGTAATAATGATGGTTCAAATTATCGTGTCAATAAGCCTATTACTAGTCAAGTTATTAACCATGGGGTGTAACATGTTGATCATTATGTTTAAGTTGTCCTTAGTACTTGTTAGCCAGTACTTTCACCAAGTAATCCATAACCGCAGAAAACACGGCTTCTCGAGAAGATTATCCCTGCAGGGTTGCACCAATTTGGCCGTACACGCAAGAATAACCCGCCAGATGGAAATGCACTTCCACCAAGCGGGGTACTCTACACAACCAACCATTCTTCGCATCAAGCCCAAAGCACCTTGGGCGCACGGCTAATCGAGCCCAGAAGAAAATGGACCCTCATAGCACTCTAAGAACGTGTCCCCCTATATGCCGACTACGAAAGTTCCACCCTGGCCTGGGCTCGCAAAAACATGCATGCGGCAAATGGAAAACACGAACTAAATGAGGCGATTTGGACGAGATGCGAATCAGGTCAAGTTGAGGGGGGCGCCCATACTCGCTTCCCACATGCGGTTAGTGCGCTCATCATGGATCAGTAGACAAGACCCTTTTCCTATTAGGGTCGACACTAGCAGGCTTCAAAACCTCTCATGGGCCTCCTGCCGGTGCCTTATCATCAAATTATTATTTAACAATAACATTAGCATGATTGATTGATTAACATCGAGCCCCCAGAACATAATAGAAATAGTAACAGAAAGTAACGGGTAACAGACTCGAGCAAAACAACCTAAGCATGCTAGTAAGACACTGGCTCAACCAAATGGGTAATAGGAGTGGAGATGAGGCAATATCAAGGTTAAGGGATTCATGTGATGGGTTCGTAACAGAAACAACTACTACTAAGGCTAGCAGAAAGAACAACGGAAAGTATCGGTAATCAATGTTGAAAGGAACACGGTGGTTCATGTGAGTGATAACTTGCCTGCAAAACCCAGTAGCCTGGTACTGAGCTAACTCCTTAGAAGGGATGTCGTAAGTATCGTCGGTCTCAACGTCGTCGTGTATCCGAGAAGAAGCAAACAAGCAATGCAGAAAGATAAACAATCATTATCATGGCATAGGTGCACAAACATGGGATGATGCATGTCATGTTAATAGATGCATCAGAATAGACTACTTGACAAGATAACACAATTTAATTGGACCCATATGCAGTTGGATTGCATATGGAAAGATTCATTGAAATAAGTGGAACAAATGGTTTACAACTAATTATTATGTGAAAGTTGTTAGCATGATGCATGCATGATGATAACAAGGAGTAAACAAGTTAGATGCAATTGGAAAAGGAGTAAAACAAGTGTGGGATTTTATTTGTCATGTTAGGAATTTTGGTTCCTTATTGATGTCACACAAGTAATTGTTGTTTTCAACAAGTTAAAGTGTTCAAAACAAATAACAAAGTTGATATTTGAAAAGGTTATCAAATTTTAGTTGGTTTACATGTTTCACATTTTGAAATTGGACTTTGGATTAATTAATTATGAATTAAACAATAATAAACAATTTTTGATTGCATTAAACAAGAATTAAATGGTTTAGGCAATTTTAATTATTCAAAACAGAAAACAAAAATTATATTTGAAAAGGTGAGGTGAAATGGTATGGAAAACATATTTTATTTGCATTTATTGGATTAGTAAAGAATTAGTTATGGAATTTAAGAAATTGCATTTGAATTATTCAAATTTGAATTTTAAATGTATTTGGAAAATTCAAAACAGTGCACAATTGGAATATTTGGAAAGATTATAAAATTTGGGACAGAAAACATATACAGGTTTTATTTATTAGACTTATATATCAAAAGTTATTGATTTTTTTAAAATGTGGTGTTTATTCTGCCATTTACAGAAAATAGAAAACAAACGGAAAATGTTTTTTTATCCTTTTGGTACAGCCACGGGGGCTAACCCCAGCCACTGATCCGCGGGGCCGTGGCCAGCGTGGCGGTTAGAAGATGAGGTGGCGCAGCCACCCGCTGACGGGTGGGACCCCGCCGTCAGCGCGGTAGGGAAAAAAGGTGGGGAAATTTCCCCGAGCGGGGACTCGAACCCAGCTCGCGGGCGTCCTCGCGAGGGCTCGCTACCAGTGCGGCTTGTGTTCGATTCGTGTCAGGTAAGGTTCGGCTGTCAGGTTAACATTCAGTTAACGAATTAACTGAACTTTACTGAATCTCGCTGCAGGTACAGGAGCGGACAGGAGCGTGGGCGATCGCTGCGGTGGCCAGCCCCGCCGTGGATCGTGGCCGTGCGCGGCTGCCGGGGGGCGGTGCGGGCCTCGTTTGCGTGCAGTTGCGGACAACAAGAAAGGAAGGGAGGATAGGCAGGGGGCGAGGGGATGATCACCTCGAGGCAGTCGGGCGGAGCAGATGGGTGCAGGCAGTGGCAACGCCGGCGATGGAGGCCACGGCGGCGGAGCTAGGAGCCTCCTCGGGCTCCACTGTGGTGTCGAACCGGAAGAGGGGAAAGAGGTGGTTCCATTCCCGGTGGCTAGGAGGGTGGTGGTGGACGGGATCGGCGGCGCCGTGGTCGGGTTCAGAGGAGGGCGGTGGTTCTCCGGTGGTTCAGGTACAGAAAGAAACAGGGAGGTTGAGAGATGGGGCGACGGCGGCGCAGAGGTATGGAACTAGGGTTGAGGGGCAGAGGGAGTAGTTGTGTAGTTTATAGGGCAGAGGTGCCTGTACGGCGGCAATCGGAGAGGAGGGTGGAGAGATCGCACGGTGCAGAGCCATGTCGTACAGAAGATGACGACATGGCGAGGAAGATGACAGCGACAGGGGTACTGGGCCAACAGGAGGTGGGCTGGACAGGTTGATGATGGGCTGGGTTTTCTCCTCCCTCTAAACCATTTCTTTTTACAATTCGGTTTGTTTTTTTTTTTTGTAGAGAACCAAATGGAAGAAAAGATAAGATTTTGAGCTTTAAAATTTAGGGAGAAAAATCAGGGGGTTTTGTTAGCTCAACATCTACCCCAGCCACTTGGTTTTTGGAAATTTTAAAAACTATTTGCTGTTTTGTCATTTGGTTTGAATTGAAATAACTTGCAACTTAATTGAGTAATAAAGAAAACAACAAGGATAATAGGGTGAACCCTATTATTAAAGTGATTAAAATTGTTAGAATAGTTTGTTAGTTTTCAGGACTTGGAAGTTGGTGCTGTTTGAACTTGGATTATGTGATTGAATTTTATTATTAAAGGGTTATTGACAATATTGTTTTAGGAATAGGGTGATCAAAGCATTTAGTTGGAAACAAAGAGCACAAAAAGGTTTGGATTTTTATAATTTCAAAAGAGGTGATGTTTAGTGAGTTGGTTTGAATTTGAAAGCAATTTGGGAAGTAATTGATTAATATTGAAAACAAAGGTCTTAATAGGGTGAACCCTATGTTAAATTTGATTAAAGTAGTTGATTTGATTAGAGGATGTTCACAAGTTCAAAGTTGTTCTGTTTGATGCATTTGATTTGAAATTGAAGGTGATTTGGGATTTAATTGATTGAATAAATCCAACAATTTAATAGATGAACATTATGGAAGAAAAAGAAAACAATTTGGTTGTTTTTATTTGAAATAACATTTTGGAAATTGTAACATCACAAGGATGAAACAGAGGGTTTGAATTTTGGTTTGAAATTCAAATAGAAAACAAAGGAAAACAAATGAAAACAGAGGAAAAAAAAAGGAAAACAAGCAAAACAATTGCAATCAACATGATGCCATGATGCAAAACATAAAATAACAGATAGCAAACATTCTAAAGGCTGTTTTTCAGACTTGGGATGTTACAAAACGCCCCCCTTGAAGGAATCGCGCCCCGAGATTCCTACTGAAAAAAAGAAAAGATCCGGAAACTTCTTGGGAAGATCCACTTGAGATGTGACACGTGAAAAACATCGTGCACATTGGATAGACGTCAGGGAATTTGGAAACCACCGGAACATTTTCAAGTAAAGGGAGAGGTTTTGCACCAAGGGTGTATAGCTGGATAGAATTTGATTCATTTGGAGAATAGACTATCTGGCTAGAATGGTGGAACAGAGTTATTGAGATCAATGCAACACCAAGAATAACATCAATGTCAGAATCATCAACATGAGAGTAACGAGGAGGCCTCTCATTAGAATTGGATTGTTCTTACTTATCTTGGAAGTCAACATTTGAGATCTCGAAGAGTGAACGGTGATTTGATTGCTTAGTGGAACCAGAAATAGGTTGTATGTTGTGGAAAAGATTGTTGACACAAAGGAATGTGATGCTCCGGTATCAAATAACACTTTAGCTGGACTAGAGTTTAGCAAATGAACGGGGAAACTTTGATTAGACGCCGGTAGAAGAATTGAATTGGAAAACAACAACAAGATTTCAACGGACGAAAAGGATGTTGAGAAGAACATGATATCAACATCGGGGAAAACGAGAACAAAATTCCTGAGGTACTATGGAAAACCCATCCGTGCTTCTAAAGGATCAATATCTACTGCTTAAGGAATAGAGGATCTGCTTCCGGGGCCTATTTGCCACCGTTCTAAATCGTGAGTAGGCAACATGATAAATTATGTCACAACCACCTCCATTCCTATGGTCTAGTAGATATAACCATCCTAGAGAAACCAGGATTCGTGAAATCCTAACTTGAAAGTTTAGATGAGAAGGGAGAAATCAACGTTGCACTTCCTTACCAGAAAAGGGAGATAGGGTGGGGAAAGAAGAAAAAGAACAGAATTCCTACTCTCACGTTTCATTTTTCCTATATAGCTACAAAATAGTTTCTAGACTCAACTGCGACCAGTAAAAAGGGATCCTACAGGCAGACAGGCTCTGATACCATTTGTCGCACCCTGACTTCTAGGGGATACTCACCGTACGAACTGGATAGCAGATGCTTGGATTATGGGGCATAACTGCTCCCACGTCCCAGCTTCCTGGTAGGCCTACACTTATGCGAGACAACACAAGCCCTGCTATTCCATCGTCGATGTAAACTATCCACTAGAGATCAAAGGCACTTCCGTCGACGTACTTCAAACCATACACACATGGTACGTCAACGGCGTTGAACAACTGATATCACAACAGATCTCTATGACACAAAAGATTGAAATAAGTTGCAAATGGTTCTCATTAGAGCAGAGATAGCAAATACAATCATTCAGAGGGCACCTGCCCCAACAATACATCATTACAATACAGCGGAAGCATTCAACATGTCTGAGTACAGACAAGAACCAAATAGGCCTAAGAGGCCGGAAACAAACAGACGGAGCCCATCCACGAAGTCTCGGATCCTGCCCGGGTCCGCTATCTACTCGTCAGCAGTCTCGTCATGATCCACGTAGTAGCCACCATGTAGATCTTCGGAAACGTCGGTCTGCGGAAACCACAGCCCCAAAGGGGTCAGTACATAAACGTACTGGCAAGCAAGACTCACAATTCACCAAGGTGTAGCCCGTCAACACCAAACACAGATGCCTTGGGTTCAACGGAAGAAAAGGGATATAAAAGATGCTGCAACTGGCTGCTCTAAACAACTACAGAAACATACTACCACTGCCGGCTAACAGAAAGGAGATAAGGTCGAGGATTGTAACCAACTGAAAGATAACTTCAAACAAACCCATCCTGGATCTCGCCCCTTATCCCAAAGAAGCAATCCGAGGATAACTCACACAGTTGTAATAATGATGGTTCAAATTATCGTGTCAATAAGCCTATTACTAGTCAAGTTATTAACCATGGGGTGTAACATGTTGATCATTATGTTTAAGTTGTCCTGAGTACTTGTTAGCCAGTACTTTCACCAAGTAATCCATAACCGCGGAAAACACGGCTTCTCGAGAAGATTATCCCTGCAGGGTTGCACCAATTTGGCCGTACACGCAAGAATAACCCGCCAGATGGAAATGCACTTCCACCAAGCGGGGTACTCTACACAACCAACCATTCTTCGCATCAAGCCCAAAGCACCTTGGGCGCACGGCTAATCGAGCCCAGAAGAAAATGGACCCTCATAGCACTCTAAGAACGTGTCCCCCTATATGCCGACTACGAAAGTTCCACCCTGGCCTGGGCTCGCAAAAACATGCATGCGGCAAATGGAAAACACGAACTAAATGAGGCGATTTGGACGAGATGCGAATCAGGTCAAGTTGAGGGGGGCGCCCATACTCGCTTCCCACATGCGGTTAGTGCGCTCATCATGGATCAGTAGACAAGACCCTTTTCCTATTAGGGTCGACACTAGCAGGCTTCAAAACCTCTCATGGGCCTCCTGCCGGTGCCTTATCATCAAATTATTATTTAACAATAACATTAGCATGATTGATTGATTAACATCGAGCCCCCAGAACATAATAGAAATAGTAACAGAAAGTAACGGGTAACAGACTCGAGCAAAACAACCTAAGCATGCTAGTAAGACACTGGCTCAACCAAATGGGTAATAGGAGTGGAGATGAGGCAATATCAAGGTTAAGGGATTCATGTGATGGGTTCGTAACAGAAACAACTACTACTAAGGCTAGCAGAAAGAACAACGGAAAGTATCGGTAATCAATGTTGAAAGGAACACGGTGGTTCATGTGAGTGATAACTTGCCTGCAAAACCCAGTAGCCTGGTACTAAGCTAACTCCTTAGAAGGGATGTCGTAAGTATCGTCGGTCTCAACGACGTCGTGTATCCGAGAAGAAGCAAACAAGCAATGCAGAAAGATAAACAATCATTATCATGGCATAGGTGCACAAACATGGGATGATGCATGTCATGTTAATAGATGCATCAGAATAGACTACTTGACAAGATAACACAATTTAATTGGACCCATATGCAGTTGGATTGCATATGGAAAGATTCATTGAAATAAGTGGAACAAATGGTTTACAACTAATTATTATGTGAAAGTTGTTAGCATGATGCATGCATGATGATAACAAGGAGTAAACAAGTTAGATGCAATTGGAAAAGGAGTAAAACAAGTGTGGGATTTTATTTGTCATGTTAGGAATTTTGGTTCCTTATTGATGTCACACAAGTAATTGTTGTTTTCAACAAGTTAAAGTGTTCAAAACAAATAACAAAGTTGATATTTGAAAAGGTTATCAAATTTTAGTTGGTTTACATGTTTCACATTTTGAAATTGGACTTTGGATTAATTAATTATGAATTAAACAATAATAAACAATTTTTGATTGCATTAAACAAGAATTAAATGGTTTAGGCAATTTTAATTATTCAAAACAGAAAACAAAAATTATATTTGAAAAGGTGAGGTGAAATGGTATGGAAAACATATTTTATTTGCATTTATTGGATTAGTAAAGAATTAGTTATGGAATTTAAGAAATTGCATTTGAATTATTCAAATTTGAATTTTAAATGTATTTGGAAAATTCAAAACAGTGCACAATTGGAATATTTGGAAAGATTATAAAATTTGGGACAGAAAACATATACAGGTTTTATTTATTAGACTTATATATCAAAAGTTATTGATTTTTTTAAAATGTGGTGTTTATTCTGCCATTTACAGAAAATAGAAAACAAACGGAAAATGTTTTTTTATCCTTTTGGTACAGCCACGGGGGCTAACCCCAGCCACTGATCCGCGGGGCCGTGGCCAGCGTGGCGGTTAGAAGATGAGGTGGCGCAGCCACCCGCTGACGGGTGGGACCCCGCCGTCAGCGCGGTAGGGAAAAAAGGTGGGGAAATTTCCCCGAGCGGGGACTCGAACCCAGCTCGCGGGCGTCCTCGCGAGGGCTCGCTACCAGTGCGGCTTGTGTTCGATTCGTGTCAGGTAAGGTTCGGCTGTCAGGTTAACATTCAGTTAACGAATTAACTGAACTTTACTGAATCTCGCTGCAGGTACAGGAGCGGACAGGAGCGTGGGCGATCGCTGCGGTGGCCAGCCCCGCCGTGGATCGTGGCCGTGCGCGGCTGCCGGGGGGCGGTGCGGGCCTCGTTTGCGTGCAGTTGCGGACAACAAGAAAGGAAGGGAGGATAGGCAGGGGGCGAGGGGATGATCACCTCGAGGCAGTCGGGCGGAGCAGATGGGTGCAGGCAGTGGCAATGCCGGCGATGGAGGCCACGGCGGCGGAGCTAGGAGCCTCCTCGGGCTCCACTGTGGTGTCGAACCGGAAGAGGGGAAAGAGGTGGTTCCATTCCCGGTGGCTAGGAGGGTGGTGGTGGACGGGATCGGCGGCGCCGTGGTCGGGTTCATAGGAGGGCGGTGGTTCTCCGGTGGTTCAGGTACAGAAAGAAACAGGGAGGTTGAGAGATGGGGCGACGACGGCGCAGAGGTATGGAACTAGGGTTGAGGGGAAGAGGGAGTAGTTGTGTAGTTTATAGGGCAGAGGTGCCTGTACGGCGGCAATCGGAGAGGAGGGTGGAGAGATCGCACGGTGCAGAGCCATGTCGTACAGAAGATGACGACATGGCGAGGAAGATGACAGCGACAGGGGTACTGGGCCAACAGGAGGTGGGCTGGACAGGTTGATGATGGGCTGGGTTTTCTCCTCCCTCTAAACCATTTCTTTTTACAATTCGGTTTGTTTTTTTTTTTTTTGTAGAGAACCAAATGGAAGAAAAGATAAGATTTTGAGCTTTAAAATTTAGGGAGAAAAATCAGGGGGTTTTGTTAGCTCAACATCTACCCCAGCCACTTGGTTTTTGGAAATTTTAAAAACTATTTGCTGTTTTGTCATTTGGTTTGAATTGAAATAACTTGCAACTTAATTGAGTAATAAAGAAAACAACAAGGATAATAGGGTGAACCCTATTATTAAAGTGATTAAAATTGTTAGAATAGTTTGTTAGTTTTCAGGACTTGGAAGTTGGTGCTGTTTGAACTTGGATTATGTGATTGAATTTTATTATTAAAGGGTTATTGACAATATTGTTTTAGGAATAGGGTGATCAAAGCATTTAGTTGGAAACAAAGAGCACAAAAAGGTTTGGATTTTTATAATTTCAAAAGAGGTGATGTTTAGTGAGTTGGTTTGAATTTGAAAGCAATTTGGGAAGTAATTGATTAATATTGAAAACAAAGGTCTTAATAGGGTGAACCCTATGTTAAATTTGATTAAAGTAGTTGATTTGATTAGAGGATGTTCACAAGTTCAAAGTTGTTCTGTTTGATGCATTTGATTTGAAATTGAAGGTGATTTGGGATTTAATTGATTGAATAAATCCAACAATTTAATAGATGAACATTATGGAAGAAAAAGAAAACAATTTGGTTGTTTTTATTTGAAATAACATTTTGGAAATTGTAACATCACAAGGATGAAACAGAGGGTTTGAATTTTGGTTTGAAATTCAAATAGAAAACAAAGGAAAACAAATGAAAACAGAGGAAAACAAAAGGAAAACAAGCAAAACAATTGCAATCAACATGATGCCATGATGCAAAACATAAAATAACAGATAGCAAACATTCTAAAGGCTGTTTTTCAGACTTGGGATGTTACAGTAGGCCAAGCTGCTTTGTATTTTGCCGAGATCCCAACACTTAGCCATGTTTCCAGAATTTTGCTGCTCGAACCAGCACATCTCACTACCTTCGTGTGTAAGGTCTACACATGGCGTAAGGACATAGCCCACGTCGCCTCAGGTCCAGTGCGGTTGCACTACACGCGCTCCACCTGCGCCTGTCACTGCACACCGGGCCCACGCCGCCTCGGTTCCAGTGCGGTTGCACAGCACGCGCTCCACCTGCGCCTCTCACTGCACACCGGGCCCACGCACCGTTGTGTCTTATCGCACAGAGCACTTGAGTACCCATGTCGCACGTCGTGGGATCGATTGCGTCCTGTAACAGCCCAAGTATGAAAACCTACCATTTAGAATGTTTGATTTCTTGTTATTTAAGTATTGCATCATGTCATCATATTGTTTCCATGTTGTTTGCTTTTGTTTCTAAATTGTTGCATTTGTTTTCCACTGTTTTCACAACTCAAATTCAAACCTTAATCAAACAATGTTTTCATACTTGTTCTGTTACAACTTTTGGAATGAAAATAACAAATGAAAACAACCAAATTGTTCCATTTTATTCCATGTTGATCACTCCTTAATTTGTTGGTTTTAATCAAACAATTAATTCAATCAATTAATTCCAAATCATTTCAAGTTCAAATCTAATCTTTAAAACATCAATCAACTTGAGTTTATAACAAATCTCCAAAACAATCAAACTCATTTTAATCACTTTCATCAATAGGGTTCACCCTAATAAAATCCTTGTTTTCAATATTAATCTATTAATTTCTAAATTGCTCAAATTCAAACCAAATGTGTTCCAAACAGAACCATTTTGAATTTATGTTGTTAACAAATCAAATCAACTCTCTTTGCTTTTTAACTTAGGGGTTACCCTATGTTGAAAATTGGGTTTAAATAATGGTTATGAATATTAACAAAGCACCCAAATTTGGTTTAAATCTTGAACAGCAATCAAACATTTAAATTTTTGAAAATAAAAGTTACCAACTGTTAGTAAATGGCCTAAGGAGTTTCCCTAAATTTTTCTCAAATTTTCTCTACCCAAAACCCCATCTTTTCTTCCCAATCCCTTTTCAGCAAAAAAAAAAACAGTGAGAAGGAAAAATAAAATTTCTTTTGGCGCCAAGGAGAAACGGGCTGCGCCCAGCCCACCTACTCCCTTTTCTTTCCCTCAGCGCTCAAGCCCAGCCCAACTCACTTAAGCCACGTACCGCTTCGATCTAAGTTTTCCCCGTCTGCCTTCGTCTTCCTGTACGGCAGGGCGATCCTGCCTCCACGTCGCCGAGCAGCATCTCCTCGACGGCCACCAGCCACTCCGGAGCCCTATAAAAAAACCCTACGAACCCTAGACCCCCCTGCCCTAATCCCTAGGACTCTCTCTCCCTTCGAGGCGCCGCCAACCTCTCTCTCCAGGCGCTTTCTGTCCTCTCTGAAACCTCGCCGGAGAAGCCACCGAATCCCCCTCTGAATCGCTGTCCGCCGCCGCCAAACCACTGCGCCACCCCACCTCCTACCTTCAGGAACCAAACCCCCACTCCTTCCTCTCCATGTTAGACACCCGAGTGAGCCCGCAAACCTGCTACAGCTTCGCCGCCATCAACGGCATCCTTCCGGCCACCGTGACGCCCCGTTCTGAAACTGTGCTCGCCGGCGCCGTTGCGGCCCATCTCCTCCCGCGCTGGCCACGGGGATCGCCTCGCCTCGACGCCCTGGAGCTACTGGACACCGCCGTCGAGCTCAAGATGGCCTAGAACCTCGCCGATGAGCCCATGCCTGCCGCCTCGCCGTCGAGCCCGACAGCGACCAACTCCCGGTGAGCAAATCGCCGCGCCTCCCTGTCATCTCGCTGCACCATCTGCATCCACAGCACCATCTCGCAGCAGCACTCGCACACCAAGCATCAGCGCCTGAGAGGCACGGTGATCGCCGCCGGTGGCTTTTCTGTCAGGTTTCGGCGTTGGTTTTTCGTCAGAGAATTCAGTTAGCTGGTTCTTAGTCTTAACCTCATCGCGGGTGTACTACTGTCACCAAACGGAATCCAGCGCAGTGGTAACACAGCACCTCTCCCTTGCGCACGGTCGGGGTTCGAGTCCCCGCAAGCGCTGCTTTTTTCGGGAATTTTCCCCTTCGCAGTGTCCCACCCGTCAGTGCCCCCTCTTGCCACGCAAGCGCACAGTCACCCCTTGGCCCACTGGCATAGGCTGCGGCTAGGATGCTGTTCGGTGCAAAACATTTTAACACCTTGCTGTTTTATTTTTCCAATTACTTTTAAAATGGCAGAATAAACACCACATTTTAAAAATCAATAACTTTTGATATATAAGTCTAATAAATAAAACCTGTATATGTTTTCTGTCCCAAATTTTATAATCTTTCCAAATATTCCAATTGTGCACTGTTTTGAATTTTCCATATACATTTAAAATTCAAATTTGAATAATTCAAATGCAATTTCTTAAATTCCATAACTAATTCTTTACTAATCCAATAAATGCAAATAAAATATGTTTTCCATACCATTTCACCTCACCTTTTCAAATATAATTTTTGTTTTCTGTTTTGAATAATTAAAATTGTCTAAACCATTTAAATCTTGTTAATGCAATTAAAAAGTGTTTAATATTGTTTAATTCACAATTAAATAATCCTAAGTCCAATTTCAAAATGTGAAACATGTATTCCAACTAAAATTTGATAACCTTTTCAAATATAAACTTTATTATTTGTTTTGAACAATTTAAATGGTTGAAAACAACAAATACTTTTGTGTCACCTTTAAGGCACCCAAAATTCCCTAAGTTAATAATAAAATTCTAAATTGCTACACCCTATCTTAATTTGATTCTAATGTTGTTATTTTGCTGTTTTCCTTTTGCATGCATCATACTAAACCACTAGCACCTGTTGTTTAGTTGGAAAACAAATAATCTAACCAAATCCATGGGCTTTTCATATGCAACTCAAAATTGCATATGTGTCCATTTAAATTGTGTTATCCTATCAATTAGTTTATTTTGATGCATCTATTAACTTGCCATGCATCATATTTGATTGTGCACTATGCCATGTTATTGATTGTTTATCTTTCTGCATTGTTTGTTTGCTTCTTCTCGGATAAACGACGACGTTGAGACCGACGATACTTACGACACCCCTTCTAAGGAGTTAGCTCAGTACCAGGCTACTGGGTTTTGCAGGCAAGTTATCACTCACATGAACCACTGTGTTCCTTTCAACATTGGTTACCGATACTTTCCGTTGTTCTTTTCTGCTAAGCCTTAGTAGTAGTTGTTTCTGTTACGAACCCATCACATGAATCCCTTAACCTTGATATTGCCTCACCTCCATACCTAAAACCCCTTGCTTGTTGCCTTAGTCTTATCTAGCATGCTTAGGTTGCTTTTGCTCGAGTATGTTATCCGTTACTTTCTGTTACTATATCATTTACGTTGTGGGGGCTCGATGTTTAATCAATCAATCATGCTAATGTTGCTATTAATAAAAACTTTGATGATAAGGCACCGGCAGGAGGCCCATGAGAGGTTTTGGAGCCTGCTAGTGTCGACCCTAATAGGAAAAGGGTCTTGTCTACCGATCCATGATGAGCGCACTAACCGCATGTGGGAAGCGAGTATGGGCGCCCCCCTCAACTTGACCTGATTCGCATCTCGTCCAAATCGCCTCATTTAGTTCGTGTTTTCCATTTGCCGCATGCATGTTTTTGCGAGCCCAGGCCAGGGTGGAACTTTTGTAGTCGGCATATAGGGGGACACGGTCTTAGAGTGCTATGAGGGTCCCTTTTCTTCGGGGCTTGATTAGCCGTGCGCCCAAGGTTCTTTGGGCTTGATGCGAGGAATGGTTGGTTGTGTAGAGTACCCCGCTTGGTGGGTTAGCTTCCCATCTGGCGGGTTATTCTTGCGTGTACGGCCAAATTGGTGCAACCCTGCAGGGATAATCTTCTCGAGAAGCCGTGTTTTCCGCGGTTATGGATTACTTGGTGAAAGTACTGGCTAACAAGTACTCAGGACAACTTAAACCTAATGATTACCGACCTTACACCCAATGATTAACAACTTGACTAGTAATAGGCTTATTGACACAATAATCTGAACCATCATTAACTCAACTGTGTGAGTTATCCTCGGATTGCTTCTTTGGATAAGGGGCGAGATCCAGGATGGGTTTGTTTGAAGTTATCTTTCAGTTGGTTACAATACTCGATCTTATCTCCTTTCTGTTAGCCGGAAGTGGTAGAATCTTTGTAGTTGGTTAGCGCAGCCAGTTGCAGCATCTTTTATATCCCCTTTCTTCCGTTGAACCCAAAGCATCTGTGCTTGGTGTTGACGGGTTACACTTTGGTGAACTGTGAGTCTTGCTTGCCAGTACGTTTATGTACTGACCCCTTTGGGGCTGTGGTTTCCGCAGACCTACGTTTCCGAGGATCTACATGGTGGCTAATACGTGGATCATGACGAGACTGCTGACGAGTAGATAGCGGACCCGGGCAGGATCCGAGACTTCGTGGATGGGCTCCGTCTTTTCGTTTCCGGCCTCTTAGGCCTATTTGGTTCTTGTCTGTACTCAGACATGTTGAATGCTTCCGCTGTATTGTAATGATGTATTGTTGGGGCATGTGCCCTCTGAATGATTGTAGTTGCTATCTCTGCTCTAATGAGAGCCATTTGCAACTTATTTCAATCTTTTGTGTCGTAGAGATCTGTGGTGATATCAGTTGTTCAACGCCGTTGACGTACCATGTGTGCATGGTTTGAAGTACGTCGACGGAAGTGCCTTTGATCTCTAGTGGATAGTTTACATCGACGATGGAATAGCAGGGCTTGTGTTGTCGCGCATAAGCGCAGGCCTACCAGGAAGCTGGGACGTGGGAGCAGTTATGCCCCATAATCCAAGCATCTGCTATCCAGTTCGTACGGTGAGTATCCCCTAGAAATCAGGGTGCGACACGTCCGTTACGCGCGATTCAATCGCTTCGTTCCTTTCTAACGGGCGTAATAACTCCCCACGTACCCACGATTTCAGCCGCAGCGAATCCAGCGCAGTAACTGCACTTTGGGGGAGGGGGTATAAATACCCCCTCGCCGCCTATCGCCTCGACTCCTTCTCCATTTGCCCCCATTCCTTTCTCCTTCCTCGCGCAATACTCGCACAGAGCACTCCGCTCCGCCGCGAATCCACCGCACGCCGCCGCGCCGCACGCAGAGAGAAGACAAGATCCTCCCCACGCGCCACCGCTCGTCGGAGTGCGCCCGGACCTCAAGACCTTCACTGCAACGTGCGGTCGTCCTCAACCTCGCACCACCGTCGTTGTGTGACTGCACTGCTTCCTCCTCGTTCCTTCTTCTTCGATCTCTTCACCGTCGGAGACGCGCCACGTCATTTGTCTTCCGTGCCGCCGCGGCCCTTCTATGACCGCTGCGGCCCGAGCCTTCCTTCTTGACGTCACGCCATCCGGATACATCCGGATCCGGATCTGCCCCGATGGCGCTCGAGGCCGTCACCGACCTGAACCTGGAGGGGCCTGCATCCACCCGCGCCAATTGGGAGGGATTGGACGTGACCGCCCGAGACACCCAATGGCTGGTGTTATCTGCAGGGTACGTACCGCCGGGTGTTATCTGCAGGCCACCCGACAACGAGCTGGAGCCAGAGCCCCAGCCCGGTTAGTACGTCGTATTCCTTAGCCACTTCAAACCCGGCTTCGGCCTTCCCATATCTAAGTTCATGCAACAGTCCCTTCGCCACTTTGGCTTGCAACCACACCATCTCCCGGCAAATGCCATTGCAATGATGTCCACTTTCGTAACTTGCTGCAAAGCCTATCTTGGTGTCTACCCCACGGTAGATATCTGGGCCAAATACATCCATTTCCGCCAGTAAGTCCTCCCAAATAAAGCCAATCCGGATGCGCCCAAGGTGATGACCCAAACCGGTGCGGCCATGATCGTCTACCGAACTCCCTGCGCCTACCCCCGGGTTCTAGGAATAGACACATGCCGGAAATGGCAACGGGGATTTCTGTATGTGAAGAGCCCCACTCCGGAAGATTCTGCGTAGCCGGTCGATCTTATCCAGCTCCCTGCCTTCGAGAACGTTCCTCCAACTGCTATGAGGAACTGGGGTACAATCCAAAGAAGACTGTGTCAGATGCCAACCATGCGGATGACAGACTGAAGAAATTGGTCGATCTAGGACTTCGACCGGATGACTTGATCGCCACTTGGGTGAGCCGCCGGGTTCTCCCTCTCCAACTCCGAGCACACAAAATGTGCTTCATGGGTGGGCCTCGCGAATGCACCCGCACCACTACGTTTGAGCTCAGCAAGGAGGAGGTGGCTATCTGGGCTCGCTCCATCCTCAAGGCCACCCTCTCAAAAACCTGGTATTATGGTTTCGCGCCATATAGCTGAGATCAGCGAGCCCCTCAAGTAAGTTTCCTTCTGTATGCACTTAGTTAATCTTGCTTTCTGTTTCTCATGCTTCACCGAGTAGAACTTATCTTGGATTCTCCTGGGTAGACTTAGCCATTCATGCTTTATGATTCGCACGTTGTGCCGAGTAGGATCTTAATCTGGTTTCTCTTGAGAACACTTAGCATTTTATGCTTTGTGTTTGCATGCTGCACCGAGAAGAATCTCAACTCGGTTCTCCTGAGTATACTCAATTCCTTATGCTTTGTGCTTGCATCTACAGACCATTCCTCGTTAGAAAGAGGAACATAAGCCGCTCTTTGAGCGGAACAGGCAGCCGGATCGGACTGAGGACGATGAAGAGCAGTTCGACATTCAAGACACGCTCTGCGTCCCGCTCGTCACCACCCCAGACCGAGATGGTAAGTCCCGAGTCTCCACATCAATCCGGGACTGGTCCAAGGATGATGAAGGTGATCGAGACCATCATTGTATGTACTCCAAAGCTTTATGGGTTCTTCTTGGACTCATATATGTCTTTTCCCTCCTTTCTTGCAGATGAGATGGAGGAGGAACCGGTTGACGCGGAGCCCGTGTCAGTTGCTTCCCCCCACCGAGTTGAGGAAGCGATCCGGCAGTGGTGCCGTCGAGCCCCCCGCTGCCAAGAGGCAGAAGAAGGCCGCAAAGAGAAACAAGACCACCTATGTCCGCAACAAGAGGCCACAACGACCGACCGAGGACGCGTAAGTTCTCCCCGAGTTGCTCCATGCTTTATGTTTGCACTTTCTGCCTTTTCTACCTTTTCCGATCTGGATGCTTTGTGTTTGCACTTTTCTTATTCCCCTGTTTCTTCCTTCTTCTCTTCAGCGACGCACTCGATGATGATGCCCCTGAGGCACCACCAAGGCCGAGTACCCCTCGCGACGTTGTGGACCTTGATCCTGATGATGTAGAGGCCCAGCCCGAGGAGAGGACCGAGATGCCTCCTCCCAATCGAGAAGACCAAGATCTCGGCGCTGACAACACCGGCACCGAGATGGACATTGAGAGGGCTTCGGAGCAGTCGGAGCCCACCCCAGAACAGCAACCAGAACAACAACAACCACAACCAAGCACCGAACAACAACAACCAACTCCAGAGCCGCACCTTCAGCCTCAAGACGCTGAGCAGGCCAAGCAGCAACAGCCCGAGCAGCGGCCACCACTTGCACAGCAGCAAACTTCTCCAGCAGCAATAGGAGGAGCCAATCCACCAACTCCACCGAGAAAACCCACTCCTCTGGAGGTTGTGGCCACCACCGAGACTGCCCCTGTTAAGACCACCAAGACCCGGACAAACACGAGCACAGCTCCCTCGGCCACGCGCCAGGTTCCAGCAGCAGCAGCGCCAAGTCCCTCACCTCCGAGCAAAGACCCGACGCCTACAAAGAGCATCCATGTCCCACGCACCCGACAGCAAATGCAGCAACAGATATAGTTTGCGCCCTCGCAAACACTGGCTGCAGGTGCGGGCAGCAGTGGAACATCTGAACCCACTGTGAGGGTTCCCGTTCACTGGCAAGAGCTGCAGGCGTAGCACAAGAAAAAGCAGCAGCGGGAGCAGCAGAAGAAGAAGATCGTCACAGCCAGATCCAAGACCAAGTCCGGCACCCTGAGCATCAAGCCGGATACACATCTGACAGAGCCTTTTCATGAGCTGCATGAAGACATTGACGCCACGCTGGACCGGATAGGTCATATTGATCCGGAGTACGACGACAAGAAGCTGGGCAATCTGGATAACTACCGGAAAGCCTTGAATAATGCCGATGTCGGCCCCATCTCAATGATTGTTGCCGCGTCCAGCAGCACTATGGCGCACAAGATGTACTGTTTGCGCGTAGCTGCCGAAGACGCCGAGAACACCTCCCGGGTAAGTACTTTCTCTTCTATCCAGTTTTTCCAAGTTGCAAACTTTTCTATCCATCTTTCATACTCCATCCAGTCCCTGAGATTTGGGCCGAGTAGGCAATACTCGACCGAGTTGAAGTCTACTCGGGCCGAATCTTCCCTACTAACATTGTATATGTTTCCTCTTCAGGAATGCACTAATGCTCCCACCAAGATCTTCCACCAGCTCCTCTGGTCTCATCGGAGAGTCAAGGAGCAGAACCGGGATATGCAGGAAGAGCGTGGCCAAAGAGGTAATTTTCATTCTAGCTGGGTTACCGCGTATGCTTTCTCGGCATCAGTTTTCTAATCCGTTCTATGTTTCCCAACTCACAGCTATCATGGAGAAGCAGCTCACGGATGCCATCACCAAGATCTCCTCCTTGGAGAGTAAGTGTAAAATTTTCTGTTTGTGCGTTTTGTGTGTACACCAGTTTGTTTCTATCTGGTTAACTTTGTCTCTCTGCAGGTGAGCACCAGGCCTTTGCCGAGAAGCATCAAGACTGCACTGTGCTAGCCGAGTCAGCACAGATAATTTTTTTTGGCTCTGGAGATAAAGATGCCTCTACTTTTCTCTTATCCGGTTTCCTTATTCTCACTGTTTTGCTAACCGAATTGCCTCCTTCCCAGTGGAACGCCAATTATTCCTTGATCAACACCAAGGTTGTATCACTCCAGCCGAGGTGCAGCAGCAGGCGCATGCTAGCCAGGCCAAGCTGGAGGAAGATCTTGCCGCCGAGAATAAAGAAGTGCTCAAGCTGAAACGTGAGCTAGCTAAAGCCATTAAGACGGCGCTGCAAGCCGGGAACGAGAAGACCGAGGCGCTGAACCAGGCGGCTGTCGAGAAGCTTGAACTGGAAAGGGAGATTGAGTCCCTCAAATATCGAAACACCAACCTCGTCAGCATGCTGGTCAATTCCCGCGGTCTGCTGGACAAGCAGCACAAGCTTGCAACCGGATGGACCAGCCGGCTAAAGGATCTTGTCATGGAACTGCGCTGTAAGTTCATGCTCTTTTTCAAATGCTCTATCCGTTTTCTCTTATACGATTTCTCTTATCCGGTTTCTTGACTCTACCCGGCATCACCTCTCTCACGGGCCTTTCCGGACTTCAACGTGGGTGCTGACAAAGCTGTGGAAAAGGCCAGGGAACTGCAGAAGGAGCTTGGCCATGATGTTGCTGATTCGGTCACGATTGATGACCAGATTGAAAGCATCAAGACCAGGGTGCATTCCCTCAAGGGTCTGGGCACCACCATTGTGTCCACCGGCATGCGTCTACACAAGGTCTTCAGGCCGGATGTGAAGCCCCCGACTACGATTGACTAACTGGCCTCCAACTTGGATTATGTCAAGGTTGAGATGAAGAAATGGCGCGCCTCAACAGCCCGAGCTGGCGCAGATGAAGCCCTGCATTTCCTGCTGTCTTGGTACGATAATCTTGACCTCAGCAAGCTCCAGAAGCTCCGGAATGGATCCAAGTGGACCGGGCAGGAAGAGTTCATCCAGCGCCGCAAGGAGACTGCATATCGGCAAGCTTCAAATGCTGATACAAGATAATATATCGATGGCCTTCCTAAGCCGGATACCGACGTCGAGGACGGTGAGGATGATGACGATGATGAAGACGACGACGAAGGCGCTGAGGAGGCCGAGCAGAGCGAGGCAGGCAATGAGGAGTCCGAGAAGGGCGTCGACCAGGAGACAACCGAGCTGGGCGACGACCAGAAAGAGTCCGAGCCGATGGACGAGGAAATCCAAGCCGAGCAGCAGCCCACTGCCTCTTCCGGAGTCGTCACCACCGAGATGGTGATCGAGACGCCTGCTCCCGAGTTGAGCGCATCGGAGGCCACTTCCGAGAATGCCGCACCCGGGCCCGTACCTACTCCAACTGCTGGTTCTGCAACCCCTTCATCAACTCCCATCTCCGAGCTCGCCACCGAGTCCTTCGACCCGACAGGTGCTGAAGCGACCACCACTACCTCAACGGCGGCTTAGATTCCTGCTTTGTATCATTCTAAAACTTTTATCAGATCCCCGATATGTCGGGTGCAGATGTATCCAACACTTATTATTTGTTGTTTGCTACTCAATTTTTAATTAAGCTTTTAGCTTGACTGGCTTAATGCCGGATTGCGTTAATTCCGAGTCCCCGAGTTGCTTTTGTTATCCACCCAGCTCTTTTGTCTTTGCTCTTACCTTCCACTTGTGGCTTGTTGGTACTCGAGTCACAAGATTTCAAAAACCGAGTTTCTAATACTTAACAACTTTGAGATTTGAAATTAACACCACCCAATACTTAGCCGAAAAAACAGAAGAAAGAAGCACTCAACCCGGTTGATAAACTCTTTCTTTCCTTAGTAGTTTTTCGTGTGTTTATTGACCTTTGGCTTGTTCTCTTGCTTGCTATGGAGCCGGGTTGCGGACAGCAGCAGAGTCGAAGAGTTGGCCCTTAGGTTTGAACACATTACTAGATTAACACATGAAATTCCGAGTTGACTAACCGAGCAGACAAAGTAAGAAAGTAAATAACACAAGGCAAGTTGATACGGGCAGTCCCCGAGTTCGAACTCGGAGTGCCGACTTGGAATTCAACTCAGTTAAGGAGATACATACAATGATTTTTCATGAATGAAAACGGCGGAGTAGAGCTACATTCCAGGGGCGCTTGGATTCCTCTCCGGATTTATCCGCCCTGTTCTTCTGCGATGCATGTGCATCAATGAGGTAGTATGCATCATTGTGCAGAGCCTTGCTCACAATGAAAGGCCCTTCCCACGGAGGGGAAAGTTTTTGCATCCCGGCGGTGTGTTGCACAAGCCTAAGAACCATATCTCCTTCTAAGAGAACCCTTGGGTTTACTTTCCGGCTATGATAGCGTCTCAGATTCTGTTGATATACAGCTGAGCGTGACAGAGTTAATTGTCTTGCTTCCTCGAGCAAATCAACATCATCTTCTCGGGCTTCTCTTGCCTCTGCCTCAGTATAGAGGGTTATTCTCGGTGAGTCATGCTCAAGGTCAGTGGGAAACACGGCCTCTGCTCCATATACCAGGAAGAATGGTGTGTATCCGGTTGTCGTGGTGGTGTCACGGCAGATGCCATAGGATGGCTAAAGATGTGGGGACGATGGACGCTGGAGGTGTCCGGGGAGGGATCACGCGACGAGTAGCCGCGTGAGGTAAGATCCACACAACACAAACAACACGATGTACCCAGGTTCAGGGCCCTCGTGAGGAGGTAAAACCCCTACTCCTGCCTTTCTCTATGTATTACGGTGTCTCACCGAGTAGCCACAGTACAAATAGTAATGCTACCGAGTAGCCCCTTGCCCCTCTCCGAGTAGAGCTAGGTCAAGAACTTAGGGTTTCTAGGGTTTCTAGTGAGCCACTATGGGAGCATCTGAGAGCGTCTGTGAGTCTGCCTCGCGCAGGAGGCGGCGGGGCACCTTATATACATGGTGCCCAGCCGGATACGTCCAAATCCTAGACAAGTGTCGACATAGTGTGCACACTGTCCTTTCTCCGAGTACCCGCTGACAGCTTTGGTCGTTGGTCTTGGCTGCTTCTGTAAAGTCGTTGGGCAAAACTAGGGGACAGACTGGTATCACTGTACCTAGTCACAGAGTAGGCCCCCCTTATCCTGCCACCGACTGCTTCCATGCTGTCACTGTCAGGCAGGCCGTCCCCACGTGAACAGTAGTTCGAATGCTGCCAAGTACGGACCCAGGATACGCGGGATCCTGTGTCAGAACGGCTCCTTTGACTTCCTGCCCGAGTAGTTTCCCGCCAAATGTTCCCGCCAATTGTACTCGGGCCAAACCTTCTACTCGACATGGTAGAAATTGATTGATATCTCCTTCTGGCCATCTTGAGGTGAGACCGAGTAGCAGTCGACCGGGTAGCGAGTACCCGGTAGTCGGCTACTCGACCAAACCTCTCTTCTGTAAGCGGCCTTTACCACCTGTCTTTACCCTACTCGGGGGTAACCCCCCGACAGCAGTCCCCGAAGCTGGTTGAATCTTGCGAACTTGTTCACTAGGCTCTGCCAGCTTAAAACCAGCCTTTGTATCTCAGCCATCGAACCTCAAGATGACCGATTAGGTCCTCCGAGTAGCTATCCGGAAAGTATCTTGGGTTTCCTTTTCCGAGTAGCAGTTGCTTTCTACTCTGTATCCGAGTAAAAAGACTTAGCGAAAATTCGCAAACTGAGCCTCTGCAGCGCAGAGCAACATCCAGCCCTTCACGCAGGCACTGCCTACGTGTCAAGCATCCACGACCTTGTCGTTTGGTTGCCCAGGACACGACGCCACGTGTCAAGTTTTCACGCCGTGGGCCCACCGGCCGTCATGTCCCATCACGCGCAATTACTGGCCACGATCTGAAGGTGGGATCAAATGCGGCCGTTACGCGCGCAACCCGCGCTTGTGTGCGTTTCTAGCCGGCCACAGGACCCACCACACGCCACAGTCGATCCCACTACCTCGGTGGTAACGGTAATACCGCGAGGGAGATATAAATACCCCCGCGGTAACTTCCCTTTCTTCTTCCCTGCTCTTTTCCCCTTCTGCCTCTTGTTCTTCTTCTCCACCGAGCCCTCCGCCGCCGCGCAAGCTTCTGCGCCGCCGCGGACTCACCCCACCGAGCACCCCCACTCGAAAATCATCCACTCTTCCCACTCGCGACGATGGCCAAGGCTAGCTGGGCGGGTTCCTCCGTCACCAAGGCCAATCTCGCCTGGCTCGTGACCAGCAGAAAGGTTCCCCCTGGCGTGGAGTGCCGGGCACCCGACGACGAGGTCGTGCCAACTCCGCAGGACGGCGAGCGGGTGGTCTTCATGTCGCACTTCGAGCGCGGCTTTGGACTGCCCGCCTCCAACTTCCTGCGCGAGTTCCTCGACCACTTCGGGCTGCAGATGCATCACCTGCCGCCCAACGCGGTCGTCTTCCTCGCCTACCACGCGGTGGTCTGCGAGGCTTTCCTCGGCATCAGGCCTACGACTGATACGTGGCTCAGGTACTTCAATCTCCGCCAACAATCTGTCGGGAAGAAAGACGGTGCAGGTATCGGCCGCGCCACCGACACGGGCTGTGCCATGATGGTGCAGCGGACGGGTACGAACCATCCCCGCATCCAGGGGCTGGACTCCTGCCGAATGTGGCAGCAAACCTTCTTCTACGTCAAGAACGTCCCCGCCACGGAAGGAGGTGTGGTTGATGATCGAATCAACCTGCCCGCTTGGAGGAACCGTGCTCCACTCGGGTCGAACTGGAAGGAGAAGCCCAACATCGACGAAATCGCCGTCGAGATAGAAGATAGACTCGGCGAGTTGAAGAAGCTGGGCCTCAAGAATGACGACCCGGTGATATGCTGGATCAAGCGCCGAGTACTCCCTCTGCAGGAGCGCTGCCATCTCATGTGTTACATGGGAGGCCCGCGCGACTGCACCAGGACCACCACCATCGAAATCGACGACGCGGATGTTGCCTATCATGCCAGGAACATGCTGAAGACAAGCCTCACCGAGAGGTGGCGGTATGGCTTCGCCCCGTACAGCCGCACGCTACCGATTGCCCGGGTACGCTGTTCCTACTCTGCTTTTGCCTCTGCTTCCCGAGTAGATAACTTTCCTTTCCGCCTCGACTAGCAATCACCTGGCGCACCGAGTATAGCACTTAGTCGACTCGCACTTAGGCTCAGTATGCTTTGTGTTTGCACGCCTATCCGGGTAGAACACTTGGAGAACTGCATAGGCTTAGTGTGCTTTGTGTTTGCACGCCTGTCTGAGTAGAATACTTAGAAAACCGCATAGGCTTAGTGTGCTTTGTGTTTGCACGCCTATCCGAGTAGAGTTCCATCCTGCTACTCGGTTTACTTATGATCCTTCTCTGTCTTTCAGACTCTTACTCGACAGCTGATTGAGAGTCGCGAAGTTTTTGAAGACAACTGGTTCGCCGATCGCGAGGAGGATGACATGCTGCCCTCTGACGACGCGGAACCGAGCAGTCCCGTTCCTGACAAGCGCGATGCTCTCCGCACTTGGTCAGATGAAGGCTCTCACGGTATTGTTACTTTCATCTTGTTTGCTTCTGAGAAACACCAATCCCTTGCACTGCTGTTTCTGATTCTTCCTTCTTCTCCTTTGAACTTCTCAGATGAGGCCGCTGCGGAGAGGGACGACGAGGATGAGGGCGAGAACGAGGGCGATGCGCCCCTCGTCGTCCAACCTTTGTCTACTGCCCCTCCCGAAACCCGCAAGCGGACTGGGAGCGAAGCGCAGGTACCTCCGGCCAAGAAGAGGAAGCCCGCCGAGAAGGAGGAGGCCGCCGAGAAGAAGAAGAAGGTTACTGTCAAGAAACCCCGACGACAGCTTAAGTCCACCAATGCGTGAGTTCTCTTCTCGTTTGCCCTCCTTCTCGCGTAGTACTGATTTCTCCCAAATCTTCTTCCAATCCCTGATCTCTTTCTTCTCTGCAGTCCTGCCATGGACGCGAACGCAGCCCTCGCGTCCGACCAAGCCCAGAAGAAACCAGTACCTCTGGTTAACCTGGACGATGATGATGAGGATCGCGACGCCAGTGCTGCTGCTGCCAATCCAGCACAAGGAGCAGCGTCAGAACCAGCAGCACAAGACACCGCCGTCCACGACGAGAGACCCCCTTCTCCTCCGGCTAGCAACGCCGAGGAGAACCAAGAACAAGAAATGCCAGACGCCGCCGCCCTTGAGCGGCCAGAAGTAGAGCAGCCCACCACCGAGGCTGCCGCACAAGAGAACGTTGCTGCCGAGCAGCTGGTGACAGATGACACTGCCGCGGATGCTACCGTAGCAGATGTCTACCCACTGCCAGGCAGCGCTCCGAGTGGTGTTCTGCCAGGAGCTGCAGCGGCGCCACCAACTGCGCAAGGCCCTACGCCTCCAACTGCGCAAGGCCCTACACCACCGACTTCCTCCTCGTCTCCACAGAGCAAGGACACATCCAGCCCTCCCGGGCGAGCAGCCAAGCAACAGGCCCTTGATGCTCTGAGGGATTACTGTTCCAAGAAAGGTCTATCTTAGAAGGAGACTGCCGATAAGGTGGCTGCTGAGGAGGCCAAGGCCAAGGAGGAAGCCGCCGAGAAGGCCAAAGCCGAGAAAGAAACTGCTGAGAGAGCTAAGGCCGAGCAGAAGAAGGCCAGGGCTGAGCAGAAGAAGGCCGAGAAGCAAGCTGCCGAGAAGGCAGTCGCCGAGAAGGCAGAGGCCAAGACTGACGGGAAGAAACCCGAGGATGTCGAGAAGCAGGAAATCGAGAAGGAGCAAACAAAGAAGAGGGCCAGAGACCAAGGCGCATCCACAGGCGGAGCACTCGTGATCCGCGACTCCGGCCCGATTCCTGCTGCGCTCTCTGCGGGCGCTCGCGCTGCTGGCCAGCCTTGCTACCCGGAGTATATGATTGAGGTTAGCCACCAACATAGCATCGGCTTCCCTCCCCAAGATAAAGCTGTAGCTATTCAGAAGGGTAGGAAAGCTGTAGCCAGGAATACTCCTCCCTTCGATCCAGCCCAGAACAAACCCGTCAATATTGCTTCTCGGGGAGCCCAAGACAAGCCAATAACCTCCAAGGGTCTTGAGCAGGTACTGGACACTGTCGGCTACATCAGCGCCAAGTGGGACAGCGGGGTTCTCGGAGAGGAGAAGTGGCACGGCTTGACCCTTGGCTCCGTCGACCACTACCGCGTGGAGTGGAACAAGATCGACCTGGGACACCAGCCCATGTCCGTCTCCACCGACACCGCCACCCTCGCAGCCAAGATGTTCTTGCATCGCAAGAACGCCGAAGATATCGAACAGAGCTACGCAGTAAGTCTTTTTGCCTTTTCCGAGTTGAATTTTCTTCTCTTCTACCCGCCTTTCTTCTTTCCTACCATCACCCCCCAGTCCCCGAGATTTGGGTCGAGTAGGCGGATACTCTCCGAGCAGCCTCCTACTCGGGCCGAATCTTCTCTGCTTTGCCTAACTCATTTTCTTCTCGGTTTTCAGGATAGCGTTCTTAAGCGGACCAATTTATACCGCATCCTTCTCTGGAACCACTCCATCGCCAGGAGGCGAATTGCTGCGCTGGAGAAGGAGAAGTTAGTTGCTGAGGCCGCGAGCAAAAATGCAAACGACAGCACCCAACAGCTGGCCGAAGTGCAAGGTACGCCTTTAGCCACGCGGTTCCTGCGTTTTATGGTTACGCCCGCTTCTGCTTTTTTACGCACTGACCTTTCCTTCTCTGCAGAGAAACTGAAAGCCTTGGCCGATGAGCATGAAAAATGCCGTAGCTTCGTGGAGAACGCCGAGGCCACGATAAAGAAACTTGAAGGTGAGTTTGCTGTTTACTCGGTATGTCCTTGAACTCGGTTCTTCTCTGCCCGTTTACTGACCTCATCTTGTCTTTTCGCAGAAGATTATAAGTCATTTGCTGAGGCGCATCAAGACTGCGTCAAGCCAGCCGAGGTGGAAAAGCAGCTATCCGAGCAGGCCATTACTCTGGTGAAGGACCATACCACCGAGATGGAGAAGCTGCAGCTCCAGCTTCAGAATGCACTCCAAGATGCCGTGAAGATTGGCGCCGAGAGGGACACGGCCATCGCCGAGAAAGCCAAGGCCGAGACCACTTTCAAGGCCAAGGAGAGGGCCCTCGAGGCTGAATGCGAGACTCTGAAGAAGGCCAATGCTGATCTTTTCGCTCAGATGGACACCTTGCGCCAGATCCAGTCAAAGCACATTAGCAACGAGGAATCTTGGAGAACCAAGCTGCAGCAACTGCGCCGCCAACTAGTCGGTAAGTTCTTCTCTTCATTGCATCTTTTCTTCTCGGTCTTATTCCTTCTCGGCTTCCTTTTTTCTTTCTCGGTTTTTTGATCTTGCCACTTGCTATTTCAGATATCTGGCCTCGTCTTGAGTCTACCTCTGCGCCCTCGATAGCCAAGGCCCGAGCAGTTCGCCTTTCGCTGGGTGAGCCGATTGACACCAGGGCTGATATCGAGGACAGCTTGCAGGTGCTCAAAGGTTACTTCGAACAGCTGGCCGGCTGCGGGACTGATTTGATGCATGCGGGCTTTGAGCTCCACCGGCTGTTCTGGCCCCATGATCCTGAGCCAAAAAGCATGCGGGCGCTCGCCCTCAAGCTGGAAGGCGTGAAGGCCGAGTTGAAAAAATGGCGAGCCTCCGGAGCCCGTGCTGGTGCGGACGTGATGCTTCTCTGCATTGCGTCCTGGTATGAAAACCTGGACATGCAGCTCATCCGCGGGAAGCGCAATAATTCCAAGTGGGAGACTGATGCCGATAGCGTGGCCTTGCGCAAGCAGATTGCATATGATGTCGCAGAGTGCGCCGAGACGGAGGTCTACATCGATGGCGTCCCCGAACCCGACACCGAGTACGAGGACGACGAAGATGACGACGAGGAAGAAATTGGGGACTACTTCGAATCTCCCAAGGGCAAGGCCGGGAAGGGCAAGGCCACCGTCGTCGCGAGTAGCGATGAAGACGAAGGGGCGCACATCGACAGCGAGCCACTCGACTTCGGCACCTCCTCAGGTGCTGCTCTCGACGACACGGTGCCCCCTCCTGGCCACGCTTCAGGCTCCTCCTCGGCTCTGGGACCCGTCTCGGTGGCCACGGCCACTTCCGAGCAGGCGGCCACCCAGGAGGACGCCGAGATGGAGGAATCCGCCGCCGTGCAGACGGAGGCTGATGCTACCCACGCCAGCACCGAAGGAACAGCCGCCACGACTGCCGCCGAAGAAACTGCTGCCAGGACCGCCGCCGAGGAAACAGCCGCCAAGGCCAGCGTCGAGAACATCTCCTCTTCAACTTGAAACAACCTGCGATCTTTTCTTTCACTTGAACACTTTATCAGATCCCCGGAATGCCGGGAGCAGATGTAACAGACTACCTTTATCTTGCTTGCTACTCAGTTTTTATGCCCACTCGGTTTACGTTGACATTAATCAATTTGAACGACACTGGCTTAATGCCGAGTTGTGTTTCCATGCGAGTCCCCGAGTAGCTTTTCTTATTCACCCTGTCTTTTCATCTCTGCTCTACCTGCGACTTGTCGCTTGTTTGGTATTCGAGTCACAAGAATCAAGGAACAAGGCTGCAAATACTTGGCCGCTAGAAACAATCATGGTAACGCAGCCCACCACCTAGCCGAGAAGACGAAAACGAGGAACAAAAAGTAACCGACAACCTACTCGGTTCCTGCACTCCTTCTTCCTTAGTGATTTTCGTGTGCTCATTGACCTTTTGCTTGTTCTCTTGCTTGCCATGAAGCCGGGTTTCGGACAGCAGCAGAGTCGAAGAGTTGGCATATAGGTTTAAACACAGTACTCAATGCACCTTTGAGTTCTGAAGTGGAGCAACCGAATAGACAAAGGAATAAGCCGAGTAAAAACACTTAGAGCAATTTTGGGCGAGGGCAGTCCCCGAGAACAATTTTAGATTGCAGAGTAGAATTTCAACTCGGATGAAAGGGTACATACACATCTTTGCTTACGAATGAAAACGACGAAGTAGAGCTACATTCCAGGGGCGCTTGGTTTCCTCTCCAGCTTTATCTGCCCTGTTCGCCTGCGATGGGCGCACATCTACAAGATAGTACGCGTCATTGTGCAGCGCTTTGCTCACAATGAAGGGCCCTTCCCATGGGGGAGACAACTTGTGCATCCCGGCTGTGCGCTGCACAAGCCTAAGGACCATGTCTCCTTCTCGGAAAACCCTTGGGTTCACCTTTCGGCTATGATAGCGCCGCAGGTTTTGCTGGTAGATAGCCGAACGTGACAGAGTCAGCTCTCTTGCTTCTTCAAGCAGGTCAACGTCGTCTTCTCGAGCTTCTCTCGCCTCCACCTCAGTGTAGAGGGCTACTCGGGGGGAGTCATGCTCTAAGTCTATTGGCAACACGGCTTCGGCCCCGTATACCAAGAAGAATGGCGTGTAGCCGGTTGACCGGTTAGGGGTAGTCCTTAGACTCCACAACACCGCTGGCAACTCTTCTAGCCAACACCCGGGTGTTTTCAGCAACGGCTCAATCAGCCTTGGCTTGATGCCTGCCAGTACCATCCCATTTGCTCTCTCAACTTGCCCATTGGAGGCAGGGTGCGCGACTGACGCAACGTCTAGTCGGATATGTTTATCTCTGCAGAATCGCACCATTGCCCCCTCTGCAAAGTTGGTGCCATTGTCGGTGATGATACTGTGCGGGTAGCCATATCTCATGATCACATCCTTCACAAACTTCACAGCTGTGACCCCATCGCACTTCCGAATAGGCTTCACCTCGATCCACTTGGTGAACTTGTCCACCATGACCAAGATATGAGTCATGTTGCCTTTAGCCGGCTTGAAAGGACCAACCATATCCAAGCACCAGACAGCAAAGGGCCATGTGATAGGGATTGTCTTCAACTCGGAAGCTGGCATGTGAATCTTACTTGCGAACATCTGGCAGCCGGCGCACTTTCTCACGATATCCTCAGCTTGCTGCAGTGCGGTGAGCCAGTAGAAGCCATGCCGAAAGGCTTTCTTGACTAAAGCCCGAGAAGAGGCGTGATGCCCACATTCTCCTTGATGTATCTCCACCAGGATTTCTTCTCCTTCCTCTGGGCTCACACAGCGTTGCAGCACGCCAGTGGCACTTCTCTTGTGCAGCACATCTCGAACTATGGTGTAGCCCTTGGACCTTCTCTGAACCTGCCTTGCAGTCACCTCATCTTCAGGCAAAGTGCCGTCCCTTAGAAAGGATAATATGGGCACTGCCCAGCTCGGTGTCTCCCGCACGGGAAACACTGGTTCGTCCATTTCCATTGGGACAGGCTCTGTTGGTTGCACAGGAGGAGTAGGAGCGCTTCTCTGCAGCCCAGATCGATTGGCGAGAACTTCTTTAATGAACGCAACAGCTTCTGCGTTGAGGGCGGCAGTCCCCGAGTAAGGAATGACAGTCCCCGGGTAGGGAGTGGCAGTCCCCGAGTAGGGAGTGGCAGTTCCCGGGTAAGGAATGGCAGTCCCCGAGTAAGGAACGGCAGTCCCCGAGTAGGGAACGGCAGTCCCCGAGTAGGGAACGGCAGTCCCCGAGTATAGGACGGCAGTCCCCGGGTTCCCTGCAGCACTCTCCCAGTCAATCTCCATTGGGTCAGATTCTTCACTTGGCAGAGAAGGGACAAAGATGGATTCCGAGTTGGGGGAAGGCTTGATGGATGGCTTCCTCAAATGCTCCAAGGCAATCCCTGCCGGGATGGACTGCCGAGAAGATCCCAACTTGGACAGCTCATCTGCTGCCTCGTTCTCTGCTCGGTGAATATGCTGGAACTCACAGCCTTCGAAAAACCCAGTCATTGACTGCACCAGGAAACGATATGATGCCATGTTGGCATCCAAAGCATCCCAGGTACCTGAGACTTGCTGCACCACTAGATCTGAGTCACCATAGCATATAATGCGCTGCACGCCAACCTCCTTTGCTACTCGCAAGCCATGCACCACTGCCTCGTACTCGGCTACATTGTTGGATGCCTTGAAGTGAATCTGCAACACATACTTGAGTTGATCCCGCTTGGGTGACGTAAGCACAACGCCAGCCCCGAGGCCTTCTTTCACCTTTGAGCCATCGAAGTGCATCTTCCAATAGTTGGAAACTGGAGCGGGAGGTTCATACTGCATCTCGGCCCAGTCCACAAGAAATTCCGCCAGTACCTGAGACTTGATTGCTTCTCTTCTCGTATACGCGGGAGCGTACGCGGCTAGCTCGATCGCCCACTTGGCTACTCTGCCACTCGCCTCCTTGTTACCCATGATGTCCGAGATGGGAGCTGAGCTCACGACAGTGATGGGATGCTCCTGGAAGTAATGTTTCAGCTTCCTGGCGCCCAGGTACACACCATATGTCATCTTCTGGTAGTGAGGATAGTTTTGCTTGGAACTGGACAGCACCTCACTGAGATAATAGACTGGGCGCTGCACACTCTTGCCTTCTTCTTCTCGCTCCACCACTATCACCACGCTGACTACTCGGTTAGTCGCGGCAATGTACAGCAGCATAGGCTCCTTGGGTAGCGGACTAGCCAAGACGGGAGCACTAGCCAGCATTGCTTTCAGCTCATTGAATGCCACATCCGCTTGCGGAGTCCAGACAAACTTGTCGCTTTTCTTCATCAGCTGGTATAGAGGCAAAGCCTTCTCGCCCATCCGGCCAAGAAAGCGGCTCAGAGATGCCAGACAACCCGTGAACTTCTGCACATCCTTCAATGATCTCGGCAAATACATGCTCTCAATAGCTTTTATCTTAGACGGATTGGCTTCAATGCCCCGACTAGAAACCAGAAAACCGAGTAGCTTTCCAGCTGGTACACCAAACGTACACTTACTCGGATTCAGTTTCATTTTGTACCTGCGTAGGTTAGCAAAGGTTTCCTCCAGGTCGGCAAGCAGAGTATGTGTTTTATTCGTTTTGATGACAATGTCATCTACGTACACCTGCACATTCTTGCCGAGCTGGTCATGCAAGCATTTCTGCATGCATCTCTGATAGGTTGCACCCGCATTCCTCAGGCCAAAACACATGACACGATAGCAATAAGCCCCGTACGGGGTAATGAAAGCAGTCTTTATTTGATTAGCAGGGTTGAGTGCAATCTGGTGGAAACCAGAGTAGGCATCTATGAAAGACAACAGCTCACAGCCGGCAGTGGAATCGATCACCTGATCGATGCGAGGTAGCGGGAAAGGATCCTTGGGGCATGCCTTGTTCAAGTCGGTGTAGTCGACACACATGCGCCATGCGGTGGCAGCCTTGGGATCTTCCTTTTTCTTCTCGACCATGACCGGGTTGGCCAACCAGTCCGGGTGCAGCACCTCCATGATGAAGTTACTGATCAGCAGCTTGGTGATTTGATCACCGATGGCCTTCCTTCTCTCATCCCCGAAACGGCGTAAGGCCTGCTTCACGGGCTTGGCGTCAGGACGCACATGCAAAGAGTGCTCAACCAACTCCCTCGGGACCCCTGGTAGATCTTCATTGGTCCAGGCGAACACGTCCCGATTCTCACGGAGGAAGTGGATGAGCGCGCTTTCCTATTTCTCCGCCAACCCGGCACCAATGATGGCCACGCGCTCCGGGAACTCGGGGTTAACCTGGACAGTCTTGGTCTCCTTGGCAGCTTGGAAAGCAGTACCATGCTGAGTACTCGGCACACCTTGTGCGCCAGCTTGTGCGGACTGAGCCATGGCCACCACCTCGTACATCTTCTTCTTCTCGGCAGCAATCACCATCGATTCCGCCAGCTGAGAGCTAGCAGAGGCACACTCCATGGACTTCTTGTAATCTCCCGAGATGGTGATGATGCCATTGGGCCCGGGGATCTTCATCTTCAGGTAAGCCACATGAGTGGAGGCCATGAACTTGCTCAGAGCAGGCCTTCCGAGTAGAGCATGATAGGGGCTCTGATGATCCACCACTTCAAACTGCAGGCGCTCAGTGCGGCAGTTCTCCCGAGTACCGAATAGCACATCGATCCACACTCGGCCAATCGGGTTGCATGAGATCCCGGGCACAATGCCATGGAAAGTGGTCTTGCTAGGCAGCATCATGTTCTCGGCCAGGCCAAGCTTCTCGAGTGTGTCCTTGTACACAATGTTGATGCTGCTGCCGTTGTCGATCAGCACCTTGCTGAACCTCACGTTCTTCTCGGGGCCCAGGAAAGTGGGATCTAGCACCAAGGCATAGGTACCCGGATTGGGCATCACCTTGGGGTGATCTGCCCGAGTCCACCTGATCTCCTGGTCGCACCAGTACATGTAGTGGGGGACAGCAGGAATCACTGCATTGACCTCCATGGCCCGCCTGTGCTGTGACTGCTTGTCGACTGCCTCAGAAGTGAAGATCATATAGCTCTCATGGTGCTCTTGGTACTGGTTAGGGCCATTGCCCCCGTTGTTGCCATTGTTACCGTTGTTGTTGCCCTGATAGTTGTTGTTGCCTCTGTTGTTGCTGTTGCGGTTGTAGTTGTTGTTGTTGTTGCGGTATCTCTCATTGTTGAAGTTCTGGTTGGCTCCTAAAGCCACCTGGTTGACATTCTCCCTTCTCGGGTACACTGGCGGCCGAGCTGCGGGAGCGCGAGTAGGCTGAACAGTAGCATTGGCAGCTGGCAGAGGAGGAGGAGGAGGCAAGCCATCACTCTTGATCACATCCCACCACTCGCAGGCCTTGAGGGGTGATGAGTGTGAAAGCTGCATGGGCCATCCTTCATGTCATCGAAGACAAACTTCTTCGGCTGCTCGGAGTTCCCGCTACTCGGCTGCGCAGTGCGGAACGGTTTCTTGTTGCCCTGGCCCTGGTTCTGGTTCTGCCCGTAGGCTCCAGCAGGCTTCTGCCTTTGGCCACCACCGCCTCCGACATTCACTGCATTCACCTCTTCGGGATCATACCGAGTATCTACTCGGCGCTTGTTGCGGAACTCGTTGCGCTTGCTGCTGTTGAAGTTTCTTCTCGGCTCAGAGGAATCCATCAGTGGCTGAGTGGGATCGCCGAGTGCGTACTGATCCGCAATCTTGATGGTCTCGGCCAGGGTGTTGGGCATCTCCCTCTGCAATCTCTGCCACAGCATGCTGCCATGTCGGCAACCCTGCGCAAACCAAGTGATGGCCTGCGCTTCATTCACACCCTCACAGGTGTTCCTCAAGGTGCTCCACCGAGTAAGGTACTCGCGGTCCGTCTCGTCTTCTCGCTGCCGGCAAGCCGACAACTGCTGTGGCCTATTCGGCCTCTTGTAGGTGCTGGTGAAGTTGCTGATGAAGGCATCCGAGAAGTCCAGCCAGCAGTTAATGCTGTTCTTGGGCAAGTTGTTGAGCCAAGTGCGAGCTGGACCCTCTAGCATCTGCGGCACATAGCGTACCGCCCATCTCCTGTTGCCATTCGCGATATGGACCGCGGTGACGTAGTCGTTGAGCCAATCTTCAGGCTTGGTGCTACCATTGTAGCTCTTGGTGCCTCTCGCGAGCTGAAAACCCTTCACGGAAGGCTCATTCATGATGCGCGGGCCAAAGCACTCGGGGCCGGGAGGACCCGTGCTCTCAAGCCGCGCCGACAAGCTGATACGGTCCAGCTGGTGCCTTGCATCTCCAGGCGCCAACACGCGCTCACCCACACGGTCATGGATGTCATAACCAGCCATCTCCATAGCCGAGTAGCCATCATCATACCTATCCACCTGCATTGCAGCAGGCTGCTCCACCGGGTTGGCGACTGGCGCCACTGGGCGCGGCTGCTGCCTCTGCCGAGTAGGCGGACCTGCGGGTTGCCGAGAAGTACCCGGACGTGCGGCTTCTCGGACACGGCTTTGAGCTTGATGGGCTTGAGAGCCTGCTCTCGTAGCGTTGTGTTCCTGCCCGGGCTGCTGCGGCACAGCAACCTGTTTCGCGGCAGCGGCCGGGTCATACACCTGCATTTGCCTGTCTCTACCCGTACGCCCGCTGCGGCTCTTCTCGCGGCTAGGATGCGGAGATGAGGCTTGATCGTTAGATCTAGCCGCGTGCGAATGAACCACTTGCGAAGCTCCAGCTCCCGGGTTGGCCTTCCGAAACTCCTCGTTCTGCCTGGCGGCCTCCAGCACCAGCTCGCCTAGCCTCTCCTGCTGCCTGCGACGCGCCTCTCCCTCTAGGCGCGGCAACTCGGCAGCCACAGCCTCCGCAGCTTGCAGCGTCTTGGCGGGTGTGCTGTACCTTGGCCTTGTGAAGGTGTTCGCGGTGGCGGACTGCGCGGGCTCCTCCGCAACAGTCGCCATCTCGGCGCCTAGGTTGCGCCGCGTAGCGCCTACCCTGCTGGGCCTCCTGGCCACCGGCGTGAAGCCGTGAGCCTTGTTGTACTCGAGCTGGTCCAGGCTCAGCTCCAACCTGATCTTCTCCAACTCCGCCTGCTCGGCGAGCAGCTCCTGGCGTTGCCGCTCGAGCTGCTCCCTCTCGGCTAGGAGCTCGAGGTCGGTGGGAGTGGGCATCCCGGTTCGCGCAGCTGACGCGGGGATGACCGTAGACGTGGAAGGCGGCAGGTTGCTCTCCTTCTCGTAAGGCCGGTGGGTCCTGCCACCCGCGGGCGGGTCGTCAACCTCCTCGACGACGGCCGCAGCGCCCGTAGCAGCTGCGCCAGCGTTTGCCGCCAAGCCCGTCACCATCACCTCAGCGCAGCATGCAGAGCTGCGCGCAGGCCTTCCGCGAGCAGCAACCACCGCGGGAGGATCCTCCGCGTCTTGCACCAGCTCGGGGTAGGCGCTGTTGGCGACGGTGGCGACGTAGACGAGATGCGAGCCGAAGGAGATCACCGAGCCGCCCCCCGGCCTGGCCATGCCGCCGAAACAGCCGGCGTTGTCGGTGACGAAGTCGAAGGAGCCGAATCTGTGGACAAGGCCACAAACTACGCGCTCCGCTGATGAAGATCCCGTCCGAACAGAAACTCCAGCCAGCGCCGCTGGTTGCCCCAAGGTGGGCGCCAACTGTCGTGGTGGTGTCACGGCAGATGCCATAGGATGGCTAAAGATGTGGGGACGATGGACGCTGGAGGTGTCCGGGGAGGGATCACGCGACGAGTAGCCGCGTGAGGTAAGATCCACACAACACAAACAACACGATGTACCCAGGTTCAGGGCCCTCGTGAGGAGGTAAAACCCCTACTCCTGCCTTTCTCTATGTATTACGGTGTCTCACCGAGTAGCCACAGTACAAATAGTAATGCTACCGAGTAGCCCCTTGCCCCTCTCCGAGTAGAGCTAGGTCAAGAACTTAGGGTTTCTAGGGTTTCTAGTGAGCCACTATGGGAGCATCTGAGAGCGTCTGTGAGTCTGCCTCGCGCAGGAGGCGGCGGGGCACCTTATATACATGGTGCCCAGCCGGATACGTCCAAATCCTAGACAAGTGTCGACATAGTGTGCACACTGTCCTTTCTCCGAGTACCCGCTGACAGCTTTGGTCGTTGGTCTTGGCTGCTTCTGTAAAGTCGTTGGGCAAAACTAGGGGACAGACTGGTATCACTGTACCTAGTCACAGAGTAGGCCCCCCTTATCCTGCCACCGACTGCTTCCATGCTGTCACTGTCAGGCAGGCCGTCCCCACGTGAACAGTAGTTCGAATGCTGCCAAGTACGGACCCAGGATACGCGGGATCCTGTGTCAGAACGGCTCCTTTGACTTCCTGCCCGAGTAGTTTCCCGCCAAATGTTCCCGCCAATTGTACTCGGGCCAAACCTTCTACTCGACATGGTAGAAATTGATTGATATCTCCTTCTGGCCATCTTGAGGTGAGACCGAGTAGCAGTCGACCGGGTAGCGAGTACCCGGTAGTCGGCTACTCGACCAAACCTCTCTTCTGTAAGCGGCCTTTACCACCTGTCTTTACCCTACTCGGGGGTAACCCCCCGACACCGGTTGATCGGTTAGGGGTAGTCCTTAGACTCTACAACCCCGTCGGCAACTCGTCTAGCCAACACCCAAGTGTTTTAAGCAACGGCTCAATCAGCCTTGGCTTTATTTTAGGTAGGACCATGCCATTAGCTGTTTCAACTTGCCCATTTGAAGTCGGATGGGCGACTGATGCAATGTCTAGCCAGATCCGCTTCTCCTTACAAAATCGAGCAAAAGCTCCCTGTGCAAAGTTTGTCCCATTTTCCGAGATAATCCCATGCGGGTAGCCATATCTCAGGATAATATCCTTCAAGAAGCTCACTGCTGGGTTTCCATCACATTTCCGGATTGGCTTCACCTCAATCCACTTGGTAAATTTATCAACCATGACCAGGATGTGAGTCATGTTGCCCCGAGCTGGCTTGAAAGGACCCACCATATCCAAGCACCAGACAGCAAATGGCCAGGTGATGGGGATTGTCTTTAACTCGGAAGCTGGCATATGAATCTTGCTTGCATATCTCTGGCACCCATTGCACTTTCTCACTAGGTATTCTGCTTGTTGCAAGGCGGTGAGCCAAAAGAATCCATGCCGGAAAGCTTTCTTGACTAAGGCCCGAGATGAGGCGTGGTGCCCGCACTCCCCTTGCTGTATTTCTCTCAGAATTCCTTCTCCGTCTTCTGGCTCAACACATCGTTGGAGTACACCAGTGGCACTTCTCTTGTGCAGCTCTTTGTTGATGATGGTATAGCCCTTGCATCTTCTTTGTATCTGCCTGGCTGTGACCTTGTCACTCGGCAAAGTACCATCCATCAGAAAGGATAATATGGGCAGATCCCAACTCGGTGTCTCCCGAGTAGGAAACACCGGTTCATCCACTTCCATTGGATCAGCCGGCATGACTTGCTCCGAGTTGGAGACGAGTCCCCGAGTCCCTGAGTACTGAGAAATGATCCCCTCGATGATTGCGACAGTCCCTGGGTTGGGAGGAGCAGTCCCCAGGTTCCCCTTTGAGCTCTCCCAATCAACTTCCATGGGAACAACTTCCGAATCCGGCAGAGCCGGGATGTATATCGACTCCGAGTTGGGTGATGGCTTGATAGAGGGCTTCCTCAAATGCTACAGAGCAATTCCCGACGAGATGAACTGCCGAGAAGACCCCAACTTGGATAGAGCATCCGCTGCATCATTTTCAGCCCGGTGAATGTGGTGGAACTCACACCCATCAAAGAATCCGGACATATTTTGGACGAGGAACCGGTAAGATGCCATGTTGGCATCCAACGCGTCCCAAGTCCCCGAGGCTTGTTGGACTACTAGGTCGGAGTCGCCATAGCATACAATCCGTCGGATTCGAATCTCCTTGGATACTTTCAAGCCATGGACTAGGGCTTCATACTCGGCAACATTATTGGATGCCGGAAAATGAATCTGCAGGACATATTTGAGTTGGTCCCGCTTGGGTGAGGTGGGCACAACACCGGTACCAAGCCCTTCTTTCACTTTAGAGCCATTGAAATGCATCCTCCAGAAATTTGTTTCCAGCAATGAAGGCTCATACTGCATTTCGGCCCAATCAACAAAGAAATCCGCCAGGGCCTGGAATTTGATAGCTTCTCTTCTCGCGTACAACGGGGTGTAAGCGGCTAGCTCAATTGCCCACTTGGCCACCCGGCCACTTGCATCCTTGTTGCCCATGATCTCCGAGATGGGAGCAGTGCTCACCACTGTAATTGGATGCTCCTGGAAATAGTGCTTGAGCTTCTTGGCACCCAGGTAGACCAAGTAGGTCATTTTCTGATAGTGAGGATAATTTTTCTTTGAGCTGGATAGCACTTCACTTAGATAATACACCAGCCTTTGCACCGATTTTCCTTCTTCTTCCCGCTCCACAACTACGACCACACTCACAACCCGGTTGGTAGCTGCAATATAGAGCAACATTGGCTCTTTAGGTAGTGGAGACGCCAGAACCGGAGCGGTAGCCAACATGCTCTTGAGCTCTTTGAATGCCACATCAGCTTGTGGTGTCCAAATGAACTTGTCGCTCTTTTTCATAAGCTTATACAGAGGCAAAGCCTTCTCACCCATTCTTCCGAGGAACCGGCTAAGGGAAGCCAGCCACCCGATAAACTTCTGCACATCCTTCAATGATCTCGGCAAAGACATGTTCTCTATAGCTTTTATCTTGGAAGGATTGGCGTCAATTCCCCGGCTAGATACAAGGAAGCCGAGTAGCTTGCCATCCGGGACGCCAAATGTACATTTGATTGGATTCAATTTCATCCGGTACTTTCGCAAGCTTGCGAATGTTTCTTCAATATCGCTCCACAGTGTGTGTTTTTCTTTGGTTTTGATGACTATGTCATCCACATACACCTGCACATTTTTGCCAATCTGCTCATGTAGGCATTTGTGCATGCATCTCTGATATGTGGCCCCAGCATTTCTCAGTCCAAAACACATGACACGATAGCAATAAGCCCCGTACGAGGTGATAAAAGCAGTCTTTATTTGATCAGCCGGATTCAGTGGAATCTGGTGAAAACCAGAGTAGGCATCAATGAAAGACAAAAGTTCGCACCCGGCAGTGGAGTCGATCACCTGATCTATCCGGGGTAGTGGGAACGGGTCCTTGGGGCAGGCCTTGTTCAAGTCGGTGTAGTCGACACACATGCGCCACACCACAACGACCATGGGATCATCCTTCTTCTTCTCCACCATGACCGGATTGGCCAGCCAATCCGGATGCAGCACCTCCATGATAAATCCACTTGCTAACAGCCTTGTGATCTCGTCACCAATGGCTTTTCATCTCTCAGCCGCAAAGCGGAGCATAGCTTGCTTCACCGGCTTGGCATCCGGCCGCACATGTAAAGAGTGCTCAACCAACTCCCTCGGGACACCTGGCAGATCCTGATTGGACCATGAAACGACATCCCGATTCTCACGGAGGAAGTAGATGAGCGCGCTTTCCTATTTCTCCTCCAATCTGGCGCCAATGATGGAAACACGCTCCGGGAACTCTGGGTCAATCTGCACCTTCTTTGTCTCTTGGGAGGCCTGGAATGCGGCTCCGTGTTGAGAGCTCGGCATGCCTGGCATACCGAGTTGAGCTGCCTGGGCCAGGGCCACCACTTCATGGATCTTCTTCTTCTCGGCCGCAATGACCATGGAATCGGCAAGCCGAGATCCAGCAGATGCACAGTCCAGGGAACGCTTGTAGTCACCCGAGATGGTGATTATGCCATTAGGACCATGAAGCTTCATCTTCAGATAGGCCGCATGCATGGAAGCCATGAACTTGGTCGGTGCAGGTCTGTCGAGAAGGGCATGATATGGGCTCTGGAGATCAACCACCTCAAACTGCAGGCACTCGGTCCGGCAATTCTCCCTCGTGCCGAAGAGCACATCAATCCAGATTCGCCAATGGGAGCACAAGATACTCCCGGCACAATGCCATGGAACGTGGTCCGGCTGGGCAGCAACATGTTCTCGGCGACGCCGAGTTTCTCCATAGTATCCTGGTACATAATGTTTATGTTGCTGCCATTATCAATCAGCACCTTGCTGAACTTCACATTCTTCTTGGACCCAAGGAAGGTTGGGTCCACCACCAGAGCATAGGTACCCGAATTGTTCATGATCTTGGGATGATCAGCTCCGGACCAGAAAATGTCCTGGTCGCACCACTGCATGGAATCTGACACTGCTGGCATCACAACATTCACCTCCATAGCCCGCCAGCGCTGGCTCTGCTTGTCATCCGGCTCAGTGGTGAACACCATATAGCTCTCATGATGCTCCTGGTACTGATTCTTGTCTCCACCACCACCATTGTCATTGGTGTTGTTGTTGTTGTTGTTGTTGTTCCGGTCGACGTTGTTGTTGCGGTTGTAGTTGCGATTGTAGTTGAGGTTGTTGTAGTTGTGGTTGGCCCCCTGTGCCACCTGGTTCACATTTTCCCTTCGCTGGTTCTCGGCCGGCTTGGGAGCAGCTGCCCGGATAGGCTGAACATTGGAGCCTGGAGCCGGTAGAGGAGGAGGGGGAGGCAGTTCGCCAAAGCCCTCACTCTTAATTCAGTCCCACTAGCTACACTGCCGAGTAGTGTGGTTAGCTGGCCGGCTCGGATGCCGAGTATGAAAACTGCATGGTCCCTCCTTCATGGTCTCAAAAATAAATCTTGGAGTACCTTCTCCGGATTCTTGGGGAGCATTGTACTGCTTCTTGAAGTTTTGGCCCTGGTTCTGGTTTTGCCCATACTGGGCTCCAGCAGTTTTTTGCCTTTGGCTGCTCCCGGCAGCGGGCTGATCCTGATTAACTGCCGCCACATGGTCCGAGACATATCGAACATCCGGACGATCATTTCTTCTCTTGTTCCGGTAGTCTGAGCAATCATTCCGCCTACCACCGTCATAGCCTTGGTTTCTTCTTCTCGGCTTGAAGGAATCGAGTAGAGGCTGAGTAGGGTCACCGAGCGCGTACATATATGCAATTTTGATGGTCTCGGCGAGCGTACTCGGCATCTCCCCTGCAACTTTTGCCACAACATGCTCCCATGTCGACAGCCTTGAGCAAACAAGGCAATCTCTTGTGAGTCAATCACACCCTCGCAGGTGTTCCTCAGGGTACTCCACCGAGTAAGATACTCTCGGTCATTTCTTCTTCCCTCTGCTTGCATGCAGAGAGCTGCTGCGACCTGTTTGGCTTCTTGTAACTGCTGGTGATGTTGCTGATGAAAGCCTCCGAGAAATCCAGCCAGCAGTTGACACTTTCTCTCGGCAGGTTGTTGAGCCAAATCCTGGAAGGTCCCTCCAGCATCTGGGGCACATATCTTACATCCCATCTCCGGTTACCGCCGGCAATGTGCACAGCAGTGACGTAGTCATTCAGCCAGTCATCCGGCTTGGTTCTTCCATCATAAGTCTTGGTCCCTCTTGCCAGTTGGAACTTGGCACAACCTGCTTTCCCATGATCCTGGGACCAAAGCAACTTGGTCCGGGTGAGCCCCTTGCTTCTATCTCTTCCAACAGGTAGATCCTGTCCAGCTTGTACCTTGCATCACTCGGCTGCAACATCCTTGCTCCCAATCGAGCATCAATATGTCTTGGGTCGGCGTACCCGGCTTGCTCCATCGCCGAGTACCCGTCATTGTAGCGGTCCTGGTGCACAACACCGGGTTGAAGAGTCAGGTTGATCATTGCAGCAACGGCTTGCGGTTGCACAACAGGCTGAACCAGGTTGACAGCCAGATGCCGAGATGGACCATCTCGGTTACCTCCTTGCCCCTCTTGACGAACTCGGGCGGTATTATAGCCACCACCTACAGCAATGTGTTCTTGACCGGGCTGCCACTCTACAGTGTGTTGTATTTCGGCGACAGCCGGGTCGTACACCTGCAACTGCTTATTTTTCCCGGAGTTCACACTCCGAGCTCTCTCACCACCGGGAAGAGGTGATGAGGCCTATCCTCCGGATCTTTCCCCATGCGACTGAACAACATGAGACGCACCAACTCCCGGATTCGCTTTCCGGAAAACCTCATTCTGCCTGCCAGCTTCAAGAACTAGCTCATTGAGTCGGTCTTGTTGCCTAGCGCGAGCTTCACCGGATAAGTTCGGCAACTCGGTGGCAACTGCCTCAGCGGCTCTAAGTGTCTTGGCAGGAGAGCTATACTTAGGCCTACCAGCCGAGGTCATACTAGCGGATTTGCTAGCAGTTTTTCCATCCCTATCCAACTCGGCACCTAGGTTGTGGCGAATAACTCCTATCCTGCTAGGGTTTCTAGCAATAGGAGTAAAACCATGCGCCCTATTGTACTCATTCTGGTCAAGGTTGAGTTCCAGCCGGACCTTTGCCATTTCTTCGGCTTCCAGGAGCATGGCCTGGCGCTGCTCCTCGAGCTGCCAACGCAACACCGCCGGATCATTATCCGTGGCAAGAGGCATGCCCAGCTTCTCAATGACACCAGCTAGAGGAACCGGTATCACTGTCGATGCAAAAGGACCCTTGTAGCCCGGTTGATTCTGAGGCCGCTCCATCGGCTTGTGACTCGGACGAGCCGACTCGTCGACAACCTCAGGCGTAGCGGGCGCGCCTTTCCCGGCAGCGGTAGCCGGGCCAGTCATCATCACCTCCACGCTGCCCGCAGAGCCAACATCGGGCTTCCCGCGGACGGCGAGAACGGTAGGAGGATCGGCAACAACAAGCACCACCTCGGGGTACTCACGGATGACGGTGGTGGCGACGTACACCAGATGCGCGCCGAAGCTGACGACGGAGCCGCCTGCATGCATGGGCCTACCGCAGAAATCACCAGCGTTGTCGGTGAAGAAGTCGAGGGAGCCGAATCTGTGGACAAGGCCACAAACCACGCGCTCCCCCGAACGAGAAAGGGTCCCGTGAGGATAGAAACCCTAGCCAGCGCCGGTGCTGGCCCCACGGTGGGCGCCAACTGCCGTGGAGTGGAGAAGACAGATGCCATAGGATGGCTAAAGATTGGGGCCGATGGACGCTGTAGGTATCCGGGGAGGGATCGCATGCCTAACTGGCGCGCTCACAAACACTGCTAACACCACAATCTACCCAGGTTCGGCGCCCTCGTGTGGAGGTAACACCCCTACTCCTTCCTCTCTCTCTCTGTATAAGTGTATGCCGAGTACAACAATCCCTCAAGCTCAAGGAGCTAGAGGAAGAAGAACCTCTCTTGCTACTTCTCTTCTATGGCGCCTCAGCTCTCACGTGGAAGGAACTAGTTGATCGACCCTCACGCAGGAGGGGGAGGCCACCTTATATACTAGTAGCCAGCTACTACCTCTACGTATGCAAGTACTGATTAGGTGACTACACACTGTGCCGTATCGCACGCCTCTGTGTCCTTGCTCACAGTCGCCGAAAGTCTCCGCGGTTAGGTCGCTGACATGTCCTGTCTCCCTTGTCAGAGACAGGACGTGTGTAACATCCCAAGTATGAAAACTACCCCATAGAATGTTTTGTTTCTTGTTTAATTCAAGTATTGCATCATGTCATCATTTTACTCCCTTGTTTGCATTGTTTACTATTTGTTTTGCATCTGTTCTTAATTGTTTTCACAATGAAACTCAAACAATTTCAAATGCTTTGTTTTCATACTTGCTCTGTTACAACCTTTTAAATACAAATCTCAAGTAAAAACAACCAATTGTTTTCATTTTATTCCATAAGGAATCAACTAATAAAATGGTGCCTTTATTTCAATTAAATAATTCCCAAATTGTTTTCAAATTCAAATCAAAACATCAAACAGCACCTAATTTGAAACTTATGAAATTACCAAAACCAATATGCTCTTTTGTTTCCAAATAAACTCATTGATCACCCTATTTTAAATTATTGTCTCAATAACCAATTAATCATAAAATTCAATCAAATACCCTCCAAAATTCAAACAGCACTTTTATTTTGAATTTTTGGAAAACCAAAACTTGGCAAGTGATGCTAATACAAGAAAGAGATTTTACAAATTCTTTCCCTAAAAATTTCTCACCCAAAAAAAAACCCCTTTCTCTTCCTTTTCCAATTCAGCAAAAAAAAAACAATTGGAACAAATAAATAAAAGAGAGGGAGAGAGAGAGAGAGCAGCAGAGAGCCCAGCCCACCTTATTCCCCAGCCCAATACCCCTTCCACCTCTTTCTTCAACCTTCGTACGGACTGCATCTGAACATGTCCACGTATTCAGAGAAGAGAAACAACGGCTGTGAGCTTCCCCTCCTCCCTATAACCTAGCCCCTGCTCCCTAACCCTAACCCTAGTGCTCTCTTCCCCCTCCTCTCTTCTTCCCCGCCTCCACTCCTCCTTCTTCCACCTCCATCTCCCTTCTCTCTGTATCTCTGCACATGTATCTGTACCTCACCCGAAAATTAGCTCCTTTTCCTCCGGCGATCGCCGGCCGGCTGGGGCCTCTCCGGCCGCGGTGGGGGCGGGAATGGAGCCGCCCCACCGCGGGCTTCCTCTCCATCACCTCGGCGTGGACGGGGATGGCCGAAGCCGCCGCCTCCGTCGAGGTTTCCCGCCGCCAAACTCCCTGTCCGCTGCAGCGACCCATCGCCCCTAGCCTGCACCGATCCCTCCCCCTGCGACGAGCGCTCAAGGTGAGGCCGCTCCCCTCCTTCCTCTCGCCCTCTACCTCCTCCCCTAGCGGCCGCTCACCCCCCCCTCGCCATATCCGCTCGGGATCCCTCCGTCGAGGTGCAGCCATGGAACGTACAGGTTCAGTACGTGCAGTTTTTTTGGTTCAGAAAAAAAAAATCCCGCGAGCCAATATCTCTTACACCCCCGACCTGCCTATTCCATCACAAACAGCAGCTCCACCCCAGTGGTAGCATCCCTAGCGCGCGCAGCGTGAGGTGCTGGGATCAAATCACCACAACCCCACCCTTTTCTCCTTCTTTTTCCGAATTGTCCAGTAGTCATTCCCTGAACCATAACCCGCACAGATCCCCTTCCCTGTCACAAGCCGCAGCTCATCCCACTGGTTAGGTCCCTTTGGTGCAGTTAGGAGGTGAGGGGATCGAGTCCCCCCTCTCCCAAATAAAACAAACTTTTATTTTTTGCAATGTTTTGGTCACAGTAACTTCACAGAATCACCAATAGGCCCCTGGTAATTAATCTAGCCCCTGCAAATATTTTTCCAAGTCCCTGGTTCATTAAAAAAAATGGCAGATTTGCACTATATCTTGTAAATTGCATAAGAAAATCATTTTAACTCCAATTTTAACTTTTTAAATATGTTTTCTGTCCCAAATTAAATGTTCTTTCCAAATATAAAATTTGTTTACTGTTTTGAATATTTTAAATTGGTGCAATATTTGAAAACTTGTCAAATTCACTTAAACTTGCAAAATTCATAACTTGGGCATAAAAATTCCAATTTCAACAAACTAAATATGTTTTCCAATCAACTTTTCATGTATTTTCCAAATATAAATTTTGTTTGCTGTTTTGAATTATTTAAATTGCTGAAAACAACTGTTTCTTGTTTATTGCATTTAAAATTGCCAAAATAATAACTTGCTCATTTTAAATCCAATTTCCACAAAAGAAATATGTTTTCCATGCAAAATTAAACCCTCTTTCCAAATATAAAATTTGTTTCATGTTTTGAATAATTAAAATTGGTTAAATAATTTAAATCCTATTTAATTCATTTAATATTGTTAAATTTATAACTTGATCAAAACAAATTCTTTTGGGACATATAAAATATGTTTTCAAACCATCAAAGCATAACCCTTTCAAATATGAATTTGGTTTAATGCTTTGAACAAATAAAAATTAAAATAAGTTCATGTTTGAATTAATTTCATTTAATTCTTGCTTACACTTGTTTAATTCATAAATAATTTATTTGAAATCCTTTTTCAACAAGTGAAACATGCAATCCACCTAAAATTGTGTGTTCTTATCAAATATGAACTTTGTTATCTATTTTGAACAATTAAAATTGGTGAAAACAACAAATGCTTGTGTGACACCTTTAAGTAACCAAAATTTCCTAAATTAATAAATGAATTTCTAAACTTGTTGAACCTTATTTCCATTTGGTTCTATTGTTGTTATTTTGTTGTTTTCCTCATCCATGCATCATGATAATTCACTTACACAATTTGATTAGTTGTAAAACAATTAATTCCACCATAATTCATGGGCTTTTCATATGCAATCCAATTGCATATGGGTCCATTTAATCCTGTTTCTATCTTGTCAACTAGTTTATTTTGTGGCATCAATTAAATGGTCATGCATCATCCATGATTGTGCACTATGCCATGATATTGATTGTCTACCTTTTCTGCATTGTCTGTTTGCTTCTTCTCGGATAAACGACGACGTTGAGACCGACGATACTTACGACACCCCTTCTAAGGATTTTAGCTCAGTACCAGGCTACTGGGTTTGCAGGCAAGTTATCACTCACATGAACCACTGTGTTCCTTTCAACATTGGTTACCGATACTTTCCGTTGTTCCTTTTCTGCTAGCCTTAGTAGTAGTTGTTTCTGTTACGAACCCATCACATGAATCCCTTAACCTTGATATTGCCTCACCTCCACTCCTATCACCCCTTGGTTGAGCCAGTGTCTTACTAGCATGCTTAGGTTGTTTTGCTCGAGTCTGTTACCCGTTACTTTCTATTACTATTTCTATTACGTTGTGGGGGCTCGATGTTTAATCAATCAATCATGCTAATGTTACTATTAATAATAAATTTGGTGATAAGGCACCGGCAGGAGGCCCTGTGTGGTTTTGAGGCCTGCTAGTGTCGACCCTAATAGGAAAAGGGTCTTGTCTACTGATCCATGATGAGCGCACTAACCGCATGTGGGAAGCGAGTATGGGCGCCCCCTCAATTTGATTCGATTCGCATCTCGTCCAAATCGTCTCATTTAGTTCGTGTTTTCCATTTGCCGCATGCATGTTTTTGCGAGCCCAGGCCAGGGTGGAACTTTTGTAGTCGGCATATAGGGGGACACGTTCTTAGAGTGCTATGAGGGTCCATTTTCTTCTGGGCTCGATTAGCCGTGCGCCCAAGGTTCTTTGGGCTTGATGCGAAGAAGAGTTGAGTTGTGTAGAGTACCCCGCTTGGTGGAAGTGCATTTCCATCTGGCGGGATATTCTTGCGTGTACGGCCAAATTGGTGCAACCCTGCAGGGATAATCTTCTCGAGAAGCCGTGTTTTCCGCGGTTATGGATTACTTGGTGAAAGTACTGGCTAACAAGTACTCAGAACAACTTAAACATAATGATCAAACATGTTACACCCAATGGTTAATCACTTGACTAGTAATAGGTTGATGACACAATAACTTGATTCACCTTTAATACAACTGTGTGAGTTATCCTCGGATTGATTCTTTGGATAAGGGGCGAGATCCAGGATGGGTTTTTTTTGAAGTTATCTTTCAGTTGGTTACAATACTCGATCTTATCTCCTTTCTGTTAGCCGGAAGTGGTAGAATCTCTCTAGTTGGTTAGCGCAGCCAGTTGCAGCATCTTTTATATCCCCTCTCTTCCGTTGAACCCAAGGCATCTGTGCTTGGTGTTGACGGGTTACACTTTGGTGAACTGTGAGTCTTGCTTGCCAGTACGTTTATGTACTGTCCCCTTTGGGGCTGTGGTTTCCGCAGACGACGTTTCCGAAGATCTACATGGTGGCTATTACGTGGAGTATGACGAGACTGCTGACGAGTAGATAGCGGACCCGGGCAGGATCCGAGACTTCGTGGATGGGCTCCGTCTTTTCGTTTCCGGCCTCTTAGGCCTGTTTGGATCTTGTCTGTACTCAGACATGTTGAATGCTTCCTCTGTGATGTAATGATGAATTGTTGGGACATGTGTCCTCTGGATGATTGTATTTGCTATCTCTGCTCTAATGAGAGCTATTTGCAACTTATTTCAATCTTTTGTGTCGTAGAGATCTGTTGTGATATCACTTGTTCAACGCCGTTGACGTACCATGTGTGTATGGTTTGAAGTACGTCAATGGAAGTATCCTGATTTCTATGGGATAGTTTACGTCGACGCTGAACAGATAGGGGTTGGTTGTCACACATACGTGTGTTGGCCTACTCGTAAGAGGACGCGGGTGCCGGTAAGCCCCGTAATCCAATCTACTACTGTTCAACGGAACGGCGAGTATCCTTTAGAAGTCCGGGTGCGACAAATGGTATCAGAGCCTGTCTGCCTGTAGGATCCCTTTTTACTGGTCGCAGTGGAGTCTAGAAACTATTTTGTAGCTATATAGGAAAAATGAAACGTGAGAGTAGGAATTATGTTCTTTTATTTCTTTCCCCACCCACCCTCCCTTTTCTGGTAAGGAAGTGCAACGTTGTTTTCCCTTCTCATCTAAACTTTCAAGTTAGGAATTCACGTATTCTGGTTTCTCTAGGATGGTTATATCTACTAGACCATAGGAATGGAGGTGGTTGTGACATGATTTATCATGTTGCCTACTCATGATTGAGAACGGAGGCGTGTAAGCCCCGGAAGCAGATCCTCTATTCCTTAAGCAGTAGATATTGATCCTTTAGAAGCCCGGATGGGTTTTCCGTAGTACCTCAGGAGTGTTTTGTTCTCGTTTTCCCGGAGTTGCTTCATTATCCTGTTCTTCTCAACATCCCTTTCGTCCGTTGAAATCTTGTTGTTGTTTTCCATTTCAGTTCTTCTACCGGCGTCTAATCAAAACTTCCCAAATATCAAGTCTATCTGGCCAGAAAGGTTGTTGTTGTTGTTGATTTTTGTATGCCTCCCACCTACTGAATCACCACATTCCAGATAGTCTATCCTCCAAATCAATCAAATCCTGTTCAACTATACACCCTCAATACAAAAACCTCTCCCTTTACTTGAAAATGTTCCGGTGGTTTCCAAATTCTCTAACATATTTCCAGAAGAGTTGCCAGGAATGTCTATCGTTTTGAACTTCCAGAAAAAGCTAACCAAGGTGCACGATGTGTTTCACGTGTCACAGCTCAAGAGGATCTTCCCAAGAAGTTTCCGAACCTTTTCTTTTCTCAGTAGGAATCTCGGGGCGCGATTCCTTCAAGGGGGGGCGTTTTGTAACATCCCAAGTATGAAAACTACCCCATAGAATGTTTTGTTTCTTGTTTAATTCAAGTATTGCATCATGTCATCATTTTACTCCCTTGTTTGCATTGTTTACTATTTGTTTTGCATCTGTTCTTAATTGTTTTCACAATGAAACTCAAACAATTTCAAATGCTTTGTTTTCATACTTGCTCTGTTACAACCTTTTAAATACAAATCTCAAGTAAAAACAACCAATTGTTTTCATTTTATTCCATAAGGAATCAACTAATAAAATGGTGCCTTTATTTCAATTAAATAATTCCCAAATTGTTTTCAAATTCAAATCAAAACATCAAACAACACCTAATTTGAAACTTATGAAATTACCAAAACCAATATGCTCTTTTGTTTCCAAATAAACTCATTGATCACCCTATTTTAAATTATTGTCTCAATAACCAATTAATCATAAAATTCAATCAAATACCCTCCAAAATTCAAACAGCACTTTTATTTTGAATTTTTGGAAAACCAAAACTTGGCAAGTGATGCTAATACAAGAAAGAGATTTTACAAATTCTTTCCCTAAAAATTTCTCACCCAAAAAAAACCCCCTTTCTCTTCCTTTTCCAATTCAGCAAAAAAAAAACAATTGGAACAAATAAATAAAAGAGAGGGAGAGAGAGAGAGCAGCAGAGAGCCCAGCCCACCTTATTCCCCAGCCCAATACCCCTTCCACCTCTTTCTTCAACCTTCGTACGGACTGCATCTGAACATGTCCACGTATTCAGAGAAGAGAAACAACGGCTGTGAGCTTCCCCTCCTCCCTATAACCTAGCCCCTGCTCCCTAACCCTAACCCTAGTGCTCTCTTCCCCCTCCTCTCTTCTTCCCCGCCTCCACTCCTCCTTCTTCCACCTCCATCTCCCTTCTCTCTGTATCTCTGCACATGTATCTGTACCTCACCCGAAAATTAGCTCCTTTTCCTCCGGCGATCGCCGGCCGGCTGGGGCCTCTCCGGCCGCGGTGGGGGCGGGAATGGAGCCGCCCACCGCGGGCTTCCTCTCCATCACCTCGGCGTGGACGGGGATGGCTGGAGCCGCCGCCTCCGTCGAGGTTTCCCGCCGCCAAACTCCCTGTCCGCTGCAGCGACCCATCGCCCCTAGCCTGCACCGATCCCTCCCCCTGCGACGAGCGCTCAAGGTGAGGCCGCTCCCCTCCTTCCTCTCGCCCTCTACCTCCTCCCCTAGCGGCCGCTCACCCCCCCTCGCCATATCCGCTCGGGATCCCTCCGTCGAGGTGCAGCCATGGAACGTACAGGTTCAGTACGTGCAGTTTTTTTGGTTCAGAAAAAATAAATCCCGCGAGCCAATATCTCTTACCCCCCCGACCTGCCTATTCCATCACAAACAGCAGCTCCACCCCAGTGGTAGCATCCCTAGCGCGCGCAGCGTGAGGTGCTGGGATCAAATCCCCACAACCCCACCCTTTTCTCCTTCTTTTTCCGAATTGTCCAGTAGTCATTCCCTGAACCATAACCCGCACAGATCCCCTTCCCTGTCACAAGCCGCAGCTCATCCCACTGGTTAGGTCCCTTTGGTGCAGTTAGGAGGTGAGGGGATCGAGTCCCCCCTCTCCCAAATAAAACAAATTTTTATTTTTTGCAATGTTTTGGTCACAGTAACTTCACAGAATCACCAATAGCCCCCTGGTAATTAATCTAGCCCCTGCAAATATTTTTCCAAGTCCCTGGTTCATTAAAAAAAATGGCAGATTTGCACTATATCTTGTAAATTGCATAAGAAAATCATTTTAACTCCAATTTTAACTTTTTAAATATGTTTTCTGTCCCAAATTAAATGTTCTTTCCAAATATAAAATTTGTTTACTGTTTTGAATATTTTAAATTGGTGCAATATTTGAAAACTTGTCAAATTCACTTAAACTTGCAAAATTCATAACTTGGGCATAAAAATTCCAATTTCAACAAACTAAATATGTTTTCCAATCAACTTTTCATGTATTTTCCAAATATAAATTTTGTTTGCTGTTTTGAATAATTTAAATTGCTGAAAACAACTGTTTCTTGTTTATTGCATTTAAAATTGCCAAAATAATAACTTGCTCATTTTAAATCCAATTTCCACAAATGAAATATGTTTTCCATGCAAAATTAAACCCTCTTTCTAAATATAAAATTTGTTTCATGTTTTGAATAATTAAAATTGGTTAAATAATTTAAATCCTATTTAATTCATTTAATATTGTTAAATTTATAACTTGATCAAAACAAATTCTTTTGGGACATATAAAATATGTTTTCAAACCATCAAAGCATAACCCTTTCAAAGATGAATTTGGTTTAATGCTTTGAACAAATCAAAATTAAAATAAGTTCATGTTTGAATTAATTTCATTTAATTCTTGCTTACACTTGTTTAATTCATAAATAATTTATTTGAAATCCTTTTTCAACAAGTGAAACATGCAATCCACCTAAAATTGTGTGTTCTTATCAAATATGAACTTTGTTATCTATTTTGAACAATTAAAATTGGTGAAACCAACAAATGCTTGTGTGACACCTTTAAGTAACCAAAATTTCCTAAATTAATAAATGAATTTCTAAACTTGTTGAACCTTATTTCCATTTGGTTCTATTGTTGTTATTTTGTTGTTTTCCTCATCCATGCATCATGATAATTCACTTACACAATTTGATTAGTTGTAAAACAATTAATTCCACCATAATTCATGGGCTTTTCATATGCAATCCAATTGCATATGGGTCCATTTAATCCTGTTTCTATCTTGTCAACTAGTTTATTTTGTTGCATCAATTAAATGGTAATGCATCATCCATGATTGTGCACTATGCCATGATATTGATTGTCTACCTTTTCTGCATTATCTGTTTGCTTCTTCTCGGATAAACGACGACGTTGAGACCGATGATACTTACGACACCCCTTCTAAGGATTTTAGCTCAGTACCAGGCTACTGGGTTTGCAGGCAAGTTATCACTCACATGAACCACTGTGTTCCTTTCAACATTGGTTACCGATACTTTCCGTTGTTCCTTTTCTGCAAGCCTTAGTAGTAGTTGTTTCTGTTACGAACCCATCACATGAATCCCTTAACCTTGATATTGCCTCACCTCCACTCCTATCACCCCTTGGTTGAGCCAGTGTCTTACTAGCATGCTTAGGTTGTTTTGCTCGAGTCTGTTACCCGTTACTTTCTGTTACTATTTCTATTACGTTGTGGGGGCTCGATGTTTAATCAATCAATCATGCTAATGTTACTATTAATAATAAATTTGATGATAAGGCACCGGCAGGAGGCCCTGTGTGGTTTTGAGGCCTGCTAGTGTCGACCCTAATAGGAAAAGGGTCTTGTCTACTGATCCATGATGAGCGCACTAACCGCATGTGGGAAGCGAGTATGGGCGCCCCCCTCAATTTGATTTGATTCGCATCTCGTCCAAATCGTCTCATTTAGTTCGTGTTTTCCATTTGCCGCATGCATGTTTTTGCGAGCCCAGGCCAGGGTGGAACTTTTGTAGTCGGCATATAGGGGGACACGTTCTTAGAGTGCTATGAGGGTCCATTTTCTTCTGGGCTCGATTAGCCGTGCGCCCAAGGTTCTTTGGGCTTGATGCGAAGAAGAGTTGAGTTGTGTAGAGTACCCCGCTTGGTGGAAGTGCATTTCCATCTGGCGGGATATTCTTGCGTGTACGGCCAAATTGGTGCAACCCTGCAGGGATAATCTTCTCGAGAAGCCGTGTTTTCCGCGGTTATGGATTACTTGGTGAAAGTACTGGCTAACAAGTACTCAGAACAACTTAAACATAATGATCAAACATGTTACACCCAATGGTTAATCACTTGACTAGTAATAGGTTGATGACACAATAACTTGATTCACCTTTAATACAACTGTGTGAGTTATCCTCGGATTGCTTCTTTGGATAAGGGGCGAGATCCAGGATGGTTTTTTTTTGAAGTTATCTTTCAGTTGGTTACAATACTCGATCTTATCTCCTTTCTGTTAGCCGGAAGTGGTAGAATCTCTGTAGTTGGTTAGCGCAGCCAGTTGCAGCATCTTTTATATCCCCTCTCTTCCGTTGAACCCAAGGCATCTGTGCTTGGTGTTGACGGGTTACACTTTGGTGAACTGTGAGTCTTGCTTGCCAGTACGTTTATGTACTGACCCCTTTGGGGCTGTGGTTTCCGCAGACGACGTTTCCGAAGATCTACATGGTGGCTATTACGTGGAGTATGACGAGACTGCTGACGAGTAGATAGTGGACCCGGGCAGGATCCGAGACTTCGTGGATGGGCTCCGTCTTTTCGTTTCCGGCCTCTTAGGCCTGTTTGGATCTTGTCTGTACTCAGACATGTTGAATGCTTCCGCTGTGATGTAATGATGAATTGTTGGGACATGTGTCCTCTGGATGATTGTATTTGCTATCTCTGCTCTAATGAGAGCTATTTGCAACTTATTTCAATCTTTTGTGTCGTAGAGATCTGTTGTGATATCACTTGTTCAACGCCGTTGACGTACCATGTGTGTATGGTTTGAAGTACGTCAATGGAAGTATCCTGATTTCTATGGGATAGTTTACGTCGACGCTGAACAGATAGGGGTTGGTTGTCACACATACGTGTGTTGGCCTACTCGTAAGAGGACGCGGGTGCCGGTAAGCCCCGTAATCCAATCTACTACTGTTCAACGGAACGGCGAGTATCCTTTAGAAGTCCGGGTGCGACAACGTGGCCTCTCCCATACCGCTCACTGTACCCACGTATGGATACACATCATCACGCGCCTAGTAAGTTGAACCGCACGCCTGTACTGCTCCTGGATACGCGGGATTCACCCAACGGCTACATTGACTTTGCCTCCGGGTAGAACATCTCCCTCCTCTATCCGGATCCTCCAAGTGCTACTCGAATGACCCACATAATCACCTGAATCTTCCCCTTGGTATCTTGTTCTTCTTACCGGGTACCATCCTATCCGGCCAGTACCTACTCGGTACGGACGAACTCGGTAACCAGTACCTTGAACTCCATTTCTCACCAGTCTTACCCCTACTCGGGGGTAGCCCCCCTACATGGCGACTGGGAAGGGTCAACCCCCCTCCCAGGCCGAAAAAGCGTCGACACGCCCCCATACGGCGATTTTTGGCTGAAAAAACGACTTGGGGGCGAACGAGTGGAGATGCTCTTGGCGGCTAGCACTATGGAGCAGTCGGATGCATAAGCAGAACCCACACCTATGGACATACCAGAGGAAGTTCACCAAGTTGAAACTACCTAGATGCAGCCACTGATCGATTAAATGACACAGAAGGAGCTCCCTGAGGATCAGACGGAGGCTCGTCGAGTGATGCGTAGGGCCAAAGCACTCACCATACACGATGGACAACTCCGCAAGCGTATCATCACAAATATTTACAGAGGTGCATAACCCCAGAAGAAGGAAGAGAGGTAGTACTTGATATTCATCAAGGAACTTGCGGGCACCACATAGGAAGCAGAAACCTAGTTCGCAAAGTATTCATAGCGGGATTTACTGGCCAACAGGAAAACTCGACGCTAAAGCGATCGTACAGCACTACGAGGTGTGTCAAATGTTCGCGACAAGACCCAATGTCTTTGCCACAGAAATTCATATGATACCACTCATGTGGCCCTTTGCGCAATGGGGACTCGACATGGTCAAGACACTGCGTCGATCATCAAACGGGGGATACACCATGCTACTGGTAGCAGTCGACAAGTTCACCAAATGGATTGACGCCATGCATATCACATCACCGCAGTCAACAATAAAATTCATAGGGTCAATCGTGCACATATTTGGAGTCCCACATAGCATTATCATGGACAATGAACCAACTTCATAGAAGGAGAGTTCCAGGACTATTGTAAGGAGATGGTAATCAACATCAGCTACACATGAGTGACACATCCGCAAACAAACGAGCAGGTGGATCGATCGAACGGGTTAATCATAGTTGGACTCAAAAAACGACTGCTAACACCACTCAAACGAGCCGCTGGAGCGTGGGTAGAAGAGTTGTCTTCAGTACTTTGGATCCTTTGAACCACACCAAACAGATCCACAGAGTGCATACCGTTCTTTATGGTGTACAGAGCTGATGCAGTATTGCCAGCCGAAGTACGATACAACGCTCCTCGGGTATCTGCCTACAGGGAGGAGGACTCGAACAGGGCACACGAAGATGCACTCGACTGGGTAGACGAGCCTCGGGACACGACACTCACGCGTACAGCCGTATACTAGCATGGCCTACGCAACTACCACGCTCGTCGAGTGTGTAGCAGAACCTTCAATGTGGGAGACATGGTGTTGCTGCTGAAGTAAGGAAGACATGATAAGTTGACATATCCATGGGAAGGACCCTACATGATAGGGAAGTCCTCGGGAATGGCGCATACAAGCTTAAGGACAAGAAGACAGGGAACTTCTACAAGAATCCATGGAACGTCTCACAACTATGTCGTTTTTATGCCTAGTTTTTCTTACATCTAGTACAATTAGAATAAGGTTACTTTAGCCATCCCTGTATCCTGCACGAAAAAATCAAGAAAAAATTACCCTATGATGCGAGGTTCTTTCTTTTGTCTGTTTAACAGTTACCATACAGAAAACAACTGCAAATCAACCGCAAACCCACTTGAGTGTAAGAGAAGGCACAAGTTGCACTCGAAACACTCGGGGACTGATAGTGCAGGTCTTGCACTCGTTGGGAAACCCCAAGATGAAGGTGTGAAGAGTGTAGCAGCAATTTTTCCCTCAGAAAATAAACCAAGGTTGAATCGACCAGTAGGGGGAAGGAGTAACTTCAGAAGGTTGATGCGGTTGAGATGGTAGGGCGCACTACCAGTTCAGCAGCAACGTGAAACCTAGACAACACAATTAATTCACTTTGCCCCAACAAAGCAGTGAGGTTGTCAATCTCACCGGTTTTGCTGATAACAAAGAGGTTAACTGTATGGTGTGAAAAATAGTAGTAAAACAATATGAAAACAGCAACAACAGTGTGAAAACAGTAATTGCAGTGGTTGTATTATCAGTATGAGAAAATGGACCGGGGTCCACAGTTCACTAGTGGTGTCTCTCCATAGAAGATAAATAACATGTGTGGTGAACAAATTACAGCTGGGCAATTGATAGAAATAAAGGTTGCACCATAGTGCATATGCATGACATGATGATTACTATGTGATTCATGCGAGCATTACAACAAAATACATAGACCGTCATCCAAGTGAATCTATGACTAATAATCGACCCTCCGAATATCATCCGGACAAATATTGTGTATTAAGTTGCAAGCAACAGATAATCAAAGTAAGCAAAGTGTGTAATGTAACAATGTAAAACAAAGTAAACATCATTGTTTTCTCCCTAATGGCAACAACCATCCTCCATCCGTCACGTTTCTATCACTCGAGCACAGATGCAAAGGAGGCATGAACCCACTATCGAGCATAAATACTCCCTCTTGGAGTCAGTAGCATCTACTTGGCCAGAGCATCTACTAACAACGAAGAGCATGCAAGATCATAAATAACATATACATGAAGATAACATGATAGATTGATAATCAAGAGAAATATCATTCAACATTCATCGAATTCCGGCAAACACAACATGTAGCATTACAATAAGATGATCTCGATCATGTAAGGCAGCTCACGAGATCTAAACATGAGGCATAAAGTGGAGAAGACAACCATCTAGCTACTGCTATGGACCCTTAGTCCAGAGATGAACTACTCACGCATCACTCCGGAGGTGGGTATGGTGGTGTAGAGCCCTCCGGTGATGATTTTCCCTCCCGGCAGGGTGCTTGGGAGAACTCCAGAATCCTTCGATCTCGGGTTGATGATGACGGCGAACTCGGGTGTTTTCGTGGAAAAGTGGTCTCTTTTTAGGGTTAACGTATGGGGAATAAATAGGCGAAAGGGCGATGGCGGTGGACGCCCGAGGGGCCCACACCACCCCTAGGCGTGGCCACCCCTGTCCGGGCCTCTTCAGGATTCCATGGAACCTTCGGGAATTCTAAGACGTCCGGGCTTCGAATTTTCCAATTCCGAGAATATTTCCAGAACAACTTTTTTGAAACTAAAAATAGCAGAAAACAGGGAACTGGCTCTGTGGCATCTTGTCAATAGGTTAGTCCCGGAAAATCGATAAAAATGACATAAAGTGTAAAGAAAACATGTAGCAAATAACATGAAAACAACATGGAACATCAGAAATTAAGCATATATTTATGACGTATTAGGGGCTGCATAGCAAAAAGTTCAACAGAAAAATAAAGGGGTGACTCCCAACCGTAGTCGCACCCGAAATACTCGGGGGCTGCACAGCAAAAAGTTTAAACAGAAAAGAAGGGGTGACTGATAGCCGTAGTCGCACCCGAAATACTCAGGGGATGCTCATTAAAAAGTTTAAACAGAAAAGAAGGAGTGACTCCCAGGCGTAGTCGCACCTGAAATATTCGAGGGCTGTGCAGCAAAAATTTTAAACAGAAAAACAAGGGGTGACTCCGAGCCGTAGTTGAACTCGAAATACTTGGGGTCTGCGTAGCAAAATGTTCAAATAGGAAAAGAAGGGGTGACTCCCAGTCGTAGTCGCACCCGAAATACTCGGGGGCTGCGTAGGAAAAAAATTTAAACAGAAAAGAAGGGGTGACTCCCAGCCGTAGTCGCACTCGAAATACTCGGGGGCTGTGCAGCAAAAAGTTCAAACATGAAAAGAAGGGGTGACTCCCAGCCGTAGTCGCACTCGAAATACTCGGGGGCTGCGCAGGAAAAAGTTTAAATAGAAAAACAAGGGGTGACTCCGAGTCGTAGTCGCACTCGAAATACTCGGGGCTACCAGCAAAAAGTTCAAACAGGAAAAAAGGGGGTAACTCCCAGTCATAGTCGCACTCAAAATACTCAAGGGCTGCGCAGCAAAATGTTTAAACAGAAAAAGAAGAGGTGACTCCCAGCCGCGGTTACACTCAAAATAATTGAAGGCTGCGCAGCAACAAGTTACTCGAAGGACGCACGGTTAAATCCAAACAGACGCACATGAGAACTAAGAATAACACGCCCGAAGAAATAAGCTCATGCCAATGGTCATTCGCTCAGATTACTGATGTAGCGTTACAGGAAGAATATTCATATACAAATCGGACAGTTACAGAGTTATTTACAAAGGTGCTCAATGACTGAAGGTTAAAAAAACCGTAGAACTCAGGGGCCCACCCACTCGCCACTTGCACATCTCTTTCTTCTTCTGCTAGACGCATGAGTGCAACTGTGGCCTCTTCATATCGAGAGCTCATATTGACACATTGACGACCCGGAGGAGCAAGAGGGCCACTGGCAATTTTACTCAAACTCATACGAGGGTAATCGGTTTTCGCGACTGCTAGAGCTACCTTTGCACCATCAACCAGTTGACAACGAACAAGTGCCTTGGAATGGTCATAGTTGCTGAACTTCCGCATCAAATTTAAGAGTCCCCCCCAGCAATTTGTTGAGTGGAAACAAAGCTCCGTATATATTGTAGAAAGGAGCATGGCAGGACCCAATCACCCCACCCACTTGCTTCGCTCGAGTCCGCATCGTCAATAGCACTCGAGAACTGTCAATATCACCCCAAAATGAGGAAGAACTATAGACAGCAAGCTTTTGGCGTTCCTCCTCAATGTATCGGAGTTCTTCAGCTCACTTCTCCCGAACACTTAAATAAGTACATTCACTCGAATCAGATGGACATCCTAAGTCGAGCCAAGCTGAAAATTGTCACCCGAAAACTTATAGGTCAGGTCTGTAGCTATAGCATTTAGCTCGGCCAGAAGAAAATCCTCACAATCCCCAGCAGCTTATTCTTTATACTTGGAAACTTCGAGTTGAGCCCTCACACTCTTAAGATCCTCCTCTTTGCTCAAAAGCTTTGTACGCGGGAACTGCACCAAATCTTCTATGGAATTTACTTGAGAGTAAGGAATAATAAGAGGATTTGAAAAAGATTTGGCTGCTGGCGTTCGAGTACTACCGCCTGCTCGAGTCGAAGAATTGATGGCTCTGGATACTTAAAAAGAGGGGAAGAAGACTGTCAAGACTCGATAAGCTTATCTATTCTAGTGCTTGGCAGTATTTTTACTACCTCATACTCGGGGGATACTCCCATCGGAGAAATTATGCAAGAAAATACAGTAACATGGAAGAAACTGAAGAAACTTCATTCATCATCAAGAGAGTGGGTTCGTTACAAGCAAAAGGCAGATTTTTTGCACTAAGGCACCGCTCCTACAAGGACACAAGAATAAACTAATTTTTGGCAGGTGCTTTGAGAGCGTCTTTAGCAGCCTGAGCAGCTTTCGCCCAAGCCTCGAACATCTTTACGAGTTGCTGGGCTAATCTTACGGAGTAGTTAGTAAAAGTTTCAAGATCTACCTCTTGCCTGCTCGAGTCCTTGGATGGCCCACTCAATGCCGCTTCGAAGTCCCCTTCGATGCCATGAGCCCGCGCGAGAGTACGAATTGTTTCGGCTCCTAAGAGAGTTTGCTCCTGACTGAATTCAGCTAGGACGTTTGTCTTATAAAACACGTCCATCAGAGCATCCAAAGTGTACGGCATTGGGTGGCCAGGAAACATGCACTCATGAAAAGAAACAAGCACACTTCGGAGCTTCGCGAGTTCCCCCTTCTCTTTTGATGGCATCTATAAGAGGACCCCCCCCCCCCCCCCCGAAGATGAGCAATGAGCTCACAGGACTACCCAAAGCAGTTGTGGCAGCAAGAAGGTTAACTGTTGAGGTATAGAAATACCAAAGAAAGGAACACTAGAAGAAAGGGGAACTTGGCCACTTGTCAGGGAGTCAGTCAAAGTCTAGGGTCGAGGAACTAGGGCCTCCTCCAAGTCTATAAATTGTTTGAGAGCCTCCATCTCCCTCTACTTGGCCTCATCTGCCTTTTGAGTAGCTAATTCGGCCTCCTTCTTGGCAGCGGTGGCCTCCCCGCGAAGAATTTCCATTTTCTCCGCGAGTTCTTTCACTCGAGTGAGCGCAACTTCCTTCTCAAAAGAGGTGGAAACTAGAAGTTCTGGAGCAACTAGAAGTCTCAGAAAAGCAAACTAAGCAAGACAGATGAAGAAAACTGTTAGAAATCTTGAAGAAGCAGATACCTTTGACCTTCTCAAAGTTGGAACGAGTAGTGTCTCTCTCCCTCCCAATATCGAGGAAGCGAGCACTCAAGTCCTTCATGCTGATCATGAAAGGAAAGAAAGAAACATGTATAAAAAAGTTGAGTCAGGTTTAAATACACAGGTTTGAGTCTATGCTCGACTGCCAAACGTAGACTCGGGGGCTACTCCCATCGGGAGCGCTGATCACGCACCCGCCAGAACAACCACAAAAACTCAAGCATAAGGGAAAGTCACGTGGTTGCTAACATAGAATTCAGGAGCCATCGTGTTCACTTCAGCCAGATCAATAGACCATGCTCCTGGGCCAGAGGATGTGGGCCGACTCGGGTCAGCCACAGGAACGACTGAGTCCTTACTAGAAAACTGCCTTTTCTTTCACGCTTGGAGAGGAAGCCGAAGCAGGAGTCGTCTGAACATCAGAAGAAGAACCTGAGCCAGTCCCTCTCTAAGGAGGATTCAGAGACTTGGGAGGATCGCTGAAGAAGAATAAGTAAAAGAAAGGACGAATCAGACTAGAACAGCGACTCGAAGACAAAAGGAAAGAAGAAATAAATATAGAAACTTACCCGCGACGAGAAGTTCCCAAACTGAACATACACTTTGGCTTCTTGGCAGCGGGTGGCTGCGAAGGCGGGGCCGTGTGTTGGGGAGCAGCTAGAGGCCTCGAGGATATGGGGACAACAGGAATTGGTTCCTCAAATCTTTGCCTCGAGTAGCACTCGAGGAGCTGGAGTCCCTTGAAATGGCTTCTTCGTGGCTGTTGTCCACTTGAGTGCATTTTGGAGGAACCCCCGACTCAACAGCAGTTTCCTCGTCATCCTGACTCACATCATCGAGATCCCATGAGGAGTAAGCGGCAGGAATGGAAGGGATAGACTCAAGATCCGTCGGCACATCCACAGTCAGGCCCTCCATAGACATAATAGTGTCTGCCTTGGATGGGTTGCTTGAAGGAATGTCTTGGTTCTAAGAAAGAACAAGTACCAAACTCAGAAGAAGAAACAAAAGACTGAATCGAGTGAGAAAAACAAAAAGCAGAATGAAGAAGAAACACAAGATTACCAGAGTCAACGTAGCCGCGGCTGTGAAAGGAGGGACATCAGGAACTAGGTCGATGGGATCTGATTCCTTGATTTGGGTGATGCCACACAGACAAGCCTCGAGTTTGTTACTCGAGAGTTCCTCTTTGTGCAGTCGATTGGAATCATGAGCACCTGAGTAAGCCCACATGGTCTCAGCTCTAGCCTGGAGTGGTTGCACTCGACGCTTCAAAAAGACCCCAGCTAGATGAACCCCTGGGAGGTCACGAGTCTTCAGAACAACAATCTGAGATACCAGATCTTAACTCTGCTCCATCTCTTCTTCTGTCAGCTGATTCCTCCATGAGCTTCGTTGAACGACTCGGCTCTCCAGATCAACCAAGTGCTTCCTGTCGGTATTGGGCGAGCCTTTGACATAGAACCAACGAGTCCTCTATCTGGCGACTGACTCGACGAAATCCATATTGAAGTAGCCAGCCTTCGGGTTGATCTAGATGTTGCAGCCTCCCACATCGTAAAGATCATCCCTGCTCGGTTGGGCCTTGATGACAAAGAGCCGCTTGAACAAAGCCCAGTGGGTTGCTATGCCGAGATAGCACTCGCATAGCATTAAGAATCACACGATGTGCTGCATCGAGTTGGGAGGCACGTTGTGCAGTTGCACACCGTACATGCACAAGAGAGAAAGAAGAAACGGGTGAAGGAGGAAGGAAACGCCCCTGGCAACATGGTCTGTGAAGTCCACTCGCTCATTAGTTGTCGGAATGAGGCGACTCACCTGTCCTAGGCGTCGGCACGACGCCAACTTGAGGAGAACCTTCACGTTCGGAGGAGGCGAGGATCTAAGGATTTCCACCACTTGCCACCTTTTTTCTTTGCCCCTCGGTGTCGCTAGTCGCAGAGGCACCTCCATTCTTTCGATACTTCACCATGACGGAGTAGCAGCAGTGCTCTAGATCACAACCATGGAGTTTTTCCCGCTAAGGAGGAGTAAGGGATGCAGGCGCGAGGAAGGAGAAGGGAAAATTACTGCTCCCCTCCCAACATTATTTATAAGGGTTCTAGAAATATCCCCACCATCGGTATCCTGCGATGCTAATCCAGGCCAACACGTGGTAGGAGAAGGTTAACTGCCACGGCGTCCACTACGCGTGGGAATCTAGAAATTTACTAAAAATCCCTACATTACAGCGCACCGAACGGTCAAAATGTGGTCAAAGTTTATTCTTGCAAGTTATCTTCTCACACGATTAGCACACCCCAGAAACGTCTAATCTCCCGACAGAAAGGGTAGGGTGGTACATCATCAGGTGACGTGACCACTCGACGGAAAAAATACTCGAGTGATCAGAAATATCTCTTGAGTCCTGGTTGGCTCATCCATGCCATATGAAATTTTCGGGATAATACACGAGTTGAAGTTTTATCCTATATGGCCCGAATGGACGACTCGGATGATTTGTGCCAAAGCACTCTATCCCTCAGATCACACGGCTGTGTTAAAACTCTGGATACCTTGCTCATTGCATGAAGGTAAGACCCACAGATCAGTTCCAACGACCTGGAAGTTGCACCCCTGCTGCGCTACCTAGTGTTTTTCGTACCAAAAGGTGTGATGAAAATCATGGCGGGCGTCTTGGGTAAAATAACTGACAACTAGAATTCGACTCGGTAAGACTTTAGCGGCACGAGTCGAGTTACCCCAGGTTTTTCCGGGTTTGAGCCCGAGGACTCGAAGCCTGAGTAGGCCAATGGTGTTTTCTCCCAAGTGAGATTAATTGACCTTGACCAGTCGAGTGGATCAAACCTATTGAGTCATATCCTTCAAAGCTGAGCACATAAGTGCACCCGGATCACTTTAATTCTGGAGTTTGAGTCCCTTGATCAAGTCATCGACTCCATCAGGCACTCGAGGGCTACTGACGTGAGGGTACCCAAGAGACCCCCCACAATAGGCCTATACAGTGTGGATCATCAAGGGGTGCCTTAAGGAGGCCTTTGGATAGTTGCGTTGAGGCCTGCTACGGGAGCCCACGTGGGAGCAAACACAAGGAAAGACTTTCTCAAGGAGTTAGGAAACAGTAGAACTGACTCGAATGAGTTCCCGGAGTAGGTTTCCTAGATGGGGATTCCATATCCGCAAGGAAGAACATGGGGGAGCGCTTAGGAAAAGGACACGATGGTTTACCCAGGTTCAGGTTAGCCGGATGGCTCCCTACTTCCTGCAAGATCAACTATGGCGGCGGATTGCCGAACACATGTTACAAGTATCTAGGCTATATCGAGTCTGCCCTAGGGTTTCTCCTGTTCGACTTTATATAGACAGCCGGATCGAGTCTTACAGGGAATATCATCGGTTCACATAGCTAAACCTACAATCTATGGTCATCCGGGTTTTGAGACCCGGATGGGATTGTGGCCGCCGTCCTAGATGCAGTCATGCGCTTCATTCCACTTGGGCCTTCGGCTTTGGGCCTGCCCTTCTGGTGCAGCCTTCTGGATGCCAGGAGATACCCCATTCTGGATATCCATGACAGTACCCTCCGGGAAGGTTAAGGATCATCTCCACCATTGATTTCCGTCAAGACTGGATGGTTGTATTCGGTTCGTGAAGCTTCCCCAATCAATCACGTTTGTCAATAACGTGATCTGTCATTCATAATAAAGATGAATTGTTTCCGCCAAAGCTCAGAATGATTTGACGGATACAGTGTCTCTGGGTCATCCGTGTGTCCCATGAGAGCATTAATTCTCTCTATAGAAATGGCAGGGCATAATCATCATGCAAATCCGACGTTGGACCCGAGGAGACACGCATCATGGTAAGGGCACGAGGATGACACGCAGTCAATCTGCGCCGTGTGGCATGCAACTAGCAGTGCAACCGTTGGGGGCGTGCAATCTAGCTGTTAAGCTATATAAAGCCCCCATTTCCTCTTCTTCCTCCGAACCTCACTTCCAATCTACACTTCACACTCCACTCGTAGCTCGATAAGACGAAACAAACCTCCGACGACTAACTTTCAACGGCGCACTCGTGACCATGTCCTCTGGAGGTGCTCTGGCGGTGGAAATGGAATGGTGAAGGTGGAAGGAATTGCAGCGGCGGCGGCTGCGTTAATTTCTTCACCGCCCGCATCTCCCTCGGCCTCTTCTCCGGCCAAAAACTTGTCCGATCTTCCATCCTCATTGGCGGTGGAGGGGAAGGTTAAGATGGTGGAGGAGGATGACGCTACTGCGACGGCATCTCAGGCCGGCGTCGAAGAGGAAGCTTCCGCGGAGAAGGAAAGCACTAGCAACGGCTACTGGCTCCCGAGCTCCATCACGACGGTGCATCTCCAGTGGTTCGAAGATGAGGGGTTCCTCCCTTGGAAGAAATGGCGGAGCGCATAGGGGGACACAGAGCCCAAGCCTGGGACACCGAATGGTCGTCCTCCTTTCTCATCTCCAACGCGGGTTAGGTTTTCCTCCATCCGCCTTCTTCCTCTCCATCTTAGAGTACTACGACGTTCAGCCGCACAACCTCACACAATATCATCATGTATATAGAAACCTTCCAAGCCCTGTTCGAGGGTTACTTCATAAAACCTTGTTTAGATGTCTTTAAGTACTACTTCTAAGTTAGACGGGAGCTAGATGGGGACGATGGACTTAAGGTATGCCGGACCATAAACCTTAACCTTCGCCGGAAGAGGGAAATATGGTTCCCCAAAGTCCCAAAGTCGGAATTCGTCAAATACTGGGCGGGGACTTTCCTCTACGTGAAGGATGTTACCTTCCCATGAAAGGCGGTGGGGCTTCAGCAGTTCATAACCGGTGAAGCTGTCCCGAGAGACAGCTGGAAAGAAGACGTTGTTCGAATGTTTCCGGTGGATCTGGAGAAGATAAAATGGCGGATCACGAAGCTGACTTCGTCGGATCCTGAACTTAGCGGAGCAAACACGGTGCTCTGTTGTTTCCGGTAAAGGATCCAGCCGTTGACCCACCGCGAAGGCAAGCTGATGTGAGAGTACACCGGGACATGGATCCCTTACGCTGCACCCCAAGGATTGGAGAGCGCGGACTTGAAGCAGTCCGTCAACCTGATGATCTCCGTCTAGTGTCAATACAGCGAGGTGGTACCTATGTACTACGTTGGGAATCCGCCACCCGTCGTAAGTACCTCTCCACTTTTATAAGTTTGTCTTTGCATTTTGATTGTAAACTTCTGCGTTTTTTACTTCTAGTACCAATTTATTTGCATTTTTTCGAGCTCCTGGATGAACATTTGTCCTCTCAAGGGGACTTGGTAGCGAAGAAAAAGTGGCAGGCCGCGGCGACTTCCGACGTCCCGGAGCTTCCCAAGGGCACCCGAAAGCGCCTGCGGAAAATTCTCGAGGACACCCAGGTCATCAACCTGGAGGGAGCAAATGTCAGAGCTTCCTCGTAAGTTTTTACGTCTTTCCGTTTCGTTTTCCCTATTTTTCCTTGTTTTCGCCATTTTCCTTATGATTATTTCTTCTCTCTCTCTCTTAGCCTCCAGCCCGTTTCTCTGAAAACAGAGAAGAAGAAAGTTTCTCGCCGTGTTCGCAACACACATGCATCCGAGGAGATCCCTGTTGTGATTGAACAAGACCCCTTTGTGGATCCTGTAGAACCTTCACATGCCAGCCAGCCGGAGGCCTCCGACAAAGAGGCTATGGAAAGGGTGGTCGTAGCTGGGAGATCCTTCATCCATCAAGACGAAGAAACAATGGATCTTCTAGCGTTCGAGGAATCCCTCCGTTAAAAGGTTAAGTAGGAGTGCTTCGATGAGCACGATCGGGTGTACGAGCACATGTTTGTGCTCGTTCCCCCTCCATCTTCCAGCAAAGCCCCCACAGGAAGGTATGTCTACCGGAAGGGGTTGACATTCCGCCCAAAGGAGGTGATGGATGACGGGTTTGCCTACCTAGAGGGCCAATTCTAGAGTTACAGCAAGGATTTCATGCACATGATGGGGTCCATCCGGCTTATGAACACGGTAAGTTCCCCTTCTCTAGCCCCGAAGTAGCTATTCGAACTTTGTCGGATAAGTAGTCCTTTACTTGGTGAACTTGACGAAACCTTTTCTTCCTTTTCCTTGTGCCCTAGAAGACCATGGAGCAGATGAATGACGAAGTGTTTTCTGCTTTGACGGAAAGCAACAAAAAGATGAAGAAACTGATTGGCCTGGTGAAGGACAAAAACCAGGAGCACTCTGATCTTCATCGAGAGATGGCCAATAACTAGGGTAAGTGACTTCCGACTTTTGGTTACATTTTTGTCTTTCGGCTTCTCTCTGAAATCTGAGTTTTTCTTTCACTTCTTTTTTCAGCCATCCTTGAAGCATCCAAGGAATCTTTGTCCAACACCAGCAACGCGCAAGGGATGCACGACGAAACCTCTGTCTTGCTAAGGACAAGGAGAAATCTGATAGAGAGCTCTGGCTCTGTCAAAAATCTCTTCGCGAGGTGGAAAAGAAATTGGCGGATCAGGCGGCTCAGTCCACCAGGGATGCAAAAAGCATCCAGGACCTCCAGAGGAAGCCAGGAAATGCCCTGGATGACCTCGCCGTCGTGGACAACGAACTGATCAGTAAGTGCATAACTTTTTCTGTTCTTAGATTCCGCAATTTTATGCTTCATTTGCTTTGACCTTCCTTTCACTACATTGCTTGACGACAAGCTTTTTCTTATGCAGTTGAGGAGGATAAAATCAAAGCCCGGATTGACAACATCTGGGCTTTCTCCACCTACCTCTCCGAGATTATTCTTCCGGGGAGAAATTCATCAAGAAATTTCTTCTAGGAAAGGAACTAGAGAGTGTGACGGAGCTACCAGCTGCCCTAGATGCCTCAGTGCAGGCTGCTTTCCGTGGTGGGGTGAAGATGGCACTGGGCCTTCTTCGATGCCACTATGTGGATGTTGAATGCTGGCGTCTAGGGACCGACATCCCAGCATCTCTCTCCTCGCAACGCGTAGAAGAGTTGTTCGACTCTATCAAGGGGTACACCACAAAGATAGCCTAGATGGTGTCTATCGGAACCTTCTTCCCAAAAGAAGAAATCCCGAAGACGCCGGAGGACACATGCATATCCGACGATGAGGATGAGGACGATGAAAGCGAGGAGTAGGCCTTGGGAGGTAGATAGAAAAAACTTGCATTATCTTTGTAACCCACAAGTTTGTAACGCCAAAACTTAATTCCTTATTCTGAGACCAATGCAAGTTAAAGCTTTTGCTTCCAATTGTTTCTTAGTGTGTTTTACTTTTACACTGTACTTGTGAATGCTTGCTTCCGTCTTTGAGTTTTCTAGCAAAATTGCGTTTTAGCCTTTTCGGCATAGGCCAGTCCGAAAATGCGGAATTGTCACGTCGAGCAACATGGTAAATTACCAATTTGTGTGAAACCGGAATCATGAGTCGTCCTTTCGGGGCCGTAATGCCTAATCCGACAACCCAACACATATTGCAATCATATAAATACTCGCTAAGACAGGGAAGAATCTTAAGCATTGAGCCTTTTATAACAAAGGAAATACCGGCTTTTTAACCACGAGCACGCAGACGAAATTCGTGTTAACATTGATATTGTATGAAAAATTGGGATTATTCAGAAATAAAAGGGAAATGGATTGAGATTAATGCACAAACTCAAGTTGGCGAAATATAGCAATTTTTATTTCATGATCACAAATGGTGTTTACATAGGGATTTTGACTAGGAATAAAAATGACGTAACTGCTGGATGCTCCAGGGCGTTTTTTTTTTTCTTCTAGTTCTTCGTCTATATGCCTTTTCCTCTCGTGATTTTTTTTTGGTATCCCAGATGTCGACTTGGTAATATGACCCATTTTTTATAGCCTTGTTAATGACGAACAGCCCTTCACATATAGGGGCTAACTTGTGCTTCTTCTTCTGCACCATTGTTAGCACCAAATCACCTTCCTGGAAGGATCTAGGTTTTAATTTGCGATTGTGGTATCTTCGCAAGTTTTGCTGGTAAATGGTGGATCTTTGAAGCACAATGCCTCCTTCCTCTTCTAGGAGATCTAACGCATCTTGGCGCGATTCCTCTGCATCCTCTTCAACGTAAGCTTGTACACATGGTGAGTCGTGCAGGATGTCGGTAGGTAATACTACTTCCGCATCGTAAACTAAGAAAAACATCGTCTAGCCTGTTGATCTTTTTGGAGTTGTACGTATGATGCAAAGGACGGATGGCAGTTCCTCTACCCATGCCCCGGCTGCTCTGTGCAAAGGCGCTTCTAGCCGTGGTTTTATACCTTGGAGAATTGAGCTATTTATTCTTTCAACCTGTCCATTGGACCGTGGATGTGTGACAAAGGCTAAATCTAGCCAAAATCCACCGCTCTCACAGTATCTGGCTAGTTCTCCAACGGCGAAATTTGTTCCGTTGTCTATGATTATGCTATGCGGAATGCCGAATCTCATCACAATGTCAATGAAGAAATTTCTGCCAGTTACATCGTCAATCTTTTTGATGGGTTTGGCTTCAACCCACTTGGTGTATTTGTCCACCGCTACTAGGAGGTGCGTTAATCCTCCCCTTGTTGTGTTGAATGGCCCCATCATATTCAGCCCCCAGACCTCAAATGGCCAAGTGATTGGTATGGTTTTCAATGCTTGCACCGGCAAGTTTATTTGCATGACGTAAAGCTGGCATCCCACACAATGTTTTACTACTTCGTCGGCGTCCGCCTTTGTGGTGAGCCAGAAGAATCCTTGCTAAAAGGTTTGTGAACCAGGCTTTTTGAATGAGCGTGGAGTCCATAATATACTCCATGTATTTCTTCTAGGATTTGTCTTCCTTCATCCGGGTCTATGCATCGCATGAAAATGTCGGATGTACTCCTCTTATATAGCTTTCCTTCTATGACACAATATCCTTTGCAACATTGGATGAGTTGCCTTCTTTCTACCTCGGTGCTTCCTTCTAGGATTTTCTGGTTCACTAGGAAATCCAAGTATGGCTTTGTCCAATCCGGGGTTATGATGAGGGCAACCACCAACGAAGAGATCAATGGGTAATCTACATCTCCGCCTTTGATGGATGGCATCTTGAGGTGTTCGAGGAAGATATCAGGTGGTATCTCCTTTCGTCCGGAGCCCATTCTTGCTAGTGCAGCAGTCGCCCAATTTTCCTCGCGCTTGACGTGTTTGACCTTGAATCCTAGGAAGCAGATGGAGAATTCATCCACCGTTCTTATGTACTCCGCCATTATGGGGCTTTTGGCGTCCCACGTCTGGTCTAACTCGTGCTGTACTATGGGCAATACTTTTTGCAATAACATCAAACTCCACTTCTTCATTAGCCAACTCCCCCTCCATCACAAAAACAATAGCACTAGTGGAGGGAGTTGACTTCTTCTCTTGGATATTCTTGGATGTAGATCCAAATCCAAGACCTTCTCTCCCAACAACTCTCTTTTGATTACTTAAAAGATCATTGAGGTTCTTTTTCCCTTGGATGCAAGCAGCTAGGCCTTTGTTGAGTTGAGCCTTCAACCTATTGTTCTCCTCAATGAGAGATTATTTGAAACACAAAGGGTTAGTGGCACAAGCATTTGCATTTATATCGTATGAACCCTTAAGGGTCTTGAGCTCACTTTAGAGTGCTCGATGAACATCCTTAATCTTATCATAATCCTTAATGAGATCATTGAAGCCTTGGTTAGTTGCATCATTTAGAGGCGTGATTCCTTCACCTTTTCAAAAGCATGTTCACGATCAAACTTTATTTTAGCTATGTCTATGCCAAAAGTTTCTTTAATGGTTTCCTTAAGGCATTGTGAATCATCTAGAGCTTCCTCAAGCTCCGCTATTCTCTTAGCATCATCACGAGAGAAGTCAAATGATTCTCTCCTCATGTTCATCAATGAGGCATTGTGCCTCACTTAATTGAACTGTGAGAGCATCAAATATGATCTTAGTTTCACCTTCTAGACTTTTTACAAAGTTGGTTAGGGGATCTTGATCATTGTCTACTACCTCGACAAAATTTAATAGAGATAGCGCAGAGGTATTTGCAAGTTTAAGTGTATGAGTCACCTTTGGGGATATACCCTTGGGCATGAAGCACTTGTGAATAGAGGGACCCTTCTAGTCATTTGGGTTGGAGAACAATGAGCTCAAAGTTGGAGGAATGACACCAATGCCATGTCCGCGATGCCAACCTTCTCATCATTGTCATCACTCTCCTCACTACCGGATATGTATTCATTCTCCTTGACAATCAAAGCCTTTGGTGGACTTCTCCTCATGAAGTTCTTGGCCTTGGGAATTAAGTTGGACTTCTTCACTAGCCTTCCACCATTCTCAATTCTACTCTTGAAAGGGCATTCCGCAACAAAGTGCTCACTATCTCCACAATTGAAGCAAGTTCTAGCCATCTTCATGCTTGGGGCTTCCTTTCTCTTGTTCTTTGTTGCATTAAATCTAAAGTCTCCTTTCTTCCACCACTTATGTTGGGCAAGAGAAAATCATTCTTCATGTGATATCCTCTTCTCCTTCTCGGAGACAACATATGAGGAACCACCATCATCACCTGAGTCCTCTTCTTCATGAGATGTGGCCTTCAAAGCAAGAGAAGGTTTCTTCATTCCATTTACACGGGACATGAAATCATTTGAGTACTTTTCCTCATGTGTATGGTAATGAAGATACCCAAAACATTATTGGTAGATAGATCCAAGAAATCAGCTCTTGATTGTACATTCATCACCATGTTCTCATTGTATGGAATCACGGTGAAAAGAAATTTCTCCTTGGCCCAATCATCATTGCAATCTTGGAATCAACAATCTCTCATGTCAACCACGAGAGCCTTGAGTCTTCTAAACACATCTTATAGAGTTTCTCCATCCTTCATATGGAAGTCGTTGACTTGTCTTTAGAGGATAGGCTTCTTAGAGCGTTGAATTTCACATTGCCATCATACATGTCAATTATGCAATCCCATGCCTCCTTGGCGGTTGTAAAGGATCGGATGTGCTCCACTCCTTCATTTGCGATTGCCTTCTCTAGCATGTGCATAGCATGAGCACTGAGTTGTTGATCTATGATATCACTTGAGCTCAAGTTCTTGGGGTCCTTGGGCTTGTATCCATTCTGAACGATTCTCCATATTTGCATTGAAGATCCACACACATAATACTTCATGGAATATTTCCAATTAGAAAAACGAGACCTATCTACTAATGGAGGTGCACCAATATTTTTTACATGTGGATGTTGATCATTTGGAGCAATGTTGTAAGTATGGCCAAAGGCATTTTTATTGTTTTTATATTTAAGATTAGATGTATCAGAACCTTCCTTAGAAGGTATAGGAGTTCCATTTCCATCTAGAATAACATTTTTGGAGGAGTGACTAGATGAAGATGTCATTTCTTCTATTAACCCCTCCATCTTATTTTCTGGATTATCAAGCATGATTTGGATTAGCTTTTGAATAGCAACCATGGTGTCGGGTTCTTCCTCATCGTCGCCCATCCTCCTCTTTACGCGGTGAAGCCTTAATAAAGCGACGAGGCTCTGATGCCAATTGAACGGATTAAGAGGGTTAACTAAGGGGGTGAATAGCTTAACTACAAATTTTACTTCTTTTTCAATTAAAGATAATTGCTCAAATATAGATTGTCTAGATTATGCAACTAGGTGAACAATCTTATATGATGAGCAAATAATACTAGCAGAAGATATTCAAGAACTAAGCTATTAAGAACAAGTAAAGGTAAGTTGATAAATAACCGAACACACTGACACGGAGATTTATCCCGAAGTTCACTTCCCAATGGAAGTTAATCTCCGTTGGAGCGGTGCAGTGCCACCAAAGTGGAACAACGAGTAGCCGTCAAATGGCACACTGTATCTCCCTCGTGTTCAACCACCAAAGTGGATGAGACACGAATCACTATGTTGTCGTTGAGTTTGACAACTAGAACCTCTACAAGGATGAGGAACACTCCACAACTTGGAGGGTCCTCACCAAATCCCGGAAGCCTCCAAGACTCCCGGCAACAAGATCCACGAGCTTCCAAAGCTTCCGGGACAACAACAAGGCTCCAAGCTCCAATGAGCTAAGAACAACAAGGTTCTAGGTTCCAATGAACCAATAACTGCAAGATCCCTAGGGGATTAGTGGGGTGGTGACGAATCGGTTTAGTGGAGCTGTAGATCCAGTTGCTCTCCTCTAAATTCCAAAAGATCAATGACCTTGGTTGGGTATTTGGGGAGATCTATGAGCTTTGAGGTGGTCACAAATGCTGGAGAGAGAAGCTTCAAGTGACTAGAGCTCAAGGAGGAAGAAGATGCCTATTTATAGTGTGGTGCAATAAGTGACCATTGGGGGGGAGGATTTGTTGACCTTCGCAGGAAACCCGGCGAGAGGCCGGCAGAGTCGTGGAAGAAGCAGCCAGGCAGCCCGGCCTCAGCCCGGCCAGCCAGATCCTGGCCTCGAGCCTGAGAACCCGACCTAGGCCGGCTCCACAGGACGCAAGTCAGCGAGCTACCAGAACCACCCGGCCTCGGTGCCGACCTTGGCATGGCCTAGGCCAGCGTGCCAGGCAGCGTGGCCTCTAGTTAGAGAGCCTCGTCCTAGGCCGGCTTCTTAGGGCAAAGACCATCGCACTAACAGAATCCACCCGGCCTCGAGCCCGGCCAGGCCAGCTAGGATGATTCCTTCTTTTTTTTCTTCTTCTTTCTCTCCTCCGATTATTCCTTTGATCCAGTTGTTCCTTTTGAGAGATTATTTCACCCAATTTGTAACACTATGTATTTCCTAAATACTTCAAGTAGATAGTTAGACTTTCCAACACACAATGATCAAACATTAAAATATGATTAGGGGACACATGTCCTTTCACTTTCCACTGCCTGCCGTTGGGTTGTATGGCCTTCCCAAAGGTGGAATTAACCTCCTTTTGTGGCTTTGGTGGATCCTGGTTAGGCTTACGCCCCGCCTTTGGCTTCCTTCGACTGTTTATGTACTGGTCGAATTTTCCACCATTCAGGTCATCCGTCGATGCATGCTTGTTTGCGGTTGTCAGTATGGATCCGAGGTTTGGGTGGTCAAATGATGTAATCATGAACTTAACCAGCCCATTCCTCATGCCATTGAGAAAATCGTGCATTTCTTGGAGGTCACTTACCCCCTCATAGCTATTCTTCAATGCGGTCCATCTTGAGATGTAATCCACGTTGGTTTCATTGTCGTATTGGACGCAACTTTGCAGCTCATTGATGCTCTTGGGGCGTTTGTACATGCCCCAAAAGTGTTGGGTGAATACCCGCGCCATATTCTCCCAACTGTTTATGGACTTGGGCGGAAGGCTTTCAATCCATGTTATTTCTCCTTGGATTAACATCAAGGGCAAGAAACGCACTGCTTCCAAATTTGAGCCGCCATTGATTTTCATAGCCATGTGATAGTCTCGTAGCCAAGTGTCTGGGCTGGTGGATCTGTCATAACGCTCGTGCGTTCCTCTGACTTTGGCGAATCCTACTTGGATTTCTAGATGCCGAATGTTATCACCGAAACACTGTCCCTAGATAGTTTGCATCTTTGGCTGCTTTGATTGCATCCAGTGTAGCTCGAGCGTCAGAATGCACGGATCTGGAGTGGTGTGAGACGCTATTTCTTGAGTGCTCGCGTCGGGGTTCGGCGTTCGCCTTTCCAGCATAGACGTTCTACAATCGGGGGGGGGGGGTGTTCTGCCTCTCTGCCTTCCCCCATGGTCGCGTTGTGGAGATCGCGAACATTCTCATTTGTGACGACTGGCTGATCTTCCGCGTCCCCCATTGGGATTTGCCAGAGGCGGTGCATCGTACCTGTTTTTGGTGGTGCGGGATTGGTGAGGGATTTCCTCCTTATGAGGGGCTGGGTCTTCCTTCCCACTTTTCCACTCATGATATCCATGGATGGACCCCTTTTTGACACTTCATCGTCCTTCTGTACCTTAACCTTTCCCTTTGGGGCTTTGGTAGCACTATGAGCGACGGTTGTTTTCTAGGTTCTGCACAGCTGGGAATCCTCGAACAGCTTTCCGGAGCGTGTTTTGTCGTTCTGCTGCTGAATCATTGCCTGGTGTAGTAGCACAATACCCATATTTTACCTTTTCATACGGCGTGTAGTGGTCTTCATTTAAGATCTCAAATTCTACTGCCGCGTTTACCGTTGGGGTTCCGGAAACGGTTTCCCTTTCGCGTTTTTGCGGGTTGCTTCCTTCGTCCAGTACGACAACGAGCTGTGTTTTCTGCATCCGGCTTTGCCTTGCTGATTTTTTCCTTGAGTGCGGATCGTGTGACCCGTCTCTAGTATTCCTCCATGGATGCATGTGCCTCCTCGATGGCTTCCTATGCGCTCTTCAGCTCTTGCGCTTGTATTTTAGGTAATCAGTCTGCTTCATCAGCAGTCGGCGTATGGCCTCCAGGAACTGCAACGGTTGAGATGGATCCACCGATGTTCTGAGTAACATGTACTCATCTAGTTCATCTATAATTTCCAGAGGCGGTGAGGGTTTTTTCTTCCCACCATCCTCCTTTGTCCCGCTAGGGCCACCCTCTTCAATCACTCTGTCTTGCAGATCCAGCCTCTGGGGTTTTGCTGACGGCTTCCTTTTTGGTGGATTTGTCTTATGGGGTGGCAGAAATGGCGACTTGGACTTCGCCTTTTGGAACTGTGTCTCCAAAGAGGGAGGATCTTGTTTTTGGCGTCCGGAAATGCGTCTGCTGCCTTTTCGAGGGCTTGCACTTTCTTGGAGGGCGTTTGCTCATCCTCTTTTGTTGGTTTAGCCGGCGCCGTCATGTAGACACTATTTGAGCACTAGTGGCTTTCCGTACTTTTTCTACAAAGTCGGTGCCATCGTCATCAGAATCGCTTCCGGCTTCTGAGTCACCTTTGACGTCAATGGAGGCAAGTATTGACTCAGATTCAGAGCATTCTTTCGAGGGCTCTTCTTGCACCATACCCACGAACATAGATATATTTGTTGGAAATTGTTTAGAGGGTTTAGCTATAGATCTGCATGGATGATGTGCGATTGCGTTACCTTTGCTGATTGGGTGGTGGGTGGAGGGAAAAGAATTGCTCCCTCCCCGGAATCCCATCACCTCCGCCGTAAGCCCGACAAAGATTTTGAAGGTGCCGATCGGGACGACGTAGGAGTAGACGAGGTGATTGCGCGGCGACGTTATCGTATTGTCGTTCCCAAGGTATCCTCCGTGCGGTCCCGAGACGACAGTTCCGACGGTGATCGTGTTGCCATTGCCGCCCAAGAGCCCTACCCGGAAGGTCACCCCCAACATCGCTAGCCCCACGGCGGGCGCCAAATGATGAGTTCCCGGAGTAGGTTTCCCAGATGGGGATGCCATATCCGCGAGGAAGCACGTGGGGGAGCGCTTAGGACGAGGACATGGTGGTTTATCTAGGTTAGGGTTAGCCAAATGACTCACTACTTCCTGCAAGATCAACTATGGCGGCGGATTGCCGAACACAAGTTACAAGTACCTAGGCTAGACCGAGTCTTCCCTAGGGTTTCTCCCGTCCAGCTTTATATAGAAATCCGGACCGTGTCTTGCAGGGAATATCATCCGTTCACAATCTACGATCAGTCGGGTTCTGAGACCCGAATAAGCTTGTGGCCGCCGTCCTGGATGCAGTCCTATGCTTCGTTCCACTTGGGCCTTCGACTTTGGGCCTGCCCTTCTGGAAGCCGGGAGATACCCCATTCTGGATATCCCCAACATTCAAGTTGAGTCCTATTCATGTACGGCCCCCGGGACCCGGCTACCTACATAAAGCACGGGAGGGGGTCACGGCAAACCGACCAACCCGAGATTCATAGTTGCGCCAGATCCAATCTGCACGGCACCCGTGTAATATGTTTTCACCTCATCGGAATAAAGATTAGGCGGGCGATAACCCGTCAAGTCGAGTAGTCCACCGGCGCCTTTTTCCTGTATGAAACCCCAGATCCATCATCATCCGGATTGTTGAGGTCACATCCTCTTTAGGGAGCGGCCACTCTGGCCGGAGCAAGCCACCTTGTACACCCCCTATGGGAGTGTGCGCCAGGAGGAGGAACGCCAACTAAGGTCAGTGACGGAGGAGGATACGCATGACCACATCCTTGAGGTACGCATCAAGGCATCCCTCGACTTCGCGACGACAAAGGAGGATGGCTAACAGATCATCGAGGCAGAGCGGCAGGCCCACATGCAGCTGCTCATGCAGAGGGCCGCCTCTGACACCGCCTGCGAAACTGTCCGCATGGACATGGTGGCGACTCACCGTCGTCAGATGTAAGCGGCTTTCCAATGGGTGCAGGAAGCAGCGGAGCTAAAGGAGAGGACAAATGTCGCGGCGGAGGCGAGGCAGCTTCGGATGGCATAGAGCACGGGCCACCAGGAAAGGCACGTCTTTGCGCGCACACATATAACAACGGTGGAGTCTCAGTGGAGAATGCTCAAAGACAGCAGAGAGAGGTGCAGGCTCGGCAATGAGCCTGGCCTCACGACGTACTTCGCTAACCCGACGGCGATGGACGACGAGGCTAGCCCCTCTCATGTCGTCGTAACAGCGCCAGATGACGACGAGGCTGGCGCCAATGCCCCTCTTCTTAGATTAGGTTTAGTTTTAGTTTAAATTTTGTTGTAATGTGTCTAGTTTCAATGAAGAACGCATCTTCTATTTTCTTTTATCTTTTTGCAAATGACTGTACCATCCAAAATAATCATTGATATAATCATATAGGGCGGTCGCAAGAAATGGAGAAGAAAACATGCGGTTAATTTGGAGACACGCCCGGGCAGCCCCAAATCCACCCCACACATGGGCTTGATATGAGGGTTGCCGAACATCCCAGCCGTTTGGGCTAGATAAGTTTGGGTGTGTGCTTTTCTTTCTGGGCCATATCCTGGCTATTCGCTCGGACATAGAGGGGGTAAGTGGGGTCAGATTGGGGATGCTCCTAAAATACCATGGCCTCGACGAACATAGGCACTTGCGTGCAGACACAATGCCCCATGATGTGGACCATCAACCCTCCTAAAAGTAGTTTAACCTATGCACTTAAGTAAGCAAAAAAAAATCATCAAATATGATCTAATTTTGAAGATCTCGATACGGCTAATATAACCGTAAAAACGGATTAAGTTTTTTAATCCAAAAAAGAAAAAGAAAATCATCAAATCCATCTCGTGGGATTACCCACAAAAATGAAGTAGTCTGTTGTGATTCACCATGGTGAGAGAAGTCCCCACAACGTGCCACGAGTCATGTGGAGAGGTCAAAGCTTATCCTTGCGGGCCCAAGGGGAGAGCTCTCTCTCTCGCAAAAAGCGTCTGTGAGAGTCTATCTTCCACCTTCGTTGTCCGGCCCGGATCCGGTCCTGCTCCGGCGGTGCTACCGTATGGAGTAGATATGAGGAAGGATCTCAGTGATCTCGTTTAGATAGTACTAGCACTAGATTAGTACTCCCTCTGTATCGAAATATAAGATGGTTTAGCATTTCCTAGACAATATGTACCTAGACATGTTTTAGTGTAAGATGCATATGAATCTACACACTAAAACATGTCTAGATACATTATATATACAAAATGCTAAAACATCTTATATTTTGATACGGAGGGAGTAGTATTTAGGGTAGCTTTATCCGTGAGTTGGTCCTCTATGGCCTGCCTCTGGTGCCTGCGGGCGGCGCCACCATCTTTCCTCTTCTTTGGATGTTGTCCATGGTGGACGGATGGAGGCGGGATCTGGCGGGGGCAGTCTAAATAAGCTCGTTTCTTGCAGATCAGATGGCCATGGTGGGCGGGAAGAGATCCCTTTTGATCCTCGTAATGGAGGCGAGCAAAAGTTGATCTTCTTCCTCCGACCTCTTGGGCATTGGTTTGGCGGCAGGGGAGCTCGGAAGCTACTCTCAAGAGGGCATCCATGTCAGCTCATCGTCGCCTGCCACCAAAGATGGTCGAAAGGCGACCCCTCTCACCCTTTTCGTCGGTTGTTGTCTTCTCCGGCCAGCGATTGAAGGTCAAAATCAACCTCCGGGCATGTCCGCCAAGATGGACGCCTCTAGGCGCTGGTGCAGCTTGCTCCCGACATCTCACCCCCAAAGTGGTTTGTCCCCGGCGGTGTTGTACTTGGCTACGCCGCGCTTCTCCGATGCAGTGGTGAAGGAGTTGGACCCGATGGCGTTTTTAGTTTTAGATCTAGAGTCCTTTGTGCAAAAATCTATGGAACTTGTTGTAATTTCTAATTTCTGAAGGTCCTTTTTGTATTACACCACTGCAATGAATGAAAGCTTCTAGATCCCTCCGGGACCACCCCTGTTAAAAAAATAAAAAAATAAAACCTTGCGCCATTAAATAGTGTTTCTCTTAATAAATACGTGAGTTATGCTACCAACGATTTGACCTTCAAAATCACTTCTTCTCGTCATAACAATTTTAACCACTAACAAAATATTAACGAAAATAGGCTTTTGCCCCACTTTATAAATAAAACATAACGGCCGAACCGATACGACGTGAAGAAGGGAACCCCTTACAAAGCAGACCAAAAGTAGAAAAGAGAAACAAGGAGAAGCATTCTTGCCACCGAGGACATCGCAAAAAGCAAAACCCACGAGGCTCTACGTGGACGTGCCCAAGAGGGTAACGACGTAACACGTAACCGTCGTCGAGACTAAGAAAGTCAAGGGTTTTCACCCGGAGCTCTAACGTGACAAAGGTAGCCACAACATCGCCCTCAAGAGGGGTAACGATACCCGCAGGGACGCCGGAGCGCAGATCTTTCGCTCGGAAAAACCTACGTACAACGTTCGTGGAGCCGGACCGCCCACTATCCCCAAAGAAAGCCCTCCGACACGATCTGGGAGACGCCGCCACCATCTCCAGGAACCCCCACCGTCGACTCCTCTCCATCCACATGGCCAAGGAGAACAAACCATCACAACCGCCACGACGCTTGCCGAAGAGACGCCCGTGCAGCCCACCTTCCAGGGCCGCCACCCCAGCGTCCGCACCTTCAATCCTAGGGAACAACTAGCCGGGATGTCACCATGGCGGTCGAGTGGGGCCGACGATAGCTCCAGGCCCGCAATGATGATATCCGCAATCGATGGGAGGAGAGCTGTCCTCTATCGCCCGAGGCGGCCGCCGACCGGATGCAGTAGCAGGGTCGGTCAGGGCCCATACCAGCCCTATCAGGGCCAGATAAGGCCCGACCATCCCCACCGCCGCGCTGCAACGCCAAGATCACAGTTGTCGCCGTGCAGATAGGTTCCAGGAAGGGCGGAAAGGCCAGGGCCCATAGAACCGAGGTCGGGCCCAATGGGCCCAGATCTAGGCCAAGCAACCTGGCCACGTCCCAGGCCGACGAAGTGTTGCCCCCATCTCCACCCGCCATGGCGCCTCACCCGCTGGACATCGAAGACCTGCCCGAGCACCAGCAGCCCACCACCGGAGGAAAGGTGAAGCCCCGTCCGAGCCGCACCACCGCCACGAGGCGCCGCCACCACCCGAGCGCGCTGAGTTGCCAGGTCACCACGCCGCCTGAGGCCGCGCCAACGAGCTCCTGCCAGCTCGCCGCCCCGACGCGTCGTCGCGTCCCACACCGCACCACCGTGCAGGGGAGAAGGAAATCCCCGTCGTCGCCAGCGACCGGGCTTGGCCCGGCGACGCCGTCTGGCGGCGGCAAGGAGGGGAGAAGGGAGAGAGGGGGGCGGAGGCGGAGGGTTATGGTTCCCTCCTGCCGCCACGGGAGCGGCGAGGAGGGAGGATGAGGGTTTGTTTCCCTAACAAAATATTAAAACCGTGATCAAAACTAATATTTAGACGGTCAAAATACATGTGCTCGGATATTTACGATCTGACGGAAAAAGTACTTCTACATCTTATTTCAAAAAAAAAGTACTTCTACATCTTATTTTCAAGCCAATGTATACTTCTTTTCCAAGAAACAAAGGATCAGTAAGTGACGTCTCTAAGGTAACACTGGAAGAGGTGGCACTTACGCGTATGGATGGTCAACATAAGCTCATAGTCAAGTCAACGTTCTTCTTTTAAAAATAAATAATGAAGAGATGCTCTCATGAATTTTCGGATCTTAGTACAACGACAGGCGATGAATCCGCACCACCAGCCATACAAATCCGCCGCCGATTAAGAACCACTGTACCGTCAACACCCGAACAGGACACTCAGCCTCTCAAGAGGGTCTTTGCTTCCATGTCCGAACCGAACGGAACCTTGCAACCAGAAATACTGTTACCTGCACCACACATATTTCACTCTGCCTTTTTTCCCATGGAAGATGAAGTTTATGAAAGAGCAAAAACCGTGCTTCTAGAGAGCAAAAAAGGAGTGTAACATTACAAATGTGAACTGCCAGTACTAAGCTTGGGAGATATAGCTGAATGCTGGAGCAGCGAGAAACGCAACGCGCTTCAGCTCAGCTAGTTCCACGGAAACTTCACAAAGGAAATTGGTGTATCAGATCCATAGAACTGAGCCTATATCTCTGACCTTTCTTTCATGACGTGGACAGTCAATTAGCCATCATACAAGACAGAAACTAAAAGGCCTATAAATACCCTTGCCTATTTGGGTCATCACCATCTGCTACCAATACCATACCAGCATGGATTTTCACTCTTCCCCTCGGCGTTTTTCAGTTTGCCTCCTATTCTGCTTATGCCTTATGATAAACATAAGCATAAGCAGAGCATCTGGATCTCAAAAGGTAATATGGTGATACAATTACCCTATATTCTTATTTCATGACACTGATTCTGTTTGATGCTGAGGTGTGTTTTCTGTTCCTCTCCATCGCATAGCTGTATATCGTCTACCTGGGAGAGAAGAAACATGACGACGCTGCTCTGGTCACAGCTTCACACCATGACATGCTCAGCACCATTCTTGGAAGGTAAACCTAAGAACTAGTTTGCTAGCCTTTGGAGTTGAAGAGCCACATGAACAACATATTTCTTTTAACAACTAAAGTAAGGCTGTCATTTTTCCTCATCACTTTCTGATTTGTTTCAGCAAGGAAGAGGCGTTGGCCTCCATAACTTACAGCTACAAGCATGGGTTCTCAGGCTTCTCGGCAATGCTAACAGATGACCAGGCACAAGATCTTGCAGGTGGGCTGAGTTTACCCGAACACATTACTTGTCAAAATCTCTGCTAATCTAACACTACCGGTTAAGATAACCAAATAGAAGAATTCAATTCTGATACAGTTGAAGAAAGAAAGGACCATCAAAACATGTTTGGTGATTAAATTTGCTCCTTTATGGGAAAGCACATCTGTTAAGCAGTTTATCTTTCTAATCATGAATTTGAGATCCAGGAGGTAGTTTTATGTTTCTTCGCCCCATTTTTTAGAAACCTACTCTACTCTAGCTCAATCCCATCTCCTTTCTGTAGTACAACTTATGTTCAGTTGTCCACTATTTTACTACAAAGCTGTACATCTGCAATAGCCTTACAACCTCGCTTGATTATTATTCTTGTCGAAATAACTACTGATGCGATTAAGAAAATAACTACTTCTATGTAAGCACTAAGAACTGTTTGACCAGCATTGAGGATTCGTATAGGTGTAAAAGGGATTCGAATATTTTCATCTGCTGACTATTAGTAGTTATTGACAAATAACTATTTCTAAGTAAGGTCATTGTCCTTTCTTTTGTTACTTTGTTCTTATAACCATACAAATAGCTAACTGGGGGGGGAGGGGGGGCTTAGGATTTAAGTTTTTAGGGGGGAGGGGTTACCATAAGATGAAGAAGAAATAAATTTCCTAACATATATTTTTGACCTGTTCAGAACTACCTGAAGTTATCAGCGTTACTCCCAATCAGAATCACGAGTTGATGACCACAAGAAGCTGGGATTTCCTTGGCCTGAACCTGAACCACCAGCCACCTAATAAACTTCTGCAGATGAGCAAATATGGAGAAGACGTAATTATTGGGATAGTTGACACTGGTCAGTCTTCATGGTTAGCAAGTTAATGATAAAAATCTTCACCAAAACAATTCTTGCTAAATCACTGCAAATGAAATGCAGGCATCTGGCCTGAATCAAGAAGCTTCAGCGACCATGGATATGGACCAATACCGTCAAGATGGAAGGGCGTGTGTCAGCTGGGACAGGCCTGGGAGGGCACAAACTGCAGCAGGAAAATCATAGGCGCACGGTACTATCCCGCAGGACTGGACAAAGCTGACCAAGAGAAGAATTACATGTCTCCGCGGGACATAAATGGGCATGGAACGCACACCGCATCCACAGCAGCCGGTGCAGTGGTAGAGGGAATCAGCCTCCATGGCCTTGGAGTAGGGGTGGCACGTGGCGGTGCGCCTCGAGCGCGCCTTGCTGTGTACAAGGTCGCGTGGCAGACCACAAGAAGGGTGGAGCTTGCTAGTGCCGCAGTGCTAGCAGCTCTGGATGATGCAATTCATGATGGAGTCGACATCCTATCCCTATCAATTGTTCTTAATGACAATTCATTTGCTGCACTCCATGCAGTCCAGAAGGGTATTACTGTTGTTTATGGCGCGGGAAACAGCGGGCCTCGACCACAAGTCATTTTTAACACAGCTCCTTGGGTCATTACAGTCGCAGCAAGCAAAATCGACCGGTCTTTTCCAACTGCAATTACCCTGGGAAACAATCAAACCTTAGTGGTATGTACTAGAGAGACATGATATTTGCTAGACACTTAAAACACCTTTGCTCCTCTAATCATCCTCAAGTACTTGCAGCTGAAAAGTTAACATTAACTCCTTCATATTTGCAGGGTCAGTCACTGTACTACATGTTAAAAAATGAATCCTCGAGTGAGTTCAAACCACTTGTACACGGCGGAAGGTGTGTCAGATGATATTCAGTTTCTTGATTAACTACATTTGTAGGTAGATGCCAGTTTATGTTTAGGCGTTAAAGTTCTGAATCCAACTGAGAAATTATTGTGGTCTTTCTTTTTACAGTTGCTCAGGGGAGGCGCTAAATGGCACGATAATCAATGGAAAAGTCGTTCTATGCATTGCAGAAACTTTTGGCCCAACAGAAGACATTATCCCGGACGTCATAACAAATGTTAAAAGTGGTGGGGCATCTGGCGTTATTTTTGCTCTATATACCATAGATGTTCTTACGAGCACCGACGATTGTTTGGGCATGGCATGTGTAATCGTCGACATTGAAATTGGGTTTCAAGCTGCAACATACATCGGAAGCCAGAGGTGAGTGAGAAACACATTTTTGTGACCTGCCACACTTTGTATACTCTATAATTATTTGAAGAATCAGATAAACTGTGCTTCAATTTAAACAGCTTGCCCATTGCGAAGATTGAGCCAGCAAGGACTATTACAGGAAAGCAAGTTCCTGCTCCAAAAGTGGCATTCTTCTCTTCAAGAGGCCCGTCCACCAAATATCCTACAGTTCTTAAGGTACACAAGCTAAAATGAGTGCATCCTGTTGGCTTCCTCTGCATTTTGTATTATAATTTCAAAAATCATATTGGGAAAAGAATGAGATAGTAGGGATCTTAAGATTTCTATCAGAAATGGGGATGTTATGGTGCTTTCGTCTGATAGGTTAGCACTACATTTATGCGGTGAAATTATCTTAATCCCATTATAACTATTTTAACAGCCCGACATAGCCGCACCTGGAGTCAACATCTTAGCAGCCACAGGAGATGGATACGCATTCGACTCAGGGAATTCAATGTCAACCCCACACGTAGCAGGCGTCGTAGCATTGCTAAAGGCTGCTCATCCTGATTGGTCTCACGCTGCACTCAAATCAGCAATAGTTACCACTGGTAAATTTCAAAAACATTATATCCACATGAAACACTACCCTGATCAATCCATTGACACCTTTATTAACAAATGATTCACTCTTCTTTGCATGGGTAAAGCATCAACCAAGGATGAATATGGCATGCCAATGTTAGCAGAAGCACTACCCCGGAAGGTTGCCGACCCGTTTGACTATGGAGGGGGAAACATAAATCCTAATGCAGCTGCGGATCCTGGCCTTGTTTACGACATTGATCCAATGGATTACAACAAGTTCTTCGGCTGCAATAACCAGAAACACGAGATTTGCAACATCACAACAGCATTGCCAGCCTATCACCTCAACCTACCTTCTATATCCATTCCTGAACTAAGGAATCCGATTAAGGTGCGGCGAGCAGTCACAAACGTCGGCGAGGTCGATGCAGTTTACCGGTCCTACATAGAGTCTCCCCTAGGAGTCAAGATCAAAGTTGACCCACCAAACCTGGTCTTCAATGCCACAAAGAAAGTGCACGCCTTCAAGGTTAGCATCACACCTCTGTGGAAGGTGCAGGGGGACTACACATTTGGCAGCCTAACTTGGCACAACGAGCACCACTCAGTAAGGATCCCGATAGCAGTCCGGATCGTAATCCAAGATTTCTACGCCCAGGTTGCATAATAATGGAGTAGGTCCTATGTAAAATAAAGATTGGTGATCCTACAGTTGGTCTGGCGGAAATATTAATACCCGTTTGTAATTGTACAACTTGGTTAAATTTGTTTGCAATAAGATACTACTGCTGTTTGATTTTTATTATGGTTATGATCGGTTCTTGATTTTACCCGACGAAAATCACACAAGTACACACCGGAAAGGGGGATCGCTGTAGAGGGTGGAGAATGGCTGGGGCGAACCTGGTGGCTTGGGCCGTGAGAGCTTTGCCGGCTTACTATCCTTGGGGAATGGCCACCGTCCCAGCGGCCGGCATGGGAATGCGCGTCCGCCTGCGCCGCCCTCCGGCCGCCGGAATCGACATACCTCATCCCGGTGTCGGCATCGCCGGCCCGTGTGGTTCGCGGTTGACGGCAATGGTTCCCAGCTTTGTCCCCTGTTTTACATGGGCCTCGTTATATTTACTAATGGGCCTATCAGCTACCTAGATGACACGGCTTCGGGTCTGACTCCAGCCACGGCCACTCTTCCTTTCCGCGGTTCATCCGAAAACCTTTTTTTTAAAACACAGTACAAACGCAAGCGCTCGTATACACGCGCATACACTTACCCATATGGAAGCACACACGTACAGCCTACCCCTATGAGCATCTTCGAGAGAATGAGCCGACGGGTCTTGAGATTGACGAAGTCACCACAGGCGTCTCCCTGTCAACGGGAATGTCGCCTCCCACTAAAAAAATATTCCGTCTAAATACAACACACAGGTGTCAAACCTGGGGTTTGAACTCTGCTGGGCTGGAGGTACAACGATCCTCCTAACCATCCAACCACAGATTGGTTTGCATCCGAAAGTTCAACCTTGCCTCCACGCTACAAAGTTTCGGCGAGGTTACCGGCCTTATCACAAACATCACGAAGAGCTCTTTCACCCCAATTTGATGCCATGGCATCGACTTGGGCATGGTCATGTCGGCCTTCCCGGTGGCGATTGGTCAGTTCCCCATCAAGTACCTTGGGTTGCCACTATCCCTGGGTAAACTTCGACGCGCAGATATGCAACCCTACATCAACAAAGCTGCCTCTGCAACCTTGGAAAGGTAGGTATATCAACCGGGCGGGTTGCACGACGCTCGTAAAATCGGTGTTGTCCTCGATGCCCATTTTCCTCCTCACGGTCATCAAGACCGACAAGCCCACTCTCAAAGCTTTCGACAAGCTTAGAAGAGACATGCTATGGAACAGCAACGAGAAGGTTAGTGGCAACAAATGCAAGGTTAGCTGGGACAAAGTCTGTCGCCCAAAGGTGTTGGGGTGCCTAAGGATCCTAAATTTGGAGAAGTTCTGTCGCGCCCTGCGCCTTCGATGGTTGTGGATGAATGGGCGTACAAGCCTTGGATTGGCGCGGAAACGACAAATGACGGTCCTGATAGGAGCCTTTTTAACGCGGCTACCAAGGTGTCTATTGGAAATGGCCTCAAGGCGTCCTTCTGAGGATCTTCCTGGTTGGACGGGTTGCCACCTAAGGTTATTGTGCCTGACCTCTTTGAGGCTTCCAAGCGTAAGAACAGAAACGTCCAAGACGCCATCTCTAACTCCAAGTGGATCTTAGACCTCAACGTGGATAATTTCTCTGTCGATCACATCTGGCAGTTCATCCATCTCTGGGGACTCATCCAGGCTGTCACCCTTTCCCCGGAGATTGAAGACACCATCTCGTGGACCCTATCGAATCTTGGAGTGTACTCGGCCAAATCTGCCTACATGGCACGGTTCATTGGCGCCTCATCATGTCCCTTCATGGGCGTTGTCTAGAAGACTTGGCCCCCTCCAAAGTGCTCTTTCTTCGCATGGCTTTCCTTGCAGAACAGACTCTGGACATTTGATCGCCTCGCCATCAGGGGGTGGCCTCATCAACCTGTATGTCAGCTTTACAGAGGCCAACCTGGAACGGGTAGACACATCTTGTTCGAATGCAGCTACTCAAAAAGGATATGGGAGGACGCCGCCGTTTGGCTGCGTTGCCCCTCCCTCATGCAAAGCCTTGAAGCCACAAAGCCAACGATCTTTGAGTACTGGAGGGGCCTGGCGGCCACGCCATCTTCGTCGCCCAAGGGCCTCAAGACGGCGGTCATTCTAATCTCTTGCGAAATCTGAAAGAAAAGGAACGCTAGGATCTTCAACAACAAATTTACGATGCCATTCATCATTTTTCAACAAATCAAAAGCGAACGAAAAAATGGATCCTAGCTAGGGCAAAGAAGTTGGCAGAGATCATCGATTGATGTTTTTTCTTTTATGTGACTTTTTTGCTTTGGCCTAGGTTCTGTTCTCTTTGCTTCTTCTCTATCAATATAAAAGTCATAGCTTTTGCCTTGTTTCAAAAAAAGAAACATATTCTCAAAAAAAAAAAAAACCGAAACTGTGACGAGCGAGCCACATTTCTACATTGAGAAACTTCCAACGAGGAGGTTAGTTTCTCTCCCGCAAGGAACGTGTATCCGTGTAGGGGGGCTTGTACTGTAGTCAACAAGCCATATCAACTCGTCAAAAAAAAAAAAAGCCATATCAACGATCGATGAACCTGCTTGGCACGTGCGCGCACCGCGGATTTCGCTGTCACGAAACCTGGAGCGTATACTATTCGCCAAAAATGTGCGCTCGTGCATGCATACTACTCCGTTCTCTGATCGGATAACGCCCATATGATCGCGTCGATCTACACGGTTACGAATCGTTCTCCTCGATCCACGGTAGACCATCCATCTAACATCAATAATAAACTGATCGATGACGATCGGCTAAGCACTCCCAACTTCTCATTCATCGCGCAGAAAAGTACTAGTACAGCCTTTCGGCTTCAGATGTAAATTGCTACCCAGCCACTAAGCTGTGGACTTGTGGTCGACGTGGCGTAGACTGGTCAGCACCACGGCCGAGTCAACTCTGGATCCTGCATAAATACACCATGCGCCCAGCCAGCTTCCCACGACATCGAGTTAGAGCAGCAGATACACGTAAGGGAAGATATCTCATCCACAAAGTAATCTGTGCGAGTGCGACCTGGGAGATTAGCTAGGAAGAAGAAGAAGAAGAAGATGAGACGTTTCTTGCCATTTTGCGTGCTCCTCCTGGTGCTGCTCTGCCTGGCGGCGAGCCTCGCGGAAGGGAGACTCGGAGGCGGAGGCAGAGGTGGTAGACTTGGAGGCGGACGCCGAACGTACATCGGCGGTACCGCCGGACCAAGAGGAAGCAGTTCCGGCAGTCCACGCACCCTCAGCGGCGGCACCTGGGCGGCCTGTGTCGGCTCCTCTCTGCTTGTCGCGTTGGCGATGCTCTAGCTAGCTTACCGTTTATGTGCTCTAGCTGTGTATTTTGCGCTCTCCTTCGTGATTTACGTTCTGTTCTTGGGGCATCTGAATATCTTTGTTAAATTTTTGGTCTTGTATACAGTACATACGTACGTGAGCAGATTCATGGATTTAATTTATGCTCGGTTGTATGCTCGGTCTTTTTTTTTTTGTACTCACTTCTTGTTGTTCAAGCTGTTATTTAAGTGGAGAAAAAATCTTGCATTAGTTTTTGCTTCTTTGAAACGTGGCAAAGGATTTGCCATTTTCACTAAATAAGAAGCAGTGTATGCATTGACTAGGACAAGCCCTAAGACTTCAAAGAAGGAGTTTACGCTCTCGGTAATACACTGCCCAAAAGTTTGGCTCCGGCTAGACACCAAGCTCTAGCCTCATCTTAATCATAGTAATCACCACGGTCGCCGGCGAGGCGAGATGACAGAACACCATAGCATTATGTTTCTTGCAAATATCACAAGAGATTATCATGATCATAGAGGACATAGCTTTTCTTGCAATTTCGTGATCAGGAGTGAGGTTATCCGGATCATGCATTCATGGAAATTTTATGTATCTAGTTGACGGGGTCGATGTCATGGCATCCACTGATCCACACCACCCAAGAATCTCCTTCCAAATTCTAGTTGTAAAACAACACTTGTAGAGTAGGTGGTCCGTGGATTCTTGGACTTGGTTGCATAGGGGACAATTCTCACAACTCGGACACCCCCTCCTTTGGAGCCGGTCCTTTGTCCATATCCTATTTTGCATGGCTACCCAAGTGAAAAATTGCATTTAGAAGGTGCCCACGTCCGCCAAAATGAGGCACTGAGGGAGATCGAAACAATGCCCTCAAACTGCATTTTATAAGCCAACTTGGCGGTGTAAGAACCCTCATTTTTTGAACTTCCAACGGTCAGTGTTGCCATGCGAGAGGGTGACATCGGAGAGTGAATCCCTAAGAGAAAAAAATCATTAGATGTGATCAATATTAAAACCATTTTGAATGTTGAGGTTGTTGAACCAAGCATTGTTCTTGAAGACCCTTATTAACCATGCAATTATTTATCTTGTTCCCTTCATCGAGCTTAGGGGAAATAAATTTTGAGCACAAACCATTGAGAAAAGACGAGGTTATTTTGGGCACAAACCATTGGGAAATATGTCAGTTATTTTGAAGTTATTCTAATCACGTAAGAACAAAAAGTAAACTAATATTTTAGGTTTTTAAAATAAACTAAGAAAGTCATAAACTAGTCACAAGAAAAAAAAACTAACAAAACTAAAAGAGACTTTATGACCTCACAAGGGTAGAAAAAATACTTCCCCAGCATCGGTGCTAGAAAAATGGTTGATACCTTCGACCCAAATTACAAGATTGTTGTATTATAAGCCTTTTCCCTTGAGACCCAAGGTTTTATCGAACCGGGAAGTATGTGCTTGATGGTACCAGTGTGAATCCACATAAAGTTTGCAAAATCATGTTTTAAGCGGACAAATTCTTGTATTGCAAAAGAGATTGTTATAAATAATAATAAAATAGTCATGGACATAAGGTTTCACCTGCAACAATGCATTAGTAGTATGGGATAAATAAGATAAAGTTAAAACAGTTTAGTATACTTAATACAAATTAGTATACTTAATACATGATATTTAGTTGTGTGTAGGAAATGCATCTGTAGTCCACTATGCCTCCGAGCACGGGTGAACATAGAGTAATTTGTCCAACCTTGGCCATATATTCGTTCGGACTCGCGGGGTTGCCTCGGTTTTTCGTTCTAAAAAGAAAGACGAAAGCACTAAATCCTCCTATCACAGACGTCTCGATCAACCTTTCACTTCACTCTCACTATACCTTTACCTTGATCAATCTTCGGGGTCTTGGGTACTCGACAAGTCCTAGGAGTGAGGTACAGATAATATAACACACACAAATAACATAGATGAACTCACTAGACTAATTATCCCATTTGGATTTAGCACATAGCTTCAAGGTTAGGCCACATCCCATTGCCTGAGAGGGACTACTCACACATCGCGATCATATCAAAAATAGAAAACATTGCAACAAAAATATTACTTGAATTGAATAGATTGATAGTTCTTACAATGTTGTCAATCGCGATAGGATCCAGATTACAAAGTAGAAGTATGTCTATGACTACGGTGGTGGTGGAGATTATGTGGTGGAGTTCCGGTGGGTATGCGGAAGGACTTCGTGGTCCTGTGGAGGTGACGGCGGTGGAGAGAGAATGATGCGTGTCTCTCTTTTGGGGTTTGTTTCTTCTTCTTATATGGGATCCATCGAATGGACTAGGGTTTCGGGCGACTTCCTTCACGAATTGGCTCTAGGTCCTGTTGAGACTTTTAGTCGGTTTGACCTGACAGTCCTTTCTGACAGTGGTACGGTGGGAGGTACGGTCACCACTCAGCCTACTATGGTCGTTAAGTGTCATTGATACGCCCATTTTGCATCACCATTTTATATCATAATTTTCTGTTATTCATCGATATATTTCATGTTATGCATCTCTTATCTTATTTTATCTTATTTTGCATGTTTTATAATTTTTGGAGAATAAACACAGGGACCAGGAATCTGATGGAAAAAGCACCATCGGGATACCATATTTCAGAAGATCAGAAGAAGGAGTGGGACATCGGCGATGTCCTAAAAGTTCAGAGGAAGAACACAACTAGAAGGGGAGCCAGAGGGGGGCCACCATGGGCCCACACCATGGGGTGGCGCCCCCCTTGGTCGCGCCACCTATAGGACTGGCCACCCTGGCCCACCTCTGGGGAATATTTTTTTAGCGTGCTTGTCCCCGAGGAAACCCTAAGCCTCATTCCATCTTCGAAGAATTATTCCGCCGCCGCCGCCACGGGGCGGAAAACACCCGACAGAGAAAAGCTCTCTGGCAGGGAGAAATCTGCCGGGGCAATTCCTCTCCGGAGAGGGGAAATCATCGCCATCGTCACCATCATCGCTCCGGGCATCATCAAGATCGTCATCATCATCTTCACCACCACCAGCACCTCACCCTCATCATCCACCATCATCCCGTTGTAACAATTAGGGGCCTCTATCGTTGTTTTGCATTAGATCTCTCTCCCGGTGTGGATTACTTGTTAGTAGTTTATGCTTGTGATATTTATCGGTGTTTGCACTTTATGACCAGATTTTTATCATCCATTATATCACCCCTGATTATGATCCATATGATGTCTTGTGAGTAGTTCGTGTTGTTCTTGAGGACATGGGAGAAGTCAAGTTGTTAGTAGTGAAGTAATGTTGAATAATATTTGATGCTTGATATTTAAGTTGTGGTGTTATTCTCCTAGTGGTGTCATGTGAATGTCGACTACATGACAATTCACCATTTATGGGCCTAGGGGGATGCATCGTGTATTTGGCTACTAATTTTGGGGTTGCCGGAGTGACAGAAACCTAAACCCCCGTTAGGAAACCATTACACGAGGGAGCGTATGACCCCGAAGCTTAAAGTTGTGGTTAGATTTATTTCTTAATTACTTTCTTGTAGTTGCGGATGCTTGCAAGGGGTATAATAACAAGTATGTATTAGTCTTGGATGGGAAGGTACATTAGCATAGGTTCACCCACACAACACTTATCAAAACACCTAACATTATTCAGTTGCATGGAACATAAGCACTTGACAGAAACCTCCCGTGTGTCCTCGAGAACGTTTGTTAATCATAAGTAAACTCACCGGCTTGTCCTTTGCTGAAGAAAGTATTGGGCCACTTGCTGCAATTATTACTACTGCATTTTATTTACTCGCACTTTATTTATCTATAGTATCAAAAAACCCTACAAATCTATTTTCCAGTATTTACAGTTATTCCTTCATCGAAACTGCTTGTCAACACCTTCTGCTCCTCGTTGGGTTCGACACTCTTATTTATCGAAAGTACTACGATACACCCCCTATACTTGTGGGTCATCAAGAATATTTTCTTGCGCAGTTGTCGGGGAGTGAAGCACTATTGGGAAGTGGAATTGATAAAGGAATCTTCTACTGTAAGTGCTGTTTTTATTACTGTCTACTACTTTATTACACTATGTTTGGGTCTCCTTCTGAGTCCCTATTTGTGTGCACTGCTACCACTACTAGGGTAGTAAGTGACCCACCGCCGGATGATTTGGATCCTTATAAAATACCTATGAAGATTGGTAAATATGCTAGGGATAACTGCTATTCAGGTGATGGAACTGTCCATCCTGGTGATCATTTGCTCTTTTTACATGAATTATGCGAGTTTTTCAAGTGTGCAGGTATTACAATGATACAAGTGAAGAGGAAATTATTCTCTATATCATTGACAGGCCGAGCCGCTGAATGGTTCAAGCTACTGAAAAATAGCCAGACTATTGAATGGGAGAAAATTGTACCTCTCTTTTATTCTAAATTATATCCTCCAAGTGAAATCCATAGAGATCGGAATTATATATATAATTTTTAGCCTCATGACGGAGAGAGTATTTCCCAAGCATGGGGGAGATTAAAGTTACTAATGCTCAAATGCCCCATTTATGAGCTCCCCGGTAATATTGTTATTAATAATTTCTATGCAAGGCTTCCTCTTCATGATAAGGATTTATTGGAAGCTTCTTGTTCTGGATCATTTACACGTATGAAGGATGAAGCTAAATGGGATCTTCTTGATCGTATTCAGGAAAACACCGAAGCATGGAAGAATGACAAAGGTAGAAAGTCAGGTATAAATTATGACTATGAATGCATTAAAACTTTTGTGTCATCCAAGGATTTTCATAATGTTAGTGTTGTTTAGGGTCTTGATTATCAATTTGATGCAAACCTATATAAAGCTTTTGCGTCTTACATTGATATTCCTAAAAAGGAATGGGATAAGTACCATGCACCTTATAAAGATACTATTAATTGTGTTCCTACTAGAGATATAAAAGTTCATACTGTTGATTCTATTGTTCATGAACCTTATATTGAGAAAATGCCTTTCCCTGCTAAGGTAAAAGAACATTCTATGTTAGTTAGTGTGGTTAATAAAAGTGCAAGGAAACCTGTAGAACCAGAGGAACAAATAACTGTAGAACCTACAGTAGCAATAGTAAAGGACCTTGTTTCTGAAAAAGTAAAACAGGGACACATTATATTTTGTGAAGATGCTTCTAATATTGTCTCTCATCCTAGTAAATCTAGGAAACCTAGTGTTCCTGTGCTATCTGTTAGGATAGGTGATCATTGCCTATTAAAGGTTGTCTGATAATGGTGCTAGTTCTAGTGCTATTCCTTATGAGCTTTATAAATAAATCATGCATGAAATTGGTTCTTGTGAACTTGAATACACTGATGTGATTATTCAACTTGCTAATAGGGAAACTATTTCTCCGATTGGTATTGTTAGAGATGTCGAGGTTTTATGTGGTGAAACTAAATATCCGTGCTGATTTTCTAGTACTAGGCACTTCTAGTAGTGATACTTGTCCTATCATATTTGGTAGACCTTTCTTAAATACTTGTGGTGGTGTTATAGATTGTAAAAACGAGAAAATCCTTACAAAGTTTGATGGAGAGTCTTATGATTTAATTTCTCCAAATTTGCAAAAACACCTTATGAAGCTGAATTACCTAATGAAAATTATAGAGTTGAACAATTGGCTACTATTGCTCTTGCTCCTAACAATCCTTTGCAGCAATACATGGAAGACCACGAAAGTCATGTCTTTATGGAAGAAAGGAAGTAAATTGATGAGATTTTCCTACATCAGCCAGCAATGCTGAAACATAATTTACCCATGGAATATTTGGGTACCACATTACCACCCAAGGAGGATCCTGTTTTTGATTTAAAGCCTTTGCCTGATAATCTTAAATATGCTCATATTGATGATAAGAAATTATATCCTATTATTATTAGTTCTCAACTTTCTTATAAAGAAGAGGAGAGATTATTGGGGATATTGAAGAAACATAGAGATGCTATTGGTTATACTCTTGATGATCTGAAGGGGATTTCTCCTACTATTTGTCAGCATGCTATTAATATTGAGCCATATGCAAAGCCAGTTGTTGAACATCAACGCCGTTTAAATCCTAAAATGAAGGATGTGTTAAGAAATGAGGTATTGAAACTCCTTGATGCTGGTATTATTTATCCTATTGCTGATAGTAGATGGGTTAGTCATGTGCATTGTGTCCCTAAGAAAGGAGGGATGACTGTTGTGCCAAATGAAAATAATGAACTTATTCCTCAAAGAGTGGTAGTTGGTTATAGGATGTGTATTGATTTTAGAAAGGTTAACAAAGTCACTAAGAAATATCATTATCCTTTGCCTTTTATTGATCAAATGTTAGAAAGGTTTTGTAAGAAAAACCATTTCTGTTTTCTTGATGGTTATTCTGGGTTCTCACAATTTGTTGTTAGAAATCTTGATCAAGAGAAAACAACTTTCACTTGTCCTTATGGAACCTATGCTTATAGACGTATGCCTTTTGGTTTATTTAATGCTCCTGCTACTTTTCAAAGATGCATGTCTGCTATCTTTCATGGTTTTTGTGAAGAAATTGTGGAAGTTTTCATGGATGATCTCTCCGTCTATGGAACTTCCTTTGATAATTGTTTGCAGAATCTTGATAAAGTTTTGCATAGATGTGAGGAGACTAATCTTGTTCTTAATTGAGAGAAATGTCATTTCATGGTTAATGAAGGAATTGTTCTTGGACATAAAATTTCTGAAAGAGGTACTTGTCCCAGGGATGTCAAAGGTATTCGTAGTATTCTTGGTCATGCTGGTTTCTATATAAGGTTTATTAAAGATTTCTCTAAAATATCAAAGCCTCTTAGAAATCTTCTTCAAAAGGATGTACCATTCGTTTTTTATGAAGATTGTAGAAAAGCTTTTCAAATTTTAAAGAAGGCTTTAATATCTGCCCCTAGTGTTCAACCGCCTGATTGGAATTTACCGTTTGAAATTATGTGTGATGCTAGTGATTATGCTGTAGGTGTTGTTCTTGGATAGCGGATAGATAAGAAGTTAAATGTTATTCATTATGCTAGTAAAACTCTTGATGCTGCTCAAAAGAATTATGCTACCACAGAGAAAGAATTCCTAGGTGTAGTTTGTGCTTGTGAAAATTTAGGCAGTATATTGTTCATTCTAAAGTTACTATTCATACTGATTATGCTGCTATTAAGTACCTTATGAAAAGAAAGATGCTAAGCCTAGCTTATTAGATGGGTGCTTATTTTACAAGAATGTGATTTACATATTGTGGATAGGAAGGGTGCTGAAAATCCTGTTCATATTAATCTGTCTAGATTAGAAAAAATATCCCTGATGACCCTATTCCTGTTAATGATAGTTTTCCTAATGAAAAGTTAGTTGCAATTATAGTGAGCTCTCAAAGAGTCCATGGTATGTTGATTATGCTAAATTTATTGTTTCGAAGTATTTGCCTCCTACCTTTACAGCTCAGCAAAGAAGAAAAATCTTCTATGATTTGAGGCATTATTTTTGGGATTACCCACACTTATATAAATAAGGTGTTGATGGTTATTATGAGAAGATTGTATTTCTGAAAATGAACAATAAGAGATATTGAGAAAATGTCATAGTAGTGCTTACGGAGGACATCACGCTGGAGATAGAAAATGCACATAAAGTCTACAATCAGGTTTTTATTGGCCTATTCTCTTTAAAGATGCTAGAAAAATTATTTTATCTTGTGATCAATGTCAAAGGGTTGGAAATATTTCTAGACGTAATGAAATGCCTATGAATTATTCTCTTGTTATTGAACCATTTGATTGTTGGGGTTTTGACTTTATTGGTCCTTTTCCCTCCTTCACAATGCTACACTCATATTATTGTTGTTGTTGATTATGTTACTAAATGGGTAGAAGCTATTGAAAGAACATAGTTCCTAAATCCTATTTTGAGTGTTTTGATTCAACATATAGATGGACTAATGTTGTTTTGCTAAGTGTACTCAGAAAAGATCTACTCGTAAACATCATACAAGTTGCAGCAATAAGAGAGAAAAGCCAGGCCGGGCGCTTCGGGTGGGAGGCCGGCCTCGCCTCGCTCCCTCGCCGGCCCCAGGCCGGGCTGGCTGGGTGGCTGGCTGCCCCCACGCCGGCCTCGCCTGAGCTCCCACGCCGGCCTGGCCGGGCCCCCAGGCCGGCCCTCCATCGCCCCACGCCGGCCTCTCCCCTTGCTCCACGCCGGCCCAGGCCGGGCACCAGGCCGGGGTGGGATGCGCCCGGCCCTGGCTGCCCCAGGCCGGCCAGGCCGGCCCCCAGGCCGGGGGGTGCTGTAAGATGGAAAACTGCCCCCCCAACGGCCGTATTACACCCACGTATAAAAGGACGCCTCCACCTACCTTTTAGATTTGTCAATCTCACCCACACTTTCTCACACCACCATTGATTGACCAAGCTCAAGCTCAAGAACAAGATCTCCTCAAATCCCCAACCAAAGCTCGTGATACTTTGGGATTTGAGGGAGACACCCCCGATCTACAACTCCACCAAGTCGATTAGTAATCCACCCACTCATCCCTTAGGGATCTTGTCATTCTTAGTTCATTGGAGCTAGGAATCTTGTTGCTCTTAGTTCATCGGAGCTCGGAGCCTTGTTGATATCCACGGTGCTTTTGTGCTCGTGGATCTTGCTTCTCGGAGTCTTGGCGGCTCTTGGGATTTGGTGAGGACCCTCCAATCTTGTGGAGTGTGCCTCATCCTTGTAAAGGTTCTAGTTGTCAACCTCAACGACAACATAGTGATTCGAGCCTATCCACATCGGTGGAAGGACTCGAAGGAGATACGGTGTGGCATTTGAGGCCTACTCGGTGTTCCACTTTGGTGGCACCGCACCGCTCCAACGGAGATTAGCTTCCATTGGGAAGTGAACTTCGGGATAAATCTCCGCGTCATTATGTTCGGTTATTCCTCAACTTACCTTTACTTGTTACTACTAGCTTAGTCATATTACTTACCTTGTGCTAGTTGTACTTGCTCAACATATAGGATTGTTCACCTAGTTTCATAATCTAGATAATCTATATTTGAGCATTGCCTTGTTAACTTGAAAAAGAAGTTAAAATTTGTAGTTAACCTATTCACCCCCCCTCTAGTTAACCTCTCGATCCTTCAATTGGTATTAGAGCCTCGTCTCTTTATATAAGGCTTTACCGCCTAAAGAGGAGGTAAGGATGGCCGATGAACCCGTCACCATGGATGGGATTCAAAAGCTAATCCAAGCTATGATTGAAAATTCCGAGAAGAAGATGGAGGGACTAATAAAAGAATTGACATCTCCATCTAGACAATCTAGTGAAAAGATTATCTTAGATGAACAAGGAAACCCCGTGCAAACTAAAGAAGGAACCGCAACATCTTCACCTATAAATGGTGCACCTTTAAATGGTAGTGTGGTAATTCTTTTGGGTTTGCTTATAACAATGCTCCTAATGTTCAACATCCACATGTTACTCATCTTGGTCCACCTCCTTTGGTGGATCGGCATCGTTTTACTAATTGGAAAGCTTCCATGAAGTCTTACATGTGCAACTCTTCAATGCAAATATGGAGAATTGTTGAAAAAGGATATGAGCCAAAGGATCCCGCAAATCTAAGCTCAAGTGACATCATAGATGAGAAACTCAACGCTCATGCTTTGCACATGTTGGAAAGGGCAATGGAAAAGGAAGGAGTTGAGCACATCCGGTCCTTCACTAGTTCAAAGAAAGCTTATGATGGTCTTGTCGATATGTTTGACGGCAATGTCAACCTCCAAAGATCCAAGAAGTCAATCATTCAAAGAAAAGTTGAACACTTTCACGTGGGTGATGGAGAGAACATAGAAGACATGTTTAGAAGACTCAAGGCTCTTGTAAATGATACGAGAGATAGTGGATTCACGGATTGTACGGAGAATTGGGTCTAGGAGAAATTTCTACTCACCTTGATGCCATACAATGAAAATATGGTGATTAATGTACAAGCAAGGGCCGACTACTTACACCTATCCCCCAATGATGTCTTGGGTCTCTTTATCACTCTAAAGGTCATGAAGCAAACTTCCGATGATGTCATGGCCCGTGTAAACGGAGCAAAGAAAGCATCTCTTGCCTTGAAGGCCAATGTCATTCCCCATGAAGATAATGAATCAAGTGATGATGGTGGATCCACTCATGAGGTCTCCAAGAAAGAGATGAAGACATCACATGAAGAATGCTTGGCTCTTGCTCAACACAAGTGGTGGAAGAAAGGATATTTTAGATCCAATGCCACCAAGAATAAAGGGAAGGAATCCTCAAGCACGAAGAAAGCAAGAACTTGCTTCAATTGTGGAGATTCCGAGCACTTCGTTGCCGAGTGTCCCTTCAAGAGTAGAATTGAGAATGAAGGAAGACTTATCAAGAAATCCACCTTCATTCCCAAGTCCAAGAACTTCATCAAGAGAGGCCCTCCTAGGGCAATGATTGCTAAAGAAGTCGAGTACACATCCGGTGGTGAAGAGAGTGATGGTGAAGGCGAACAAGTAGGTATGGCGGCCATGGCTAGGGGCGTCATACCTCCTAACTTAAGCTCTCTCTTCTCCAACCCAAATGACAACAAGGGCCCCTCGAGTCACAAGTGCTTCATGGCCAAGGGTATACCCCCAAAGGTGACTCCTACACTCAAACTTGCTAACCCCTCTATTCCTTCACTACTAAATTTTGTGGAGGAAGACCCTTTAACAAACTTTGTGGAAAAACTAGAAGGAGAAACTAAATCTATCTTTGTCTCTCTCATGGATCAATTAAGTGAGGCGCATGGCCTCATTGATGAACATGAGGAGAGAATAATCTTACTTGAAAAGTTTTCTCGTGATGATGCTAGTAAAATTGAGGATCTTGAGAAAGTTCTAGATGAATCACATTGCTTTAGATAAAGCATAGAAGAAACCTTTGCAATTGACATAGCTAAAGTAAAACTTGATTGTCAACATGCATTTGCTAAGGTAACGGAATTCATGACCTTAAATGATGCAACTAACCAAGGTTATAATGAACTCATTAAGGATTTTGATAAGCTTAAAATTGATCATCGTACAATCTCAAATGAGCTCAAAACCTTAAAAGGAGTAAGAGTTGTGAATGAAAACTCTTGTGCTACTAACTCTTTGTGTGTCAAGGCAACTCTCATCGAGGAGAACAATAGGTTGAAGGCACAACTCAACAAAGGCCTTTACACATGCATCCAAGGCCAAAAGAACCTCAATGATTTTTTGAGTAATCATAAGAGAGTTGTTGGCAAAGAAGGCCTTGGTTTTGGTTCCGCATCCAAGGTGGCTTACAAGAAGAAGTCAACTCCCTCCACTAACTCTATTGTTTTTGTGAAGGAGGGGGAGTTGGCTAATAAGTAAGATGAGTTTGATATTATTGCTAAAAGTATTGTTCCTAGGAACACTACTACTCACAACAACTTTGCGGGAAAATATAACCCATCTTATGTGCTTCTTAAATCTATTGATGGTCATGTTTATGCAAAGTATGTAGGCACCTCATATGGTGATGATTACAAGCATGCTATTTGGGTTCCCAAGACCCTTGTGACTAACAAAAAGGGACCCATCCAAAAATGGGTACCTAAGACAAGAAGTTGATTCATTGTAGGGTTGTATTTCCGGTGGAACATCATGGATGATTGATAGTGGTTGTTCCACACATATGACCGGAAGCAAAGAAGTATTAGAAGACTTGAAACTCCAACTTCTCAAATTTGCTCATGTAAATATTGGTGATCGCTCACAACTTAAGGTATTGGGACATGGCAAGGTGGTCATTTCTCCGGATTCATCCATTGAGAAAGTCCTCCTTGTTGATTCCCTTGGTTATAATCTTCTTTCTGTCTTGCAACTTTGTGAGTGCAATTTTACATGCGTATTTGGGCGTCACCATGTGCTTGTCCTTCACACTATTTCTCTTAAAGTAGCCTTTGTTGGATTTGTGGAAAACGGTATGTATATAGTGGATTTCTCGAAAGAAACTAAACATATCGCCACATGTCTAATGGCTAAATCCGACGTGGGGTGGCTTTGGCATCGTCGCCTAGGCCACGTCGGTATGAGAAATCTACAAACTCTTGTGAAGGGTGAGCATGTGGTAGGACTAACAAGTGTGAATTTTTCCAAAGATCGTCCTTGTAGCTCTTGTATTGCCGGAAAGATGCATGAGAAGAATCATCCTTAGACATCAATCATCGCCACAACAAGACCCTTTGAGCGCATTCACATCGACCTATTTGGTCCTCCCACATATGATAGTCTTGGTGGCAAGAAGTATTGTTTGGTAATTGTTGATGATTATACAAGATACACTTGGGTTTTCTATATCAAGAAGAAGAGTGAAACTCAACAAAGATTCATTACTTGGGCCACCGAAGTGCAACGCCAATATGACACCAAGATCTTGTCCATTAGAAGTGACAATGGTTCCGAGTTCAAGAACTACACCATGGATGAATTCTTGAGTGATGAGGGGATAAGACATCAATATTGCGCCGCGTACACCCCTCAACAAAATGGTGTAGCAGAGAGGAAGAATCGTACACTTATTGATATGGCAAGAACTATGATGGCCGAGTTCAAATCCCCATATAATTTTTGGGCCGAAGCCATCAACACCGCTTGTCATCTATGTCACATCCCAATTTTGGAATACCTGTTAACACAGTTGTTTTGCTAATTGCTTTACTAATAAACCTTGGTTGTGTTTGTTTGTGGTTGTTTAAGTGCAACTAAACAAACTAATTATATAAACTAAACAAACTTAAAAAGGATAGCAAAGCAGTAAAATAAAAATATTCAACATATTGTTCCAATGACCTTGGCAATATTTTCTAAAGTAAATATTGATCAAAGAGTTTTCCAAAAACTATCTTATGAAACTCATACTTGTTGAATATTATTCCAAGACCTAAATTAAGAAAGATGAAACACTTAGTAAATTTCCCTAAAAGATTATCAGAAAAAGAGGCATTCTTAGATGCTTCACCAAAATATTATCAAATGTTTTTCCAACCTTGCAAGATTAAAAACAAAGGTATTGGAGAGCATTGACTTTCTATCTCTAGTCACATAAATATTTTGGCAAAGCATTGTTAAAGAAAAGCCAAGTGCCTTATTAAATAGAAATTCCAATATTTCCATAAACAGAAAACTCAAACAAGTTACTTCTGGAAACTGCCATCAAATTATCTGAAATTAATACCATTGCTTCCTTATATCAAATAAGGAACACACACAAGAGGAGACCAAAATTTGAATCCATTAAAGTCCTGAAAACATGAATTTTCTCCACAGCAACATTTGGGATTTTGAACAAGTTTGTTCTACAAACTTTTTCCAAATGCCATGAAATAAATACCACATGCTCTATATCATAAATAAGGATTAAAACCAAAAGGGCACAAGTTTTTGAATAATTTAAGTTGCCAAAAACCCCTGTTTTCTTGACAGCACCTTTCTGAAATTTGAACAAGTTTGTTCTATGAAGTAACTCAAAATGACTTGAATTTTCTACCACATAAGGAACACATCAATTAAGGAATGTGTGCCAAAAATTATCATTTTTGGAAGCTCTTAAGTAGGTTAATAAATTCAATGTCCATTTATGTAAGAATTCAAATTTGAACAACTTTGAATTATGAAGTTTATCTAATTGAGCCAATTTTCACATATGTTGTGCATCTTAACTAATTATAATTTTGGGCAAAAGGATTTAAATTTAAAACTTTGTTTGACTAGGGAAAACAACCTTTTTCAGAGAAGACAAGGACCTATTTGTAAATTTGCAGGGACCTAAAAGTAATCTGAGTCATCTCCTACCTCTAGCTCTCTGTAGATACACAGAACACCTAGGCCATGGCTTCGAGTGGAAGGAAACGTCGAGGAAAAGAGGCCCCCCATGTGCCCTTGTCTGCTCATGCCCCCTCTCTCTATTTAAGTACTCGAGCTCTCTTCCTCTCTCTCTAAAAGGCCCAAAACCGAAACCCTAGAAATATGCTTGCCGTCGATTCGGCCGCTGGCGAGCTCGCCGCTGGCCGCCGAGTGGCTCATCCTCTCCGCCGTGTCGTGGTGGTCCGCCCTGCCGAAGGAATCGAGGCGGATTGGCTCGTGATGCCCGCGCCGTCAACTTTTCTTCTCCGACCCCGACGAGCTCCGGCGAGCTATCGCCGCCGATTCGCGCCTTCTCCGCCCTAGCCGAGACCTCCATCATGTTCATGGTGAGCAAGAGACCCTCCCGGTCGTTTTTCCCCTCTCCCTCTCCCCCTAGATCCTCGCCGCGCCGCGTTCGCTGTCCGGGCCGCCGTGCGCCCTCGTCGCCGGCCACCCTCCGGTGCTTCCCGGGAAGCGAGGGTGCCTCCGTTAGCTTGCCCGCGTTGAGTACAACTCGTAGGTGTTTCTATTTCACAAACTCGTGCTCGGATTGCGTCGTTACGAGCTCGCCGGAGACGTTCCGCCGGCGGGTGACGCCATCACGACGTCATGCGGTCGTCAGCGCCCTTGACCGCGCGAGAACACGTTGAACCTGCCCGTGGGCCTGGCGCTTGCCCGCGTGGCTGCCGCGTGGCCTACTGGCCCGCTGGTCAGCCACTGCGGCTTGCTTCCCCCGCGGTGTAGATCGACCAGGCCGGCCCAATAAGTGGATCTGGCCCTCTCTCAATTGTTTTCCATTTTTTTTTTTGCAGAAAGTGTGTGGTTACTTTTGAGCTTAAAAACCTACCTAAAAGAGGAATTTGACCAAACTAAAATTCACAGGTTTGAATCAACAAATTCTAAACCACGTCCACTTTGTGGATCTACATTTGGATGAATGGTTTTGAAATTAAAAATGATTTCGAAACAGGTACCAGAAACACCAAAATGAGCACCATTTTTATTTTACAACTCAGAATGAAGTGAGGCTAATTGCATTGGAAAGCCCTTGAAATTTCCTAACAGGAGCAATTAACCTTGCTTCCAAATTCGTTGTATTTTTGAAATGGCATGCAATTTGGTAAAACACCAGAGAGCACTTTGGTGATTTTTATAAAATTATTAAAAATGATTTTTTGATGCAAACTCAACTGGATGGTCTTGTATATGTTTAGGGCTATCCAAACCTATAAGGGTTTAATTTTTAGAGCATCATATAAAATTTGGTGGACAGATCTTTATTTTACATGTTTCTGCCATTTTGGCATTTTAGGTAATTAAATTGTGTGATTATATTTTTGTGTTTCCATATTGCTTTCTAGCATGTAAAAGTTGTGTGAACTTGTTTTCCAAGTGTTACTTAGCTATTTTAGCATGTTAGAATGTGTGGACTTGAGTTGAGAAGAAATAGGATTTATATCAATATAATATGTTCATCTCTAGTTTATTTCTTGCATATAATTTTTTGAATGATTAATTTGTGTGCAAGTGATTGAATTGTTGTGTTGAGATATTAGATTCATTACCATGTTGGTACTTATATTTTGTTAGTATCACCTCTTCTAGATTGCATTTGAGTTGGTATAAAAGCATGAGTAGCTTAATCATTACTATGAGAATGTTATGGAAAAATTCCCTCATGTGTGGAATTTTTTTTACATAAGAATTTGTGGTTGTAAAACCAAATATTTTTGTGTTGTATTCATAGGACCAGTAGAATTTTGATAAGGTTGTTATGATTACTTGACCCCTAAAGTTTTCACTTGTGTGAAAATAATAGCATGAGTAGCATTGCCTTGCTTATTTAAGCACCCTATTATTTTCTGCTAGTATTGTTATTGCACTAGGTGCTAGTTTAGGTTTTTGCTAATTTTTGTCAAGTATGACCAGAGGCTTTGTGACCTCTTAATGCTTTGTTATGCTAGTGGAACACCCACTGGTGTCATTGCATTTTTGGTGGAAACATTATTTCCCCCACACTAGATGCATTTCTTTTATATAGTTTCATAACTAATGAGTGCCTAGTATTTTTGCTTTGGGAATTTTTGTGCTAAACAAAAATGGGTATGCTTCTGTTTGTAAGTGGTTGTAATCATGTGTGGCTTGCTAGGAAAAATACATTCTTGGAGTGTTGTTTGATTCCTCTAGTAATGCCCTTTTAATTACCACTAGTATATAGGAGTTGCCCTGCAAAATGATACCTTGTTTTATCCAATGGGATATTTTTGTTATAGCAAGTATAGATGTTTTTCACTCCTGTTTTTATGACATGGACCATCTGGTTGTATTTCAATTACTTTATTGAAATGCATCCATTGATTCTTCATGTTTAAGTAGTACTAGTTTCCTTAGCAGTTTTTGTATTGAATTATTTTTCCTGCCAACTTGTGTTGGGTGGATAATTGTGTATCTGTTGGGGGGTTACCCCCGAATAGGGTAAAGACAGGTGGTAAAGGCCGCTTACAGAAGAGAGGTTTGGCCGAGTAGCCGACTACCGGGTACTCGCTACCCGGTCGACTGCTACCCGGTCTCACCTCAAGATGATCAGAAGGAGATATCAATCAGTTTCTACCATGTCGAGTAGAAGGTTTGGCCCGAGTACAATTGGCGGGAACCTTTGGCGGGAAACTACTCGGGCAGGAAGTCAAAGGAGCCGTTCTGACACAGGATCCCGCGTATCCTGGGTCCGTACTTGGCAGCATTCGAACTACTGTTCACGTGGGGACGGTCTGTCTGACAGTGACAGCATGGAAGCAGTCGGTGGCAGGATAAGGGGGACCTACTCTGTGACTAGGTACAGTGATACCAGTCTGTCCCCTAGTTTTGCCCAACGACTTTACAGAAGCAGCCAAGACCAACGACCAAAGCTGTCAGCGGGTACTCGGAGAAAGGACAGTGTGGACACTATGTCGACACTTGTCTAGGATTTGGACGTATCCGGCTGGGCACCATGTATATAAGGTGCCCCGCCGCCTCCTGCGAGAGGTAGAGGAATGCTCATACGCTCCCATAGTGCCTCACTAGAAACCCTAGAAACCCTAAGTCCTTGACCTAGCTCTACTCGGAGAGGGGCAAGGGGCTACTCGGTAGCGTTACCATTTGTACTGTGGCTACTCGGTGAGACACCGTAATACATAGGGAAAGGCAGGAGTAGGGGTTTTACCTCCTCACGAGGGCCCTGAACCTGGGTACATCGTGTTGTTTGTGTTGTGTGGATCTTACCTCACGCGGCTACTCGTCGCGTGATCCCTCCCCGGACACCTCCAGCGTCCATCGTCCCCACATCTTTAGCCATCCCATGGCATCTGCCGTGACACCACCACGACAGTTGGCGCCCACCGTGGGGCAACCAGCGGCGCTGGCTGGAGTTTCTGTTCGGACGGGATCTTCATCTGCAGAGCGCGTAGTTTGTGGCCTTGTCCACAGATTCGGCTCCTTCGACTTCGTCACCGACAACGCCGGCTGTTTCGGCGGCAAGGCCATGCCGGAGGGCGGCTCGGTGATCTCCTTCGGCTCGCATCTCGTCTACGTCGCCACCGTCGCCAACGACGCCTACCCCGAGCTGGTGCACGACGCGGAGGATCCTCCCGCGGTTGTTGCTGCTCGCGGAAGGCCTGCATGCAGTTCTGCGTGCTGCGCTGAGGTGATGGTGACGGGCGTGGCGGCCAACGTTGGCGCAGCTGCTACTGGCGCTGCGGCCGTCGTCGAGGAGGTTGACGACCCGCCCGCGGGTGGCAGGACTCACCGGCCCTACGAGAAGGAGAGCAACCTGCCGCCTTCCACGTCTACGGTCATCCCCGCGTCTGCAGCGCGAACCGGCATGCCCACTCCCACTGACGTCGAGCTCCTAGCCGTAAGGGAGCAGCTCGAGCGGCAACGCCAGGAGCTGCTCGCCGAGCAGGCGGAGTTGGAGAAGATCAGGCTTGAGCTGAGTCTAGACCAGCTCGAGTACAACAAGGCTCACGGCTTCACGCCGGTTGCCAGGAGGCCTAGCAGGGTAGGCGCTACCCGGCGCAACCTGGGCGCCGAGATGGCCACTGTTGCGGAGGAGCCCGCGCAGTCCGCCACCGCGAACACCTTCACAAGGCCAAGGTACAGCACGCCCGCCAAGACGCTGCGGGCTGCGGAGGCTGTGGCTGCCGAGTTGCCGCGCCTAGAGGGAGAGGCGCGTCGCAGGCAGCAGGAAAGGCTTGGCGAGTTGGTACTGGAGGCCGCCAGGCAGAACGAGGAGTTCCGGAAGGCCAACCCGGGAGCTGGAGCTTCGCAGGTGGTTCACTCGCACGCGGCAAGATCTAACGATCAAGCCTCATCTCCGCATCCTAGCCGCGAGAAGAGCCGCAGCGGGCGTACGGGAAGAGACAGGCAAATGCAGGTGTATGACCCGGCTGCTGCCGCGAAACAGGTTGCTGTGCCGCAGCAGCCCGGGCAGGAACACAACGCTGCAAGAGCAGGCTCTCAAGCCCATCAAGCTCAAAGCCGTGTCCGAGAAGCCGCACGCCCGGGTACTTCTCGGCAACCCGCAGCTCCGCCTACTCGGCAGAGGCAGCAGCCGCGCCCGGTGGCACCAGTCGCCAGCCCGGTGGAGCAGCCTGCTGCTATGCAGGTGGATAGGTATGATGATGGCTACTCGGCTATGGAGATGGCTGGTTATGACATCCATGACCGCGTGGGTGAGCGCGTGTTGGCGCCTGGAGATGCAAGGCACCAGCTGGACCGTATCAGCTTGTCGGCGCGGCTTGAGAACACGGGTCCTCCTGGCCCCGAGTGCTTTGGCCCGCGCATCATGAACGAGCCGTCCGTGAAGGGCTTCCAGCTCGCGAGAGGCACCAAGAGCTACAATGGTAGCACCAAGCCTGAAGATTGGCTCAACGACTACGTCACCGCGGTCCATATCGCGAACGGCAACAGGAGATGGGCGGTGCGCTATGTGCCGCAGATGCTAGAGGGTCCAGCTCGCACTTGGCTCAACAACCTGCCCAAGAACAGCATTAACTGCTGGCTGGACTTCTCGGATGCCTTCATCAGCAACTTCACCAGCACCTACAAGAGGCCGAATAGGCCACAGCAGTTGTCGGTTTGCCGGCAGCGAGAAGACGAGACGGACCGCGAGTACCTTACTCGGTGGAGCACCTTGAGGAACACCTGTGAGGGTGTGAATGAAGCGCAGGCCATCACTTGGTTTGCGCAGGGTTGCCGACATGGCAGCATGCTGTGGCAGAGATTGCAGAGGGAAATGCCCAACACCCTGGCCGAGACCATCAAGATTGCGGATCAGTACGCACTCGGTGACCCTACTCAGCCACTGATGGATTCCTCTGAGCCGAGAAGAAACTTCAACAGCAACAAGCGCAACGAGTTCCGCAACAAGCGCCGAGTAGATACTCGGTATGATCCCGAGGAGGTGAATGCAGTGAATGTTGGAGGCGGTGGTGGCCAAAGGCAGAAACCTGCTGGGGCCTACGGGCAGAACCAGAACCAGGGCCAAGGCAACAAGAAACCGTTCCGCACTGCGCAGCCGAGTAGCGGGAACTCCGAGCAGCCGAAGAAGTTTGTATTCGATGACATGAAGGATGGTCCATGCAGCTTCCACACTCATCACCCCTCAAGGCCTGCGAACCACACTACTCGGCAATGCGAATGGTGGGATGTGATCAAGAGTGATGGCTTGCCTCCTCCACCTCCTCTGCCAGCCGCGAATGCCACTGTTCAGCCTACTCGGGCACCCGCAGCTCGGCCGCCAGTCTATCCGAGAAGAGAGAACGTGAACCAGGTGGCTTTAGGAGCCAACCAGAACTTCAACAACGAGAGGTACCGCAACAACAACAACAACTACAACCGCAACAACAACAACAGAGGCAACAACAACTATCAGGGCAACAACAATGGCAACAACGGCAACAATGGGGGCAATGGCCCTAACCAGTACCAAGAGCACCATGAGAGCTATATGATCTTCACTTCCGAGGCAGTCGACAAGCAGTCACAGCATAGGCGGGCCATGGAGGTCAATGCAGTGATTCCGGCTGTCCCTCACTACATGTACTGGTGCGACCAGGAGATCAGGTGGACTCGGGCGGATCACCCCAAGGTGATGCCCAATCCGGGTGCCTATGCCTTGGTGCTGGATCCCACCTTCTTGGGCCCCGAGAAGAACGCGAGGTTCAGCAAGGTGCTGATCGACAACGGCAGCAGTATCAACATTGTGTACAAGGACACACTCGAGAAGCTTGGCCTGGCCGAGAACATGATGCTGCCCAGCAAGACCACTTTCCATGGCATTGTGCCCGGGATCTCATGCAACCCGATTGGCCGAGTGTGGATTGATGTGCTATTCGGTACTCGGGAGAACTGCCGCACAGAGCGCCTGCAGTTTGAGGTGGTGGATCATCAGAGTCCCTATCACGCTCTACTCGGCAGGCCTGCTCTGAGCAAGTTCATGGCCTCTACCCATGTAGCTTACCTGAAGATGAAGATCCCCGGGCCCAATGGCATCATCACCATCTCGGGAGATTACAAGAAGTCCATGGAGTGTGCCTCTGCTAGCTCTCAGCTGGCGGAATCGATGGTGATTGCTGCCGAGAAGAAAAAGATGTACGAGGTGGTGGCCATGGCTCAGTCCGCACAAGCTGGCGCACAAGGCGTGCCGAGTACTCAGCATGGTACTGCTTTCCAAGCGGCCAAGGAGACCAAGACAGTCCAGGTTGACCCCGAGTTCCCGGAGCGCGTGGCCATCATTGGTGCCGGGCTGGCCGAGAAATAGGAAAGCGCGCTCATCCACTTCCTCCGTGAGAATCGGGACGTGTTCGCCTGGACCAATGAAGATCTACCAGGAGTCCCGAGGGAGTTGGTTGAGCACTCTTTGCATGTGCGTCCTGACGCAAAGCCCGTGAAGCAGGCCTTGCGCCGTTTCGGGGACGAGAGAAGGAAGGCCATCGGTGATCAAATCACCAAGCTGCTGATCAGTAACTTCATCATGGAGGTGCTGCACCCGGACTGGTTAGCCAACCCGGTCATGGTCGAGAAGAAAAAGGAAGATCCCAAGGCTGCCACTGCATGGCGCATGTGCGTCGACTACACCGACTTGAACAAGGCATGCCCCAAGGATCCTTTCCCGCTACCTCGCATCGACCAGGTGATCGATTCCACTGCCGGCTGTGAACTGTTGTCTTTCATAGATGCCTACTCTGGTTTCCACCAGATTGCACTCAATCCTGCTGATCAAATAAAGACTGCTTTCATTACCCCGTACGGGGCTTATTGCTATCGTGTCATGTGTTTTGGCCTGAGGAATGCGGGTGCAACCTATCAGAGATGCATGCAGAAATGCTTGCACGACCAACTCGGCAAGAATGTGCAGGTGTACGTAGATGACATTGTCATCAAAACGAATAAAACACATACTCTGCTTGCCGACTTGGAGGAAACCTTTGCTAACCTACGCAGGTACAAAATGAAACTGAATCCGAGTAAGTGCACCTTTGGTGTACCAGCTGGAAAGCTACTCGGTTTCCTGGTTTCTAGTCGGGGCATTGAAGCCAATCCGTCTAAGATAAAAGCTATTGAAAGCATGTCTTTGCCGAGATCATTGAAGGATGTGCAGAAGTTCACGGGTTGTCTGGCATCACTGAGCCGTTTTCTGGGCCGAATGGGCGAGAAGGCTCTGCCTCTGTACCAGCTGATGAAGAAGAGCGACAAGTTTGTCTGGACTCCGCAAGCGGATGTAGCATTCAATGAGCTGAAAGCAATGTTGGCTAGCGCTCCTGTCTTGGCTAGTCCGCTACCCAAGGAGCCTATGCTGCTATACATTGCCGCGACTAACCGAGTAGTCAGCGTGGTGATAGTGGTGGAGCGAGAAGAAGAAGGCAAGAGTGTGCAGCGCCCTGTGTACTATTTGAGCGAGGTGTTGTCGAGCTCCAAGCAGAACTACCCGCATTACCAGAAAATGACCTATGGTGTGTACCTGGGCGCCAGGAAGCTGAAGCATTATTTCCAGGAGCATCCCATCACTGTCGTGAGCTCAGCTCCCATCTCGGACATCATGGGTAACAAGGAGGCGAGTGGCAGAGTAGCCAAGTGGGCGATCGAGCTAGCCGCGTACGCTCCCGCGTATACGAGAAGAGAAGCAATCAAGTCTCAGGTACTGGCGGAATTTCTTGTCGACTGGGCCGAGATGCAGTATGAACCTCCTGCTCCAGTTTCCAACTATTGGAAGATGCACTTTGATGGCTCAAAGGTGAAAGAAGGCCTTGGTGCTGGCGTTGTGCTTACATCACCCAAGCGAGATCAGCTCAAGTATGTGTTGCAGATCCATTTCAAGGCATCCAACAATGTAGCCGAGTACGAGGCAGTTGTGCATGGTTTGCGAGTAGCAAAGGAGGTTGGCGTGCAGCGCATTATCTGTTATGGCGACTCAGATCTGGTGGTGCAGCAAGTCTCGGGTACCTGGGATGCCTTGGATGCCAACATGGCGTCGTATCGCTTCCTGGTGCAGTCAATGACTGGGTTTTTCGAAGGCTGTGAGTTCCAGCACATTCACCGAGCAGAAAACGAAGCAGCAGATGAGCTGTCCAAGTTGGGATCTTCTCGGCAGTCCATCCCGGCAGGGATTGCCTTGGAGCATTTGAGGAAGCCATCCATCAAGCCTTCCCCCAACTCGGAATCCATCTTTGTCCCTTCTCTGCCAAGTGAGGAATCTGACCCAATGGAGATTGACTGGGAGAGTGCTGCAGGGAACCCGGGGACTGCCGTCCTATACTCGGGGACTGCCGCTCTCTACTCGGGGACTGCCGTTCCTTACCCGGGGACTGCCATTCCTTACTCGGGGACTGCCGTTCCTTACCCGGGGACTGCCATTCCTTACTCGGGGACTGCCGCCCTCAACCCTGAAGCTGTTGCATTCATTGAAGAAGTTCTCGCCAATCGATCTGGGCTGCAGAGAAGCGCTCCTACTCCTCCTGTGCAACCACCAGAGCCTGTCCCAATGGAAATGGACGAACCAGTGTTTCCCGTGCGGGAGACACCGAGTTGGGCAATGCCCATATTATCCTTTCTAAGGGACGGCACTTTACCTGAAGATGAGGTGACTGCGAGGCAGATTCAGAGAAGATCCAAGGGCTACGCCTTAGTCCGAGATGTGCTGCATAAGAGAAGTGCCACTGGTGTGCTGCAACGCTGTGTAAACCCAGAGGAAGGAGAAGAAATCCTGGTGGAGATACATCAAGGAGAGTGTGGGCATCACGCCTCTTCTCGGGCTTTAGTCAAGAAAGCTTTTCGGCATGGCTTCTACTGGCTCACTGCATTTGCAGCAAGCTGAGGACATTGTGAGGAAGTGCGCCGGCTGCCAGATGTTCGCAAGTAAGATTCACGTGCCAGCATCCGAGTTGAAAACAATTCCTATCACATGGGCCGTTTGCTGTTTGGTGCTTGGATATGGTTGGTCCTTTCAAGCCGGCTAAGGGCAATATGACACATATCTTGGTCATGGTGGACAAGTTCACCAAGTGGATCGAGGTGAAGCCTATTCGGAAGTGCGATGGAGTCACAGCTGTGAAGTTTGTGAAAGATGTGATCATGAGATATGGCTACCCGCACAGTATCATCACCGACAACGGCACCAACTTTGCAGAGGGGGCAATGGTGCGATTTTGCAGAGATAAGCATATTCGACTAGACGTTGCGTCAGTCGCGCACCCTGCCTCCAATGGGCAAGTTGAAAGAGCAAACGGGATGGTACTGGCAGGCATCAAGCCGAGGCTGATTGAGCCACTACTTAAAACACCTGGGTGTTGGCTAGAAGAGTTGCCAGCGGTGTTGTGGAGTCTAAGGACTACCCCTAACCGGTCAACCGGCTACACGCCATTCTTCTTGGTATACGGGGCTGAGGCCGTGTTGCCAATAGACTTAGAGCATGACTCCCCCCGAGTAGCCCTCTACACTGAGGTGGAGGCGAGAGAAGCTCGAGAAGACGACGTTGACCTGCTTGAAGAAGCAAGAGAGCTGACTCTGTCACGTTCGGCTATCTACCAGCAAAACCTGCGGCGCTATCATAGCCGAAAGGTGAACCCAAGGGTTTTTCCGAGAAGGAGACATGGTCCTTAGGCTTGTGCAGCGCACAGCCGGGATGCACAAGCTGTCTCCTCCATGGGAAGGGCCTTTCATTGTCAGCAAAGCGCTGCACAATGACGCGTACTATCTTGTAGATGTGCGCCCATCGCAGGCGAACATGGCAGATAAAGCTGGAGAGGAAACCAAGCGTCCCTGGAATATAGCTCTACTTCGTCGTTTTCATTCGTAAGCAAAGATGTGTATGTACCCTTTCATCCGAGTTGAAATTCTACTCTGCAATCTAAAATTGTTCTCGGGGACTGCCCTCGTCCAAAATTGCTCTAAGTGTTTTTACTCGGCTCGTTCCTTTGTCTATTCGGTTGCTTCACTTCAGAACTCAAAAGTGCATTGAGTACTGTGTTTAAACCTATATGCCAACTCTTCGACTTTGCTGCTGTCCGAAACCCGGCTTCATGGCAAGCAAGAGAACAAGCAAAAGGTCAATGAGCACACGAAAATCACTAAGGAAGAAAAAGTGCAGGAACCGAGTAGATTGTCGGTTACTTTTTGTTCCTCGTTTTCGTCTTCTCGGTTAAGTGGTGGGCTGCGTTATCATGATTGTTTTCTAGCGGCTAAGTATTTGCAGCCTTGTTCTTTGATTCTTGTGACTCGAATACCAAACAAGCGACAAGTCGCAGGTAGAGCAGAGATGAAAAGACAGGGTGAATAAGAAAAGCTACTCGGGGACTCGCATGGGAACACAGCTCGGCATTGAGCCACTGTCGTTCAAATTGATTAATGTCAACGTAAACTGAGTGGGCATAAAAACTGGGTAGCGAGCGAAAACAAATATTGTTTGATACATATGCTCCCGGCATCCCGGGGATCTGATAAATGTTCAAGTTAAAAAAAAAGTTGCAGGTGGCCTCAGGTTGAGGAGGCAAGGTTCTCGGCGCTGGCATGGGCAGTTGTTTCCTCGACGACTGTCTTGGTAGCAGTTTCTTCGGCGGTGGTTTTCTCGGCAGCTTCTTCGTTGTTGGTGGCGTCCGTTTCCGTCTGCACGGCGGCGGACTCCTCCATCTCAACATCAACCTGGGTGGCCGTCTGCTCGGATGTAGCTGTGGCCACCAAGATGGGGCCTGGAGCCGAAGAGGAGCCAGCGGTGTGGCTAGGAGGTGGCACCGTGTCGTCAAGAGCAGCACCCGAGGAGGTGCCGAAGTTGAGTGGCTCGCTGTCGATGTGGGCATGCTCCTCCTCATCGCTACCCGAGACGGCGGCGCTCTTCCCCTTCCCGGCCTTGCTCCTGGGAGATGCGAAGTATTCGTCCATGTCCTCCTCGTCGTCCTCGTCGTCCTCCACATCGGCTTCCTCCTCGTCTTCATAATCAGTGTCCGGCTCGGGGGGGCCGTCGATGTAGACCTCCGTCTCGGCACACTCGGCAACTTCATAAGCGATCTGCTTGCGCAAGGCCACGCTAGCGGCATCATTCTCCCACTTGGAGTTATTACGCTTCCCGCGGATGCGCTGCATGTCAAGGTTCTCATACCAAGACGCCATGCAGAGAAGCATCACATCTGCACCGGCACGGGCTGCAGAGGCTCGCCACTTCTTCAGCTCGGCCTTCGCTTCCTCCAGCTTGTGGGCGAGATCCCGCATCTTTCTTGGCTGGGGGTCATGAGGCCAGAACAACCTGTGGAGCTCAAAGCCCACGTGCACCAAGTCGGTTCCAACACCGACTAGCTGATCGAAGAAGCTTTTGAGCACCAGCAAGACGTCCTCGATCTCGGAACTGGTATCTGCCGCCTCGCCCTTCGAAAGGCGAAGTGCTCGGTTTGTGGCCAGAATAGGCGCAGATGTGGAATCAAGAGCAGGCCAGATATCTGAAATAGCAAATGGCAACTTCAAAAACCAAGAAGAGAGAGACCGAGAAGAAAAGATGCAGGGAAGAAGAAAACTTACCAATCAATTGGCGGCGCAGCTGCTGCAGCTTGGATTTCCAGGACTCCTCGTTGCCAATGTGTTTGTCTTGGATTCCGCGAAGAGTGGTCATCTGAGCGAAGAGATCGGCATTGGTTTTCTTCAGAGTCTCGCACTCAGACTCGAGGGCCTTCTCCTTGGCTCGGAAGGTGGTCTCGGCCTTGGCCTTCTCGGAGATCGCCCTGTCTCTCTCTGCGCCGATGGTAACGGCATCCTGGAGTGCTTGCTGAAGTCGGAGCTGCAGGGATTCCATCTCGGTGGTGTGGTCCTTCACCAGGGCTACGGCCTGGTCAGACAGCTGTTTCTCCACCTCCGCTGGCTTGATGCAATCCTGGTGCGCCTCAGCAAATGATTTATGATCTTCTGCGGAAAGATAGATAAGGTCAGCAGATATGCAGAGAAGAAACAAATTCGAGACAGCACCGAGTAAACAGCAAACTCACCTTCAAGTTTCTTTATGGTGGCCTCGGCGTTCGCCACGAAAGCGCGGCACTTCTCGTGCTCGTCGACTAGGGCCTTCAGGTTAGCTGCAGAGAAGGGAAGGTTAGCGCCAAAGAAAGCAGGAGCGGGCGTAAAAATAAAACGCAGAAACCGCATAGCTAAAAGGCCTACCCTGCACTTCAGCCAGCTGCTGGCTGCTCTCATTGGCGTTTTTGCTTGCGGCCTCGGCATCTGCCTTCTCTTTCTCCAGTGCGGCGATGCGTCTCCTGGCGATGGAGTGGTTCCAGAGTAGGATGCGGTACAAGTTGGTCCGCTTGAGAACGCTATCCTGAAAACCGAGAAGAAAATGAGTTAGGCAAAGCAGAGAAGATTCGGCCCGAGTAAGAGGCTACTCGGAGAGTATCCACCTACTCGACCCAAATCTCGGGGACTGGGAGTGATGGTGAGAAAGAAGAAAGGCGGGTAGAAGAGAAGAAAGTTATACTCGGAAAAGGCAAAAAGACTTACTGCGTAGCTCTGTTCGATATCTTCGGCGTTCTTGCGGTGCAAGAACATCTTGGCTGCGAGGGTGGCGGTGTCGGTGGAGACGGACATGGGCTGGTGTCCCAGGTCAATCTTGTTCCACTCCACGCGGTAGTGGTCGACGGGGCCAAGGGTCAAGCCGTGCCACTTCTCCTCTCCGAGAACCCCGCTGTCCCACTTAGCGCTGATATAGCCGACAGTATCCAGTACCTGCTCAAGACCCTTGGAGGTTATTGGCTTGTCTTGGGGTCCCCGAGAAGCAATATTGACGGGTTTATTCTGGGCTGGATCGAAGGGAGGAGTATTCCTGGCTACTGCCTTCCTCCCCTTCTGAATAGCTACAGCTTTATCTTGGGGAGGGAAGCCGATGCGGTGTTGGTGGCTAACCTCAATCATATATTCCGGGTAGCAGGGCTCGCCAGCAGCGCGAGCGCCCGCAGAGAGTGCAGCAGGAATCGGGCCGGAGTCGCGGATCACGAGTGCTCCGCCTGCGGATGCGCCTTGCTCCCTGGCCCTTTTCTTCGTCTGCTCCTTCTCGATCTTCTGCTTCTCGGGATCCTCGGGTTTCTTCCCCTCTGTCTTGGCTTTTGCCTTCTCGGCGACTGCTTCCTCGGCAGCTCGCCTCTCGGCTTTCTTCTGTTCAGCCCTGGCCTTCTTCTGCTCGGCCTTGGCTCTCTCAGCAGTTTCTTTCTCGGCTTTGGCCTTCTCGGCGGCTTCCTCCTTGGCCTTGGCCTCCTCGGCAGCCACCTTGTCGGCAGTCACCTTCTCAGAAGGGCCCTTCTCGGAGCAGTAATCCCTCAGAGCATCAAGGGCCCGTTGCCTGGTTACTCGCCCAGGAGGGCTGGATGTGTTCTTACTCTGTGGTGACAAGGAAGATGTCGGCGGTGTAGGGTCTTGCGCAGTTGGTGGCGCTACGGACCCATCGTCCAGTGCAGTCACTAGCTGGGCGCTACTCGGAGCGCCGCCCGGCAACGGATAAGCATCCGTGACGGTGGCGTCCGCAGCGGTGTTGTCTCCTACTTGCTGCTCGGCAGCAAGATTGTCTCGTGCACCAGCCTCTGTGCTGGTTTGCTCTTGTTCTACTTCAGGCCGCTCGGGGGCGGCAGTGTCTTGCAAATCCTGGTCTCGGACCTCCTCGGCATTGCTAGCCGGAGGAGAAGGTGGTCTTTCGAGGTGGACGGCAGCGTCCTGAGCTGCCGCTTCTGATCCTGCTCCCTGAGCGGAAGTGATCGGTGCTTTGGCGGCAGCAGCGTGGGCAGTGTTATCCTCCTCGTCGTCATCGACATTGATCAGAGGAATTGGAGTTTCCTTGGCTTGGCCGGATGCACAAGCGGCGTTCACGTCCAGGGGAGCTCTGCGGAAAGAGGAGAAGGGAATCAGGAATTGGAAGAAAATGGGGAAAATGGCACTGCGCGAGAAGAAAGACGACCGGGAAGGAGGCTTACGCGGTAGTGGAAGAGAGCTGTTTCCTCTTTCTCTTCGTGGTGAGCTTGGTGAGTTTCTTCTTCTCGGAGGTCTCTCCCTCCTCGGCGGGCTTCTTCTTCTTCTTGGCAGGAGGCGCTTGTGCTTCGCCGCCTGTCCGTTTGCGAGTTTCGGGAGGGGCAACCGACAGAGGCTTGACGACAAGGGGCGCATCACCATCGTTCTCGTCCTCATCCTGGTCGTCCTTCTCCGCAGCGGCCTCATCTGAGAAATTCAAAGGAAAGAAGAAGTGAATCAGAAATAGCAATACAAGGAGTTGATGCTTCCCGGAAACAAGCAAGATGAGGATGCTATTACCGTCGGAGCCATCGTCCGCCCAAGTGTTAAGGACGTCGCGCTTCTCGGGAACGGGGCTGCTCTGCTCCGCGTCATCAGAGGGGGGTACATCATCCTCCTCGCGATCCTTGGACCAGTTGTCCTCGAAGACCTCGCTGCTTTCAGTGAGCTGGCGAGTAAGAGTCTGAAAGGCAGAGAAGGATCACAAGTTAGCCGAGTACCAGAATAGAACTCTACTCGGGTAGGCGTGCACCCACAAAGCACACTAAGCCTAGGCCTTTTTCTAAAAATTCCTACTCGACGAGGCGTGCAGGCACAAAGCACACTAAGCCTAAGGCGATTTAGCTAAGTGTCCTACTCGGTGCACAAGGCGATTGCCAGTCGAGGCGAAAGGAGAAGCTATCTACTCGGAAGGCAGAGATGAAAACAGAGTAAGGGAGACGTACCCGCAAGATTGGAGTCCTACGGCTGAACGGGAGGAACCCGTACCGCCACTTCTCGTTGAGGCTGGTCTTCAGGATGTTCCTGGCAAGCCTGGGAACGTCAGCATCGTCGATCTCGACGGTGGTGGTCCTGGTGCAATCGCGAGGCCCTCCCATGTAACACATGAGGTGGCATCGCTCCTGCAGAGGAAGCACCCGGCGTTTGATCCAGCACGCTACTGGGTCGTCATTCCTGAGGCCATGCGTCTTCAGCCAGGCGAGTTGCGTCTCTATCTCGGTGGCGTTCTCGTCGTTGACGGGCTTCTCCTTCCAATTCGACCCGAGTGGAGCACGCTTGCTCCAAGGGGGCAGGTTGATCCGATCGTCGACGGGGCCTCCATCAGCGGCGGCAACGTTCCTCACGTAGAAGAACGTTTGCTGCCACATTCGGCAGGAATCCAGCCCCTGGATGCGGGGGTGGTTCGTCCCGTTGCGCTGCACCATCATGGCGCAGCCAACGTCGGTGGCGCGGGCAACGCCCGCGCTGTCCTTCTTCCCGACGGATTGTTGGCGGAGATGGAAGTAGTGGAGCCACGTCTCCACGGTGGGCCTGATGCCGAGGAAGGCCTCGCACACCACGACGTGGTATGCGAGGAAAACGACTGCATTGGGCGGCAGATGGTGCATCTGCAGCCCGAAGTGATTCAGGAACTTACGCATGAAGTCCGATGCTGGCAGCCCGAATCCGCGCTCGAAGTGGGACATGAACACCACGCGCTCTCCGTCCCTGGGCTTGGGCACGACCTCGTCGTCGGGTGCCCGGCACTCCACGCCGGGGGGAACCCTTCTCTCGTTCACGAGCCAGGCGAGGTTGGCTTGGGTGATGGAAGAACCGGCCCAGCAGGACTTGGCCATGGTCGCGGGTGGAAGAATCGGAAATCAGACGGGGTTGGTGGTGGAGCGAGTCCGCGGCGGCGCAGAGGCTAGTGCGGCGGCGGAGCGCTCGGTGGCGGAGAAGAACGGGAGGAAGAAGAGGAAATGAGCAGGGAAGGGGAAAAGGAAGTTACCGCGGGGGTATTTATACCTCCTCGGCGAGATTACCGTTACCGCTACGGGAGTGGGATCGATTGTGGCGTGTGGTGGGTCCTGTGGCCGGCTAGAAACGCACACACGCGAGAACCGCGCGCGTAACGGCCGCATTGGATCCCACTACAAGATCGTGGCCAGTAAATGCGCGTGATGGGACATGACGGCCGGTGGGCCCACGGCGTGAAAACTGGACACGTGGCGTCGTGTCCTGGGCAACCAAACGACAAGGTCGTGGATGCTTGACACGTAGGCAGTGCCTGCATGAAGGGCTGGATGTTGCTCTGCGCTGCAGAGGCTCAGTTTGCGAAATTTCGCTAAGTCTTTTTACTCGGATACAGAGTAGAAAGCAAGTGCTACTCGGAAAGAGGAGACTCAAGATACTTTCCGGATAGCTACTCGGAGGACCTACTCGGCATCTTGAGGTTCGATGGCTGGGATGCAAAGGCTGGTTTTAAGCTGGCAGAGCCTAGTGAACAAGTTCGCAAGACTCAACCAGCTTCGGGGACTGCTGTTGGGGGGTTACCCCCGAATAGGGTAAAGACAGGTGGTAAAGGCCGCTTACAGAAGAGAGGTTTGGCCGAGTAGCCGACTACCGGGTACTCGCTACCCGGTCGACTGCTACCCGGTCTCACCTCAAGATGATCAGAAGGAGATATCAATCAGTTTCTACCATGTCGAGTAGAAGGTTTGGCCCGAGTACAATTGGCGGGAACCTTTGGCGGGAAACTACTCGGGCAGGAAGTCAAAGGAGCCGTTCTGACACAGGATCCCGCGTATCCTGGGTCCGTACTTGGCAGCATTCGAACTACTGTTCACGTGGGGACGGTCTGTCTGACAGTGACAGCATGGAAGCAGTCGGTGGCAGGATAAGGGGGACCTACTCTGTGACTAGGTACAGTGATACCAGTCTGTCCCCTAGTTTTGCCCAACGACTTTACAGAAGCAGCCAAGACCAACGACCAAAGCTGTCAGCGGGTACTCGGAGAAAGGACAGTGTGGACACTATGTCGACACTTGTCTAGGATTTGGACGTATCCGGCTGGGCACCATGTATATAAGGTGCCCCGCCGCCTCCTGCGAGAGGTAGAGGAATGCTCATACGCTCCCATAGTGCCTCACTAGAAACCCTAGAAACCCTAAGTCCTTGACCTAGCTCTACTCGGAGAGGGGCAAGGGGCTACTCGGTAGCGTTACCATTTGTACTGTGGCTACTCGGTGAGACACCGTAATACATAGGGAAAGGCAGGAGTAGGGGTTTTACCTCCTCACGAGGGCCCTGAACCTGGGTACATCGTGTTGTTTGTGTTGTGTGGATCTTACCTCACGCGGCTACTCGTCGCGTGATCCCTCCCCGGACACCTCCAGCGTCCATCGTCCCCACATCTTTAGCCATCCCATGGCATCTGCCGTGACACCACCACGACAGTATCCTTGCATGAGGACATGTTTTCATTCCCATTATGATAACATGGTTCCTTGTTTGCATTTTAATACTTTACTTATTATGCATGCTTGCATAGCAAACTTTTAGTAGAAACATGTCTGCAGGATTCCTCCTTTTTAGCCATTGTTTCTATTGTTCTCACTATGAGAAATTGTGTGTCTTGTGGTGAGTCTATTACCTTGTTACACTTGGGTAGGCTCACTGATTTGTAAAAGTAACTTTTGCAAATCATGTGTTTTATTTATTCTTGATGTGAATTTAGGCTTAGTAGATTAGCTATCTTATTCTTTTTGTGGTGTGGTTGATAGACCCATTGCCATGATTATTATGTGCATGTTTTATACACTTTTAGTAGTCTCACCCTTGTGAAACTAAGTTTATTTTTGGTTTACTAATATCTTGGTATGAGAGTGGCACACCCACTGAATCCATGATATTAAGGTTGTGAGTTATGTTCCTCCAACCTTAAGCTGTCTTATTAAATGGCATTTCTGCCAAGTGTGCTTGTTTGATTGTTTGCCTAAGTTAATAATTGAGTGATTTTGTTATTATTAGATTTCCTTGCTGTATGTATTGTTATGTATGGTTGCTTGCCTTGATTGGTTCTGAATGTGTGTCCTTTATTCCTTTTACGACGTTAGAAAACGAAGAGGAAGGAAGTGTCGTGAAGATCTGTTTCAAGTTCCAGTCACTCCAAAACCAGGGACACAAGGAGATACCAGGCAAGCCATCCTGATGCTTGCTGATACAATACTTATCATTATCTATCATGCATGTTTTACCTCTGAAGTTTTACAAAAACTTGATTATCAAAACTATTTTTGATGTGGAATTTACTACTATACTATATATAGGTTACTATCATGCCAGTAGTTAAACTTGGTAATACCAAGCCCATAAGCCACCATATGGTATTTATTACCATCAAATATACTAGTCCCTGAGTGGACACCCTAAAATTGTGATTCTACAAAACAAAGGCTTTACGGAAAAACCCGGAGAAAAGGCGGATCCTTGTTCTCCGGAGGAATGTGGAAGTGGTCATTTTTGAGAAAGTGGTGTTTTCAAAAATGACACATAACCTAGTCTTCGCCGGACAACCTTTACCGTACTGCCACCCTACCCCAACATGGGCAAGGGGCTTAACTTGAAGTTTGTTCTTATTAGTGTGTGCTATCTCAATGTGCTATAGGGGATGGGATCCTCTGAACCGAATGTCGTGGAGACATATAAAGTGTGGGATTAATTTCCCCTCCGGATGCATCAGTTGAGGCATCCTGGCTTGGCGGGGATTAGCTCGGTGCCGGGGATGTGGTAAAACTCAACTAAGAGATAGGCATATTCTAGCTTGAACATAGTGGATGGTTATGATCAGATACCTGATGTTTACATACTGTTGTTACAGTCCGTGATTGTTCACGGGAGGTGTACTGGATCTGGTGGATGTGTACACCTCTGCAGAGTATAACTTTTTCGAAGAAGCCGCGTCCTCGGATATGGACAGTTGAATGGCCATGTAGCTAGCATTGTGTCAATGTTTTCAAAAAGGAAGTTTTTTAAAAGGAATTTTTGGAAAGGAAGTGTTGAACTTGTGAAGTTCGGAAAGGAATGGAAACTCATACCGTGGAGGTATCGTCGATGATGAAAAGCCAGATGATGTTATACAAAACAAAATGTTTTGCAAAGAAAACATTTTCTACTCTAAGCAAGAATTCTGGAAACTGATTCCAAGAAGTTTTGCAAAGAGAAAATATTCTTTAACAAAATTTTACAAAACCTCTTGTACATGTGATATCTACAAGAGAAATAAAGCTATATTATTTTCTTCTGAAGTATCTTCTTCAACGAAGATACAGATTAACCTGACTGCAACTGTGGTGTCATCATATATGAACACCATCGGTAGTGAACCCTATTTATAGCCTACCTATTCCACCATATAAGCATACTTGCATGTTGGTAAGTGACATGATGGATGTCTTGCTGAGTACATTCAAATGTACTCATTATGGTTTCGCCCCTGGTATCTACTTATCAGATTTGGAGAAGGAGCCTCCGAAGGATATCTATGAAGAGAAGTACGGAGTTGACGGCTTTGCGAACTAGGATCGTCTCCGGGTCAGCAGCCTGTAGGTTAAGGCGTGACTTGGGCTCAACTACGTTGTGTTTTATTTGTCTTCCGCTGTGTTTGATAAGTTGCCTGCCCCATGTGGCAGTTGCGTTAAACTTGATCATGTGATATTTGTGTAATACCTTTATGTATTCGTGTAATGGATGATGTATTTCTGTGTGCCAACTGTGTATGTTGTTCACGACTGATCTTTCTGGGATCGTGAATGTATGCATACGTAGGGTTTCAGACTGCCGGTCTGGGGTCCTTACAGAGTTGGTATCAGAGCCATCCTGACCTTAGGAGACCTTAGTTAGCATGGACGTCAGATAGGAAAGAAAAGTATTTTTGAGTAAAAACCTATTTACTATCTACATTATTTTTATCTAAGGGAATTTTAGTATATTTTCCCTCCTTCAGGATCTTTTCAAAAGATTCTAAATGCATATCAAGGGAGTCCTTGAACAGTGGTTCGAAGGGCGGGCCTTACAGAGTTAGTATCTCTCTCGGTTAAGAGTTATTTCTTACTTGTTTGCAACTGCTCCGCTCTGTTTTTGAAACATCTCTCGTATTTGAAGTTTTCTGTCCAGAAAATAGTTGGAGTTTCAAAAACAATTTGTTGCATAAAGTTTTATCAAAACTTTACTTCTATTTATCTTGTTTTCATACAAAATTTTTTATACTTGCCGATGTCCCGAGAAGACCAAAATAATTGCCTAGCTCTACAGTGATGATGGTCAGAAGTAGATATAGTTCTTCAGCCACTTCTAGGATTTTGGATCAGTCTAGTTTGGAGTAATTTAGCGATGACTCCATGAGTCGTCTCCCCCTACGTAGCTCCAATGGATCCTTGCTTGTGTGTTATGGCTTGCTTATGTGTGTCCGTAGGACTTTGTGCTATTGTGTGGTGTAGAATTTGGTTCATCTAGGCTTCTATATGTTTGTGGGGTGCTAAAAATTTGCAAATTTGTGATTGCCCCGCTCTTGTTTTTGAATCACCTCTTGTTAAAAATTTTGCAAGCAAAAATGTTTGTATAGCATTCAAAAACAAGAATTTGTTGCTTAGACTTATATTTGTTTTCGCTTCATAATGCCACCCGTCGTGAACCACCACCATCTCCCCCACCATCAATAAAAGCACCATTGGACCTAATAATAGAGGACCATCAAGCCACACGAGCTGATAGCATTGCTACCAGTGATGCACTCCAACAGATAAAGCTCCAACCACGACAACCCTCAAAGAAGAAAAGGCGTGAAGAAAACCAACCAATACTGACCAAAACCTCTGTGTTTTGTCTGTTTGCAAAAGACTCTTTTTGCCATGTTGGCTAAATGTCGCACCTCTTTATGTCCCCTTTTAAAGGACCCAACAAGAGAAATCCCCTTTTAAAAGTTATATACCTCCCTCCTCTGGAGAAAGGTGCAGAATAAGTTTTCACATGCCATGATGCATAACTCCCTCAAAAACCAATCCAAAGAGCACAATTCAATATTCGACGTATGACGCTAGTCGTGTCTTGTCGGACAAACATGATTAAATAGAAAGCTAACAAGACTAACATGTTTTGCCTAATCTTAGGTTGACACCTAACCAAAGCATGCAAACTACTGACAACTCTTTCTAAACCAAGAAATTAAGTGACTAAGGACACCTTTTTATCTAGTTGGTAAAAAGGAGAAGTCACGAGGAAATAAAATGATGACCTATTCGTTTACTAGTCAATAGGATATCGGGTGTATCTACTTTGTAAACCAAATCTTAATAGACGTTGTAAGTACTATGAGATTCGAGGTTTAGAAATAAAGTGAACGATGGAATGGATATGATAGATCTAGGAAACAACAGTTTTCCTGTTCTTGTTTCTTTGTGTGCTTTTGATTGAAATAAATTTGTATTTTATTCAATCTTGCTTCCTAACTTATATGGAGTTGTTAGGACTTGTTATTATGTTGTTATCTTACAATAAATCTACCCTAGAAAGTGTGTGCATGATTGGAAACTCGAATAAAAATGAAATAGCATTTGTTACCTTCTAGTTTATTAATTGGAAGTAATTGTGAGAACTAGATCTGTGTATACTTTCGTAGTAGATTTTGTGCTATGTTTTCTTTGAGTCCAGTACCATTTAGGTACTGTTATTTTGATGCTTGTACCTATGTTAGCTTGCATGTCTCTTAATAGTAAAGCATATGTAAGCATTACTATCAGTATGCACTAGTATTGCTTCACTAGATTAAATAGCCTTATATTTTTTTATCTGGTATGCAAAGTTTTTCATGAGTAACAAGAGGTTTAGTACCTATTTTTGCCTTGGTATTAGTAGGCCATAGCCCACTGGTCCCATTGCATTTTGGCTTGAGGATGAAAATCCCCAACCATACACATGTGTGAAAATAGCATGTTTCACTATATGATTGATTTCTATTTTTCCACCATGGAAAAATATAATTGTTTCTTTTCACTTATGCAAATGAGAAGTTTATTTCTTATTAGTAAATACTAATATGTTTAGGTGTGATCCTTTTGTTAGCATAATATTCCTTAGGGGTATCATGTTAAGAAATGTTTCACTATCGTGTGCTGAAATTAAATTGTTCGCAAATAAAATAAATTCCTCTTGATTGGTAGATTGTTTGTGAATGATTTTAAATTGAGTGTATGGATTTTTGAAAAGGTTTAGATAACTTTTCATTAATTACATAGCTACTGGTTGTGTGAATTATACCTTCCTTGTTTGCTAGTACTTGGTAAAAGATAACATAAATTGCTAGAAGAAAATTCTGGATGTTTAATAGTTGTATCATGGGATTGTTTTGATGTTTGTGCTTACTAACATGAGTAAGTTTGGTGTACTGTTATTAGGTACATTTATATTCATTGTCTTGCTTGTTCAAGTTTAAACATCATTATAGCATTGTTTGCTTCTCTAGAGTGAAACTAGTTTCACCACTAGAAAATGGTGATTTTTGCTCTAGTATTACCCTCTGTTTATTTTATGAGTATATGTGTTGATATAGCATGTTTAGGAAGTTATTACTTCTGTTATCATGCCATGAATTATTTAGTTGCATGTCCTATGGTTATAGGATATGATCATCTCTTATAGCATGCTGGTGTAGATTTTTCATACTAGTGTGTTATTTGGGCAGTCCTAATTTTTTTTATGCCTGTGTAATAGGAGTTTTTATCTTGTGTAAAGATGGTGTTTTAGAGTATCTTTATGAATGAGTTCATTGGTTTTTAGCTACTGGTTGTTTGCTAATTGTTCATGATTGATGGATTCCAAAACCTCTAATAAACAATAACCTAATGAATAAATAGTCTATTTATCTGTGGTGTTGTTTGCTTGCTCATTGGATGTTGTTTAAATGTTTTACCTTAGCATGAGTTTATACTTGTGTTATGATTGTGCTTAAGAGTATCTTATAAAACTAAAACATCCAACCAAAATCATGAACACATTAAGTGATAGTTGCTTGTGGTGAGTAATAACCACTGCCATGAGTATTATTATGTCTGTTTATTTTACCTTAGCAACCTAACCCTTGCACCCACAAGCTATATTTTTAGCATATTATATACCTTATTATGAGAGTGGTACACCACTCCATATGTGTTATGTAAGATGTGGGATATAGCTAGTTACTCATGTAAAAAAAAAATTGACAGTATATTTCCAGGTAGTTCTGCACTAACCTTAATTTTTGTTCAAACTAGGAAACAAAAGTTTTGGACCTAAAACAGTACTGGTGTACTTCTTTTAATAGTGAATTCACTAATTTAGGGATGTACCCCACCTCCCAAGAAAAGTCAAAGGGGGGAAGCACCTGCACTCCAACACTAACATTGTGTTTGTTGGCCCTCCCTTAGTCCTCGCTTGTGAATCTCGGGGACGAGATTCTTTTTAAGGGGGGAAGACCTGTCACATCCCAATTTTGGAATACCTGTTAACACAGTTGTTTTGCTAATTGCTTTACTAATAAACCTTGGTTGTGTTTGTTTGTGGTTGTTTAAGTGCAACTAAACAAACTAATTATATAAACTAAACAAACTTAAAAAGGATAGCAAAGCAGTAAAATAAAAATATTCAACATATTGTTCCAATGACCTTGGCAATATTTTCTAAAGTAAATATTGATCAAAGAGTTTTCCAAAAACTATCTTATGAAACTCATACTTGTTGAATATTATTCCAAGACCTAAATTAAGAAAGATGAAACACTTAGTAAATTTCCCTAAAAGATTATCAGAAAAAGAGGCATTCTTAGATGCTTCACCAAAATATTATCAAATGTTTTTCCAACCTTGCAAGATTAAAAACAAAGGTATTGGAGAGCATTGACTTTCTATCTCTAGTCACATAAATATTTTGGCAAAGCATTGTTAAAGAAAAGCCAAGTGCCTTATTAAATAGAAATTCCAATATTTCCATAAACAGAAAACTCAAACAAGTTACTTCTGGAAACTGCCTTCAAATGATCTGAAATTAATACCATTGCTTCCTTATATCAAATAAGGAACACACACAAGAGGAGACCAAAATTTGAATCCATTAAAGTCCTGAAAACATGAATTTTCTCCACAGCAACATTTGGGATTTTGAACAAGTTTGTTCTACAAACTTTTTCCAAATGCCATGAAATAAATACCACATGCTCTATATCATAAATACGTATTAAAACCAAAAGGGCACAAGTTTTTGAATAATTTAAGTTGCCAAAAACCCCTGTTTTCTTGACAGCACCTTTCTGAAATTTGAACACGTTTGTTCTATGAAGTAACTCAAAATGACTTGAAGTTTCTACCACATAAGGAACACATCAATTAAGGAATGTGTGCCAAAAATTATCATTTTTGGAAGCTCCTAAGTAGGTTAATAAATTCAATGTCCATTTATGTAAGAATTCAAATTTGAACAACTTTGAATTATGAAGTTTATCTAATTGAGCCAATTTTCACATATGTTGTGCATCTTAACTAATTAGAATTTTGGGCAAAAGGATTTAAATTTAAAACTTTGTTTGACTAGGGAAAACAACCTTTTTCAGAGAAGACAAGGACCTATTTGTAAATTTGCAGGGACCTAAAAGTAATCTGAGTCATCTCCTACCTCTAGCTCTCTGTAGATACACAGAACACCTAGGCCATGGCTTCGAGTGGAAGGAAACGTCGAGGAAAAGAGGCCCCCCATGTGCCCTTGTCTGCTCATGCCCCCTCTCTCTCTTTAAGTACTCGAGCTCTCTTCCTCTCTCTCTAAAAGGCCCAAAACCGAAACCCTAGAAATATGCTTGCCGTCGATTCGGCCGCTGGCGAGCTCGCCGCTGGCCGCCGAGTGGCTCATCCTCTCCGCCGTGTCGTGGTGGTCCGCCCTGCCGAAGGAATCGAGGCGGATTGGCTCGTGATGCCCGCGCCGTCAACTTTTCTTCTCCGGCCCCGACGAGCTCCGGCGAGCTATCGCCGCCGATTCGCGCCTTCTCCGCCCTAGCCGAGACCTCCATCATGTTCATGGTGAGCAAGAGACCCTCCCGGTCGTTTTCCCCTCTCCCTCTCCCCCTAGATCCTCGCCGCGCCGCGTTCGCTGTCCGGGCCGCCGTGCGCCCTCGTCGCCGGCCACCCTCCGGTGCTTCCCGGGAAGCGAGGGTGCCTCCGTTAGCTTGCCCGCGTCGAGTACAACTCGTAGGTGTTTCTATTTCACAAACTCGTGCTCGGATTGCGTCGTTACGAGCTCGCCGGAGACGTTCCGCCGGCGGGTGACGCCATCACGACGTCATGCGGTCGTCAGCGCCCTTGACCGCGCGAGAACACGTTGAACCTGCCCGTGGGCCTGGCGCTTGCCCGCGTGGCTGCCGCGTGGCCTACTGGCCCGCTGGTCAGCCACTGCGGCTTGCTTCCCCCGCGGTGTAGATCGACCAGGCCGGCCCAATAAGTGGATCTGGCCCTCTCTCAATTGTTTTCCATTTATTTATTTTTTTGCAGAAAGTGTGTGGTTACTTTTGAGCTTAAAAACCTACCTAAAAGAGGAATTTTACCAAACTAAAATTCACAGGTGTGAATCAACAAATTCTAAACCACCTCCACTTTGTGGATCTACATTTGGATGAATGGTTTTGAAACTAAAAATGATTTGGAAACAGGTACCAGAAACACCAAAATGAGCACCAGTTTTATTTTACAACTCAGAATGAAGTGAGGCCAATTGCATTGGAAAGCCCTTGAAATTTCCTAACAGCAGCAATTAACCTTGCTTCCAAATTCATTGTATTTTTGAAATGGCATGCAATTTGGTAAAACACCAGAGAGCACTTTGGTGATTTTTATAAAATTATTAAAAATGATTTTTGATGCAAACTCAACTGGATGGTCTTGTATATGTTTAGGGCTATCCAAACCTATAAGGGTTTAAGTTTTAGAGCATCATATAAAATTTGGTGGACAGATCTTTATTTTACATGTTTCTGCCATTTTGGCATTTTAGGTAATTAAATTGTGTGATTATATTTTTGTGTTTCCATATTGCTTTCTAGCATGTAAAAGTTGTGTGAACTTGTTTTACAAGTGTTACTTAGCTATTTTAGCATGTTAGAATGTGTGGACTTGAGTTGAGAAGAAATAGGATTTATATCAATATAATATGTTCATCTCTAGTTTATTTCTTGCATATAATTTTTTGAATGATTAATTTGTGTGCAAGTGATTGAATTGTTGTGTTGAGATATTAGATTCAGTACCATGTTGGTACTTATATTTTGTTAGTATCACCTCTGCTAGATTGCATTTGAGTTGGTATAAAAGCATGAGTAGCTTAATCATTACTATGAGAATGTTATGGAAAAATTCCCTCATGTGTGGAATTTTTTTTACATAAGAATTTGTGGTTGTAAAACCAAATATTTTTGTGTTGTATTCATAGGACCAGTAGAATTTTGATAAGGTTGTTATGAGTACTTGACCCCTAAATTTTTCACTTGTGTGAAAATAATAGCATGAGTAGCATTGCCTTGCTTATTTAAGCACCCTATTATTTTCTGCTAGTATTGTTATTGCACTAGGTGCTAGTTTAGGTTTTTGCTAATTTTTGTCAAGTATGACCAGAGGCTTTGTGACCTCTTAATGCTTTGTTATGCTAGTGGAACACCCACTGGTGTCATTGCATTTTTGGTGGAAACATTATTTCCCCCACACTAGATGCATTTCTTTTATATAGTTTCATAACTAATGAGTGCCTAGTATTTTTGCTTTGGGAATTTTTGTGCTAAACAAAAATGGGTATGCTTCTGTTTGTAAGTGGTTGTAATCATGTGTGGCTTGCTAGGAAAAATACATTCTTGGAGTGTTGTTTGATTCCTCTAGTAATGCCCTTTTAATTACCACTAGTATATAGGAGTTGCCCTGCAAAATGATACCTTGTTTTATCCAATGGGATATTTTTGTTATAGCAAGTATAGATGTTTTTCACTCCTGTTTTTATGACATGGACCATCTGGTTGTATTTCAATTACTTTATTGAAATGCATCCATTGATTCTTCATGTTTAAGTAGTACTAGTTTCCTTAGCAGTTTTTGTATTGAATTATTTTTCCTGCCAACTTGTGTTGGGTGGATAATTGTGTATCCTTGCATGAGGACATGTTTTCATTCCCATTATGATAACATGGTTCCTTGTTTGCATTTTAATACTTTACTTATTATGCATGCTTGCATAGCAAACTTTTAGTAGAAACATGTCTGCAGGATTCCTCCTTTTTAGCCATTGTTTCTATTGTTCTCACTATGAGAAATTGTGTGTCTTGTGGTGAGTCTATTACCTTGTTACACTTGGTTAGGCTCACTGATTTGTAAAAGTAACTTTTGCAAATCATGTGTTTTATTTATTCTTGATGTGAATTTAGGCTTAGTAGATTAGCTATCTTATTCTTTTTGTGGTGTGGTTGATAGACCCATTGCCATGATTATTATGTGCATGTTTTATACACTTTTAGTAGTCTCACCCTTGTGAAACTAAGTTTATTTTTGGTTTACTAATATCTTGGTATGAGAGTGGCACACCCACTGAATCCATGATATTAAGGTTGTGAGTTATGTTCCTCCAACCTTAAGCTGTCTTATTAAATGGCATTTCTGCCAAGTGTGCTTGTTTGATTGTTTGCCTAAGTTAATAATTGAGTGATTTTGTTATTATTAGATTTCCTTGCTGTATGTATTGTTATGTATGGTTGCTTGCCTTGATTGGTTCTGAATGTGTGTCCTTTATTCCTTTTACGACGTTAGAAAACGAAGAGGAAGGAAGTGTCGTGAAGATCTGTTTCAAGTTCCAGTCACTCCAAAACCAGGGACACAAGGAGATACCGGCAAGCCATCCTGATGCTTGCTGATACAATACTTATCATTATCTATCATGCATGTTTTACCTCTGAAGTTTTACAAAAACTTGATTATCAAAACTATTTTTGATGTGGAATTTACTACTATACTATATATAGGTTACTATCATGCCAGTAGTTAAACTTGGTAATACCAAGCCCATAAGCCACCATATGGTATTTATTACCATCAAATATACTAGTCCCTGAGTGGACACCCTAAAATTGTGATTCTACAAAACAAAGGCTTTACGGAAAAACCCGGAGAAAAGGCGGATCCTTGTTCTCCGGAGGAATGTGGAAGTGGTCATTTTTGAGAAAGTGGTGTTTTCAAAAATGACACATAACCTAGTCTTCGCCGGACAACCTTTACCGTACTGCCACCCTACCCCAACATGGGCAAGGGGCTTAACTTGAAGTTTGTTCTTATTAGTGTGTGCTATCTCAATGTGCTATAGGGGATGGGATCCTCTGAACCGAATGTCGTGGAGACATATAAAGTGTGGGATTAATTTTCCCTCCGGATGCATCAGTTGAGGCATCCTGGCTTGGCGGGGATTAGCTCGGTGCCGGGGATGTGGTAAAACTCAACTAAGAGATAGGCATATTCTAGCTTGAACATAGTGGATGGTTATGATCAGATACCTGATGTTTACATACTGTTGTTACAGTCCGTGATTGTTCACGGGAGGTGTACTGGATCTGGTGGATGTGTACACCTCTGCAGAGTATAACTTTTTCGAAGAAGCCGCGTCCTCGGATATGGACAGTTGAATGGCCATGTAGCTAGCATTGTGTCAATGTTTTCAAAAAGGAAGTTTTTGAAAAGGAATTTTTGGAAAGGAAGTGTTGAACTTGTGAAGTTCGGAAAGGAATGGAAACTCATACCGTGGAGGTATCGTCGATGATGAAAAGCCAGATGATGTTATACAAAACAAAATGTTTTGCAAAGAAAACCTTTTCTACTCTAAGCAAGAATTCTGGAAACTGATTCCAAGAAGTTTTGCAAAGAGAAAATATTCTTTAACAAAATTTTACAAAACCTCTTGTACATGTGATATCTACAAGAGAAATAAAGCTATATTATTTTCTTCTGAAGTATCTTCTTCAACGAAGATACAGATTAACCTGACTGCAACTGTGGTGTCATCATATATGAACACCATCGGTAGTGAACCCTATTTATAGCCTACCTATTCCACCATATAAGCATACTTGCATGTTGGTAAGTGACATGATGGATGTCTTGCTGAGTACATTCAAATGTACTCATTATGGTTTCGCCCCTGGTATCTACTTATCAGATTTGGAGAAGGAGCCTCCGAAGGATATCTATGAAGAGAAGTACGGAGTTGACGGCTTTGCGAACTAGGATCGTCTCCGGGTCAGCAGCCTGTAGGTTAAGGCGTGACTTGGGCTCAACTACGTTGTGTTTTATTTGTCTTCCGCTGTGTTTGATAAGTTGCCTGCCCCATGTGGCAGTTGCGTTAAACTTGATCATGTGATATTTGTGTAATACCTTTATGTATTCGTGTAATGGATGATGTATTTCTGTGTGCCAACTGTGTATGTTGTTCACGACTGATCTTTCTGGGATCGTGAATGTATGCATACGTAGGGTTTCAGACTGCCGGTCTGGGGTCCTTACAATCTATCTAACCAACTCTTCCTTCGTCCGATGATTGGCATGACTTCATATGAACTCCTAACCGGTAACAAACCCAACCTCAAATATCTTCGAGTTTTTGGGTGCAAATGCCAAGTATACATAAAGGGAACTAGATTGTCTAAGTTTGATTCTAGAACTTTTGAAGGCATTTTTGTTGGTTACGCCACGAACTCCCACACTTATAGAGTCTACAACATATCCACCGGGTGTGTTGAAGAATCTATGAATGTGGAATTTCATGAGGATAATGGCTCCCAAGTGGAGCAAATTTATTGTGATGATGTAGGTGATGAACCGTCCTCCATAGCCATAGGAAGAATGGGTGTAGTCCACTTATACCCATTGAGGGACACCTTGTGGCAAATGAGGATGGAACTAGCTCTACGCAAGTGGAGCCTTCTACATCAACCACCAATCAAATGGTAAACCAAGAACAAGAAGGGGACCTTCATGTGGATACCTTCCATCAAGAAAGTGATCAAGATCCACCCAATGATAATGGTGGAAATGGTCTTGGTGATACGTCACCTAGAACTCCAATAAGAGTGGACAATGGTCTTGATGAAGGAAATGATGAGGATATTCCACCAAATGAAAATCCCGATGATGCACTAGTTCGCATCATGTCTCGTCAAGCATCAAGATTGCAACAAAAGTCACTATACCAAAAGAATATCATTGGTGGCTTGGGGAGAAGTGTCTCCACTCGTGGACAAGTACTCAAGTTTTGTGGTATTCACTCATATGTCTCTCATGTTGAACCTATCAAAGTGTATGATGCTCTTGAAGATGAAGATTGGGTTCAATCTATGCATGAAGAGCTCCATAATTTTGAGAGAAACAAAGTATGGTCACTAGTGGAAAGACCCAAGGATCACAATATCATTGGAACTAAGTGGGTGTTCAAGAATAAGCAAGATTCTCATGGGCAAGTGATTCGCAACAAAGCACGATTGGTTGCTCAAGGCTACTCTCAAGTCGAAGGACTTGACTACGGTGAAACTTTCGCTCCCGTAGCTAGGCTTGAATCCATTCGTATATTACTTGCATTTGCCACTAGTCATAACTTCATCTTGCATCAAATGGATGTTAAAAGTGCTTTTCTAAATGGACCTTTAAATGAAATGGTATATGTTAAACAACCTCCGGGGTTCGAGGATCCCAAGTATCCTAACCATGTCTACTTCCTCCATAAGGCTTTGTATGGCCTCAAACAAGCCCCACGTGCTTGGTATGATCATTTAAAGGAGTTCTTAGTAGATCGTGGTTTAGTACTTGGGGTAATTGATCCCACTCTCTTTACCAAAAGTGTAGATGGACATTTCTTCGTATGCCAAGTATATGTTGATGATATTATATTTGGATTCTTTAACGTAAGTTTTGTAGATCAATTTGCCAAACTAATGACAAGTGAATTTGAGATGTCTATGATGGGAGAATTAAAGTTCTTTCTAGGTTTTGAGATCAAGCAATATCATGAAGGGACTTTTATTTGTCACGCCAAATATATTCAAGACATGCTCAAGAAATTTGATATGAACAATGCCAAACCATTACCTTATCCAATGCCAACAACCGCAAATATTTCTATGGATCATGAAGGTATACCGGTAGACCCCAAACTTTATCGATCTATCATTGGATCTTTGCTTTACCTTTGTGCATCTAGACCGGACATTATGTTTAGTGTGGGTTTGTGTGCAAGATTTCAATCTAACCCCAAGGAAAGCCATATGATTGCGGTCAAGAGGATTCTTAGGTACTTGGTTGACACTCCCACTCATGGTATTTGGTATCCATCGAACACAACTTTTGATCTTGTGGGATACTCAGATGCGGATTGGGGAGGTGCCAAAGTGGATAGAAAATCAACCTCGGGTGCTTGCCAATTTCTTGCTAGGTCCCTTGTGTGTTGGTCTTCCAAGAACCAAAATTGCATTGCCACCTCCTCCACGGAAGCGGAGTATATTTCCGCCGCAAGTTGTTGCTCTCAACTCTTATGGATGAGGCAATGTCTTAAGGATTTTGGAATTAAGATTAAGACAATGCCTCTTTTATGTGATAATGAGAGTGCTATTAAGATTGGTCACAATCCGGTACTTCATGGCAAGACCAAGCATATTGAGATTCGGTATCACTTTATTCGGGATCATGTGGCCAATGGTGATATCTCACTCTCTTATGTCAACACTAAAGATCAACTTGCCGACATCCTTACCAAGCCTCTAGATGTGAAGAGATTCAAGGAATTGAGGAGTGAGCTCAACATCATATGTGCAAGCAATTTAGTTGATTGAAAATCTTGCATACACACCCCTACTAGACTCTTATTTGGATTCTAGATGCACGCATAGACATAGGGGGAGTGTAGCTCCATCAATGAGCCAACACTACCTTTATAATGCATAAATAAACAAATCATGCCTAATGATCATTTTTAATGACATCATGTGCTTCAATGATGAGTCTCGACAATGCACCCAAGATACATCTTCGCGGTGACATATCGAACATACTCATACATGGTGGCTACGGCCACCGCCCAATTTTTGGTTGGTGTTTATATCAATGAGATATTTGTGTTCGAGTGTTCACTCATTTGTCTTTCCACTTGTTTTCATATTTCATTGGTATCCAATGTTGCTCATTTTGTTTCTCATTTTTTCTCTCCGTTGGATACAAATGAAAACATCATATGCATGTCATCATCCTCATTTCATTCATGCACATGGTCAAATAAAATTACTCTAAGAAACAAACTCACGAAAACGTGTTATTAGCTTCACCTTGTCGTTTTGTTTGCTAGAGTATATGTCATGTAAATCCTTGAATTGGAATTTTTTTGTTGTTTTTTTTTGCGTGTTATGGCTTGGTAGTTGTGTAGGTAGTTGCTTTAAGATTTGTTTGACAAAAAAAAACACAACGCACACACACAACCCAACCCACCAGCCGAAAAAAAAAACAGACAGCAAAAAAAAAACACGCGCGCGCTCGCCCCCACCTCGGCCCCAGCCACCGCCGAGCCGGCCCCAGGTCGGGTGCCAGGCCGGGGCGCTCGGGACCTGCCCGGCCTCGCGCTGCCGCCGCGCCGGCCCCGGGCCGGGGGCTAGGCCGGGGGGCTCGGCCACCATGCCGGCCTCACAACACCCGCACGCCGGCCCAAAAGTTTGGCTCCGGCTAGACACCAAGCTCTAGCCTCATCTTAATCATAGTAATCACCACGGTCGCCGGCGAGGCGAGATGACAGAACACCATAGCATTATGTTTCTTGCAAATATCACAAGAGATTATCATGATCATAGAGGACATAGCTTTTCTTGCAATTTCGTGATCAGGAGTGAGGTTATCCGGTCATGCATTCATGGAAATTTTATGTATCTAGTTGACGGGGTCGATGTCATGGCATCCACTGATCCACACCACCCAAGAATCTCCTTCCAAATTCTAGTTGTAAAACAACACTTGTAGAGTAGGTGGTCCGTGGATTCTTGGACTTGGTTGCATAGGGGACAATTCTCACAACTCGGACACCCCCTCCTTTGGAGCCGGTCCTTTGTCCATATCCTATTTTGCATGGCTACCCAAGTGAAAAATTGCATTTAGAAGGTGCCCACGTCCGCCAAAATGAGGCACTGAGGGAGATCGAAACAATGCCCTCAAACTGCATTTTATAAGCCAACTTGGCGGTGTAAGAACCCTCATTTTTTGAACTTCCAACGGTCAGTGTTGCCATGCGAGAGGGTGACATCGGAGAGTGAATCCCTAAGAGAAAAAAATCATTAGATGTGATCAATATTAAAACCATTTTGAATGTTGAGGTTGTTGAACCAAGCATTGTTCTTGAAGACCCTTATTAACCATGCAATTATTTATCTTGTTCCCTTCATCGAGCTTAGGGGAAATAAATTTTGAGCACAAACCATTGAGAAAAGACGAGGTTATTTTGGGCACAAACCATTGGGAAATATGTCAGTTATTTTGAAGTTATTCTAATCACGTAAGAACAAAAAGTAAACTAATATTTTAGGTTTTTAAAATAAACTAAGAAAGTCATAAACTAGTCACAAGAAAAAAAAACTAACAAAACTAAAAGAGACTTTATGACCTCACAAGGGTAGAAAAAATACTTCCCCAGCATCGGTGCTAGAAAAATGGTTGATACCTTCGACCCAAATTACAAGATTGTTGTATTATAAGCCTTTTCCCTTGAGACCCAAGGTTTTATCGAACCGGGAAGTATGTGCTTGATGGTACCAGTGTGAATCCACATAAAGTTTGCAAAATCATGTTTTAAGCGGACAAATTCTTGTATTGCAAAAGAGATTGTTATAAATAATAATAAAATAGTCATGGACATAAGGTTTCACCTGCAACAATGCATTAGTAGTATGGGATAAATAAGATAAAGTTAAAACAGTTTAGTATACTTAATACAAATTAGTATACTTAATACATGATATTTAGTTGTGTGTAGGAAATGCATCTGTAGTCCACTATGCCTCCGAGCACGGGTGAACATAGAGTAATTTGTCCAACCTTGGCCATATATTCGTTCGGACTCGCGGGGTTGCCTCGGTTTTTCGTTCTAAAAAGAAAGACGAAAGCACTAAATCCTCCTATCACAGACGTCTCGATCAACCTTTCACTTCACTCTCACTATACCTTTACCTTGATCAATCTTCGGGGTCTTGGGTACTCGACAAGTCCTAGGAGTGAGGTACAGATAATATAACACACACAAATAACATAGATGAACTCACTAGACTAATTATCCCATTTGGATTTAGCACATAGCTTCAAGGTTAGGCCACATCCCATTGCCTGAGAGGGACTACTCACACATCGCGATCATATCAAAAATAGAAAACATTGCAACAAAAATATTACTTGAATTGAATAGATTGATAGTTCTTACAATGTTGTCAATCGCGATAGGATCCAGATTACAAAGTAGAAGTATGTCTATGACTACGGTGGTGGTGGAGATTATGTGGTGGAGTTCCGGTGGGTATGCGGAAGGACTTCGTGGTCCTGTGGAGGTGACGGCGGTGGAGAGAGAATGATGCGTGTCTCTCTTTTGGGGTTTGTTTCTTCTTCTTATATGGGATCCATCGAATGGACTAGGGTTTCGGGCGACTTCCTTCACGAATTGGCTCTAGGTCCTGTTGAGACTTTTAGTCGGTTTGACCTGACAGTCCTTTCTGACAGTGGTACGGTGGGAAGTACGGTCACCACTCAGCCTACTATGGTCGTTAAGTGTCATTGATACGCCCATTTTGCATCACCATTTTATATCATAATTTTCTGTTATTCATCGATATATTTCATGTTATGCATCTCTTATCTTATTTTATCTTATTTTGCATGTTTTATAATTTTTGGAGAATAAACACAGGGACCAGGAATCTGATGGAAAAAGCACCATCGGGATACCATATTTCAGAAGATCAGAAGAAGGAGTGGGACATCGGCGATGTCCTAAAAGTTCAGAGGAAGAACACAACTAGAAGGGGAGCCAGAGGGGGGCCACCATGGGCCCACACCATGGGGTGGCGCCCCCCTTGGTCGCGCCACCTATAGGACTGGCCACCCTGGCCCACCTCTGGGGAATATTTTTTTAGCGTGCTTGTCCCCGAGGAAACCCTAAGCCTCATTCCATCTTCGAAGAATTATTCCGCCGCCGCCGCCACGGGGCGGAAAACACCCGACAGAGAAAAGCTCTCTGGCAGGGAGAAATCTGCCGGGGCAATTCCTCTCCGGAGAGGGGAAATCATCGCCATCGTCACCATCATCGCTCCGGGCATCATCAAGATCGTCATCATCATCTTCACCACCACCAGCACCTCACCCTCATCATCCACCATCATCCCGTTGTAACAATTAGGGGCCTCTATCGTTGTTTTGCATTAGATCTCTCTCCCGGTGTGGATTACTTGTTAGTAGTTTATGCTTGTGATATTTATCGGTGTTTGCACTTTATGACCAGATTGTTATCATCCATTATATCACCCCTGATTATGATCCATATGATGTCTTGTGAGTAGTTCGTGTTGTTCTTGAGGACATGGGAGAAGTCAAGTTGTTAGTAGTGAAGTAATGTTGAATAATATTTGATGCTTGATATTTAAGTTGTGGTGTTATTCTCCTAGTGGTGTCATGTGAATGTCGACTACATGACAATTCACCATTTATGGGCCTAGGGGGATGCATCGTGTATTTGGCTACTAATTTTGGGGTTGCCGGAGTGACAGAAACCTAAACCCCCGTTAGGAAACCATTACACGAGGGAGCGTATGACCCCGAAGCTTAAAGTTGTGGTTAGATTTATTTCTTAATTACTTTCTTGTAGTTGCGGATGCTTGCAAGGGGTATAATAACAAGTATGTATTAGTCTTGGATGGGACGGTACATTAGCATAGGTTCACCCACACAACACTTATCAAAACACCTAACATTATTCAGTTGCATGGAACATAAGCACTTGACAGAAACCTCCCGTGTGTCCTCGAGAACGTTTGTTAATCATAAGTAAACTCACCGGCTTGTCCTTTGCTGAAGAAAGTATTGGGCCACTTGCTGCAATTATTACTACTGCATTTCATTTACTCGCACTTTATTTATCTATAGTATCAAAAAACCCTACAAATCTATTTTCCAGTATTTACAGTTATTCCTTCATCGAAACTGCTTGTCAACACCTTCTGCTCCTCGTTGGGTTCGACACTCTTATTTATCGAAAGTACTACGATACACCCCCTATACTTGTGGGTCATCAAGACTATTTTCTTGCGCAGTTGTCGGGGAGTGAAGCACTATTGGGAAGTGGAATTGATAAAGGAATCTTCTACTGTAAGTGCTGTTTTTATTACTGTCTACTACTTTATTACACTATGTTTGGGTCTCCTTCTGAGTCCCTATTTGTGTGCACTGCTACCACTACTAGGGTAGTAAGTGACCCACCGCCGGATGATTTGGATCCTTATAAAATACCTATGAAGATTGGTAAATATGCTAGGGATAACTGCTATTCAGGTGATGGAACTGTCCATCCTGGTGATCATTTGCTCTTTTTACATGAATTATGCGAGTTTTTCAAGTGTGCAGGTATTACAATGATACAAGTGAAGAGGAAATTATTCTCTATATCATTGACAGGCCGAGCCGCTGAATGGTTCAAGCTACTGAAAAATAGCCAGACTATTGAATGGGAGAAAATTGTACCTCTCTTTTATTCTAAATTATATCCTCCAAGTGAAATCCATAGAGATCGGAATTATATATATAATTTTTAGCCTCATGACGGAGAGAGTATTTCCCAAGCATGGGGGAGATTAAAGTTACTAATGCTCAAATGCCCCATTTATGAGCTCCCCGGTAATATTGTTATTAATAATTTCTATGCAAGGCTTCCTCTTCATGATAAGGATTTATTGGAAGCTTCTTGTTCTGGATCATTTACACGTATGAAGGATGAAGCTAAATGGGATCTTCTTGATCGTATTCAGGAAAACACCGAAGCATGGAAGAATGACAAAGGTAGAAAGTCAGGTATAAATTATGACTATGAATGCATTAAAACTTTTGTGTCATCCAAGGATTTTCATAATGTTAGTGTTGTTTAGGGTCTTGATTCTCAATTTGATGCAAACCTATATAAAGCTTTTGCATCTTACATTGATATTCCTAAAAAGGAATGGGATAAGTACCATGCACCTTATAAAGATACTATTAATTGTGTTCCTACTAGAGATATAAAAGTTCATACTGTTGATTCTATTGTTCATGAACCTTATATTGAGAAAATGCCTTTCCCTGCTAAGGTAAAAGAACATTCTATGTTAGTTAGTGTGGTTAATAAAAGTGCAAGGAAACCTGTAGAACCAGAGGAACAAATAACTGTAGAACCTACAGTAGCAATAGTAAAGGACCTTGTTTCTGAAAAAGTAAAACAGGGACACATTATATTTTGTGAAGATGCTTCTAATATTGTCTCTCATCCTAGTAAATCTAGGAAACCTAGTGTTCCTGTGCTATCTGTTAGGATAGGTGATCATTGCCTATTAAAGGTTGTCTGATAATGGTGCTAGTTCTAGTGCTATTCCTTATGAGCTTTATAAATAAATCATGCATGAAATTGGTTCTTGTGAACTTGAATACACTGATGTGATTATTCAACTTGCTAATAGGGAAACTATTTCTCCGATTGGTATTGTTAGAGATGTCGAGGTTTTATGTGGTAAAACTAAATATCCGTGCTGATTTTCTAGTACTAGGCACTTCTAGTAGTGATACTTGTCCTATCATATTTGGTAGACCTTTCTTAAATACTTGTGGTGGTGTTATAGATTGTAAAAACGAGAAAATCCTTACAAAGTTTGATGGAGAGTCTTATGATTTAATTTCTCCAAATTTGCAAAAACACCTTATGAAGCTGAATTACCTAATGAAAATTATAGAGTTGAACAATTGGCTACTATTGCTCTTGCTCCTAACAATCCTTTGCAGCAATACATGGAAGACCACGAAAGTCATGTCTTTATGGAAGAAAGGAAGTAAATTGATGAGATTTTCCTACATCAGCCAGCAATGCTGAAACATAATTTACCCATGGAATATTTGGGTACCACATTACCACCCAAGGAGGATCATGTTTTTGATTTAAAGCCTTTGCCTGATAATCTTAAATATGCTCATATTGATGATAAGAAATTATATACTATTATTATTAGTTCTCAACTTTCTTATAAAGAAGAGGAGAGATTATTGGGGATATTGAAGAAACATAGAGATGCTATTGGTTATACTCTTGATGATCTGAAGGGGATTTCTCCTACTATTTGTCAGCATGCTATTAATATTGAGCCATATGCAAAGCCAGTTGTTGAACATCAACGCCGTTTAAATCCTAAAATGAAGGATGTGTTAAGAAATGAGGTATTGAAACTCCTTGATGCTGGTATTATTTATCCTATTGCTGATAGTAGATGGGTTAGTCATGTGCATTGTGTCCCTAAGAAAGGAGGGATGACTGTTGTGCCAAATGAAAATAATGAACTTATTCCTCAAAGAGTGGTAGTTGGTTATAGGATGTGTATTGATTTTAGAAAGGTTAACAAAGTCACTAAGAAATATCATTATCCTTTGCCTTTTATTGATCAAATGTTAGAAAGGTTTTGTAAGAAAAACCATTTCTGTTTTCTTGATGGTTATTCTGGGTTCTCACAATTTGTTGTTAGAAATCTTGATCAAGAGAAAACAACTTTCACTTGTCCTTATGGAACCTATGCTTATAGACGTATGCCTTTTGGTTTATTTAATGCTCCTGCTACTTTTCAAAGATGCATGTCTGCTATCTTTCATGGTTTTTGTGAAGAAATTGTGGAAGTTTTCATGGATGATCTCTCCGTCTATGGAACTTCCTTTGATAATTGTTTGCAGAATCTTGATAAAGTTTTGCATAGATGTGAGGAGACTAATCTTGTTCTTAATTGAGAGAAATGTCATTTCATGGTTAATGAAGGAATTGTTCTTGGACATAAAATTTCTGAAAGAGGTACTTGTCCCAGGGATGTCAAAGGTATTCGTAGTATTCTTGGTCATGCTGGTTTCTATATAAGGTTTATTAAAGATTTCTCTAAAATATCAAAGCCTCTTAGAAATCTTCTTCAAAAGGATGTACCATTCGTTTTTTATGAAGATTGTAGAAAAGCTTTTCAAATTTTAAAGAAGGCTTTAATATCTGCCCCTAGTGTTCAACCGCCTGATTGGAATTTACCGTTTGAAATTATGTGTGATGCTAGTGATTATGCTGTAGGTGTTGTTCTTGGATAGCGGATAGATAAGAAGTTAAATGTTATTCATTATGCTAGTAAAACTCTTGATGCTGCTCAAAAGAATTATGCTACCACAGAGAAAGAATTCCTAGGTGTAGTTTGTGCTTGTGAAAATTTAGGCAGTATATTGTTCATTCTAAAGTTACTATTCATACTGATTATGCTGCTATTAAGTACCTTATGAAAAAGAAAGATGCTAAGCCTAGGCTTATTAGATGGGTGCTTATTTTACAAGAATGTGATTTACATATTGTGGATAGGAAGGGTGCTGAAAATCCTGTTCATATTAATCTGTCTAGATTAGAAAATATCCCTGATGACCCTATTCCTGTTAATGATAGTTTTCCTAATGAAAAGTTAGTTGCAATTATAGTGAGCTCTCAAGAGAGTCCATGGTATGTTGATTATGCTAAATTTATTGTTTCGAAGTATTTGCCTCCTACCTTTACAGCTCAGCAAAGAAGAAAAATCTTCTATGATTTGAGGCATTATTTTTGGGATGACCCACACTTATATAAATAAGGTGTTGATGGTATTATGAGAAGATGTATTTCTGAAAATGAACAATAAGAGATATTGAGAAAATGTCATAGTAGTGCTTACGGAGGACATCACGCTGGAGATAGAAATGCACATAAAGTTCTACAATCAGGTTTTTATTGGCCTATTCTCTTTAAAGATGCTAGAAAAATTATTTTATCTTGTGATCAATGTCAAAGGGTTGGAAATATTTCTAGACGTAATGAAATGCCTATGAATTATTCTCTTGTTATTGAACCATTTGATTGTTGGGGTTTTGACTTTATTGGTCCTTTCCCTCCTTCACAATGCTACACTCATATTATTGTTGTTGTTGATTATGTTACTAAATGGGTAGAAGCTATTGAAAGAACATAGTTCCTAAATCCTATTTTGAGTGTTTGATTACAACATATAGATGGACTAATGTGTTTTGCTAAGTGTACTCAGAAAAGATCTACTCGTAAACATCATACAAGTTGCAGCAATAAGAGAGAAAAGCCAGGCCGGGCGCTTCGGGTGGGAGGCCGGCCTCGCCTCGCTCCCTCGCCGGCCCCAGGCCGGGCTGGCTGGGTGGCTGGCTGCCCCCACGCCGGCCTCGCCTGAGCTCCCACGCCGGCCTGGCCGGGCCCCCAGGCCGGCCCTCCATCGCCCCACGCCGGCCTCTCCCCTTGCTCCACGCCGGCCCAGGCCGGGCACCAGGCCGGGGTGGGATGCGCCCGGCCCTGGCTGCCCCAGGCCGGCCAGGCCGGCCCCCAGGCCGGGGGGTGCTGTAAGATGGAAAACTGCCCCCCCAACGGCCATATTACACCCACGTATAAAAGGACGCCTCCACCTACCTTTTAGATTTGTCAATCTCACCCACACTTTCTCACACCACCATTGATTGACCAAGCTCAAGCTCAAGAACAAGATCTCCTCAAATCCCCAACCAAAGCTCGTGATACTTTGGGATTTGAGGGAGACACCCCCGATCTACAACTCCACCAAGTCGATTAGTAATCCACCCACTCATCCCTTAGGGATCTTGTCATTCTTAGTTCATTGGAGCTAGGAATCTTGTTGCTCTTAGTTCATCGGAGCTCGGAGCCTTGTTGATATCCACGGTGCTTTTGTGCTCGTGGATCTTGCTTCTCGGAGTCTTGGCGGCTCTTGGGATTTGGTGAGGACCCTCCAATCTTGTGGAGTGTGCCTCATCCTTGTAAAGGTTCTAGTTGTCAACCTCAACGGCAACATAGTGATTCGAGCCTATCCACATCGGTGGAAGGACTCGAAGGAGATACGGTGTGGCATTTGAGGCCTACTCGGTGTTCCACTTTGGTGGCACCGCACCGCTCCAACGGAGATTAGCTTCCATTGGGAAGTGAACTTCGGGATAAATCTCCGCGTCATTATGTTCGGTTATTCCTCAACTTACCTTTACTTGTTACTACTAGCTTAGTCATATTACTTACCTTGTGCTAGTTGTACTTGCTCAACATATAGGATTGTTCACCTAGTTTCATAATCTAGATAATCTATATTTGAGCATTGCCTTGTTAACTTGAAAAAGAAGTTAAAATTTGTAGTTAACCTATTCACCCCCCCTCTAGTTAACCTCTCGATCCTTCAATTGGTATCAGAGCCTCGTCTCTTTATATAAGGCTTTACCGCCTAAAGAGGAGGTAAGGATGGCCGATGAACCCGTCACCATGGATGGGATTCAAAAGCTAATCCAAGCTATGATTGAAAATTCCGAGAAGAAGATGGAGGGACTAATAAAAGAATTGACATCTCCATCTAGACAATCTAGTGAAAAGATTATCTTAGATGAACAAGGAAACCCCGTGCAAACTAAAGAAGGAACCGCAACATCTTCACCTATAAATGGTGCACCTTTAAATGGTAGTGGTGGTAATTCTTTTGGGTTTGCTTATAACAATGCTCCTAATGTTCAACATCCACATGTTACTCATCTTGGTCCACCTCCTTTGGTGGATCGGCATCGTTTTACTAATTGGAAAGCTTCCATGAAGTCTTACATGTGCAACTCTTCAATGCAAATATGGAGAATTGTTGAAAAAGGATATGAGCCAAAGGATCCCGCAAATCTAAGCTCAAGTGACATCATAGATGAGCAACTCAACGCTCATGCTTTGCACATGTTGGAAAGGGCAATGGAAAAGGAAGGAGTTGAGCACATCCGTCCTTCACTAGTGCAAAGAAAGCTTATGATGGTCTTGTCGATATGTTTGACGGCAATGTCAACCTCCAAAGATCCAAGAAGTCAATCATTCAAAGAAAAGTTGAACACTTTCACGTGGGTGATGGAGAGAACATAGAAGACATGTTTAGAAGACTCAAGGCTCTTGTAAATGATACGAGAGATAGTGGATTCACGGATTGTACGGAGAATTGGGTCTAGGAGAAATTTCTACTCACCTTGATGCCATACAATGAAAATATGGTGATTAATGTACAAGCAAGGGCCGACTACTTACACCTATCCCCCAATGATGTCTTGGGTCTCTTTATCACTCTAAAGGTCATGAAGCAAACTTCCGATGATGTCATGGCCCGTGTAAACGGAGCAAAGAAAGCATCTCTTGCCTTGAAGGCCAATGTCATTCCCCATGAAGATAATGAATCAAGTGATGATGGTGGATCCACTCATGAGGTCTCCAAGAAAGAGATGAAGACATCACATGAAGAATGCTTGGCTCTTGCTCAACACAAGTGGTGGAAGAAAGGATATTTTAGATCCAATGCCACCAAGAATAAAGGGAAGGAATCCTCAAGCACAAAGAAAGCAAGAACTTGCTTCAATTGTGGAGATTCCGAGCACTTCGTTGCCGAGTGTCCCTTCAAGAGTAGAATTGAGAATGAAGGAAGACTTATCAAGAAATCCACCTTCATTCCCAAGTCCAAGAACTTCATCAAGAGAGGCCCTCCTAGGGCAATGATTGCTAAAGAAGTCGAGTACACATCCGGTGGTGAAGAGAGTGATGGTGAAGGCGAACAAGTAGGTATGGCGGCCATGGCTAGGGGCGTCATACCTCCTAACTTAAGCTCTCTCTTCTCCAACCCAAATGACAACAAGGGCCCCTCGAGTCACAAGTGCTTCATGGCCAAGGGTATACCCCCAAAGGTGACTCCTACACTCAAACTTGCTAACCCCTCTATTCCTTCACTACTAAATTTTGTGGAGGAAGACCCTTTAACAAACTTTGTGGAAAAACTAGAAGGAGAAACTAAATCTATCTTTGTCTCTCTCATGGATCAATTAAGTGAGGCGCATGGCCTCATTGATGAACATGAGGAGAGAATAATCTTACTTGAAAAGTTTTCTCGTGATGATGCTAGTAAAATTGAGGATCTTGAGAAAGTTCTAGATGAATCACATTTCTTTAGATAAAGCATAGAAGAAACCTTTGCAATTGACATAGCTAAAGTAAAACTTGATTGTCAACATGCATTTGCTAAGGTAACGGAATTCATGACCTTAAATGATGCAACTAACCAAGGTTATAATGAACTCATTAAGGATTTTGATAAGCTTAAAATTGATCATCGTACAATCTCAAATGAGCTCAAAACCTTAAAAGGAGTAAGAGTTGTGAATGAAAACTCTTGTGCTACTAACTCTTTGTGTGTCAAGGCAACTCTCATCGAGGAGAACAATAGGTTGAAGGCACAACTCAACAAAGGCCTTTACACATGCATCCAAGGCCAAAAGAACCTCAATGATTTTTTGAGTAATCATAAGAGAGTTGTTGGCAAAGAAGGCCTTGGTTTTGGTTCCGCATCCAAGGTGGCTTACAAGAAGAAGTCAACTCCCTCCACTAACTCTATTGTTTTTGTGAAGGAGGGGGAGTTGGCTAATAAGTAAGATGAGTTTGATATTATTGCTAAAAGTATTGTTCCTAGGAACACTACTACTCACAACAACTTTGCGGGAAAATATAACCCATCTTATGTGCTTCTTAAATCTATTGATGGTCATGTTTATGCAAAGTATGTAGGCACCTCATATGGTGATGATTACAAGCATGCTATTTGGGTTCCCAAGACCCTTGTGACTAACAAAAAGGGACCCATCCAAAAATGGGTACCTAAGACAAGAAGTTGATTCATTGTAGGGTTGTATTTCCGGTGGAACATCATGGATGATTGATAGTGGTTGTTCCACACATATGACCGGAAGCAAAGAAGTATTAGAAGACTTGAAACTCCAACTTCTCAAATTTGCTCATGTAACTATTGGTGATCGCTCACAACTTAAGGTATTGGGACATGGCAAGGTGGTCATTTCTCCGGATTCATCCATTGAGAAAGTCCTCCTTGTTGATTCCCTTGGTTATAATCTTCTTTCTGTCTTGCAACTTTGTGAGTGCAATTTTACATGCGTATTTGGGCGTCACCATGTGCTTGTCCTTCACACTATTTCTCTTAAAGTAGCCTTTGTTGGATTTGTGGAAAACGGTATGTATATAGTGGATTTCTCGAAAGAAACTAAACATATCGCCACATGTCTAATGGCTAAATCCGACGTGGGGTGGCTTTGGCATCGTCGCCTAGGCCACGTCGGTATGAGAAATCTACAAACTCTTGTGAAGGGTGAGCATGTGGTAGGACTAACAAGTGTGAATTTTTCCAAAGATCGTCCTTGTAGCTCTTGTATTGCCGGAAAGATGCATGAGAAGAATCATCCTTAGACATCAATCATCGCCACAACAAGACCCTTTGAGCGCATTCACATCGACCTATTTGGTCCTCCCACATATGATAGTCTTGGTGGCAAGAAGTATTGTTTGGTAATTGTTGATGATTATACAAGATACACTTGGGTTTTCTATATCAAGAAGAAGAGTGAAACTCAACAAAGATTCATTACTTGGGCCACCGAAGTGCAACGCCAATATGACACCAAGATCTTGTCCATTAGAAGTGACAATGGTTCCGAGTTCAAGAACTACACCATGGATGAATTCTTGAGTGATGAGGGGATAAGACATCAATATTGCGCCGCGTACACCCCTCAACAAAATGGTGTAGCAGAGAGGAAGAATCGTACACTTATTGATATGGCAAGAACTATGATGGCCGAGTTCAAATCCCCATATAATTTTTGGGCCGAAGCCATCAACACCGCTTGTCATCTATCTAACCAACTCTTCCTTCGTCCGATGATTGGCATGACTTCATATGAACTCCTAACCGGTAACAAACCCAACCTCAAATATCTTCGAGTTTTTGGGTGCAAATGCCAAGTATACATAAAGGGAACTAGATTGTCTAAGTTTGATTCTAGAACTTTTGAAGGCATTTTTGTTGGTTACGCCACGAACTCCCACACTTATAGAGTCTACAACATATCCACCGGGTGTGTTGAAGAATCTATGAATGTGGAATTTCATGAGGATAATGGCTCCCAAGTGGAGCAAATTGATTGTGATGATGTAGGTGATGAACCGTCCTCCATAGCCATAGGAAGAATGGGTGTAGTCCACTTATACCCATTGAGGGACACCTTGTGGCAAATGAGGATGGAACTAGCTCTACGCAAGTGGAGCCTTCTACATCAACCACCAATCAAATGGTAAACCAAGAACAAGAAGGGGACCTTCATGTGGATACCTTCCATCAAGAAAGTGATCAAGATCCACCCAATGATAATGGTGGAAATGGTCTTGGTGATACGTCACCTAGAACTCCAATAAGAGTGGACAATGGTCTTGATGAAGGAAATGATGAGGATATTCCACCAAATGAAAATCCCGATGATGCACTAGTTCGCGTCATGTCTCGTCAAGCATCAAGATTGCAACAAAAGTCACTATACCAAAAGAATATCATTGGTGGCTTGGGGAGAAGTGTCTCCACTCGTGGACAAGTACTCAAGTTTTGTGGTATTCACTCATATGTCTCTCATGTTGAACCTATCAAAGTGTATGATGCTCTTGAAGATGAAGATTGGGTTCAATCTATGCATGAAGAGCTCCATAATTTTGAGAGAAACAAAGTATGGTCACTAGTGGAAAGACCCAAGGATCACAATATCATTGGAACTAAGTGGGTGTTCAAGAATAAGCAAGATTCTCATGGGCAAGTGATTCGCAACAAAGCACGATTGGTTGCTCAAGGCTACTCTCAAGTCGAAGGACTTGACTACGGTGAAACTTTCGCTCCCGTAGCTAGGCTTGAATCCATTCGTATATTACTTGCATTTGCCACTAGTCATAACTTCATCTTGCATCAAATGGATGTTAAAAGTGCTTTTCTAAATGGACCTTTAAATGAAATGGTATATGTTAAACAACCTCCGGGGTTCGAGGATCCCAAGTATCCTAACCATGTCTACTTCCTCCATAAGGCTTTGTATGGCCTCAAACAAGCCCCACGTGCTTGGTATGATCATTTAAAGGAGTTCTTAGTAGATCGTGGTTTAGTACTTGGGGTAATTGATCCCACTCTCTTTACCAAAAGTGTAGATGGACATTTCTTCGTATGCCAAGTATATGTTGATGATATTATATTTGGATTCTTTAACGTAAGTTTTGTAGATCAATTTGCCAAACTAATGACAAGTGAATTTGAGATGTCTATGATGGGAGAATTAAAGTTCTTTCTAGGTTTTGAGATCAAGCAATATCATGAAGGGACTTTTATTTGTCACGCCAAATATATTCAAGACATGCTCAACAAATTTGATATGAACAATGCCAAACCATTACCTTATCCAATGCCAACAACCGCAAATATTTCTATGGATCATGAAGGTATACCGGTAGACCCCAAACTTTATCGATCTATCATTGGATCTTTGCTTTACCTTTGTGCATCTAGACCGGACATTATGTTTAGTGTGGGTTTGTGTGCAAGATTTCAATCTAACCCCAAGGAAAGCCATATGATTGCGGTCAAGAGGATTCTTAGGTACTTGGTTGACACTCCCACTCATGGTATTTGGTATCCATCGAACACAACTTTTGATCTTGTGGGATACTCAGATGCGGATTGGGGAGGTGACAAAGTGGATAGAAAATCAACCTCGGGTGCTTGCCAATTTCTTGCTAGGTCCCTTGTGTGTTGGTCTTCCAAGAACCAAAATTGCATTGCCACCTCCTCCACGGAAGCGGAGTATATTTCCGCCGCAAGTTGTTGCTCTCAACTCTTATGGATGAGGCAATGTCTTAAGGATTTTGGAATTAATATTAAGACAATGCCTCTTTTATGTGATAATGAGAGTGCTATTAAGATTGGTCACAATCCGGTACTTCATGGCAAGACCAAGCATATTGAGATTCGGTATCACTTTATTCGGGATCATGTGGCCAATGGTGATATCTCACTCTCTTATGTCAACACTAAAGATCAACTTGCCGACATCCTTACCAAGCCTCTAGATGTGAAGAGATTCAAGGAATTGAGGAGTGAGCTCAACATCATATGTGCAAGCAATTTAGTTGATTGAAAATCTTGCATACACACCCCTACTAGACTCTTATTTGGATTCTAGATGCACGCATAGACATAGGGGGAGTGTAGCTCCATCAATGAGCCAACACTACCTTTATAATGCATAAATAAACAAATCATGCCTAATGATCATTTTTAATGACATCATGTGCTTCAATGATGAGTCTCGACAATGCACCCAAGATACATCTTCGCGGTGACATATCGAACATACTCATACATGGTGGCTACGGCCACCGCCCAATTTTTGGTTGGTGTTTATATCAATGAGATATTTGTGTTCGAGTGTTCACTCATTTGTCTTTCCACTTGTTTTCATATTTCATTGGTATCCAATGTTGCTCATTTTGTTTCTCATTTTTTCTCTCCGTTGGATACAAATGAAAACATCATATGCATGTCATCATCCTCATTTCATTCATGCACATGGTCAAATAAAATTACTCTAAGAAACAAACTCACGAAAACGTGTTATTAGCTTCACCTTGTCGTTTTGTTTGCTAGAGTATATGTCATGTAAATCCTTGAATTGGAATTTTTTTGTTGTTTTTTGTTGCGTGTTGTGGCTTGGTAGTTGTGTAGGTAGTTGCTTTAAGATTTGTTTTACAAAAAAAAACACAACGCACACACACAACCCAACCCACCAGCCGAAAAAAAAACAGACAGCAAAAAAAACACGCGCGCGCTCGCCCCCACCTCGGCCCCAGCCACCGCCGAGCCGGCCCCAGGTCGGGTGCCAGGCCGGGGCGCTCGGGACCTGCCCGGCCTCGCGCTGCCGCCGCGCCGGCCCCGGGCCGGGGGCTAGGCCGGGGGGCTCGGCCACCATGCCGGCCTCACAACACCCGCACGTCGGCCCCAGGCCGGCCTCCCCGCCCCACCCGCACGCCGAGCCGGCCAGGCCGGCCTCACGCCCGTCCCCAGGCCGGGGTGGGCGCTGCACATGCCCCACACACGCCTAACACGCACACACTGCCCACACCCGACCCCAACCACCCCATACCCCTTCTTCCTCCTCCCTCCTCCTCCATTAGAGCCCCTTGGTGCTCTTCCCTACGCCCCCCCCCCCAACTCCCTAGCCCATCCCTTCCGCCCAAATTCACGGATCCGCAAGCCCTCGATCTTCTCCGCCCCCTCCTCAACACGGATTTCTCGTTGGCCCCTTATTGGAGGAGATCGGTTCACTTTATTTCCTAGTGCTTTTTGTTTGAAGATGGCTTCGAACTCGGGTAATTTTCTTTGGGCTCTTCTATGGATTATGTGTATGTGGGTGCTATCTATCGATGTGCTTGTGCTAGTGTTCATGTGCAAGAATTTTTTTTTCCATCTATTCATTCTAGGGTTCATGCCGCTCATATGTCACTAGTTTAATTCCATGCTATGTTGATGTCATATGCTCCTCATGTTCTAGCCATATGATACTATGCTTTACCTAAACTTTGCAAACTATTATCTCATGTTTGGCCATGGTTCAAACAAAAGTTTCTTTCACATTATTGATATGATTGTCCTAGTGTCGTGCTTCTCAACTATTATATTCATTGTGACATGATGTGTATGCTATGCCCTATTTTTTTTTACATACTAATGGTGTTTCTAGTATCATGCCCAATATGTTTTTCATGCCTATTTTCACTAAGAACACCCCACCCAATCCTATACACATGCTATGATAATGTGCTCCCACTAATAAGAATGTGCCTTGTCCTCATTAATATTGTGCTCGTGTTTGTTTTTCACCATGTCGCTATCACATATATTCATGGATTAATTATTTTTCTCTCAAACCACTACCATGTGCACTCATTATCATGCTCCATATCCATGCATCATATGTTTCAGGTGATTCCAATCCCCAAAATGAGTCCGAGGTCCCCCGCTCTCTCCGCCCTCGCATCCCTCGCAAGAAGAGTGCCGCGGATGTTGCTGGTTCTACTCCCTCACGGAGACAGGCTCCATCTCTTCCAATCAATCCGAAGGAACCCGTGATCGCGAACTGGGGTGGTCTTAGTGCCACCGACTTTGAGGAAGCAAGGCTCAAATTTAATCCTTATGAGTTTGGTGAACGCACATTCCCGGATCCTCGTTTCTATTGCAAGATGCATCAAGTCATGCATGACTTTATTCTTGGCAAGCTTCAGCATGGACATGTGGATCAACACTACTTTGACATTGAGTATGCTCGCAACAAGTGGCTTGAAGTTATGGAAATCATGGACTACCACAACATCACTCCTCTCATGGGTGACACTCTTGCTCATCCATTTTCCCCAGAGCTGCTCAGGGAGTTTTATTCCACTGTTCACTTCTCATCTGGAGGCCCCACGCTGCTCCCGCGCACGTTGACTTGGATGAGCGGGGGCTCCAAGTGTGAAGCTACCATGGATGAGTTTGGTACCATTCTGGGTATTCCCGAGTATCGGTTTGATTATACCTTCTATTTCCGCATTCATGGTGATTCCAAGCAAATTATGAAGGCCAAAGAGGGTATTCGCCATTGCTATCCCGAAGGTACGGGCTCCATGCACATTCCTAAGATCAAGTTCTTTTCTGAACATTGGTATATGGTGCACGCTATTCTTCGTAATACCATCAATGACAAATTTGGTGAGAAGGGCGAGGTACGCAAGTGGATGATCAACCTTCTATATCACATTGAGTCTCAAATGAGGGCCAGGAAGCAATTGGATGTTCTGGATTACATGTGGCAAGAGATGCAGAATGTGGTTCGTGAAAAGCGGGTCCCCATCTATGGCTCCTATATTCAGCGTCTTATTGAGACCAAGATCCCAGCTGGTCTCCTCAACAACTATGCCAAGGTGACTCCCAAGAAATCTATTCTTATGCTTGATGCTCCCATTGAGTGTGCTGCTGATCCAAGACCTAAGCGCACCCGCACCGAGTCCTTTGCTCCTGGTACATCTTAGGGGGTGAGCCGCTCACCTTCTCCTACTCCTCCTCCTGAGACTTTCAACCTTAAGAAGATTCTCCAGAAAATGAACTGCTTCTTCATTGATAAGCAGCATCAGGATTATGAGGCATATCGCAAGGGCAAGGCCTCTAGTCGTCGTCAGCGTTCCATCCGGAGGGCTCTTAAGATTCCCCTTAGTCCTCCCAGCTCAGAAGAGATTTCATAGGATCTGTGGAATTCTAAGCATACTTATTGGTGTGGAGATGATGCTAGCTCACTCGGCTCCTTTGCGGCGCCCTACACTACCACTGCTAGCTCCAGTCAGGCTCCTCCAGAGGACTTCATTGATGAAGATGATGCGATGGACGACGAGTGATTCGGATTGCATTTTTCTCCCTTTTTGGTGTATGATGCCAAGGGGGAGAAACACTCACGCATTGCATTGCATTTCATGCATCCATTTGCGTCTTATCTTCGCTATTTGCTTTCGTCATTCTTAGTTGAGACTATTTGTGTGGTTTGTTGAACTTTGGTGTTATTGTAAGACTATGTCTTTATTTATCTATCGTACTTTCTATCTATATATTATGCGTGTGATAGATGATATATTGAAGATCATAGCAAGGCTATTATGTTATTTCATCTACTCACTATTTGATGTGTTGCTATGGTAAGATCATTCTAGTGGTAAATACTATTGCTCATCTTTGTGTTCATACATGTGTATCTTCAATGTTAAAATCATGATTGGATAAATTCTCGCACTTCACATAAGTATATCGTAGTCACATCATATACTACATTATCTTATAAAACATAGTATGAAGATGAGATTATGTTAGGTGCACTCAACATGATTATCAAATATACATGTCAATTGTTTTGGGCACACAAATAGGGGGAGTACAAATATATGCTAATTCTCTCACAAATAGCCATGCAAAATTATTTCTTACGCAAATCCGTATGTTGTCATCAAACATCGAAACGGGGGAGATTGAAAGAACATAGTTCCTAAATCCTATTTTGAGTGTTTGATTACAACATATAGATGGACTAATGTGTTTTGCTAAGTGTACTCAGAAAAGATCTACTCGTAAACATCATACAAGTTGCAGCAATAAGAGAGAAAAGCTTACGGAAAAAGATGCGGAAGAAAGAAGGAGAAACGAAGAAGAAAGGAAAAAGAGAGAAGAAGAAAAGGGGTGGCCGGCCTGCCTGGCCGGGCTCTAGGCCGGGCTGGCGCCAGCCTCGCCGTGCCCCACGCCGGCCCCACGCCGGGTGCCAGGCGGGGTGCTCTGGTGGGGGTCCGGCCTCACCCCACTGCCCCCGCCGTCCCCAGGCCGGGTGCCAGGCCGGGCGCTTCGGGTGGGGGCCGGCCTCGCCTCGCTCCCTCGCCGACCCCAGGCCGGACTGGCTGGCTGCCCCCACGCCGGCCTTACCTGAGCTCCCACGCCGGCCTGGCCGGGCCCCCAGGCCGGCCCTCCATCGCCCCACGCCGGCCTCTCCCCTTGCTCCACGCCGGCCCAGGCTGCCCCAGGCCGGCCCCCAGGCCGGGGGGTGCTGTAAGGTGGAAAACTGTCCCCCAACGGCCGTATTACACCCACGTATAAAAGGACGCCTCCACCTACCTTTTGGCTTTTTCAATCTCACCCACACTTTCTCACACCACCATTGATTAACCAAGCTCAAGCTCAAGAACAAGATCTCCTCAAATCCCCAACCAAAGCTCATGATACTTTGGGATTTGAGGGAGACACCCCCGATCTACAACTCCACCAAGTCGATTAGAAATCCACCCACTCATCCCTTAGGGATCTTGTCATTCTTAGTTCATTGGAGCTAGGAATCTTGTTGCTCTTAGTTCATCGGAGCTCGGAGCCTTGTTGATATCCACGGTGCTTTTGTGCTCGTGGATCTTGCTTCTCGGAGTCTTGGCGGCTCTTGGGATTTGGTGAGGACCCTCCAATCTTGTGGAGTGTGCCTCATCCTTGTAAAGGTTCTAGTTGTCAACCTCAACGGCAACATAGTGATTCGAGCCTATCCACATCGGTGGAAGGACTCGAAGGAGATACGGTGTGGCATTTGAGGCCTACTCGGTGTTCCACTTTGGTGGCACCGCACCGCTCCAACGGAGATTAGCTTCCATTGGGAAGTGAACTTCGGGATAAATCTCCGCGTCATTATGTTCGGTTATTCCTCAACTTACCTTTACTTGTTACTACTAGCTTAGTCATATTACTTACCTTGTGCTAGTTGTACTTGCTCAACATATAGGATTGTTCACCTAGTTGCATAATCTAGATAATCTATATTTGAGCATTGCCTTGTTAACTTGAAAAAGAAGTTAAAATTTGTAGTTAACCTATTCACCCCCCCTCTAGTTAACCTCTCGATCCTTCAGCTATACCTACTAAAAGTGTTGATGGTGAAACCTCAATAAAATTGCTTAAAGATATTATTTTCCCTAGGTTTGGTGTGCCTAGATATCTTATGATTGATGGGGGTTCTCATTTTATTCATGGTGGTTTTAGAAAAACTCTTGCTAAATATGATGTTAATCATAGAATTGCCTCACCCTATCATCCTCAAACTAGTGGGCAAGTAGAATTATCAAATAGAGAGATCAAATCTATCTTGCAAAAGACTGTTAACAAATCTATAAAAAAATTGGGCTAAGAAATTAAATGAGGCTCTGTGGGCTTATAGAACTTCTTACAAAAATCCTATGGGCATGTCTCCTTATAAAATGGTTTATGGAAAAGCTTGTCACTTCCCCTATAATTAGAACACAATGCTTATTGGGCAGTGAAAGACCTAAATAGAGATTTTAAACTTGCTGGTGAGAAAAGGCTGCTTGACTTTGGTTCTTTAGATGAATGTAGGAGTGAAGCGTATGAAAATGCTAAGATTTTTAAAGTGAAAGTTAAAAGGTGGCATGGTAAGATAATTTTTAAAAGAGAATTTTATGTTGGTGAGAAAGTGCTATTGTATAGGTCTCGTCTCATATTTTTTGCTGGAAAATTACTCTCGAGATGGGAAGGACCTTTTGTTATCGAAGAGGTATATCGTTCGGGGGCAATTAAAATTGTTTCCCTTCAAGACAACTCCTCACAAGTGGTGAATGGCCAAAGAATAAAGCATTATATTTCTGGAGATCCTTATAATGAAAATGTTGATTGTATTCGAGCCATGATCCCGGAAGAATTCATTAGGAATCATATTTCAGAAACTGCAGAGTCAGTTTTCAAATAGGTAACAGTTTTGGTATGAAAATGTTCGCGAAAAATCTTTCAACTTATATTTTTACTGTTTTTAGAAAATAAGAAAAATTATGAGCCATAAACGAGAGGGAGACGGAGCCCGGAGGCTCCACACCATAGGGTGGCACGGGCCCACCTCTGTCCGCGCAATCCCATGGTGTGGGCGCCCCGGAGCCCCTCTCCGACTTGTTTTCGACCTGGACTTTCCTTTCATTATGAAACTTTTTGCTATATAATCCCCTGCTTCCCCCCAAGGTCCGTATATCGTTTTCTCGTCGTGTTTCTGTTTCGAGTTGTTTCTGCCAGGATCTGTTTTCGGTTTTAGAAGCGTCATGGCCTCCGCCAACAATAACAAGGGGAAGGAGCCAATGGAAGATGATCTCCAAAGTCCCAAGCGCAAGAAAATGGATCAAGGCGTCGAGAAAGAAGCAAAAAGGACGTCATCAAGTAGTGTTTATTCTTATAGTGTGCAGGGACCAAGACCATCAGTCCCGGGCCTCAGTCCCATTCCTGGAGTAGAAGAATCTCTTCGGATTGCAGATGATTTTGTGAACGTTATCGAGATTTAAGGACGGAGGTAGAGATTCTTCAAGAGGAAAACGATAGGTTTCATGAGATGCTGCAACGTTACCACGCCTTGCTTGAGAAGAGTATATCACCACCACCTCCGAAGAATTGATTCGTCATGGGTTTTGGCATCCCCTCGGCTTGTTCCAAGCTTGGGGGAGTGTCGCGGTATCACATCACTATCTTTCATCTTTTACCTTTTTAGTAGAGTCATATCATCAGTAGAGAAGTTATCATATAGGATGGTTTGCAGTATGGAAGTGTCTCTCCCTAGTCGGTTATCGTTGTATCCGTTGGTGTGAGTTTGGAGTTTGAAATATTAATGAGAAGTTTCCTCATTTATTTTCTGCACACATTATTCTAGTTTTCAATTTCTTTCATATGGTTGAGCTTGTTATTAGTATTTGGTATCACTCTAGAGATCATCAAGTTAATCTAGTTGGTTTTGGCAAACTTAGCTTGGGTCAGCAGAAATAATAATTTGAGATGCTAGTATAAGAAAGAGGAATTTCCTTATTAGCTCGTAAACTTATTATTCACAAGTTAAGATCGCTTGGGCTTTCAATGAAGATTGCATGATTGGTTTCATCATATGTATATTTGTTTGTTTTCCCTCGGCTCTTATGCTTTCTACCCGACCTTGCTAGCCAAAAACCCTGTACTGAGAGGGAATGCTTCTCGTGCATCCAAAACCTTGATCCCCAAAACCTTGCCATTGTGTACACCATACCTACCTACATGTGGTATTTAACTGCCACTCCAAGTAAATTGCTCATGTGCTACCTTTAAAACCTTCAAAATTATTCTTGTCTTGTGCCCCTATTTTAGCTCATGAGGACGTAAATAGAGAATCCTTATCTCACTTGTTGATTGGACTTCAAACACCTGGACTAGTGGCCTCATCCGCTTATCCAAATGATAGAAGAGCTGGCAACAGGGTGCCCAGCCCCAAAACTAATACACAAATTCTCTTCACTATTTTTGCCCCTGATTTATCAATAAAAGCATAATCATGTAAACAAAAGAGAATGAGGGATGACCTTCTACACCAGTTGCGTCCCTCATATGGGAGCCGCTCTTATGAAGTCTAGTTGGCTTGTAACGTACTGAATTGTCTGTTTACCATTCGTTGACATAAGCATACACCTCTCTTAAAAATGTTTTCAATACCTCTGTTTAATAAAATAAAAGCTCTCGCACATGAGTGATCATGCTTCCCTCTGCGAAGGGCCTTTCTTTTACTTTCATGTTGACTCAGTAAACCCATTTCTCTCTGTCTCGAGGAAGCATTTGAGTTGTTGTGATCTCACCATCTATATGTTGATTTATTCAATCATGTTTTCTATCCTTGTTTGTTCAGCACATGCTTTATTATCTGAATGAATATTACTTTGAAAAGCTATGAATCACTGTAAAAGAATTGTTATAATTAAACATGTTAAGCTCTACAAGATGAGCCTTATTATAAAGAATTCACCTAAGATAAGCAGGATATCATTAAATGTTCTCTGACCAAGAATGAAGTTTGCCATTACCAATTTTGATTCTCTCCTTTGCATCTTTGTTTGTGACTCCCATTACTCGTTTCAAGTTAGGTTATTTGAGAGGAAGTTTTTTTCTATAATGATTAGTGCATAGATAGAGGTGATGCTTCTTGTCCGTAATTTATTTATCGACTCTTCACTCCATAAATCTGTGGTCATGTTTTGTGAGTTCAGTTTCGCTTGGGGACAAGCGAGGTCTAAGCTTGGGGGAGTTGATACGCCCATTTTGCATCACCATTTTATATCATAATTTTCTGTTATTCATCGGTATATTTCATGTTATGATGCATCCCTTATGTTATTTTATCTTATTTTGGATGTTCTATAATTTTTGGAGAATAAGCACCGGGACCAGGAATCTGATGCAAAAAGCACCATCGGGATACCATATTTCAAGAGATAAGAAGAAGGAGTGGGACACAGCCAGAAGGGGAGCTAGAGGGGGGGCACCATGGGCCCACACGATGGGGTGGCGCGCCCCCCTTGGCCGCGCCACCTATAGGTGGGGCCACCCTGGCCCACCTCTAGGGGATATTTTTTGGCGTGCTTGTCCCCGAGGAAACCCTAAGCCTCATTCCATCTTAGAAGAATTATTCCGCCGCTGCCATGGGGCGGAAAACACCCGAGAGAGAAAAGCTTTCTGGCAGGGAGAAATTTACCGGGGAAATTCCTCTCCGGAGAGGGGAAATCATCGCCATCGTCACCGTAATCGCTCCGGGCATCATCAAGATCATCATTATCATCGTCATCACCACCATCACCATCACCCTCATCATCCACCATCATCCCGCTGTAACAATTAGGGGCCTCTATCGTTGTTTTGAATTAGATCTCTCTCCCCGTGTGGATTATTTGTTAGTAGTTGATGCTTGTGAGATTTATCGGTGTTTGCACTTTATGACCAGATTGTTATCATCCATTATATCACCTATGATTATGATCCATATGATGTCTTGTGAGTAGTTCCCGTTGTTCTTGAGGACATGGGAGAAGTCAAGTTGTTAGTAGTCAAGTAATGTTGAATAAAATTTAATGTTTCATATTTAAGTTGTGGTGTTATTCTCCTAGTGATGTCATGTGAACGTCAACTACATGACACTTCACCATTTATGTTCCTAGGAGGATGCATCATGTATGTTTCTACTAACTGTGGGGTTGCCGGAGTGACAGAAACCTAAACCCCCGTTAGGAAACCATTACACGAGGGAGCGTAGGACCCCGGAGTTTAAAGCTGTGGTTAGATTTATTTCTTAATTACTTTCTTTTAGTTGCGGATGCTTGCAAGTGGTATAATCACAAGTATGTATTAGTCTTGGATGGGACGGTACAATAGAATAGGTTCACCCACACAACACTTATCAAAACACCTAACATTATTCAGCTGGATGGAACAAAAGAAGTTGACAGAAACCTCCCGTGTGTCCTAGAGAACGTTTGTTAACCATAAGTAAACTCAGCGGCTTGTCCTTTGCTGAATAAAGGATTGGGCCACTTGCTGCAATTGTTACTACTGCATTTTATTTACTCGCACTTTATTTATCTGCAATATCAAAAAAAAACTACAAATCTCTTTTCCAGTATTTACAGTTATTCCTTCATCGAAGCTGCTTGTCAACACCTTCAGCTCCTCGTTGAGTTCGACACTCTTGTTTATAGAAAGCACTACGATACACCCCCTATACTTGTGGGTCCTCAGTCATGCGAGGGAAGAATTAATTTATTGTCTGGTCGTCATCTTTTTCTTCCTTTTAGCTCTATTTTCCCTTGATTTCTTATCTAATATTTGAAATAAAAGTAATGACATGGAGATTTGCAAATAAGTTGCACATTAGTGATTAGTGGCAGGTCTAGAGTGATATCTCTACCATTTTCATGAAAAAGATACAGATTAAACATAGATAAAGATGTGTCATTTTAGGACGCGTCATGGAGACCGGTACCTATATGGAAGGCCTTGAGATCAGTGCCCGCCTGATGGCGACCACCTTTGGCGAGGAAGCCCATGCAATGATCCATGCTTATGTTGAGCTGTTCCAGAAGCTTTGGCCGGGTGAAGAGGTGTCCGCGCTCGTCTCCGAGCTGGCTGCCCGCCTGGAGAATGGTGACGAGGCCATCACCCACTTACAGGAGTCTGCCGCCCATGGAGGGGCGGAATGGTCTGTGTCCCTTCTGCGCTCCTGGTACACGGAGATCCGGCTGTAGGACTTTTCTCGCACTCCGTGAACCAGCACCACCTATGAGGATCTCAGAAATGACCCGAAGATCCGCGAGACCTCATGCACCATTGCGGACTTCGTAAAATTTGAGGTTTTTCTTCCTGACCGTGAGGTGGCCAACCGGCAACTGGAGGGGTTGACGAGGATGATGAGGCAGACGCCTCGGATGAGGATTAGCCGCGCATTGGGATGAAGGACCTCACTGAGGCAACGCCCGCCTTTCAGCGGGAAGTTGCTGACGCGGTGCGTCGTTCTCCTCCAAGGGCCGACTGAAGAATACCCCGGGATGACGAGTGGAATTGTATAGAACTTTGTCTTTTAGCTTGTTGTCCCCAAAATGCTGGGTGGATTTGTGTTTTGAACCTCGCATTTTGTGATGCTGTGTACTCTGTTATGTGGAGGTTCGTGTCCTTTTAATCTTAAAGTCTTGTCACTGCTCTTTTTTTTTTTTGATATTTTGCTTTTCTTATCTTGGTGGTCTGTGTTATCCATCGATTTTAGCCCCAAGGTTTGTGTCGTCTGCTCGCTTAGCAGGCGGTCTTAAGCTCCTTCCAGATATTTAGTCTTAGCCGTTACAGTCCTTGCATTAGTGGGACCGGCTGCCCTTCGAGCCCCCCCCCCCCCGAGTTTGGGTGGCTAGCTACTCTCTTAGGAGGCATGTGAACATGTAGTTCACTTTTGTGCGTAGTGGTACTTGTATCAGAGGGACCGGCTGTCGTTTGAGCCCCCGTGGTTAGATGGTCGGCTTCTCTCTCAGGAGCCATGTGAATGATTAGTTCGATTTTTTAGCCATAGTGGTTCTTATATCAGAGGGACCGGCTTCCATACAAGCCCGCATGTTAGGTGGCCGACTGTTCGCTTAGGAGCCATGTAAAGTGAGGACTTCCTCATTTGAGCCCCCCAGTTTGGGTGGTCGGCTGCCGCTTGACGGTGCATATACCGCCGGGTGTAGTCCCCGAGTTTGGGGCCCGCTGCTTGTAGGGGAGCTGGGAGCCCACTCCTTTCTGGCCCGTGATTCTGGTTTTGGCCGCATGTTCATATTTAGCCAGTTGGCTTTCTTGTGCTTATCGCAGATTGTTAGTGCAAGGAAAATCAAGACATCACTTTTTCTGACTACATTATTAGTTTGCCACTTTCCTTTTATTAGGACCCCACCTTCTTTGATCATGTCCCTCAGAATTCCTTCTGTGCGCTCCACCTTTTGACCCCTGCTCTTGCCAGCATGTCAGCCGGGTTGCTGTCTACAGTCGGATCCGAAGAGAGGGCCGACTGGCGGGGAGCACAATTGTTTATTCTTTAGGGAAGGACTTTGAGCGAGAGTGGCCGTCAATTCGTAGGAGTTTAACCGGCTGCCCTCTTTCCTTCTGGGCTTTTTATGTGTGATCCTCCCGCTTGCGCTCTGGCAGTCTATTCAGCCGGTTTGCGGTCTGTAGCCGGATATGCAGAGGAAACATTTGTCATCCAACACATTACTGGGTCAGCTAGGAGTCATGCGTTAGCCGTTCGGGTGTGTCCCGTTAAACAGAAAAAACAATTTCTCTTGATACGAGGTTAGCCCTCGAGTGTTTTCTCGGGGTCACCGATTTTTCATTGACGAGATACAAGGTGCTATGTTGCCTTTCTCTAGGTGTAGAACGAGCGTAGGAGCTCGGCGTTCCAGGGGCGCTCCATCTCTTTTCCAAAGGTGTCCACCTGGTTTCTTCATGGTTCGCGCACGTCGATGAGGTAGTAGGCGTCCTTGTGGAGAGCCCTGCTGATCATGAAGGGTCCCTCCCACGGGGAAGATAGCTTGTGCAGGCCTTTGGTGTCTTGGATCAGCAGGTGGACGAGGTCGCATTTGCGGAACGCGAGAGGGCGACTTTGCCGGTTGTGGTAGCGGTGGAGGTTCTGCTGGTATACGGCCGACCTGGATAGGGAGAGCTCTTGTTACTCTTCTAGCAGGTCAACGATGTATTGGTTTGGTCTCTTGGCCTCTTCTTCGGTGTAGAGAACGACTCAGGGAGAGTCGAACTCGATGTGAGCCGGCAGGACTGCTTCAGCTCCGTAGACGAGGAAGAATGGTGTGTAACCGGTTGACCGGTCGGAAGTGCTCCGGAGGCTCCATAGGAAAGAGGGTAGCTCTTCGAGCCAGCAGCTGGACGCCCGCTCAAGCAGGTCGACACGGCGGGGCTTGATGCGGCTAGAACTGGGTTGTTTGCTCTTTCTACCTGGCCATTTGACTGAGGGTGTGCAACTGAGGCAAGTCCAGCCGGATTCCTTTTTGCTGCGGAATTTGGCGATGGCCCCCTTGGAGAAGTTGGTCCCGCTGTTGGTGATGATGTCGTGTGGATAGCCATACTGTTAAATGAAATTAACGACCGTCTAGCCGTCGAGCCTCTTGCTTGTATTTTCTTCGATCCACTTGGTAAATTTATACACCGCCACAAGTAGGCAGGTCATGCCGCCGCTTGCCGTCTTGAATGGGCCAACCATGTCGAAGCCCTAGACAGTAAATGACCAGATGAGGGGATGGTCTCCGGGCCTGAGGACGGCGTGTGTTTTTGCGCGCAAAAGCGTTGACAACCGCTGTAGGACCGCACCATTTGCTCAGCATCAGCTAAGATAGTTGGCCAGAAGAAGCCGTTGCGGTTGGCCTTGGAAGCGATCGCTCGAAAGGACGTGTGATGGCCGTATTCCCCCTTGTGGATGTCCAAGCAGGCGGAGTCCTTCCCCTGGATGACGCAGCTTTGGAAAATGCCACATACATTGCATTTGTGTAGATAGTTGTTGATGATAGTATAGGCAGGGGAGCGGTGCTGGATTTGCTGGGCGTGCACCTCTTCTATGGAAGCTCATCATGGGAGAGTTAGGCGAGCATGGGCTGCACCCAAGATGGTGCAGCGTGTATGACCAGGACACTTTCTGCGGCAGGGTGGGTAGCCCCTGGGATTGATTGTTTTGGATGGGGATGTCGAGGTGGCATCCCCCGGGTCTGTGGACTCAGGCGGCTGGTTGGGGTCAGCCGGCAATACGATGTAGCCGGAGCTCGACGATGGCGTGATGGAGGGCTTGCGCAAATGCTCGAGGGAGACGCTAGGTGAGATGGCTTGCCGGGTGGAGCCAAGTTTAGACAACATGTCCTCCATCTCATTAAAGGTTTGGGGAATGTGGTAGAATTCGTATCCCTCGAAGCAGGCACAGAGTTGTTGGACGAAAAAGCGGTAGGAAGCCATGTTGGCATATTTTGCGTCCCAATACCCTGAGACCTGTTGTATCACTAGGTCTGAGTCCCCAAAGCAGAGGATGCGCTGGATCCCCATTTACTTAGCTAGTTTGAGGCCGTGGACAAGGGCCTCTTACTCGCCCACGTTGTTGGAGGCCTTGAAGTGGATTTGCATGGCGTATTCTAGGCGGTTTCCCTTGGGAGAGGTGCGAACAAGGGCCAGAGGTGGCAATGTGCTCGCGGCGGCCTCCTGTGGCTGGTTGGCGTTGCGGTGGTGATTCGGGGTGGAGGCATGTTGGCCTCAATGAGATCCGCCAGGTCCTCCTTGGCCGCCTAAGCATGTCGTGGATGCGTCGTACGCCGCCTGCTGCTGGTTGGTAGCCCTCACGAGGTCTTGAAGACACTACTGCTGGCGGACTAGCTCCTCCCCTTCGAGGCTGGCTAGTTCCTATGCGGCCTCCTAGGCCACCCTCATATTCTTTGCTTGGGTGCTATAGACTGGATGCCTGGAGCCAGGCAGGGCGGAGGGCTCCCCTTGAATGTTCATCTCGTTGGCAAGGTTACCTCCTCCATCATACCTCCTCGGCCCGGCTGGGCAGTTTGGTGTTGGAGTGAAGCCGTTGGAGACGTTGTACTCACGAACAGTAGCCTCCACTTGGCGCTGCTTTTCCTCCACCTCTTCCGCCTTCTGCAGGAGCAGCACACGTGCTTTCATTAGTTCCTTTGCCGTCTTCGCCGGGTCGGCATCAGGGGTTATACCTTCTGCGAATACGCTAGTGGAAGCGCCAGTCGGATGACATGGGCCGGCTACCGATTGGCTGGTGCTGGGGTCGATAACCATGGTTTCCGAGAAGATGCGGTGCTCAGCGCTGCTTTCGTAGCCGGTTGTCTCCATGGGGAGACAGTCTGAGCAATCAAGTGCCTCGGTAGTGTACTCGAGGAAAATGCTGATGTAGACGTGAGGCTCACCGAAGGAGACGCCTGTAGAGATGGACTACTCCTTGGAGGAGCAGGCGGCGTTGTCGATGACGCAATTGAACACGCCGGACATCATGATGAGGCCGGCGGCGACGGAGCCAGCCGGAAGCCCTGCACGGAGTGACACTCCATTCGGACGGGGTCTTGCACTGAACAAGACTCCGGACGCCGCTCTATGCCCCACGGTAGGCGCCAACTGTCATGGTATCACGCACCGAGGAACCATTGCATTAGCAACGGAGTTTACTAAGGGAAACAAGATGCGAGCGTCGGTGTCCATGCGGGATTGGACAACAAGCATGAAGTAGACACAGTGTACCCAGGTTCGGGACCTCATCCTTGTGAGGTCCTTACTCCTGCAAGGATGAACTATATGGTGGTGTATATGGTGTTACAGTGTGCTCCTGAAGCTTTTCTTACTAAGTGAATTCACCCCTTCTAAGTGAGGTCCGGACTGCCTTATATTGAGTTTGGTAGTACGGCTGACAGATGGAGCCGACAGTACGGCCAGCCGGATGAGACTCACCAAATGGTCACCTATAGGAGATATCCTTATAGGCATGTCAGCGTCGTACAAGATGTGACAAGGGGACCCGCCACATTTCATGATGTAGGCGGCCAAAGTTTACACGTACGGCTTCCTGCTTCTTCTGATAAAGTTTAGTTGACATTGGGTGTGAGGTCTTGTGGCCCTTTTTCCCATGCCGTCCTTGCATTGACAGGGCTGTCCGGCTATAAAACCCTGTCGGCACTGCTCCAAGCAGCCGCTGCCCGCCTGGGAGTTGGGAGATCAGCCGGCTAACCTTGTTCTCTTCCTTAGTCTCATGATCTTCTGTGGCAATTAGCTTATCGAGGGGTAATCCCCTCGACTCTCCTCTTTTTGGTGAAAGCAATTTGAGCGTTAGACACAAGAGAGCTCATATGAATGCAAGCCGAGATTCCATCATCTTCATAATGAACTTGATGATAGCATGGATTAGGCTCTTATCGGCCTAAAGTACAAAACATCATCCACACCATATTTCTTAGAGATCAAAGCGACGATGAAGGATTTGACCCCATGGAGGTTAGCCACATGAAGGTTGGCAAAGTTGCTTATGACACTCATGATCTCCACTTTGACGATATCCCAACAAGACTTGTAAAAAGTTCCAGTAAATCCATCAGGCCTTAGAGCTTTGTCACTAGAGAAACCAAAGGTCGCTTCCTTAACTTCTTTCTCCATTGAAACATCATCGATATCCCAGAGGTCACAATCCGGCACCAGGATGCTAGCGCAGTTTAGATCGGTGGTTTGGGGTGGGCCTTTCTTCCTCACCTCAAAAAAAAAATGGAGTGAACAATCCTTTTTGTGTCCTCATGATTTGTAACCCAATTTTTTTCTTTAGCCTATGAATGAAAAATTCCTCCTTCTAGCTTTAACCAGAATATGGATATAGCGGATGTTTGCATCTCCCACTTGGCATTGACAATCCTTGGCGCTTGTATCTTTCTCGCGCGCCCAGCAAACACCAAAGTGGTCACTTTTCCTTTTAGTCTTCTCAGTGGATCTAACTCCTCGGGAGCAAGGGCCCGGGACTGTTGTGCAATATCAAGCCTTAGAATGACATTTAGGTCCATGTGGAGTTGCACCTTTGAACCGGGGAAGAGCTTCTTACTCCATTGCCTCAAACTATGAGAAACTTTCTTAAGATTATGGAAGAGCATATGGCAAGGTTGATTGTGGGGTAATTTCTCATTCCAATATCTTTGGACAACCTCCTTGAAGCCTGACATATTCATCCAAAAGTTCTCGAAACGGAAGGTTCTTGATCTTTTGGGTCCACATCACTTGCGAAGCAGTGGGAAATGGTACAAAAGGGATGAGGAGAGGCATGGAGGATATGCAAAGAGAAATGAATCTCACACTCCTCGTTGCAAAATAAAGTATCAAGTTCGCTCATCGTTGGATCATCATGTTCATTGCTCAATGTAAACTTTTGGTTTTGAAGATGAACTTCCTATAGCTCATGCAAGCGTGTTGTGAAAATGCACCATCCTAGATCAATCAACATTTTAGCGATTGTTATCCCAATGCTGGTATATTTGGTTGAAATTTCCCGTGACAATCCGCTTAGTTCATGCGGGTTGTCTTTTGTTGGTTAACTCGTTGTAAAATCATCCTTGAGGATGCACCTAGTAGGTAAGTAGACACTGGTCAATTTGAAGGAGGTATCGGTGTTCAAAATTTGGATCATCGTGGAAATAAACACCTAGCCCGTGGAGATGGAAGTAACCGTGATCTCATCTTTGTTCGACAGTAGAAGTAGGTAGATGTTTCTCCCATTTTCCAAACTTGGCTACCCACAGTCTCCCCGCCCCACAAGCACACTACTGAGAAAAAACATTTGTCAATGATGACTAGTTACTTATATCATCATTATCACCAATCGTTCTCAACCTTGGGACTTGGAATGGTGTCGGACAACCATTAATGAACCAATCATCACTAAGAGCAGCTCCACTCACGCCCCACAATACACGTCCAGATGGGAGCATGGACGAGCCCTTTGGGGGCCGGCCCGGACGGCACGACGCCATTTGGGGGCGTCATTCCCCACTCGGCGCCCCCAAAACAATCTTTTGTCAAATTTCTTCATTTTAAACCTTAAAAGTTAGTTATGTTCTAGTTTTTAAATAGTACATATATAGTTGCTAAAAATAAAAATAGAACTATCCATGCAATTAAAAATAAATTTGAATTAAACTGTGCCACCGCTAAGGCTTTGTGAACCCACAAATGCTCCGCCAAATCATCTTGGAGTTGATCATGAATAGGTTCATCTCAGATCTCCAAATGCCTAGTGATATAATCAGTCCAATCCGCTGGCACATTGTGATCCATATTTGCGAGAGGACCCTGGAACTTAAACCGAAGATGATTATGCACTGGATTTGCACACTCATCCTCAATGATCATGTTGTGCCTGGTCACACATGCATTGATGACCTCCCCTATTTGCCCGACAGACCAAGTGAGAGCAGGATAACCGACAATGGCAAACCTCAGCTGGAGCACTTCGAATGCACGCTCGGCATACTTTCTTGTGCTCTCTTGTACCGACGCGAAATAGGATTTCTTGTTGCCTAGAGGATTGAAAATTGTCTTCACAATGTTAACCATCTTGGATAGATACCGTCTGCTAGGTAGTAATCCTTGTTGTACTTGTGGCCATTGACAACATAGTTCACTAGTGGAGCCTGGCCTTCAACAAGTTTCGCGAACACAGAGGAATGCTGCAACATATTGATGTCATTGTGGGATCCTGCCATGCCGAAAAACGCGTACCAAATCCAAGTCTCATGATCTGCCACAGCCTAAAAGACCACACTGCGAATTCCTTGATGCCCCTTTTGTGCAATCCTTGCAAACCAAATGGACAGTTCTTCCAGCTCCACTGCATGCAATCGATACTTCCAAGCATACCAGGAAAGCCTTTTACTTCATTTGTTGCCAGGATCCGAGCAGTTTCATACTCGTTTGGTCCTCTCAAGTAGTGTGGGCTAAACACATCCACTATAGTCTCTCAGAACATATACATGGCTTTGATAGCCATCGACTCAGACATGCGCAAATAGTCGTCCTAACCATCTACATGGGCTCCATATAAAAGCATTCTCATAGCAGCATTGTACTTCTAAATTAACGAGAAACCAACCATCCCCATAGCATCTTTCTTCATATTGAACCAGGTGTCGTGCTCCCACACGCTCTGCACCAACGTGAGAAACAATCTTTGGCTCATCCGAAATCTGCGACGAAAGTCCTTTGCACCGAATCTTGGCTCATCGGCAAAATAGTCGGCAAAGAGCATGCAGTGCCCCTCCATTCTCATCTTCGGCTTGGTCTTTCTCCACCCAAACTTGGAGCCTCCTCGTTTTGGTTCACTATTGCCACCTTCCTCGTTGAGGAGTTGTGCAACACAAGCAAGAAGAAGCAACTTCTCATCTTCTTCGTCGTCGATATCGGCTTCTTCATCGAGGAGAAAGTTCATCATCAACCCATCGTCACTCGAAATGGAAGTGGCATCAGAAAATGGTCGCCGATGAGCAACGAGATAGAGAAAAAAAAGTTGGCGCCGTAACAATCAAAACGCCGAACACCTTCGGGCGGGATGGACACCCTTGGTCATCGGGGGCGGCGCAGCCGAGGCGAGGTGACAACGGCCTGTATGACGTTGGAAGAATGGAGCGGCGTGGAAAGGGCGAAAAGAGGCGGCTGGCCGAGCGAGATTGACGACGGTGGAGAGAGGCGGCGCGGAGGCATGGAGGGGCACATGTGAGGGGGAAAGTGGACACGGGGCATGTCTTGTGCCACTTATTTGGAGGGGTGTTTTTTGTCCCTGACAGGGCGCGTTTACGGCGCGCAGGGAGTCGTCCGGAGCCCCTACGGGAACCCCTGGGGGGCAGGACAAGGTTGGTTTTTCCGGACGGGAACTGGGGCATGTCTGGACCGGAAGGCCCATTGGGGGGCGTGATTGGACGGCTTGGGGCCGGTCCGGATGGGAAGGAGCTTGGGGGGTATTTGGGGGGGGGGGGAGTGGAGATGCTCTAACCATTGTACGAAACCCATGTCGGCACATGAAAAATACTTTACCACGATGAACAATATACGAATCGGCTTTTATGGAATTTTAGATGAGAAATATGCATATCTTGAGGCTTCCCGCAGATAAAATTGCACACAACACCGTGTTTTGGTGCCAAAATTGCACATAACAGAGAAATCAAACACCTCTTGCAGCTAGCCCCAGTTCTTTGGCTAATAAGCTGATGCTAGCCTAAAACATTGATTTAGTGACTTAATAGGTATCTGACATGCAAGACTATTACGACAATTTAAAAAATACAACATACGCTACAATGGACTATGGTACTAGTATCGCGTTTTGTAAGCCAAGCTATGATTTAAAAAGTAGAATATGCTTTTTTGTGTTTTGAAATTTTTTAGGAAAATATCCAAAATGTAGATAAAGTTGAGATCTGTAGCTGTGTAAATTTGTAAGTCAAAATACATATTAAAATAACAAATGTGTCAAGAATTTAATTTTTTTAACCCGTACTTTCACTGATCTAGCTCTTTAAATTTATTCCTTTTTTAGGCCAAATTATAATGGATATTTGATTGAAATTTTATACAGTGATAGATCTTGACAATATCACCGTGTCGGAGTTCTTGTCGATCTTTTTAAAATAAAAAAAAATACAAATTTAATTTTTGTCCGGAGTACTGCGCTACATGTAGGTTGCCTCTGTTTTGACTTTTCGATGATGGTACGACAATTATACTCACCGAGCAATACAAAATATTTTAGCATTAACATTGGACCATGTATATATATGTAACAGAAGCATCAACACACTGTATAGTGGTATATACGATATAGTAATAATGTACGTATATTCAAAAAAATAAAATAATGTATGGTGATCGTAGGTACACAAGTCAGATACATATTACTCCTTCTGTTTCTTATTACTCTGCACATTAAGTTTAGTCAAAGTCAAACATGCTAAAATTTAACTAATTCTCTAGTAAAAATATCAATATTCACGGTACCAAATGAATAACATTCAATTCACCATGTAATATACTTTCATATTATGTCGATTTAATATTTTAAATGTTAATACTTTGTTTTATAAATTTGGTCAAAATTTGCAATGTTTGATTTCAAACAATTCTAATACGCGGCAGTAAGATGCTAAATCAATGTTTTGTGCTAGTTGGAGAAGGATTTTGATTTATATATTCTCTGCAACTTTGGTGCTAACCCCCACCCCCCTGCATACTGATTGTGTGCAAAGAAAACTTAGCTACGGATACACCAAAAATAACCCCATTAATCGCAGTTTTTGATATATATCATACATTCATCTATCTCTACTATATAATGCGGCTTGAGGTGATTGTTCCCGATGGTACGTCATCAGATTTGCCCTCAAATCTCTACTATATAATGCGGCTTAAGGTGATTGTTTCCGATGGTACGTCATCAAATTTGCCCTCAAAGTTAATAGTATGACCCACGCTGCCATCGGCGTACGACTTCCTTTATTTTTCCCGTGCCATCAACGCGTGTTCAGTTTGGATTCCAACGTGATGGCCTTCCATCGCATCGGAGACTGTCACGTACATCCATGCTAGCTCCGCTCGATCCATCCATGCTAGCAAAAAAAAAAAGACAGCTTGGCACGAGGCAGATTGGTGCATGCATGCCTAAGAATCCGGCTCGTATCCAGCCTTGTCCTCCCGATCGATCCGAGTTCAACTCCAGCCATCACGTCAGCCGGTCCTCAAATAAGCCAATGAGTCTGGTCGACTTTTACAACTCGCACAGACCATCCTACTCACTGTGTATGTGATTACTCTACCGTTTAGTCGTCAGATTAGTCTAGGGTTACTTTGTCAGACGGTTGTTCTAAATAATCTACCGTTTATTCATTAGATTTTTTTGACAACTACTACTAATCACGTTCGTTAGCTATAGAGTAGACATGATAGTTATCATGTACTATGTGCTGTGGCATCCTGATAAATATAGCATTTTAACAATTTTAATAATGTGCTTTGCCATTACGATAAAAAAGGCGCAAGGACAGACCATCTAATTGTAGATGTGTACCTGCCGGAGCCGATATTCTCTCACGGTCAGCGGTACGTCGTGTTGTCCAGAGCCACCACGATAAGTAATATCAAGATACTTAATAACAACCACGATAAACATAGTCTACATGGAAGCACTTGAACTCGGTGGACTAGATTTGAGCAGATTCATTGATGATGATTATCTTTTATTCAAAATGTAATGGATTTATGATTTTTAAATTTTATTATATGTGCATTTTATGTTTACATGTACATATTTGTGATGATAAGAAAATTTTAAACATAGAGAAATTAATTTACATGTAGTATTTTAAAATTGAAGGGTATAAATGTTCTTGATGGTAGGGAACAAAAAAATACGAAAGCAATGTCAATGCTAATGCAGATTGAAATATTTCTTATGTTTCAACCATTATGCATATCTGATTAATAGTATTATTCGGTACATATAAGCCTTGCCTTATCCGATTTATCTCCTGATTACTTGAAGAAATCCACGATCACATAAAAATAAACATGTTGTTGTTGCAAAAATATATATTTGCACATTCCACAACCACGTACGAATAAATATTTTTGTTCTTAGATTACCAAATTTCGAGCGGACGGACCGTAGCAACGCACGGGCAAGTTTTCTAGTACTATATAATGCGGCCTAAGGTGATTGTTCCCGATGGTACGTCATAAGAATTACCCAATATGCCATCTTAATTTACGAAAACATCAGTTGCGACCACCAAAATAATTTTTTTTTGTTCCCGGCAACACTTCGGCCACGTCCTAGCAAGTGCCGTACGAACGGGTCCAATACGAGTACGAGTGCGTCTACAACCTTTTTGCATACATTGATTCGCACGTTTCTTCTCTTGGAATTTGAGTCAAACCTGGTTACGTACCAAGCCTTCCTTTTTCTTCCACTCCTAACCATTGATCGGTACGAGGTGTACTAGACGACAGCCAAAATCAGTCTTTATTTCTTAATCCGTGCGCGAGTCAGACAAATAATATTAGTTGGAGCCGGCCTCCACACTCGATCCGAAGGAGACCAAGGAGTCGAGGAAGCCATGTTCTCCATCGTGTGCACCAACTGTTGACCGAGCTGAAGCGCGACCAGGACCGGCCGGATGTATCTTCGTGATCTGCAGGTACACTTGGGCCGATAGTGCGGACGACGATCTGTAGCTTCGATAGTACAAATGATGATCATACTTAAGAGTTTCTTACGTCCCTGATTTTCATTGGGATGCCCACTTACATACTTAAATTTAAGATAAACTGCCAGTCATACCGTTGAGGAACATTAATCCAGCTAACGGGTTGTGTAACGACATTAGTCTTGTGATCTGCGGGTTCCAGGGGTGTTTCTTCCTAGGACACCTCTATGTACGTTTGACAGTGACGTGTTCCCGTTTAGATTCAAGAGGAAGCATTTCCTAATCAGGATTAGATTTGCCATTACGATCAACAAGGCGTAAGGACAATCCATCGCAAGAGAAAAAGAAGGTGCACCACTCAGTTTATTTGTGATGGCCGGAAAATAAGAAGGCGCCCCACTCAATTTATTTGTGATAACCGGAAAAATTAGAAGGTGCACCACTCAGTTTGGACGTAGTAGTTTAAATATTTCAATCTTTATTGTGTGAATGTTGAGATTAATACATTTCCATTATTTTAGATTCTACGAACAACAAAACGAATACTAAATAAGATATCTTCAACTGAAATGGAGACTCCCAAATTCTACACGGTCTGTCGTTGCCCGTAGCAACGCACGGGCAAATTTGCTAGTACTAGTAATAGTTTTATTAGAGCTTTGACAACGTTGGCTGCTAGGCCCAGCTCCGGCACTGGCTCCCAATGACCACCCTTCCCGCCGCCGAGAATCCTCCACAATAACTCGGACTCCACAATGAACGAACATCGAAGCATGAAAGACGCATTGAACATGTCAGGAAAGACTAGTACGAAAACCCACACTGTGACAGTGTGACTCCCAACTCCGCATATGATCGACCTACACAGTTACTAAACGTTCTCTTGAATCTACGGAACACCATTTATAACATCAATAAACTGATCGATAACGATAGGTTAACCACTGCAACTTCTCATCCGTCGCGTAGAAAGCGACCTCCTGATCTCAAACCGATCTGTACACGGTAAAATGATACCCAGCCAATAAGCTGTGGACTCGTGGTCGACGTGGCGTAGACTAGTCAACACCATGGCCAGGTCAACTCTGGATGCTACATAAGTAGACCATGCGCCCAGCCAGCTGCCCACGCATCGAGTTGGACCAGCAGATCAAGAAAAAGTTGGGAGCAAGCAGAGGGAAAGATATCTCACCCACACGAGGAATCGGGCGTGGCCTGGACCTGGGGCTGGGAGACTAGGAAGAAGAAGATGAGACGCTTCTTGCCATTTTGCGCGCTCCTCCTGGTGGTGCTGCTCTGCCTGGTGGCGAGCCTCGCGGAAGGGGCGCGCGCAGGTCGGCCGTACATCGGCGGCGGCGGCGGGGCCAGAGGAAGCGGTTCCGGCAGTCCGCGTACCCTCAGCGGCGGCACCTGGGCGGCGTGTGTCGGCTCCTCTCTGCTTGTCGCGGCGGCCATGCTCTAGCTTATATACGGTTCATATGGCTCGACTCTGTTCGTGATCTGCTCTCTATTGTAGAGACTTGGGGGCATCTGAATTCGTTTGTTCATTTGTTTGTAGCTGCATACATAGTACGTCAGCAGATTCATGGATTCAATGTGTTGTTGGAGTATATTTTATGTATAGCAAAGATTGTGTCATATTATAGCATGTCTAATTCCCTCCCAAATTTCGCAAATAGTTCTATGAAAGAAAAACATTTTGTTTGTAGCCTTTTTTCTTGGCTAGTGTAGCATCATTCCAGCAACTTTTTGGCGCGGTAGGTTAAAAAGGCACAAAATGCATTACAATATTCGAAAATATGAATATAGCAAAAAAAACAATAGATTATGCAGCAAAATCAGCTTGTGCTCCGCCCCGTGGTAGCACCTACCCACCATAGTCTTTGGCAACACCGCTAGACGCCGCTGGAAGCATATGTCGTAACTTTACATCGCCATCGTTGATGGGCAGCACCGTCGCCGCTAGCTCGCAGCACCTGTCGTAGCCGATGGTGGCAGACCACCGGACTGGCGCTCGCAACACGGCGTGAGTGTCGCAACAGCCATGGCCGCACCTCATGAAGCCGCGCTTCTTCCTCCTGGGCATGGCCGTGTTGTGCGGTAGCGCCTTCGATGCAACACATCCCGCTAGAGCGCCTCCTCCGGGCCTCCATCTCCAGCGACTGTGGTGCACCAGGGAAGGTAGGATTACGGGGGTGTCGTGGCCTCTATCTCCATCCATGGCAGTGCGATTGTGATGGGGAATGGCTTGGGCGGACAGAGGAGGGGATATGGAGGGGTGGTGCATGGCTCGGCAGCATGATCGCCGGTTTGGATCGTTTGGCTCGAACACTCTAAACTCGAACTCGTTAAGCTTAAGCTCACCAAGCTCTTTAATTTTAATGAGCAAAAAGGATAGCTCGGGTCAACTTGTTAGGCTTGTTAGACTCGTGAAGTTAGGAAAAAATCGTTACAAACTGGCAACAACTATATGTATTCCCTCTATATATAAATATAAGACGTTTTGGGAGTTCAAAATGTCAATATATCACAATAAACAATCTAATTGAAAGCGATCACAAGTAATATTAAATTATATTACAACAATACTCAATCAACTCACAACCAAAATCAACATCGAGCTTGAATTCATAGTTCACACGATAATCATCCAACATCTGGCATAATTCACATAGGTCTGCCATACTCAACAGACAACATCAAACATGTTCCATCATTTGTATGAACTAGTCGGTGCAGAGATATCTTGCTTTTCGAAAAAAAAACACGCTCCGTCATAATAATTGTATCAAGTGTCACACACATATAAGAAAGTTTTTTCTTTGAACACGTCAATCCTATCTTGGTCTCATTCAATGGAGTTGGGTTGGCCGGCTGTAGGCCCGTGGATTATTCTGCCATGTGGGCTCAGGACTAGTGTAAAGAGTTTTACAAGTTTTTCGAGTCCCATGAACAATTACTTAGCTCATTTGTTAGGCTTTTTATTTTAACGATCAAAATCATCTCGAATCGTTAAACTCACAAGTTCAAGATAAATGAGTCGAGTAGCTCGTCAGTTTCGGTTTTTTATTTGCAAGCCTATGTAGAGGTAGCTAAATGTCATTGTGCACTATGTTTTTTTGGAACGCTCAATTCTTGTTATTCAAACTATTCTTCTAAAAGAATACAAATATTTTGTCCCGTCTTATTAACAATAATATAGCCAAATAATTCATAAAAGCTAAAATGGTTAAAAACGACCACACAATACATGAGATACCATCCAACTTGGCTACCTACATAGTTTCCACACACTAGCAAGAATAGACATCCGTCAAGGCTAATTACTGATGTTCCCATAAGTGTAGGAGCTAGCAATAGTCTTCAAGAGAAGTATTTAAGTTTAGATTTGTTGATTTGAGACTAAGGGGAGTCAAAAAAATATTTGTAAGTATTAGCAGCTGAGTTTTCAATTCAACCATACCTGCATAAAAACTTTCTTGACATAATTTATTCGAAGCAACCGTAATATGGTGACAGTAAAGTAAACACAGTAATAACGGAAGTAAAGTAAAAAAGAGAGCAGTAGTGACGAACAACGTAGGCATGAGGTAGACGATGGGTGTTGCATGAATAAGGTCAAATAATTAATAGTTATAAAACGTGACAAAGGAAATAAATCTCGAGTTCATCAATCATAATCATATGTAGGCACGTATTCGAAACATAGTTTTACGTTTTTGCCATAAGAACTTTGAAAGAGCATTTCCCCATATTATGTTTTGATGTTTGTTGACAACACAATTGGAGCCCTAATGTGTGCTAAGTGTTGCAGGAAATTATTTGCTTAATTTATACATATTGATATTATTGATCTTGTGATAAACCCCATTGAAGTCCCTTGGAGAAATCATTCAAAATGTGGGTTTTCTGTCTAGTCCGGTACTACCGGATGGAGTCCGCTACTACCGGATTTTCCAGTTTTGGTACTGGACTAGCCGCTCAACCTTCTGTCTAATTCGGTACTACCGGATGGAGTCTGGTACTACCGGATTTTCCAATTTTGGTAATGGACTAGACGCTCAACCTTCTGTCTAATTCGTAACTACCGGCCCCGTCGGTAGTGCAAAACTCGGCACTACCGGCTCCGCCCGGTAGGACCGAGTGTTGAAGAGGAGCAATCGATGTTGGACCAGAAGAAGCGCAGTGGAGCCGTACTACCAAACTAGCTTGGTAGTACTGGAGTCGCGTTACTTCTGCTGGCGTACGGTGGTACCGGATTTTCAAGATTCAGCATTGGACTCATCGCAATCGCTTTTATCTAGTTCAGAACTACCGGCCCCGCCCGGTAGTGCAAAATTCTGTACTACCGCCCCCATGTGGTAGTACCGACTGTGGAAAAGTGTCTATGAAGGCAGTGTTGACCAGGTGAAAAAAGAAGCGGGCGGTACTACCGGGTGACGCAATAAATGCCCCCAACGGTCAGATTTGAGGGTTGGGTATAAATAGCCCATCCCCTTCTTCCCCAAGAGGAAGTTCGTCCAAGCCATTCAAGTGAACTTATTGAGCTCGCCAAATCTTTGATTCCTCCCAATCTCTCCACCCAAACTCGTTGATCTTTGGAGGATTGAAGGACAAGGACCTGATCTACATCTTCACCAAGCCGTTCTTCATTTCTCCCTCATTCACTTGAGGGGATCTAGTCTATGGTTTCCTTGTGGAGAACTTTGACCCCATTGCTACTCTTCGATTCTTGGTGATTGTTAGGAGCCCCCAATTTGGTTGTGGTTGTGTGCCCCAAGCTTGTTGTAAAGGATTCTATTCCCACCTCAAAGGGGATTAATAGTGGAAGGTGGACTAGGCCTTTGTGGCGGGGTTCATCGGATAATACGGTGAGGCCTATGTGGCGTTGAGTAGGCCTTCGTGGCGAAACTCACACCCCTCCAACGGGACGTACTCCCTTAACAAGGAGGAACTCGGGAATACATCGTGTCTCCGCGTGCTTCCGTTATCGGTTACCTCATTCCCTCTCCTTTACTTTGTGCTTGTATTGTATTTATTGTTGTTCTTTCCATAGAGGTAAATTCACCTTAGTTGCATTATCTAGATAATTTACCTTGTTTCAAGCCTTAATTTGAAGAAAAAATAAATTTGGTCGTGTCACATATTCACCGCCCCCTCTAGGTGCCCATACTATCCGTTCAATTGGTATAAGAGACTCGGCTCTTATTCTGGGCTTAACCGCCTAAGAGTTTAAGTTTGGCCGATGATCCAAAAGTCACCAGTTCTGCGGCACAAGTCACTATGGATGATTTCAAGGAGTTGAAAAATTCCCGTACCTCATCCATGAATGTCAAAATTTACGAGTTGCGAACTCTCTTGTTGCAACTCATGAAATCCAAGGAACCAGAGACTTCCACTTCATCTCCTCCGGACGTAATTCCGGGGGGTGCCAAAGATGGGGATAATGGTGGACAACCTAAAAGTGATCCCCCTAAGAACTCCACTTCTAAGGTTTTGGAAGAGAAGGGAGATTACCACTCCGTCAAAGGACGGTACTCTCCCGATCCTCCCGTCCTACATCCTCATATTAACCCTAGAGGCGAACCTCCTAAGATTGATGCACATCCTTTTGATCATTGGCAATATCTCATGAAAAGTCACTTGAACTTTTCTTGTATTGAGCTTTGGAGGGTCACTCAAGATGGATACAAGCCTCATGACCCCAAGAACTTGACAAGAAGAGAAGTAGTAGATTGCCAACTCAAATACACCGCCTTGTCGATTATTCAACAAGCCGTGGGTGAAAACCACATGCCTCGTCTTCAACAATATTCCACCTCCAAGGAAACGTGAGATTATCTCGTCTCCATGTTTGTGGGCAATGAAAGCATGCAAAGAAATAGGTATGATACCTTGTGCAATGAGTCCAAAGGGTTATATATGCTAGATGGTGAGAGCCATGAGGAAATGTACCAAAGACGCAAGACCCTAGCCACCTCCTTTAGTGCTCTTGGTGCTAAATATGTTGATAATTCTTGGATAAAGAGGAAGTACGTCAATGCCCTCTTGCCATTTGATCCTATGGATGTGAAGAGACTTCAAGGGAAACACAAGTTTTCCTCTGTGACCTCAACCAAGGTGATGCAAGAAATGGCCTCCTTTAAGGTGCAATCAAAGATATCCCATGACACACGTTATCGTGCTATTGGGATGCACAAAGGGGTATCCATTGCTTTGAAGGCCAAGGTGGTGACCAAGATGGTGGATCAACATGAAGAGGTTTCTTTGGAAGAACATTTTTCCCCGGTCAAATATCAACAATATGATATCGTGCTTAAGGATTGCATTGCTCTTGTGGTGAATTTTTTTTTTTGGAAGAACCCTCCCAAGGCCAAGGCATATGTTGAGGAGAAGACAAAGTCAACATATGGAAAAGAAGGGACTCAAAAAGTGAGGGATTTTTCAATTGTTAAGACAAGTATCACTTTGTTTCCGAAATTCCCCTTTGAGAATAGGGAGCACCATGGAGGAAATCTAGTCCTCAAGGATAAGTAAAAGGCTCCCAACAAGAAACCTCAATTCAACAAGAAATACTTCAACAAGAAGCCACCATCTAGATATGTGCTTGTGACTCACGAAGAGTATGATTCCGGTGATGATGAAGAAGAAGAACCCACAAGTGAAGTAGCCGCTATTGCTATTGCATCTTCTTCATCACCTTCACTCTTTGAATCCCCCAATGAGAATCTTCCTCAACCCTCCACAAAGTCCTTCATGGCTAAGGCCACCGAGGTATCTTATTCTCTCCCACTAAACTTGCTAGTTTTGGTGTTGAAGATCAAATTGCCTCCTTGAACCTATATATAACTAACTTGCAAGGGGAGAACAACAAGTATTTCACCATTATCATGACTCAATTGGGAGAGGCCCAAGAGGCTCTTGAGAAGAAATGTGAAACCCATAGGAATGATTGCTTTGAAAATGGTTCCATCTCTAATGCTCTTGAGGAGGAACATGATCTTCGAGTATCTCTTGCGGAGATACTTGAATCTATTGAAGAATCACATAATGAGTTAATTTCTAAGATCACTAAAAAACATGACCATGCAATTTCTAAATATAAGATAACTAAAAACAAGAAAGTTGAGTTCGGTGTTGGTCATGAAAAAATAACCGATGAGTTAGAGAAGCTCACCGAGGCTTACAAGGCTTTGTAGAGTGAACTCTATACCCTCAACAAGTCTCGTGAACAACTTCAACCTCAACTTGATAAATTCAATGTGCCTAGTTCCTCTATATCTTCTTTTGATTATGCAAATATTATTGAGGATGCTAGGTTGAAGGAAGAGCTAGCAAGGAACAAGGTCAAGGGACCTACTGTTGAGAAGGTTGTGCCTCCTAAGCCACAAGTGGTTTATCCTAGACCACAAGTTGATAAGAATGGTCTTGGCTATGTTGCCAATAATAAGAACAAGAAGAAGAAGTAGAAGAAGAACAAGGCCAAGCTCGCATAAGCTAAGAAGAATGTTGGTGCGAGTGATATTTTCATTAGGAACGATACTACTCGTAGCAACCCGCGGGAACTAACAATCCACACCATTTATTATATGTTGATTATTATGGTCTTGTGCAAGCTAAATATGTTGGTCCTATTGAGGGTTTGATTGAATATACTATTTGGGTTCCAAAAACCCTTGTTCTAACGTGAGGGGACCCTCCTCGGGTCCTAACTCTAGTCAATGATTTCTTGTAGGACTATGCTTCCGGTGGGTCTAAATTGATAATTGATAGGGGATGCACTAGTCATATGACCGGAAGCAAAGAACTTGTGACGGAGTTGCGACCAAATGCAAATGATGCAACCTTCACCTAAGGAGATAAGTCCAAGTGTAAGGTAATGGGGTTCGTCAAGGTTGTGATTGCTCTGGATACTTGTCGAATCCCTTGGTTTCAACTTACTTTCAGTTCGTTCTTTAGGGAAGATGGGGTTCTCAGTCTTTTTTGAACCTGATATTGTGGTCCTTTTGTGGAGCAAGACTCTAGATGTCGCATACGTGGGACATGTAGAAAATGAGTTGTATGTGGTGGACTTTTTGAAGTCTACCAACTCTCAAGCGATGTCTCTTTTCGGAAAGGCAGACGTGGGATTGTTGTGGCATCGCCGCTTATCCCATGTCAACTTGAGAATTTTGCAAAGTCTTCACAAAGGTGGCCTCATCCTCGGACTAAAAGAAAATGTTTCATCTTCCAAAGATCTTGTTTGTAGGTCTTGTGTTGAAGTAAATATGCATGATACCTCCCATAAGTGCAAGACCATTATATCATCAAAGAGGATCTTGGAGCTTCTCCATGTTGATCTCTTTGGTGCTGTGCCCGAGGCAAGTCTTGGAGGCAAGAAGTATTGTTTGGTGATTGTCGATGACTATTCAAGATATACTTGGGTTTATTTCTTCAAGTCAAAGAGTGAGACCCAAAAAACTAGCATCGACTTCTGAAAGTGCACTATGGTCAACTAGAGGGGGGGTGAATAGGTTGACTACCAAATTTTCTTTTCTTTTCCTTTTAGTGGGGCTAAGCAAGATAAGATAAGGTTCTCTAGATGTGCGACTAGGTGAGCAACCTATGTGGACAAAGTAATATGCGCAACAGAAGTAAAGCGTAAGGTAGTAAAGCAAACAACAAGTGTAAACAAGGAGACAAGGATATGATTCCCGTAGTTCCTTCTCAAAGAGAAGTACGTCTACGTTGGAGAGGTGGGGAGCCACCTAGGCGCTCCTCAATAGCATGGTTGTGCACACCTTGTTCTCCTTGAGCTTCTCCGGTGAGGGAGATTCTCGTTTCCACTATGAGGTCGACTTGAAGGCGTTGACCAAACCTTTACAAGGGCTCGAGGTCACTCCACAAGATGGATGGAGGCTCTCAAGCAATTTGTAGCTTCTTGCAACAAGGTGGAAACTACAAGCACAAGATCTACTAAGGTTTCTAGGCCTCAAGTAGGATTCTAGATCTACTAGGTTGTGGTGGATGGATTTGAGATTCCTTTGGTGGAAGTGTGGATCTAAACCTCCTCTAGCCCTCCACCAAGTATGGGAGTGATTGGGTGGACGGAGAGGGAGTTCTAGGCGAATGAAGCTTTCATTAATGGCTTGGAGAGAGAATGGGGGAAAGCTTGGCATTTAAGAGGTAGGGGAAGGAGTATTTATACCCCTTTCATTTAAGGGCCTTTGCAGTCCAGGAGCACCGAAGGCTCCGGTGGTTTCACCGGAGGCTCCGGTGGGCTTCTATCCAGTGCGCGGTTGCGCAGCGCACCATCTCCCTTTTGTAGAGCTACGGGGCGGAGGTTCCGGTGGGATCAGCGGAGGTTCCGCCTACCGGAGGTGCACCGGAGGTTCCGGTGGAACCTCCGCTCTTATCCAACCGAACGATGTTTGGGCGGAGCCTCCACCGGAGGCGCACCGGAGCCCATTTACACAGGGGCCAGGTGAGGCCACCGGAGGCTCCGGTGGAGCCTCCACTCTTATCCAACAGAATGATGTTTGGGCGGAGCCTCCACCCGAGGCGCACCGGACCCCCTCGTGTGTATAGGCCAAGTGTTGGAGGTAGCATAGCCTCCGGTGGGAATGGCGGAGGTTCCGCCCCACCGGAGCTCCAGCGGAGCCCACACCGGACCCCCACCGGACCCTGGGCGAAGCCTCCAGTGGATTCACCGGAGCCTCCGCTCCTGTGCAAAATCCCTCCCTGGATTTATTTCTCCTTGCACTTTTCATATGAAACGAACGCTTGCCCCAAATAGTTAGTGAACCTAAATTAACCTGGGCATTTCCATTTATCGAACAAACATTAGATCACAATAGATATGTTGTCATATAATTACCAAAACGGACGATGATCTTTCATTCTCCCCCTTTTTGGTAATTGATGACAACATCTCTATTTGCATGATTTAAAAAACACAATATGAACGGAGCTCCCCCTAAAGGTATGCTCCTTTCATATTGAGAGCATTTAGGCATGATATATAAGAATAATATGACAACGATATCACATAACACATAAATAAATGATACGAGGTTCACACAAGCATAATATAACGAGGTTCACGATAGATAGGAATAATGTAAACAAACCAAAGTTCCAAATGACCAAATAAGAAGCCAAACTCCCTCAAGCAAATAAAAGATGCAATGTAAATCGAAGAAGCTTGAGGGAGACCCATGCAAATGCCCGTTCCTAATATATATCTCTCCCCCTTTGGCATCAAGATACCAAAAGAGGGAGATCAAGACGCTAACGCCCCAAAGATCACTCGGAGGGGGCTTCCGGGTCCGGAGAGGGGGCACAGCGGTGAGAGCTAGTAGCTTCGTCTCCTTCTTCATCGGACCACTCAATTAGCTTTCCCTTGGAGTCCTTTGCTTGCCAATTGTCCCAATCTGTGATGCTAGGAAGAACCGGGGAGTCAATGGAGAGGCCTTCCTCACGAAGACGTTGACGAGAGGCTTGAGCTTTGTTGCGGTTCTTGAACTCCATATCATAATGAGCTTCCCATTAATGTTGCTCGATCTTCTTGTTCAAACGAAACAATTTCTTGATAGCCCTTGCCATCCATTTAAAAGCATTGCTAGAAGGAGGAGGTTGAGATGGACCGGCCTCTTCTTCTTCCTCATCAACAATGATGCGAGGCCTGGCTTTGTGCTTGCGAACGGCGGGAGTGGGATGCACAATTGGTTCCGTGTGGTCCTGAATGAGGAGTCTCTTTTCTGTGTGAGGGATCCAACTCTCATCGTCAAGTGGTTCATCCGGAAACTTGTCATCCCACACGTGTAAGATGATCTTCATGATGAACGGTCCAAAGCAAGCATTCTTGCGGTTGACCACGGCGTGCCACAGCTCATTCCAAATATAGTCAAGCACATCAAGCTTGCGAGGAGGGTCTTCAAGAAGCATGAGGTTCTTCAAGAAGCCCTGGATCTCATCCACATTCCCCGCCTTTGGGTTGATAGTTTCTCTATAGATGCGCAACATAATATCATATGTGGGGTAGAGACCCTTGACGAACCCAACGGCGAACTTCTTCCAATGATAGAGAGGAGTGAGTTCATCCTTGGGAAGTGACGCGGTGTTGATGGCGTGAACCCGGAACCATCCATTAGCAAACTCTTCACCCTCAGCAAAAGGACCAAAATCCGGGTAGCCACCAAGAATAGTGCCAACATCTTTCCATTTGATGTCAAGTTGTCTCCCCTGAGTCATCCAAATAAGGTTGCGGTTGGTCTCATTGGAGAGATGAACGGTGGCTAGAAACTGACAGACAAGATCTTCATCGAAGTCTTGTTGAAGACTGATAATGGGACCAAGTCTAAACTTCTCAATGAGCTCAAGAGCCTCCCCAAAGTAGTTGTGGTTCCTTTCCATGTGCCCAAGGTTGATGGCGTGTTGAGGGACGACATTGTCCTTCGGCTTCCTCATCAAGATCTCATTATAGATTTGCCCTTGGAAAATGGTGTGAAAGCGTTGATCCTTACCCCGGAATTGTGGCATCAAGCGCTCACGGGCAATCACATAGGGGTTTTCACGCCTTTTCTTAAAAAACAAAGCATCGGACATCTTGGAGGCTGTTTTTGCGGTGTTCTTCTTGGGCAGTTTCTTCTCGGTGGCCGGGTATCGCTTGCGCTTGGGGTGAGAGCTGTCAAGTTCCTCTTCAATATCATCCACTTGAGGGGTCTTGCAGCGACCGGTGCTCTTGTAACGGACCCCCTTGGAACCGGAAGCATCTAAGAGGAAAAAGCAAGGAGATCATGAAGAAAGAGTAATGCTCGAGTTGATAAAGCACGCACAAATCCAAGAAACCAAGATACACATGGTGTTAGGGTTGAATAATCTAGGGTTAGGGAAAACGAATCTTCCCTATAACCACAACGATTCAAGCCTAACACGCATTATCTAGGTTGCTAGGGTTTGTACTCGAGAACTTCTACTCCTAAAACTCCAAATCCACAAATCTAGAGAGCAAGAACATGAACTCCTATGCATCCCATCCATCAACTAGATGAGAGAGAGAGAGCACATACCCGCGTCGTCCATGGTGAAAAAGGAAGGAGAGGAAGGATCCCGGGGTGGCCCAAGGCAAGGAGGAGATCTCCCCGCGGTGGAGCACCCAAATCTGGCGGCCAAAAGCTTGGGGGCGGCGGCAGTTCGTGAGGAGGAAGAAGGAGGGTGGGTGGGGGAAAATGAGATTGGATCTCACTTACCCCCACACGCCCTAGCCCTTATCCGCAAAAACTGCCACCGGCGGAGCCTCCGGTGGTTCCACCGGAGCCTCCGCTCCTACTAGCGGAGCCTCCGGTGGTTCGCACCGGAGCCTCCGCCCCTGGTCCACAAAACTGCAAATTTTAGGCCCGCTGAACCAATGTGAGCCAGCGGAGCCTCCAGTGTTGTTCTGGTGGACAGGGGCAGCGGAGCCTCCGGTGGTTTCACCGGAGCCTCCGCCCAGCCAAGTTTTCTCGCACCAAGATTGTAAAAACACGAGCATTACGATAGAAACATTGTTTTGGGCAAAGGGGGCTTGGGTTGGAAAATCGTCACTGATATACGAGAGACATTACTCGGAGGGGTTCGCAAGAAGCATAAAAAGTGAAAACCGAACCCGTACGAGTTGTCAAGACGAAGATATGATACGCGTGAAAGATTCAAAACACACCAAAGGTCGGTGGCCGAAGCCACCATGTTTGAGTGTGTAACTTGGCACCGCGAAGATATATCTTGGGTCCAAAATTACTACTCACAATTAAGCACAGTAAGTCACAATTGACTAGATATGCAATGATGAATTGTTTTTCGCATAATAGGAGGAGTGCATATTCATGAGTTGAGTAGCGCTCCCCCTATGTCCATGCCTACATCTAAACTTAATAGCATGCATAATGAGGGTAGATATGCAAGGTTTGAAGTGAAGTTGGAAGAATCTATGACATTTAGTTCATTCCTCAAAGCTCGAAATCTTGGTTCATCAAGGGCCTTCGTGAAGATATCGGCAAGTTGATCCGTTGTGGAGACATACTAGAGATCAATATCACCTTTCTCAACATGATCCCGAATGAAATGATGACGGATCTCAATGTGCTTCGTCTTGGAGTGAAGAACCGGGTTGTAGGCGATCTTGATAGCACTCTCATTGTCACAAAGAAGAGGCACCTTGTCAAAATGAATACCATAATCCTTCAAGGTTTGCCTCATCCATAGAAATTGGGCACAACAACTTGCCGCGGAGATATACTCGGCCTCGATGGTGGAGAGAGCAATGCAATTTTTCTTCTTAGAAGACCAACATACCAAGGAGCGGCCAAGAAATTGACAACCCCCGGATGTGGACTTCCTATCCGTCTTCTCTCCCGCATAGTCCGCATCCGAGTATCCAATGAGCTGAAAGCTTGAACCCTTGGGGTACCAAAGACCGAAGTTTGGGGTATGAACTAGATATCGAAAGATTCGTTTCATGGCTTCCAAATGACTTTGCCTTGGAGAGGCTTGAAACCTTGCACATTTACCTACACTATACATGATATCGGGTCTAGATGCACAAAGGTAGAGCAAAGAGCCAATCATGGAGCGGTATACCTTTTGATCTACCTCTTTACCGTTGGGGTCGGGTTTCAAGTCGGTGGTCGTGGACATAGGAGTCTTCATAGGTTTGGCATCATTCATATTAAATCTCTTGAGCATGTCTTGAGTGTATTTGGCTTGTTTGATGAAAGTCCCTTCATGATATTGATTCACTTCAAAGCCAAGGAAGAACTCCAACTCTCCCATCATAGACATTTCAAACCTATCGGTCATAAGGTTGCAAAACTCCTCATTGAACAAAGTGTTAGTAGACCCAAAAATGATGTCATCCACATAGAGTTGGCATATGAACAAGTCACCTCCAACCATCTTGGTAAAGAGGGTGGGATCGATTAAACCAACATTAAACCCGCGATCTACTAGAAACTCTTTAAGGTGCTCATACCACGCACGTGGAGCTTGTTTAAGTCCATAGAGCGCCTTATCAAGTTTATAGACATGATCGGGGTGGTTGGGATCCTCGAAACCCGGAGGTTGCTTGACATATACTAACTCATTAATGGGACCATTAAGGAAAGCACTTTTAGCATCCATTTGTTGTAACTTGAAGTTATTATGAGATGCATAGGCAAGTAAGATGCGAATGGATTCAAGGCGAGCTACGGGAGCAAAGGTTTCACCGAAATCGATACCTTCGACTTGAGAAAAACCTTGGGCTACCAATCTTGCCTTGTTGCGAATGACAATGCCATCTTTGTCTTGTTTATTCTTGAACACCCATTTGGTGCCAATGACATTTTTGCAATCCTTGGGTCTTGGCACTAATTTCCACACTTTGTTGCGCTCGAAGTTATTGAGTTCATCATGCATGGCTTCAAGCCAATCTTGATCTTCGAGAGCTTCATATACCTTCATGGGTTCAATGAAAGAGACAAAAGCATGAGCCTTGATAAAATCCACCAATTGCCTTCTAGTGACCACTCTCCCACGAACTTGTCCAAGAATCTTGTCCTCCGTATGACCCGCTCGTTCAAGATTCTCTAGCCTTCTCTTTGCTCTTCGTGCTAGTATCTCCTCCAAATATTCTTTGGATATGGATTGAGAATCACCTTCTTCATCGGAGACATGTCCATCTTCGTTTTGTCCTTGATCAATAATGGGTGATGAATCACCACTAGGTTGAGCATTCTCAACAATGATGGAATCTTGATCATGATTGAGATGAGTTGCTTGGCCTTGATCATTATCTTGAGGGCTTGGTGCATATTTTTGAGTAGCTTGATCATCAATGGGTGTAGTCAATGGCTCCACTTGAGTGGGGCATAGTCCTTCTCCCTCCGTCATCCGGTGTCCCTCAATGGGGATTATTTCACCAATCCCCATTCTTCTTATGACGATGGGAGGAATTGCATCTCCTACAATACCATGATCTATACGCCCCCCTTGGGAGCCGTTATCCTCATCAAACACTACGTCTATAGCTTCTTCAACTTGTCCGGTGGACTTGTTGTAGACTCTATAGGCGTGAGCATTTGTGGCATAGCCAACAAAGATACCCTCATAAGATCTAGTCTCAAATTTTGACAACCGTTTACCTTTCTTGCGAATGAAGCACTTGCAACCGAAGACCTTGAAATAAGATACATCCGGTTTCTTGCCCGTGAGAATCTCATAGGGAGTCTTGTTCAAGATCTTGTGAAGATATAACCGGTTGGTAGCATGACATGCGGTGGAGACGGCTTCGGCCCAAAAGTTATAGGGAGAAGAGAACTCCGCAATCATAGTTCTAGCCGCATCCATCAAGGTCCGGTTCTTTCTCTCCGCAACACCATTTTGTTGAGGGGTATAAGGAGTGGAATATTGATGAGCAATGCCTTCTTCACTATGGAAACCCTCAACGGTGTAGTTCTTGAACTCCAAGCCATTATCACTCCGAATGGCCAATATGGTAGCATTGTGTTGGCGCTCCACTAGAGTGATGAACTCGATGACTCTATTTTGAGTTTCACTTTTCCTCTTGAAGAAATACACCCAACAATATCTTGAATAGTCATCCACAATCACCAAGCAATACTTCTTTCCTCCGAGGCTATCATAGGATAGTGGACCAAAAAGATCTAAGTGAATGAGCTCGAGAATTCTTGTGGTGGAGATAGTTGTCTTGGTTGGGTGTAGTTCCCCATGTTGCTTCCCAAACGTACAAGAGCTACACACACGATCTTTAGCAAACTTAGATTTGGTTAGTCCTAGAACGTGATTGCCACTTTGGAGATCATGTAACATTCTCATATTGGTGTGGGCTAGTCGGCGATGCCAAAGCCACCCCACATCAACTTTAGCCATTAGGCATGTCGCGGCACACGTGTCTTCTTTAGAGAAGTCCACTACATACATGCCGTTCTCGACAAACCCAACAAAGGGTACTTTAAGAGATGTCTCCCAAGTGACAATCATACTCTCTTTATTAAAGAACGAGGTAAAACCACAATTCGCAAGTTGAAGAACGGACATCAAATTATAGCCAAGGGACTCAACAAGGAGAACATTCTCAATTGATAAATCATTTGAGATTGCCACCTTGCCTCGTCCTAATATCTTAAGCTCGGTGTGACGCCCCGAGATCGGGCACTATGAGGATTTCAGCGTTTCCGCCAAAATCCACATAATAACCGATTCTAGGTTGCCACTTGTGATAACATTACAACAGTTCACGAATATTCCACAGCAACAACAGAAAAGATATATACAAGACGACTCAAACGAGTCAAGGATACAACTGATACAGTACAAAGATCCAAATGACAGCGGAAGAAACAACATAGTGTCCGACTACGGACAAGATACAAATTGGACTAAGAGTCCTGAAGATAACCGATGGCGTCCAATCCCTGCCCAGGCCAAGCCGGAGGGATTCCCAAGCTAACGTCGTCAGACTTCAAACCTGTTCACTGCAATGTGGAATATGCAGCCACGAAATGGATTCGTGGGTCAGTACGGTTAAGTACTGGCAAGTGGATAAACCATACTCACAAGATACCAGCGTAACCAATCATCACAACATACAAATACTTTGGGTACAACGGAATGGAAGGGATTATTGCAAAGAAGCGGCAGCGGGCTGCACTAACTAACTACAGAAGCGCGCTACAACATCCGGCTAAAAGAAAGAGATAAGAGAGCGTATCAGAACCAACTACAACTACTCACCAAACAATACCCATCCAATGTCACCCCCTACTAAGGAAGCAACCCAAGGAAACTCACACTGTTGATTAAGGTGACATTCATTTATATGGTGAAGGTAATACTATATTACTAGTCAAGTTATTATCATTAGGTGTAAGTTGTCTGAGTACTTGTTAGCCAGCACTTTCACCAAGTCATCCATAACCGCGGACAACACGGCTTATCGAGAAGATTTAACCCTGCAGGGATGCACCAATTTGGCCGTACACGTAAGAATGACCCGCCAGATGGAAATGCACTTCCACCAAGCGAGGCACTCAACACAACCCAACTCTTCTTCGCATCAAGCCCAAAGAACCCCGTGCAGTTGAGCGCACGACTAATCAAGCCCCACGAAGAAAAGGGGACCCTCATAGCACTCTAAGACCGTGTCTCCCTAAATGCCGACTACAAAAGTTACCACCCTGGCGCCAAGGGTTCGCACCTGCATATGCATGCGGCAAATGGAAAACCCGAACTAAATGAGGCGATTTGGACGAGATGTGAATCGAATCAGAATTGCGGGGGGGGGGGGGGGGGGGCGCCCATACTCGCTTCCCACATGCGGTTAGTGCGCTCATCATGGATCAGTAGACAAGACCCTTTTCCTAATTAAGTTCGACACTAGCAGGCCTCAAAACCACGCCGGGCCTCCTGCCGGTGCCTTATCATCAAATTATTATTACCCAAAACATTAACATGTTGTTGATTAAGTTGAAACCCAACTATCAAACTAAACAGGGGATAAGACGGACAACAAGACTTGAGCGCAAACAACACTAATCATGCAACTACGACACGAGGGCCAACAAGGTAAACAAGCAACAGTTAATAGGAAGTGGAGGGAAGGCTATATCATGGCTGCAAGGTAAACATATGATAGGATCGAGACACAAGCATCGAATCATAAGGCTAGCATAAAGACAACGGAAAGAATCGGTAACAAGTGAGGAAAGGCAACATAGGTAGCAAGTGAGTATACTTGCCTGGAATCCAGCAGGTAGAGGTACATCCGCAGAACTTGTCGTTGCTCACATCATCTCAACGTCCTATCCGCGAAGAAGCAACGAACTAGAACAAACACCGGATGCAACAATTACTACTACGGCAAAAGATCTAGCATGATCAAGATATGGATGCATGACAAGTTTAAGGATGCATCAAAGATAAACTAGTTGACATGGTAAACATATTTAAATGGGCCCATATGCAATTTGGATTGCATCTGGAAAAGCCCATGAATTAATGTTGAATTAAATGATCTACAAATAACCATCATGTGAAAGTTGATTAGAATGATGCATGGATGATGAAAACAATAAGAAAACAACAATAGTTTCAGTTTGATATGTTGTTTACCAAGTTTTGGAATTTTATTTATTAAGTTATGAACTTTGGCATTTTAAATGATTTAAACAAACATTTTTTGTTTTAACCAATTTTAAATGTTCAAAACAGATAACCAAAATTATATTCGGAAAGAACACACAAAGTTAGATGGAATACATATTTCATTTGTTGAATTTGGATTTTAGATGAGCAAGTTATTAAATTGACAATTTTAAATGTATTAATTAAGAAATAGTTGTTTTCAGCAATTTAAATTATTCAAAACAGAAAAAAAAGTTTATATTTGCAAAGTTCATGAAAAATGGGATGGAAAACATATTTTATATGTTGGAATTGGATTTGAATTGCCCAAGTTATGAATTTTGCAATTTAAAAGGTGTAATTAAAGCATTGAATTATTGCACCACTTTTAATTAGGAAAAACAGTAAACAAATTGTATTGAAAAGGTTGAAAACATGTATCAAATGTTTCACTGAACATTTTGAGCTATTAAACATAATTTAGGATCATTATTGAATTTATTATGCAATTTTTCATAAGCATTTTTATTCTGCCCTTTTTAGTAAACAGAAGGAAACATGTTCAAATTTAATTCAATTGTGATCAAATAAAATACCAATGTGTAGAGTTTGTTAAGACAAATTTTTAGAGCCCAAGTTTGCTCAATTTGGGTGAACAGAACTCAAGTTATGATTTTCCAAAGTTTCCAATTTTTATTGCATTTTCTGTATTTAATTATTTAGTGCAAAATTTATTACAGAAACATGTTGCAACTTTGTGACTAATAGAAAGAGCACAAGATTCTTAATCTATGGAAACTTGAATCACTGAAATTGGAGCAATTTTCAATTTGTTATGGATTTTACAAATAAAGTTTCAGATCTGTTTTGGGGCTGAGCTGCAGGAAAAATAAAAACCAAAAGAAAAATATGCGCGGGGGGGGGGGGGGGACTCGAACCCGCGACTGTTGTGTCCGTGCGAGAGGGCTTGTGCCACTAGGCTGGCTGGCTCGGTTGTGATAGAATACGGATCTAAGACAAAAAGAGGTATCTCGGCTCGGTTTACTGAACTTTGACAGACACGATTCAGAGATTACGACGGAGACAGAACAACTCCGATGAGGACCTGCAGACAGCGATGCTCGAAGGCACCGATCCAGAGCATAGGGAGAGAGGGGGGGAAACGAGTCCAAGAAGGACGAAGGGCTTACCGAGGGGCTAGGGTCGAAGCAGAGGGACTCGGGAACGTCTACAGCATACAGGTGAGGTCGTAGATGACGCCAGCTTGGGCGGAACAGAGGAGGAAGAAGATGTCGCCGACGATGTCCCGGGCAGCGTTGACTTCCGATCTTCAGCTGGGAGGTAGAGGACGTAGAGGGGTTTCCATTTTTGTGCTTGGACGGCCTCGAAGACGACTCGATCGTCGGCGGTGGGAGCCTCAACTTCCGGCCATGTCATCTATTTTCTGGTTTTTCAGAAATTCAGAGAGAGGGGTTGAGGAGCAGAGGAGGAAGGAAATGGAGAAGGAAGAGGATGTTTGAGATCTAGGGTTTGGGTAGAGGCATAGGTGTGGCTTGGTAGAAAAAGGAGGGGGGAGGAGGGTGCGGTGGTGGTTGCTCGCTTTTCCCCCTCCGTTGCGTCACCACCGTACGGAAGGAAGGAGAAAGACAGAAGGTGGGCTCGAGGGGGGAGATGGGCTGGGCTGAACCAAGAGGTGAGATGGGCTGCTGCTCGTTTTTCTTTCTTTTCCCCTTTTTTTTGTAAGAGAAAGGTGAGAAGAAGAATGGAATTTTGGGAGAGTTTTATTTGTCCAAAATTTATGAAATAATTTTATTTGTATTTAGGAATGATAATGCCCAATTGCATGACAAATGGATTTCCAAAATTCAAAAGTTTTTTTTATTACTGTTTAAATTTGAAGTTGAAATTCAAATTGGGGTTTTAGTAAGAGGTGTGTTATTTAACCCAACAAATATTATGTTTACACTTCAAGTGTATTGAAAACAATTTTATTTGAAAACAGATGTGCATTGTTTGAAAAAAAAATTGAAAGTGTTTTCGAAAATTTTAATTGGTTTTGAAACCAAGTGCAATGTCATGATGCAATGCCATGCAAAAGGAGAGCAAACAATTCTACTTTGGGGGAAAATCCCCCGGGTGTTACAGACGACACCACTAACAAGGGATTGCGCCCTCGCAATCCACCCAAGGCAAGGGGAAGAGAGGTGTCAATTACGGAGTCTTCGTGCTGTGGTTGATTTCCCGGGTCAGTGGACGGATCTCTTCTTCTCGACACCACTAACAAAAGTTTCTCGACACCACTAACAAGAGTTTCTTGCTCGGATTGACGACGATGTCCTTCCACCAGGAATCTTCCGATGATCGAACCTATTAGGTTAAAGGCTCAGAAAACGTCCACCCACGTAGGATCCTAAAACTTTGAAGATAGACAAGAGGGGAGACTCCAAAACAAATAAGGTAGGAGGAGAATAGAATAGAGATAAGGAGAAAACAAGAATCCTATTGAGATGTTTCCAAAATAGTTTAGCAGAAATAGTTTTTGACACTCTAGAAACAACGACCGTTAGCGAGGTTATCCTACAGGCTTTGCGGACCCGTTGCTTCGATAACCATTCGTATCGAAACAACTTTGGGAATCGGAAACCATGCTCTGATACCATTTGTGACGCCCCGAGATCGGGCACTATGAGGATTTCAGCGTTTCCGCCAAAATCCACATAATAACCGATTCCAGGTTGCCACTTGTGATAACATTACAACAGTTTACGAATATTCCGCAGCAACAACAGAAAAGATATATACAAGACGACTCAAACGAGTCAAGGATACAACTGATACAATACAAAGATCCAAATGACAGCGGAAGAAACAACATAGTGTCTGACTACGGACAAGATACAAATTGGACTAAGAGTCCTGAAGATAACCGATGGCGTCCAATCCCTGCCCAGGCCAAGCTGGAGGGATTCCCAAGCTAACGTCGTCAGACTTCAAACCTGTTGACTGCAATGTGGAATATGCAGCCACGAAATGGATTTGTGGGTCAGTACGGTTAAGGACTGGCAAGTGGATAAACCATACTCACAAGATACCAGCGTAACCAATCATCACAAGATACAAATACTTTGGGTACAACGGAAAGGAAGGGATTATTGCAAAGAAGCGGCAGCGGTCTGCACTAACTAACTACAGAGGCGCGCTACAACATCCGGCTAAAAGAAAGGGATAAGAGAGCGTATCAGAACCAACTACAACTACTCACCAAACAATACCCATCCAATGTTACCCCCTACTAAGGAAGCAACCCAAGGAAACTCACGTTGTTGATTAAGGTTGTAACACCTGGGGTGTTATCCCTAATTTAGAAAATTGGTTGTTTTTCTTTTTGGCATTGCATCACATGCATCATCTGCACCTTGTTTGCAAACCGATTCAAAAACAAAACAAAAATTCAAATCAATTTAAAATTTTCAAACAATGCACCTGTACTTTCAAACCCAAATTGTTTTCCAATAAAAACAATTGAATTGGAATTAATATTGCTTGGTTAAACAAATCACCTTTTATTAAAACCCTAAATTGAGTTTCAAATTCAAATCAAAGCATTCATACTTGGCATGTTCCAAATGTGGTTTAAAAATTAAAATCTTGCAAACATTTAAATTTAATAAGTTTTCATAATGGGTTGAGCTTATTGAATAAAAAAATGGTTATTTCAAAAATCAAATCCCTATGAAACCCTATTTGAAATTCAAATAGTAAATTCAAATCAATTGGCAATTTCAAATTTTTGAAATTAATGTTGACATGCTCTCACCTTGCTGTTTTGTAAATCAATAAAAATTAGTTCATAAAAAATATAATAAAACCCTAAAACCTATTTCTATTTCTCCCTTTTCTTTCCTACAAAAAAAAAGAGGAGAAACAAAAGAAAAAGAAAGAAACCCAAAAGGGGGAGGCAGGCCAGCCCAAGTGGGCTAGCCCACCTACCACCCCTCTTTCCCACCTCCTTGCAGCCCACCAGGCTCTCTCCCCCTCCATCTTTCGGGCCCAGCCCTTCTTCCTCTTCCTCCGTACGCTCACGTGGAGAGACGACAGCGACAGCCACCGCACGCACCCCTCCTTATCTTCCCCTCCTCCAAGCCTATCCCCCCAAACCCTACCCACTCCATCTCCCTCTCCTTCCTCCTCTCTAGCGCCGCTGCTCCCTCCTTAGCTCTTTTCTCCTCTGTTCCCTCCCACCTACTCTGAAAATTCTGAAGAAATCAGAGGAACACCTCCGTGGCCGGGAGTTTGCGCCCATGGCGCCGTCGCCTTGGTTATCTTCGGGCTGCACCTGCTGTTGGAATCGGACCGTGGCAGCCCCCTCTCCGTCCCTGTACCCTTGGCCGGTCTTGTGAGGCACCACCTCGCCCACGCCATCGAGTCCTTCCGGCGACGTCCTCAGCCTCTGCGCGTCGCCTCCCTGCCTGCTGCTCGTCCCCGACAGGCCATGGCGCCAACGATGTGGCCCTCTCCAAGAAACCCCGAGGGCGGGAATGGAAATAGGGCTATGCCCTCTACGTCTTGCTTCCTTCGGCCGGACCTGGGAGGTTCCAGGGGCGCCGCTCCGACGTCGGCTACCTCTACGGCGCGCGCCCGTCGCCACCGCCGTCTCCGTCAGGTTTTCGTCGCGCCCGGCCCCTCCTCGAACCTCGGTGAGCCTCCCGTCCGCTCTGGACTCTCCCTGCACCCCCCCTCGTGCTCTGGACGCGCCGCCATCGTGCGCCGTCGTCGTGACACCGGCGATCGCCTCCCTGTTCCCCGTCGTGGACAGTGTCTGATCGTCGTCAGTTGAAAATTCAGTAGCGCGTGCGAGAGCCACTTCAAAACCAAACCCCAGCCAGATCCATCACAACCGCTCGTTACCCCAGTGGTACTGCACCGTGTACCGCGCCGCGAGCGCCTGGGTTCGAATCCCGCTTGGCTGAATAAAAGCCACACTTTTTGGGCCAATTTCTTCCACCGCGCCACGGGCCCCACCGGTCAGTGACCGTGGTGGCCAGTGTGGCTTCCACCCGCGCCTGCGCAGGCGCCAGCTGGGCTGCTGGCCCGCTGGTCAGTGGCCCAGTGCGTAAATGCACTGTGTGAGAAACACCCCAGGGGCCTGTCTAAAATCCTGTTTTTCTTTTAAGTCCTCAGAAATAACAGATTGGCCCCTGTGATTAAAATGCTTGTAAATAAATCATACAAACTCCAAATTTAAAATGTAAAACATGTTTTTCAGTCAAAATTCAATGAACTTTCTGTTTATCACCTTTGTTCTGCAATTTGGACAATTAAATTTAAGGTTATTTAATAATCCTTAAAATGACAAACTAAATGGCATAATTAATAACTTTCACATGGTTGCTCCACATTAAATACTCAAAACATGAATTCCATCCAAAATTAAATGCCACACTTGAATATCAACTTTGTGTTCTGGTTTGCAACCTTTAAATTGACTAATTGTTTCACCTCTTATTTAATGCATTTAAGTTGGTAATGTGCTTAACTAAATCATTTAAAATTGTTTCCCAACATGTCAAATATGTTTTCCAATCCAAATTTCCTGTACTTCTCAAATATGCAACTTGTTTACTGATTAGAACCTTCCAAATAAATTTAAAAATTCAAATTCAAATAACTCTATTGAATTTGATTAAATTCTTAACTATTTCAAATTTAATTCAAATGGTACATGTAAAATATGTTTTCCATGCAAAATTGAATAAGCTTTCCAAATACAAACTTTGTTTTCTGTTTTGAATAAATTAAATTGCTGAAAACAACTATTTCCTAATTAATGCATTTAAAATTGTCAATTTAATAACTTGCTCATTTTAATTCCATTTTCAACAAATGAAATATGTATTCCATCTATAATTTTGTGTTCTTTCCAAATATAAATTTTGTTATCTATTTTGAACATTTAAAATTGGTGAAAACAACAAATGTATGTTTAAATCATTTAAAATGCCAAAGTTCATAACTTAATAAATAAAATTCCAAACTTGGTAAACAACATATCCAATTGAAGCTATTGTTGTTTTCTTATTGTTTTCATCATCCATGCATCATTCTAATCAACTTTCACATGATGGTTATTTGTAGATCATTTAATTCAACATTAATTCATGGGCTTTTCCATATGCAATCCAAATTGCATATGGGCCCATTTAAATATGTTTACCATGTCAACTAGTTTATCTTTGATGCATCCTTAAACTTGTCATGCATCCATATCTTGATCATGCTGGATCTTTTGCCGTAGGAGTAATTGTTGCATCCGGTGTTTGTTCTAGTTCGTTGCTTCTTCGCGGATAGGACGTTGAGATGATGTGAGCAACGACAAGTTCTTCGGATGTACCTCTACTTGCTGGATTCCAGGCAAGTATACTCACTTGCTGCCTATGGCTGCCTTTCATCACTTGTTACCGATTCTTTCCGTTGTTCTTATTCTAGCCTTTTGATTTGATGCTTGTGTCTCGATCCTATCATATGTTTACCTTGCAACCATGATATGGCCTACCTTCCACTTCCTATTAACTGTTGTTTGTTTACCTTGTTGGCCCTCGTGTCGTAGTTGCCTGCTTAGTGTTGTTTGCGCTCAAGTCTTGTTGTCCGTCTTCTCACCTGTTTAGTTTGATAGTTGGGTTTCAACTGAATCAACAACATGTTAATGTTTTGGGGTAATAATAATTTGATGATAAGGCACCGGCAGGAGGCCCGGCGTGGTTTTGAGGCCTTCTAGTGTCGAACTTAATTAGGAAAAGGGTCTTGTCCTCCGATCCATGATGAGCGCACTAACCGCATGTGGGAAGCGAGTATGGGCGCCCCCCGCAAATCTGATTCGATTCGCATCTCGTCCAAATCGCCACACTTAGTTCGGGCTTTCCATTTGATGCATGCATATGCAGGTGCGAACCCTTGGCGCCAGGGTGGAACTCTTGTAGTCGGCATTTAGGGCGGCATGGTCTTAGAGTGCTATGAGGGTACAAATAACCATCATGTGAAAGTTGATTAGAATGATGCATGCATGATGAAAACAATAAGAAAACAACAATAGTTTCAGTTTGATATGTTGTTTACCAAGTTTTGGAATTTTATTTATTAAGTTATGAACTTTGGCATTTTAAATGATTTAAACAAACATTTGTTGTTTTCACCAATTTTAAATGTTCAAAACAGATAACCAAAATTATATTTGGAAAGAACACACAATTTTAGATGGAATACATATTTCATTTGTTGAATTTGGATTTTAGATGAGCAAGTTATTAAATTGACAATTTTAAATGCATTAATTAAGAAATAGTTGTTTTCAGCAATTTAAATTATTCAAAACAGAAAACAAAGTTTATATTTGCAAAGTTCATGAAAAATGGGATGGAAAACATATTTTACATGTTGGAATTGGATTTGAATTGCCCAAGTTATGAATTTTGCAATTTAAAAGGTGTAATTAAAGCATTGAATTATTGCACCACTTTTAATTAGGAAAAACAGTAAACAAATTGTATTGAAAAGGCTGAAAACATGTAGCAAATGTTTCACTGAACATTTTGAGCTATTAAACATAATTTTTGGATCATTATTGAATTTATTATGCAATTTTTCATAAGCATTTTTATTCTGCCCTTTTTAGTAAACAGAAGGAAACATGTTCAAATTTAATTCAATTGTGATCAAATAAAATACCAATGTATATATTTTGTTAAGACAAATTTTTAGAGCCCAAGTTTGCTCAATTTGGGTGAACAGAACTCAAGTTATGATTTTCCAAAGTTTCCAATGTTTATTGCATTTTCTGTATTTAATTATTTAGTGCAAAATTTATTACATAAACATGTTGCAACTTTGTGACTAATAGAAAGAGCACAAGATTCTGAATCTATGGAAACTTGAATCACTGAAATTGGAGCAATTTTCAATTTGTTATGGATTTTACAAATAAAGTTTCAGATCTGTTTTGGGGCTGAGCTGCAGGAAAAATAAAAACCAAAAGAAAAAGATGCGCGGGGGGGGGGGGGGGGGGACTCGAACCCGCGACTGTTGTGTGCGCGCGAGAGGGCTTGTGACACTGGGCTGGCTGACTCGGTTGTGTTAGAATACGGATCTAAGACAAAAAGAGGTATCTCGGCTCGTTTACTGAACTTTGACAGACACGATTCAGAGATTACGACGGAGACAGAACAACTCCGATGAGGACCTGCAGACAGCGATGCTCGAAGGCACCGATCCAGAGCATAGGGAGAGAGGGGGGGAAACGATTCCAAGAAGGACGAAGGGCTTACCGAGGGGCTAAGGTCGAAGCAGAGGGACTCGGGAACGTCTACAGCATACAGGTGAGGTCGTAGATGACGCCAGCTTGGGCGGAACAGAGGAGGAAGAAGATGTCGCCAACGATGTCCCAGGCAGCGTTGACTTCCGATCTTCAGCTGGGAGGTAGAGGACGTAGAGGGGTTTCCATTTTTGTGCTTGGACGGCCTCGAAGACGACTCGATCGCCGGCGGAGGGAGCCTCAACTTCCGGCCATGTCATCTATTTTTTGGTTTTTCAGAAATTCAGAGAGAGGGGTTGAGGAGCAGAGGAGGAAGGAAACGGAGAAGGAAGAGGATGTTTGAGATCTAGGGTTTGGGGAGAGGCAGAGGTGTGGCTTGGTAGAAAAAGGAGGGGGAGAGGAGGGTGCGGTGGTGGTTGCTCGCTTTTCCCCCTCCGCTGCGTCACCACCGTACGCAAGGAAGGAGAAAGACAGAAGGTGGGCTCGAGGGGGGAGATGGGCTGGGCTGAACCAAGAGGTGAGATGGGCTGCTGCTCGTTTTTCTTTCTTTTCCCCCTTTTTTGTAAGAGAAAGGTGAGAAGAAGAATGGAATTTTGGGAGAGTTTTATTTGTCCAAAATTTATGAAATAATTTTATTTGTATTTAGGAATGATAATGCCCAATTGCATGACAAATGGATTTCCAAAATTCAAAAGTTTTTTAATTACTGTTTAAATTTGAAGTTGAAATTCAAATTGGGGTTTTAGTAAGAGGTGTGTTATTTAACCCAACAAATATTATGTTTACACTTCAAGTGTATTGAAAACAATTTGATTTGAAAACAGATGTGCATTGTTTGAATTTTTTTTTTTGAAAGTGTTTTCGAAAATTTTAATTGGTTTTGAAACCAAGTGCAATGTCATGATGCAATGCCATGCAAAAGGAGAGCAAACAATTCTACTTTGGGGGAAAATCCCCCGGGTGTTACACTCGGACTTATCGCCAATAGTAACGCAATTGAGATGAGGTAGAGGAGGTTCAAGGTCACTTATTGTGTCACGGCTTCCGGTCATATGTTGGGATGCACCACTATCCATTGTCCATTTGTTAGAATCGGAAGCATTTCCCTACAAGAGATCAATTTCTTTATTTAGGTACCCATCCTTCAATGGGTCCTCTTTTGTTAGTCACAAGGGTCTTAGGAACCCAAATAGTCCAATGATAATCATCACCATAAGAAGTACCAACGTATTTAGCATAAACATGTCCATCTCTAGATTTCATAAGAACATAAGATGGGTTATATTTTCCGGCGAAATCATTATGAGTGATGCTCCCCCTAGAGGCATCACCATCCATAATGGCGTTGGTCTCCTTCTCTTTTGTCGCACCCGGACTTCTAGGGGATACTCACAGTCCGTCAAACAGTAGATAAATGGCTTACGGGGCATACCGGCACCCGCATCTCAATATGAGCAGGCCAACACGTAAACGTGTGACAACCATTATCTTACTATTCATCGTCTGCGCAAACCATCCCGTAGAAATCCAGATACTTCCGTTGACGTACTTCAAAACATACACACATGGTACGTCTACGGCATTGGAACAAGTGATATCACAACAGATCTCTACGACACAAAAGATTGAAATAAGTTGCAAATGGCTCTCATTAGAGCAGAGGTAGCAAATACAATCATTCAGAGGGCACATGCCCCAACAATACATCATTACATCACAGCAGAAGCATTCAACATGTCTGAGTACAGACAAGAACCAAATAGGCCTAAGAGGCCGTAAACGAAAAGACGGAGCCCATCCACGAAGTCTCGGATCCTGCCCGGGTCCGCTATCTACTCGTCAGCAGTCTCGTCATACTCCACGTAGTAGCCACCATGTAGATCCTCGGAAACGTAGGTCTGCGGAAACCACAGCCCCAAAGGGGTCAGTACATAAACGTACTGGCAAGCAAGACTCACAGTTCACCAAAGTGTAACCCGTCAACACCAAGCACAGATGCCTTGGGTTCAACGGAAGAGAGGGGATATAAAAGATGCTGCAACTGGCTACGCTAACCAACTACAGAGATTCTATCACTTCCGGCTAACAGAAAAGGAGATAAGATCGAGGATTGTAACCAACTGGAAGATAACTTCAAACAAACCCATCCTGGATCTCGCCCCTTATCCAAAGAAGCAATCCGAGGATAACTCACACAGTTGTGTTAAAGATGAATCAAATTATTGTGTCATCAACCTATTACTAGTCAAGTTATTAATCATGGGGTGTAACATGTTTGATCATTATGTTTAAGTTGTCCTGAGTACTTGTTAGCCAGTACTTTCACCAAGTAATCCATAACCGCGGAAAACACGGCTTCTCGAGAAGATTATCCCTGCAGGGTTGCACCAATTTGGCCGTACACGCATGAATAACCCGCCAGATGGAAAGGCCCTTCCACCAAGCGGGGCACTCAACACAACTCAACTCTTCTTCGCATCAAGCCCAAAGAACCTTGGGCGCACGGCTAATCGAGCCCCGAAGAAAAGGGACCCTCATAGCACTCTAAGACCGTGTCCCCCTATATGCCGACTACGAAAGTTCCACCCGGGTACCAAGGGCTCGCAAGATCATGCATGCAGCAAATGGAAAACCCGAACTAAATGAGGCGATTTGGACGAGATGCGAATCGAGTCAAATTGAGGGGGGCGCCCATACTCGCTTCCCACATGCGGTTAGTGCGCTCATCATGGATCAGTAGACAAGACCCTTTTCCTATTAGGGTCGACACTAGCAGGCCTCAAAACCACAAAGGGCCTCCTGCCGGTGCCTTATCATCAAATTATTATTTAACAATAACATTAGCATGATTGATTGATTAAACATCGAGCCCCCAGAACATAATGGAATAGTAACAGAAAGTAACGGGTAACAGACTCGAGCAAAACAACCTAAGCATGCTAGTAAGACACTGGCTCAATCAACAGGGTTGTAGGAGTGGTGGTGAGGCAATATCAGGGTTAAGGGATTCATGTGATAGGTTCGTAACAGAAACAACTACTACTAGGGCTAGCAGAAAAGAACAACGGAAAGTATCGGTAACCAAGGTTGAAAGGAACACAGTGGTTCATGTGAGTGATAACTTGCCTGCAAAACCCAGTAGCCTGGTACTGAGCTAGATCCTTAGAAGGGTGTCGTAAGTATCGTCGGTCTCAACGTCGTCGTGTAGCCGAGAAGAAGCAAACAAACAATGCAGAAAGATAAACAATCAATATCATGGCATAATGCGCAAACATGGGATGATGCATGACCATTTGATTGATGCATAGAAATGACTAGTTGACAAGATAGAAACAGGATTAAATGGACCCATATGCAATTGGATTGCATATGGAAAGCCCATGATTTATGGTTGAATTAATTGTTTTACAACTAATCATCATATGAAAGTTGGTTAGCATGATGCATGGATGAGGAAAACAGCAAAATAACAACAATAGAACAAATAGAAATAAGGTTTACCAAGTTTGGAATTTGTGACGCCCCGAGATCGGGCACTATGCAGATTTCAGCATTCCCGCCAAATCCGCATAATAACCGATTCCAGGTTGCCATTTATGATAACATTACAGTAGTTCACGAATAATCCACAATTACAACAGAAACAGATAGATACAAGATGACTCAAACGAGCCAGGGTTACAACTGATACATTACAAAGATCCAAATAACAGCGGAAGAAAACAACATAGCGTCCGGCTACGGACAAGATCCAAATTGGACTAAGAGTCCTGAAGATAACCGAAGGCGTCCAATCCCTGCCCAGGCCAAGCCGGAGGGATTCCCAAGCTAACGTCGTCAGACTTCAAACCTGTTGACTGCAATTTGGAATTTGCAGCCACGAAAGAGATTTGTGGGTCAGTACGGTTAAGTACTGGCAAGGGGGATAAAACCCATACTCACAAGTTACCGGCGTAGCCAGTCATCACAAGATACAAATACTTTAGGATCAACGGAAAGGAAGGGGTTATTGCAAATATGTGACAGCAGGCTGCACTAACCAACTACAGAGAGAAATACTACAACTTCCAACTATCAGAAAGGGGATAAGATCGAGGTTTGTAACCAACTGAAAGATAACTTCAAACAAACCCATCCTGGATCTCGCCCCTTATCCGAAGAAGCAATCCGAGGATAACTCACACCGTTGAGTTAATGATGGTTCAGATTATTGTGTCAATAAGCCTATTACTAGTCAAGTTGTTAATCATTGGGTGAAAGGTTGTTATTCATTAGGTTTAAGTTGTCCTGAGTACTTGTTAGCCAGTACTTTCACCAAGTAATCCATAACCGCGGAAAACACGGCTTCTCGAGAAGATTATCCCTGCAGGGTTGCACCAATTTAGCCGTACTCATGAATAACCCGCCAGATGGAGCGGCCACTCCACCAAGCGGGGCACTCAACACAATCCAACCCTTCTTCGCATCAAGCCCAAAGCACCTTGGGCGCACGGCTACTCGGGCCCAGAAGAAAATGGACCCTCATAGCACTCTAAGACCGTGTCCCCCTATATGCCGACTACGAAAGTTCCACCCGGGATCCAAGGGCTCGCAAGATCATGCATGCAGCAAATGGAAAACCCGAACTAAATGAGGCGATTTGGACGAGATGCGAATCGGGTCAAACTGAGGGGGAGCCCATACTCCCCAAATGCGGGTAGTGCGCTCATCATGGATCAGTAGACAAGACCCTTTTCCTATTAGGGTCGACACTAGCAGGCCTCAAAACCACAAAGGGCCTCCTGTCGGTGCCTTATCATCAAATTTATTATTTACCAATAACATTAGCATGATTGATTGATTAAACATCGAGCCCCCAGAACGTAATAGAGTAATAACAGAAAGTAACGGGTAACAGACTCGAGCAAAACAACCTAAGCATGCTAGATAAGAACAGGCACAAACAAAGGCTGTAGGTATGGAGGTGAGGCAATATCAAGGTTAAGGGATTCATGTGATGGGTTCGTAACAGAAACAACTACTACTAAGGCTAGCAGAAAAGATTCAACGGAAATAATCGGTAACAAGTGATGAAAGGCAGCCATATGGCAGCAAGTGAGTATACTTGCCTGAGATCCCGCAAGGTAGCAGAACTTGTCGTTGCTCACATCATCTCAACGTCCTATCCGGGAAGAAGCAATGAACCTCGAACAAACACCGGATGCAACTATTACTACTACGGCAAAAGATCCAGCATGATCAAGATATGGATGCATGACAGGTTTAAAGATGCATCAAGGTAAACTAGTTGACTAGATAAACAAATTTAAATGGACCCATATGCAATTTGAGTTGCATATGAAAAGCCCATGAATTATGGTTGAAACAATTGTTTTCCAACTAACCAATAGGTGAAAGTGGGTTAGCATGATGCATGGATGAGGAAAACAACAAAATAACAACATTAGAATCAAATTAAAATAGGGTGTAGCAATTTAGAATTTTATTATTAACTTAGGGAATTTTGGGTGCCTTAAAGGTGACACACAAATACTTGTTGTTTTCACCCATTTAAAATGTTCAAAACAAATAACAAAGTTGATATTTGAAAAGGTTATCAAATTTTAGTTGGATTACATGTTTCACATTTTGAAATTGGAATTAGGATTATTTAATTAGGAATTAAACAATATTAAACAAGTTTTAATTGAATTAAACAAGATTTAAATTTTTTAGGCAATTTTAATTATTCAAAACAGAAAACAAAAATTATATTTGATTAGCTTATTTAAAATGGTACTGAAAACATATTTTATTTGCATGATTTGGACTTAGGAATAATTAGTTATGGAATTTAGCAAATACAAGTGAAATGATTTAAATTTGAATTTGAATTGCAATTTGAAAGTTCAAAACAGAACACAAGTTGGATACTTGGAAAGATTAGAAGATTTGGATCAGAATAGATATAAAGTTTGTAGTTGTTGGAATTATAAAACGAGAGATATTGAATTTCAAAGTTTGGTTTGAATTCTGCCAATTAAAAGAATTTGGAATTTTAGAAATTCGCACTGATACATTTGCTACCGAGCAGCTCCCTACCCACTGCCTCTTCCGCGTGGGCCAGAGGGGCCAGCGTGGCAGCCACGCAGGCGTGCGCTGAGAGGTGGCAGTGGCTGTCCCTGGCGGGTGGGTCCCAGCGCGCGGAAGAGGAAAAAAATCCCAAAAAGGGGCCGCTGCGGGGATCGAACCCGGGACCGATCTGCTCCCGCGCGGCGCTCACTGCCGCTACGCTACTCGCGCGCTTTGGTTGGAACGTGAGGCTGACTAAGGAAAAGATGTGGTTCGGTGTTGTACTGAATTCGAACACAGGGCGCGACACTTCGTCAGGTTCAGAAACATGGCAAACTGCGACTCGCTGCCGCTCGCCGGAGACCACGGTGCGGCCGCTCGAAGGCTGGCACAGAGCAAGTGGGAGGGAAGGGGAGGCTGATGGAGGTGGGGCTCACCTCGAGGGGCCCGATCGTGCTTAGGAGAGGCGATGAAGCCGCTGTTCTGCTGGAGGCGAACGTGGTGCACGGCAGAAACTCGCCGGAGAAAACGGAAGCGCGGCGCCTCCCTAGCGCTGCTCCGGCGCCGCTTGTTCCGCGAAGTCGAAGGTGGAAGCGCCGGCGTTCCATTCCCGCCAACGGAGCAGCTTCGAGGCGGCTGTGGCGACGGGGCGGTGTAGATACTGACGGCCAAGGGGTGGTGTTCGGTGCGGGTTGCAGTGTCGATTGTTTCAGAAGGAAAACAGAAGCTTGGGGAAGGGGAAGATGAGATGAAGTGGCGGCGCTAGGGTTTTAGGTTAGCAGCAGAGGGATCGGTGGGTACTTAAGGATGAGGGAAACCAGTACGGCTGCTCATCCATGGGGTGGAGGATCGATCGGAGGGCGTAGTGGTGGTTCGTACAACAGAGGAAGACGACAAAAAGGTTTGGTGGGCCAGCAGGAGAGGAAAAGGAAAGGCTTGGGGGAAAAGAAAAGAAAATGCTTGGGCTTGGGAAGAAAAAAGGGAAAAGGTGGGCTTTAGGGAGAAGGAGGAGAAGGGGTGGGCTGCCCTCTCCTTTGCTATTTATTTTTCCTCTTCCATTTTTTTTTGCAAGAGATCAAAGAGTGAGAAAGAATAGGATTTTGGGGGTTTTCCCTTTTTGGAATTATTTGTGTTATTTTTTTCCAAAACAACAAATAAAGCAAGAGCTAACATTGTTTCACAAGTTTGCATATTTAGTTTGGTTTAAAGGTGTTGGGTGAAATTCAAACAAGGTTTGAATTGGGAAATTTTTGGAAATAGGCAAAGTTTTATTTTTACAAATTCAAACAATCATACCAACATTATTTGATTTAATTTGTTTGCCAAATTTTTAATATTTAAACCCATATTGGAAAAGGATTTATTTGATTTGGATTTGGTTATTTGAATTTTACCATTAGGGTTTTGAACAATTTAAATTGTTTTGGAAAACAGAATGCAATGCTCATGATGCATGGGATGCAAAAAGAAAACAACCAACTTCTATCTAGGGTAACACCCCAGGTGTTACAAACGACACCACTAACAAGGGATTGCGCCCTCGCAATCCACCTGCTAACCCGGGAGGGGAAAGAAGTTCGACTATCGATTCTTCGTGCTTCCAGTTGATCTCCTCGACACCACTAACAAGGGTTTCTCGACACCACTAACAAGAGATTCTTGCTCGGAGTGACGACGATGTTCTTCCCCCAGGGATCTTCCGATGATCGAACCTATTAGGTTAAAGGCTCAGAAAACGTCCACCCACGTGGGATCCTAACACTTGGAAAGGTAGACAAGGGGAAGACTCCAAAACAAATAAGATGGGAGGGGAAATAGAATAGGGGTAAGGAGAAAACAAGAAACCTATTGAGATGTTTTTTCCAAAATAGTTTAGCAGAAATAGTTTTTGACACTCTAGCAACAACGACCGTTAGCGAGGTTAACCTGCAGGCTTTGCGGACCCGTTGCTTCGATAACCATTCGTATCGAAACAATCTCGGGAATCGGAACCAAGGCTCTGATACCATTTGTGACGCCCCGAGATCGGGCACTATGCAGATTTCAGCATTCCCGCCAAATCCGCATAATAACCGATTCCAGGTTGCCATTTATGATAACATTACAGTAGTTCACGAATAATCCACAATTACAACAGAAACAGATAGATACAAGATGACTCAAACGAGCCAGGGTTACAACTGATACATTACAAAGATCCAAATAACAGCGGAAGAAAACAACATAGCGTCCGGCTACGGACAAGATCCAAATTGGACTAAGAGTCCTGAAGATAACCGAAGGCGTCCAATCCCTGCCCAGGCCAAGCCGGAGGGATTCCCAAGCTAACGTCGTCAGACTTCAAACCTGTTGACTGCAATTTGGAATTTGCAGCCACGAAAGAGATTTGTGGGTCAGTACGGTTAAGTACTGGCAAGGGGGATAAAACCCATACTCACAAGTTACCGGCGTAGCCAGTCATCACAAGATACAAATACTTTAGGATCAACGGAAAGGAAGGGGTTATTGCAAATATGTGACAGCAGGCTGCACTAACCAACTACAGAGAGAAATACTACAACTTCCAACTATCAGAAAGGGGATAAGATCGAGGTTTGTAACCAACTGAAAGATAACTTCAAACAAACCCATCCTGGATCTCGCCCCTTATCCGAAGAAGCAATCCGAGGATAACTCACACCGTTGAGTTAATGATGGTTCAGATTATTGTGTCAATAAGCCTATTACTAGTCAAGTTGTTAATCATTGGGTGAAAGGTTGTTATTCATTAGGTTTAAGTTGTCCTGAGTACTTGTTAGCCAGTACTTTCACCAAGTAATCCATAACCGCGGAAAACACGGCTTCTCGAGAAGATTATCCCTGCAGGGTTGCACCAATTTAGCCGTACTCATGAATAACCCGCCAGATGGAGCGGCCACTCCACCAAGCGGGGCACTCAACACAATCCAACCCTTCTTCGCATCAAGCCCAAAGCACCTTGGGCGCACGGCTACTCGGGCCCAGAAGAAAATGGACCCTCATAGCACTCTAAGACCGTGTCCCCCTATATGCCGACTACGAAAGTTCCACCCGGGATCCAAGGGCTCGCAAGATCATGCATGCAGCAAATGGAAAACCCGAACTAAATGAGGCGATTTGGACGAGATGCGAATCGGGTCAAACTGAGGGGGAGCCCATACTCCCCAAATGCGGGTAGTGCGCTCATCATGGATCAGTAGACAAGACCCTTTTCCTATTAGGGTCGACACTAGCAGGCCTCAAAACCACAAAGGGCCTCCTGCCGGTGCCTTATCATCAAATTTATTATTTACCAATAACATTAGCATGATTGATTGATTAAACATCGAGCCCCCAGAACGTAATAGAGTAATAACAGAAAGTAACGGGTAACAGACTCGAGCAAAACAACCTAAGCATGCTAGATAAGAACAGACACAAACAAAGGCTGTAGGTATGGAGGTGAGGCAATATCAAGGTTAAGGGATTCATGTGATGGGTTCGTAACAGAAACAACTACTACTAAGGCTAGCAGAAAAGATTCAACGGAAAGAATCGGTAACAAGTGATGAAAGGCAGCCATATGGCAGCAAGTGAGTATACTTGCCTGAGATCCCGCAAGGTAGCAGAACTTGTCGTTGCTCACATCATCTCAACGTCCTATCCGGGAAGAAGCAATGAACCTCGAACAAACACCGGATGCAACTATTACTACTACGGCAAAAGATCCAGCATGATCAAGATATGGATGCATGACAGGTTTAAAGATGCATCAAGGTAAACTAGTTGACTAGATAAACAAATTTAAATGGACCCATATGCAATTTGAGTTGCATATGAAAAGCCCATGAATTATGGTTGAAACAATTGTTTTCCAACTAACCAATAGGTGAAAGTGGGTTAGCATGATGCATGGATGAGGAAAACAACAAAATAACAACATTAGAATCAAATTAAAATAGGGTGTAGCAATTTAGAATTTTATTATTAACTTAGGGAATTTTGGGTGCATTAAAGGTGACACACAAATACTTGTTGTTTTCACCCATTTAAAATGTTCAAAACAAATAACAAAGTTGATATTTGAAAAGGTTATCAAATTTTAGTTGGATTACATGTTTCACATTTTGAAATTGGAATTAGGATTATTTAATTAGGAATTAAACAATATTAAACAAGTTTTAATTGAATTAAACAAGATTTAAATTGTTTAGGCAATTTTAATTATTCAAAACAGAAAACAAAAATTATATTTGATTAGCTTATTTAAAATGGTACTGAAAACATATTTTATTTGCATGATTTGGACTTAGTAATAATTAGTTATGGAATTTAGCAAATACAAGTGAAATGATTTAAATTTGAATTTGAATTGCAATTTGAAAGTTCAAAACAGAACACAAGTTGGATACTTGGAAAGATTAGAAGATTTGGATCAGAATAGATATAAAGTTTGTAGTTGTTGGAATTATAAAACGAGAGATATTGAATTTCAAAGTTTGGTCTGAATTCTGCCAATTAAAAGAATTTGGAATTTTAGAAATTCGCACTGATACATTTGCTACCGAGCAGCTCCCTACCCACTGCCTCTTCCGCGTGGGCCAGAGGGGCCAGCGTGGCAGCCACGCAGGCGTGCGCTGAGAGGTGGCAGTGGCTGTCCCTGGCGGGTGGGTCCCAGCGCGCGGAAGAGGAAAAAAATCCCAAAAAGGGGCCGCTGCGGGGATCGAACCCGGGACCGATCTGCTCCCGCGCGGCGCTCACTGCCGCTACGCTACTCGCTCGCTTTGGTTGGAACGTGAGGCTGACTAAGGAAAAGATGTGGTTCGGTGTTGTACTGAATTCGAACACAGGGCGCGACACTTCGTCAGGTTCAGAAACATGGCAAACTGCGACTCGCTGCCGCTCGCCGGAGACCACGGTGCGGCCGCTCGAAGGCTGGCACAGAGCAAGTGGGAGGGAGGGGGAAGGCAGATGGAGGGTGGGCTCCCTCGAGGGGGCCCGATCGTGCTTTAGGAGAGGCGTTGAAGCCGCTGTTTCGCCTGGAGGCGAACGTGGTGCACGCGAAAAACTCGCCGGAGAAAACGAAGCGCGGCGCCTCCACTACGCTGCTGTGACTCGGCGCCGCTTGTCCGAGAAGCGAAGGTGGAGGAGCCGCGGCGTTCCATTCCCCGCCAACGGAGCAGCTTCGAGGGCCGGGTGTGGCGACGGGGCGGTGTAGATACTGACGGCCAAGGGGTGGTGTTCGGTGCGGGTTGCAGTGTCGATTGTTTCAGAAGGAAAACAGAAGCTTGGGGAAGGGGAAGATGAAGATGAAGTAGCGCGGCGCTACGTGGTTTTAGGTTAGCAGCAGAGGGATCGGTGGGTACTTAAGGATGAGGGAAACCAGGTACGGCTGCTCATCCATGGGGTGGAGGATCGATCGGAGGGCGTAGTGGTGGTTCGTACACAGAGGAAGACGACAGAAAGGTTTGGTGGGCCAGCAGGAGAGGAAAAGGAAAGGCTTGGGGGAAAAGAAAAGAAAATGCTTGGGCTTGGGAAGAAAAAAGGGAAAAGGTGGGGTTTAGGGAGAAGGAGGAGAAGGGGTGGGCTGCCCTCTCCTTTGCTATTTATTTTTCCTCTTCCATTTTTTTTTTGCAAGAGATCAAAGAGTGAGAAAGAATAGGATTTTGGGGGTTTTCCCTTTTTGGAATTATTTGTGTTATTTTTTTCCAAAACAACAAATAAAGCAAGAGCTAACATTGTTTCACAAGTTTGCATATTTAGTTTGGTTTAAAGGTGTTGGGTGAAATTCAAACAAGGTTTGAATTGGGAAATTTTTGGAAATAGGCAAAGTTTTATTTTTACAAATTCAAACAATCATACCAACATTATTTGATTTAATTTGTTTGCCAAATTTTTAATATTTAAACCCATATTGGAAAAGGATTTATTTGATTTGGATTTGGTTATTTGAATTTTACCATTAGGGTTTTGAACAATTTAAATTGTTTTGGAAAACAGAATGCAATGCTCATGATGCATGGGATGCAAAAAGAAAACAACCAACTTCTATCTAGGGTAACACCCCAGGTGTTACAGAATTCCAGTTATTAAGTTAGGAAATTTTGGTTACTTAAAGATGTCACACAAGTAATTGTTGTTTTCAACAAGTTAAAGTGTTCAAAACAGATAACAAAGTTCATATTTGATAAGAACACACAATTTTAGGTGGAATACATGTTTCACTTGTTGAAAAAGGATTTCAAATACATTACTTATGAATTAAACAAGTTTAAGCAAGAATTAAATGAATTTAATTCAAACATGAACTTATTTGAATTCTTATTTGTTCAAAACATTAAACCAAATTCATATTTCAAAAGTTTATACTTCTAGGGTTTGAAAACATATTTTATATGTCCCAAAAGAATTTGATTTGATCAAGTTATGAATTTAGCAATATTAAATGATTTAAACAAGGTTTAAATCATTTAACCAATTTTAATTATTCAAAACATGAAACAAATTTTATATTTGGAAAGGTGGTTTAATTTTGCATGGAAAACATATTTCATTTGTGGAAATTGGATTTAAAATGAGCAAGTTATTATTTTGGCAATTTTAAATGCAATAAACAAGAAACAGTTGTTTTCAGCAATTTAAATTATTCAAAACAACAAACAAAATTTATATTTGGAAAGTACATGAAAAGTTGATTGGAAAACATATTTAGTTTGTGGAATTTGGAATTTTTATGAACAAGTTATGAATTTTGCAAGTTTAAGTGAATTTGACAAGTTTTCAAATGTTGCACCAATTTAAAATATTCAAAACAGTAAACAAAATTTATATTTAGGTAGAGAATTTAATTTGGTACAGAAAACATATTTAAAAAGTTGAATTTGGAGTTAAAATGAATTATTTATGCAATTTCCAATTTTAGGGTGCAATCTGCCATTTTGTATCACATCTAGGGACTTAGAAAAATTAAACAGGGATCTAGAAATTACAGCAGGGACCTGGGTGTGAATATCAGGTTGTGTGGGTTGTAAGAAATAAAAGGAAAAATAAATGGGTTAATCCCGTGGGGGGTGGGATTCGAACCCACCCCCTCTCTGTGAGCACAAGGGTGTGTTGCCAGTAGGGTAGTGCTGCGAGTTGTGACAGATACCCAGCGCGTTTGGTTAAGTGGTAACATTTCCGTCAGTTTAGAAACCTGACGAACTGAACCCAACTGCGATCGGAAGCAACCACGACGGATGTCGACGACGGCTCGCCGGCCTGCTGCCACGCGCGGGAAGGTGCCGTGCGTGTGTGGTGCCTGGTGCGTGCGGACAGAAGGGAGAGGGGAGGAAGGGGTCGAGGGGAGCTCACCCGGGGGCCCTCGAGTGGAACAGCGGCAGGGCGGAGCAGGTGCAAACGGCGGCGAAACTCGGACGGTGGCGGCGCACCTGTCCTTCCCCGTCCGCGCCGAGAGGTCGAAGAGGATGAGGGTGGCGAGGAGGTTCCGTTCCCGTGCCCGCGGGGTCCCGTCGGCGACCACAGCCCTCCAACCCCCTCCACGTTCAAGCTCCGTCCATGGTGATGGCCAAAAAAATTCAGAGAGGAAAGGTAGAAAGAAGAAGGGGAAATTGAGAGGGATGGCGGCGGAGATGGTAGGAAGAGGGAAGAGAGTGCGGGTTAGGGTTAGGGTTTGCCCCTTGGGGGGGTTAGATAAGGAGGGGGGTGGGGTGGAGCAGTGGGGAAACCTCTGTCGTTTTCTCCATTGATGACGTACGCTCGTACGGAGGTTGGGGGAGAAGGGGTACTGGGCCAAATGGAAATTGGGCTGGGCTGGCTTAGTTTTCTCCCCCCTCTAACAGGTTTCTTTTTATTATTTCTGTTGCATTTTTTTTTGCTGCAACCGAAATGGAAGAAAAGAATGCCTTTAGGTTAATAGAAATTTTAGAAAAATTAGTGTTAGCTAGTTAGGTTAAAAGAAAACAAATGCCAAGTTTGGTTTTTCAAAAGATTAATTTTTACTTATTGTTTTGTAATTTAAGTCAACATTTAAAAGAATGCTTCTTATTTGGCTTTTATTAAAAAAATCAACATGTTTATTAGGGGAACCCCAATGATTAAAATAGAACAATTGGTTTGGTTATAATGCTGATTTTATAAATTGCATTTGGGTGCTGTTTGAAAACACTTGGTTGAATTGGAATATTTGCAAATTAATTGGTTAATGATTGAAAACAACAAGTTTAATAGGGTGAGCCCTATTATTAAAATGATTAAAATGATTAGAATAGTTTGTTAGCTTTCATGAGTTGGAATTTGGTGCTGTTTGAACTTGAGTTTTTGAGTTTGAAAGCAATTTGGGAATTATTTAATTGAAATGAAAACACCATTTTATTTGTTGATCAATGTGGAAAACATGACAACAAATGGTTGGTTTTATTTGAGATTTTTATTTCCAAAGTTGTAACAGAACAAGTATGAAAACAAAGCATTTGAAATTGTTTGAGTTTTATTGTGAAAACAAAGAATAACAGATGCAAAACAAATGGTAAACAAGGCAAACAAAGGAAATAAATATGATGCCATGATGCAATACTTTAATAACAAGAAATCAAACATTCTAAATGGTAGGTTTTCATACTTGGGCTGTTACAAAACGCCCCCCCTTGAAGGAATCGCGCCCCGAGATTCCTACTGAGAAAAGAAAAGGTCCGGATACTTCTTGGGAAGATCCTCTTGAGCTGTGACACGTGAAACACATCGTGCACCTTGGATAGTTTCTGGAATTTCAAAACGATAGGTATTCCTGGCAACTCTCCTGGAAAATGTCAGGGAATTTGGAAACCACCGGAACATTTTCAAGTAAGGGAGAGGTTTTGTATTGAGGGTGTATAGCTGGTTAGAATTTGATTCATTTGGAGAATAGACTATCTGGAATGTGATGATTCAGGAATGCCTCCTCGAAACAACCCCAGGTGATAGGAATGGCAGCTATCATAGCCTGGAATCAACAACAACAACAACAACAACAACCTTTCTGGCCAGATAGACTTGATATCTGGAAAGTTTTGATTAGACGCCGGTAGAAGAATTGGAATGGAAAGCAACAACAAGATTTCAACGGACGAGAAGGTTCTTTAAAAGAACAGGATATTGAAGCAACACCGGGGAAAACAAGAACAAAACTCCTGAGGTACTACGGAAAAACCCATCCGGGCTTCTAAAGGATCCATTATCTACTGCTTAAGGAATAGAGGATTTGCTTCCGGGGCTTACACGCCTCCGTTCTCAATCATGAGTAGGCAACATGATAAATCATGTCACAACCACCTCCATTCCTATGGTCTAGTAGATATAACTATCCTAGAGAAACCAGAATACGTGAAATCCTAACTTGAAAGTTTAGATGAGAAGGGAAAACAACGTTGCACTTCCTTACCAGAAAAGGGAGGGTGGGTGGGGAAAGAAGAAAAAGAACAGAATTCCTACTCTCACGTTTCATTTTTCCTATATAGCTACAAAATAGTTTCTAGACTCAACTGCGACCAGTAAAAAGGGATCCTACAGGCAGACATGCTCTGATACCATTTGTCGCACCCTGATTTCTAGGGGATACTCACCGTACGAACTGGATAGCAGATGCTTGGATTATGGGGCATAACTGCTCCCACGTCCCAGCTTCCTGGTAGGCCTGCGCTTATGCGCGACAACACAAGCCCTGCTATTCCATCGTCGATGTAAACTATCCACTAGAGATCAAAGGCACTTCCGTCGACGTACTTCAAACCATACACACATGGTACGTCAACGGCGTTTAACAAGTGATATCACAACAGATCTCTACGACACAAAAGATTGAAATAAGTTGCAAATGGCTCTCATTAGAGCAGAGATAGCAAATACAATCATTCAGAGGGCACATGCCCCAACAATACATCATTACATCACAGCGGAAGCAATCAACATGTCTGAGTACAAACAAGAACCAAATAGGCCTAAGAGGCCGGAAACAAACAGACGGAGCCCATCCACGAAGTCTCGGATCCTGCCCGGGTCCGCTATCTACTCGTCAGCAGTCTCGTCATACTCCACGTAGTTGCCACCAGGTAGATCCTCGGAAACGTAGGTCTGCGGAAACCACAGCCCCAAAGGGGTCAGTACATAAACGTACTGGCAAGCAAGACTCACAGTTCACCAAAGTGTAACCCGTCAACACCAAGCACAGATGCCTTGGGTTCAACGGAGGAAAGGGGATAGAAAAGATGCTGCAACTGGCTGCGCTAACCAACTACAGAGATTCTAGCACTTCCGGCTAACAGAAAAGGAGATAAGATCGAGGATTGTAACCAACTGAAAGATAACTTCAAACAAACCCATCCTGGATCTCGCCCCTTATCCAAAGAAGCAATCCGAGGATAACTCACACAGTTGAATAATGATGGTTCAGATTATTGTGTCATAAGCCTATTACTAGTCAAGTTATTAATCAGTGGGTGTAAGCATGTTTGATCATTATGTTTAAGTTGTCCTGAGTACTTGTTAGCCAGTACTTTCACCAAGTAATCCATAACCGCGGAAAACACGGCTTCTCGAGAAGATTATCCCTGCAGGGTTGCACCAATTTGGCCGTACACGCATGAATAACCCGCCAGATGGAAAGGCCCTTCCACCAAGCGGGGCACTCAACACAACTCGACTCTTCTTCGCATCAAGCCCAAAGAACCTTGGGCGCACGGCTAATCGAGCCCCGAAGAAAAAGGGACCCTCATAGCACTCTAAGACCGTGTCCCCCTATATGCCGACTATGAAAGTTCCACCCGGGTACCAAGGGCTCGCAAGATCATGCATGCAGCAAATGGAAAACCCGAACTAAATGAGGCGATTTGGACGAGATGCGAATCGAGTCAAATTGAGGGGGGCGCCCATACTCGCTTCCCACATGCGGTTAGTGCGCTCATCATGGATCAGTAGACAAGACCCTTTTCCTATTAGGGTCGACACTAGCAGGCCTCAAAACCACAAAGGGCCTCCTGCCGGTGCCTTATCATCAAATTATTATTTAACAATAACATTAGCATGATTGATTGATTAAACATCGAGCCCCCAGAACATAATGGAATAGTAACAGAAAGTAACGGGTAACAGACTCGAGCAAAACAACCTAAGCATGCTAGTAAGACACTGGCTCAACCAAAAGGGTTGATAGGAGTGGAGGTGAGGCAATATCAGGGTTAAGGGATTCATGTGATAGGTTCGTAACAGAAACAACTACTACTAGGGCTAGCAGAAAAGAACAACGGAAAGTATCGGTAACCAAGGTTGAAAGGAACACAGTGGTTCATGTGAGTGATAACTTGCCTGCAAAACCCAGTAGCCTGGTACTGAGCTAAATCCTTAGAAGGGGTGTCGTAAGTATCGTCGGTCTCAACGTCGTCGTATATCCGAGAAGAAGCAAACAAACAATGCAGAAAGATAAACAATCAATATCATGGCATAGGTGCACAAACATGGATGATGCATGTCATGTTAATAGATGCATCAAAATAAACTACTTGACAAGATAAAACAGGATTAAATGGACCCATATGCAATTGGATTGCATATGGAAAAGCCCATGAATTATGGTTGAATTAATTGTTTACAACTAATCATCATATGAAAGTGGTTAGCATGATGCATGGATGAGGAAAACAACAAAATAACAACAATAGAACAAATAGAAATAAGGTTTACCAAGTTTGGAATTCTGTTATTAAGTTAGGAAATTTTGGTTACTTAAAGGTGTCACACAAGCATTTGTTGTTTTCATCATGTTAAATTGTTCAAAATAGATAACAAAGTTTATATTTGATAAGAACACACAATTTTAGGTGGATTGCATGTTTCACTTGTTGAAAAAGGATTTGGAATAATTTATTTATGAATTAAACAAGTGTAAGCAAGAATTAAATGAAATCAACTCAAACATGAACTTATTTGAATTTTTATTTGTTCAAAACATTAAGTGAGATTCATATTTGAAAAGTTTATGCTTTTATGGTTTGAAAACATATTTTATATGTCCCAAAAGAATTTGTTTTGATCAAGTTATGAATTTAACAATATTAAATGATTTAAACAAGGTTTAAATCATTTAACCAATTTTAATTATTCAAACCATGAAACAACTTTTATATTTGAAAAGGTGGTTTAATTTTGCATGGAAAACATATTTCATTTGTGGAAATTGGATTTAAAATGAGCAAGTTATTATTTTGGCAATTTTAAATGCAATAATTAAGAAACAGTTGTTTTCAGCAATTTAAAATATTCAAAACAGCAAACAAAATTTATATTTGGAAAGTACATGAAAAGTTGATTGGAAAACATATTTGGTTTGTTGAATTTGGAATTTTTATGAACAAGTTATGAATTTTGCAAGTTTAAGTGAATTTTTGACAAGTTTTCAATTTTTGCACCAATTTAAAATATTCAAAACAGTAAACAAAATTTATATTTAGGTAGAGAATTTAATTTGGTACAGAAAACATATTTAAAAAGTTGAATTTGGAGTTAAAATGAATTAGTTATGCAATTTCCAATTTTAGGGTGCAATCTGCCATTTTTTATCACATCTAGGGACTTAGAAAAATTAAACAGGGATCTAGAAATTACAACAGGGACCTAGGTGTGAATATCAGGTTGTGTGGGTTGTAAGAAATAAAAGGAAAAATAAATGGGTTAATCCCGTGGGGGGTGGGATTCGAACCCACCCCCTCTCTGTGAGCACAAGGGTGTGTTGCCAGTAGGGTAGTGCTGCGAGTTGTGACAGATACCCAGCGCGTTTGGTTAAGTGGTAACATTTCCGTCAGTTTAGAAACCTGACGAACTGAACCCAACTGCGATCGGAAGCAACCACGACGGATGTCGACGACGGCTCGCCGGCCTGCTGCCACGCGAGGGAGGGTGCCGTGCGCGTGTGGTGCCTGGTGCGTGCGGACAGAAGGGAGAGGGGAGGAAGGGGTCGAGGGGAGCTCACCCGGGGGCCCTCGAGTGGAACAGCGGCAGGGCGGAGCAGGTGCAAACGGCGGCGAAACTCGGACGGTGGCGGCGCACCTGTCCTTCCCCGTCCGCGCCGAGAGGTCGAAGAGGATGAGGGTGGCGAGGAGGTTCCGTTCCCGTGCCCGCGGGGTCCCGTCGGCGACCACAGCCCTCCAACCCCCTCCACGTTCAAGCTCCGTCCATGGTGATGGCCAAAAAAATTCAGAGAGGAAAGGTAGAAAGAAGAAGGGGAAATTGAGAGGGATGGCGGCGGAGATGGTAGGAAGAGGGAAGAGAGTGCGGGTTAGGGTTAGGGTTTGCCCCTTGGGGGGGTTAGATAAGGAGGGGGGGTGGGGTGGAGCAGTGGGGAAACCTCTGTCGTTTTCTCCATTGATGACGTACGCTCGTACGGAGGTTGGGGGAGAAGGGGTACTGGGCCAAATGGAAATTGGGCTGGGCTGGCTTAGTTTTCTCCCCCCTCTAACAGGTTTCTTTTTATTATTTCTGTTGCATTTTTTTTTTGCTGCAACCAAAATGGAAGAAAAAGAATGCCTTTAGGTTAATAGAAATTTTAGAAAAATTAGTGTTAGCTAGTTAGGTTAAAAGAAAACAAATGCCAAGTTTGGTTTTTCAAAAGATTAATTTTTACTTATTGTTTTGTAATTTAAGTCAACATTTAAAAGAATGCTTCTTATTTGGCTTTTATTAAAAAATCAACATGTTTATTAGGGGAACCCCAATGATTAAAATAGAACAATTGGTTTGGTTATAATGCTGATTTTATAAATTGCATTTGGGTGCTGTTTGAAAACACTTGGTTGAATTGGAATATTTGCAAATTAATTGGTTAATGATTGAAAACAACAAGTTTAATAGGGTGAGCCCTATTATTAAAATGATTAAAATGATTAGAATAGTTTGTTAGCTTTCATGAGTTGGAATTTGGTGCTGTTTGAACTTGAGTTTTTGAGTTTGAAAGCAAATTGGGAATTATTTAATTGAAATGAAAACACCATTTTATTTGTTGATCAATGTGGAAAACATGACAACAAATGGTTGGTTTTATTTGAGATTTTTATTTCCAAAGTTGTAACAGAACAAGTATGAAAACAAAGCATTTGAAATTGTTTGAGTTTTATTGTGAAAACAAAGAATAACAGATGCAAAACAAATGGTAAACAAGGCAAACAAAGGAAATAAATATGATGCCATGATGCAATACTTTAATAACAAGAAATCAAACATTCTAAATGGTAGGTTTTCATACTTGGGCTGTTACATCTTTGGTCACCTCACCCTCTTTCACAAAGACAACATTTTGGGAGGGAGAGGTGACATTCTTGGATATCTTCTTTTACTTGGAAACAAAACCAAGTCCCTCTTTTCCTTTCTTGGCACCTTGAGAGCTTATTGCATCATTGAGAATTCTTTCCTTCCCTACAATGTTAGTTGTAGTAGAAGAGGTAGGCAAAATAACAATGCTATTTGATGAAGATGCAACATGCTTATTAGATTGTTGAGCTAGAAGCTTGATTCGAGATTTGGCAAGTTTGTCATGAATTTCTTTGAGAGATGCAAACTCCTTTTTTAGTTTGTCATGCTCCTCGTCAAGTTTTTCGTGAGCTATTCCTAGCTTCAACTCTTCCTCTTCAAATTCTTTAAGTAAAACAAGAGATTTGGCATGTTCTTTCTTAAGCTTGGCAAGAGATTTTTCGTTATCTTTTCTAAGCTTTGAAACACTAATAGCATAAGTCTCTTGTAGACTAGATAGTTTCTCTTCAAGAGAGGCTCTCATGGATCTCTCTTTTTCAAGAGCCTTGATGAGTTCGTCATCATGATTATCATTGCTACCGCCATGGTTCTCCAAGGTCATGATGATCTCCTCCTTCTCATCGATGAGGGAGTTAGCATCATCAAGTTTCCTTAGGAGAGCTTTTACCTTTTCTTTAGTTTCACCTTCAAGACTACACAACCAAGATCCTAGATTCTTGGCCTCCTAATCATCAACAATGTTTTCAACACAATCCAATAATGAGGGAGAGCTAGTGATAATAGACTTGGAGGTGGAAGATATTACCGCGGTGGCTTTTTCCATGAGACATGTAGGTCGGATCGATGCCTTCTCATTGGGAGATTCAAATAGAGAGACCGATGAAGAGGAAGTCGTAGCTATGGCGACGTGGGCAACACCTACGACTTCATCTTCTCCTTCATCTCCGGAGTAGTATGTTTCCAATGTGGGGCCTTCTTGAACATATAGAGCCCTTGGGACTCTTCTAGCGAGGTTCTTGTTTTGTGGAGCTTTGTTCTTGTCCTTGCGAACAAGCTTCCCTTCATTCTCTTCTCGTGGCTCAAAGGGACACTCTTTGACGAAGTGGTTTGCACTTCCACAATTGTAGCATGTCCTTGGCCGCTCCCCTTTCTTTCTAAAGATCTTGTTCCTTGAAGGTCTAGGGGCACCGGCTTTGTGAGCCTCCCATCTCTTCCAATACCCTTGCATGGCAAGAGCAATACATTTATGGGCACCCTTGTATGTATCTTCATAGTCCTCATCATCATCATCCACTTCTTCTATCTTGGCCATTGCTTTAGACTTCAAGGCGAGGTTGGGAGACTTTCCATGTCCTCTTGAGCGAGCAAGGGCATCATCCGCGCTCTTGTGAGATAAGGATATGGCTATGAACTCACTAAGCACGCCAATGGAGTTGAGAGAGTTGTAGTCGGATCTTGTTCGAATGCTAGTGGAGATGTTCTTCTCGAATGGGGTTATGGCCTTGACAAACTTTCTCTTGATCCACTCATCGGAGATTTCCTCTTTTCCAAAATCCCTTAGTTGATTGCCAAGGGTGACAACTCTTCTATATAGCTCCTCGGGACTCTCGTCTGCAAGCATGACGAAGTTCTCGGATTTTTCGAGAGCAACATCATATTTGGATGATTGAATGCTAGCATTTCCTTGGAACAAAGAATCAAGCTTATCCCAAGCTTCCTTGGCGGTCTTCATCCCGCGGATGTGTTCGAGATGTTCTCTTGGGAGAGCCTTTTGGATAGTCACGAGAGCGGTCTTGTTGAGTTGAAATTCCACATCCTCTCTAGGAGTCAAGTTGCTTGGATCATTAGGATGGAATCCATGGAGAATGCTTCTCCATAAAGCGGTGCAAGAACCTGAAATGTGAGACTCCATATCGAACTTCCAAGAAGAGAACTCGTTAGTGTTAAGCATGGGAGGAACTCCAACATTAACCATGTGTGGCATTGTGGCAATAGGGTGGATAGAATCATAATTGGGAGGTGGTGGAACTTTAGAGTTGGACCCCGAACCGTTAGCCGATTGAGACTTGGAGCCCTCGGAGCTCCCACCGCCCTTCGCCTTTTTATCGGCTTTAGCTTTGGCTTTCGCCTTAGCTAAAGCGATGTTAGCTTCCATTTCGTCGATGTCCAGAATGGACTCTTCGTCGGAGCTAACATCGTTGGTGGTGAGAGGTGGTTCCGTGGACTCCTTGGTTCTTCCCATCGATACCTCCATCATTTTCTTGATGCTAGAAACCTTCGTACTGACACTAGAGCTAACCTTAGATAATTCGGTTTGGAGAATTCCAACTGTGTCTTGTAGGTTAGATATATTGTCGGCCATCTTGGAGATTTCCGCACTAGAACTACCGGGGGCATTTTCATCGACCATTGTACTCTTAGGCGGTTAAGCCCTTAGTAAGAGCCGAGGCTCTGATACCAATTGAAAGTGCACTATGGTCAACTAGAGGGGGGGGTGAATAGGTTGACTACCATTTTTTCTTTTCTTTTCCTTTTAGTGGGGCTAAGCAAGATAAGATAAGGTTCTCTAGATGTGCGACTAGGTGAGCAACCTATGTGGACAAAGTAATATGCGAAACGGAAGTAAAGCGTAAGGTGGTAAAGCAAACAACAAGTGTAAACAAGGAGACAAGGATATGATTCCCGTAGTTCCTTCTCAAAGAGAAGTACGTCTACGTTGGAGAGGTGGGGAGCCACCTAGGCGCTCCTCAATAGCATGGTTGTGCACACCTTGTTCTCCTTGAGCTTCTCCGGTGAGGTAGATTCTCGTTTCCACTATGAGGTCGACTTGAAGGTGTTGACGAACCTTTACAAGGGCTCGAGGTCACTCCACAAGATGGATGGAGGCTCTCAAGCAATCCGTAGCTTCTTGCAACATGGTGGAAACTACAAGCACAAGATCTACTAAGGTTTCTAGGCCTCAAGTAGGATTCTAGATCTACTAGGTTGTGGTGGATGGATTTGAGATTCCTTTGGTGGAAGTGTGGATCTAGGCCTCCTCTAGCTCTCCACCAAGTATGGGAGTGATTGGATGGACGGAGAGGGAGTTCTAGGCGAATGAAGCTTTCATTAATGGCTTGGAGAGAGAATGGGGGAAAGCTTGGCATTTAAGAGGTAGGGGAAGGGGTATTTATACCCCTTTCATTTAAGGGTCGTTGCAGTCTAGGAGCACCGGAGGCTCTGGTGGTTTCACCGGAGGCTCCGGTGGGCTTCTATCCAGTGCGCGGTTGCGCAGCGCACCAGCTCCCTTTTGTAGAGCTACGGGGCGGAGGTTTCGGTGGGATCAACGGAGGTTCCGCCCACCGGAGGTTCCGGTGGAACCTCCGCTCTTATCCAACCGAACGATGTTTGGGCGGAGCCTCCACCGGAGGCGCACCGGAGCCCATTTACACAGGGGCCAGGTGAGGCCACCGGAGGTCCACCGGAGGCTCCGTTGGAGCCTTCGCTCTTATCCAACAGAATGATGTTTGGGCGGAGCCTCCACCGGAGGCGCACCGGACCCCCTCGTGTGTATAGGCCAAGTGTTGGAGGTAGCGGAGCCTCCGGTGGGAATGGCGGAGGTTCCGCCCCACCGGAGCTCCACCGGAAGTTCCGCTCCAGCCTCCGCTTGTTTGCTCCAGAAAGGGTTTTGGGCGGAGCCCACACCGGACCCCCACCGGACCCCTGGGCGGAGCCTCCGGTGGATTCACCGGAGCCTCCGCTCCTGTGCAAAATCCCTCCCTGTATTTCTTTCTCCTTGCACTTTTCATATGAAACGAACGCTTTCCCCAAATAGTTAGTGAACCTAAATTAACCTGGGAATTTTCATTTATCGAACAAACATTAGATCACAATATATATGTTGTCATATAATTACCAAAACGGACGATGATCTTTCATCTTCTCCAACCAAGTGCAACGTCAACGCAATGTTCCAATCATGGTCATTTGGAGTGATAATGTCACCGAGTTCAAGAACTACACTCTAAATGAATTTCTTAGTGAAGTGGGTATTCTTCATCAATATTCTACTTCATATACCCCTCAACAAAATGGTGTATCCAAAAGGAAGAATCAAACTCTATTGGTAATGGCTAGGACCATGTTGGCAGAGTATTCTTCTCCCCAATATCTATGGGCCGAAGCCATATCTACGGCATGCCACTCCTCCAACCGGCTCTACATTCGTAAGGGCTTAGTGCAGACTCCATATGAAATCCTCACCGGCAACAAACCCAGCATTTCCTACTTCCGTGTCTTCGGTTATAAGTGTTTATATTTGATAAAGGGTGTTAGGTTGTCTAAATTTGAATCTAGATCTATTGAGGGTATATTTGTTGGTTACGGTGCTGAATCCCACACTTATAGAGTCTTCGACAAGACGTCACAGATTGTCATACAATTTTGTAGTGTGGTTTTTGAGGAAAATGATGGCTCCCATGTGGCGCAATTTCATGTTTCTAATGTAGATGTTGAAATGCCTCAAGAAGCCATAGGAAGGATGTGTGTGGAATTTTTTCACCCCATTAAGGGACACCTTGTGGCGACTCGAGAAGAACTATGTTCTACTCAAGTGGAGCCCTCCTCTACATTGGAAGATCATTCCAAGTAAGCAATTGTTGCACCTAACCAAGAACAAGCTCAAGACCCTCCTCTTGTTGACCAAGTTTCTATGCAAGAACCAACCGCTCCTATCATTCAATCTAGTCAAGGTCAAGGCCAAGATCAACCTTTCTTCGTCTTCTTCTTCTCAATTTTAAGCAATTCTTGAAGATGATGATCAAGGACAACTTTCCGATCAAGACGGGGACCCAAATGATCAAGATGATCAAGTGATTCCTCCTCGCAATAATGAGGAGATCTAAGCCCATCGTGCTAGAAGAATTAGAAGAGTCTTGAAGGGCATTGATGCATCTGATGACAAGGTGTTGAATGATGTTCAAACTAGCAAATGCAAAAGAAAGCATCTGGAAAACTTTAGTGAGCATCAAGCTCACATATCCATGGTGGAACCAAAGAAAGTGTTTGAAGATCTTGAGGACTCGGATTGGTTGGAAGCTATACATGATGAGCTCAATAACTTTGAGCGCAATAAAGTCTGGAAGCTAGTTGAGAAGCCCAAGAATTTCCACAATGTTATTGGCACTAAGTGGATATTAAAGAACAAGCAAGATGAGCATGTACTTTTAAATTGCATATGCATATTCACAGAATTTCCACAATGTTATTGGCACTAAGTGGATATTAAAGCAAGTTGAGAAGCCCAGGAATTTCCTTCTTGCATATGCTTATTCACATAATTTTAAATTGCAACAAATGGATGTCAAAAGTGCTTTTCTAAATGGTCCATTGAAAGAGGAGGTATATGTTAAGCAACCTCCAGGGTTCAAGACCCTCAACTTCCCTAACCATGTCTACAATCTTGATAAAGCGCTCTATGGACTTAAACAAGCACCACGTGCATAGTATGAGCACCTTAAAGAGTAGTTGGTAAACCGTGGGTTTGAAGTTGGCAAGATCGGCCCAACCCTTTTCACAAAGAGGGTAAAAGGAGATATTTTCATATGCCAACTCTACGTGGATGATATTATCTTTGTATCAACTAACCAAGATTCTAATAATGAGTTCTCAAAGCTTATGACTGACAGGTCTGAGATGTCTATGATGGGAGAGTTGAGATTCTTTTTTGGCTTTGAAATCAAGAAATTGGCTTGTGGGACTTTCATCTCTCAAGCCAAGTATACCCAATACATGCTCAAGAGGTTTAACTTCCAACGCCCAAAGAGAAGCCATCTCCTATGCAAGTCAAATGCCACCTCAAGCGCAATCCAGACGGTAAAGATGCGGACCAAAAGTTGTATCGTTCTATGATTGGTTCTTTGATCTATATTTGTGCATCTAGGCCCAATATATTTTGAGTGTAGGTGTGTGTGCAAGGTATCAAGCGGCTCCTAAGGAAAGCCACTTGGTGGTGGTCCGTAGGATCATTCGTTATTTGGTTCATAACTCAAGATTTGGTTTGTGGTACCCAAAGGGGCACAATTTTCTCTCCAAGGGTGCACATACACGGATTGGGCCGGTGATCAAGATGATAGGACATCGACTTCTGGGGGTTGCCAATTCGTTGGTAGGTATTTGGTGAGTTGGTCTTCTAACAAGCAAAATTTCATATCTCTCTCCACCACCGAAGCCGAGTATGTGGCATCCGCTAGTGCTTGCAGCCAATTGCTATGGATGAGGCAAACTCTCAAAGAGTATGATGTTCATTTGGATAAGGTGTCGCTCTTCTGTGACAATGAGAGTGGCATAAAGACCGTCTACAACCCTTTGCAACACACAAGGACGAAGCATATTGAGATTCGTCATCATTTTATCCGGGATCATTTGCAAGAGGTGATATTGATCTAGCATATGTCCCAACAAAGGATAATCTCGTGGACATCTTCACAAAGCCTCTAGATGATGCAAGATTCTTTTTTTTTGAGGAATGAGCTAAATATCATTGATTCAAGGAGTTTGACTTGAGGATCTTGCACACACCCCTATAGTTGATACGTTTTGGGGTTTAGGTGTAGGCGTTAACATGGGGGGAGTGTTATCTTAGCACATTGAGTTTTCCCTCGCCCCATTACGCCCAAAGAAAAAATTCATTGTTATCTCTCTATTTCTAATATTTAATTGTGTGCTTCAATGTTGAGAATTGGCAATGCACCCAAGATATATCTTCGTGGTGTCATACCATAATCTCTTACATGGTGGCTTCAACCACCAACCTCTTCTTGATAGAGAGTTGGTTCTTGTTGGTGTTCATTTGGTTCTTATTTACCTATCTTTTTTATCTTTCTCTTGTGTTAAGTCTTTATGGGAAATATGCTCCAATTTGGCCATTTTCATTTGTCTCTTGCAAATAAGAGCATATGGTACCATTCTCCAGTTTTGATCTCCATCCTAAGCCTATCTCATCTTAGAAACCAAATGTATATTCTTGAACATACTCTAAAATTGTCTCTAGAGGAAAAGGGAGGGTGCCCCGGTACTACCGCCTGTGCATGGTTGAAAGCAGTTTTACTGCTGAAACTTGTATGTGCGGTACTACCGGACGCGCCTAGTACTACCGTCTGTGGAGATCAAAACAGATTTATTCTGTGGAAATCTGTACATACGGTACTGCCGAGCCAACATGGTATTTTCGCCTGTGCAAATAGAAGCATACAAGTTCAGTGGAAATTTGTACACCCGGTACTACCGGATGGGTCTGGTACTACTGGGCTAGGCAGTTTTGACTTATATTCCCGGGTCGTGCGGGCTGGGGGTTATTCTCCACCCACACGAACTACTCCACCACCCTCGCCCCGTTCTCTGCCTCGTCCGGCAGGGCTCCTCCTCACCGGAATCCGCCATTTCTATCAGGATCTTCACCGTGGGAATCCCTCCCGCACAGATTTCCTCCATTGACTCCGGTATTTCTCCTTTGTTTGCTCTTTTTGTGTCTCCATTGATGAATTTTGATGAACCCTAGATGGGCTTTGAGGATAGATACTTGTAGCACTGATTTCATCAATTAAAATTGGTTGGATGATTACTTAGTTGCTGGGAACTGCAATGCATTAGTCTACTCTAGTTTCCCTAGTTGAACTACTTTCCATTTCGTGATTGGATTTGGGGCAGGAATCCAAAAACTTGCACGGCCGGTGCTACCGGACCCCGTCCGGTACTACCGTTTGTGCAAGTTTGGGACATATCAACTTGTCTAAACTTGAGTAAACTAATTTGATTCTCCATTTTGTTTGAGTGTGTTCCCTTATATTTTTTCCTGTCCCTATCTCTCTGTATTTCACAGGTTCTCATGGTGCTGGTTTGGGAACTTTGGGGAAGGAACCAGTCACATATGTTCGATCCAAACGCAAGGCCCCGAGGGACAAGTCTGTGGCATATGAGGGATATGATGATGAGATCATGGCTGATTTTGAGGAAGAAGCTGAGATCATGCCCGCCCCTACCACTGCAAGGAGTCATGGTGGTGGTCGTGTTGGTGGTGGTTCCTCGCAACACAAGTCATTGGCTCGCAAGACTGCCCATAAGCCATTCAATAAATGGAAGCCCAAAGCATATCAAGAGTATATGCAAGAGAATCTCTATAAGCATGAGAGGGATTATTTTGATAATCCTCATTTCTTCACTAATGATCAAGAGCATGTCTTCAATGACATATATATGGACAAAGACTACTCCGTCACCATCCAACACACTGTCAATACCCCCCACATAAGGCTCCCAAAGCACAAGGGCTATTTTGATGAAACTTTGGCTATTTGTGAAGAGTTTAGTATTATTCCTCTTATGAAGATCAATAAACCATATATCAAGTACTACATGATGCAATTCTTCGCCACCATTCATTTTGGCGATGATGAAGAGAGAACCTTAAGGTGGATGACCAAGAATAGGATGCTCTCGGCCACCCTAAAGGAGTTTGGTGCAATTTTGGGATATGAGGATAAAGGAGCTCACGAGCCAAGTGGATGGAGATGCCATGATAAAAACTACTCAAGCAACAAGATATTTCCAACATCACAATGCAAGGAGGTACACCGGGGAAAACTCCTCATCTCATTCGTCCCTTCGAGATCCTTCACCGCATCTGTAGGGAGACTCTACCTTCGCGTGTGGGGAATTGGGATGAAGTTCATGGCTTTGTGTTTGACCTTCTCAAGGGATCCAAGGATATGCAAGGCTTTGGGCAAAAGTTTGATGTGATGGATTGGATACACGAGGAATTGTGGTTGTCCGTGATCGACAAGAGGGCTCCCATCTTTGGCCCTTACCTCATGAAGCTCATCAAGAGAAAATGGTGGGAAGCCACAAAGGAAGACATCTTGAAGGATGGCAGTCCCATGATCAAGCATCCAGTGAAGGAACCTAGAGTGAAGATGCATTTGTCTCCCGCCAAGCTAGAAGCCGATGCAGACAAGAAGGAAGCCTCCCCCATATAGGTGTGAGGGATGGGGCACCGTCTAATGTTACTCCCACTATGGATGAGCCCTATTGGTTCCAAAAGTTTGAGATCAAGGCCAAGAAGGCCTTTTGCCTCAAGCTCGATCTCCAAGAGCGCATGTATGATGCGCATGTTTATCACAACAAGGTGATACGTCATAAACGTATCCCTAATTTATGATGGTCCATGTTGTTTTCATGTTATTTCGGATTAACCTATTGACAAGACGCCACAGATCTAGTTCCCTTTTTTCTGTTGTTTTTAGTTTCAAAAAAGTTATTCTGGAAATATTCTCAGAATTGGAAAATTCGAAGCCCGGAAGTCTTAGAATTCCTGAAGGTTCCACGGAGTCCCAAAGAGACCCGGAGGGGGGCCCTAGGGGGCCCAAACCATAGGGCGGCGCGCCCCCTGGTCGCGCCTTGGGGTGGTGTGGGGCCCCCAGACCTCCACCGCCTTTTCCCTTTCGCCTATTTAACCCCCAAGACATAAACCATAGATATATCCCACTTCTCCCCGAAAAACACCCGAGGCCGTCGTCACCATCATCCCGAGATCGGGAGGGTTCTGGAGCTCTCCCCGACACCCTGCCGCGAGGGAAATTCATCACCGGAGGGGTCTACACCATCATGACCTCCTCTGAAGTGATGCGTGAGTAGTTCATCCCTGGACTACGGGTCCATAGAAGTAGCTAGATGGTTGTTATATCCACTTGGTACCTCAAGTTTAGATCTTGTGAGCTTCCTAAGATGATCAAGATCATCTTTATGTAATGCTACATGTTGTGTTTGCTGGGATCTGATGAATGTTGAATGCTATGTCTTCTGATTATCAATCTATCATGTTATCTTCATGCATATGTTTATTTACGATCTTGCATGCTCTACGTTGTTAGTAGATGCTCTGGCCAAGTAGATGCTAGTAACTCCATGAGGGAGTATTTATGCTCGATAGTTGGTTCATGCCTCCTTTGCATCTATGCTCGAGTGACAGAAACATGACGGATGGAGGATGTGTTGTATCCATTAGGGAGAAAACAACAATGCTTTGTCTAAGGATGATGTTATTGCTTACATTACACACTTTGCTTAATGCAATTATCTGTTGCTTGCAACTTAATACCCAACGTTTGTTCGGATGATATTCGGAGGGTGGATTATTAGTCATAGATGCAGTTGGATAACGGTCTATGTATTTTGTTGTAATGCCCGCATGAATCACATAGTAATCTTTATGTCTTGCATATGCGCTACGGTGCGGCCTTCATTTATGTCAATTGCCCAGTTGTAATTTGTTCACCACACATGTTATTTATCTTTCATGGAGAGACACCACTAGTGAACCGTGGACCCCGGTCATTTTTCCTCATACTAATAAACCACCTACTGCTCTCATGTTGCTGCTACTTTTTTCTTATTTTTTTCCACGCCATACGTTTAACCTCTTTGTGTTCAGCAAAAACGGTGAGATTGACAACCTCACTGCTTCGTTGGGGCAAAGTGATTTGATTGTGTTGTGTAGCATCCACGTTGCTTTTGAACCGGTAGTGCGCCCTGCCATCTCAGGTGCTTCAACCTTCTAAAGTTACTCCTTCCTCCTACTGGTCGATTAAACCTTGGTTTCTTTCCGAGGGAAAACTTCTGCTATGCTCATTATACCTTCCTCTTGGGGTTTCCCAACGAGTGCAAGACCTGCACCATCAGAAGGCTGCTGCCCGCCAGAAGAAGATGATGGCACAGATGGGTTTGCCCGTGTCTCCGGGGTCCAAAGATACTATCACTCCTAGGGAGCACTGGATCTGAAAGCATAGCACTTAGAGCGACCCAGACATTCCTTCCTCATCCATCCACCACGATGCCGAACACGAGGAGTGACTCTTATGGGGCGTTAGCCTCTTCCCCCATTTTGGCATTTTGTGACAAATGGGGAGAATGAGTATATTAGGTTGAGCCGAGATTTGCATGGATGGAGTCACAAGCACTTTCTACCTTCGATGTCTATTCTGCGTGTGTCTCTTTTTAGTTGAAAGTTGAACTTTATTCTATTTGGTTTTGAACTTTCAGTTGGAGCGTGCTGTAAGACATGCATTTATCCTGTTAAGTATCTATTATCTATTGCAAGTATTTATCCTAGCTATTATATCTTCTTGTGTTTAATTTATTGCGTACTTAAGTTCACTTGTGCTATCAAATACTTTCTCAACAATTGTGTTGTCATCAAACCAAAAAAGTGGGAGATTGAAAGAGCATTCCCCATATTATGTTTTGATGTTTGTTGACAACACAATTAGAGCCATAATGTGTGCTAAGTGTTGCAGGAAATTATTGTGCTTAATTTATACATATTGATATTATTGATCTTGTGATAAACCACATTGAAGTCCCTTGGATAAATCATTCAAAATGTGGGGTTTCTGTTTAGTCCGGTACTACCGTATTTTCCAGTTTTTGTACTGGACTCGCCGCTCAACCTTCTGTCTAATTCGGAACTACCGGCCCCGTCCAATACTGCAAAACTCGGCACTACCGGTTTCGCCCGGTAGTACCGAGTGTTGAAGAGGAGCGAGCGCTGTTGGAGTGGAAGAAGCGCAGTGGAGCGGTACTACCAAACTAGCTCGGTAGTACTGGAGTCGCGGTACTACCGCTGGAATACGGTAGTACCGAATTTTCAAGATTCATCACTGGACTCGTGGCAATCGCCTATGTCTAGTTCGGAACTACCGGCCCCACCCGGTAGTGCAAAATTCGGTACTACCGCACCCATGCGGTAGTACCGACTGTGGAAAAGTGTCTGCGAAGGCAGCATTGACCAGGTGAAGAAAGAAGCGGGCGGTACTACTGGGTGAGGCAATAAATGCCCCCAAACGGTCAGATTTGAGGGATGGGTATAAATAGCCCATCCCCTTCTTCCCCAAAAGGAAGTTCATCCAAGCCATTCAAGTGCACTTATTGAGCTCACCAAATCTTTGATTCCTCCCAATCCCTCCACGCAAACTCGTTGATCTTTGGAGGATTGAAGGAGAAGTTCCCGATCTACATCTTCACCAAGACGTTCTTCATTCCCCCCTCATTCACTTGAGATGATCTAGTCAAGGGTTTGGCTGTGGAGAACCTAGACCCCATTGCTACTCTTTGATTCTTCGTGATTTTTGGGAGCCCCCAATTTGGTTGTGGGTGTATGCCCCAAACTTGTTGTAAAGGATTCGATTCCCGCCTCAAAGGAGATCAATAGTGGAAGGTGGATTAGGCCTTTGTGGAGGCGTTCATTGGATAATAGGGTGAGGCCTTTGTAGCATTGAGTAGACCTTCGTGGAAAAACTCACACCCCTCCAACGAGACGTACTCCCTTAACAAGGAGGAACTCAGGAATACATCGTGTCTCCGCGTGCTTCCGTTATCAGTTACCTCGTTCTCTCTCCTTTACTTTGTGCTTGTATTGTATTTATTGTTGTTCTTGTCATATAGGTAAATTCACCTTAGTTGGATTATCTAGAGAATTTACCCTTGTGTGAAGCCTTAATTTGAAGAAAAATTAAAATTGGCTATAGCACCTATTCACCCTCCTCTAAGTGCCCAAACTATCCGTTCAAACTTATACAACATCTTTTGTCCTACCCTCGGACAATTAAGAAACTTAGGATATTTAATACACTCATTTTATAATCAACGTAGCAAAGCAATAACTGTCAATGAGTACATGCAAATCCTCAAATTATAGTATTCCACTTTGATACCCCGATCATGTCACCTTGGGGTCTCTGCTTCAGAATAATAACTTGTGCATATAACTTGCAAGTATAATCCAAAACACAAATATATTCATGAAATCGTAGAGGGTTCACATCTGAAATCATAGCACTCGGGCCCTAGTGACAAGCATTACGCATAGCAAATTCATAGCAACGACAATCACCGAATGTAAAGGATATTAGCAAATAAACCACATAAATTTTGTCATCTACTACATTGAAAACCTCATCCAATCCCATTCATCCCATGTGCCTACAACGAGATTACTCACAACGGATGGAGAAAACAAACACATGATGGCTTGGTGGAGATGAGTCGGTGACGACGACGACGATTTCCCCTCTCCAGAGAACAAGAACATACTCTAGATTAACCCTCCAAAAGAGAACATAGTTTGAGGGTAGATCCCTCTCGCGAAATTGAAGCATTTGAATATAGTCCAAAGAGGGGCGAGAGGCGGCGCCCCGGGGGGTGGCGTGGCCCCTCTGTGTATCGAGGGGGTTTGGGTCGGGCACCCGCACCACAACCTTGTGCCCCCTCCCTCTCATCTTCACGTTTCGTGGGTCTTTTCCTCCGAAAGAATTTGCGTCGTCCTTTTTATATTTTTTCGATATATTTATTTTCTGCATAGAAACAAACACCATCGAAGTTCCGCTGAAAAACAACGTTTGTTCAGATTAGTTGTATTCAAATCATGTAAGTTAGTGAGCAAAACAATAGCAAAAATGTTTGAAAAAGTAGGTACATTTAAGATGTAACATCCCAAGTATGAAAATTACCTTTAGAATGTTTGTTTCTTGTTTTATTTAAGTTTTGCATCATGTCATCATACTCATTGCTTTTGGTTGCATTTGTTTTGCATCTGTTTTCAATTGTTTTCTATTTCAATTTGAAACCAAGAATTCAAACTGTTGTTTCATACTTGTTATGTTACAATTTTTTTCAAATAAAAAGTTCAATTAAAACATTCATTGTTTCCATTAAACCATAAGGTTCAAACTATTTAAAATTATGGCTTTTAATAATTCACTTAATTCAAATGTTATTCAAATTCAATTGCAAATTACAAACATCAACCATTTGAAATTTATGGAAATTACCAAAACAAACCAATCACTTGTTTCAATTAAAAACTTGATTTTAAAACTTTTAAGTTGATCAAGTTAAGTTAATCAATTAATATTAAAATCCCATCAAATTTCAAACAAATTCCAAACAGCAACATATTTGAAATATATTGGAAAAACTAAACTTTGCAATGTTGCTGTTGCCCTAATTAACTTATACAATTTTTGCCCTAATTTTTCTAAACCCAAAACCTATCTTTTTCTTCCTATTTCTTTCAGCAAAAAAAAAAAGAAAAAAAAAGAGAATAGAGAAACAGAAAAATTAAAAAAAAAGAAAACGGAGGGAGTGACCAGGCCAGTGGGAGGCCCAGCCCACCAACCAGGCCCGGTACCCCCTCGCTCACCTTTCTTCCTCCTGTACGGCGGCCATCGCGAGTGTCCACGTCGACGGCGCGCGCAGCAGACGGCCACCGAGCGCTCCTCGCCCCTATAAACCTAACCCTAGGCCCCGAGCTGCTAGCCCTAACCCTACTCCACCCTCTCCCTCTCTCCCGCCGTCGTTTCCCTCTCTCTGCCCGGAGTTTCCCTCTCTGAACCTCACCCCGACGAGCGCCACCTCTGAAACCGCGATGATCGCCGCCGCTGCCACGCTCCTCCTCACTGGCTAACCACGGGGATCATACCACCGTAGCCTCCTCGACCTCATCGACACCCCAGCGGTACCCGGGACCCTCTGCAACGCCGCCACCATCCTCTCTGCTGTCGCCGGCGACGTCTTCCCCGGGCCTCTGCTTCCTCTACGGCGACAGTGAGCAGCACCCTTCCCTGTCCCTCCTCTCTGCATCACTTCGCAAGCACAAGCACCAGCGCATCCACGGCAACACCAGCACGCAACAGCAGCCGCGTCGCTCGCCGCCGGCAACCACCGCAAGGTTCAGTAGGGCGCAGTTTTCGTCAGTTTCAGTTAGCCAACTGAAACTGAATCATAACCTCACCGCGCGTGCGTTACTGTCAAAACTGAATCGCTACTGCAGTGGTAACGCACCACTGCACGCCGCGCCGCGGCCTGGGTTCGAGCCCCGCGCGCAACATCTTTTTGGGATTTAATCCCCGCGCCCTTGGCCCACCTGCCAGTGACCTGGGTGGCCACGCGTGCTGCCACGCAGCGCCACGCTGGCCAGGGCCCGCCCGCAGTGGCCCAGGTTAGGCCACTGCGCAGTGAAAATAGTTTCTGGCCTTTTCTTTTAAAATTTAAATCTTTTTCTTTTACAGATTAGTCCCTGGGTTTAAAATACAAATAACTTTTAATTTACAACTTCAAATAAAATAAACAAAATATGTACACTGCACCAAATTTAATTCTCTACATGATTACATCATTTGTTTTCTGTTTTGAATATTTCAAATGTATTCAAATTTCAAATTCAAACAACTCCTCTTAAAGTTGGTTAATTTCATAAATAATTCAAACTTAATTCAAATAACACAAATAAAATATGTTTTCCATGCCATTTTGAACCACCTTTTCAAATATAAAATTTGTTTCATGTTTTGGATAATTAAAATTGGTTAAATAATTTAAACCTTGTTTAAATCATTTAAATTTGCTAAATTCATAACTTGCTCAAATTAAATTATTTTTGAACTTATAAAATATGTTTTCAAACTAGAAAAGTATAAACTTTTCAAATATGAATTTGGTTTAATGTCTTGGACAAATAAAATTTCAAATAAATTCATACTTGAATCAAATTCAATTAAATCTTGTTTAAACTTGTTTAATTCATAAGTAATTTATTCTAAATCCTTTTTCAACAAGTGAAACATGTATTCCACCTAAACTTTTGTGTACTTTTCAAATATGAACTTTGTTAACTATTTTGAACAATGAAAATTGGTGAAAACAACAAATGCTTGTGTAACACCTTTAAGGAACCAAAATTCCTTAACTTAATAACTAAAATCCTAAACTTTGTAAATCTTATTTCAAGTTGATCCTATTGTTGTTTTCCTTTTGTTTTCATCATCCCTGCATCATGCTAATCCACTTTCACCTGTTGTTTAGTTGTAAAACAATTATTTCCACCTTAATTCCTGGGCTTTCCATATGCAATCCAAATTGCATGTGGGTCCATTTAAACATGTTATGTTACCATGTCACCTAGTTTATTTTGATGCATCAATTAAATGGTCATGCATCATCCCATGATTGTGCACTATGCCATGTTATTGATTGTTTATCTCTCTGCGTTGTTTGTTTGCTTCTTCTCGAATAGACGACGACGTTGAGACAGACGATACTTACGACACCCCTTCTGAGGATCTAGCTCAGTACCAGGCTGCTGAGTTTGCAGGCAAGTATTCACTCACATGAACCATTGTGTTCCTTTCAACATTGGATACCGATACATTCCGTTGTCTATTTCTGCTAGCCCTATGAATCGTTGCTTCTGTTACGCACCTATCACATGTTATCCTTAACCCTGATATAGCCTCACCCCCACACCTATAACCCCATTGCTTGTTGCCCGTGTCTTACTAGCATGCTTAGGGTTGTTTCTGCTCGAGTCTGTTACCCGTTACTTTCTGTTACTATACTTCTATTTATGTTCTGGGGCTCGATGTTAAACAACAACCTGTTAATTTTGAGGTAATAATAATTTGCTGATAAGGCACCGGCAGGAGGCCCGGCGTGGTTTTGAGGCCTGCTAGTGTCGACCCTAATTAGGAAAAGGGTCTTGTCTACTGATCCATGATGAGCGCACTAACCGCATGTGGGAAGCGTGTATGGGTGCCCCCCTCAATTTGATTCGATTCGCATCTCGTCCAAATCGCCACACTTAGTTCGGGCTTTCCATTTGATGCACTCATATGCAGGTACGAACCCGAGGCCAGGGTGGAACTTTTGTAGTCGGCATTTAGGGCCGCGTGGTCTTAGAGTGCTATGAGGGTCCCCTTTTCTTCGTGGGGCTCTATTAGCCGTGCACGCACAACACGTGGTTCTTTGGGCTTGATGCGAAGAAGAGTTGAGTTGTGTAGAGTGCCTCGCTTGGTGGGTTTGATTCCCGTCTGGCGGGATATTCTTACGTGTACGGCCAAATTGGTGCACCCCTGCAGGGTTAAATCTTCTCGAGAAGCCGTGTTTTCCGCGGTTATGGTTGACTTGGTGAAAGTACTGGCTAACAAGTACTCAGAACAACTTACACCTAACTAATGATAACCTGACTAGTAATAGTCTTATTGACACAATAACTTGAACCATCATTATTCCAACTGTGTGAGTTATCCTAGGATTGCTTCTTTGGATAAGGGGCGAGATCCAGGATGGGTTTGTTTGGTGGTTAGTTATAGTTGGTTACGATACGCTATCTTATCTCCTTTCTGTTAGTCGGAAGTTGTAGTATGTATCTGTAGTTGGTTTGCGCAGCCAGCTGCCGCATCTTTTGTATCACCCTTTCTTCCGTTGAACCCAAGGCATCTGTGCTTGATGTTGTGGGGTATATTTTGGTGAACTGTGAGTCTTGCTTGCCAGTACGTTGTTGTACTGACCCCTTTGGGGATGTGGTTTCCGCAGACTACTCTTTCGAGGATCCCCGTGATGGCTACTACGTGGAGTTTGACGAGGCTGCTGACGAGTAGATAGCGGACCCGGGCAGGATCCGAGACTACGTGGATGGGCTCCGTTTTCCTTTCATTCCCGGCCTCTTAGGACTATTTGGATTTGTCTGTACTCAGACCTTTTGAATGCTTCCGTTGTGATGTAATGATGATATGTTGGGACATGTGTCCTCTGGATGATCGTATTTGCTATCTCTGCTCTAGTGAGAGCTATTTGCAACTTATTTCTATTTATTTGTGTCTTAGAGATCTGTTGTGCTATCATTTTGTTAAACGCCGTTGACGTACCATGTGTGTATGGTATGAAGTACGTCAATGGTAGTATCCTGATTTCTATGGGATGGTTTACGTAGACGATGAACAGTAGGGGTTGGTTGTCACACATACATGTGTTGGCCTACTCGTAAAAGATGCGGGTGCCGGTAAGCCCCGTAATCCAATCAACTACTGTTCAACGGAACTGCGAGTATCCTCTAGAAGTCCGGGTGCGACAAATGGTATCAGAGCCTGTCTGCCTATAGGATCCCTTTTACTGGTCGCAGTTGAGTCTAGAAACTATTTTGTAGCTATATAGGAAAAATGAAACGTGAGAGTAGGAATTCTGCCATTTTATTTCTTACCCCGCCCACCCTCCCTTTTTCTGGTAAGGAAGTGCAACGTTGTTTTCCCTTCTCATCTAAACTTTCAAGTTAGGTTTTCACGAATCCTGGTTTCTCTAGGATAGTTATATCTACTAGACCATAGGAATGGAGGTGGTTGTGACATGATTTATCATGTTGCCTACTCACGATTGAGAACGGAGGCGTGTAAGCCCCGGAAGCAGATCCTCTATTCCTTAAGCAGTAGATATTGATCCTTTAGAAGCCCGGATGGGTTTTCCGTAGTACCTCAGGAGTGTTTTGGTCTCGTGTTTCCCGATGTTGCTTCGATATCCCGTTCTTCTCAACATCCTTTTCGTCCGTTGAAACCTTGTTGTTGCTTTCCACTTCAGTTCTCTACCGGAGTCTAATCAAAACTTCCCCGATCATCTGCAGATGGATCTCAGGTTCTACCCGCAGGTGGTTCGAATGACTCGTTGCGAGAGCACCGCCGGTTATCCGGAGATGCTGAGAGACATGGTCACTTATCTGGGGTTCCGTTGGGCACCAGAGTACCAGGTCTACGAGCAGCAGCGAGAGTTTGACCAGACCTACTACCAGGCTATCGTCTACATTCTGTCAGATGATGGCATGAGCGTAGTCCACCGCTATGAGGCAGTAGGTTCCACAGTGGATATGGCCGTGCAGCAGGCAGCTTATGTGAGTCTCACCGTCCTTCGTGCTGACTACTGGGGATTTGACGATTCTATCTATCGCCACATCCCCCGTGGTTACATCACTTCGGAGGGAGCTCACTTCACTCTCTACGACAACTTGGATGTTTATGAGCATGATAACTCCAGGCTGCACACCACCGCTCAGTTTGTGAGGCACAGTGACGCAGTTGCCCGCACACTTTCTCAGGAGTTGGCTTCAGTCAGAGAGCAGCTCTACCTCGCTTTGACTCGTCTGGCGACGTACACCACAGACTTTGTTGGAGACGAGCGCTTCGCACGTTTCGAGCAGCCAGTTGGTCGTCCTCTGCCAGATGCTAGAGGTTACGAGCCGATCAGAGGTCCACTCCTCAACCTTGGTGCTGGTTACACTGGGATTCCCCACTTTGGAGCACAGGGAGCCGATGCTATGTACTTCACCACACCGAGAGTCGGGCTCAGACCACGTCAGATCTATGTGGATCGTCGTTCTACTTACTTTCGTGGGCGTCCTCCTCACTGTACCTCTCGTCGTACTACTCACCGCCGTCCTGCGTGATGAGCATGGGAGTACCGATGTATCCATTCTTAGCTATGTTTAGTTATCCTTTGGCATTCGAACCATTTATGGTGTGTTGGATATTCTGATGTATTTGAACATGTGATGATGTACCTGTTGGTTATCTATTCATGCGTCGGAATAATATCTCTTTCGGTTGCTGAGTCTATCCTTTTTTGTTGTTGTGCAAAAATGCATTTCCATTCAGGATGCCGCCAACAAGGAACACCCTGTAACATCCCAAGTATGAAAAAATAGCCATTAGAATGTTTGCTCTCTGTTATTTTATGTTTTGCATCATGACATCATGGTTATTGCATTTGTTTTGCTTGTTTTCCTTCTGTTTTCCTCTGTTTTCACTTGTTTTCTATTTGAACTTCAAACCAAAAATTCAAACCTTTTGTTTCATCCTTGTGATGTTACAATTTCCGAAATGATATTTCAAATCAAAACAATTATTTGCTTCCATTAAAGTTGTGATTCCAAAGCTATTGATTTGTTTCTAACAAAAATTCATCTAATACCAAAAACATTTGAAATTCCAAACCAATTTCCAAATGCCTTGTTTCATACTTGTTATGTTACATTTTCCAAATAAAAGATTCAACTAAAACATCCAATTGTTTCCATTAAGAATGAAAAGCTCAAACTATTGAATTGTTCTTTTAATAATTCACTTAATCCAAATTTTATTCAAATTTAATTGCCTTTTTTTCCATATAGCAAGCATTTGAAAGTAATGAAACAAAACACTCCAATCAATTTGTTTCAAAATAACTTGAGGTCCAAAACAAATTAAATGTTTCCTTTTAATGAATTACTTCATCTCATAATTCACTCAAATTTCAAAACCAATTGCAACAGCAACATAATTAAGTTTTTGAAAACCCAAGTTACAAAATTGTTGTGATTACTATAAACAACTCATCCAAAATTTTACCTAATTTTCTACCCCTAAAAACCTCTCTTTTCTCTCCTATTCAAATCAGCAAAAAAAAATAACAAAACAATTAATAAAAAGAAACAAGAGAGAGAGAGGGAGCAGCAAGGCCCAGCCCACCTTACCTTTTTCCCCCTCAGGCCCATACCCCTTCCCCAGTCGTCTTCCTCGTACGGCTGCTCATCCACCCTGTCCACGTTGACAGGGAGATGCAGCAACGGACAGCACCTCCCCTCCCCTCCCTATAAACCTAAGCCCTAACCCTAGGGTTCCCTCTGCCCTCTTCTTCTCCCTCCTTCCTCTCTCCCCCGCCTCCAATTTCCCTTCTCCTCTCTCTCTCTGAACCTCTCTGTAACCGAATCCCCAGCTCCACCCGAAATTTCCCTCCTTTTGCTCCGGTGATCGCCAGCGTTTGGGTCCTTCCCCGGCCAGGGCGAGGCCGAGAATGGAAACGCCGGTCCACCCTCTACCTCTCCACCCCCTCGGTGGGCACCGGGAGGCCCGGAGCCGCCGCCGCCATGCTCCCCTCGCCACCGTCGCTCTCTGTGCTGCCCCGACCTGCTCCTCCCTCCATCGACCGAGGTGAGCAGCGCCCTCCCCTCGCTTCCCCTCTACTCTCCCCCCTCACATCCTCTATCTCCCGCAGCACCCCACGCCCGTCTGCCCGGCGCCACCGCGAGCACAGCGCCCAGCGGCCCGCCGGCGACCACCTCTGCCAAGGTTTAGTCGATCTGAACTGTTGCAGTTCAGTTAACCAAAACCACCATATCTGAACCTTACCTTGCGCGCACCCCCTTACCTGACAAAGGAACAAGCACACCGCAGTGGTGCTGCTCTCTGGGTGCGAGCAGGAGGTGGTGGGTTCGATCCCCACCCCTCACAATCCAACCTTTTCTTTTCCAAATTATTTTCCAGGCCCAATAACTTGTCAGAAACCACACACAGGTCCCTGTATTTCTTTTCTAGCCCCTGCAATATTTTTTCTAAGTCCCTAGTTCATAAAAATGGCAGATTTGCACCCTAATCTTGTAAAATGCATAACTAAATCATTTTAACTCCAATTTCAACTTTTTAAATATGTTTTATGTACCAAATTGAATTCTCTAACCAAATATAAAATTTGTTTACTGTTTTGAATATTTTAAATTGGTGAAATATTTGAATTCTTGTTTAATTCACTTAATTTTGCAAAAATCATAACTTGTTCATAAAAATTCCAAGTTCCACAAACTAAATATGTTTTCCAATCAACTTTTCATGTACTTTCCAAATATAAATTTTGTTTGCTGTTTTGAATAATTTAAATTGCTGAAAACAACTGTTTCTTGTTTAATGCATTTAAAATTGCCAAAATAATAACTTGCTCATTTTAAATCCATTTTCCACAAATAAAATATGTTTTCCATGCTAAATTAAACCCTCTTTCCAAATATAAAATTTGTTCCATGTTTTGAATAATTAAAATTGGTTAAATGATTTAAACCTTGTTTAAATCATTTAATATTGTTAAAATCATAACTTGCTCAAATTAATTTCTTTTTGAAACTATAAAATATGTTTTCCAACCATAAAAGTATAAAATTCTCAAATATGAACTTCACTCAATGTTTTGAACAAATAAAAAAATTCAACTAAGTTCATGCTTGAATTAAATTCATTTAATTCTTGCTTAAACTTGTTTAATTCATAAATAATTTATTTGAAATCCTTTTTCAACAAGTGAAACATGTAATCCACCTAAAATTGTGTGTTCTTATCAAATATGAACTTTGTTATCTATTTTGAAAAATTTAAATTGGTGAAAACAACAAATGCTTGTGTGACACCTTTAAGAAACCAAAATTTCTTAACTTAATAAACAAATTTCCAAACTTGGTAAACTTATTTCCAATTGTTTCTATTGTTGTTATTTTGCTGTTTTCCTCATCCATGCATCATGCTAATCCACTTTCACCTATTTATTAGTTGTAAAACAAATGTTTCAACTTAATTCATGGGCTTTCCATATGCAATCCAATTGCATATGGGTCCATTTAATCATGTTGCTATCTTTTCAACTAGTTTATTTTGATGCATCCATTAACTTAACATGCATCATCCCATGATTGTGCACTATGCCATGTTATTGATTGTTTGTTCTCTGCGTTGTTTGTTTGCTTCTTCTCGGATAAACGACGACGTTGAGACCGACGATACTTACGACACCCCTTCTAAGGAGTTAGCTCAGTACCAGGCTACTGGGTTTGCAGGCAAGTATTCACTCACATGAACCACTGTGTTCCTTTCAACATTGGTTACCGATACTTTCCGTTGTCTATTCTGCTAGCCCTATGAATAGTTGTTTCTGTCACGAACCTATCACATGATACCCTGAACCCTGATATTGCCTCACCTCCACTCCTATAACTTTTTGCTTGTGGCCCGTGTCTTACTAGCATGCTTAGGGTTGTTTTTGCTCGAGTCTGTTACCCGTTACTTTTTGTTACTATTTCTATTATGTTCTGGGGGCTCGATGTTTTAAACAATGAATCATGCTAATGTTATTGTTAAATAATAACTTGATGATAAGGCACCGGCAGGAGGCCCTGTGTGGTTTTGAGGCCTACTAGTGTCGACCCTAATTAGGAAAAGGGTCTTGTCTACTGATCCATGATGAGCGCACTAACCGCATGTGGGAAGCAAGTATGGGTGCCCCCCTCAATTTGATTCGATTCGCATCTCGTCCAAATCGCCTCATTTAGTTCGGGTGTTCCATTTGCCGCATGCATGTTTTTGCGAGCCCAGGCCAGGGTGGAAACTTTTGTAGTCGGCATATAGGGGGACACGTTCTTAGAGTGCTATGAGGGTCCCTTTTCTTCGGGGCTCGATTAGCCGTGCGCCCAAGGTGCTTTGGGCTTGATGCGAAGAAGAGTTGAGTTGTGTAGAGTGCCTCGCTTGGTGGGTTTGATTCCCGTCTGGCGGGGTATTCTTACGTGTACGGCCAAATTGGTGCACCCCTGCAGGATAAATCTTCTCGAGAAGCCGTGTTTTCCGCGGTTATGGACTACTTGGTGAAAGTACTGGCTAACAAGTACTCAGGACAAATTAAACCTAATGATTAACAACCTTACACCCAATGATTAACAACTTGACTAGTAATAGGCCTATTGACACAATAATCTGAACCATCATTATTTCAACTGTGTGAGTTATCCTCGGATTGCTTCTTTGGATAAGGGGCGAGATCCAGGATGGGTTTGTTTGGAGTTAGCTATAGTTGGTTACGATACGCTATCTTATCTCCTTTCTGTTAGTCCGAAGTTGTAGTATGTTCTGTAGTTGGTTAGAGCAGCCAGTTGCAGCATCTTTCATATCTCCTTTCTTCCGTTGAACCCAAAGCATCTGTGCTTGGTGTTGACGGGTTACACTTTGGTGAACTGTGAGTCTTGCTTGCCAGTACGTTTATGTACTGACCCCTTTGGGGCTGTGGTTTCCGCAGACGACGTTTCCGAGGATCCCCATGGTGGCTACTACGTGGAGTATGACGAGACTGCTGACGAGTAGATAGCGGACCCGGGCAGGATCCGAGACTTCGTGGATGGGCTCCGTCTTTTCGTTTCCGGCCTCTTAGGCCTATTTGGTTCTTGTCTGTACTCAGACATGTTGAATGCTTCCGCTGTGATGTAATGATGATATGTTGGGACATGTGTCCTCTGGATGATTGTATTTGCTATCTCTGCCCTAGTGAGAGCCATTTGCAACTTATTTCAATCTTTTGTGTCTTAGAGATCTGTTGTGATATCACTTGTTCCAATGCCGTTGACGTACCATGTGTGTATGTTTTGAAGTACGTCAATGGAAGTGTCCTGATTTCTATGGGATAGTTTACGTCGACGCTGAACAGATAGGGGTTGGTTGTCACACATACGTGTGTTGGCCTACTCGTAAGAGGACGCGGGTGCCGGTAAGCCCCGTAATCCAATCTACTACTGTTCAACGGAACGGCGAGTATCCTTTAGAAGTCCGGGTGCGACACACCCCGCCTGAGCCACCGCCAATCATGGAGCTGTTGACTCAGATGACTCAAGTCGTGACGCAGATGGCCCAGTTCCAGGCTAATCAGCACATCAACCAGACCGCTCCAAGAGTCAGCATCAAGGAGTTTCTGAGTCTGGGCCCGAGAGCTTTCGTGGCAACACGCGAGCCTCTGGATGCTGATGACTGGATCCGTGAGATAGCTAAGGCTCTAGACATTGCTCACGTTGCTGAGGAAGACAAGGTCAAGTATGCCTCCTATCTGCTGAAGGGTCAGGCAGCTACTTGGTGGGAAAACTACCAGACCATGAGAGCTGGCTATCCAATCACCTGGGGTTGTTTCAAGGAAGCCTTCCTGAAGCACCATATTCCAGATGGTCTCATGGAAAGGATGCGTGAAGAGTTTTGCTCTCTCAAGCAAGGCAAGCTGGACGTCATCGGCTATCAGAGTGAGTTCAATCGCCTCGCTCGATACGCTGGAGACGAGGTGTCCACTGAGGCTAAGAAGATGGCAAGGTTCCGCAGAGGTTTTAACCCGGAACTCAAGTACGCCCTCACCAACATCAAGACCAAAGACTTCAAAGAGCTCGTTAACACCGCGCTCAATGAAGAAAATGGGCACAAGGCGTTCGAGGAATCTCGCAAGCACTCGCGTGAGGGTGGTTCCTCCTCCAACATGACCACCCCTCCGCAGAAGCGCCGCATCTGGGTGCCAAATGGTGCTGTCACTCGGGCTCCATACGCCCAAGCTTCTCCAGGCTTTGCTCCCCGCCCACTCAACCCAGCTCAGAGGCATGATCCAAGGGGTGCAATGGGGCAGCCAAGGCTGGGTCCTCCTCGTGTCGTCACTTGCTTCAAGTGCAAGAAGACGGGGCACTACGCTGACAAGTGCACTCAGAGGCAGCTACCTCCACCACCACCTCGTCCCAACACCAACCAGGCAATGGTGCGTGCTCCCCCGCCTAAAGCCTTCAACTCCAACAACAGGCCTGTCGGGAGGACCGCAAGGGTGAATCATGTCAAGATCGACAAAGCTGAGGAATCTCCTGACGTCGTTCTCGGTACATTCCACGTAAACTCTAATCCAGCTAAAGTGTTGTTTGATACCGGAGCATCACATTCTTTCGTGTCAAAGATCTTTGCGACAGCAGTTAAACTCCCCTTTGTTGGTTTGGGTTCCCCGCTAGTAGTAAACTCCCCTGGAGCAACTATGCAAACGTCTAAGATCAGTCACAGAAATCAAATCCTAATTGGAGGCCACATATTCCTTGCTTCTCTCATACTGATTGGCAATTCTGACATTGATGTCATTCTTGGTATGGATTGGTTGAAGGCCAATAAAGCTACGATTGACTGTGCTCAGAAGTCAATAACTCTGTTCCACCCTTCTGGCCAGATAGTCTATTCTCCAAATGAATCAAGTTCTGTTCAGCTGTGCACCCTCGATGCAAAATCTCTACCTCTACTTGAAAATGTTCCGGTGGTTTGTGAATTCCCTGACGTCTTTCCAGAAGAGTTGCCAGGGATGCCTCCGGACAGAGCAGTTGAGTTCGTGATCGAGCTTGAACCAGGTACTGCTCCAATCTCTAAGCATCCATACAAGATAGCTCCTCCTGAACTGAAACTGTTAAAGGAGCAAATCGATATGTACATGGAAAAAGGTTACATTCAACCTAGTTCCTCCGCTTGGGGTTGCCCAACTTTGTTCGTTGCGAAGAAGGATCACACAAAGAGACTCGTTGTTGACTATCGTCCTCTTAACGAGAAAACCATCAAAAACAAGTATCCAATTCCTCGTATCGATGATCTTTTTGATCAACTTGCTGGAGCCTCAATATTCTCAAAGTTGGACTTGAGGATGGGTTACCATCAAATAAAAATCAGAAAGGAAGATATTCCAAAAACAGCTTTCACCACTCGGTACGGTCTATATGAATACACCGTCATGTCCTTTGGTCTCACCAATGCACCGGCGACATTCTCTCGACTCATGAATTCTGTTTTCCACGAATACCTCGAAAAGTTCGTTGTGGTATATCTTGATGACAATCTTGTCTACTCAAAATCTGAGGAAGAGCATGAAGAGCATCTTCGTCTCACTCTCATGAAACTTTGCGAGCATCGTCTATATGCCAAGTTCTCCAAATGTGAGTTCTGGATTCCAGAAGTTGCTTACCTTGGTCATATCATCTCTGCCAAGGGCATAGCCATTGATCCAGAAAAGGTTAAGGCAATTGTTGATTGGAAACCTCCTAAGACAGTGAAGCAAGTAAGAAGTTTTCTTGGCTTGGCTAGCTATTGCCGTCGTTTCGTCCAAAACTTCTCCAAGATTGCCAAACCTCTCACTGATCTCACAAAGAAGGACAAGAAGTTCGTTTGGTCTCCACAATGTGATGAAAGTTTCAATCTCCTGAAGACTAAACTCACTTCTACACCAGTTCTGGTTGGCCCAGATACTACCAAACCTTTCCAGATATTCGGTGACGCTTCTCTCCAAGGTCTAGGTGCAGTTCTTATGCAAGAAAGTCAAGTTGTGGCTTATGCTTCACGTCATTTGAACGCACATGAGCTCAATTATCCCACACATGACCTTGAACTTGCAGCAGTTGTGTTTGCCCTCAAGAAATGGAGGCAATACTTGTTGGGTAATCGCACTGAAATCTTTTCCGATCATAAGAGTCTGAAACACATCTTCACTCAACCAGATCTAAACCTCAGGCAAAGGAGATGGATTGAAAAGATTAAAGACTTTGATCTCACCATTTCTTACACTCCAGGCAAGGCTAATGTTATGGCCGATGCTCTCAGTCGCAAGTCATATTGCAATAATCTCATGATCATGGAAAGCCAACCTCCACTTCATGAAGAATTCCAGAAGCTCAACCTTGGTCTTGTTCCTCAAGGCTATCTTGCAAGCTTGACAGCCAGTGCAACTCTCGAGGACAAGATTCGTTCTGAACAACTTCGTGATGCTGAAATCAAGAAGATGGTAGAACACATCAAAGAAGGCAAGGAGAAATTTAAGTCCTTCTCAATTGATGACAAGGGAACTGTGTTCTTCGAAGGACGCATTGCAGTTCCTCAAGTTCAAAGTCTCAAAGATGTTATTCTCAAGGAGGCTCATGAAACTCCTCTCTCTATCCACCCTGGAAGTACAAAGATGTACCAGGATCTTAAGACACTGTATTGGTGGCCTGGCATGAAACGTGAAATTGCTCAATACGTTTCTGAATGCGACGTTTGTCGACGTGTTAAGGCAGTCCATCAGAAAACAGCCGGTCTTCTCCAACCTCTAAAAATCCCTGAGTGGAAGTGGGACATGATTGAAATGGACTTCGTCACTGGTTTTCCAAAGTCCAAGAGGGGCAACGATGCAATCTTCGTTGTCATTGATCGTCTCACTAAAGTAGCTCACTTCTTTGCTGTCAAAGAAACAATCTCAGCTAGCCAGTTAGCAGAGCTCTACACAGCAAAGATTGTTCCCCTTCATGGTGTTCCATTGGAAATAAGCTCAGACCGTGGAAGCATATTCACTTCTCATTTCTGGAAAAGCTTCCCAGAAGCATTGGGCACCAAACTTCTGTTCAGCACAGCCTATCATCCTCAGTCTCAAAGGCAAGTCGAAAGAGTCAATCAGATTCTCGAGGATATGCTCAGAGCATGTGGTATCTCTTTTGGCATGAAATGGGAGGAATGCCTTCCATATGCTGAATTCTCCTACAACAACAGCTTCCAGGCAAGCCTAGGCATGGCACCATTTGAAGCTCTCTATGGCCGCAGATGCAGGAGTCCAATTAATTGGTCTGGAGCTGGTGAACGTTCACTCTTAGGCCCTGACATTGTTAAGGAAGCCGAAGAGAAAGTTCGCATCATTCGTGAAAATCTCAAGATTGCTCAGTCTCGTCAGAAAAGCTACTATGACAGCAAGCACAGGGATATGATCTATGCACCTGGTGACAAGGCATATCTCCATGTAACTCCCCTCAGAGGCACTCATCGTTTTGGTGTGAAAGGAAAGCTTGCACCAAGATACATTGGTCCTTTCAACATTCTCTCAAGGCGTGCGGAAAATGCCTATCGTCTTGAACTTCCAGAAAAACTATCCAAGGTGCACGATGTGTTTCACGTGTCACAGCTCAAGAGGTGTTTCAAAGATCCAGATCGTGCAGTTGATCATGATTCCATTGAACTGCAAGAAGATCTATCTTATGAGGAGCACCCTGTTCGTATTCTCGATGAGACCGAGCGTAAGACTCGCAACAAGAGCACCAAGTTCTTGAAAGTGCAGTGGTCGCATCATTCCGATAAAGAGGCAACGTGGGAGACCGAAGAGGATCTTCGCAAGAAGTATCCGGACTTTTTCTCTTCTCAGTAGGAATCTCGGGGCGCGATTCCTTCAAGGGGGGCATTTTGTAACATCCCAAGTATGAAAATTACCTTTAGAATGTTTGTTTCTTGTTTTATTTAAGTTTTGCATCATGTCATCATACTCATTGCTTTTGGTTGCATTTGTTTTGCATCTGTTTTCAATTGTTTTCTATTTCAATTTCAAACCAAGAATTCAAACTGTTGTTTCATACTTGTTATGTTACAATTTTTTTTTCAAATAAAAAGTTCAATTAAAACATTCATTGTTTCCATTAAACCATAAGGTTCAAACTATTTAAAATTATGGCTTTTAATAATTCACTTAATTCAAATGTTATTCAAATTCAATTGCAAATTACAAACAGCAACCATTTGAAATTTATGGAAATTACCAAAACAAACCAATCACTTGTTTCAATTAAAAACTTGATTTTAAAACTTTTAAGTTGATCAAGTTAAGTTAATCAATTAATATTAAAATCCCATTAAATTTCAAACAAATTCCAAACAGCAACATATTTGAAATATATTGGAAAAACTAAACTTTGCAATGTTGTTGTTGCCCTAATTAACTTATACAATTTTTGCCCTAATTTTTCTAAACCCAAAACCTATCTTTTTCTTCCTATTTCTTTCAGCAAAAAAAAAAAATAGAGAAACAGAAAAATTAAAAAAAAAAAGAAAACGGAGGGAGTGACCAGGCCAGTGGGAGGCCCAGCCCACCAACCAGGCCCGGTACCCCCTCGCTCACCTTTCTTCCTCCTGTACGGCGGCCATCGCGAGTGTCCACGTCGACGGCGCGCGCAGCAGACGGCCACCGAGCTCTCCTCTCCCCTATAAACCTAACCCTAGGCCCCGAGCTGCTAGCCCTAACCCTACTCCACCCTCTCCCTCTCTCCCGCCGTCGTTTCCCTCTCTCTGCCCGGAGTTTCCCTCTCTGAACCTCACCCCGACGAGCGCCACCTCTGAAACCGCGATGATCGCCGCCGCTGCCACGCTCCTCCTCACTGGCTAACCACGGGGATCAGACCACCGTAGCCTCCTCGACCTCATCGACACCCCAGCGGTACCCGGGACCCTCTGCAACGCCGCCGCCATCCTCTCTGCTAACGCCGGCGACGTCTTCCCCGTGCCTCTGCTTCCTCTACGGCGACAGTGAGCAGCACCCTTCCCTCTCCCTCCTCTCTGCATCACTTCGCAAAGGTTCAGTAGGGCGCAGTTTTCGTCCGTTTCAGTTAGCCAACTGAAACTGAATCATAACCTCACCGCGTATGCGTTACTGTCAAAACTGAATCGCTACTGCAGTGGTAACGCACCACTGCACGCAGCGCCGCGGCCAGGGTTCGAGCCCCGCGCGCAACATCTTTTTGGGATTTAATCCCCGCGCCCTTGGCCCACCTGCCAGTGACCTGGGTGGCCACGCGTGCTGCCACGCAGCGCCACGCTGGCCAGGGCCCGCTGGCAGTGGCCCAGGTTAGGCCACTGCGCAGTGAAAATAGTTTCTGGCCTTTTCTTTTTAAATTTAAATCTTTTTCTTTTACAGATTAGTCCCTGGGTTTAAAATACAAATAACTTTTAATTTACAACTTCAAATAAAATAAATAAAATATGTACACTGCACCAAATTTAATTCTCTACATGATTACATCATTTGTTTTCTGTCTTGAATATTTCAAATGTATTCAAATTTCAAATTCAAACAACTCCTCTTAAAGTTGGTTAATTTCATAAATAATTCAAACTTAATTCAAATAACACAAATAAAATATGTTTTCCATGCCATTTTGAACCACCTTTTCAAATATAAAATTTGTTTCATGTTTTGGATAATTAAAATTGGTTAAATAATTTAAACCTTGTTTAAATCATTTAAATTTGCTAAATTCATAACTTGCTCAAATTAAATTATTTTTTAACTTATAAAATATGTTTTCAAACTAGAAAAGTATAAACTTTTCAAATTTGAATTTGGTTTAATGTCTTGGACAAATAAAATTTCAAATAAATTCATACTTGAATCAAATTCAATTAAATCTTGTTTAAACTTGTTTAATTCATAAGTAATTTATTCTAAATCCTTTTTCAACAAGTGAAACATGTATTCCACCTAAACTTTTGTGTACTTTTCAAATATGAACTTTGTTAACTATTTTGAACAATGAAAATTGGTGAAAACAACAAATGCTTGTGTAACACCTTTAAGGAACCAAAATTCCTTAACTTAATAACTAAAATCCTAAACTTGGTAAACCTTATTTCATGTTGATCCTATTGTTGTTTTCCTTTTGTTTTCATCATCCCTGCATCATGCTAATCCACTTTCACCTGTTGTTTAGTTGTAAAACAATTATTTCCACCTTAATTCCTGGGCTTTCCATATGCAATCCAAATTGCATGTGGGTCCATTTAAACATGTTATGTTACCATGTCACCTAGTTTATTTTGATGCATCAATTAAATGGTCATGCATCATCCCATGATTGTGCACTATGCCATGTTATTGATTGTTTATCTCTCTGCGTTGTTTGTTTGCTTCTTCTCGAATAGACGACAACGTTGAGACAGACGATACTTACGACACCCCTTCTGAGGATCTAGCTCAGTACCAGGCTGCTGAGTTTGCAGGCAAGTATTCACTCACATGAACCATTGTGTTCCTTTCAACATTGGATACCGATACTTTCCGTTGTCTATTTCTGCTAGCCCTATGAATCGTTGCTTCTGTTACGCACCTATCACATGTTATCCTTAACCCTGATATAGCCTCACCCCCACACCTATAACCCCATTGCTTGTTGCCCGTGTCTTACTAGCATGCTTAGGGTTGTTTCTGCTCGAGTCTGTTACCCGTTACTTTCTGTTACTATACTTCTATTTATGTTCTGGGGCTCGATGTTAAACAACAACTTGTTAATTTTGAGGTAATAATAATTTGCTGATAAGGCACCGGCAGGAGGCCCGGCGTGGTTTTGAGGCCTGCTAGTGTCGACCCTAATTAGGAAAAGGGTCTTGTCTACTGATCCATGATGAGCGCACTAACCGCATGTGGGAAGCGTGTATGGGTGCCCCCCCTCAATTTGATTCGATTCGCATCTCGTCCAAATCGCCACACTTAGTTCGGGCTTTCCATTTGATGCACTCATATGCAGGTACGAACCCGAGGCCAGGGTGGAACTTTTGTAGTCGGCATTTAGGGCGGCGTGGTCTTAGAGTGCTATGAGGGTCCCCTTTTCTTCGTGGGGCTCGATTAGCCGTGCACGCACAGCACGTGGTTCTTTGGGCTTGATGCGAAGAAGAGTTGAGTTGTGTAGAGTGCCTCGCTTGGTGGGTTTGATTCCCGTCTGGCGGGATATTCTTACGTGTACGGCCAAATTGGTGCACCCCTGCAGGGTTAAATCTTCTCGAGAAGCCGTGTTTTCCGCGGTTATGGTTGACTTGGTGAAAGTACTGGCTAACAAGTACTCAGAACAACTTACACCTAACTAATGATAACCTGACTAGTAATAGTCTTATTAACACAATAACTTGAACCATCATTATTCCAACTGTGTGAGTTATCCTCGGATTGCTTCTTTGGATAAGGGGCGAGATCTAGGATGGGTTTGTTTGGTGGTTAGTTATAGTTGGTTACGATATGCTATCTTATCTCCTTTCTGTTAGTCGGAAGTTGTAGTATGTATCTGTAGTTGGTTAGCGCAGCCAGCTGCCGCATCTTTTGTATCACCCTTTCTTCCGTTGAACCCAAGGCATCTGTGCTTGATGTTGTGGGGTATATTTTGGTGAACTGTGAGTCTTGATTGCCAGTACATTGTTGTACTGACCCCTTTGGGGCTGTGGTTTCCGCAGACTACTCTTTCGAGGATCCCCTTGATGGCTACTACGTGGAGTTTGACGAGGCTGCTGACGAGTAGATAGCGGACCCGGGCAGGATCCGAGACTACGTGGATGGGCTCCGTTTTCCTTTCATTCCCGGCCTCTTAGGCCTATTTGGATTTGTCTGTACTCAGACCTTTTGAATGCTTCCGCTGTGATGTAATGATGATATGTTGGGACATGTGTCCTCTGGATGATCGTATTTGCTATCTCTGCTCTAGTGAGAGCTATTTGCAACTTATTTCTATTTATTTGTGTCTTAGAGATCTGTTGTGCTATCATTTTGTTAAACGCCGTTGACGTACCATGTGTGTATGGTATGAAGTACGTCAATGGTAGTATCCTGATTTCTATGGGATGGTTTACGTAGACGATGAACAGTAGGGGTCGGTTGTCGCACATACGTGTGTTGGCCTACTCGTAAGAGATGCGGGTGCCGGTAAGCCCCGTAATCCAATCAACTACTGTTCAACGGAACTGCGAGTATCCTCTAGAAGTCCGGGTGCGACATAAGACATATCAGCTCCCCCAAGTTTAGCTTATCATTTGTCCTCAAGCAATTCAGTTGATAAAACTGAACGCGATAAAAAAAATACAAACGTATTTTTTTCATTGATATATAAAAGTTTAACCTATAATCTAGTTATAACAAGTTAATGAGAAACATCACAGAAATAATAGAACTCAGTAATTATGTTAACTCATGAAAATATCATGGAAAATGGGTTGTAGAAATTAAATTTGTTTTTACTGACCAAGCTGCCACTACCAGGGTCAGGCATGTTTCAAGTGTTGGCCATTTTGCTCATAGTTTTTTCGTTTGCACCCGAAAAACATGCGAATTTTCCGAGTGAGTGGATAAATTACTCGGCATATATGTGGTTTACTAATTTTGTTTTTTGGGGGGGGGGGGGGGGGAAGCCACTCAACAAGCAAAAAACAGTCAACAATATATTGGACAATGTCTATTCTAATCCCGATTGAACATGAATGGGGCGATGTGGTCGATTTTTCCAAGAGTTTTTACGCAAAAAATTAAAGTAAAATAGTATGTGCATATACATCTAGATTTTTAGAGCTAATTTGTTTAGTTTATTTTCATTAATAAAAAATATTTACATCTTTTAGAGAACATTAACAATAAAAATGAAATAATACCTAAAACTTGTAGAGATTCAAACTTTTTTGGTATGAACCCATGCTTTGGGTATATAGGTTAGGGTAAATAGGACGATTCGTATACAAATTTAAAATGGTGCTTGCTTCATGATAATTTGTCCATTCCTCATTTTTTTTAAGGGCCCAACGTGGAATTTAAACAAGTGCAAATAATATGGTGCAAAATGACACCTGAAAAAGTTCACCCAAGTAGACCATATTGGATGTCCTATTCCTATCTATTAAGATTTTCTTTTACTTTGTAGCTACTTTTTCCCATTTAAACGAGATTCAATCGATTTTCCAAAAGTAAATCAAAATTTGAACTATAAGTGTATCATAGCTTGGTCCTACATATTTCCAAATAACCATTTTAAGTACCAACATAGAATTTTAAACAATAACCATAGAGGGTGTTGAAATATCCACTCATTGCTATGAATACTTCCGCCGATGATTATGTCCGCATTTTGAAAATAAATTAAAGGAAATAATAAATGTCAAAAATGCAATCCCTTGGAATAATGTTTTTTATGTGTACTAGTTGCGGTAAAAACAGTAAATTTGATATTCGACAACTTTAAAAGAAAAGTTTCACCAGAGTGGCCTATGACTTTCAAGACAAATGACTAAGGTCATGTTCATATCCATGACATAGTTTATAATGATAGAATACTATTTCGCATATAGGTGCATCTTGTCATGACAAACAATAGTTTCAAAAGGAGTGTTCATCTTTAATACATATAAATTTCTAAAGGAGATGAATATTACATATTACTAGAAGGATACCCCGCGTGTTATTGCAGGGATCACCTTAGAAACTATGGTATACTATAAACAAAATTTATACGAGATATGATACATTATGTTTTCTAATTGAATATGCAAAACTTAATTGATCATAGTATATGTATTTTAAATTACTGATATGAATATTAGATGGTTTAAGAAATGGATGATGTGTAACTTGCATGTATTGATTAATAAATATTAATTAGTGGAGATGACATGGACAATTGATTGGCTAGCAGAATGAATGATGTGGATAGCTTTCATGCTGAGATAGAAAAATCATTAATGCATGTTAGCGAGGGGTTTTCTTAATAAGAAATGTAGATAGATTGGTGGATGAACATTTAGAGTGTCTTCTGTGTCGCATTCACATCAGCTGAAGATTACATATTATAGCAAGAATTTGTTATTTCTTGTTAATCAAAATTTTCAAGTGTTAAAAAAAACTTGGCAAAGCATTTCCTTAGATCGATGTGTATGTTGGATTTATGTGATCTTCCTAGTAGCAAACTCTTAATCGTGCAGATACTCTTCCCCGGGGCGGGTGACGGTAAATCACCTAAGCTCGAAACTAAAATATATTGTAGCTACTTATATGGGACCTCTGCTAGTGATCTTCCTAGTAGCAAACTCTTAATCGTGCAGATACTCTTCCCCGGGTGGGTGACAGTAAATTAACCTCACCACGGAACTAATACAGATTGTAGCTACTTAGATGGTACCTCTTCTAGTTTCGGTTGCATTAGCAGATCAGCAACTAGGACATTGTAGCTTTTGTTCTACCTGCAAATTGTAGATTTTGTTCTACGGAGAATTTAGGGTCGAAGGTTAAGTTCGTGCAGAACCAAACGACAAGAAATTACTCCTTTTTGTTTGGTCCATAATAGCGAGAGGGGCCGATAAAATTCGATCCAACCCGGAACCGGCAAACCGCTAACCTCTAATCAAACTAAGCTAACTCCACTCAGAGCATCTCTAGCAGAGCCCCTAAAAGGCCCAAAACTGAAAAACGCATACGGTTTGCGAGTGAAAAAAGTGGCCAGACCGTAGCCCGTGAATGGAGATGGCCCGTAAACGATTTTTTGAGCGACCGAGAATTCCGCCCTCCAACCCGTGAATGCATAGGTTTCGGTGACGACCCGAGCTTGCCCCCGATTGGGGAAGAGCGGTTGGCGGGAGGGACATTTTAGCTCCGCTGGGGCATTCTGAGCAATGTTGGCTATATGCACCAGACTTGGAAGAACTGTCCCAAGGCATGGCATGGGAAGTATTGTGGCAAAGGCGGCAATGCTGCAATTGTGCTTGAGGCAGTTGCTTCAAAATATTTGTGGATATGACATTGCTTCTTTGGTTTGCCCGGTACTATGAATGATATCAATGTATTGCACCGCTCTCATCTTTTTCAGAGGCTTGCTAGTGGTGATGCCCCTGCTTGCAACTACACACTCAACAGGCATCAATACACGAAAGGTAATATCTTTTAGATGGTACTTACCCAGTTTGGTCTACTTCTGTGAAGACCATATCAAACCCCAGCAATAGGAAAGAATCTGAGTTTGCAAAGCAACAAGAGTCTTTTAGAAAGGACATTGAGAGAGCCTTTAGTGTTTTGCAACCTAGATTTTCCATTATTCAAGGTCTAGCTTGTTTCTGGGACAAAAATCCCTAAGAAACATTATGACATGTTGTGTCATTCTACACAACATGATCATCAAAGATGAGAGGGGCTTGAACTTGGAGTTGTCCTACAATAATGTTGGTAACCGGGTGAAACCTGCTAGAGACCCAGATCAACTCCAAGCATTCCTTTAGACATACCGGGAGATTGAGGATGCCAACACCCACACCCAGTTTCAGAGAGATCTCAGTGATCACATCTGGAGTTTACATGGGGAGTAATTTTTCTTTTTTTATTCATTTGATCTCATTCTTGTGTGATTTGAAACATTTATTTAATCTCATATTTATTGTAATATTTGAACTATTTGAATTTATTCATGTGTAATTTGAAACATTATTTGATGTAATAATTCGGAATATTATTTGAACCATTTCATATTTATATTTGTGCTGCCATTTGAACTGATGTATATGTGCTGAAAAACTCCGGCGGAAAACTAGTTTTATACCGAAAACGGCTGCACCATAGCATTCCCCGTAAACTCGGCCTGTAAAACAGAATATTCTCTAAAAACAATGGCAAGAGATTGGTTTCCTTCTCTGATACACTGGCAACAGATTGCACTCAACACTTTCGAAATTGGCGAGCTTATCCGCACACACGGCAGAGCAAGAGAAAGCATCAATAGCAAACTTAAGAACAGAGCGCACACGCCTGAGCAAGAGCAAGCGGCAACAACAAATTGAAGAACAGAGCACAACTGAATAGCAAGACAAGCTAATTAACGAGCAATTATAATTAGTTAGGCCACTCGTAGACACCATTAGTACAAAAACTACGGGTTTAAGTTACAACCACTAGGATTAGAGTTAAATAGGTGCGTCGGTGCACCTGGTAAGTACTTAACCAGGGGTACTCACCCTGGCAACAACGGAGTAGGGGCATCCAAAATACTGCCCCTATAAACCATAATGCATCTTCAGTGGAGGATTCAACATCCCTACTGCCCGGGCGCTTTCCCGGGCTTACGGCCGGATGCATAGTGTATTTTGATGGTCATTTAACAAAAAAATAGCATTATTAGCCATTAATTCCACTGTTTGCCCAAGATTTAAAACTTTTCTGGGTCTGCTAATGTACATCTTCATCATCAAGAACATCAGTGGCGTGGTGGACGTCGCAGAAGAAGACCTGCTCGGTGGAGGTCTTGAACTTGAAAAGCTTCACCTTGAACCCCTCACCGTCAAACTTCAGGACGAGGAGATCGCCAGTCTCAATGTTGATGGACTTGGAGAAATTCTCCCAGCCCTAGAAGATGACAAGGTGATCATCGTACCACCTCTGTTGGACGTAGAAGTCGCATCATTTGGTGGTGCGAATGGGGATGCAGAGCTTCGGCTAGGTCTCACCATTCTTGTCCCGGCTGTTCTAGTATTTCTTCAGCTTGAACTTCTTCACGAGGAGGAGGGGTGACGGCTCCAGGGATGATCAAGCCTTCAGCTCCATGAATGCGACCTACACGCTGAAGCGCCGGGGCCATGGCTCCACTTCCTCCTTTCCCACTCTCGGTTTACGCCCAACGTGAGGCTTCACCATGTTTAGCGCCTTGTCCGTCATCGCAAATACCAACGCCGGGACAAGCGTCTGGCTGCGTACCTAGGCCTCGTTGTGGAAGATGCAATCCCTAAAATGCTCAGGCGGCTCTCCCTGGAGAATGCATAGCTTGTCCCAGGTCCGTGAGGATGAAAATGTGAGGATGCAACTGATGACAAGCAACGGGATAATGCAACTGATCACAAACAACGACATCATGCAACAAATCAGAAGCAAAAAACATCATGCACCAGACCAGAAGCAACAACATCATGCAACTGATCACAAGCAACAAGATCATTGAACTGATCACAAGCAGCATCGATCATTCAAGCGATCACAAGCTATGGGATGACAAGATATTGATAAAAACCAACAATTAATGCAACTGATGACAAGCTATGTGATCATAACCAACATTTAAGCAATGCTGAATTGAGTATTGCTAGATCTACTTGCTACACAACTATTCCCAGTTCTTCTATGTGTGATGCAGCTATTCCCAATTGATCAATGTCCAATTCGGCAATGCCGAATGGACCATTGCTAGATCTAAGTGCTACGCAAATAGAAAACCCCTAGTCGTACGCATCATGACGAGTTAACTGGAATCTTACCATGTTTTCAGCACGATTGAAGGAGAAGAAGGAGATCGCGGCCTGGAGGGTCCAGCTTCGCCACGCGGATGCGAGCTTGAAGATACACCGGCGTGGCCTGGAGGCGGCCATGAAGATCCAACGCCGGCTGCTACATATCCCGGCAGTGGATACATATCCACTACCGGAGGGTGTACCGACACGGGGCCAAAACCCGGCGGGTGCGAAAGCGGTGGGCTAGGGTTGCGTTGCGGCGCGAATGCGCGACCGGTCGCCATGATCCCAGCAACCTGAGGTGCTCCGCCTCCGCCTCCCTCCTCAGTGCGTTCATCGCTCCCGCGGAAGGCCGATGCAAGATCGGCGATGGCCGATTGAGATGATGAAGTTTGGCGGTGTCGATTTACGCCGCCGCGCTCGCCTTCTGCGCCTTCTCATATTCTGCTACGTCGCGTGTGGTCACAGCCGAGGCCCGGTGGCCGTAGTTTTTGAAGCTTGGGTCATGGCCCGATGGCGGTGGAGGAGGAGAAGGAGCAGCGGCGGACATCAGAGTTTTCTCCTCAGAGCGGTGAGAACGATGTGTTGATGAGACAGGAGAGTGGAGTAGGCATTGACATCAATGGAGAGAGTGTGTGCGGAGTTATTCGCGTCTCACGCGCTTCTCCACGCGTGCAGGTGGCCGGCGGTTTTCATCCACTCTGCACTCGACTCGGCCTGGCTCCACGGAAACGGTCGAATCGGCCGTTTCTAGCGGGTCTAGCCCGATGGTGCTTTGAGATTCGTGTGTGCCACATTTTCGTCTGCACAGAACCAAACAAGCGCCCGGCCTGGCCCGGCTGGCTGCAGACGCTAGAAGTTGTGTTTTGTTTAGCATGGTGACCGTACTTGGCCTGTGTGAGATTGGAAGATGGGACGCTTCTTGCGTCTCAACGCATTGATCCTAGTTCTGCTCAACATGGCAAGCCTCCCGGACGTCACGGAAGGGAGCGGCGGTTTTCGCTTCCGCTTCCACGCCGTCGGAGTTAGCGGCAGCAACCCCCGTAGCCTTAGCGGAGGCACCTGGGCGGCATGCATCGGCTCCTCGCTACTGGCCGCGGCGGCCATGCTAATGTAGTTGTCTCACAGCATGCATCAGCCGGCCGCTTGTGTGGTATACGGTTGGACTGCGTACACACGTACTCCCTCTCTTTCAAAATAGATGACTTTCATTTATATAAACATGCATGTATATGGACATGTTAACATGCATGTTTGGACAAATAGAAATCATCTATTTTGAAACGAAGGGAGTAGTTGATTTTGGCGTGGTGTGTGCTGATCACGAATTCATGATGCATCCGAAATTCCGAACGAGGTCCGATCTGCACGTCGACCTAATTGGCGAGAACAACAGTGCGTCTAGTGTGGGATTCATGGATCTATTTTATTTGTGTTCGGCACCCTCTAATAGTGCCCTCTTTGGGGGCGCCGGACCTGTGTCCCCGGATTTGGTGGGTGTTGCCCACAACGGCACTCTCTAAACAAACCCTACAAAACACTTGTCAAAACAACAAACACTTTCCGTTCTTGAAATTACACAAGTTCAACTAGATAAATCGAAGAACATTCAAGAAATTTTAAACTAAACATATCTAGTTATGCCCGACGCCGAGAATATTCGATTCGACAATCTTCCGTAGAGCCCATGCTAGCTCGTACTCGTCCGCGCGGCCTGGAGCCGGTCCGCCGCACCCGGAGCGTCGGCGTCGAAGGCGATGCCTTCAATGTAGAGCTCGTCCTCCGCATCCTCGGTCCGCTTGAGTGCCGGCAAAACATGCCCGAAGAGGTTGTCGTAGCTGCACGCGCCAGAGTCCCTGCCCCCGGGGTGACTCTGACATTCCTTGGCCCCACCGGATGCTGCGGGCAACTCGTTGCCGTCGTACTCCTCTGCCGGCGGAACCCTAGATCCGCGTCGGAGACGGCGCTCACGGTTCGCCGCGGCCTCCACGTAGACCCTGCGCAGGTATTCCTCCGTCATTCCTGGCAACGTTGCGAGTTTTTTCTACGGCGATGTTATCTACGACGAGACACTAGCTTTTATAACTGGGCGGGAAGCGGCGGGAGGGTGGAAAGAGGTGAGAAGGAGAGCACGCGTCCCGTCAGAGTAAATGGTGGCGACACGTCCCCGCTGCACTGGCCTGACACGGCTTGGGGAGCGGGGAAGTCTGCAGCCCGCATAAATGAATGGTGTGCGGCATCAGCGAACCGCCATCCCGTCGTCTGGTAGCCGGTCGTGTCCCGTCGTCGCCATTAACGCGGGAGGAACGACCTCCTTGGGCACAGCTTCTGTCTATGACGAGCAGGCTCCCCGGCGGCTGGGCTGATCGGTCCGGTGCCCTAGGAAGGCCTCCAAGTTTGACCCATGGAAGAGGAATGCCAGACGTAAATTTGATGGGTAACACAGTTTGGAGGCGGCGCTGTGGGTGTTTTTTCAAGCTACAGAAACAAGGACAACTACACTAGTACGAGGAGGTGTTGCATATTTCCCAAAAGAAAAAAGACTTTCATAAGTCATAACCATTGCCGGCCACTCTACTGCGTAGCAGCAGAGAAAGAGCACGCCACGGAACTCAGAGATAATCCCAAGTTCCCAACAAACTCTGACGAAACGAAGCATGGGGACGCAAGCGGCGCCGGCGACTAGCCAGATCGCGGCGGTGGGCGTCATCGGCGCGGGCCAGATGGGCTCGGGCATCGCCCAGCTCGCCGCCGCTGCTGGCTGCGGCGTCTTCCTCCTCGACTCCGATCCCGCCGCGCTCTCACGCGCCGTCGACTCCATCTCCTCCTCCCTCGGCCGCCTCGTTGCCAAGGGCCAGCTTTCTCAGGTGGGCGCTTTGACCTCCCCTCGTCGCCCTTCGCGAATCAGGCTGGTTGCTGAGTAGCTAAGCTCAGGTGACGCTGCTCGTTGACATTTTTGGCTTCGCTTGTTCTGTTCTTCATAGGCTGCGTGTGATGATTCCGTCAATCGGATAAAGTGCGTATCCGATGTGCAAGAGCTTCGGAGTGTGGATCTTGTGATCGAGGCCATCGTTGAGTCGGAAGATATCAAGAAGAAGCTGTTCGTGGAGCTGGATAAGATCACCAAACCTTCGGCTATTCTTGCGTCCAACACCAGCTCCATTTCTATAACTCGGCTGGCCTCAGCTACCAGCCGCCCCTCTCAGGTGATCACCAATTAGGCTTATTATCTCAGCAGACAGCAGTGACTTTTAGTTACTAGCTGCCTGCTGCTCTCAACTGACTGAATGCCACATCGTATAGTGATATAATCTTATCAATTACATCTCAGGCGGCATTTTGTTAATTATATTTGTATCTCAGCTGTTTTCTCTCTAGGAGCTGTTGAGTTTCTATGTGAGTGGTCTTTGGTTGTAAGTTAAACTTGGATGATTACTTTTGAATAAAAGCCGTGTGCATCAGCCTGATGCAGAGGCTGGGTTTCCCTTTTCAAAACAAAAAAAATTGTTAATTATAATGGCCCCATTTGTTATGGAGGGGGACTAAAATTGGCATCTGTCATGTAGGCTAAAATGTGTGTAAGCTGGCTTAAAGATACAAAAAGAATGCATATTCTACAACTTCGGGACATGCCACTGCAGAGAAAAACATCTGCAATGTTTTGTATCTGAATGTGAAAATTCCGGTAGTGTAATTGTAGTCAAGGCACTACTGTAAATTCTTAGTTTTCTCAATCCTCTGATTTTTATGTCTTTATTGCTTTTGTCTACTCAGTCATCACATTTAAATATGCTTTCCCAACAAATTCGGGCCCTTTTGTTTTTGGAGCTTCTCTGCATTATAAGAATTTTAAATCGCTCCCATGACTTGAAGAGGTTTCCATGTTTCAGGTGATAGGCATGCACTTTTTTAACCCTCCTCCAGTGATGAAGTTGATTGAAATCATACGGGGAGCTGATACATCAGAAGAGGTGTTTTCACAAGTAAAATCTTTTTCGGAAAGGCAAGTGAAAACTTCCTTTTGCACTTGCTAAACCTACCTATGCATGGTCTAAAATGCTACTCCCTCTGATCCGAAAAAATTATCGCCAGTTATACTACCGAGTTGTACCACCTCAGTTCTTTTCCAGTGACAGATAAAACTGATCAGAGGACATATCTTTTTTATGCACGTATTTTATGGACCTTTACCCAAAATGATACCTGACCTCTGAAGTGGGACCTAAACCTGTAAGCTTTAAGCAGTTGTTGTTGTTCAGAGATTAGTACCACCCAGAACTAGTGTTCTATAAAGCTTAATATTGTTGATGGATTGTTGAGAACACAGAAAACTTGCAATACTTGGGAGTTTAGCTAAATTTAGATTCTGAGTTGACTAGGTACTTACCAGGTAATATTTTCCTTGAAAAGAAAACGTTTCTACCTTTGAAAGACCTGATGGCATATGGCCTGTTTTGTTTGTGATGTGAAATATATGTAAGCTCCGACGAAAATTGCATGCATTCGTGCCAATCTAAAACTTAGATAAAATTAGGCTCACAAAAACTGGTTCATGGTTGATTTGAATTGACAATCTGAAATTGTCTGTTGCCAACATAATTTTGTATTGCTTCCGACCTAAGCGCTAAGCTCATTCTTCTTTTGTACATTTTACCCTTGAATTTGCCTAATGATTTTGGTCTTTCTAGGATCGGGAAGGCGGTTATATGTTCGCAAGATTATCCTGGCTTCATTGTAAACCGTATCCTAATGCCAATGATTAACGAAGCATTTTGGGCACTTTACACGGGAGTGGCTACCAAAGAGGACATCGATACAGGGATGAAGCTTGGCACAAATCATCCTATGGGCCCTCTTCAGCTTGCAGACTTCATTGGGTTAGATGTTTGCCTCTCGGTGCTTAGGGTACTTCACAGCGGGCTAGGAGATAACAAGTACAGCCCTTGCCCTCTTCTTGTTCAGTATGTCGACGCGGGCAGACTTGGAAAGAAGCGCGGGCAGGGCGTGTACTCATACGGGAGAAGCTCTTCATCCGTGAAACCCAAGTCATCTTTGTGAACATACTGATGCGGCTGCTGTGCGGAGAAATGAAGCTTTGCATACACTTTGTACACCAGTGATAGAAAGAAGACTTCTAGTGAATCACCATCAGAGTCACAGGCTTAGCTCTGTAGCACTGTTAAATAAGCTTATGTTGTTTCCGCTTAGCCTTATACTAGCATTGTTAAATATGCTTATGTAAAACGACGGTGGTCAGGGGTTCAAGTTGCCTGTACCCACCACATTTCATGTTGAAAGTGGCCTTCAAAATGCATCTTTAATCACTATTGTCCATTGTAGTATATGTATAATACCCAATAAAATAATAATATGCAGAAATATTGTGACAAATCTATACATACGACTTTTCAGGTTTCCAATCCAAAACAATATTTTCAGTTAAAGTTTGGGTGAAGGCACATGTTCAGAACGTCTTTTTTTGTGTGAACTTGTGAACTGGAGAGAGTAAGTAAGAATCATGAAATACTGAAATACCTGAAAACTCGTCCCGTGCTTACACAGTATGCAGTTTCAGGCATCAAGTCTTACAATGGTCGGTCATGATCAGCTACAGAATTGACTACTGCAAAAACTATCATAGCTGGAGCGTGCACAGCAGCGAGTGTTCAAGCCCAGCAGATCAGCAAAATAAATGCGCTTCTGTTGATTGTGTACCATAAGAATCATGAAATTTACACTTAAACACCTGAAAGCATCACGAACTTACACCAAAAGAAACCACTGAACCTGAACACACACGCGCACACATCATCGTCCTCATTATCTCTATATTCAGCTCAACAAGAAATATCTGCACAGACTGAGGGAACCCAATGAGTTTGCCTCGGTTGGAGCAACATATATCACTGCTACGTTCTAGGTGAGACTGAGTCTTCATACGGATCAAACTTCACGATCCTTCTCACATCAGGGAGCAATTGGTGCTTAATTGGTCTGTGTCCTCTCTTGTACCAATAGTTGGTGATGTACCCTTCCAATTTTCTAACCTGATGAAGCAACAAAGTCAGAACCATCTTAAGAATATGCAAAATATCTATGAGAAACAAGCAAGTCATACGCTTGAAGCATGATCATCCAGATCCAGTTAGCAACTCACGTTCACAAGAAAGATAGCACACAAAACATGAACAATGGTTGAACTAAGCACCTTAGTCTAAGATCAAATGTGAGTTTTACCCGTAAGCTGAATTGTGTGAAGAATAGCTACACATTAAAATGGTTCCAGCATTTGACAAGCACATACTTCCTCTGATCTAAAATGCAAGTTTTTGGACATGACGTAATCATCAAGTGTACAAACATGGTACCACACATAAAAATTAACATCTATATTTGATATTTTGGAAGTTAGTCATTCTTTCTTTCTAGATGGTCAAATTAAAAATGTTTGACTAGTGTCGATTATCACATCACCTTGATTGCAAAACAAAATTTGATAGGTAAAAGAGTAGAATGCAAAGCATAGTTGTGAAAATAATCTCGGAGGATTAATCATTCTAGTACTTAACTGGCAATGGATATCCGATATCACAATAATCAAAAGGTTTCGAATAGGTTAGCCACTAGATAACAACAACTGTCCACAAGAAAACAACAGACCAGCAAGTAGTAACAGATAAAAGATCATGCTCAGCCTATGCTCCTATGGTGTTAAAAAAAATACTGTTTTATGTCTTTGTTTTCGAGGTTGCTAATATGTTGTTAATTTCATAGGAGCAACATAGAGCATAGGTCTTACCTTTCTGACAATGTAAGATTCACCAACAAAACTCAATGGTTCTGTTAATACAGTAAGAAAACCATTTCTATTTCCATAGACAATATCAGTGAAGTATCTATCACCAACCTGGAAAAATCAGGGGAAAAATTAACAAAGTAAACACATTTTAATATCGAGTAAGAAAAATCATAACTGATAATAATCATTCCTACCAGCACAAGATCTGAAGCTGAACAACCAAAATAAGTCTCAATTTCCTTAGCTGCCCCACCAGGCTTCTTAGCATCTGTAAGCAATACAAGATATGAATATCATTCAAATTACATTCTCAGAAACGATACAGAGTTTCCGCTCACAATTCAAATTACATTCTCAGAAACAAAGATGGTATAGAAACACAAACTCCTTAACGTTGAAGTGCAAGTAATTGCATCACAGAACATTAGTGCTTTAGTACATGATATGCAACTCGTACTTATCAAGATGGAACTTTTGACCTAATATTGATGCCGAATAAAGATGAAGTAAGTTACCATTATACATATGAGATGAAAGGTTAGCTCAATTCAATCAATTCTCTTATTTTCATGAAGATGGCATCAGACTCTCACAGTTTACAAACTCCCATTTCCTTTAGCAGATTAATTTACATGTAGTGCTAGGCTCACCAATGATAGGATCATCCAGATGTTTTGGAAGCGAATAATTCTAGAGCTATGAGGTCTATGGGGACTTACCATGCCTGATCACATGAACCCCATCGATAGCCGCTTCGACTGTACTGGCATCCGCCCCATCCGGATCATACTGCTTCAAGCCTGCATCCACCCAAACACATCAATTCCATCACCACGCAAACATTTCCCCTAATTTAACGCTTTCTAAGAGCAGCGTGACCAGGTCAGACCTGCAGAGTTGCTGTAGAGAGCGATGGCGCCGGGGAAGGCCTCGCGGCATTGGTCAAACGAGGCAGAGAGAAGTGGCCAGAGCGCGGGCGCGTAGGGCGCGGTGAGGGTGTTGTCCTTATCGAACACCACGCCACGGAACCCCGCGCGACGGAGCTCGGCCCAGTCCAGCCACCGGATGTCCTTCACTGACAAGTGCGGCAGCGCCAGACGCGGCTGGGATGCCGCTACGGTCACCACCGCGACGACGCCGGCCGGGTTGAAGCGCTGCCCCAGCGCGCGCGGCCACGACGCGGCCACGCCCATGCGTGCTGCTCCGGCGGTGCTGGAGGGGGCGGGAGTGGGATCGGTTTTGTGGTTTGCAGCTTTGGGGAGCGGAAGCGGGGAGGGGCGGGCAGCGGGAGGGAGCAGTGGCGCCGGCGGCGGCCTTAGCATCAGAGCAGCGACGAGATGGTTTCTGCCGCTGGGCGTGCCCGTGTGGGAGAGAACGATCGGATGGACAACATGGCCCTCGGGGATGGAGACATATTGCCAATCTGGCCTTGCAATTCAGTGGAAAACCTTGGGCCCTTGGGGAGCTGGGTTTGTTCTCTTGCTTTCCAATTCTCCCACCGACCGTGCTCGATAACGACATTCCAAAGTCCAAACTGATTTGTTTTGTTTTGCTTCAAACAGCTTTTTTTTTTTCAACTGGGTTTCGCCCCCTTTCTATTTAAAAACTTCAACGGAAATACAAGGTTCAAACTAACACACAAAAGGGAGAAAGAAAGGGGTAGTTCAGTGGTAGGAAAACCCGTTGTACGACCTCGGCTCGAGAACCGTACTACGGGGCAAAAAACCTACCACAAACAAACAAGGAGTCTCACAATAGCAACCATACAAAAACCACAACGGCGAAACACAGTACTAAACAACTCGAACACCACACAAGCTTTCTTGGAACCGGAGGCAGGGACACTTCGATCAAATATCCAAACCGTCAGTAATCTGTAGCAACATCTAATTTCTCCCTTCATTCGTTGTTCTGGAATTGCATTGCTCGGCCAACAATGCCTCTTTGGGCATCATCTTAATTGCCCCTTCCTTAATCTTTTCGCAATCACTGGTCTCGTATAAACCTGCCCAGTAACATAAAAGAGAGCACGTGTTGTATACAGTAACCAAAGGGGATCTCACGACTTTGTTCTCAAAGGTTATAGAATTCCTAACATTTCATATGGCCCAACAAACAGCAGCAAGCAAAAGAATATGAAACTTCCTCTCATTCGGGAAAATCTATATAACCAACCCATAACAGCCCCAAAAGTTCTCCAGACCACTTTAGCATGAGAACAAGTGAAAAAAGGTGATTCGCAGATTCCAACTCACTGCAAAAAAGAACAAGTAGGATTCCCAAGCCATTTCCTTTTTTTAAAATTATCCCTCGTAAGCACTGCATTACGGAATAACTGCCATAGGAAAACTTTTATTTTCAATGGAATTTTAGATTTCTAGATCCATTTGTTGTTGGATCCAGATAAGTTGGTCTCCATGAAATTGTAAACAGGTTTAGTAGAAAAGATTCCATTGGCATTCCAAGACCAAGTGACTTTATCAGACTGGCCCTCCACTCGAATCCTAAACGCACAGTCCACAATGTGATTCCATTGAACCTCCAACTCCGATGTAAGCCTGCGCCGAAATGGAATGGCACAGTTTGAGGCAAGAACTTTCTCAAAAGTCCAATCCTGGGCCTCACAAATATCAAACATACCAGTAAAAGAAACACACATGGAACGACCATCTAACCAAGGATCTTTCCAAAAACGAATAAGGTTGCCTTTGTGCAAAATCACCTTCCTCCCTGCCATATAAGTGTCTTTTACCTTCATCAAGGCTTTCCAACAGGGAGAATCAGAGACTCTTACTTTAACCGAGGCCACCGTTTTATTTTTCAAATACTTAGCTGTGACAACTTGTTGCCACAACCCCGATTGTGTTTCTAACTTCCACCACCACTTACAGAGAAGGCTAATGTTTTGGCGATGAAAATCTTTAACACCTAGGTCGCCTTTGTTTTTAGACCGACAAACTCTATTCCACTTCACCATATAATACTTTTTCTTATTGCTTTTACCTGCCCAAAAGAATCTCCTTATGTGTTTATCCAACTTCTCGATGAAGGTTTTGCTAAGAAAAAAGATCGACATATATTACATAGGTATACCAGTGAGACTAGAATCGAGCAAAGTTAACCTTCCACCAGAGGAGGCCGAGTCACTAATCCAGGCATCCAGCTTTTTTAACATTTTGCTGTCTAAAAACTCCCAATCAATCGACTTCAAATTAGCGAAAGTAATAGGAACCCCAAGATATTTCATAGGCAGCTGTCCCACTTTACAGTTAAACATGCTCGAGTAGAGGAGGCAACATTGTTATCCCCCCCCCAATAAGATACACCTCGCTCTTCTCAAAGTTTATTTTTAGCTATGTTTGCGTTCTTTTTTAGCTCCATTATTCTATGGACTGACATACTTCTACAGTTCTATGGTTGATCCTAATCTTGATTCGCAAGGTTCAAAATATAAGGTTAGTGCGTAAAATTTCCATCTACTATCATATTGAACATTATAAACGAGACCGGCTAAGCAGCCCTGCTCTAATATATTATAGCATCTCTAACGGACCCGTATACAACCGAATTGTAAACACGGGATAGAGTTCGCCAAAAACGTGTTTTATAGGTTAGACTCGGCCTTATCGCTCGGCTTTGCGGGTTCTATTCGGCGGCAACTGAATCCAACCCTTAAACCGAAAAACATAGACTTAATAATTTCAACGAATTATCGACCAGTTCATCACAAATCTCACAAATTCCTGCAATATTTGGACAATTAACATAGTTTGAGCAACCTAAAAGACGAAGATGAACATAGTTTTACATCTTGTGCCCAAAAAAATCGCAACCACCGCAGAACATCGCTTCCACCTCCACCACCTCCAAATCAATCAAACATCACCCTCAATTTCCATTCCTCGCTACGTTGAAGAAATTTCCAAAAATGATCTAGTGCATATGACTTTCCCTTAGAAGATGACATGTCTTTGTATCTTTCTTTTGCAATTCGTAATGTGCAACAATGTTAAACAATGCACAAGTACGTGAAAAGAAACTCACCCAATCGGACTCATTGGTACCACCAGGAGGTGCATTGCGCACTTTCTCCAAGCATCCACTCCAACATCTACAAGCATGTTTGATCACATCTTAACGACCTTGGAGTGATCGAAAGGTCTGTATGATTGTGGTACCATTCCTAGGCATCAATTGAAAGACCTTATACTCCACCCTTTTCCAATACCGCTTGCCGGTCAATGTCGTGAACGGAATCGAGAGAAACACTCGCCCAAAGCTTTGATCAAGATCCCATCTTCCATTTGTGTGTAGTTTGTCGCCCTCGAGTGGTTGGCACCTAACACTCTCCCCTCAATCTCCTCCAAGTCATGTTCTCTTCTTTCTCACTACCACCATCAACGCCACCAAACACCACCGCCTCAATCTCCTCCAAGTCAGCTTCTTCTTCCTCACCACTACCATCAACGCCACCAAACACTCCCCCTCAATCTCCTCCAACGCAGCTTCTTCCTCCACACCATCAACGCCACGAAACACTCTGAAAGAACATTTCTTAATCCCTCTAGTTTTGTGTGTTTGTTAACAGCATAAGTGATATCTCACTATGTGTTGCATGTTTAAGGTACACTTATTAGCAGCACACAGTGGTGTCAATATTATGGTGAATGAGAAAAGGATTGTGTGCTGAATGATTCCGGATTTGCCGTGAAAACCTCTGTTAGCATCCGGATTGCTCCGGAATATTCCGGCTGGCCGGAATAATTCGAGAAATTCCGGATTGTTTGCGAGAAGCAGAAAAGTGGCTAGTTTTGGAGAGGACCTATAAATAAAATACCCCTTCTTCTCCAAAGGGTCAGCTCGTCCAGGATTAAAGTCCCCATTAATTGAGCTCACCAAAATCTAGATTTCTCCCATCTCCTCCACCCAAACTTATTGATTCTTGGAGGAGTGAAGGAGAAGGCCCGGATCTACATCTTCACCAAGTCATTCTTCATTTCCCCTTATTTGCTTGAGGAATTAAAGTCTAGGGTTTCCTTGTGGAAAACCTGGACTCCATTGTTGCTCACTTGTTGGTTGTAGCAAGATTGTTGGTGTTCTTGGGAGCCCCCAATTCGGTTGTGGGTGTGTGCCTCAAGTTCATTGTAAAGGCATTGATGTCCGCCTCGAAGGGAATTTATAGTGGAAGGTGAACTAGGCCCTTGTGGCGAAGTTCATCGTAGAATAGGGTGAGGCCTTTGTGACGTTGAGTAGGCATTCGTGGTAAAACTCACACCCCTCCAACGAGACATAATCCCCTCAAAGGGAGGAACTCGGGAATACATCCTTGTCTCCGGGTGCTTCCGCCATCGGTTCCTTCTATACTTTACCTTTACTTTGTTTTTGTATCTTGCTTAGTGTAGCTCTTGTCATATAGGTAAATTCACCTTACTTGCATATCTAAAGAACTTACTTTTGTCTCAAGCCTAAATAAATAAAATATTTGGAATTACCACCTATTCACCCCTCTAGGTGCCCATACTATCCATTCACACTCCCCCCTCAATCTCCTCCAAGTTACCTTCTTCTTCCTCACCACTACCATCAACTCCACCAAACACCTCCTCACTCTCCTCCAAGTCATTGAGAGGGATTAAGAATTCATACCTCGGGGCGGAGGCTGCCCCAAGATCTGCCCGAGAAGGTGGCTCGGTTGATTGCGCCTCCACGACGAGGATGGTCAGTAGCGACTGCTGGGAGGCGTCCATGGCAGCGCACGAGGGCCTCCACGAGGTTGGTCGGAATGGGGGCAGGGAGTCGAAGGCGGTTGCAGAAGCGAGCGGGGACTCGCGCGCGCGGGCTGAAATGTCCCTCCCGCCAAAGTTGTCCTCATGATACAGGGCGCTATTGTTGGATGTATGCCCAAAAGGTAAATAATATTTATATATATGTTTCATAATTATGATTCATCATTACTATGCTATAACTGACGTGGCTCATGAATCTGATATTAAGAGGAAAACTCACGATTATGTGTAGTAACATGGACAAGTATTTGATACCCTAGTCTTACCTTTCAGAGTAATTTAGTGTTTGCTTGATGACTGTGTTTTCCTGTTTATGGACATAGTTTATGTCAGCGTCAATAAATATCATATTATTGGTAGGGAACAATATGGTTGGGTAGACCCAAGTAGTATATATGCCAAGATATTCCCATGCGATATCTTTTGTCCTTAGTGACATATCACATCAAGATTATAGTACGATATATCCTTAGACCAAGAGGTAGTTGAGGTTGTGCATGTTGGATGTATGTCGAAAAGGCAATAATATTTGTACATATGTTTCATAATTATGATTCATATTACTATGCTATAACTGACGTGGCTCCTGAATATGAGATTCAGAGGAAAAATCACGCTCATGTGTAGTAACATGAACAAAGTATCAAACCATAGTCTTGCCTTTTACGACTAATTCATTGGATGCTTGATGGCTGTGTTTTCATGGTCATGGACATTGTTTATGTCAGCATCAATTAATAGAACATTGTTGGAAGGCAACAATATGGTTGGGTATACCCTAAGTAGACGATGTGCTAAAATCTTCCATTAAGACATATTTGTCCTAAGTATCATATAAGAACACGGTTATATTATAATGTATCCTTTGACCACGAGGTTGTCGGGATTATATATTCTGGAGGTTTTACTTTGGTACTATCTAGAGTCACACCGTAAACTGGATGAACATAACGGTAGCCATTGGGTAATTGTAAAGGAGTATATTGCCTCGATGTTCTGAGATGGGAATCACTCTTCCGTAAAAAGAGAGATACAAGTCTGAGCCCACTCGGTATTCTTAATATCCATAAGCCGCAGACAATAAATGATGATGATACATCATGTGGGTTATCATAATACAGTAACGAGTAAAAGGAAACTTACTGGTTAACAAGACATACAAATGTATAGTGAACCATAGATTGTGAACAGATAGTATGGCCACCTAGAGGGGGTGAATAGGTTCTATGACCAATTATAATTTTTCTTCAAATTAAGGCTTGACACAAAGGTAAATTCTCTAGATATGCAACTACTTTGAATTTACCTATATGACAAGCACACCAATAAACAAGATACAAACACAAAGTATAGGAGAGGGAACGAGGTAACCGATAATGAAAGCACGAGGAGACGAGGATGTAATCCCGGGTTCCTCCTTTTGAGGGGAGTACGTCTCGTTGGAGGGGTGTGAGTTTCACCATGAAGGCCTAGTCAACGCCACAAAGGCCTCACCCTATTCTACGATGTACCTCACCACAAAGGCCTAGTTCACCTTCCACTATTGATTCCCTTTGAGGCGGAAATCGAGTTCTTTACAATGAGCTTGAGGCACACACACACCCACAACCGAATTGGGGGCTCCCAAGAATCACCAACAATCACCACGAGTAGCAATGAGGTCTAGATTTTCCACAAGGAAACACAAGACTAGGTTCCCACAAGTGAATGAGGGGAAATTAAGAACGAGTCGATGAAGATGTAGATCGGGGCCTTCTCCTTCTATCCTCCAAAGATCAATGAATTTGGGTGGAGGGATTGGGAGATCTAGGAATTTGGTGAGCTCAATAAATATGCATTTAATGGCCTGAACGAACTAGCTGGAGGTTGAAGAAGGAAAGGGGTATTTATAGCCCCTCTCAAAATATGGCCATTGCAAGATTTTTAGGGCGGAATATCCACCCCCCCCGGACTATCTGGCCCTCCTGGCCAAATAATCCAGCCTAAAAATCTGGCCAGATTCTGCAAGCCCCGCACAAATTACTTAGTCATTTTTGGCCGGTCGAATTCCTAAGGGCGGAATATCCGGCCCCTAGACTCTGAATAATCCGTCCAATATTCCGCCGAGCTTCCGCGAGTCCCGCACCATCCCAGACACCCTCTGAAGTTCACCGAGAATCCTAGGGGCGAATTATCCGGCCTCTGAGGGGGCAGATTATCCAGCCCTGGATTATCCGGCCTCTGGCTGCTGAATAATCCGGCCAAAAAGCTGGAGGGCTTCTGCAAGCCCCGCACCCAAATCCTTAGTGGAATTCCCACCTCTAGTTCTGGGGGTGGATTATCCGGCCCCTGGGGGCGGAATATCCGGCCTCTCCAGGCCAGAATTCCCTAAAAACCAGAGATGAAAATGCAATATTTCCTTCGACCTTTTTGGTGCTTGGTGATTTGAAATATGTGCCTATAAGATCTGCACCACTTAACATATAATTAAATATCGCTTGTGTTGTTAACTAACACACAAACATAGAGGTATAGGAAACGCGCTTTCAATCTCCCCCTTTTTGTGTTAGATGACAACACAAGGATTTGCAATAAAATCAACTAATAGAAAAAGATATAGGAGATCCCCCTAAGTGTGTGCATAGAGAAGATTTTACAAACACCTAGATGCACAACAAAGGAGTCATTGCAAAAAGATAATGCTTGCAAGATGTGAGACAAGATAATAATATATGGTTGAGAACAAACCTTGCATAGAAGATAATAGTAGATAGATATCAAAACACTCTCATCATAACATAGTTCTCAACACATAATAATCATAGATCATCCACAAGTCTCACACCATAAGACACAAATAAAAGCAAATAGTTCAAATGATAAAAACAATGATACATGGACACAAGATCTAACGAATGATAAGAGCACATGCTTATGTCGGACCCATGCAAATCCCACATAGACTCCTAATAGAAATACTTCTCTCCCTTTGGCATCGAGACACCAAAAATGAAGAAGAGCAATGCTACTCGTCCCAAAGAAGTCACTCCGAGTCGCGCTGGTCATCCGAAGCATCCTCCTCACTCTGGGTATGCTCATCCTCATCATCATCCTATGGATCCTCAACAGGTGGTGCACGGTAGAGAGAGCTCTCCATATCATCCCAAGGATACTTGGCATTGTCTAAGTTCCATCCTGTGTAGGAAATAGGCTGAGAGATAGCAGGAGGAGAACCAGGAGTACCACTAACATGGTGCAATATCTGCTGCTGAGTCTCTGCTGCCACATGCTCCCTGCGGTGAGCATTGTTCTGCTCCTTGCAAATGTCCACCTTCATGGAGAGGATGGTACGCTAAACCAGTTGAGCTCCTTCACCTCAGAGAAAAAAGCAGGAGCAGGGGGCCCTATGTCCCCTAGAGGCACTGCTGCTCCTACGAGCATCTTCCATGAAAGCATCCACAGAAGAAACTGGAGTGGTCTTATTCTTCACATTGAACCTGTTGAACTTGTGATCAACCCGGTTCCCACTCATGTCATATTCCTTCATCTATCCCCAATGAGCAGGATAATGTAAGGAGCATAAGGAATGGTCAAGCGGGAAACCATGACATCGGGCATCTCATTGAGAATGAAGTGCATCACATCAAGAGTAAAGGACTAAGCATGATCCTCGTAAGTAGTAACCTCATGTGCTAGCAGTAGAAGATCCATCAGAGAACCACATATAGCATTGTTGTTTGCACCACTCGGGTCTATGCTCTCCCTGAAGATCCTCACAAGAACATCATACTAGGGCAGAAGGACCTGGTTCTCACCAATTACTCCCCTTGGGCCATAGAGATCAACTAGCTCATTCTTGCTAGTCCTCTCAGGAGCATGAAGACGAATTCCGAAAGGACAAGACACACTCCTAAAAGGATAGACAAGAACTCTCGCGAAGTCGTGGAGGGTAGCCTCACAGTATACGGAGCGAGATATCCACTTCATGGTCCTCTCATTATCACCTTTGAGAACCAGAGTAGCAAAGAATTTCTTCACAAGAGTGACGTTGTAGCGACATTGGAGCCCCATGAGATGGTGGAGCCCCATCCTCTCAGTGACCTCAACAGCCTCAGTGAATTCCTTCTTTCCATGAAGAAGAGCCATGTTGATAGGGTGCATTGGACGCACATGATGCTCGAAGGTCATATAGACGTCATCATACGCAAACTTTTGCTTCATGCACCAGAAATTTCCATTCTGAATCCCTTCTTCCCTATATTCTTCAAGGAATCAATCTCGCTGCCTCATAGCTGCATAGTCAATGTTGTCCATGTCCTCCTTGAAGTTATCCCTCTGACTTTTACCTTTCTTATTTGGATCAGTTGGGACTTTGACCTTCCTCAACGCCTCACAGTTGCGCTGACAAATCACTCGCTCATCAATAGAATTTCCTTCCTCATAAGTACAAATGACATACTTGCGGACATGCTTCGGAGGGGCATTCGTCGGAGAGCCACATGTGAAAGATAATAAGTAGGATAGCACATGGGATAAGTACACACAAGCTGAAAAGGAAACAACATACACATTAGAGATGGTACAGGTTGTCGATGATATTTAGTCCTTGGAGAAATCAGAGGAAGAAACAACACCATTTCTGTTAAGGGAGGGGCGGATATTTCGTCCCATCGAGGGGGGGAGGGATATTCGGCCCTGCGACAACTTCTTCAACTGATTCAAACCCTTCTAGAAATAGATTGAGGCAAAATTTACCAAAACTATTATATGTACCATGCAATGTAGTGTATAGGAAACATCTACCCCAAGCAAAAAATTGTAACTCCTCAAGAAAATATAAGGGATGAAGAACACCCTAGAGAGGAAAGGCAAGGAGTTACCCTCTTCCATTGAGGAACCGCGTGGGGAAGATGAGACCCGGAAGATCGAGGGAAGGGATCTAGAGAGCACCCCGGATTCTCCGGTGATTAGATCTTCTCTGGTGAGGAAGGGGCGACGTTAGGGAGCAGTGGCGAGAGAGAGGTCGGGGGTGGAGGGGAAGTTCTGATTTGGAACTCCCCACCCTGGCCCCTTCTAGCAAAAGAAAAAAAGAATCTGCCAGGGGTGGATTATCCGTCCCCCCGGATTATCCGGCCTATGGGGGGCGGATAATTCGGCCTGATCTGCCACTTCCTCAAAGTAAATGAACAAATGGACCCTTGTGTGTAGGAAGGAGATGTTTTATGAGATAAGTTGGGCATAGGATAGAAAATAAAACTGGAAATAGTACTCCATACTCCTATTCGCAAGGAACAAAATCACAAAAGCTAAATTTTAGTATGTTTCCCATGAACAAAAAAAAAAACTAGAAGCAACAAGGAAGGACAACTAAAAACGAAATGAAGCTTAAAATAAAACCAACTCTTAAAAGAAGAGGTCGGTGGCCTAAGCCACCATGTAAGAGATCATGGTATGTCACCGCGAAGATATCGGTGCATTGCCACTTCTCAACATTTTAGCTCACAATTCAACATTAGAAATAGCGATATAACAATGAATTTTTACTTTGGGCATAATGGGGGAGGGAGATCCCAATGTGTTAGGATAACACTCCCCCCTATGTCCATGCCTAGACCTAAACCCAAAGCACATAGTTAACTAGAGGCGTGTGTGCAAGATCCTCACGTCAAACTCCTTGAATCGATGATATTTAGCCCATTCCTCAAAAACATGAATCTTGAATCATCTAGAGGTTTCATGTAAATGTCCACAAGATTATCCTTGGTTGGGACATATGCTATCTCAATAATACCTCTTGCCACATGATCTCAGATCAAATTATGCCGAATCTCAATATGCTTCGTCCTTATGTGTTGCACGGGGTTGTAGGCTATCTTGATGGCACTCTCATTGTCTCACAAGAGTGGAACCTTCTCCAAGTGAAAATCATACTCTTTGAGGGTTTGCCATATCCATAGCAATTGGGTGCAAGCACTAGCGGCCGCCACATACCCGGCTTCGACGGTGGAGAGAGATATACAATTTTGCTTCTTAGAAGACCTACTCACGAAATACCTACCAAGGAATTGGCAAGCCCTGGAAGTAGAATTCCTATAATCTTGATCACCGGCCCAATCCAATTCCGTGTACCCCTTGAGAGAAAATTGTGCCCCCTTTGGGTACCACAAATGAAACCTTGAGGTATGAACCACATACCAAAAGATCCTATGGACCGCCACCAAGTGACTTTCCTTAGGAGCCGATTGATACCTTGCACACACTCCTACACTCAACACAATATCGGTCCTAGATGCACAAAGGTAAAGGCAAAGAACCAATCATAGAACAATTCAACTTTTTTTCCACATCTTTACCATCTGATTGCGCTTGAGATGACATTTGCCTTGCATTGGAGAGACCTTCTCTTTAGCACCTTGGAAGTTAAAACTCTTGAGATGTCTTGGGTATACTTGGCTTGAGAGACGAAAGTTCCACAAGCCAATTTATTGATCTCAAAACCAAGGAATAATTTGAGCTCTCCCATCATAGAAATCTCAAACCTGTCAGTCATAAGCTTGGAGAATTCATCATGAAAGTTCTGCTAGTTGAGCCAAAGATAATATCATCCACGTAGAGTTGGCATATGAAAAGATATCTCTTTACCCTCTTTGTGAAAAGGGTGGGGTCGATTTTCCCCACTTCAAACCCATGGTCTTGCAACAACTCCCTAAGGTGCTCATACCATGCACGTGGAGCTTGTTTAAGTCCATGGAGTGCCTTAGAGAGCTTGTAGGCATGGTTAGGGAAGTTTAGGTTCTCGAATCTCGGGGCTTGATTAACATATACCTCCTCTTTCAATGGACCATTTAGAAAAACACTTTTGGCATCCATTTACTGCGATTTAAAGTTATGCAAAGATCCATATGCAAGGAGGATACGGATGGATACAAGATGAGCCACGTGAGCATAGTTTCATCAAAGGCAGTGCCTTCCACTTGATTGTAGCCTTGAGCCACCAATCTTGCCTTGTTCCTCACAATAATACCATGGTCATCTTGATTATTCTTGAATATCCACTTAGTGACAATAACATTGTGGCAATCTTTAGGCTTCTCAACTAGCTTTCAAACTTTATTGCGCTCAAAGTTATTGAGCTCATCATGCATAGCTTCCACCCAATCCAAATATTCAAGAGCCTCAAACACATTCTTTGGCTCCACCATGGATATGTTAGCTTGATTCTCACAAAAGCTTTCCAATTGAGCTCTTGTGGATCTCTTGTTTTGCACATCACTTAGAACTTTATCATCGGATACATCAATTTTCTTCAAGGCTCTAGCAATATGCAGGCTTCTATCTCTTCGTTATTGCGAGGAGGAATCACTTGATCATATTGATCATTTGGGTCCCCGTCTTGACCGGAATGTTGTCCTTGATCATCAACATCATCATCATCATGACTTTATTCAACTTGAGATCAAGAAGGTTGATCTTTTCCTTTACCTTGGCTAGCTTGAATGACATGAGTGGTTTGATCTTGCATAGCAACTTGGCCAACAAGAGGAGGGTCTTGAACTTGTTCCTGGGTTGGTGCATCACTTGCTCCCTTGGCATGATCTTCCAATGTAGAGGAGGGATCCACTTGAGTAGGGCATAGTTCTTCTAGAGTCGCCACAAGGTATCCCTCAATGGGGCGGAAAAATCCCACACCCATTCTTCCTATGGCTTCTTGAGATATTTCAACATCTACATCGGAAACTGGAAATTTCCAAACTTGGGTGCCATATTTTCTTCGAACACCACACTACTAGACTCAATAAAAATCTGTGAGGCCTTCTCAAAGACTCTAAAGTGTGGGATTCGGCACCATAACCAACAAATGTACCCTCAAAAGTTTTAGCTTGGATTTTAGACAAGCGAACATCGTTGATCAAATAGAAACACTTACAACCAAAGACACGGAAGTAGGAGATGTTGGGTTTGTTTCCGGCGAGAATCTCATATGGAGTCTTCATTAAGCCCTTGCGCATGTAGAGCCGGTTAGATGAATGACAACCAGTGGAAATAGCTGCGGCCCAAATATATTGGGGAGAACTAAACTCCCCAACATGGTCCTAGCCATATCGAATAATGTCTGGTTCTTCCTCTCGGCTACAACATTTTGTTGAGGGGTATATGCAGCGTAATATTCATGATGAATATCCTCTTCACTTAGGAACTCATTAAGGGTGTAGTTCTTGAACTCAGAGCCATTATCACTCAGAATAGCCATGATAGGAAGAGTGTGCTGACGTTGAACTTGATTGGAGAAGTCGATGATGGTTTGTTGAGTCTCACTCTTCAACCTGAAGAAATAGACCCATGTGTATCTTGAATATTCATCCATTATCACCAAGCAATACTTATTGCCTCAAAGACTTGCCTTGGACACGACACCAAAGAGATCGACATGGAGAAGCTCCAAGATCCTTTTTGATGAAATGATTGTCTTGCTTTTATGGGCGGCGTCATGCATCTTGCCTTAAACACAAGCCCTACTTACACGATCTTTGGCAAAGGAAACATTTTCTTTAGTCCGAGAATGTGACCACCCTTGTGAAGAATTTGCAAAGTTCTCTTGTGAAGACACATTCTTTGAGTGTTGGTTGACTCCGAAAAGTCTACAACTTACAACTGATTTTTGACATGTCCTATGTAAGAAACATCAAGAGACTTGCTCCACATAATGATCACCTTGTTAACATCAAAGAAGACGGACAAGCCCATCTCCCCTAAAGCACGAACTAAAATCAAATTGAAACCAAGGGATTGACATTTTCAAGGGTGATATTTGGAGCAAAAACCACCTTGCCAAACCCTGTTAACTTAGACTTGGACTTATCTCCATAAGTGACGGTTGCTTGATTTATATTTGGTTTCAACTCCGCCATAATTTATTTGCTTTCGGTCATATGACTTGTACAACCACTATCAAGTGTCCTTTTTACACCACTGGAAGCATAGTCCTACAAGGAATTATTGAGTAGAGTTAGGACCCAAGGAGGGTCCTTTCATGTTAGCAACAAGGGTCTTTGGAACCCAAATAGAGTAATCAATGTAACCCTCAATAGGACCAACAAATTTAGCTTGCACAACACCATAATAATCAACAAATAAGAAATGGTGTGGATTGTTAGTTCCTGCGGAGTTGCTACGAGTAGTGTTGTCCCTAATGACAATACCACTCGCACCAACATTCTTCTTTTCTTATGCGGGGTTGTTCTTGTTCTTATTCTTGTTGTTCTTGCTCTTGGCAACATAGCCAAGACACTGCTTGCCATTTTGTGGTCTAGGAGTGATAACCCATAAGTATAGGGGATCCCAATAGTCTTTGAGGGAACTAAAACCCAAATTTATTGATTCGACAGAAGGGGAGCCAAGGAATATTTATAAACCTTAAAATTGAGTTGTTAATACAGCTGCACCTGAAAGTAGACTTGCTCGCAACAATTTATCAGTGGTAACAATTTTATATCAGAAGCATTAGTGAAATAACAGTAGTAGTAAAATAGTAACAATAGTAGCGATTGTGAAAACAACAGGATGAAAATAACGTAGACATAGAGGGTGGATGAACGGGTGTTGCATGGATAAGATAGTTAATGTAATAATAGTAACGTGGGCATTGCAGATAGATAATAACAAAGCATCCAAGTTCTAGGCAAACCATAAGCATGTGTTCCAATATAGTCGTACGTGCTCGCAATGAGAAACTTGCACAACATATTTTGTCCTACCAGCCTGTGACAGCGAGGCCTCTAGGAAAACTACTGGTAATTAAGGTTTTCCTTTTCATAAAGCACCGGAGCAAAGCATTAACACTCCGTGAACACATGTGATCCTCACATCACAGCCATCCCCTCCGGTTGTCCCAATTTCTGTCACTTTGGGGCCTCGGGTTCTGGACAACAATATGTGTAAATTTTTTGCACGTTTGATCAAGAAACATAATTATACTCATGAAACAATAACATATTCAGATCTGAAATCATGGCACTCGGGCCCAAAGTGTCAAGAATTAAGAATAACAAGTTGTAACAATGGTGTATAGCACTAACAACAGATACTAGGCACTATGCCCTAACAATCTGGCATTATTACATGAATAATATCATCCAATCCCTTCCATCATCTAAGCCTACAGAGGGGTTTACTCACACATGGGCGAGGGAATCATGGTTGGTTGATGGAGAAGGAGTGGCGGTGTCGATGGCGATCATCTTCTTTGAATCCCCGACCTGGCAGGGTGCCCGAACATGAACTTCTGATCCCCGAATTGGATTTCGAGGTGGCGGCGGCGCTCTGTGGTGTTTTTGTGGAATATGACGAACTCGCTCGCATTTTAGGTTTACGGGGCATAAGTAGTCAAGAGGGGAGCCCGAGGGGGTGCCTGGGCGCCCACACCATCAGGCGGTGTGGCCAAGGGGGCGCCCAGGGGTGGTGTGGCCCCCTCCTGGCCCCTCTCCGAGTGTCCTTCTGGCCCCGGGGGGTCTTCGGGTGTTTTAAGGTCTTCGGGATGCTTTCTGGGCATTCTCCCGAAAGTTGATTTTTCTATACAAAAATGAGACACCAAACTAATTCTGCTGAAAACAGCATCACTCCGTGTTAGTTGTATCCAAAACTCACAAGTTTAGAGGGAAAATAATAACAAAAGTGTTCGGAAAAGGAGATACGTTTTGGATGTTTCAACTCCCCCCAAGCTTATCTTATTGCTTGTCCTCAAGCAATTCAGTGACAACTGAGTGCGATAAAAGAACTTTTACGAACACATTTGTTTCATATGATGTAAATATACACACTATATGATCAGGTTCTTTGGCAATTCATAATAAGATGTATGTGAGATTAAAGTCACCTAGCAGCTATGCAAACTATGAAGAGATACCAACAAACTAATAATAAACAACACGAAGTATATCAATCTGCAGGATTGCAATGATCATAATAGGGTATGATAAAATGTACTCTCTTGTCCTTAATAATGGAGAAAAAAATAAATGCTAGGGCACCTTTGAAGTTCAAATGAAGACTAGAAATAAAGATATCAAAGATACATGCATCAAAGTTATAACACAATCAACCGTGTTCTGGGACAACCATGCTCTCAAGAAGGTGCATAAAGTGAGAAGGTGAGGACTCGACATAAAAGTAAAAGAAAGGCCCTTCGCAGAGGGAAGCAGGGATTAACTCATGTGCTAGAGCTTTTTATTTTATTAAACAAATGTATTGAAAACATTTTTTAGAGAGGTGTATTCTTATGTCAACGAATGGTAAACAGACAATACAGTACGTCACAAGACAACAAGACTTCACAAGAGTGGCTCCCGTTGAAGGACGCAACTGGTGTAGAAGATCATCCTTCTTTCTCTTTTGTTTACACAATTATGCTTTGACTGATAAATCAGGCACAAAAATAGTGAATAGAATTTGTTGTATTAATTTGGGACTAGGCACCCCGCTGCCAGCTCTTGTATCAATTGGATAAGCGGATGAAGCCACTAGTCCAGGGTGTGAAATCTAATTAACAAGTGAGATAAAGTTTCTCTATTTACGTCATAATGAGCTAAAACAAGGTCACAAATCAGGAATAATTTTCCGAAGGTTTTAAAGGTAGCACATGAGAAATTTACTTGGAGTGGCGGTTAAATTCCACATATATAGGTAGGTATGGTAGAAAAATTTGGCAAACTTTGGTGTTTAGGAGTTGGATGCACAAGTAGAACTCATACTCAGTACAGGTGAGGGCTAGCAATAGACGGGGAGCAACAATCAAGAGAGCAACAACTGTCATAATCATGTTTGCGACAAAACAAAATTAACAGGGCATAAAAGTGATACAAATACTCTGAGTAAAAATAAATCATCGATGATTAATTGACTTTTTGTTTTCAGTCATAAATATGCGTGAGCATGTACCAAGGAGATTCAAGTGTAACAATCAGAGGGAGATACCACAATGTCATACCCTTCTATGAATAAAACAATACAAGCAAACATTTATACAACATGCTATATTATATTAATAAGTTGAAACTAAACATGAGAGAGCATGTACTACTAAGCATCAATCCAATAACATACACCTTACATGAACAAACTAAGCGTGCTCACATGGATGAGAATATGTACAAAAATAAAATAAATAGAGTTCATACCAGCCTCTCACCACAACTTGAATTGTTGTAAATCATCATTACTGCTCTTCACTCGTGTGGATTGTATAATATATGATGACAACCAAGATCCAATGGAGACATGGAAGACCGATGAACTCTACAACAACTTTACAAAACCAAAGAAGAATAACAAATATTTTTGGGGCTTCGAATTAAAACAAGAACAGAAGAAACAAGCAAACAAAGCAAAATATTCTTCGGAAACGAGAAAGTAAAGAAAACTACCAAAAGAAACTAAAGAAGCGAATAAAGAGAAACAACGGAAATATTTTTGGTATTTTTGTGTTTTGGAAAGTAAGAATGAAACAATAAAAACAAAAAGAATCGAAAAAAGCGGAAACAAACGAAAGAAACGAAAACATGGATATACAAAGAACCGATAGAAAATTATATATAGATGAGTATGTGATATCGGTATACCTCCCCCAAGATTAGGCTTTTGGCCTAAGTGGAGATCAATCCAAGGGGAACCATGAGGTGGCGCCCCCGTAGTGCCGAGGAGGAGCCCTCCTCCTGATATGTGCTCGAGGATGCCCCGGGGTACTATGTGGTGTAGTCCTCGGAAGGAATATCTCGCCTCATATACTACATATGAAACTCAATCAAGTGCAACTGCTCGTCTATCTCTCCCTTCGGGCGTGACCATGGCGTCCTGTCAAGTTTGAACAAAACAGGCTGCGGCAAAATAACTCCCCTCTCATCTCCATCAATAAATAAAACTCGACGTACTAAATGTTCAGTAGTAGAGTTTACAGTAATAAACTGATGAGATTTCATGGCAGCAAGATTAAGTCTATAAGGAGCTATCATTTCATCATTGGGAGCAATAGGAAAATCTAGAGCAGTTTTTATACACTTAGCAATAATGCCCCCATAAATGGGTCCCTTAGCAGCTAGGCGGCGAGCAATGAGTGAACCAAGGTTATACTTGTTTCTATCATTAAGTGCAGCAGAAAGAAAAGCAAGATGATAGCTTGAAATATTGCTAGTGTTCTCCCTACCAAGGACACTAGTGGCAAGATAGTAAGTGAAATATCTTATAGGAGGAAATTGAATGTTTCTTATCTTCACACGCCGAGCTGAGCGACCATCGTCACTGGTAACTCCTCGATAGAGCTCCATAAGATCAGTGGATCTCTCCTGAATTTTGCATGTTGTCCTGGATGCGTTGATACCTATAATCCTGCAAAAAATCCTCCAAAGGCAGGGGAAAAGAGCTACCATATATGTTAAAGGCAACAGTTGGGTTAAATTGTGAGTTATGAAATCTCAACTCTAACAAGAGTTTTTGTGAGAATAGCATATTGGGGAGCTTCATCCTTCATGTAGTTAGTTAAACCAACCCTATCAATCAGCATCAAGAAGTCATCAATTATACCTACACTTCTAAAAAAATGTATAGCATGGGAAACTAGATGGATTAGCAATTCCATCACCTCCCGCATCATCGTTGTTTGGTGCAATAAGGTCTTCATTATAGGATGGCCACGATGAAGTGGATGAACATGAGGACCTTGTTCTTGTAGGAGTATCACTCCTAAATATTTCTCCAAAGTTGTGGCTCTCCATTTCTGAATTTTTTCAACAATCATCACAAAAATTAATTTCAAGCAACTATAAGGTGGAAACTACTATAGAGACTTGTAGGAGAGCTAAACATGCATCAAAACCATATTATGTCAACTTAAATCAAGCATGTAACTCACATAAGCTGTCACCTACAGTAACAAAATACTCAAGAAATCCCCCACCAAATAAAATTCTACTTGTATAATCGGAGGAGTCACATACCGGAGAGCAAATGCACCAAATTTCAGCAACAATAGTGGGCTGAGCCTCGAGATCGAAAAATCTCGAGGTAGAACAGCAAGAACTCGGGTTCCCGGAAGTGTTTTGAGTTTGTGGGGTGAGCGAGGAATCTTTGGCAGGGGACAGAGTAAGTGGAGGGCCAGGGGGCCACACCATGCCTAGGCGCCACCAGGGGGCTGGTCGCGCCGCCCTATAGTGTGCCCGACTGGTGGGTCCCCCGGGGTCTCCCAAGTGGCTCTTTGCCTCATTTTTTACATAAAAAATTATTATCTTGAATTTTAGGAGAAACTTTATTTTCGAGGTATTTTCAGAATTTAATAATTAATTAAAAACCAGAAAAACAAATGTGGAAAACAAAACCAAAACCAAAACTACAGAGGTTCTAAGACACTCCAAAAGGCAAATAATCAAATAAAACAAAAGGTGGAAGTGGTGAAAATAAAGTTATGGGTGGTGAAAACATGCATAACCATAATATTCAAGATGAAAACATGATGAAAATATGACTATGGATGATTGAAAACTTGATTATACTAAAGTCACTAGGTGATAACAGAAGTAAACATGGTGAAAAAATAATGGGGAAGGTGAAAACATAGTGAAAACATTGTCCTCTTCATTCAAAATCACTTTGTTAACAAGGTTGATCAAGTCTTGTTACCAGAATAATTTTTATATGAAGCAAAACTTCGCTTAACACTAAATAATTATGTACTTCAACCTTGATAGACATAGTCCCAATCCTAATAATTTCATATCCTTTTGGTCGTACTTGAATGGGACAATAAAATTCTCCAATTTTGATGGTCTCAATATTTTGAATTGAATTTAGACCATATCTTCTATCAATCTTCTTGGGAAAACAAACAGTTTTCTCTTTATCATTAACATTGAAAGTTACTTTTCCTTGGTTGCAATCAATAACAACCACTGTAGTGTTAAGAAAAGGTCTCCCAAGAATAATAGACATATTATCATCTTCGGGCATTTCCAACACAACAAAGTGAGTTAATATCAAACAACTAGTAGCCACTTGAACAAGAACATTCTCACATATACCAACAGGAATAGCACTAGATTTATCAGCCATTTGCAAAGATATATCAGTAGGTATCAATTTTTCCAAAGAGAGTCTCTTATAAACAGAGAAAGGCATAACACTAACTCCTGCTCCGAAACACACAGAGCAGTTCTAACATAATTATTTTTAATGGAATAAGGAATAGTAGGAATACTTCATAGTTTTAGTTTGCTTTTCAGGTTTAGCTACAGTTTCTTCTTTAGCATAAGCATCACTTTTATCATTAACACTTTCAGTTTCCGCATCAGAAATAGATATACTATTAGGATCTTTAGCAGGTTCAGGAGATTCTACAACGATTTTATGTCTCTTCTTCTTCTTCTTCTTCTTAGAAGGAGAACTATTGTTTTTTAGGTTGTTGAGAATCTTGTTCAATTATTTTAGGATGTCCTTCAGGATACAAGGGATCATGAGTAGAAACACCACTTCTAGTAATTATTTCACAAACATGTTTTTCTCTAGAAGCGTTAGCTAGCATATATTTTTGCACTTTAGTGAGCTGATCAATTTGAGTTTGAACCATATGAAAATGTTTAACAAGCATTTTAACATAATTAGAGGTTCTCTCAATAATACCATGCAAATTATCAATAGCTCTAGAGTTCTCCATAAGATGATTTTGCACTCTCATATTAAAGTTGGCTTGCTTAACAACATAATCATCAAATTCATCTAAGCATTGATTAGGTGGTTTAGAGTAGGGAATATCTCTATTATCAAAGTATTGGAGGGAGGGTACCTCAACTGTTGATGGATGAGGAATTCGCTTACATAATTCTTCTATAGGAGGTAAATTCTTCACATCTTCAGATTTAATACCTCTCTCTTTAAGAGATTTTTTGGCCTCCTTCATCACTTCATCATTTATTTCAATCATCCCTCTCTTCTTGGTTGTTGGTATTGGTGTTGGCTCTGGTGTAGGTGTAGGCTCAGTTATATTCCTTCGTTATGGAAAAGTTCCTATATTCCTTCATAACATGCGTGTAGCATGTGGTGGTGTAAGAAGTTTACTCATAACAGATGGTGAATCAAGAGAAACAGAGGTGTTCGATGTTGTACCTCTCCTTGTAGTGGATGGTAATATAGGAACTTTTCCATAACGAGTCTTACCCATGATGAAAGTCTTGCAGCTAACAATATCATGTTCAAGTGAGCAAATAAATAAAGCTATGCTCCCCGGCTCCGGCGCCAAAAAATAGTCTTGATAACCCACAAGTATAGGGGATCGCAATAGTCTTCGAGGGAAGTAAAACCCAAATTTATCGATTCGACACAAGGGGAGCCAAAGAATATTTATAAGGCTTAACAACTGAGTTGTCAATTCAGCTGCACCTGAAAGTAGACTTTCTCGCAACAGTTTATCAGTGGTAACAGTTTTATAGCAGCAGAAGTAGTGAAATAATAGCAGTAGTAAAATAGTAACAATAGTAACAGTCGTGAAAACAGCAGTAGCAATTGTGAAAACAGCAGGATGGAAATACCGTAGGCATAGAGGATGGATGAACGGGCATTGCATGGATAAGATAGTTCATGTAATAATAATAACGTGGGCATTGCAGATAGATAATAACAAAGCATCCAGGTTCTAGACAAACCGTAAGCATGTGTTCCAATATAGTCGTACATGCTCGCAATGAGAAACTTGCACACCATCTTTTTTCCTACCTGCCCGTGGCAGCGAGGCCTCTAGGGAAACTACTGGTAATTAAGGTGCTCCTTTTAATAAAGCACCGGGGAAAAGCATTAACACTCCATGAACACATGTGATCCTCACATCACATCCATCCCCTCCGGTTGTCCCAATTTCTGTCACTTTGGGGCCTCGAGTTCCGGACAACAATATGTGTAAACAACTTGCAGGTATAATCAAGAAACATAATTGTACTCATGAAACAATAACATGTTAAGATCTGAAATCATGGGCACCCGGGCCCAAGTGACAAGCATTAAGAATAACAAGTTGCAACAATGGTGTATAGCACTAACAACGGATACTAGGCACTATGCCCTAACAATCTGGCATTATTACATGAATGATATCATCCAATCCCTTCCATCCCTCTCAGCCTACGGCGGGGTTTACTCACACATGGACGGGGAAGCATGGACTATTGATGGAGAAGGAGTGGCAGTGTCGATGGCGATGATATCCTTCGAATCCCCGTCCCGGCAGGGTGCCAGAACAGGAACTTCTGATCCCGAATTGGGTTTCGAGGTGGCGGCGGCGCTCTGTGGTGTTTTTGTGGAATATGACAAACCCCCTCGTGTTTTATGTTTACTGGGCATAAGTAGTCGAAAGGGGAGCCCGAGGAGGGTGCCTAGGGGGGCCCACACCACCAGGTGGCGCGACCAAGGGGGCGCCCAGGGGTGGTGTGGCTCCCTCCTGGCCCCTCTCCGGGTCTCCTTCTGGCTTCGGGGGGTCTTCGGGATATTTTCTGGTCATTTTACCGAAATTTAATTTTTCTGCACAAAAACGAGACACTTAAGTAATTCTGCTGAAAACAACGTCAGTCCGTGTTAGTTGTATCCAAAACTCACAAGTTTAGAGGCAAACAATAAGAAAAGTGTTTGGAAAAGGAGATACGTTTCAAAAGTATCAAGGAGCAACCACTTGTGGCTTAGGAGCCACAACCTTCTCAACACTAGGGCCCTTGCCCTTGATTCTTGCTAGCTCTTCCTTCAACCTAGCATTCTCCTCAATAATATTTGCATGAACACAAGAAGAAGTAGAAGTACTAGGCACATTAAATTGATCAAGTTGAGTTTGAAGTTGTCCACAAGTCTTGTTGAGGGTAGAGTGTTCACTCTCCAAGGCTTTGTGACCCTTGGCGAGCTTCTCTAGCTCCGCGGTTAGATGTTCATGACCAACACCAAGCTCAGCATTCTTCTTTCTAGACATTTTATATTTAGCAATTTCATGGTCATGTTCTTTAGTGAGTTTAGACATTAACTGATTACATGACTCTTCAATAGATTCAAGTTTCTCTTCAAGAGATACCCTAAGCTCATGTTCCTCGTCAAGAGCATTTGAAAGTGACCCCTTTTCAAAGCAATCTTTCCTTCCGGTTTCACCTTTCTTCTCAAGAGCCTCTTGGGACTCTCCCAATTGACTCATGAGAATATTAAAGTACTTCTTCTTCTCACCTTACAAGTTAGTCATATATAGGTTCAAGGAGGCAATTTCATCTTCAACACTAGTACTAGAAAGTATATTCGTTTCACTTTGTGTCTTAGTGGTGGAAGAAGATGATACCTCGGTGTCCTTAGCCATGAAGCACTTTGCGAAGGGTTGAGGAAGATTTTCATTTGGGGATTAAAAGAGAGAAGGAGATAATCAAGATGCAATAGCAATAGCGGCCACTTCACTTGTGGTTTCTTCTTCTTCATCATCACCGGAATCATACTATTCTTGAGTCGCAAGAACATATCTTTGTGATGGCTTTTGTTGAAAGGTTTCTTCTTAAAATGAGGTTTTTTGTTGGGAGCCTTTCACTTATCCTTGAGGACTAGGTTTCCTCCATGGTTTTCCCTATTCTCAAAGGGGCACCCGGCAACAAAGTGATACTTGTCTTGGAAATTGAAAAAATCCCTCACTTTTTAAGTCCATGATTTGCCATAGTTTGACTTGGTCTTCTCTCAATATATGCCTTGGCCTTGGGAGGGTTCTTCCAAAACTTTTGCACCACAAGAGCAACATAATCCTTAATCACGAGATCATATTCTTGATCGTTGAGCGAGGACAAACTTTCTTCCAAGGCAACCTCTTCAGGATGATCCACCACCTTGGTCACCACCTTGGCCTTCAAAGCAGCGGAGGCTCGTTTGTGCATTCCAATAGCACGAGCACGAGTGTCATGAGCAAGCTTTGTTTGCACTTTGAAGGAGGCCATCTATTTCATCACCTCGGTTGAGCACATGAGGTGAAACTTGTGTCTTCCTTGAAGGCTCTTCAAGTACATGGGCTCAAACGGCAAGAGAGCATTCATGTACGTCCTCTTGATCCAAGCATCATCCACATATTTGGCACCAAGGCCACTAAAGGCGGTGACTAGGGTCTTGAGTCTTTGGTACATGTCCTCATGGCTCTCACCATCAAGCATATAGAACCCTTCGGCCTCATTTCTCAAGGTATCATACCTATTCCTTTGCATGCTTTCATTGCCCACAAACATGACGACAAGAGCGTCCCATGTTTCCTTGGCGGTGGAATATTGTTGAAGATAAGGCACGTGGTTTGGACCCACGGCTTGTTGAATCATCGATAAGGCAGTGTAGTTGATTTGGCAATCTACCACTTATCTTCTTGTCAAGTTCTTGGGGTCATGAGGCTTGTATCCATCTTGAACAACCCTCCAAAGCTCAATACAAGAAGAGTTTAAGTGAGTTTTCATATAATATTGCCATTGATCAAAAGTATGTGCATCAATTTTAGAGGTTCGCCTCTAGGGTTAATATGAGGATGTGGGATAGGAGGATCGGGAGAGTACCGTCCTTCGACATTGTGGTACTCGGCCTTCTCATCCGACCCCTTAGAAATTTTGTTCATAGAGTGAGATTCACTTTTAGTTTCTCCAACATCCTCCTCCTCATACTCCTTATTCTTTGGAATTTCTTCCGAAGGAATAGATGATGAGGAGTTCGGGCCCTTGGCTTTCAAGATTTGCAACAACATATCTCGCAACTCTGTCATTTTCACATCCATGGATGAGGTCAAGGAATCTTCCAATTCCTTGAGATCATCCATAGTGACATTTGCCGCGAGCTCGGCGGCTACCCCTCCGTTGACCATACTATAACTCCTAGGCGGTTAATCCCAAAAAAAGAGCCAAGACTCTGATACCAATTGAACGGATAGTATGCGCACCTAGAGGGGGGGGTGAATAGGTGCTACGACCAAATTTAACTTTTTCTTCAAATTAAGGCTTGACACAAAGGTAAATTCTCTAGATATGCAACTATAGTGAATTTACCTATATGACAAGCACAACAATAAACAAGGTAGAAACACAAAGTAAAGGAGAGGGACCGAGGTAACCGATAACGAAAGCACCGGTGTAATCCCGAGTTCCTCCTTTGGAGGGGAGTAAGTCTCGTTGGAGGGTTGTGAGGTTCGCCACGAAGGCCTACTCAACGCCACAAAGGCCTCACCCTATTCTCCAATGAACCTTTCCCACAAAGGCCTAGTTCACCATCCACTATTGATTACCTTTAAGGCGGAAATCGAGTCCTTTACTATGAGCTTGAGGAACACACCCACAACCGAATTGGGGGGCTCCCAAGAATCACCAAAAATCACCATGAGTAGCAATGAGGTCTAGGTTTTCCACAAGGAAACCCTAGACTAGGTTCCCTCAAGTGAATGAGGGGGAAATGAAGAACGAGTCAGTGAAGATGTAGATTGGGACCTTCTCCTTCAATCCTCCAAAGATCAACGAATTTGGGTGAAGGGATTGGGAGATCTAGGAATTGCTGAACTCAATAATTGTGCATTTAATGGCCTGAACGAACTAACTAGAGCTGAAAAAGGAGAGGGGTATTTATATCCCTCTCAAAATATGTCCGTTGCTGGATTTTTAGGGCGGAATATCCGGCCCCGGATTATCCGGGCCTCCTGGCCAAATAATCTGTCCTAAAAATCCGGCCAGGTTTTGCAAGCCCCGCACAAATTCCTTAACCGTTGTTCGCCGCACCGATTTCTACCTCGACGGGAATTAATATTGGAAGGTGAACTAGGCCTTTGTGACGAACTTTATCGGAGAATAGGGTGAGGTCTTTGTGGCTTTGAGTAGGCCTTCGTGTGAAACTCACACCCCTCCAACAAGACGTACTCCCCTCAAAGGGAGGAACTCGGGAATCTCTAACAGAACCTAGCTGGACATGGGCACGGAATTCCGCGTGTCGCAGCACCATAACGCCCTACTGCAGGGCGTTAAGCCTCCACAACTCGGAATTCTGCGTTACCTCCTCGCAATATCCTCCCCCTAACTGAAACGGGGCGGATGTTAGCCTAGAATTCCGCGAACATGACATAACGCCCTACTTCAGGGCGCTATGCTAGCTAACTTAACGCCTTACTTTGTGGCGTTAAGATCCTGGCAACCATACTGCACAACCAGTTTGCAATGTACATGGGACAATGATTTTCAAGGAAATAAAACCACTAGCACGTCAAACTATCCAAAACGACAGTTTGCATAATGCCATGGTAAAATAAATTCTACAAATACGTTCATATTACATAGACGGTTCAAATTCAAAAATACGAACACGACAAATGTTCAAATACGACAAGTCTTTAAATTGAACCATTACAAGACGAGATTGCAGATGAAGTACTACGCACTAGATCCGTCTTGGCTATCACCGTCATCTTGGTCGTCATCTAGGTCGTCATCTTGGCCGTCTTCTTGGCCTGTACCGAAGTTAGGGAGTGCAACACCCCAACCGCGGAAGTCATCATCGGTAAGCGGTGGCATAGGGTAATCTTCTGCATCACTATCGACCAAGTCGTCCCCATCGTTAGGAACATCGTTGAATCCATGTTGCCTTCGGTCCTTCCGGAACTCCTTGAAATGCTTCTTCTCGATTTTATGCATCTGATGGGTCCGGTCATAGTTGGATTTGCACATGCTCCAAAGCTTGCTGAAAAATTCCCGTAGCGCGCACTAGGGTTGCCCTGCGTACCACTAGATGATGCACCCGCATCGACGGCTCTTGAGACGTGCTTCGCCTTGGGTTGATATGAGTGATGGGGCACATTTGCAGGAAACAACTCCTCAAATGGTGCTAGCTCGCTGTACCTATGGGCCCTCACGTACTTGATGAATGCATAGATGTATGGTGCATAGCAAACAGACCGCCGGTTCTTGACCACATGCTTCATCGTCTCGTACATCCACTGCAGCACATCTATCGGAGCATTGGAATTACGTGTATGGAACAATAGCTGGATGACATGACCGCTAACTTCTCCTAGATTGCCTGCCTTGGGACAAATTGTCACGTTCAGCAGCTTCATCAAATAGTGATACCTTGGGTTCAGTCCAGCAATTTTTTCAATGTTTTTTGAGGATGTGACATCAGGGTAATGAAACTTAAGACATGTCTTACTTGGCGGAGCACCCTGACCATAGCATTCATCTGCTCTTCCTCTTCTATATTGTTCCTCATAGTACATTGCTTTGACAAAGTCGAGGAAGGGGGCACTAAGCATGTCTTCACCTCACATCCACTTTATTGTCTTGTGCTGATCTTTCATGAAGAACACGGTTGCATAAAATTGTTTCACCACATCGGCATTACAGGCTTGTTGAAATTCTATGATCCTCCTAACACCAATGTTTTCACAGACGGAAGTGAGATTGCCAAACTGATATGCGTACCCTCTGATCTACTCAAAATCAACGTGCTTCTCGCTCACAATCTCCGTGTTCTTGTTTTGAATGACAACTTCAAACACTGTAGCTTGTTTTTTGTTCCAAAACCGGGTATCGGCTAGCTTCTCCCTCAGTGTCAAATAAGGGTCATGCAAACACATGCTCATGTAATCTTTATCCTTCCCCTTCTTGCCCTTTGAACTAGTTGCCTTCATTGGTTTGGTCTTCACAGTGTTTCCTTTGCTAGTACGGGAGGCATCATCCTTGCGTTTTGTGCTTCTTGTCATCTAACAATACAAAAATCAAAGTCTTATTGTCTTATTCAAATATAATGGCCACATCAATTTTAACTACCGTTACTAATAGGAACCTAACAGTCTAATAATAGCAACAGTAACTTATTAATACAAATCAACTAATCTAGTACTAAAACCTAGTGTTTCAAAAATGGTAGTACAAATATCATTATAATTACTTAGAAACACACTAATCCACTACTAACAAACTTAATAGCTAAAAAACTAGATAGATTAGGGACCGGAAAAACCTAGAGAATGAGATGTGAGAGATTCAACCAATAAAATGAGGGAAAAAGGGGGGCAATACCTTTGAGATTCTTTAGGGAACCAAATCCCTAACAAATGGCCTCCGATCTTCCCAAAAGTTTGACGGATTTTGGAGAGAAAACGTGTGGGGCGGCGGGGTAGTTCGTGTTCTTCCTCAAGAACAAGAGAGAGGTGAAAAACTCAAGAACTAGAGAGAGAGAAAAAAGAAACTGGTTTGGGAGGGGGCCGTGCGCCGCTAAGACACAGGGCATAACGCCTTCGTCGGGGGCGCTCCCTGCCACGTCGAATTCAAAGTCTACAGTGGCACGGTCCATAACGCCACAGGTCTTGGGGGGGGGGGTTAAGCTATGGAGCATAACGCCCTCATGGCAGGCGTTGCGTTAAGCAAAAGGGTTGTTTTCCGAATTTTCTGGTTCGAGGGGTTACACTGTGAATTTCGGGCGTCAAAAGGTTATTTATGTAAAAATTCACAAATGAGAGCGCCCCCACATTGGCAGACTGAAGATATAGGTAGAAATGAGAGTGTGAACGGGAAAAAATAACGAATGGTTTCTTTATCACCACCAGCTTCCAATTTATCATTATCCCACATTCATGATAATAGGAGGCAGCTTAATTTACTAATTTAAATCTATCACTGATATTATTGACCGAACGGATTAACACCATGACGATCTATCTATATATTACAAACACATTATACAACTCTAAACAATAACTCATGAGGGAAAAAACAAGATTTTCCATTTTGCACATTCAGTGCTTTTCACAGACAACCCTCCTCCAGAAGTAGCCCCAACTTAATACCAGCAGTGACCCAACAAATTGATGACGATGATGGGAAGTCTGCCACTAAAGTGATCTAGTCTTGAGTTTTCAAAGCATATAACAGTTCCTGTCAAGTGGCAATTGAAGTTAAAAATAATAATAATGTTATCAGATAGCACAACAAGCAAGCATAATAAGCATATGGGATGGCTAAACTTGGTTCATGGTTGGTTCTTACCAGATCATTGTGACCAGAGGCAAATGAAGGGTGAAGATCAGAAAGAAGCTTATCTTCCCTCAATCTTTCCAAGCCATCAAATAGCCGCACTTTTGTCTTGGCAGAACTTGAGTCCGTTGCAACACCACGACTGTGGAGGTCCATCCTTACATATATCTCAAGTTCTTCAACTTGCCGAGACAACTTGAGAGCAATGAGCTAAGAACATAAAAAATTATCGGGTTATTTGATTTCAACCACGTAACCTACAACTACAATTGTCCAAAAAGAGAAGACAGAGAGGTAAGCAATCACCTGTACGAGATGTCGAATGGATGCAGTTGGTTGACAACTTAGATAGGGCTTTTCCAATTTAGGCATTGTTTGTTCATCAAGAGGAAGGAGAACAAGATACAAGTTGAACTGCAAGAAAATAATATGAAAACCCTCAAGTCTAAATTAAAAAAAAAAACTGAAAACTACAGCAAATGTAGCACAGGCTCCTTGAGTCCTTCTATATGTTACAGTTAAGTTCTGTTAGTCCATGCAGATCTACACTATCTGGCAGAACTACTGGAACAAGAGAATGTACATATAGCAGAGGAATACATGGCGCATGAATGCATCTTACTGTGCAGAAAAGGCTAGCAACACTACCAAAAATGGGGCATTACTCAAGAAACATATGCTTTTGTCCCTATTTGAAGTAATCCTTTTTATCAGTAATTCCTTGATTATGAATACCAAATTTTATGCTACAAAAAATATGGAATTAACGTAATGTGCATGCAGTTCTGCAATACCTCTTTATCCATTCCATCAGTTGTACGGAGGTGCTCCACCAACTTCGCAACACGTCCGCCCTTTCCAAGCCTGCCACTTAAGCCACCAACATTGCCATATCGAGTTTGGCTTCGTGCACCATTTTTTCCCCATGCGAGCATCTCCCCCCGCAATGGAGCCGTGGTGAAATTTTCTTTTACAGATACTGGTTCATCATTCTCCTCAAATCCATGGTCAGTACTGTCAATGGTTCTAGCAGGAGAAGGTACTGGTGCAGGCCTCTTTTTACCTCTTTTCTGCTTTAAATCTGAAGACGTGGTGAAATTTTCTTTTACAGATACTAGTTCATCAGTCTCCTCAAATCCATGGTCACTACTGCCAATGGTTCTAGCAGGAGAAGGTGCAGGCCTCTTTTTACCTCTTTTCTGCTTTAAATCTGGAGACGTGGTGAAATTTTCTTTTACAGATACTAGTTCATCATTCTCCTCAAATCCATGGTCACTACTGCCAATGGTTCTAGCAGGAGAAGGTACTGGTGCAGGCATCTTTTTACCTCTTTTCTGCTTTAAATCTGGAGACGTGTTGAAATTTTCTTCTACAGATACTAGTTCACCATTCTCCTCAAATCCATGGTCACTACTGCCAATGGTTCTAGCAGGAGAAGGTACTGGTGCAGGCCTCTTTTTACCTCTTTTCTGCTTTAAATCTGGAGAGTGGTTATCAGCAGAAGACGACTCTTTGCTGGCATCATTAGCATTTACTTCTTCTCTATCCTCATCATCGGAGACAGTAAGGACAATGTCACGGGCAACACTTCTACCTCTCCCACGTGTTCGGATATTTCTCCTGTACTTCCTTGCAAAAGCATTGGCAGTAGCTTTTGCTGTGGAACGTTTCTTACCCATGGCCTCTGACTGTTTTCGAACAGTTTCCTCGATAGTTGCTTGAATCTACCATGAAAAATGATTGATGAAAAATAATAATGAAAAGGAAGCCAAACTTTGCGCAGGTATTTTCCTAGAATATTACTTATCACCAAGCAGATAAGATTACCTTCTTATTCCGAGTCTTCTCCTCTTCACTGAAAGCAAATTCCTGAAGCCTCAAGTATATGAGAAGCACCGCGAGAAGAGCTAAATGGGGCTAAACAAAATAAACTAAATTTCTGACGGTGTAACGTAGACATCACCTCTTCCTCATACTTATCAATATCTGGGTACAAGGTCGCAATCAGTGCATCGTAATTGGGATCATCCCTCAAAGAACGTCTGCTTGCACAATGAGTGCGGCATGCTGGGCACTCATTATTTCTGCAAAACCAGTTTTGCACTATCAAATAAGCAATGTCTTGTTTCATGATTTGCAAAACAGAATTAGGTTGTGAATTTCCCATCGTGAAGAAAAATTAATAACATGACAAGCTTGTAAAAAAATTATGTTTAACATCATACCCTAGCCTCATAGATTTATCAATGCAATCCCTGCAGAAACGGTGCAAACATTCCATAACTGTTCTTGTCTTCCGGATAATGCCTGTAAATTGTAGGACCAAATTTTCTGTCATATCTTCATCTAACAAAAAATTACACATGTAGAACAACAATATATCTGAAACTTAGTAAGTGCGAGCTATAGTAGGTGTAGCAAGTGACTAGCATATATTCGCTTAAATTTCTATATAGTTTTTGTCCAACACACTAAATATGTATTAAACTCTAAGAAATCTACTATGCGGATTTCTGTAAAATGAAAAGGACATCAACTGCGCCAAGGATTTGTACCCAGGTAGGAAGTTATACCATCGGATGTAACAGAGGAAGATAACTGTATAATGTGTACTAGAGAAAATAGAGATGGATAAACCCTGAACTAGAAGAGGCACACTAGAAAATATAGGAAATAATACCATCAGCATGGGAAAGTGACGACCATTCAGACGAACAATAACATTTACACTTGGTACAACCCATGTAAGACAATAACGCATGGTACAAGAATGATCATACAATTATACTAAAGACAAGTGCAGGATTAGTTTTTCCTGAACAGTTAACTAGTATCGACAATTCAATGTAGAACTATACTTTGTTTGATGAAAAAAAAATTCACTGACGAAAGAAGCAAAACTGGAAAGAAAGACTGTGGCTTCAAGTTAGGTATGCTGTATAATTACACAATACGAAAGAAATCTAGTGCAACTACCCTTAAACTTGCAAAAAGCCAATATCTAATAACTGTAGTTAAGTACTTAAAGACATTCAACGAAATTAATGGGAGGAACATCAAACAATTTGTTTCATATTCATCCAGTAGTTTGTTCATTTATCTATGTGAGATGCATCAAAGTTTTATGTAAGGATAAAATAGACGAGACAACTAATTGATGCCTACAAGAATATCAAAGATACACTGACGATCAGAAGGTCAACGAGTATTGAGGAAAACGTAATATAAACACACGGTATGAATGAAAATACTCCCTCCGTCCCAAATTAATTGTCTCAAAGTTGGACAAAAGTGGATGTATCTAACACTAAAATATGTCTAGATACATCCATTTTTGTCCAACTTTAAGACAATTAATATGAGACGGAGGGAGTACTAAATATGCTAGGTTAAATTATTGTAGTGATAAAAAATGTTCAATATAGACATAAGGGGTACATGCATTAGCATGTTCAGGAGCTTTCAGGTGAGCATTCTAAGAAGTAATATGAAATCCAAATCTCTAAGCAAATGCGGACAGGTGTACATACCTAAACAAATAGGGCACTGGACTTCCTTCCGTATTTCAGCTAATTTCACTAGTATAAACCTGACGAGAGAAAAGTTCATGTAAGCTTCAAGCTGTGTGAGACATCAAATCTTCAGCATCTATCAACCTGAATGATCTTAGGTTTGGTTGAACAGGCCAATGCTTTTTTGCTGAGGCTTCAGCAGTTCAGTATAAAGCAGTAGCATTAGCTTAAAAGCATAAGTAACTACAAACCGAACACCAGATAATAACTTGCAACCCGTAGGAGCTTGCCTACAGAATCGTCTGGCAATGGCATAGATATATAAGACACGTGAATAAAAGCATAATAAATGCTCTCTTAAAGACCCGACTCTGATCTCCAGTACTGCACCATATAGATTTCGATAGCATTTGCATCTTCAATAAGACTGCTGGTTGAAGAGCTTGCTGTGCATTTGTAACAAGGTGCTATGTGTGTGTGGACCGTAGAACTAGCAGGAAGGATCAAAAGGAAAAAAATGGAAGTCTGTAGTGGTGTGCTAAAAACAGAGCTAGAACAACTAAAGGTGCTATAGCAAACAACGTTAGAACACCTGTCTAAAGTAGCAAGGCAACATCAACGGAAATCATCTAAGCCAGCTAAGGAAGAGTTTGGAATAGAAGCAGGTCACAAGCTACGAAAAATTATCAACATAAAGCCTCCAGAAAAACATCTTCTAACGTAGAGCTAAAACGACAAGACAAACAGAGCAGCTTAGACTTCAGATGCAAGTGGCGAGTCCAACATGAGAATGTAGCACAAACGAGTAGTAGCTTGCACAGCTGGGAACTGGGACCGACTATTATTCCCAGGTATCTCCGTCATGGCTATGGCGTGGTGTGCAGTATGATGGAAGCATGCATACACCATCAAGAGATGGTAGGCATAGCTCGAAGAAATCCGACTGTTGGTAGACGAACATGCGCTTGCATAGATGCGATGTGCCGTGATCATACGAACGAAGCAACCAGAATCGCCGCTCTGAGAGTAGTAACCGAGCCCAGCAGTTCCAGCAGATACCTCGCAGATTCACCTGCGTGGGTGGGTGGGAATAGGATAGGAGGAAGCGGGATAGGAGTGTCGGCCACGGAGCATGGCAGCGCGAGCAGGCCAAAAGACAAATCGCGTAGAAAGTCACACGGCGGATCCACGATAGCGGAAGGCCGGGATAGGGCCGGAGCCGGAGAGACCAGAGGGGAGGAAGCTAGGAAGGAAGACTCACTCGTCCATGTCGGCGTCGCTCTCCGACGACTCGCTGTCGCTGTACGCGCCGCCGCCGCGCTTGGCGCTTCCCGAATCTGCCAAACCCATAAGAGATAGGACACACACGGCTTCTTAGCCATATTCACAGCGAAACATGCACGGCGCAACGCGATTGCGAGATACGAGAGGGGGGTCTCGATGCGGGCAGGCTCACCTGCTACGCGCTGCGGCTGCGAATCAACCACCCGATTGGCGGCGCCTCCGCCCGGCGCCAGATGGAGCCCTCCCCCTCCACCGCCGGTTGAGGAAGCACCCGCCGTCCCGTTAGCCTCCACGTGGTCGCTGGGTTTGGACGACGGCGAAGGGAGCGGGCGCTTCTGCGCGGGCATTCTGGCTATTCCGCGCGTAGGATCCCGGCCCTCGGATTCCGGCGAGGGGGCGGTAGCTACCCCGCGGGGCGTTAGCGAGAGGGGAGAGGGGCGTAGGATGTGGCGGTCGACGGGGAGGGGGACTGGAAGAGGTGGCCAGGTGGGTGCGGGAGGCCTGGATGGAAGGGAGGGGGGCGGAGAAAGAGAGAGGAGAAGCGGAAAATAAATAAGGGACGCGATGGGTGTTTGTGTCGTGCTCGGGCGTGTATATCTTCTGCGTGAGGGGGCTGGTGCTCTCGCCACATGACGGACCTGCTGACTGCTTTGGCGACAGACCAGCGGCAGCGGGCGACGCGAAGGACATGCAGGCCGCCTCGCCTGCCGTGACTCCGATTGTGGCACCTGCGTGGGGACAAAGCGGAGGGCGGCCGTACCTCCATGCCGCTCGATTTGGTACGTGGGTGGGGTGGATCAACCAACAAGACGGCCAGGCGTGAGCACTCACTGAACTACCGGAGAAGACAGCGAGAAGAAAGACGCTTCAGGAAGAGAGGATTTCATGTTAGCTGGGTCGCCGGTTTTGTGCAACCGCCTGCCGCCGGCGCATATCAGCATACGTTGCCGCTTTCCCTCCCGCCGGAGCCAGACTCCTCCGCAGATCCGTGAAATCAATCAAGCTGAACTTTGACGACCCGTTGACATTGACAAAGCAACAGAGTTTGCTAGCCATAGAATATGAGGAAGAGTGTAGAGTTTTAGCTTGTGTTTTCCACAATAAGTTACAGCCAGAGCAAACACTAGTCAGCAGGGGAGGTAAACCTACGAACAAAATCTAGGACGGCTTCTCTCTCTACTAGAAAAAGAAAAGCACTTTCATCATCCAGTATAGAACCAGGAATTGCAAAGGTGAAAGTGAACACTTCCTATCGAAAACATTTCGTTCTTCTCAATCAAACAAGAAAACAAAAAATAGAAAGAAAGAAAGATGCAGTGTTATTGGGATGGAAGAAACACGTCTAGCCGTCTAGGTATAAAAATATCATCAAGACAGCTAGCGTGTTATTCCACACTGGAAGGCATCGCGCTTGACCCTACTCCGCACGATGTTCAAACTCCAGAGTTATCCAATGGCGAACTCTGGCGATTGAGAGGTACGTACATATGAGGTTATGTCACAGGCTTTCTAGGCTCAAGCAGTAGATTATATTGCAAATCGTCAGATCACTAAGCTAGGGTCAGAATGTTTGACAAGTGAGAAGCGACAGCGATGTGCCATTAGCTTTTCAAGTTGCAAATTGCCATTGACTGATTGGTAAGTATTTGTGCTCCTAAAATCAGAACTCGAAACTACGATTCAAGGTAGATATAGCTGCAGGTGGAAATGAGTATCTATTCACGATAATATTAAAATAATTTAATGGATTCATAGGAAGAATCCGTACACCAAATGCTACTACTGACAGAAGCCATGATCTCGGAAAAATCATGAACTGGAAACTCCAAATATACTTCTACCGTAATCACCAAATCAATCAGTGACTCCAGGAAATGCCAAGCTGATCTTGCATTCAACAGCTACATGTCTGTTTTGAGAGATCCTGAAAGGCCGAGCTGTGAAATCAGCGGCTACGCCATGACAGCACGACAACAACAGTGGTCAAGGAGCGATGCGTCGCCGCCGCTGTGGCGACACGCATAATGGCGAAAGCATGCACACCATTATAATGCCCGACACCTCATACGATAAATGTTTATACTAGCTCTACCAAAGACCACGGACAATTGGAACGCGATGCAATCGTTGAAGCAGCGCGGTTGTATAGCAACACTCTCCAGCTCGGCCATGTATTTCGCCGTTGGCTAGCGTCGCAGCAGCGTAACGGAGCTAGCTGGTAGCCCACGACTGCACGAGACATGAAGCAGCAAGGAGATCGGATCGCCTTGACGAAGGGCACGCGCCTACACGACCCGGCAGAGAAGAGAGCAGAGGGCAGGGGCAGGGAAGGCTTACTCGTCCTCGTCGCCGGCGCTCAGAGACGACTCACTGTCGTTGCTGCTTCCGTGTCCTCCGCCACGCTCACCGGGATCTGCGCAACCAATCAAGCACGGAGGAGAACTTTTAGGGATACCACGGCGAGGGCATGGAACGCGATGCGCGTGTGCATCGAGAGACAGAGATGTCGGAACCATTCATCTCACCGCCGTAGCGCGTCTCCCGCGGCGGCGCCCTCGGCTTACGCGCAGCGAGTTCGTCGTCCGACGACCCGTGCGAGGCCCCACCTCTGCCGCGGCTGGAGGCGGCGCGGCGGACCACGACGTGGCCGTGCGAGTCGTCGTCGGAGGCGGGCGGTGGGAGCGGGCGCTTCTGGGCGGCCATTCCGTCCTCCGGCCTGGGTCTGCGGCCGGGTTCTCGCCCGCGCGGCGGCTTTCCCTGGGCGTTGGGGGGAGCGGGTGGTGGTTCCGTGGAGAGGGCCAAGAGGTGGGTGGCGGCAGGGAGAGGAAGGAGAGAAGGGCAGGGTCTCAGGGATGCATTTGTGTTGTGTTTAGTAGGGTGCGTGTGGCCTGACGAGATTTGACGATCCCGCGACGCGAGAGACGATGAGCAGCCAGGGCCAAGGAAGAAGCGGGCGGCGCACGCACGGGACGCGGTAGCCGGCGGCACACGGCTGCGTGCCCTGCCGTCTTTACGAATTCGCGTAGCCATCTGCGGCTAGTCAGCAAGTAGTTCCAGTTTCTCAACGGCAACACATGATCACGAATTCTTCGAGAGCCTAGCGAGACAAAGATTTGTGTAGGTTTTGAAAAAAAATATGCATGTAGTAAATCCTGAGGTGTATCGCCGGGACATTTTTTACGACTTTTTATTTAGGAATTTTGTTGCAAAGTAATTAATGTCATTTGATAAGATTTTTCCGGAGGATTTGAGATAGTGTTGCGAGAACAAGTTGTCGACCCGTTGGCTAGCGTTGTGAGTGCGCAACCTGTCCATCCGGGTTCGAGCCCCGGGCTTGACCGGTGCGCCGGTCCTCATGTGGATTTCTTCCTATTAAAAATGCCATCGGGTGCTATTGGTTGCGATGGCTTAGATTTTCGAGATAGTATTGTTTAATCTAAAAACGGACTGGAATTGCTGGTAGCTAGATGTTGGTCCAGTTGTCTCTTTATTATCACCGGGCTAAACAGAGATACACCTCATGATATCGACTACGACTAGCCTCGATACGTAGGAAGATATTGATACAATATGTCCTAATTTGCGTGAAAATAAAATTTCGCAGTCAATATGACTTGTTGATACGTAGGAAGATGATAGAATTCACTCGCTTAAGTGATAAAAAAAATGGTTTTCTAAATGGAAGAACTATCAAAAATATTTTATTTCAAGACATGCAAGAACATCTAATGTTCTAATATATGTTCGGAAAAACACGGTTGAGACGTGTCTCGGCTGTGCGAATAATACACAATTGACATGTGTCTCGATTGTATTGTTGTCTCAACTTTAGCATTCAAAACTTAAGAAACTAGTAAACTTGCTCGGGTTGGGGTATGATCTACTTTGTATCGAGGATTGTGATGTTTTTCTTCATCCCTTACTCTTGAGGAAATTAAAACATTTTGCTCCCATGAGATTGACAGAGCTCCTCTCGAATGGGATCAATGTTTTAAATAGCCGGCTGTAGCGTTGAGGATTGTGATGTTCTTCTCAAACCCTTTACTCGTGAGGGGGGTGACCTACTTTGTGTCGGGGAATGTGATGTTACTCTTCAGGAAATTTAAACAAGTTGTTCCCATGAGATTCAAAGATCTCCTATTGAATGGGATCAATGGTTTAAACAGCCGGTTGTTACGCCGATGATTGTGATGTTTTTCTCGGACCCTTTACTCCCCAGGGAATTAAAACACTATGTTCCCATGAGACTAACAGAGCTCCTAACGAATGGCGTCAATATTTTAAATAGCTGACTATAGCAGTTTGAGAAGGTTGCCGCTAAGTATTATGCATTTATATTTCCCACTTTAGCTAATTTAGCTCCGCCATAGCTGATTGGAAGGCTGCTGCTATTTGAAAGATTGAATGGGATACTTATCAGCATTGTTGGGACTTGAGATAACCCATATGCTAACTGAACTATATCATCATCATTCTTCTACCTAAAGTGCATGGTGTTGACATGTTCAACACAATCTAGAAATGTGTTTCCTTAGATGTATATGCAAATGGATAACTAGGATTATGACTAACATGCTCAAGCCTTTTGCAAAAAAAAAAAAAAAAAAACTTATTTTTATACACCCGCATACCTTCGTTTAAGTCTAAAAATACCATGGCTAAGTCTAAAAATACCATGGCTGGAATCATTTCTCAACATGAGTTGATTTGTCACACTCATAGCTAAAAGCAAGTACTAGGTTTTATCTTGAAATACACCATTACCGCTATTGAAGAATTAAATAGAATGTACTACTGAATTGTCACAATGACAGAGGTTTCAATGACCACTACTGGTGCAATGGGACCCGATAGATCACCTCAACGTCGTCGAATGTATGAAATAACAAAATGTATTGTGGATTACGGTTGAGAATTTTATGCAATATACAACCAAGAATTTCGAAAATGGAAGGGATCCTTCCAAGCGAATAAGTTCTTTCTCAAATATACTCTCGAGAGTCTAAGACACAATTATTCTCCTTCTTCACTAGAAAAGGAAATTAAAGAGAATCTGTGGCACTACGTCTAGCCATCTACGTATACAAGGACCATGAAAACAGCCAGCGGATCACTCGACACCAGAAGGCATTTCACTTGACTCTACTCCGCACGACATTCAAACTACCTAATTATCCAGTGATCAGCGCTCTGGTGATGCAGAGGTACGTAGGTCACAAGTTTGTGGCTCAAGCGGTAGTTTCACATTGCGACTCGTCAGATCATTAGAATAGTGTCAGAATGTGTGGCAAATGAGGCGACAGCAACATGCATGCCATTAGCTTTTGAAGTTGCAAATAGCCATTGCCCTGATTGGTATTGTTTTCTTAAAATCGGAACTACACACATTTCCTATGGTGGATAGAGCCGCAGGTGCATGGTAATAGAAAACAACTTATTGATTCGTACCAAGAATCCATACTCTATAATTATTAATTACTGCTAACACATTAGCAAGAAAAAAAGAAAGCCTACTCCTAAAAGAAGCCATGAAGTGGGAAAGTTCAAAAACAAGTCATGAACTGGGAACTTCAAATAATAGTACTCCGGTAATCAATCAACAAATTAATGGGTGACTCGAGGAAGGGATCCTGAAAGGCAGACCAAACGAAAGAAGGAAGAAGATGTGAAATGAGCGTCTAGGCCATGACATCACGACAACAACAACGGTGGTCAGTGAGCGATGGCGTTCTTGGCATTCGCCGGCGCCAGTATGGTGACAAGGCGAAAGCATGCACACCATCATAATGGCCGACATCTCGTAGGTTCCATGTTTATACTAGGATCAAAATGTCCTGACGATAGTCAACTCCAGAAGACGACGGACCAATGCACTGACGATGGGAACGATGCAATTGTCGAGCATCGCAGTTGTATAACACGCTATTCTCCCTGAGACCCTGAACTCACGAGTCACAGCAGCAGCAGAACGGAGCTACTAGCTGCTAGCCCACGACTTCACGAGACATGAAGCAACAAGGAGATCCGATCGCCTTGATGGGCAGCATACACGATCCAGCAGAGGAGAAGAGAGCAGGGGGGCGGGGGCAGGGGCAGGGAAAGCTTACTCGTCCTCCTCGCCGGCGCTCAGAGACGACTCGCTGTCGTTGCCGCTTCCGTGTCCACCACCACACCCACCGGGATCTGCGCAACCAATCAAGCACGGACGAGACGTTTTAGGGATACCACGGCCCAAGGCATGGAACGCGATGCGCGTGTGCATCGAGAGACAGAGATGTCGGAACCATTCATCTCACCGCCGTAGCGCGTCTCCCGCGGCGGCGCCCTCGGCTTACGCGCAGCGAGTTCGTCGTCCGACGACCCGTGCGAGGCCCCACCTCCGCCGCGGCTGGAGGCGGCGCGGCGGACCACGACGTGGCCGTGCGAGTCGTCGTCGGAGGCGGGCGGTGGGAGCGGGCGCTTCTGGGCGGCCATTCCGTCCTCCGGCCTGGGGTCCGCGGCCGGGTTCTCGCCCGCGCGGCGGCTTTCGGCCCTGGGCGTTGGGGGGAAGCGGGTGGTGGTTTCGTGGAGAGGGAGGAGAGGGGCAAGAGGTGGGTGGCGGCAGGGAGAAGGGCAGGGTCTCAGGGATGCATTTGTGTTGTGTTTAGTAGGGTGCTGGGTGCGTGTGGCCCGACGGGATTTCACGATCCCACGACGCGAGAGACGATGAGCAGCCAGCGAGGAAGGGGCCATGGAAGAAGCGGGCGGCGCACGCACGGGACGCGGTAGCCGGCGGCACACGGCTGCGTGCCCTGCCGTCTTTACGAATTCGCGTAGCCATCTGCGGCCAAGTAGTTCCAGTTTCTCAACGGCAACACATGATCACGAATTCTTCGAGAGCCTAGCTAGACAAAGATTTGTGTAGGTTTTGAAAAAAATATGCACGTAGTAAATCATGAGGTGTATCGCCGGGACATTTTTTACCTTTTATTTTAGGAATTTTTTTGCAAGCATTGAATGCCATTTGATAAGATTTTCCGGAGGATTTGAGATAGTGTTGCGAGAACAGGTCGTCGACGTGTTGGCTAGCGTTGTGAGTGCGCAAGCTGTCCATCTGGGTTCGAGCCTTGGGCTTGACCGGTGCGTCGGTCCTCATGTGGATTTCTTCCTATTAAAAAAATGCCATCGGGTGCTATTGGTTGGGATGGCCTAGATTTTCGAGATATGGTAGCTAGATGTTGGTCCAGTTGTCTCTTTATTATCGCCGGGCTAAACAGAGATACGCCGCATGATATCGACTACGACTAGCCCTGATATCAATATGACTTGTTGATACGTAGGAAGTTGATAGAATTCACTCGCTTAAGTGAGAAAAAAAAAAGATGGTTTTCTAAATGGAAAAACTATCAAAAATATTTTATTTCAAGACATGCAAGAGCATCTAATGTTCTAAGATATGTTGGGAAAAACACGGTTGAGACGTGTCTCGGCTGTGCGAATAATACACAATTGACATGCATCTCGATTGTATTCTTGTCTCAACTTTAGCATTCAAAACTTAAGAAACTAGTAAACTTGCTCGGGTTGGGGTATGATCTACTTTGTATCGAGGATTATGATGTTTTTCTTCATCCCTTACTCTTGAGGAAATTAAAACATTTTGTTCCCATGAGATTCACAGAGCTCCTCTCGAATGGGATCAATGTTTTAAATAGCCGGCTGTAGCCCTAAGGATTGTGATGTTCTTCTCAAAACCTTTACTCGTGAGGAAATTAAAACATTCAGTTGGGGAGGGGTGGGGGGGTGACCTACTTTGTGTTGGGGAATGTGATGTTACTCTTCAGGAAATTTAAACAAGTTGTTTCCATGAGATTCAAAGATCTCCTATTGAATGGGATCAATGGTTTAAATAGCCGGTTGTAGCGCCGATGACGGTGATGTTTTTCTCGGACCCTTTACTCCCTAGGGAATTAAAACATTCTGTTCCAATGAGACTAACAGAGCTCCTAACGAATGGCGTCAATGTTTTAAGTAGCTGACTATACAGTTTGAGAAGGTTGCCGCTAAGTATTATGCATTTATATTTCCCACTTTAGCTAATTTAGCTCCGCTATAGCTGATTGGAAGGCTGCTGCTATTTGAAAGATTGAATGGGATACTTATCAGCATTGTTGGGACTTGAGATAACCCAGATGCTAACTGAACTATATCATCATCATTCTTCTACCTAAAGTGCATGGTGTTGACATGTTCAACACAATCTAGAAATGTGTTTCCTTAGATGTATATGCAAATTGATAACTAGGATTATGACTAACATCCTCAAGCCTTTTGCAAAAAAAAAGGCTTATTTTTATACACCCGCATACCTAAGTTAAGTCTAAAAATACCATGGCTGGAATCATTTCTCAACATGAGTTGATTTGTCACACTCATAGCTAAAAGCAAGTACTAGGTTTTATCTCGAAATTACACCATTACCGCTATTGAAGAATTAAATAGAATGTACTACTGAATTGTCACAATGACAGAGGATTCAATGACCACTACTGGTGCAATGGGACCCGATAGATCACCTCAACGTCGTTGAATGTATGAAATAACAAAATGTATTGTGGATTATGGTTGAGTATTTTATGCAATATATAACCAGGAATTCTGAAGATGGAAGGGGTCCTTCCAAGCGAAAAAGTTTTTTCTCAGATATACCCTTGAGAGTCGAGACACAATTATTTTCCTTCTTCACTGGAAAAGGAAAAGAGATATATGTGGCACTATTGTGATTGAAGAAATACGTCTAGCCATCTATGTATACAAGGACCATGAAGACAGCCAGCGGATCACTCGACACTAGAAGGCACTGCACTTGACTCTACTCCACACGACATTCAAACTACCTAATTATCCAGTGATCAGCGCTGGTGATGCAGAGGTACGTAGGTCACAAGTTTGTGGCTCAAGCGGTAGTTTCACATTGCGACTTGTCAGATCATTAGACTAGTGTAAGAATGTGTGGCAAATGAGGCGACAACAACATGCCATTAGCTTTTGAAGTTGCAAATAGCCATTTCCTGATTATTGGTATTGTTTTCTTAAAATCGGAACTACACACATTTCCTTTGGTGGATAGAGCCGCAGGTGCATGGTAAAAGAAAAGAACTTATGGATTCTTGGTACGAATCCATACTCTACAATTATTAATTACTGCTAACACATTCGCAAGAAAAAAAAACCCTACTCCTAACAGAAGCCATGAAGTGGGAAAGTTCAAAAACAAGTCATGAACTGGGAACTTCAAATTAATAATAGTACTCCGGCAATCAACAAATTAATGAGTGACTCGAGGAAGGGGTCCTGAAAGGCAGACCAAACGAAGGAAGGAAGGAGATGTGAAATGAGCGTCTAGGCCATGATATCACAACACAGCAACAGTGGTCAGTGAGTGATGGCGTTCTTGGCATTCGCCGGCGCTAGTATGGTGACAAGGCGAAAGCATGCACACCATCAAAATGTCCTGACGATAGTCAACTCCAGAAGACGACGGACCAATGCACTGACGATGGGAACGATGCAATCGTCGAGCATCGCAGTTGTATAACACGCTATTCTCCCTGAGACCCTGAACTCACGAGTCACAGCAGCAGCAGCAGAACGGAGCTACTAGCTGCTAGCCCACGACTTCACGAGACATGAAGCAACAAGGAGATCCGATCGTCTTGATGGGCAGCATACACGATCCAGCAGAGGAGAAGAGAGCAGGGGGGCAGGGGCAGGGAAAGCTTACTCGTCCTCCTCGCCGGCGCTCAGAGACGACTCACTGTCGTTGCCGCTTCCGTGTCCTCCACCACGCCCACCGGGATCTGCGCAACCAATCAAGCACGGACGAGGCATTTTAGGGATGCCACGGCCCAGGGCATCGAACGCGATGCGCGTGTGTATCGAGAGACAGAGATGTCGGAACCATTCATCTCACCGCCGTAGCGCGTCTCCCGCGGCGGCGCCCTCGGCTTACGCGCAGCGAGTTCGTCGTCCGACGACCCGTGCGAGGCCCCACCTCCTTCGCGTCTGGAGGCGGCGCGGCGGAACACGACGTGGCCGTGCGAGTCGTCGTCGGAGCCGGGCGGTGGGGGCGGGCGCTTCTGGGCGGCCATTCCGTCCTCCGGCCTGGGGTCCGCGGCCGGGTTCTCGCCCGCGCGGCGGCTTTCGGCCCTGGGCGTTGGGGGAAGCGGGTGGTGGTTTCGTGGGGAGGGAGGAGAGGGCAAGAGGTGGGTGGCGGCAGGGTCTCAGGGATGCATTTGTGTTGTGTTTAGTAGGGTGCTGGGTGTGTGTGGCCCGACGGGATTTCACGATCCCGCGACGTGAGAGATGATGAGCAGCCAGCCAGGAAGGGGCCAAGGAAGAACCGGGCGGCGCACGCACGGGACGCGGTAGCCGGCGGCACACGGCTGCGTGCCCTGCCGTCTTTACGAATTCGCGTAGCCATCTGCGGCCAAGTAGTTCCAGTTTCTCAACGGCAACACATGATCACGAATTCTTCGAGAGCCTAGCTAGACAAAGATTTGTGTAGGTTTTGGCAAAAATATGCATGTAGTAAATCATGAGGTGTATCGCCGCGACATTTTTTACTACTTTTTATTTTAGGATTTTTTTTTTGCAAAGTATTGAATGTCATTTGATAAGATTTTTCCGTAAGATTTTTCGGGAGGATTTGAGATAGTGTTGCGAGAACAGGTCGTCGACCTGTTGGCTAGCGTTGTGAGTGCGCAAGCTGTCCATCCGGGTTCGAGCCTTGGGCTTCACCGGTGCGCCGGTCCTCATGTGGATTACTTCCTATTAAAAATGTCATCGGGATAAGATTTTTCGTAAGATTTTTCGGGAGGATTTGAGATAGTGTTGCGAGAACAGGTCGTCGACCTGTTGGCTAGCGTTGTGAGTGCGCAAGCTGTCCATCCTGGTTCGAGCCTTGGGCTTGACCGAAGCGCCGATCCTCATGTGGATTTCTTCCTATTAAAAATGTCATCGGGTGCAATTGGTTGGGATGGCCTAGATTTTCGAGATAGTATTGTTTAATCTAACAATGGACTGAAATTGTTGGTAGCTAGATGTTGGTCTAGTTGTCTCTTTATTATCACCGGGCTAAACAGAGATACACGTCATGATATCGACTACGACTAGCCTTGATACATAGAAATATATTGACACAATATGTCCTAATCTGTGTGAAAAGAAAATTTCGCAGCCAATATGACTTGTTGATATGTAGGAAGTTCATAGAAATCACTCGCTTAAGTGATACTTAAAAAAACATGGTTTTCTAAATGGAAGAACTATCAAAAAATATTTTATTTTCAAGACATGCAAGAGCATCTAATGTTCTAAGACATGTTCGGAAAAACACGGTTGAGTCGTATCTCGGCTGTGCGAATAATACACAATTGACATGCGTCTCGATTGTATTCTTGTCTCAACTTTAGCATTCAAAACTTAAGAAACTAGTAAACTTGCTCGGGTTGAGGTATGATCTACTTTGTATCGAGGATTATGATACTCTTGAGGAAATTAAAACATTTTGTTCCCATGAGATTGACAGAGCTCATCTCGAATGGGATCAATGTTTTAAATAGCCGGCTGTAGCGCTAAGGATTGTGATGTTCTTCTCAAACCCTTTACTCGCGAGGAAATTAAAACATTCAGTTGGGGAGGGGGTGACCTACTTTGTGTCGGGGAATGTGATGTTACTCTTCAGGAAATTTAAACAAGTTGTTCCCATGAGATTCAAAGGTCTCCTATTAAATGGGATCAATGGTTTAAATAGGCGGTTGTAGCGCCGATGACTGTGATGTTTTTCTCCGACCCTTTACTCCCAGAGAATTAAAACATTTTGTTCCCATGATACTAACAGAGCTCCTAACGAATGGCGTCAATGTTTTAAGTAGCTGACTATAGAAGTTTGAGAAGGTTGCCGCTAAGTATTATGCATTTACAATTCCCACTTTAGCTAATTTAGCTCCCCTATAGCTGATTGGAAGGCTGCTGCTATTTGAAAGATTGAATGGGATATTTATCAGCATTGTTGGGACTTGAGATAACCCATATGCTAACTCAACTATATCATCATCATTCTTCTACCTAAAGTGCATGGTGTTGACTTAGATGTAACTAGGATTATAAATAACATGCTCAAGCCTTTTGCAAGAAAAAAACTTATTTTTATACACCCGCATACCTTCGGTAAGTCTAAAAATACCATGGCTAAGTCTAAAAATACCATGGTTGGAACCATTTCTCAACATGAGTTGATTTGTCACACTCATAGCTAAAAGCAAGTACTAGGTTTTATCTCGAAATTACACCAATACTAATACTGAAAAACTAAATAGATGTACTACTGAATTGTCACAATGGCAAAGGTTTCAATGACCACTACTGGTGCAATGGGACCCGATAGATCACCTCAACGTCGTCGAATGTATGAAATAACAAAATGGATTGTGGATTATGGTTGAGAATTTTATGCAATATATAACCAAGAATTCCGAAAATGGAAGGGATCCTGCCAAGCGAATAAGTTCTTTCTCAAATATACTCTCGAGAGCCGAGACACAATTATTTTCCTTCTTCACTAGAAAAGGAAATTAAAGAGATATGTGGCACTATTGGGATTGAAGAAATACGTCTAGCCATCTATGTATACAAGGACCATGAAGACAAGGCATTGCACTTACTCTACTCCGCACGACATTCAAACTACCTAATTATCCAGTGATCAGCGCTGGTGATGCATAGGTACGTAGGTCACAAGTTTGTGGCTCAAGTGGTAGATTCACATTGCGACTCGTCATATCATTAGACTAGTGTCAGAATGTGTGGCAAATGAGGCGAAATCAACATGCCATTAGCTTTTGAAGTTGCAAATCGCCATTGCCTGATTGGTATTGTTTTCTTAAAATCGGAACTACACACATTTCCTATGGTGGATAGAGAGCCGCAGGTGCATGGTAAAAGAAAAGAACTTATGGATTCGTACCAAGAATCCATACTCTAATTATTAATTACTGCTAACACATTCGCAAGAATAAAAGAAATCCTACTCCTAACAGAAGCCATGAATGGGAAAGTTAAAAAACAAGTCGTGAACTGGGAACTTCAAATAATAGTAGTCCGGCAATCAATCAACAAATTAATGAGTGACTCGAGGAAGGGATCCTGACAGGCAGACCAAACGAAGGAAGGAAGAAGATGTGAAATGAGCGTCTAGGCCATGACATCACGACAACAACAACAGTGGTCAGTGACAAGGTTCTGGTTCCCGGTAGGAAAAATTTCCCGAGGGGGGTCGGGATTGCCGGTTACCGCGGTTACCGGAAAATCCCGACCGGTTACCGGACGAATTTCAAAAGCAAAATTTAAAAATTCAAAAAAATGATTCCCAGTATAACCTTTTACTGAGGGGTTTTGTTAAAATTCAAAATTTTCAAAAAATTTGGAATTTTTTGACCGGTACGAGCATTTCCCGGGGGTGGTCGGGATCTCCGGTTACCGAGCGGTTACCGGATTTCCTGACCGGTAACCAAAACCATGGTCAGTGAGCGATGGCGTTCTTGGCATTCGCCGGCGCCAGTATGGTGACAAGGCGAAAGCATGCACACCATCACAATGGCCGACATCTCATAGGTTCCATGTTTATACTAGGATCAAAATTTCCGTACGATAGTCAACTCCAGAAGACGACGGACCAATGCACTGACGATGCGAACGATGCAATCGTCGAGCATCGCAGTTGTATAATACACTATTCTCCCTGAGACCCTGAACTCACGAGTTCGGGCATGTGTCTCGCCGTTGGCCGGCGTCACAGCAGCAGCAGAACGGAGGTACTAGCTGCTAGCCCACGACTGCACGAGACATGAAGCAGCAAGGAGATCCGATCGCCTTGACGGGCAGCATACACGATCCAGCAGAGGAGAAGAGAGCAGGGGGGCAGGGGCAGGGAAAGCTTACTCGTTCTCGTCGCCGGCGCTCAGAGACGACTCGCTATCGTTACCGCTTCCGTGTCCTCCACCGTACCCACCGGGATCTGCGCAGCGAATCAAGCACGGACGAGACATTTTAGGGATACCACGGCTCAGGGCATCGAACGCGATGCGTGTGTGCATCGAGAGACAGAGATGTCGGAACCATTCATCTCACCGCCGTAGCGCGTCTCCCTTGGAGGAGCCCTCGGCCGACGCGCAGCGATTTCGTCGTCCGACGACCCGTGGGAGGCCCCACCTCCGCCGCGGTTGGAGGCAGCGCGGCGGACCACGACGTGGCCGTGCGAGTCGTCGTCGGAAGCGGGCGGTGGGAGCGGGCGCTTCTGGGCGGCCATTCCGTCCTCCGGCCTGGGGTCCGCGGTCGGGTTCTCGCCCGCGCGGCGGCTTTCCCTGGGCGTTGGGGGAGCAGGCCTGGGTGGTGGTTTCGTGGAGAGGGAAGGAGAGAAGGGCAGGGTCTCAGGGATGCATTTGTGTTGTGTTTAGTAGGGTGCTGGGTTCGTGTGGCCTGACGGGATTTGACGATCCCGCGACGCGAGAGATGATGAGCAGCCAGCGGGAAGGGGCCAAGGAAGAAGCGGGCGGCGCACGGGACGCGGTAGCCGGCGGCGCACGGCCGCGTGCCCAGCCATCTGCGTCTAGTCAGCAAGTAGTTCCAGTTTTAAACGGCAACACATGATTACGAATTCTTCGAGAGCCTAGCTAGACATACGATTTGTGAAGGTTTTGAAAAAAAAACGCAAGTAGTAGTAAATCATCAGGTGCATAGCCCGGACATTTTTTACGACTTTCTTTTAGGAATTTTGTTGCAAATTATTGATGGTCATTTAAGACCATATTTCTGGAGGATTTGTGATAGTGTGGTGAGAACAGGTCGTCGACCTGTTGGCTAGCCTCGTAAGTGCGCAAGCTGTCCATCCGGGTTCGAGCCTTGGGTTTGACCCGTCCTCATTTGGATTTCTTTCTATCAAATAAAATATCAACACTGAACTGGAAGTGTTGGTAGCCTTATAATTGGCCCAGTTGTCTCTTTAGTATCACCGGGCTAAATAGGGATACACCTCATGATATTGGTCATCCTTGATACGTAGAAAGATATTGACACGATATGTTCTAATTTGTGTGAAAAGAAAATTTCACGGTCAATATGACTTCTTGATATGTACTCCCTCCGTTCAACAATAGATGACTTGCATTTATCTATATATGGATGTATCTAGACACTAAAATATGTCTAGATACATCTATATATAGATATGTGGAAGTCATCTATTGTTGAACGGAGGGAGTAGGAAGTTGATAGACTTCACTGGCTTAAGTGATCAAAAAAAGAAAGAGAGAGATGATTTTCCAAATGGAAGAACTATGAAAAATATTTTACTGCAAGAAATGGCATATAAGAGCATCTAGTGTTCTAAGACGTGTTCGAAAAAATACATTTGAGACGTATCTCGGCTGTGAGAATAATACGCAATTGAGATGCGTCTCGACTGCATTCTTGTCTCAACTTTAGCATTCAAAACTTAAGAAACTAGTAAACATGCTTAGATTGGGGTATGCCCTACTTCATTTCGCTTCCATGAGATTGACAGAGCTCTTGTCGAATGGGATCAATGTTTTAAATAGACATCTATAGCATCGAGAATTGTGATGCTTTTCTCGAACCTTTTACTCCCGAGGAAACTAAAACATTCTTCTGGACGCGCCGGGGGGGGGGGGGGGGGGTTTATGACCTACTACCTGTGTCGAGGATTGTGATGCTTTTTCTCGAACCCTTTACTATTGAGGAAATTAAAACAAGTTGTTCCCATGAGATTGACAAAACTCCTATTGAATGGGATCAATGGTTTAAATAGTCGGTTTTTCAACCGAGGATTGTGATGTTTTTCTCAGACCCTTTACTCCTGAGGAAATTAAAACATTATGTTCCTATGAGATTGACAGAGCTCCTAAAGAATGTCATCAACGTTTTAAATAACCGGCTGTAACAGTTTGAGCAGGTTGCCACTAAGCATCATCCATTTACATTGCCCACTTTAGCCCATTTAGCTCCGCTATAGCTGATTTGGAAGGTTGTCGCTATTTGAAAGTTGAATGTGATACTTACTAGTAAATTCTATCAGCATTGTTGGGACTTAAGATAACCCTGATGCTAACTGGACTATGGCATCATCATTCTTCTACCTAAAGTGTATGGTGTTGACATGTTCAACACAATTCAGACATGTGTTTCCTTAGATGTACTCCGTATGTGCAAATGGATAACTAGGACTATGACTATCATGCTCGAGCCTTTTGCAAACAAGCTTATTTTTATAAACCCGTTCGTTAAGTCTAAAAGTACCATGGCTAGTATCATTTCTCTACATGAGTTGATTTGTCACACTCATAGATAAAAGCAAGTACTAGGTTGTACCTCGAAATTGGACCAATACTGATATTGAAGAATAAAATAGAATGTACTATTGAATGATCACAATGACAGAGGTTTAAGTGACCACTACTGGTGCAACAGGACCCGATAGATCTCCTCAACGCCGTTGTATGTATGAAATAACAAAATGTAGTGTGGATTATGGTTGAGAATTTCATGCAGTATATAACCAAGAATTCTGAAAATGGAAGCGATCCTTCCAAACGAAAAAAGTCTTCCTACAAATATGCCTTCGAGAGTTGAGACACTGATTATTTTCATTCTTCACTAGAAAAGAAAACGAGATATGTAGCACTATTGGGATTGAAGAAATACGTCTAGCCGTCTATGTATACGAGGACCATGAAGACAGCTAGTGGATCACTCGACACTAGGCATCGCACTTGACTCTACTTCGCATGACATTCAAAATGCCTAATTATCCAGTGAATAGCCTTGGTTATGCAGAGGTAGCTAGGTAGGTCATAGGTTTGTGGCTCAAGCGCTAGTTTCACATTGCGACTTGTCAGATCATTAGACTAGTATGAGAATGTGTGGCAAATGAGGCGATAACGACATGCCATTAGCTTTTGAAGTTGCAAATTTCCATTGCCTGATTGGTATTGTTTTCTTAAACTCGGAACTACAGACAGTTCCTATGGTGGATAGAGCCGCAGGTGCATGGTAAACGAAAAAAAAAAAACTTATGGATCCGTAGCATGAATCCATACTCTATAATTAGTAACGACCGCTAACAGACACATTGTCAAAAAAAAAAACTACTGCTCTAACACATTCGCAAAAAAAACAAAAACAAAAAAACCCTACTCCTAACAGAAGCCATGAACTTATTTCAAAAAAAAAAAAACAGAAGCCATGAACTGGCAAAGTTAAAAAAAAAAAAAGTCATGGACTGGGAACTCCAAATAATAGTACTCCCGAATCAACAAATTAATGAGTGATTCCAGGAAGGGATCCCCAAAGGCAGACCAAACGAAGGAAGGAGATGTGAAATTAGCGTCTACGCCAACTGTAATGGCTATGGTCAGTGAGCGGAGCGATGGTGTTCTTGGCATTCACCGCCGCCACTATGGTGACAAGCATAATGGCGAAAGCATGCACACCATCATAATGGCCGACATGTCATACGTTCCATGTTTATACTTAGGATCAAAATCTCCTAACGATGGGAACGATGCAATCGCCGAGCATCGCAGTTGTATAACACTAACACTACTCTCTCTGAACTCACCAGTTCGGACATGTATCTCGCCGTTGGCCAGCGTCACAGGCTCACAGCAGCTGCAGCAGAACGGAGCTACTAGCTGCTAGCCCACGACTGCACTAGACATGAAGCAACAGGGAGATCGGATCGCCTTGACGGGCAGCATACACGACCCAGCAGAGGAGAAGGGAGCAGGGGGCAGGGGCAGGGAAAGCTTACTCGTCCTCGTCGCCGGCGGTCATAGACGACTCGCTATCGTTGCCGCTTCCGTGTCCTCCTCCACCGTACCCACTGGGATCTGCACAGCCAATCAAACACGGACGAGACATTTTAGGGATATCCACCGCCCACGGCATCGAACGCGATGCGCGTGTGCATCGACACGAGAGACAGAGATGCCGGCACCGTTCATCTCACCACCGTAGAGCGTCTCCCGCGGCGGCGCCCTCGCCTGACGCGCAGCGCGTTCCTCGTCCGACGACCCGTGCGAGACCCCTCTTCCGCCGCGGCGGGAGGCGGCGCGGCGGACCACGACGTGGCCTTGCGAGCTATCGTCGGAGGCGGGCGGCGGGAGCGAGCGCTTCTGGGCCTGGGCGGCCATTCCGTCCTCCGGCCTAGGGTCCGCGACCGGGTTCTCGCCCGCGCAGCGGCTTTCCCTGGGCGTTGGGGGAGCGGGATTGGTTTCGTGGAGAGGGCCAAGAGGTGGGTGGCGGCAGAGAGAGGAAGGAGAGGAGGGTCTCAGACTCTCAGCCTCTCAGGGATGCGTTCGTGCTGTGTTTTGTAGTGTTTGTGTGGCCTGACGGGCGCGAGGGATGGGCAGCCAGCGAAGAAGGGGCCAAGGAAGAAGCGGGCGGCGCACGGGACGTGGTAGCCGGCGGCACACGGCCGCGTGCCCTGCCGTCTTTGAAGGGATGCGAGCCGTTTGCGAATTCGCGGAGATGATGCAGGTGCAGTTCCCGTTTCTGAACGGCGACACAAAGTCTTAGAGAGTTCCATGTCACAGCCTAGTTTTTTTATTTTTTTGAAACTATGTCACAGCCTAGTTAGACAACGATAATTTGTGTGAAGAATGCAAGAAGTACGTAATCTATCATGAGGTGCATCGCCCGGACATTTTATTACAAAGTTTCCTCAAGGAATTTCGATCATTTTCTAGGGGATTTGAGACAGTGTTGCTTTGTCTAACCATGAACTGGAAGTGCCAGAACATGACCTACGGGGGAGGAGCCCCCTGACATCATATCAAGGTAGAAGACCCTCTTGGTGAGAATTCCGGAATTTCGTTCCCGACGGGATTCGAACTCTGGTTGTTAGGCCACGCCACTATGACCGCAACCACTAGGCTATCGCCTCGTTCTGAGGGGTAGATTTTACAAATGTGATATTGGCCATTCTTGATGGATTAAGATTTCAACGCCATATTTCCTAATTTGTGTGAAAAGAAGACTTCGTAGTCAATCTGAGTTTTTTGTACGTAGGTACTTGATAGACTTTATTGGTTTAAGTGGTCCCAAAAAGTGTTGGTTTAAAAAAAATTACAAACCTGCCTACTTACTTAAGGTTGCTAATCGAAGAGCTACGAGTAACATTTTACTGCAAGACATGGCATGAATTGAAAAAAAAACATGGGGACGTACTTTGTGCCGACAATAGTGATGTCTTTATCCGACCCCTTACTCTTGAGGAAAACATTTTGTACCTACCATAATGTTAACGGAGCTCCTATTGAATGGGATCAATGCTTAAGATAGCCGGCTATAGCAGGTTGAGCAGGCCGCGGCGTCTAAACAATATCCATTTGCAATTGCCCGCTTTAGCTTTGTTTAGCTTTGCTATTTGTCATAGCCCTCTATTTAAAATGTTGAATGGGATGCTTACTAAATCCTGTGAGCATTGATGGTACATAAGATAACCTGATGAACTATGGCATCATCATTCTTGTACCTAGTGTTGTGATATGTTCAACACAATCTAGACATGCATATATGTTCCCTTATATGTATATGCAAATGGATAACTAGGACTACGACTATCAAGTTCAAGCCTTTTGCAGACAAGCTTATTGGTATACTCCTTTCGTTCGGATTTAATCTACATTCTAGGTCAAGATTTTGTTCGAAAATACTCTACATCCTGGATGGGATCCACCTACATAATTAATATGAGAGAGATGCCACCCATAGGGATTGGCCAAATTATGTGCAATTTGCATGAATTGCATTAATTAAGATTGGTTTAGCCAATGGAATGCTATCTTTCTTGTGAGACCATAATTATGATGCATGTTAAGTTGTGTAAAAGTAGGCTAATAAATGCTAGCCTCCATTAAGTCTACAACAGTTGTGGAATCAATTCTGAGTTAATGTATCTCACTCATATGAAAAGCATGCACTAGGGTTTATCCTGAAATTAGACTTGATAAACATAGTGAAAAATTAACATAATGTCCTATTGAATTGCCACGGTGACAGAGGTTTCAGCGACCAGTGGTGCAACTGGATCCGATAGATCTCTTCAACGCCGTCGTATGTCTGAAATAATAAAATGTAGTGTAGATTCGGGTTCAGATTTGTATGCAGTATATAACCAAGAATCCCAAATATGGAAGCGAACATTTCTCACTGAAATTGATCTTTGTACAAATATAGCACTAGGAATACATTTTTTGTCCTTCACGGAAAAACAAAAGAAAAGATTTAGTATTTATGGGGATGGAAGAACCACGTCTAGACGTCTAGCTATACACCATGAAGACAGCTAGCGGTTTATTCTGCACTAGGAGGCATTGCACTTGACTCTACTCCATGGGACGTTGAAAATCCATAATTATCCAGTAATGAACGTTGGTGACAGGTTTTCTCGTTCAAGCGGTTGTTTCATATTGCAACTCGTCAGATCAGTAGGCTAGTGTCAGAATGTGTGGCAAGTGAGGCGATAGCGAAACACCATTGACTTTTGAAGTTGCAAATTGTGATTGCCTGATCGGTATTGTTTTCTTAAAATCGGAACTACATACAGTACCCATGGTATATAGAGCCGCGGGTATGGATTCAGTGATTCGAGGAAACGCCAAGCTGATCTTGCATTCAAGAGCTGCGTGATTTAAGGGATCCTGCTGAAAGGGCAGACGAAGGAGAAGTGAAATTAGCGGCTACGCCATGACAACTGACAACACTATAACAGCAACAGTGGTCAGGGCGCGATGGTGCTCTTGGCATTCGTTCCATGTGATAATCAGCTCTCCATAATACCACGGACCGAGACACTGACAATTGGAACGATACCATCGTCGAACATCGCGGTTTGCATAGCATCACTGTCCCTGGGACGCTGAGCTCATCAGGTCAAAGCAGCAGCGTAACAGAGGTAGCGGCTAGCTCACGATTGCACGAGATTTTTTTTTGAAACGGAAAATCCAGCCTAATGCACACAACTTATTTATTAAAAAATATCCAGATTCGAAATATCCTCGTAAATATTACATTACCAAAGAAACTCAACGGCAGTGCATCGTGACTACAAGCATGAGCCACCAAAACATACGGAGACTACACATACTGTATTCTCCTAGTGTGCAGCCACCCACCCTGGCTGAAGATAGCCCGCACGACCGCCAGCAAGCGTGCACATCCTGTATCCAACCTTCCACGTTGGTCTTCTGGTGAAAGGAACGACCACATGTGGATCCAGTGAGTAGCTCTGTGTATCACCTGCAAAAAATGACCAGCTTCCATCTTGTTAAAAATAACATCATTTCTGCAATTCCAGATTGCCCAAAGAAAAGCACAAATACCAATCCGAATCCTAGGCTTAGTCTTTTTATCTACCCCATCTAACCAACCCCCAAACAGATTGTCAATTGTTGATGGTGGAGAAATACTAAAAGTGAAATGAATTCATCTCCAGATTTTTTAGCAAATTCACAAGAAATAAAAAGATGTTCAATAGTCTCTTGATTACCACAAAAAACACACTTTGGGCATCCCGTCCAACTCCGTTTAGCCAGATTATCTTTTGTTAATAGCTCCTTTCGATAAAGAAACCACATAAATATCTTAATCTTAAGTGGTACTTTTATTTTCCATATATATCTCCGTAAGCATTTAGTCTCCTCATTCATTAAATCCTCATAATAGGATTTAACCGAAAAAATGCCAGAAGTAGTCAATGTCCACTTAAAAGAATCCGGTATATTAGAGTTGTGAATGTTCATTAAGCGTTCAACTAAATGCAACCATGCGTCCCATTTATCTCCAGTTAATGCTCTTCTGAACTGTAAGTTGGGGTGATCATTCCATAATACATGGGAGACAAAAACATTTTTATGCCTCACCACATTATATAAATTCGGATATTGGTCAGCAAGAGTAGCATCTCCTAACCAAATGTCCTCCCAAAAACGAATAGTTTCACCATTCCCCAACTTAAATTGAACTCGCCGAAAAAACTCTCCTTTGACCCTCATCAAACCCTTCCAAAAAGGTGAATCATTAAGTTTTGCTTCCACTTGTTGAAGCGGTAAATATCTAATATATTTATTATGTAGTATCTCACTCCATACCCCTTCTTCATTAAGAAGTTTATATAGCCACTTGCTTAAGAGACACTTATTCTTAATCTCTAAAACCTCAATCCCCAAGCCCCCTTGATCTTTTGGTCTACAAATTATATTCCACCTGGTTAACCTATATTTTTCTTCTTCTTATCGCTTTGCCAAAAGAAGCGAGATCTAAAGAAGTCTAATCTTTTCCATACCCCAACAGGTAACTCAAAAAAGGATAGAAAGAACATAGGCAAGCTCGAAAGAACTGAATTAATGAGTACCAACCTATCACCATAAGAGAGTAATTTACCAATCCAAGTACTCAACTTGTTTTCAAAACGGTCCTCAATCGGAAGCCATTCTTTATTCAACAATTTTCGATAATGAATCGGGATACCCAAGTACTTAAACGGTAATTGTCCTACCTCACACCCAAAGATGTGGCGATACTCATCTTCTGCCTCAGCCGTAGTCCCAAAGCAAAAGATTTCACTCTTATGGTAATTAATCTTAAGACCCGATAGTTGTTCAAACAAAGAAAGAATAAGTTTCATGTTAACTGCTTTATCGAGATCATGTTCAAGGAAAAGAACTGTATCATCTGCGTACTGTAATATTGAAACCCCACCTTCAACTAGGTGTGGTACAAGCCCCCCAATACTACCTTCTTCTTTCGCCCTTGCAATGAGAACTGCTAACATGTCAGCTACTAAATTAAAAAGAATAGGAGATAACGGATCACCCTGTCTTAATCCTTTTAATGTCTGGAAATAATGACCAATATCATCATTCACCCTGATACCGACACTCCCTCCTTGAACAAATTTCGCAACCCAGTCACACCACAGTGGTGAGAAACCTTTCATCCTTAACGTTTGTTGCAAAAATGACCAACTAACCTTGTCATAGGCCTTTTCAAAATCTATTTTAAAAAGAACTCCATCCAATTTCTTGGAGTGTAGCTCATGTATCGTTTCATGTAGGACTATTACCCCTTCTAAAATATTTCTACCAGGTAGAAATGCAGATTGAGTAGGTTTAATAATTCTCTGCGCAATCGTAGTAACTCTATTAGTCCCAACCTTCGTGAAAATTTTAAAGCTGACATTCAGCAAGCAAATAGGCATGTACTGTTCTATCCTAGCTGCGTCTTCCCTCTTAGGTAAAAGCGTAATGATGCCAAAATTCAGTTTGAATAATTGTAACTCTGTTGCATGTAATTGAGCAAACATGGACATCATATCCAGCTTAATCACATCCCAAAACTTCTTATAGAACTCAGCCGGAAACCCATCCGGTCCCGATGCTTTATTGAGTTCCATTTGAGTTACTGCGTCAAATACTTTCTCTTCAGTAAAAGGAGCAGTCAACAGGTTGTTTTCCTCCAACGAAACTTGAGGTAGATCATCAATCCTCCCCTCATCAAGTGAAAAATTTGTCTTTTCGGATGGCCCAAAAAGTTTTTTGTAATATTCAGAAATAAAACACATCAAATTCTGTTGGCCAATAATAGTTCCCTCGTCTTGTTCTAACTGAAATATTTTTTTCTTTCTATGTTTGCCATTAGCCATCAAGTGGAAATATTTTGTGTTATCACCTCCCTCTTTGATGTATCTCATCTTAGCACGTTGAGCCCACTTGGACTCTTCATCACGTCTAAGTTTAGCTAGGAAGAGTTCAGCCTCCCGCTTAGACTTTCTTTCCTCAGTAGAAAGAAGCATAGTCTCAGCTTTAATATCTAATTCATTAATTAGTAGAATAAGTTTATCCCTCTGAAGTTTATATTCCCCACTCATATTCTTAGCCCATCCCCGTAAAAAACTACGCAAATGTCTAATTTTGTTTTGCCATCTCTCAACAGGAGAGTCTCCCACATTCGTAATCATCCACTCTTTTCTAACCATATCGCAAAACTCCTCTTGTTTCAACCAAGATAGTTCAAATGAAAAAGTGGATTTGATACCTTTATGAACTGAACAACCCGAGTCCACAAACAAAGGCACATGATCAGATCCTGTTCTTGCCAAAGCCTGAACAGTAACCAGGGGGAATTTCTGTTCCCACTCTACACTTGCTAATACACGATCTAACTTCTCATAAGTAGCTATCTCTCGTCTACTAACCCAAGTGTATTGTCTTCCTGACATCTCTAATTCTTTGAGATCCAGACTATCAATAATGGCATTGAAAATAGAAGGCCATCGTGTATTAAAGTTATCATTACTTTTATCATTTGGCCTACGCATAATGTTGAAATCTCCACCTACCAACATAGGTCGAGACTCACTCTCACAAATACGAACTAGCTCAGACAAAAAAACAGGTTTTTTATCATCTTGAGCAGCCCCATATACTACCACCAACGCCCAAAGAAAACCATCGTCCTTTGTGCGTAAGTGGAACTTAACCGAGAACTCTCCCGCAATCACCGTCTGAACCGTCAATATATCACTATTAAAACCAACTAAAATACCACCCGATCGTCCTTGAGGTGGTAAATAGTACCAACCAAAATTACGACCACCATCCAAATGTGAAAGTAAGCGTTGCTCAAAACTAGACCTACCAGTTTCCAAAATAGCAACGAAATCCAATTTTAATTCACGTACAATATCATTAACCGCTAAATGTTTTGCACTATCCCCAAACCCATCCGTATTCCAAAAAACCCCTTTCATTGATATTAATTTTTTAGAATTATATTTTTTAATCTACTGCTTCTCCTTTTTGGCTTAGAGGATGCACTACTCTTTTTCTTACGTGGTCGTGTGATCTTCACCGTAAGTGATGAAGTCAATGCATCACCCAACCCCTCTTCCTCTAGGTCTTGAACCTCCTCATCCAGCGATGATGCCATTGGTTCAACTAACCCATGTGAATTCTTCTTATGATCACTCTCCAAAAACACCAATTGCCGAGATGTTTCTAGTTTTTTAATTGTAGTAACTGCATTGTCTACTTCCGAATCATCATTACCCAAAGAAACGCCTAATCTAGTTGCAAAGTCAACAATACGATTATTCGATAATTGTGTAAATGAACGCGGTAGAGTACCTGAATAATCGATGTCCCGTTGAGCTGCTAGTCGAGAAGCCCTCTTCGAAATCGGCGTGTCTGCATCTGGTTGTGCACGCAGCCGCGCACTCGATCGTAGTCCCACGCTCTCCGGTTCCAGGATGCCCCCGAAAGCCACCAGCTCCTCTCTTGAGTAGACCTTATGAAAGCTCGGTCAACTCATAGCGTTGCACCGCCCAGCTTCATCTGTCCCCATCGGTACTTCCTTGTGAGCAGCAGCAAAAGAATTCCCTCCATCGTTTTGTGGTATTACTGCAGCCAATACTCCCGAAACATCCAGGATATCAGCACGGGTAACAGTACCCGAGGTTACTATCGGTTTAAGAACCGACAGTGTAGGTGCACGCATCAATATTGCCTCTGAACCTGTACCACCTTGTATTCCTAGCAGATGTCCGTCCGTAGCCGTGGCCCCGTTGTCCTCCGGTGTCCCCTCCTCGCTGGCCAAACGAACATCAGCCTGCAGCAACGGCAGAGAAGCAGCTGCCGGCAGCGACGGCAGAGAAACACCAGCCGGCAGCGACGGCAGAGAACGGGAGGAAAATGCGCTCACGGCAGAAGCAGAAACGTCTACCGCAGGGCTCCACGACAGCGAAACTGCCTTCTTTTGCTGCCGCACGGCAGAGTCCGCAGCGGACATGGAAACACGAATCTCGCCCGCCAAAACAGCAGCAGATTGCATCATCGTGGAATTGGGCACACCCTTCAAAGCAGAATTCGCCCTCGGAGTGGTAGTATCGTGCTCCACGTCATGCTCAGGTTGATCCATCGCTGGTACATGATCAGAACCAACGTCAGAAATGAACCTCGCCCTGAGCTCTTCACGAGCACGCTGTATGGAGTGCATTACCAAAGGAGAGAACGCAACACCAGTTCTCTTTGCTGAATTACCACCAGGGCCATTAGAGTTAGTATTTTGTGTATCCATCATCTGCTTGGGCATCATTAGCAGCCGCATTACCAATAGATGCATTAGCCAACGCATCAGTGAAGTCATCTAAAATACCATCATCATCATCATCCTTGTCAACAGTTGGATCAGTCATCACCACGTCCTCCTCCACAGAAGTATCCTCTCCCTCCACCTCAAAAGTGAGTTCATAAATACCATCGTGAATAAACATAGGATAAGTTTGTGGTATCTTTGTATAGTCTAGACAACCCACACGAATACGAAGAACACCATGCTGCCTTGTGTATACCATATCCACCTTTGAAGTTTTACCAAGCATAAAACCCACAGACCAAAGGGCCAAAAAATCTCCCATTCTATCTTCTGGTATACCGGAGACACGCACCCAAAATTCTGGTAACGTATCAATGGGCTCAATCTTATGAGTCCAAGCATCAAATAGCATCTCACAGTTACTCCTAGGCACACGGAAAGCACCGAAAATTTTAAGTCGATCAAGTTCAGCTTTAGATGGAAATTGAACCTTAAAAACATTATGCCCCTCTTGTGAGACCCTCCAAATAAAATTCTCTGTTGGTACTAGCCTCTGTAATTGGGTGATGATTTGAGGGATAGACATCTCCCCCTTGGACACCACAATTGATGCCATTTTCGCATTTACCACCTTGGGCCTATAATGTTCTGACAAGGGCAATCCAAAGAAAGTGAGTTCATCGTAAGCATAGCCATACATTATCAGATGGGGCTTTGGTGCTAAAAGGAGTGAGCAATTATTGGTTACATGCTCCACTGACTGACAAATCTCACAAATAGGCGCGGGGCAGTCATTCAACAAATGTCCTGCAACCCCACATCTGAAGCACTTCATCCTATCCACCTTATTCTTCTTGGGAACAGCCCCAGCTACGGCCACCGCAACTTGTTGAGCTGTAACTCTCTGCACCACATGCTGCTGCCCTCTACCACCAGCTCCTGAATCACCAACATTGTTCGCAGGGACTTGAGCCAACGCCACCATGTTGGCCCCATTAGTTTGTTGCGCTTGAACTTGATGTTGCACTCCCTGTGGAATATTTGCTGCAGCTTGCGCAGCCACAACAGGCACATAGCGCGGGACCTGCCTCGGATATTGCCGCGGTCCATGGTGAACGGACAACGACGTCGCCTAGAGGGGGGGTGAATAGGCGATTAAAACTTTTTCGGTTAAAGCTTGCTAAATGCGGAAATAAACTAGGTGTTTAAAATTAACAAGCATACAACCTAAATATTCTAGGGTCAACTAGATGAACCAACAACTTATGCTAAGCAAGACAAGTAACAAAGTGATAGCAAGATATATAACTTCAAGCACGAAGGCTATCACAATGTAAATTGCATAAGTAAAAAGCTCGGGTATAGAAATAACCGAGGCACACGGAGACGATGATGTATTCCCGAGTTCCTCCCACAAAGGGGAGTACGTCTCGTTGGAGGGGTGTGAGCTTACCACGAAGGCCTACTCAACGCCACAAAGGCCTCACCCTATTCTCCGATGAACTTCCGCCACAAAGGCCTAGTTCACCTTCCACTATTGGCAACCTTCAAACCCGAGGCACGCATCCACAACTCAATTGGAGGCTCTCGGTGTCACCACAATCTCGGGGCACACATCCACAACTCAATTGGAGGCTCCCAAGAACACCACAAGTCGTCTAGGGTCCAAGACCCAAGAGTAACAAGCTCACAATCTTTCACTTCCACGAATCCTCGTGGAGAGACCAAACCGATGCAACCGATGCAAATGGCAAGAGCACAAGTGCTCGAATCCTCCACTCTCAAATTCCAACAAAGCAACAAATGCTTATGGGGGAATAAGAGAGGAAGAACAATGGAGAAACACCAAGAACTCCAAGATCAAGATCTACTAGGTTTCCCTCACTAAGAAGTAGAATGGATTGGTGGAAATGTAGATCTAGATCTCCTCTAACTTCTCCCTCAAAGATATGCAAGAATCATTGGAGGGATTGAGAGAGGAGCAAGCTTTCCAAAGTCAACAATGGTGGAGAGAAAGAGGAAAAATGGGTTGGGAAAGGCTTGGGGGCTTTGGGGAAGAAAACCCCTTAAATAGGGGCTCAAAACTAGCCGTTTTCTGCCCAAAACGCGTCCAGGCCGGATTGGTCCGGAAAATTCCGGACCCCCGGAATATTCCGGATGCAAACAGAGCTTTTTCCCGTTATGGCCGGAATGGCCCCGGAATATTCCGGATGCAAAAACTGAGACTGACAACCGATACGAGAAATGCTATAACTTTTGCATACGGACTCCGTTTTCGATGTTCTTGGGCTCGTTGAAATCGCAACAAAGAGCACTACAAGAATATGCAGAGAAACATCATTGTCCATGAATGGAAGATAAAACCAAATGGGTAAAGGTTTAGACCTCTCAAATAGGAACACCCGGTAAAACCTCCAACACGAAAACACACATAACTTTTGCGAATGAACTCCGAATAAGGTGAATCCAAATGGGTTGGAAAGGTAATAATAAGGAATATCCAAACAAAAAGGAATGGAGAAGTTACCACACATGGAAGGTGTGGAAACATTCTAAAAACTGAACCGGATATTTTCACCACCGAAATCGCAACAAGTTTTTCTTACCAAAACCGTTTTCGATAAACCTTTGCTTGCCATGAAGATCATGACAAGCACTAAAACCCAAAGGAGACAAAAGCCAAATAAGAACCAATAAAGATGATATGCAAGTATGCAAAGGTTTGAGCTCTCCACAACAATTCGATCACGTTACTCACTTGAGAGCCCCTCTTGATAGTACGACTATCTATCCTATAACCCGGTCTCCCGAAGACACGAGACCGGTAAAATAGAAAACCTATCAAGATTATACCTTTGCCTTGAGCATTCCACTTGAGCTAGATGATGACGATCTTGACTCTCTCAAGTTGGATCTTCTTTCTTGATTGCGCTTGCTAGCACAAACTCCGCTTGATGAAGACTTGCAAGTTGCTCCCCCATACACCATTATGGGAGAGACTAGCTCCCCCATACACCATTATGGGAGAGACCCTTCGGCAAATCTTCACAAGGCCACAATCTCCAAAAGGGTGGCAAGCATCAAGCATAGGATATCTTCTAGATGCTTCACTTGAGCTTCCACGTCAAGCTAGATGACAAACACCGCTTGACGACGACATAGACCATGGGCTATAAGAAATCTTCCTTTTGGTTCATGCCCATAGAAAGATACCTAACCACACATAGAGATGCGACACACACATATCATGGGTTAGTTCACAAAGCTATATTGACAATTGCTTACCCTACCATGAGATACACAATCCCACTTGGTACAACTTGTAGCTTTGAGTGTTGATCGCTTGCTTGATCAACCTTGTATCTTTGCTTATTACTTCAAATGATGATGTCTTGAAGATGATAATGAAAGATCACCTAATCCTTTTCTTCAAGACATACTAGCAATAAGCTCAACTAAAACCATGACCATTCTTGATATAAATCCTTGAATGTAACAATGGCCATCAAGGAAGCTAATAGAGTTCAACACATGAACTCCATTATTTCCTATGGACAAGATCTACAAAGATAACTCAATGCAAACATTAGTCCATAAGGATTGTCATTAATTACCAAAACCACATATGGGGAACCATGCACTTTCAATCTCCCCCATTTTGGTAATTGATGACAATCCCTTTTTACGAGGGTTTATATGATGAATAAAGCAAACATGCTAAACAAGAGCAAGGATGCAATAGCATGGAAAGGAAAATGCTTAAGAACGAAACTAAAGCATAAACCAAATTCCCTTAAACCCTCTAAACTTCTCCCCCATTGGCATCCATTGCCGAAATGGGAAAAAAGATTAGAAAGCCAATATAGTAAGAGCTCCCCCATAGTGTATGCATTCCTCATGATATGAGTGAAATCAAGTGCATATCTCCAACTTATGAATAGATGGAGGGAGATCAAACTATATTGAGGATCCAAAGATTTACAAGAAAATTCAAGTTAAAGGATACTTTCACAAAGAAGCAACCTACCAAGGATCCAAAAAACCGATTGACCAACATCAATATTTTGATAGGATCAACCAAGTGTTCTAGAAAATCAAGAGGGAACTCCCCAAGGTACATGCACAATGTTAGATTTGAATTACTATATAGTGTGCATAACATGGAATCATCACTCCCTTCTAGATAATTTTGAACACAAACAAGTGCAAGCGAATAGATTGGAAAAGAAGCAAAGCAACTTGCAAACAAACAAAAGTTGAGCAAAATGATCAAGAAGTGACAAATGAAGACTTACTCAACCGAAATAGATGCGTGTGACACGGAAAAACATTTTTAGGAGACTAATAGAATGATAGAATCATCAACATAGTCTTTCAATATAAGAAGCACCTAGTGCATATCATGTCTTTCCCATACACACAAACCATCAAATGATAAAACACATAGGTCCACAAGCTTATTAAGATGCAAAAGGAATACCAAAATAAAAACGAAGCTTGTGCCTTTTAGGAACCACCAAGGAATATAAAGCAATAAAACGTGGTCACTAAAGAAATAGAATATCAATTAAAGATGTAACAATTATCGTGTGTATAAGTTTCTAAGTGGACAACAATCACAAAGATATATATCCACAAAGAAACATGCACACACAAAATAGGTACAAAGGTGAAGAACAAGATATCCAAGAGAGGTTCATAAATATACCAATAAGATTTTTGCTTGAAAGCAAAGCACTAAGCTTGGTTTAATCTTAAGGGGATATAGATGAACACACAAAACTCATCAAAGCATCACAAATATCACAAGGGAAAAGTGATAGTTGGAATGCTTCGAGAAAGGTAACGCATATCACAAAAAGATTCAAATGGTTTTTGAGAATTCATTAATATTGCATATGAGATACTTCAAGTAGAAGTTGCTAGATTAATATACTTGGGATTGGTGAATCATGAAAATGATTATAAATATCCCCTTAGTATGTAATCATCCCGGCTTACTCATAGTTGCAATAAAGATGTTTTTTTATAAGAAATTTGCAAGAACCAAATGAAATGCAACAAATGGAATTCATGCCAAGATGCAACCTACACAAGGTTGAAAGCTAGAAGTGTATGCATGAGATAGATACTTGTTACCGAGACGACATTGGTGATGAAGAGGATGCGAGTTTGATAATCATCGTAGCTTGACTCCTATAATACCATGGTGAGAACACCTTCCTTATGAATGTAGCAAGCAACCAATGTATCTCCATTGTACCTAAAAACAAAATTCAAGTACAAAATGGTACCCAAACTCATTGGGTCCAAAGTAGTTAGAACAACTACAATACATATGACAAACTCCACATAAATATGTGCATATTGATATGAATTTGAATATCATGCACATCTTAGCCATTTAGGATTTGATGGAGTTTATCCTATATATTGGATCAACGAAAGTAAGCATGCCAAAAGATATATAGTAAATATGCATGCACAAAACTTTCAAGAACCAAAACAAGATACAAATTGGACAAAGAACTAATTAAACCAAGAAGCCATTCACAAGAGTGAAAAGAAAGAGAATTGTCCAAAATATATCAAGACCCAAATCAACACATGATTGAGGAAACCAACATAGAGAGGATACCAAAAAAACATAAAAGAGTGAACAAACCCTCTACACTTTTCATGATAGCACACAAAGTACCAAGACGAAAAGTGTTTGTCTTCCAAAGAGACAAGTCATTGGGATAACAAACAAATTTAAAGACAACAAGTGTTCAAACGCATATAGGATAGTTCTTCCAATAATAGTGCATTATTTATGATCTTGCTTTTGAATACAAAATGCACACAATGGAATCATTACTCTCCATATATATTATTCAAACACTAGTCATGTTTAAATAAAACCAATTAGATGCAATACCAATTTAAAGAATAGTGATCTACTCAAAGAAGGATAGCTTCCCCAAGAATAGTGCAACCCAAAGAAGTATGACTTTGAACACAAGTGCACAAGTATGGGATCATTGCTTTTCCTAACTCAAGAAAGCATAAAACAAATTTTGAGTAGAGCAAGGAAGACACAAAGGAGTTTGAACCAAACAAAATCCTTGGCAAGAAACAAGGCAATATTAGAGCAATGGCCAAAGTAAATATGATCAATAAACTTACCACAAATTATTATAACTTATCAAAGACAAGAGATGTATGGAGATATTTCTCGGCGGTAGATTTGTTCACAATCATATTCACAAAACATAAGCATGTGGTAAAAAATAGGAATAAAAAAACATGCTTAGATAGAGATTCTTGAAGGCTTCAAATAAAACTCGAAAAAGCAAGGCAACAAGAAACTCTCTTACAAACAAGATACCAAAGAAGAGAGACACAAGATATTTTAAGAAAATATGGAACTTGTTTGAGAAACATGCCACTTAGGAACAAGATAACTAGAATATCAACTCTAGGTGGCAATACCTCACATGTTCACATTTTCTAGGCTTGTAATATGCACATAGCTTATTACTCCCCCATAATGTGATAATCCATTTTTTTAACAAGAGGCAAAGAAAATAAATTCAACTAAAGAAAGTTAATGGACATTTAGAAATGAATTTCTCATGAGAATGACATACCACATAGAGAATAGATAATATAGATATATCAACACTAAGTGGTATTCCTCATGTACACACATTTTAGGATAGTAAAGTGCAAAGCATATTACTCCCCCAAAATGGGATAGTCCATTAATCTCCCAAAGAGCCAACTAAGATAAGCAATGAAAGCAATGAAGGCTCAACACAAAGAACACAAGTACATGGAGTGCAAACCAACAAACATAACTAGATTACTCAAGATAGGTAAGTAGGAAGCACAACACATACAAACACATGCTAGAAACAAAACTAACATATGCAAGGGAGCAAGCAACTTTCAATGTATATAGAATTAAATACAAGTTACCGCTTGGAGGAACAATGGGCAAGATATATATATATATATATATATATATATATATATATATATATATATATATATATATATATATATAATCCAAGTGACTTGGCTTGAGGAAATATAGTTGATGAAGATCCCTTAATTCTTCATAAAATAGCCAAGTCTCCAATGCCCTCCAACTCCACCTATTGATCAAGTTTGAGCTTGTTGGTCCCCAACCAAGTTGGGTCCTAAGAGGTTAGTCACAATAGGTTTGGCAACCCAAATGGTTCTTTTCTTGACACCACTTGGAGCACCAACATACTTGGCAAACACATTGCCCACATTATCCTTCCGAATGGAATAAGCATTATCAACAAGGATAGGGTTGGATAATGTACCATTAGTGCATGAAGAAGCAAAGTGTCCCTTCTTGCGACAAAGGTAGCAACATCGACTCTTTTCTTTCTTCTCAATAGGCTTCTCAACAAGAGGAGCATTGGCTTGAGTCTTCTTAGGAGGTGGCCGTTGTTCAACTCGTGGTTGAGCATGAGATTGAACAAGAGGCCTCTTCCCTAGTTGCTTCTCACTAAGAGGCTTCTTCTTCAAAGGGCAAGATCTAACATGGTGCCCTTCAATCTTGCACTTGAAGCAAATAATCTTGGCCGGATCTTTGACTTGTTCTTGGCCCTTCTTCTTGTCAATAATGGACTTGTTCTTGAGATTGGAGTTGAATCCAAGTCCACTCTTGTCATTGGGAAGTCTTCGCACTCTCAACATCTTGTCAAGTGTGGAACTCCCTTCATGACACTTTTCCAAGTCTTTCTTCAAAGAAGTGACTTGGGACTTGAGCTCTTTAATTTCCTCTACATGGTTAGAATCAACACAAGAGCTAGAGGAAGTAGATGCTTCATTGTTAGAGCAACAAGGCAAGGAAAGCAACTCATCACAAGATGTAGAAACATTATGAGAGGATGAGTTACTAATACTAGAACAAGGCAATATAGCATTAATAGAAGAGATTGTTCTAGTTACTACATGAGGCTCACAAGATGCTACCTTTGTCGTGATAGCCTCAAGAGCTAATTTTAGCTTGGTATGGGATGCTAGAAGATCCTCATGAGAGCTAGATAGCTTTTCATGACTCTCTTCCAATTTCCCACACTTGCTAGTCATTAAATCAAGTTGAGCCCTTAGCTCAACATTCTCCTTCAAAATAGATGCTTCACAAGATGTGGAGTTAGTAGCACAAGCATCATTACAAATAGAAGAAGATAATTTGGCAAGCTCATTATTTAACCTAGAGTTTTCCTCAATTAGATTAGCATTGCCAACAACAAATTGAACCTTTTCATTTTTAAGCACTTTATATTTAGCTTTGGTATGGTCACGTGCTTTAGTGAGATAGGCTATTTGTTCATTATAGAGCTCCTCGATAGATTCAAGTTTCTCCTCAAGAGTAACTCGGAGCTCATACTCTTCCTCAAGAGACATAGTGAGGGATGCCTTTTCATTGGCATCACTTCTTTCAATCTCACCTTTCTTTTCAATGATTTTAGCGCTATAAATAGCAAAAGCCATTATTTCACTAAAAGGAGTGATAGCTTTACTACTTTTAGGGAGATCTAGAAGAACCAACTCACCCTTCTCCATTAAAGAGACTTCATCCTCAAACTCTCCATATAATATATCCTCATCATCACAAGATGTAGTGGGTTCCAAAGGTGGAGATACCTTTGAATCCCTAGCCATAAGGCACATATGAGAAATGGATGGCGATGATGAAGATATACTAGAAGCGCCATTAAGGTCCATGTCTTGTTCCACAAAAAAATGGGATTCCTCTACATTGTTAGCCACACAAGTACTAGAGGAAATGGAAGCATTGTTTTCATGAAAATAAGACATAGGAAGCATATCATCATGAGATTTAGTTGAACAACTATTACATGATATGCAAGGACTATCAACACTAGCATGTACGGAATTTTTAGTGCTAGAAGATATTAAGTCCAAAGATAGATCATTGCAATGGGATAGAGATGAAGTATAGTCAATAGCAAATTCACTATCCACAATGCAATTTCTATCACCACTCACCATATCATTACCTTGTGACAAATCACATGTCGGTGGAGTGGATAAAGATGTGAGCTCATCACGGCCGGAAATGGATGGAGAACAATCATCCTCAATAATATTGGACACATCATATATATCTTGAAGTTTTGTCCATAGCTCATGAGCGTTCCGAAAAGGCATGATTGATTCAATAACTACATCGCTCAAAAAGCACAAGAGACCATTAGATACAAAAGTATCGAGATAAGAGTTTTCCTTATCCTCTAAAGATAACTCTTGAGAATCCTTTGGAGGAGGAAAATCCATATCTACAATTCTCTTAACATACTTTGGACCCATGTCCGTAAGAAATTTAAGAATGCGAATTTTCCAAACATCAAAGTTTCTACCATAGAATATAAAAGCGGGACCATGTTCTATTTCTCTAAACGACATCGTACTCTCTAGGATGTAAAGCCTAATAAAGAGAGACGAGGCTCTGATACCAATTGAACGGACAACAACGTCGCCTAGAGGGGGGGGTGAATAGGCGATTAAAACTTTTCCGGTTAAAGCTTGCTAAATGCGGAAATAAACTAGGTGTTTAAAATTAACAAGCATACAACCTAAATATTCTAGGGTCAACTAGATGAACCAACAACTTATGCTAAGCAAGACAATTAACAAAGTGATAGCAAGATATATAACTTCAAGCACGAAGGCTATCACAATGTAAATTGCATAAGTAAAAAGCTCGGGTATAGAAATAACCGAGGCACACGGAGACGATGATGTATTCCCGAGTTCCTCCCACAAAGGGGAGTATGTCTCGTTGGAGGGGTGTGAGCTTACCACGAAGGCCTACTCAACGCCACAAAGGCCTCACCCTATTCTCCGATGAACTTCCGCCACAAAGGCCTAGTTCACCTTCCACTATTGGCAACCTTCAAACCCGAGGCACGCATCCACAACTCAATTGGAGGCTCTCGGTGTCACCACAATCTCGGGGCACACATCCACAACTCAATTGGAGTCTCCCAAGAACACCACAAGTCGTCTAGGGTCCAAGACCCAAGAGTAACAAGCTCACAATCTTTCACTTCCACGAATCCTCGTGGAGAGACCAAACCGATGCAACCGATGCAAATGGCAAGAGCACAAGTGCTCGAATCCTCCACTCTCAAATTCCAACAAAGCAACAAATGCTTATGGGGGAATAAGAGAGGAAGAACAATGGAGAAACACCAAGAACTCCAAGATCAAGATCTACTAGGTTTCCCTCACTAAGAAGTAGAATGGATTGGTGGAAATGTAGATCTAGATCTCCTCTAACTTCTCCCTCAAAGATATGCAAGAATCATTGGAGGGATTGAGAGAGGAGCAAGCTTTCCAAAGTCAACAATGGTGGAGAAGAAAGAGGAAAAACGGGTTGGGAAAGGCTTGGGGGCTTTGGGGAAGAAAACCCCTTAAATAGGGGCTCAAAACTAGCCGTTTTCTGCCCAAAACGCGTCCAGGCCGGATGCAAACAGAGTTTTTTCCCGTTATGGCCGGAATGGCCCCGGAATATTCCGGATGCAAAAACTGAGACTGACAACCCATACGAGAAATGCTATAACTTTTGCATACGGACTCCGTTTTCGATGTTCTTGGGCTCGTTGAAATCGCAACGAAGAGAACTACAAGAATATGCAGAGAAACATCATTGTCCATGAATGGAAGATAAAACCAAATGGGTAAAGGTTTAGACCTCTCAAATAGGAACACCCCGTAAAACCTCCAACACGAAAACACACATAACTTTTGCGAATGAACTCCGAATAAGGTGAATCCAAATGGGTTGGAAAGGTAATAATAAGGACTATCCAAACAAAAAGGAATGGAGAAGTTACCACACATGGAAGGTGTGGAAACATTCTAAAAACTGAACCGGATATTTTCACCACCGAAATCGCAACAAGTTTTTCTTACCAAAACTGTCGGATATATACTGAATAGGGGTATAGAAGATGGTAGACAAAAGAGCCGGACTACCAGGGTGGCCTGCATGGTAATGGGCTTGGGTCCATTGGGCGGCCCAGTAGTCCGACGCGCAGAAGCCGGATTCTAGAAGAACCCGGATCACGGCCCACGTGCTCTGGCTTGGAGGAGAAGACGGATTCCTTACTTTCCAAGTTACAAGTTAAACGTAGTCTTCTAGGTTTCTTGTTCTGTAAGCCCTAATCCGGCTATTATATAAAGCCGGACGGGAGATAGATTAGATAGACACAAGTTTCACAAGCTAAAGCTTTACGCAACTCGCCGGGAAGCTCATCCTCGTCGAGTAGCTAGATCTACTCCCTCACACTGTAACCCTGTTATACGGGCTTTAGTCCCAATTAGTGAGAAGTGCAGGAGTAGGTACGCCGTACTGTCGCGACGTACCGAACCTGGGTAAAATCCCGTGTTCTGTGTTACTACGCTATCCCGTTACCCCACGTCTCTACCGTAGTCTCATGGCACCCCAGTCTATGAAAACTACTACGATGTCTCGACAGTTGGCGCCCACCGTGGGGCAAACGACGTCAGGCGTGAAATTCCGATCTGGGATACTCGGCGGAATTGGAAGATCGATCACTGTCGGAAGCTTGGAATTCGACGACGACGTCGGGCGCTTCCTCGACAACGGATCCTACATACCGGCGCAAAACCACCTGGTAAGTGCCTGCGTGTTACCGATTGGATCTGCTAACATCTTTATCGGACTAACCGCAGAGGCAATGGGGTTTTGCGGTGGAAGCAAATTTATCCCACCCGCCCTATACCCAGTCGAAGACGACTATGATGCCGGATTCTGCTCAGATCGCCGACAAAACAGTGATACACACTTCATCGGCATGGTGCAATCCGAAATCGCTGAAAACACGGATGACGGAAATCCCGTGCTAGAAGCAGATAACAACCTACCCGTCATAGAGACGGAAGAACCAATACCCGTCACAGAGACGGAAGATCCGACATCCGTCAACCAGACGATGAACTCGGAAGCAGAATCCGTGCTTGCCGCCATTGAGGCGAGATTGGAGTCGGAAACTGGATCGGATAACTTCGACTCCGAAGACGAAGACGAGGATGCCTTCGTAAGAAAGGTTAAGTCCTTTCAAGAGGGATTCCATGAAGTGCTAATGGCAAAACCAGCTGATACAACGGGTGCCGACAGCCAGGAAAGCCCTAAAACCCCTCCGCCAGTGGAAGAGAGAGAAGACGGAGAAACTTCTCCGATATTCCCTAATGTCAAGGAGATGACAGAGGATGAACCTGTCAAAAAACCTCCGTCTTCCAAGAAAAAGCACCGTGCTTCTAAAAAACTCCAGTACAAACTCCGGAAGAAAAAGTTAGCTGATCTCGCTGATGAAAACCTGGAAGTTGGAGATATTAGTGGCACAAAGCCCGCGGAAAAGAAATCTAAGGAAATCACTGCTCCGCCAATGACAGAACTGGAAGAGCAAGAACTATTACAGACACCAGTGGGACCAGATGAACCCCCTGAGATGCTGGAAGCCAGGAGACAAGCTTTCCAACGGCAACAGCAACATCTGCTTAGATCTCGGCAACATCTCCAACAAACCCATAATGACATCAAAGTCATGAAGGAAGAAATAGAGGAGTACGAGAGAAAGCATAGATCTGCCTTAAAACCTACTAGGTTACCCGGAATCGCAAAACCGGAAGAACTGCCGCCAAAAGAAAGGTTTTATAACCCATCTTGGCAAAAGCAGTTAAACGGCAAAGATGCCAAGGGTGAACCAATATACAAAACCGCAGCGGAAAACGCGGAAGCAGCGTTCGCCATCCTAAACAACGATCTGTACTCCAACGGGAAAAAACTCCAAGGGGTGTATGCTTTCCTAGGAAAAGCATTACAGCAGCAACAGCGAGGCCAAGAGCGATCAGGGAGGCTACATGATAATTCCGCCCTCTGCAAAACTGTTACTTGCGCTGCTGGAGCGCCTGGACCGGAAGAACCCGGAGATTCGGATAAAAAAGAAGATCCGAGAAAAGACAAGAAAAATCCCGACAACCGGGACGCAGCGTCTAGAACCGGACCTCATCTCCCGAAAGATGGATATAAACCACACGATCGGGAAGACAAACACCGGAATTACGGCAAAATAATGCCACCTCCGAGAAACCCAGCTGAAAAAGCTGGAAGATACGATACACCTCACAGACGTGAAAGATCTCGGACACCGCCTAAAGATAAGGAAAGGTACAGGAGCAGGACTCCACCTAATCCCAGGGGGCGTGACAACGGAAGAGATAGAGATAACCTCGGAAAAGCGCGTCCGCGCAACAATGGAAAAGAAAGGAGCAGATCCCCTTCTGTCCATTCAGCCGGGAGATATTCTGCACATATTGATAGAGCAGAAAAGGATGATCTATACTTTGGTCCTAAGTGTTTTACTGACAGGATCCGAAGGATAACCCTGCATTCTGGCTTCGCCAAAGTTGGTCCAACCTACCAAAAGTATACCGGCAGTACAAACCCGGATACCTGGCTCTCAGATTATTACACAGCCGTCCAAATCAACAACGGGACAGACCTGGAAGCTGTCAAGTTTCTTCCCCTAATGTTGCTAGACGGAGCCAGAGATTGGATCAATGGTTTACCATCAAGAACTGTCGACAGTTGGGATGATATGGCGAGAGTATTTACTCAGCATTTTCGGGGAACATACAAACGCCCAAATAGCATCAACCAGCTGAACCGTTGCACCCAATTTGAAGACGAACCATACGTGGATTTCATCTCCAGATGGACTGCAATGAAGAATAGTTGCTCTGGAGTAACTGACGTACAAGCAATGCATGCCTTCGTCAATGGCCTAAAACCCGGACTTGTACCGTTCATGGTTGGTTCTAAAAAGCACAAAGATCTCGGATCTATGCTTACAACCGCTAATGAGCATGCTGCAGCCGAAGATGATATCAGAGCAAGAGGAGGCAATATTGAGTCACTGATACTGGCCAAGAAAACACCTCGTTCTGATAAAAAAGGAACTCCGGAGTCAACAACAAAGCCCAAGGAGGTCAACATAGCCTTTGGAGGAGAAAAGGTGAATAAGTGGAAAGGCCGCAGTCCAGATCCAATCAATTACACTCCCGAAGAATGGGAGAGAATTAAGTCGGAACCCTGCGTCCACCATTCTCAGTTTGGGAAACCAACCCACACAAACGCGCAATGCCGGCTAAACAAGCATATGAAAGGCAATGCAGGATCCGGAAATAAAGGGAAGGGTTCCAAGAGGAAACCTGCCAAACAAAAGCCAGAAGCTGAAAAAGAAGACAGTGAATCGGACACTGATGACAAAATCCAGGAACAACAGCGAAAAGGCGAACCCAAATTTCCGAGAGTTGACGGATAAGCAATGTTAACTTTCCTAGCAACCCCGTCAGCAAAGGTGGCCAAAAGAACACTTCGAGAAATAAACGCGGTTGTTCCTGCGACCCCGAAATTCTTGAAGTACTCCAACACACCGATAATCTGGGATCAGTCAGATCATCCCGGAAATATCCCTGAACCCGGCACACAAGCTCTTGTTGTAAGCCCTATTGTTCAAAACACTAGGCTAAGAAGAGTGCTGATGGACGGAGGATCCAGCATCAACATAATGTACCTGGATACACTGAAGCACTTGAAGATCTCCGAGTCCCAGCTCAACTACAGCAATATACGCTTCCACGGCATTGTTCCTGGCAGGCAAGCACGATCCCTAGGAGAAATTTCCCTAGATGTCACCTTCGGAGATAAAGATCACTTCCGGCAGGAAAAAGTATCCTTCGAAGTAGTGCCGTTCGAAAGCGTGTATCACGCAATACTCGGACGTCCGGCTTTCGCCAAATTTATGGCAAGATCTTGCTATATCTACAACAAGCTGAAGATGCCAGGACCCAAAGGAGGAGTAATCACCATTGCCGGTGATTTCAAGCTGGCAAACGAGTTGGAGAAAGAAAACGCCCTTTGCGCTCAGAGAGTTATAGCAAGGGAGGAACTGAAGGAATTAGCCAAGGAGGTATCGCCGAAAGAAATGCCGGCAGGAAAAGAAACTCGGAAGCCAACAGATAGCTTCAAGGCGTCCGAGAATACAAGACAGGTAATCCTAGATCCCAAAGATCCGACAAAATTTGTCGTCGTAGGGACTGGGATGACCGACAAATAGGAAGGCGAGCTCATCAAGTTCCTCCGTGAGAACTGGGATATTTTTGCCTGGTGTCCAGCTGACATGCCAGGCGTACCCAGGGAACTTGCTGAGCACCAACTCAAGGTTATTCCCGGATCAAAACCCGTCAAACAAGGTCTCCGTCGATTTGACGGAAGAAGACGGAAGGCTATTGGCAAGGAAATTATCCGGCTTTTAGCAGCGGATTTTATCAAGGAAGTAATCCATACTGATTGGTCCGCAAATCCGGTATTAGTGCCGAAGAAAGACACCACTGCTCTTAGAATGTGTATAGATTACACAGGATTGAACAAGTTGTGTCCGAAAGATAGGTTTGCGTTACCACGAATCGATCAAATAATAGACGCCACTGCAGGCTCTGAACTTTTATGCTTTTTGGATGCATACTCCGGGTACCACCAAATACGCATGAAAAAGGAAGATCAAATCAAGACTTCTTTTATAACCCCGTATGGGACGTACTATTACGTAACCATGCCTTTTGGCCTGAAGAACGCAGGTGCAACCTACCAGCGTTGCATGCAACGCTGTTTGCATAGTCAAATTGGCAGAAACGTCCATGTTTACGTGGACGATATCGCTGTCCGTAACCAAGGAAAAAGATACACTCCTTGAGGATTTGCGAGAAACTTTCGAAAACTTGCGCACTTACAAGATGAAGTTGAATCATCTAAGTGCGTATTCGGGGTCCCTCAGGAAAACTCTGGGCTTTCATACGTTTCTCACAGAGGAATAGAAGTTAACCCGGAAAAGATCAGGCAACTCTTGAAAATCTCAAAGCCTACATGTGTAAAAGATGTCCAAAGATTGACGGGTTCCCGCTGCAGCCGTCAGCAAGTTCATCAGTTGGCTGGGGGCTAAAACCCTTACCACTTACAAGATGCTGAAAAATTCGACAAGTCAAATGGATTGCGGAAGCCCTAGGAACGTATAGAAAGTTATGTACTTTCCGTTACTTAGTTCAATTTCTATGTAACATCTTTTGATATCATGAAATAAAGTTGTCGGAATGCTGTCATCCATATTATTTATAAGTGCAAGTGTTTCCGCCTGATCTATTTCCCATGATCTTACAAATTTCTCAACGTTAACCCGAATTGTGCTTGCGTACTCGGCGTTACAAAACTGAATGATTTTTCAGCCTGTTAACGGCTAAGGAAACTTGAATTGCCTGCGCGCCCAAGTTTCACTTAAAAAAACTTTCCTTAAATTCTCTAAGTCTTATCTGATTGTGTGTGTGTTGGGTTACTGGAACTAGTTAGTAAAAATGCCTTTAGCATGATCCATGTTTCCGAGTTTCAAAAACTGCTTGGTTCGTCCCCAGTTACTCGGCATGAAGATTCATATGCTATTTGAGCCATTTCAAACACTAAGGACAGTTAAGGCATATACACCAGAGAACTTAGAAGATAAAGGAATGGTAAAATATGAAAAACTTGCAAAGATTTTCATAATTTAAACTGCAAAAGATGGAAGTTTCATTCATATAAAAAGAAGCATTACATTTGGATTACATTGAGAGAATAGTAATGCTCCTATTGTCTACTTTTTCTATCCAGGTTCCAGGTGACCCTTCAAGCATCTGACTCCTCCTCGCTGCTTTCGTCTTGAGGGATTGGAGGAATCTCTGCTTCTGGATAGTTGATGGAAATGTTTACCATGGAGGCAATCTGGGTGGCGTGGCCCTTGACTTCACCAAAGATGGTGTTTCGCTGCATATCCGTGTATCCTTGAGGGACACCGGACGCCACGCGCCAGGATTTAGCACTAGGGTAGTGCATGCGCATGAGGCCAAGAGCCATGCGCGCACCACCCCGTGCAGCGGAGCGAAGGAAAGATTCCTTAGACTCCGCCACCTCCATGATGGCACCCGGAAGCTTTTCAACCTCCGAGCACTCCCCAGATTTCTCGGGAAGAAACTTGTCTACTAGCTGCGTTGCAGCAGCCTTCATCAAATTCCATGTCTCCCCGAAAGCTCGGATGCTGCAGCCCGAGTGCCATCTGGGGTATCTCCTGGTTTTTTCCAATAAAACACCCAAAAGGGTTAGACAGAAAACCAGAGAAAGTAAAACATGGAAAAATGGTACATAAGTTAGAAATTTACCAATGAGCTTGTCGATCTCGGAAACTTCCTCCAGGCGAAGGTTCAGAGCATCGGTCAAATCCCGGATGGTGGATTTGTCCTTCTCCGCCTGCTCGGAAGCCTTGGAATTGGAAACTCCAAGGGCCAGGTTGCTGGCTTCCAAGTCTTGTTGAGCTTTCACAAGGTTCTTGTGAAGCTCAACATTCTCCTTGCGGAGAATTTCGGCATTGCCAGAATCTTCTGCTGCTTGTTTAGCCTCAGCTAATGCAGCTGAAAAGCAAGGGAAAAATCCGAGTTAGCTAGCTTCTCGGAAAAAACTTAGGCAAATGATTGAATCGGAAATTTCAAAAGGAAAATGTTCACCTTGTGTTTCCGACAATGCGAGCTTAGCTGATTCCAGCTCTGCTTCCCTTTCTTCAAGAATAGAGAGAAGACTTCTAACTTCTTTATTCTTGATGGTAAGCTTCCGGAAAACTTCCCTGTTGATGGCTTCCGAGGTTTGCTGAAACATGGCAAGGAGAAGAATGAGTACAAAAAGCATCAAAGCAAAAAGCACGCATTTTAATTAATGCTTGGGGGCTAGAGTTATATACCTGGCTCATGCGCTGCAAACCTGCCAAGTTTTCTTTGAATTCTTTCGCGTATTCCGCGAAGAGATTTCCGGCTGCGTCCAAGCCGTCATTGATAGCTTTGAAATCCTTGTCAAAGGTGGGAATTTCCTCGTCGAAAGTCCGAGTTAATTTTTCCACCTCTGGGGCCGCCCTTTCCCTCGTGTCCGGGTCGGACACAATGGGCTGGCTGGGCTCCGGGGGCTTGGTGGTGGGGGCTGCAGTAGGCTCTTTCGCCCTCGTGCTTGGCGTATCCGGGGCGACGGCAGGAGAAGGTTGGCTGCCTCGGCTGGAAGAAACCTTGAGTTTCTTCAGCTTCTTCGGCTTCAGGCTGGAGGGGGGCAGGCTAAAAAACCAAAACCCGGAAAAGGTTAAAACACCAAAGATGGACGAAAAAGATCCCATAAAAGAAAAACCCAGAAGAAAATAACCTGGAAGTAGCGACGGGGATTCCGTCAAGATCGATAATTTCATCCGAGGAAATTATCTTCTTGCGCTTGCGCCCAACTGTAGCGGCGGTGCGTAGCGCATCCAGCTTGGCCTCGGAGGCTAACTCCGAGTCTGGAAGATCCAAAAGCTGTCGGAAGAACCAATCAGAATCAAAAAGGTAGATTATCCGAGAATTGAGATTGTACCCAAATGACGGAAAACTTACCTTGGGAGCTGGGTTGTCGGCCGTGTACATTGGCCGACTAGCTTCATATTGGTCGCGAGATGCGACCAACTGGTTGATGCGCCGTCGAAGCTCCTTTTGAGGCCAATCCTTGTCGGTTGTCCGCATAGGATCTTTGGCTCCCGTATACTCGCACAGAAGGCGGCCTCCGTGATTTGCTAATGGCTGGATCCGCCTATCCAGCCAGCAAAAGACCGTATCCATACCGGTCAAAGGAGGTTTGGAGGAGGTGAGCTTGGCGATGCGCCTCTTGATCCTTAACAGATCTGGCGGCAGAACTTGGACGGCTTCTGTTCCCCAGTTATCCTGGGGAACGGCGGCAGAGTTCACAAAAGGTGGAACCCCGACGGCCTTTTTAGGAAAAGGCACGTCGGGATGATAGAAGAAAGAATCCGTCCAAAATTTGACGGATTCTGAGGTCTTAATCTTGGGGAACCAATCCTCTCGGAATCTCCGAAGAGTAAAGGATATGGTCCCGCAAGTTGGGAGTGCGCCCTCCGAAGAGTTCCGCTTAACCCCAAAGCAGTACATCCAGAAGTCTAGCCTAGGTTCTATCCCTAAGTAGCCTTCAAACAGGGCCTGAAAGCCGGCCATGTAAATAATAGAATTGGGGGGAAGATTGTGGGGCTGGATGTCGTAATGGGAAAGAACTTGGAGGAAGAAAGAAGAAGGCGGAAGCCCCATACCTCGCAGGAGGTGGGAAGTGAGAAGTACCCGTTTGCCGTTCTGCGGCGTTGGCTCGGTCTCTTCCTCCGGAAGCCGCCATTTCTTCTTAAGTACCAGGCCCTCCTTCTCCAGGTTTGGAAGGAGAGCCGGAGGAATACTGCAGGCAATCCAGTTGCCTGCAGATTCAGCTTCCTCCTCCGCTCCGGCGGTGGCGGTGGCGGTGGCGGAGGCCTCCGCGGCGGCGAGCTCGTCGCCGAGGAGCTCAATCTTTTCCTCCACCGTTTCGGGTGCAAACGGTGGGGTTGTCGCGGCGCTTGATGATGCTATGTCCGCGGCGGCGGAAGTGTTCTCTCCGCCCGCCGCGGAAGCCGTGGTCTTCTCCGGCTCACCGCCGGTGGGCTTTTGCGCTCCCGATTGCGGATCTAGGTCGTTGACGAGCTCGTCGATGGCGGCGCGGGTCGGTGAAGGCGGCGAGGATGCCATCCTTTGGTGGCGCGTTTTGGTGCGTTCTGCGTGCTTGGAAGCTAAGTGCGCTTGGGGCAGGAAACTTGCTCTCGAGCTCGCGTCAATGGCGTGGGCAGTGTGGGAGTGAGGAAAGTTTCGGAGGAGGACGATGATGGCTATTTATAGCCAGATATCCGTTTAGATACGTGCCAACGGCTCTTTTGACCGTTGGATGTTCGACGCGTGTCGCTCGCCGGAAAATCCGGGAAACGAAACGACAGGGGAATGATGGCTATCTCCTCGTTTCTCGTGAGAATCTGTCAGAGATGCGTTGCAGGGTTTCCCGCGTGAAACCAAGCGGCGCTTGCGTCAGCATGATTAAAGCGCTGATGTCATAAGTTCCTTTTCCGCGAAGGATCGCGAGAAGAAAAGCCGGATTTTCATAGTTCCGAGTTTTATGTTACCATCTCCTTCAAAAGGAAAGAAGAAAGAATCAAGACTGCTGAATCAGGTTTTCCCGGACAAAATTATTTGACAAAAGACGGAGAATCAGAGTTTTGATCCTTCCTGGGGGCTACTGTCGGATATATACTGAATAGGGGTATAGAAGATGGTAGACAAAAGAGCCGGACTACCAGGGTGGCCTGCATGGTAATGGGCTTGGGTCCATTGGGCGGCCCAGTAGTCCGACGCGCAGAAGCCGGATTCTAGAAGAACCCGGATCACGGCCCACGTGCTCTGGCTTGGAGGAGAAGACGGATTCCTTACTTTCCAAGTTACAAGTTAAACGTAGTCTTCTAGGTTTCTTGTTCTGTAAGCCCTAATCCGGCTATTATATAAAGCCGGACGGGAGATAGATTAGATAGACACAAGTTTCACAAGCTAAAGCTTTACGCAACTCGCCGGGAAGCTCATCCTCGTCGAGTAGCTAGATCTACTCCCTCACACTGTAACCCTGTTATACGGGCTTTAGTCCCAATTAGTGAGAAGTGCAGGAGTAGGTACGCCGTACTGTCGCGACGTACCGAACCTGGGTAAAATCCCGTGTTTTGTGTTACTACGCTATCCCGTTACCCCACGTCTCTACCGTAGTCTCATGGCACCCTAGTCTATGAAAACTACTACGATGTCTAGACAAAAACCGTTTTCGATAAACCTTGGCTTGCCATGAAGATCATGACAAGCACTAAAACCCAAAGGAGACAAAAGCCAAATAAGAACCAAGAAAGATGATATGCAAGTATGCAAAGGTTTGAGCTCTCCACAACAATTCGATCACGTTACTCACTTGAGAGCCCCTCTTGATAGTACGACTATCTATCCTATAACCCGGTCTCCCGAAGACACGAGACCGGTAAAATAGAAAACCTATCAAGATTATACCTTTGCCTTGAGAATTCCACTTGAGCTAGATGATGACGATCTTGACTCTCTCAAGTTGGATCTTCTTTCTTGATTGTGCTTGCTAGCACAAACTCCGCTTGATGAAGACTTGCAAGTTGCTCCCCCATACACCATTATGGGAGAGACTAGCTCCCCCATACACCATTATGGGAGAGACCCTTCGGCAAATCTTCACAAGGCCACAATCTCCAAAAGGGTGGCAAGCATCAAGCATAGGATATCTTCTAGATGCTTCACTTGAGCTTCCACGTCAAGCTAGATGACAAACACCGCTTGACGACGACATAGACCATGGGCTATAAGAAATCTTCCTTTTGGTTCATGCCCATAGAAAGATACCTAACCACACATAGAGATGCGACACACACATATCATGGGTTAGTTCACAAAGCTATATTGACAATTGCTTACCCTACCATGAGATACACAATCCCACTTGGTACAACTTGTAGCTTTGAGTGTTGATCGCTTGCTTGATCAACCTTGTATCTTTGCTTATTACTTCAAATGATGATGTCTTGAAGATGATAATGAAATATCACCTAATCCTTTTCTTCAAGACATACTAGCAATAAGCTCAACTAAAACCATGACCATTCTTGATATAAATCCTTAAATGTAACAATGGCCATCAAGGAAGCTAATAGAGTTCAACACATGAACTCCATTATTTCCTATGGACAAGATCTACAAAGATAACTCAATGCAAACATTAGTCCATAAGGATTGTCATTAATTACCAAAACCACATATGGGGGAACCATGCACTTTCACATGGTAGCCGCCACGCGCGCGACCATACGGACCTCGTCCCTGCATCTCATACCGCTGCCGCCCCCTGTATCCGCCTTGATGGTGATTGCCACGATAAAAATTGTTTCCTCTTCCAGCATTGAACGCAAACACACCTTGTTGCTGATTGACAACGCCTGCAGCCAAGCCCTGTCCTTGCTGATTAACCGCAGCTGCAGCCACCCCTGTCCACCGATCGGCAGTCCGACATGGTGTTGTCCAACAGGTTGGCCAGCCGCACCACTCGCCTCGCCCACCTCCATCCTTGGTTGAGCACCACCACGTCCCGCGGCGGCAAGATCCCCGCCTACACGGCCGCCGCCTCTGTTCGCCATGGTCGAACGAGATCGATCACAGCGCCTCCAAGAAAACCCTAACAGCTTACGCAATCGATGCTGGAAGGGTATCTTGGCATGTGATAACGCGATCCTTGCATGGCCCATGCAGGTTGGGCCTTTGTGCAAACCAGGCCCAGCAAATAATCGATCGCTACCGACTCCGAGATCTGCACCGTTTGAAACTCCGCTCGCAACCGAGCTTCGCCTCCGGCGAACTTCCACCCAAGGGAAGGGGCTTTCCACCAGCGAGAAAGACGAAGGTGGGAATGGGGGGAGTTTGAGAGTCTTACTTGGAATCGTTCTCAAAGGAGTTGGCTTCACCGGTGAGATCATTGAAATGCAGTCAATGGCGCATTGTCGTTGAGCCCGCCGTTTCTCCATCCTCTTATCCATCCTGCTCCTGTCAGCTAACACGGAGACCACAACCTGATCTGGCGTTAGGCAATCAACGAAATAATCTGAGCATACCTGTGTTTCCTTCTCATACTCCTCCGTATCTGAATCCAGATCCAGATCCTGAAGCGCCCAGAACCTCCCTCCGACCCCGCGCAATCCGCCTCCAGAACCTCGAGAGGGAGAGTCAGCGATCTCCCCTTCCTCGAGATCACCATGATCACAACCAGCAGTGATCGGAGTCGAGATGATCGGAGTCGAGATCTGAGTCGCCAGAGGAATCGCCTCTGCGAGGCCCCCAACGGTCATATCGGTCATGAATACTCCGGAAAACTCCAAGAACCGATCACGATTGCACGAGATATGAAGCAGGGAGGAGATCGGATCACCTTGATGTTGATGGGCACGTCTACACGACCAAGCATAGGAGAATAGATCGAGCAAAAGGCAGGGAAGACTTACTCTTCATCGTCGCCGACCTCAGAGACGACTCGCTGTCGTTGCCGCTTCCGTGTCCTTTACCACTCTCACCGTCCGCGCCGGGACCTGCGCAACCAATCAAACATGGACGAGAACATTCAGAGATACCCACGCGGCCCATGGCATGGAACTCAATGCGCGTCTACATCGAGAGACAGAGATGTCGCTGCCGTTCATCTCACCGCCATAGCGCGTCTCCCGCGGCGGTGCTCTCTCCTGACGCGCAGCCAGTTCGCCGTCCGATGACCCATGCGAGGCCTCGCCACCGTCGCGGCGGACCCTGACGTGGCCGTGCGAGTCCTCGTCGGAGGCGGGCGCTTCTGGGCGGCCATTCTGTCCTCTGGCATGTAGTCCGCGGCCGTGTTCTTGCCCGCGCGGCGGCTTTCCCGAGCGTTATTCATGCAGTTTAGTGGCTTATTTAAAAAACGTGTATCATAAATCTGGGTATGAAAAGAATAGCACAGCGGTGCCGCTGCTGGCTAGAGCTGGGAGGAAGAGGAGCAGGCACATCTCGCGCGGCCGCCGCCTCGATTGGGTTCTGCCCTTCCTCCCCAATCTGTTCTGCTTCGAGGACGAAGGTCCGAGCCTTCCATCTGTGTGTCCTCCGGCGCGAGGCTACCGAGCCCTAGGCCGTCCTTTACAATCCTTTCACGAGCTGGATCTGTCCTCAAGGTGTGTCCTCCTCCGCTTCTCTCTCCATGAGCTGAAATGGTATCAGGCGTAGGCAACCAATCAACCATAGCAGAAAGCAGCGGCAATCATGCATCTAGATTCGAAGTTTTTTTCTCGTGTTCTGTTCATGGAAACGAACACTTCGTTTTGCTGGATGCTTGCAGTTTTTCGTTGGAATTGAACCAGATCCAAGAGGAGCACTTTTCCCTTCGAATTGGTCCGAAGAAGGGGATTTTTTTTGTTCCAATTTCCAGGCTACACCGTTGTGGGCAGGTGACAGCAGAGGAGCGTGCTGCATCCATCGCCTGGAAGATATGTAAGTTCCAGTACTATGCTTCATATTGTGTGTTGGTAATTTTTTTTCTAGAATAAGATTTATGAGCCAGTAAATTATTCTTGAAGCATCAAACCTGAGTGTGCATTTCACCATTTGCATCTATTTGATTGTTTTATTGAAAATTTGTTGTATGCATACAGATTAGTGGCTTATAAAAAAAGCGTGTATCATGAATCTATGCATGGAAGGAATAGCACAACGGTGACTCGCGGAATTAGAAGTTCTGTAATTTGGAACTTGCTTCGTGAGCTTCTTCCCATACTCGAGGCATCTTGAAAATTTTGCATTATATAGCTGTGAGTGTCAGAATTGTAAATTGAATACCAAATCTTGGCACATTTCAAAAAAAAAAAAAAAAACGAATCTTGGCACATTTATCTTCATAGTAGTAAAACTATAATAGACAAAAGAAAAGTGTCCATGTCTTGCTACATTTTCAGGCACCACTGTAGTTTTGCAGCTGATACATTACTACTACATATTCTTATAACTTCAGTTTCTCGAATATTTTTGGGCTTTGATGGTAGATGCTGCTATCAATTTGACTTCTCAAGTAAGAATTTATCACTTGCATTTTAAACATATGGAAGATTCCCTTTTTTTGGAATTTCCTATTCTTCCAAATATTATTGTAATACCTCTGTCCTTTTAAACTGATTTGAATTTATTACTTGCATTTTAAACATATGGAAGGTTCCCTTTTTTGGAATTTCCTATTCTTCCAAATATTACTGTAATACCTCTGCCCTTTAAACTGATTTCTAAAATATTTGGTTGTTCAGTTTATTAATAATGCTTTTTTCAAATCTGGTTGTTCAAGCCTAGGATTATGTTGCTATGCAGCTAAAGTATATTGGGGCCCACTTGAAACATATATGAGATGAGACAATTAGTTCCAGTAGTTTAATTATACTATAAGTTAGATAAATGTAGTGGTATTTTTATTATCCGGCCCCGGTTATGTGTTGCTTAGAAGATTTGCATGCAGCTCCTAACTAATTCGTTGTTGCGTTCTTGTGTTATCTATAAATGGTACATAAAACATAATAGATTTTTCACTTGTGTAGTCTCTCTCTCTCAAAGGCTGTTCTGCCAGGAGGTCATATCCATCTCTCGGAGAGCAGGCTGTCGCTTGCACCTCTCCCTCCTCCAGGCCTCCGACAAGAGGTGCTCAGTGCTGGTTCGTCGGATAGGGCACCGGTGGGTACTAGGAGTGTGCCCCTGCTCACAGGTCTATGTGGTTCCTCGCTTGGTTACACGTTCCTCATTCCTCTTATGATTGTTGTTTGTTATATATATGCACACTGGTTTCAATAAAGTATAATAGTTTAGCTCATGGAAATTTCGACGATACCGCTGGAAAGGCTATTGAATCTACGTGTATACCAAGAAAGTCCTGAAATGCGAGTCTTGCCTATTTAGAACACACATTAATCATAATATTTTACCTATTCAGTCAATTATCCTCGAAGAATGCAACACTATCTATGTGCATACATTCAAATCAAAACTTTAGCATGCCCTTTATTTCTGATGTTTGGTCTAATTTTTTTAATTTCGATCATATCAAATCCTTTGTCAGTAAAGCATTGAAATTGCATTGCTCCCTAATTTAATTACATTAAAAGTGTACTACCCAAGAGAGTTTTTGCATTCATTCTATGCGCAGTAGTGCTGAAGATATTTTTTCCCTTGCTCTAACTCATGAAACGTGTGACCCAACAGTGATACATACCTGAAGATGTACATTCCTTTCCGTGTTGAGTCAAAAAAAAAAATTCATGTGAATTTATTGAGCAAAATGTGCATGTTCGTCTTGAGTGAAGTTTTTAAATGACACAGCATTTCTGTTATATTATGCTCAAGATTATCTATTCATGTCCCTATATAAGATACTATCTGTGTCATTTGAGCCATGAATTAACAGAGGAGAAATATAGTGGACACCTGACTATGGTTAAGTTAGATGTGTGTTTTTTCACTAAGTGGTTTGCCTTGCAATTTTAACTCAACGCCAATGGTCGAAAATAGCCCGACTCAGTGCCAAAGAACCTGGTACTACCAAAGTGACTTCCTATTACATTTTGGTTGTATGTCGGGTCCAACGGTGCACCGGTTTCTAATTTATTTGGCTCTATTTTTACTAGACTGATGATGTTCAGGCTTTGTCTACGGAAGATGATGCAGTGTTAGCTCTACACCCTCATATATACAGGTGCATGCTAGATATATGTTGCCTGGGATATTGTTGGTAACTTTTTTCTTGATCTTATGAGTTATGACGCCACATGGATCCACAGCCACCTCTGGCAGGTAGAGATGTTGTCACTACACCATGGAAAAAATAAATATACCTAGAACGTTAGTTCTTTCTTAAGGACCTTTTATTAGGTAAACAGAAATTTCTTATTTCTCACTACAAATGGCATTGCCATGGGTTATTATGTGGTTCAAGTGACTGATAGGGGTGCTTTTATAGGAATATTACAGTAGCGTTTTGTCTCTCAATGGTTTTCGGATACCTTGATGTTTTCTTATAAATGCATGGTGCAATCTAAAGACAGGAGGCATATGTTCTTTGCGGCTCTACTTTGGGTTCTGACTATCTCGCCATATGGTCTACCGTTTTTGTTGTAGGTTCATATATCCTTAGCTCTACCTGTACTAGCTCATGTTCTGTATACCATCTGATGTTGCGTCGGCCTGTTCTGTATTGGCCATCATGACAAGGTCTCTGAAACTATATGAAAATTTCATACCATACTTATGATTTGTCTAGGTACTCCTAGCATGTATGTAAAAACTTTGTGCTCCAGACTCTTATATGTGATATGTTGGCATGACCGCTTTCTTATGTAAATTGTTCAAATCGCACCTACTCTTATGATTCTCTATCAAGGCACTATAGCAAACTCTTATTTCCTGTGAGGATACCCTATCATGGTTCACGAAGTGTTTTGCATGATTTTCCACTTTTCTCCAGATGATTTATGCTATCATTTGAATTATTGGGGGTTTTGGGTCACCAGTAAAATCTCAACTTGCTGAGATTCTGTACTGACTAAAGATAGTGTGCTTCCCTTCTATTGTAGTTTTTTCGGAAAACTAATTATATCAATGTAGAGGGTAAAAGGGAATATTTGTTTCTCATTTAAATCGGTTGGGTTCTTAAAATTACAGGTAATGTAATTTACTTGCTGTTGCCACCGTTCTTGGGATGTTTTGTATTACCATTTGGATCATCAAAGGTTGGCGCAAATGTTTGGAAAGTTGTGTGGCATCTACTATTGTTTAGAACTCAGTGTTGCTCAATAATTTTTCGCCCCTTCTAAAGACATCTCACTGTCAAGATGGATCAAAATGGAAAAATTATGTGCAGAATTATAATACCAGTCACGTAGTTGTTTCGAGACCTTATTACATATCAATCTGTGGTCTGCTTCCGAAAAACCTAATCCACAGTATAGCTTGCCCGACAATATTTTGTAAGGATTAAAGTTCCACAAGCTTATCTATGTTAATCTATTTGCGACAGTGTGTACGCAAGTCCTAGCCAGCCACAAATTTCTGAACCTTAGAGCCGAGATAGTGTCATTATTTTAATTGCAATGGTGTTAACCATATGTGTTCTGGAGGTATCTCTTTTTCTGTTCTATTGTTAATGTTTAAACATTCTGAGTGCGAGGTTACTACTGCCACCTTTTCTCCAAATGATTTATGTTGTCATTTGGATTATTGTGGGTTCCGGCCAATGTTAGGTCTGTCTCGCGTGGCAAGCCGCGCTTTCTTCGGTCGTACGTGCTCGTGATTTTATATCTTCAGTCATATGTCCTCGTGATTGGTGAGTAGAGTATTGTTGGTGACATTTCTATTTGTCTCATGACACCACATGGATCCAATATTGGGAGCTGAACCTTGGTTCTTTCCAAATGACCTTATATTAGGTTAATACAAACTCCTTCCTCCCTACAAATGTCCTTTCCATGAGATATTATGAGTTTAAATATATATGGTAGCATGCTTCTGCAGGATGGTACATTAGAATTATGTCTCAATATGGTTTCTGGGAGCCTTGATGTTTTCCCTTAATTCCCTCACTGCACTCTGAAGAGAGAAGACCTATGCTTTTGTTGGCTCTAATTTTGGTTCTAGCCTGTCTGGCGGTCGCCGTTGTGTCATCTATAGTTTCTGTCCCGGTTACCTGGTATTGGTTGTTGTTCTGTATACCCCTAGCATTGCATCGGTTATGTATGGGTCGTTGGGCTAAGGGCTCTGAAACTGGAAGGGCAATTCACACCGATTTATATCATGTCTAAATATTCCTAGCTAATCTCAAATCCGATGTATGTAATAGACTTTGTGCTGCCCAGACTCTTATATGCTATCTGGTAGTGGTAGCCTGAATAAATTCTAATGTAAAGAGCTCAAGTCACACCCTCTTATATGCTATCTGGTAGCCTGAATCTATACCTATATATATATATATATATATATATATCTTTACCTATAATAATAAAGACGTTAAGGCTTCCCTGGTTGGTTGCTTGGTCCGTCCTAATATTTACCTTTTTACCCTTCCACCAATCTATATCTATATCCATATATACCTAATCTCTAACAAATAATAAAGGAGCTAAGGCATTGTTTCGTTACTTATGAATTGGTAGTGGGGAAGGTCTCCTCGTCAAACTCGGTCAAAGTGGGCCAGAAAAAACTAAGCGGGCCTTCATTGCCAAATTGCTCGTACAGAGAGGAAAATACTGGTTTGTTAGCATCGTTTCCTATGTGGTTGCATTGCTCGCATCATCCAAAGGAATCCGCACTCGATCCCAACTCTCCTCGCCTCTAGGTAAAACGCTTCACATAAATACACCTACCCAGAGCGTCAAATCAGCTCGGACCCGTCGATCTATCTCCTCCGTTCTGCTTGCCCGGGCAACCGGCCTCGACTCCATCGCTTCCATGCTGATCCTCAAGGAGCTCAAGGATCTGCAGGCGGATTCCCCAACCTCCTGCACCACCGTTAACTTTACTGCCTAGATGTACCAATAGTAGGTTTAGGTCGGAGTGTTCAGCTAAAGCTGCTAAACTACATGATGCTTACTCTTATTAACTCTTGCGGTTCGTCGCTGGGCGGTAGCGGCTGTGGTGCGCTGGGCCAGTGGATGTGTCGGATGCCCGGTGCCCGACTGCCCGGCTGTGGGTCCCGTCCTTGGCATTGCCCTGCAGGTCCAGATGTTGACATGGGAGACATGGGCTGAAGGGGTCGAGCTCCCTTGATCCACCCCGAGTCTTGCCTTGGTAATGGAGGCAGCAAAGAGAGATCGAAGGAATGGCCGTGAGACAGTAGATTTGGAGGAAATTCCCTGCGAAATTCCTTTTTTGCTTCTGCCGTTTGTCCCGTAGAGGCCTCCCTGCATTGCTGCTGCCTGAGAAGCACTTCTATTCTGATGATGCTTTAGCCATCAGGAAAGACCGCAGTGTCATCGGTTCATAGCTAAAGAACGCCTGGTCGCGTTGCACTCGCAGCTGCAGCGCCACCTCCACTGCAATGGCAAATCAGCTGCAGTCCGCCTTGGATTTTCCCACTATCAGAACAATTGCCTCCATTAAGCGTACTGTTTCACGTACTGTTTTCTGTGTGGATCTGAGACGATAGTGCCTAATATATACGGACCAAGCCAGCAGTTGTCTACATTAATCTGATCATAAACTAATGCACCCTCTCTTGTGTAAATGATTACCTTGCGCTTTAAACAGTACATCAGATGTATACCCTGACATTTTGTAAATATATATATTCATAGAGAATAATGGAAGATTAGATTATAAGGACATCACACATGGAAAACTTGATGATGTTATTTTAACTTAGCGTTGTGCAAGTATTATATCCATATAATATTAAGCAATTAAGCATCAAAGAAAGAAAAATTAGAGAGAGCATATGTAATGGTGAGTCGGATGAGAACCAAACGGGTGGATGGCGAAAAAACATCGCTATTAGCTAAAGTTCTCTTTGGGAATTACTCGATGGAAATTTCACGAAGATTTAATAATACAGTAATCATATTAACTGTCCAGCATAGCATATACAAAGAACCTTTCCATGTTGAAACAGTCGTACTCCGAACCGTCACCGCCTGCATCCCCACTGCCACTGGACCGACCATGGCGATTGCCAAGGAGGCGGCTATTGGCGACACAAAGAGTAGCTACATGGAGTACAAGCTGGCTGGTGTGGTGATGCCACTCATGCACCACAGTACAATCATACCGGGAATAAGGTATATGCACATAGATTTATTTATCTCCCGTTGCAACGCACGGGCATGTGTGCTAGTATATAATAAAGTCGTTAAGGCTTCCTTGGTTTGATTTGATTTGGTAGGTCATTAAAACTGTCCCTAAAGTTAGACATAAATTACCCACCACTGCCACCGGTAAGTTCCATACCGATTCGTTATTTTTTTCGTCCCTGTACGGATTTGTACGTTCGCTCGGTGGATCTCGTATCGTGTACAGCTTGAGCGAGCGACGGTCTCATGTGCTGGGTAACGCCTCCTGGGCTTGACCATCTCATGGGCCTGGGTTAAGTATCCTGGTCTGGCCTGTGACACGTACGGAGGAAAAGAGCAAGAGCTAGCATCCATCAGAAAAGCAAGGACCATGGGAAACTAAGGAGTGATCGATCAAGTATTGTGGACGTGCTTCCCTAGAAAAAGTAAATGCTCAATATCCATGTATATAAAATGCATGCGACACATCCCGTAAAAAAAAGCGAGTACACATCTAAGAAATATGCATGTACACGCAAAAAAAAAAAATACAACTACACATGTAAGAAAAATGCAAGTACACGCGACTCTACCACACGGTGAATTATTAAAAATAGTTTTTGTCACGTATTTTTTGTTTGTTTTTTCCTATGTGTTAGCACATCCGACATCCACGCACAATTAACCTGGTTGGAGCAAAAAGGATAGGTAAGTTGAATCACTTTTTTGATTTAAAATTATATTATTTTATAGCTTAATTGCAAGTTCCTGTACAGAGAATAAAATCTGATTGTTCCACGTGTGTTCGACATGCCCACCATAAAAAATCCAAGTGTTGGATGTTTAACTTATATATTTCCTTTTTGCGGTTGATCAATGCCAACTGATGGTAAATATTTGAGAAAAAAACTAAACAAGACGTGAAAGTGATAAAGTTCGACGAAACAATTTGACGATCAAGTTAATGGAGAAGATGATGCTTCTCGAAGAGCAGCAACAACTTCTCGATGGGCACCTCTTACTTGGTATCCGGTATAAAATGAAGATTATCTATAATATTCTCGATGGACTCCAGAAGGAGGCGTCCCTTCTCGAGGTTGCAACAATGGATGAGGCTCTGGGAGTGTGATGGTAGTCGTCTGGTTGTGGTGGGTCATAGCAGAAGTATGTTAACATTGATCTAAATAAATTCCAAAAGAAGTCGAAACCACACGTCACAAAGAAAGAACGAATATGATTATGGTGTTTATATCTCTGCATTTTTCCTTTCAACGAGGCCCGTTGCAACGCACGGGTATTGTGCTAGTAAATTCTAATGTAAAGAGCTCAAGCAACACCAGATTTTTTTTTGATTGTCTATTAGTGCAATATTATCGACTATGTTCGTGGTTCCTAAAGTGTTATGACCCTATTAGAATTGGTTGTGAAGGACTACTTCTCACTTTTGTGCCTATTTATTCAGATACTCTATGTAACGTAAGGGCATCTCCACCCCCCCCAAGGGGCCTTTTTTGCGCCGACGGAAGCAAAAAAACGTCGTTTCGGCGTTATTTCGCGCCGGCGCATCTAGGCGAAACCCAGCCCGCTGGGTTCGGCTTGGGGGGCGAAAAGGCGGGACAGACGACGCGGGCCAACGCTATCAGCGACGCGTGGGACAAACGCCGGAACAGAATCCCCTGCCCGTGAGCTTCTTCTCGGCTCCCGCGTCGGTCAAAGGCTGCCGGCGTTTATGGCGTGGCGTGCGGCCAGTGCATGCGCCTGTCAAAGGCTGCCGGAGTAATGGCGTGGCGAGCGGCAACGACTGCACGCGGCGCAGTAAATGGCCCCGCCAGAGCTACAAAACGCGCCCCCGCCGGCCCACTCTCCCCCATTCTCTCCCTCGCCGCTCCCTCTCTCCCCATTCTCGACGTTCATCCCCTCGCCGTTCCCCGGAGATGTCGAGCTACGATGAAGCCGCCGCCGCCACCTCCGCAAGCACGAGGCATGGGCGTTGTATCGGGCGGGGTATACGTGCCCGCACCATATGCGCGTCCCAAGCGCCGCCACCGGGCAACCGCGATGGCAGCTCGGCGTGGGTGGGATCCCCGTGCCCCCCCGTCCCCTCCAGCGAGGTGGAGTTCAGGCAAGCCATCGACGAGGTCCGTCGAGGGCTAACGTCGGACCAGGCCGCGCAGCTGCGCTAGAGGGCGCGTGGCAACGACGCCTTCTGGTGGAGTACCTCCGACGCTGCCACGACGAGGACGTCGCCGCCGAGGGAAAAAACAGCCCTATCGAGTGTCATGCCAACGCCATCAGCCGCAAGCGGTGGTGGGAAGGCGAGCACCGCACGCTCGAGTGGGTGCTCGACTACATCGAAGCCGGCAACGAGCCCCGGCTGCAGATGCCGCCCCGCCCGCACCCCTCGTGGACACCGCGGCGGATGGGATGGGGCGGGTCCTCGTCGGCCACCTCCTCTTCCTCCAGCACGGCCTCTCTATCGCTCACTCCTCCCCTCCTCAACTCTGGGCGCTGCCCCCAGGCGCAACAGCGACACCCTGCGCATCGGCGAGCCGCGCCAGCGACCCGCCGCAGGCTTCGAGCGCGTCGTGCGCCTGAAGAAGGAGCCTGTGAAGGAGGAGGAGGGGGACGACGAGGACGAGTGGCCTGACATGAAGGCCGCCGAGGAGCTCTCCTTGAACACTCTCCAACCGGCCGCCGACGATGTCACAGTCGACTAGAGTCTGCGTGAGAGCACCCAGGAGGAATTGGAGCTCCAGCGCCGACTCCTCACGGAGGCGGAACGGCTCAAGGCGCAGCGCCAGCAGGAAGCCGCTGCCAATGCGGCCCGCCGCCTCCCCCCCCCTCCGCAGCCAAAGGAGGTCGACTACATCGTCCTCGACCCCGACAGCAAGGACGAAAAGGAGTTCCAGCGCGCCCTGGCGGTGAGCAGATGGGGCAACGCCGGCGCAAGCCCGAGCGACCCGCATTGCGGCGACCCTGGCGCAGGCCCGAGCAGGTGGGACGACGACTGCTCGGACGACGACGGCGGCGACGACGACTACGACTACAACCAGGCTATCGCGGCGAGTCTCGGCCTGCTGTAGACGTAGTTTTATGTTATTTATGTTTTTTAATGTTTTTAGTTAAGTTATGCCGTATTTCTGTAAAAATATCGTCGAATCCATGAATTTGCGCCTATTTCAACGAATTCCCCGTTTTTGAATTAATTTGGGCCGACCCTTGGGCTGGGGGCGACTGGAAACCGTGCCCCCCGGGTTCGAGATTAGCGCCGTTTGGCGCCGCGGCGGCACCAAAACAACAGCGTTTTGGGCCCTGGGGGGCGACACGGCTGGAGATGCCCTAAGGCCATCTGCTTTTTTTATTTTATATTTACTCTATTTTACGTAAGACCATCTACTTTTTTATATATTTTTTTGTAATGCCTTCTAAATCCGAGGTTACCTACCACTCGGATTATTAGGTGTTGGGAACAATGTGAGTTTTGTCTCGCGCGGCAAGCCGCGCTTCCTACCTAGTAGTTCATAGGAAAGAGTTAAAACTCGATATACTCAAAGTTGCATCTACTAATTAGATGATTCTAGGTAGAAGTTTAGATAAACTTAGGGGTTAAAGAGTGTCCTGGAGCTGAAGGTAATGGCTTAAGGTAGCTGGAATTCTATGGATGTACGAGGAGTTGACCCTCTATTCCATAGTAATATGGGAGTGGAGACAAGGAAGTTTTGTCAAGGTAGATTGGTTGTTAGACAATTCCCAGAATAGAATCCTGTGTGTACTCACACACAAGTCCCAAAGAGAATTAGATAGTGAAGTCGTTTTCTTGAGACCATTAGATTGAACCAAATGAAGTCCTATCCATAGACAATATTCAGGGTACCAGAAGAATCTTATTGGTTGTTCGTCATCTAGTGGATGTACTAAATGTTCTTCGGAAAGTTGTGAGAGGTAGGAAACCATACCTATCCATCGGGGAACGAAACTTGGTATCCACTCTGTGGTGGAATTACCACTTGTTCTTCGTGAGACCATTAGGAAGGTATAATATAAAACATGGTTGTCATAGTAACAAGAAGAGTATTAGATCATAGTACGGGACAGTGAAAGGTGAACAATCAAGACATGACTCTACGCATACGAAGGTCAACACAAGAACACAGTTTGTGAGAAATCAAAGTTTTGCAGAAGTTCTCTCTACCTATCTTTACGTGAGAGAGATTGAACTTCGGAACGAAGTTCTTGTTAAGGGGGAGATACCATAACATCCCAGTGCTTAGGAAGTTATAAGGATCTAAATATAATATGTGCATTTGCAAAGCATGCATCTAAAATTACGAGAAATTTTGGCGTGAAAGTTAAAACGAAGCAAAGTGACCAATGTTTCCCTTCACATAATGAATTAGGTCTAGATCATCTGGTCAAGAGTACATTTGGAGTGATCTTTATAACAAAGTATCTCTACAACAAATCATTTGATAAAAAAAACCACTATTGGTTATGACTAACATCAACTCCCAACAACTCTAACCTCAAGTCTATAAGTGACTTGAGAAAATTCAACTAGGTATCTAGAACTCAAAGAGGGGTGAGTATCCAAACCACTTAACTTATGAGAGCACTTCCACAAGATAGTAATGCACAATTGAACCATCTCATTAGTAGAGATATTATGTCCTGTAAACATGAACTCTTTAAGTTATCAGCCATTCACACAACTGCTACGTTCATTTTAAATCACTATTTATATTGTAATTTATTGTTATGCATCGATATATTTCATATTATGATGCACTATTATGTTATTTTATCTTATTTTTCATGTTTGATAATTACTAGAGAATAATCACCGGGACCGGAAATCTGCTGGAAAAAACACCGTCAAGATACCCTATTTGTGAAGAACAGAAGAAGAAGAGGGACATCAGAGGATTCTTAGGATGCAAGATGAGGGAGCCAGCCACGAGGGGAGCCAGAGAGGGGCAACCAGGTGCCCACACCACCTGGTGGCGCCTCCCACCCTGGCCCACCACTGGCATCCCCCTCTCGCGTACTTCATCCCAGGAAACCCTAAGATGGGAGAACCATCGAGGAAATATCCCGTCGCCTCCTCGAGGCAGAAAACAACATGGGGAGAAAAGCTCTCCGGCAGGGAGAAATCTGTCGGGGAAATTCCTCCCCGGAGAGGGGAAATCATCGCCATCATCACCGTCATCGCTCCGGGCATCATCAAAATCATCATCATCACCAGCACCATCATCCTCATCCACCTCCGTCACGCTGATTCAATTAGGGTTCTATATTGTTGTTCTTCACTAGATCTCTCTCCCGGTGTGGATTACTTCTTAGTAGTTGATGCTTACGAGATTTATCGATGTTTGCACTTTATGACCAGATTGTTATTCATCATTATATCACCTCTGATTATGATCCATATGATGTCTTGTGAGCAGTTCGTTTAGTTCTTGAGGACATGGGAGAAGCAAGATATTAGTAGTGGAATTATGTTGAAGTAATATCTAATGGTTCGATATTTAAGTTGTGGTGTTATTCTTTTAGTGGTATCATGTGAACGTCGACTATATGACACTTCACCTTTATGGGCCTAGAGGGATGCATTGTGTATTTGGCTACTAATTATGGGGTTGCCGGAGTGAGAGAAATCTAAACCCCCTTTAGAAAACCGATGCACGAGGGAGTGTAGGATCCTAGAGTTTAAGGTTATGGTTAGATTTATCTTAATTACTTCTTGTAGTTGCGGATGCTTGCAAGGGGTTAATCACAAGTATGTATTAGTCCTAGTTGGGCGATGCATTAACATAGGTTCACCAACACAACACCTATCAAAACAATAAATATTAATCAATTGTATGGAACGAAAGCGTTTGACGAAGTTCCCATGCGTCCTCGAGAACGTTTGGTAATCATAAGTAAACAAACCGGATTTTCCTTTGCTCTAAAAAGGATTGGCCACTTGCTGTAATTATTATTACAATCTTTTATTTACTCGCACTTTATTTATCTGCTATATCAAAAAACACCAAAAACATGTTTGCTAGTGTTTATAGTGAATCCTCTATCCAACCTTCTTGTCAACACCTTCTGCTCCTCGTTGGGTTCGACACTCCTATTTATCAAAAGTACTACGATACACCCCCTATACGTGTGGGTCATCAAGGCTATTTTCTGGCGCCGTTGTCGGGGAGTGAAGCGTTATTGGTAAGAGAAACTTTTACTATGAGTGATGTTTTTATTTCTGTCTGTTGCTTTATTTTATTACGGAGAGATGTCCATTTGGTTCCCTATTTAGGAGTACTTCTACTACTGCTAATGTAGTAGATGACCCGATGTCTGATCAATTGGATCCTTTTAAAATACCTATGTAAATTGTTGAACATGTTATGGATAACTGCTACTTTGGAGATGAAACTGCCCATCCCGGTGATCATTTAGTCTTTATAAATGAATCATGCGAGTTATTCAGGTGTGTAGGTATTACAATGGACAAAGTTAAGAGGAGATTATTCTCTTTATCACTGAAGGGCAGAGCTGCTGAATGATTTAAAATGTTGAAGAATGGTCGATCTATTGGATGGGAGGAAATTGTACCTCTCTTTTATTCTAAATTCTATCCTCCCAGTGAGATTCATAAAGATCGGAATCAAATATATAATTTCTGGTCTCATGACGGAGAGAGTATTTCCCAAGCTTGGGGGATATTTAAGTTATTAATGCACAAATGTCCCATTCATGAGCTCCTCGGTAATATTGTTATTAATAATTTCTATGCAAGGCTTTCTCTTCACGATAAGGATTTATTGGATGCTTCTTGTTCCGGATCATTCACACGTATGAAAGGAGAAGCTAAATGGTATCTTCTTGACCGTATTCAAGAAAATACTGAAGGATGGGAGAATGACAAAGGTAGAAAGTCAGGTATAATTTATGATTATAAATGCATTAAATCTTTTATGGAAAACGATGATTTCTATAATGTTAGTGTTGTTTGTGGTCTTGGCTCTCAAATCTTTGCAAACTGTTTTAAGGCCTTTGCCTTCTATCTTTATATTCCCCAAAAGGAGTGGAACAAGTACCATGCACCTTATAAACATACTGTTAATTGTGTTCCTGCTAGAAACATAGAAGTTCATACTGTTAATCCTGCTGTGCTGAACTTTATATTGAGAAAATGCCTTTCCCTGCCAAGGTAAAGGAACATTCTATTATAGATACTATGGTTAACAAAATTACAAAGAAATCTATAGAACCTCATGAACAAATAACTGTTGAACCTACATTAGCAATAATTAAAGACCTTGTCTCTGAAAATGTAGAATATGGACACATTATCTTCTGTGAGGATGCTTCTAATATTGTTTCACATCCTAGTAAATCTACAAAAACTAGTGTTTTTGTGCTTTCTGTTAGGATAGGTGATCATTGCTATTATGGTTTATGTGATAGTGGTGCAAGTTCAAGTGCTATTCCTTATGAGCTTTATAGAGACATTATGCATGAAATTGGTTCTTATGAACTTGAAGATGTTGATGTGGTTATTCAGCTTGCTAATAGACAAACCATATCTCCAATTGGTATTGTTAGAGATGTAGAAGTTTTATGTGGTAAGACTAAACATCCTGCTGATTTTCTAATACTTGGATCAGCTGCTAGTAAAACTTGTCCTATCATTTTTGGTAGAACTTTCTTGAATACTTGTGGTACTATTATAAATTGTAAGAAGGAGAAAATATTGACTAAATTTGATGGAAAATATTTTGAGTTTAATTTTTCTAAATTTGCTAGAGCTCCTTATGAAACTGAATTGCCTAATGAAGATTTTAAAGTTGAGAAGCTTGCCTCTATTGCTCTTGCTCCTAACAATGTTTTGCAGAAATATATGGTGGACCACGAAAGTGAGGTTTTTATGGAAGAAAGAAATGCGATTGACGATATTCTTCTTCGTCAACCAGCTATGTTGAAACACAATTTACCTGTGGAAGACTTGGGTACCACATTATCACCCAAGGAGGATCCCCTTTTTTTATTTAAAACCTTTACCTGATGATCTTAAATATGCTTATCTTGATGATAAGAAGACATATCCTGTTATTGTTAGTTCTAAACTTTCAAATAAAGAATAGTAAAGGTTATTGGAAATATTGAAGAAACATCGTGGAGCTATTGGATATACTCTTGATGAATTGAAAGGGATTTCCCCTGTTATGTGTCAGCATGCTATTAGTATGGAACCTGATGCAAAGCCGGTTGTTGAACATCAACGCCGTTTAATTCCTAAGATGAAGGAATTGGTATGAAATGAGGTATTGAAACTCCTTGATGTTGTTACTATTTATCAATGTGCATTGTGTTCCTAAGAAAGGAGGAATGACTGTTGTGGCAAATGAAAATGATGAGCTTATTCCTCAAAAAGTAGTAGTTGGTTATAGGATGTGCATTGATTTTAGAAAATTTAACAAATTTACTAAGAAATATCATTATCCTTTACCTTTGACTGATCAAATGCTAGAAATGTTGTCTAAGAAGACTCATATTTGCTTTCTTGATGGTTATTCTGGGTTCTCTCAAATTTCTGTTGGGAAACAAGATCAAGAGAAAACAACTTTTACTTGTCCTTATGGAACTTATGCTTATAGACGTATGCCTTTTGATCTATGTAATGCTCCTGCTACATTTCAAAGATGCATGTCTGCTATTTTTTATGGTTTCTGTGAGGAAATTGTGGAAGTATTCTGTCGCACCCTGGTTTCTAGGGGATACTCATCGGGCCGAACTGGATAGCAGATGCTTGGATTATGGGGCATAACTGCTCCCACGTCCCAGCTTCCTGGTAGGCCTGCGCTTATGCGCGACAACACAAGCCCTGCTATTCCACCGTCGATGTAAACTATCCACTAGAGACCATAGGCACTACTGTCGACGTACTTCATACCAATCACGCAGGGTACGTCAACAGCGTTAAACAGAATGATACCACAACACATCTCTAAGACACAAAAGATTGAAATAAGGTTGCAAATAGCCTTCACTAAGGCAGAGAATAGCAAATACAATCATCCAGAGGACACATGTCCCAACATAACATTCATTACATCAGCGGAAGCAATCAAGGGGTCTGAGTACAGACAAATCCAAATAGGCTTAAGAAGCCGGCAATGAAAAAGGAAGACGGAGCCCATCCACGAAGTCTCGGATCCTGCCCGGGGCCGCTATCTACTCGTCAACAGCGTCGTCGTACTCCACGTAGTAGCCTCCATGGGGATCCTCGGAATCGTCGTCTGCGTAAACCACAGCCCCAAAGGGGTCAGTACACCAACGTACTGGCAAGCAAGACTCACAGTTCACCAAAGTGTAACCCGTCAACACCAAGCACAGATGCTTTGGGTTCAACGGAGGAAAGGGGGATATAAAAGATGCGGCAACTGGCTGCTCTAACCAACTACAGAGTTACTACCACTTCCGGCTAACAGAAAGAAGATAAGATAGAGTATCGTATCCAACTACCAGCTAACCTCCAAACAAACCCATCCTGGATCTCGCCCCTTATCCCAAGAAGCAATCCGAGGATAACTCACACAGTTGGATTAATGATGGATCAGGTTGTTGTGTCAATAAATCTATTACTAGTCAAGTTATTATAGTTAGGTGTAAGTTGTCTGAGTACTTGTTAGCCAGTACTTTCACCAAGTCGTCACATAACCGCGGACAACACGGCTTCTCGAGAAGATTCATCCCTGCAGGGTGTGCTCCAGTACCCGTACACACTCAAGCCACCAACTAAAACTCAGGTGGACTCGACACGACTCGAACCATCACTACAGCCTGTCCTAGGAGCCACGGAGCTATAAGGTCCCAGCCACGCAGCCGAATACTCAGCGCAGGTGTGCAACACTCCCGCAGGACACAACACCCCGGCACTACAGGCCTCGCCCTATATGTGTGCGTCATCATCATCATCAGTAACCATGGGAGCGACCCATTTATGCGTATGAGCCAAATGGAACACCCGAACTAAGTGTGGCTCTTCGGACAAACTGCGGATCAGATCAAAGCCGAGGGGGGTTCCATACCACCACCCGGATGCGGTGAGCACGCTCATCATGGATCAGTAGACAAGACCCTTTTCCTAATTAGGGTCGACACTAGCAGGCCTCAAAACCATGACGGGCCTCCTGCCGGTGCCTTAACATCAAATTATTATTACCCAAGCATTAACAGGTTGTTGTTTACACATCGAGCCCATAGAACCTAATAGAAATATGATAACAGAAAGTAACGGGTAACAGACTCGAGCAGAAACAACCCTAAGCATGCTAGTAAGACACGGGCTCAAACAACGGGGTTATAGGACTGGAGGTGAGGCAATATCAAGGTTAAGGGATTCATGTGATAGGTTCGTAACAGAAACAACTACCACTATGGCTAGCAGAAAAGAATCAACGGAAAGTATCGGTAACCAATGTTGAGAGGAACACAGTGGTTCATGTGAGTGATAACTTGCCTGCAAACCCAGTAGCCTGGTACTGAGCTAAAACCTCTGAAGGGGTGTCGTAAGGATCGTCGGTCTCAACGTCGTCGTCTAACCGAGAAGAAGCAAACGGACAAAGCAGAAAGGGTAGACAATCAATATCATGGCATAGTGCACAATCATGGGGATGATGCATGACAGGTTAATAGATGCATCAAAATAAACTAACTAACATGGTAACACAAATTAAATGGACACATATGCAATTTTGAGTTGCATATGAAAGCCCATGCATTTTGGGTTAGATTATTTGTTTTCCAACTAATCAACAGATGAGGGTGAATTAGTATGATGCATGGATGAGGAAAACATCAAAATAACAACAATAGAACCAATTTAAAATAGGGTTTACCAATTTAGAAATTTATTTAGCAAGTTATGGAATTTTGGTTCCTTAAGGTTGTCACACAAGTATTTTTTGTTTTCACCAAGTTAAATTGTTCAAAACAGATAACAAAATTCATATTTGAAAAGTTTATACTTTTCTAGGTTGAAAACATATTTTGCATGTTCAAAAATAATTTATTTTGAGCAAGTTATGATTTTATCAAATTTAAATGAATTAAACAGGTATTAAATTATTTAGGCAATTTAAATTATTCAAATCATGAAACGAAATTTATATTTGAATTGGTGGTTTAATTTGACATGGAAAACATATTTTATTTGGGTTATTTGGATTAATTATGAATTAGTTATGGATTTTATCAAATTGCAATTGAATTATTTGAATTCAAATTTGAATTGCATTTTGAAATTTCAAAACAGAAAACAAATGCTATAGATAGATAGAGAATTTAATTTGGTGCGGTGTACATATTTTATTTATTTTTGTTGGAGTTAGGAATTAAAAGTTATTAGGGGTTTAATTCTAGGGACTATTCTGAAAAAAAAATGGACTGATATTGAAAATAAGAAAGGCAGAAAAAATAAAGGCACCGAGCAGTGACCTACACAGGCCACTGCCAGTGGGCCATCTCCTGCGTGGCGCCTAGGTGGCATCCAGGGTCCCTGACGCGTGGGCCCAGCGCGGGGCGCGCGGAAGGAAAAAAATTGGGGGAGGCATTTGCCTCCCCTGGGATTCGAACCAGGGACCTTCCCTTGGGCGCACGGAACAGATGCCAGTCGGGCTGAAACGGTTTCTTGTCAGATACGGGTAGCAACGCAAGTTAAGGTGCTTTTTCCGTCAGGTAAGTTTTAACTGAACTTTTCAGTTCGTGCAGGTACCGAAGCGAGCGACAGGGAGCAGGCAGCGTTCGCTGCGAGCGGACAGAGCGGGGGCGGCCGGCGATGGGCGGCCTGCTCGCGGTGCCCGCGGCGGATCGCTGCCGTGCGCGGCTGCCGGCGTGCGCCGCTGCGGTGGCCGGGCCCGTGCGAGGCGGAGAGGGAGGAAGGAGCGGAGGCGGGCTCACCTGCGAGGGGCGGAGAGGAGCGCTCGGTCAGCGCACGGTGGTGGGCGACGGTGCCGAAACCGGAGACGGCGGCGGAGCTCCGGGAGCCCTCGGGAGAAACCGAGGGGACGGCGGGGTAGAGGGCAGTGGGGCGGTCCCGTTCCCGGCCCTAGCGCGGCCGGGCGGGCACCGGTGGCGCGGCGATCGCCGGAGAGGGGCGGCGGTGGAGGAGCTTCGGTGGTGGTTACAGAAACGAGAGAGAGCAGCGAGAGAGGAGGAGAAAGGAGGCTGCGGCGCGAGGGAGGAAGAGGAGGAGGGAGAATTAGGGTTAGGAGCGAGGGGAGCTCGAGGAGCTTAAGAGGAGGAGGTGGACGTGCGGATCGACCGTTCCCTCCATGATCATGTCGACGTGGGCACTGGAGATGACTCCGTACAGAGGTAGGAGAAGGACCGTGAGGGGGTACGGGCTTTAGGCCAAAACGGGCTGGCCCCAACGTGGGCTGCCTCCTTTTTTCCCCCTCTCCCTTTTTTTTTGTCTACTCTTTTGTTTATTACCTTTTTTTTTTGTGCAGATTTGGAATAGAGAGAGAAAACAAAGGTCCTAGGGTTTTTAAACTTTGGAAAAGATTTGTATTATTCTGTTTTTTGTAACAAACACCTTAAAACAAACATTGTTCTCCAAAAATAAATAAATTTAATTTATGTTATTGTTCTGGAAATTAAAATAATTGAGCAATGTTGGTATCAACACAAACAAGTGAACCTAAGCCAAAAAATTAAGTTTTTTGATTCCAATTTTTGGTGGAACAAATATTTTTTTGTTTGTAGTTTTTATTTGACACAAAGTAACATAACAAGTATGACAATTACTTTTAATGTTTTGTTTGGAATTCAAAATAGAAAACAGATGGAAACAAACTCAATTCAAATGCAAAACAAATGCAACAAAAGGCAATTATGATGACATGATGCAAAGCAATAATAAAACAAGAAACAAAACATTCTAGGGGGAGATTTCATACTTGGGATGTTACATATTCATGGACGATTTCTCCGTCTATGGGACTTCTTTTGATAACTGCTTGCACAATCTTGATAAAGTTTTGCAGAGATGTGAGGAAACTAATCTTGTTCTTAATTGGGAGAAATGCCACTTTATGGTTAATGGAGGAATTGTTCTTGGACATAAAATTTCTGAAAGAGGTATTGAAGTTGACAAAACTAAAGTGGAAGCAATTGAGAAAATTCCCTGTCCAGAGGATGTTAAAGATATTCGTAGTGTTCTTGGTCATGTTGGTGTTTATAGGAGGTTTATTAAAGATTTCTCTAAAATATCAAATCCTCTTACCAATCTTCTCCAAAAATATGTGCATTTTGTTTTTTATATGATTGCAAGGAAGCTTACTCTAAAGAAGGATTTAAGTACTGCTCCTATTGTTCAACCACCTGGTTAGAATTTTCCCTTTGAAATTATGTGTGATGCTAGTGATTTTGCTGTAGGTGTTGTTCTTGGACAGTGAATAGATAAGAAATTGAATGTTATTCATTATGCTAATAAGACTCTTGATGTTGCTCAAAAGAATTATGCTACCACTGAAAAAGACTTCTTAGCTGTAGTTATTCCTTGTGATAAGTTTAGACCTTATATTGTTGATTCAAAAGTTACTATTCACACAGATCATGCTGCTAATAAATACCTTATGGAAAAGAAAGATGCTAAGCCTAGGCTTATTAGATTGGTGCTGCTTTTACAAGAATTTGATTTGCATATTGTGGATAGGAAGGGTGCTGAAAATCCTGTTGCTGATAATTTGTCTAGATTGGAAAAAATTGCTTATGACCCTATTCTTGTTAATGATAGTTTTCCAAACGAACAGCTAGTTGCGATAAAAGTAAACTCCCGGGATAGTCCTTGGTATTTAAATTATGTTAACTTTATTGTTTCCAAATATTTTCCTCCGACCTTTACAGCTCATCAAAGAAGAAAATTCTTTTATGATTTGAGGCATTATTTTTGGGATTACCCACACTTATATAAAGAAGGAGTAGATGGTATTATGCAAATATGTTTTCCAGAACATGAACAAGGAGAGATATTGAGAAAGTGCCATGTGAGTGCTTATGGAGGACACCACACTGGAGATAGAATCGCATAGAAGGTTCTACAATCAGTTTTTTATTGGCCTACTCTCTTTAAAGATGCACGAAAATTTATTTTATCTTGTGATGAATATCAAAGAGTTGGTAATATTTCTAGACGTAATGAAATTCCTATGAATTATTCTCTTGTTATTGAACCTTTTGATTATTGGGATTTTGACTTTATGGGTCTGTTTCCTCCTTCGAATGGTTATACTCATGTACTTGTTGATGTTGATTATGTTACTAAATGGGTAGAATCTATACCTACAAGGAGTGCTGATGGTGAAATCTCATTAAAAATGCTTAAAGATGTTATTTTCCCTAGGTTTGGTGTGCCTAGATATCTTATGACTGATGGAGGTTCTCAGTTTATTCATGGTGGTTTTAGAAAAAATCCTTGCTAAATATGATGTTCATCATAGAATTGCCTCAGGTTATCATACTCAAACAAGTGGGAAAGTAGAATTATCAAATAGAGAAATTAAATCTATCTTGCAAAAGATTGTTAATAAATCTTGAAACAATTGGCCTGATAAGTTAAATGATGCTTTATGGGCTTATAGAATTGCTTATAAAATCCTATGGGTATGTCTCCTTATAAAATGGTTTATGGAAAAGCTTGTCACTTTCCTTTAGAATTAGAACACAAAGCTTATTGGGGAGTGAGAGAACTAAATAGAGATTTTAAACTGGCTGGTAAGAAAAGGATGCTTGACTTAAGTTCTTTAGATGAATGGAGAAGTGAATCCTATGAAAATGCTAGACTCTTTAAAGAGAAAGTTAAATAATGGCATAGGAGAATTGTTAAGAGAGAGTTCATGTTGGCGAGAAAGTTCTATTGTATAGGCCTCGTCTCAGATTTTTTGCAGGAAAATTACTCTCAAGATGGGAAAGACCTTTTGTTATTGAAGAAGTGTATCGTTCGGGTGTAATCAAAATTGTTTCCTTTAAAGATAATACTACAAAAGTGGTGAATGGGAAAAGACTCAAACATTATATTTCCGGAGATTCTTATGATGAAGATGTTGATACTATTCAAGTGGTGACTCCGGAGGAGTTAATTAAAGAGAATATTCCAGAAACTGCAGAGTCTGTTTTCGAATAGGTAACAATTTTGGTAAGAAAAAGTTCGCGTCTTACTGTCCGACCTATATTTTTGCTGTTTATGGAAATTGTGAAAAATAATGAGCCGAAAAGGGGTAGAAGTCGGTGCCCGGGGGCACCACACCACCTGGTGGCACGGGTCCACCCCTCGCCGTGCCACCACATTGTGTGGGCCCCTCGGAGCTCGTCTCCGACCCGTTTTCACCCTGCACTTTCCTTTTGTTATGTAACTTTTTGCTATATAATCCCAGGATCCCCCGAGGTCCGTATATCATTTTCTCGTCGTGTTTTTGTTTCGATCTGTTTCTGCCAGATTTCATCTTTAGATTTAGAGCCACAATGTCCTCTTCCGGACCTCCCAAGGATAGGTTCTTTGCGAACGTCGTCAACCCGCACATGAATGAGTTGAAGATGCATCCCAAGGAGTTGCTTCTCAAGGATGGGGTGGTGTGGAAAGAAGATGTTCAAGGTCCTAAAAGAGAAGGAAGTCTGGAAGCTAGGATGGAAGAGATGGAGCAAGAAGTCTTTAGGTACAAGAAGATGGAAGAGCGTGAAGTGGACATCATCCACAGAATAAATGCAGAACTGATTGTTGAGCACAAGAAGGAGACTGCCTAGCTTTGGGAGGAAATCTTTTTGCTCCACGAGGCCACCCAAGAAATTACAAGCACAACTCTACGATGTGCATAATCAAACAGTGAATATGAGATCAGGTTTAAACTTATAAGTTCTGCTGCCAGTTTTAGGATATTGGAGACCCAGTCATCATTTGTGATGGATATCCTTTACCTTGGAAGTCTGATGATGGGAAGGATTCACCATCACCACCAAAGGAGTAATTCATCATTGGTATTGGCATCCCCTTGGCTTGTTCCAATCTTGGGGGGTGTCGCGGTATCACACCTTTATCTTTCACCTTTATACTTTTTAGTAGAGTCATATCATGAGTAGAGAAGTTATCATATAGCATGGTTTGCAGTATGGAAGTATCTCTCCTTTAGTTGGTTATCGATGTATCCCTCGGCCTGAGTTGCCTTAATGGAATATTAATGAGAAGTTTTATCATTTACTTTATGCACACCTTATTTTAGTTTGGAATTTCTGTTATATGGTTGATCTTGTTGTTAGTATTGGTATCAATTTGGGAGCATCAAGTTAATCTATTTGGTTTTGGCAAACTTAGCATTGGTCAGTAGCAACAATACTTTGAGGCTTAAATAGAAAAGAGGGATATGCATGTAGATATATTATTCCATGATCTTTCTTTATTGTTGAATCATAATCTTAGTATTCTCAAGTTAAGATCGTTTGTAGTTTCAAGGAAGATTGCATGATTGTTTCTATCACATGTATATTTGCTTATTTTCCCTCAACTCTTATGCTTGCTACCCAGCCGGGATAATTCACAATTTGCCACACTTTTCTCAAATCCTTTATAATTTGCCACACTGACCACCACCTGTCAGTGACACAAGCTGTGGCAAATTATAAAAGTGAAAATAAAAGTGTGGCAAATAATAAAATCCCCCTACCCAGCCTTGCTAACCAAAAACCTGTACTGGGAGGGAATGCTTTCTGTGCATCCAAACCTTGAGCCAAAAACTATGCCATTTGTGTCCACCATACCTACCTATATGTGGTACTTAACTTCCACTCCAAGTAAATTTCTCATGTGCTATCTTTAAAATCTTCAAAATTTTACATGTTTTATGCCCCTGTTTTAGCTCATGAGGACGTAGGTAGACGGTCTTTATTTTACTCGTTGATTGGACTTTACACACCTGGACTAGCGGAACATACGCTTATCCAACTGCTAGAAGAGCTGGCAATGTGGTTCCCACCCCAAACTTAATTACTCTAAATTATCTTCACTCATTTTTTCCCTGATTTATCAGTCAAAGCATAATTGTGTAAACAAAAGATAAGAGGGATGACCTACTACCCCAGTAGAGTCCTGGAATGAGAGCCGCTCTTGTAGAGTCAAGTTGGCTTGTGACTAAATGTACTGTTTGCTTGCGGATTCATTGACATAAACGTACACCTCACTCAAAATTGTTTTTAGCACCTCTTTTTTATCAAATAAGAAGCTCTAGCACATGAGTTCATCCCTGCTTCCCTCTGCGAAGGGCCTATCTTTTACTTTTATGTTGAATCAATAATCCTACTTATTTTTGTCTTATGCAAGCATTTGAGTTGTTGTGATCCAACCATATATATGTTGATTTCTTCAATCATGTCTTTTATCCATCCTTGTTTAGTATAATGTTTTTTATCTCAATGAATATCACTTTGAAAGTTATCAATGACTGTAAGTATATTATTATGATTTAGCATGATAAACACTACAATATAAGCTCTAATATAAATACTCTGATCTAAAGATAAGTACAATCTGTTAATTGGTCTCTCACCAAGAGCAAAATTTGCCATCACCAAATATGTTTTCCTTTTTGCACCTTTATTGTGACTCCCTCGACTAGTTTCAACTTAAGTTATATGAGAGGAAGTTGTTGTCTAGAATGGCTTGTGTATTGATAAATGTGATGCGTCTTGTCCGTATTTTATTTATTGACACTTCACTCCATAAACATGTGGTCATGTTTACTTAGTTCAGCTTTGCTTGGGGACAAGCGAGGTCTAAGCTTGGGGGAGATGATATGTCCATTTTGCATCACTATTTTATATTGTAATTTACAGTCATTCATCGATATATTTCATATTATGATGCATTACTTATGTTATTTTATCTTATTTTGCATATTTTATAATTATTGGAGAATAATCACCGGGACCGGAAATCAGCTAAAAAAACACCACCAGATACCCTATTTATGAAGACCAGAAGAACAAGGGGGCGTCGGAGGAGTCTTAGGATGCAAGATGAGGGAGGCAGCCACAAGGGGAGCCAGAGGGGGCCACTAGATGCCCACACCACCTGGTGGCGCCCCCTCTTAGCTGCGCAGCCACATGGTGTGGCCACGCTGGCCTACCACTGGCAGCCCCCTCTCGCGTACTTCATCCCCAGGGAACCCTAAGACGGGGAGAACCATCAAGGAAATGTTCCGTCGCCTCCTTGGGTGGAAAAACAACAGAGATATAAAAGCTCTCCGGTTTAGAGAAATCTACCGGGAAAATTCCTCCCCGGAGAGGGGAAATCATCGCCATCGTCACTCTCATCGCTCCAGGCATCATCAAGATCATTGCCATCATCATCATCACCAACATCATCATCCTCACCATCCACCTTCGTCCCGTTGTAACAATTAGGGTTCTATATTGTTGTTCTTCACTAGATCTCTCTCCCAGTGTGGAACTTGTTAGTAGTTGATGCATACGAGATTTATCGGTGTTTGCACTTTATGACCATATTGTTATTCATCATTATATGACCTCTGATTATGATCCATATGATGTATTGTGAGTAGTTCGTTTGGTTCTTGAGGACATGGGAGAAGTCAAGGTATTAGTAGTGAAATTATGTTGAAGTAATATCTAATGGTTCGATATTTAAGTTGTGGTGTTATTCTTCTAGTGGTGTCATGTGAACGTCGACTACATGCCACTTCAACTTTATGGGCCTAGAGGCATGTATTGTGTATTTGTCTACTAATTGTGGGGTTGCCAGAGTGACATAAACCTAAACCCCCTTTTGGAAATCGATGCATGAGGAAGTGTAGGATCCTAGAGTTCAAGGTTGTGGTTAGATTTATCTTAATTACTTCTTGTAGTTGCAGATGCTTGCAAGGGGTTTAAGAACAAGTATGTATTAGTCCTAGTTGGGCGGTGCATTAGCATAGGTTCACCCACACAACACCTATCATAACAATAAATATTAATCAATTGTATGAAACGAAAGCGCTTAGCGAAGTTCCCGTGTGTCCTCGACAACGTTTGGTAATCATAAGTAAACCAAGCGACTTGTGCTTTGATCTAAAAAGGATTGGTCCGCTCGCTGCAATTATTATTACTGTCTTTTATTTACTCGCATTTTATTTATCTGCTATATCAAAAACCACCATAAACCTGTTTGCTAGTGTTTACAGTGAATCCTCTATCCAACCTGCTTGTCAACACCTTATGCTCCTCGTTGGGTTCGACACTCTTATTTATCGAAAGTACTACAAGACATGCTCTATACTTGTGGGTCGTCAACAATCTCTTTCTAATAACTAGTAAGTGCACCCTGACAAGTGAATGCCCAAGGTGCAATATAACACAATTGATACAAGCAAGCATTAACTCAAACCACAGGTGGAAAATGACCTAATTATTGCTAATAACATATTTATGGAATATGTGCATATCTCATCCACATATGAGCATATGAGAAACTAAAACCCTAAGTGGTATACATTTGATCAACTTACTATCTTAATCCATAATTTCATAAGCACTCCACATTCCTATTCAAATCCACCATTCAACAACTAAAGTATCTCTAGATACTATTAATCGAATAACAACTAGTTATAACCTCTATTAGAGGAATTGAATTGAAAGCTGGGTAAAACTAATCTTATATAAAACAAGTACATATCCTATGGGAAACAAAATCATAAGTATATGGAATGGAATGAAAGCTTAACTAACTCTTAATCTAGATCTTGTTTTTTTTCTAGACCATTCTATCTTGTTTCCACAACTTTTCGAAGTCATTCTGCAAGAGAAACAACCCACGATAAAGGAGGGACTTCTAAAAGAAGATCTACAGAAGGATTCGCTAGATTGTTCTAGAAGTACTATTCCAATCTATCATAGAGAATTTGGAAACTCTTATATCATAATCTTATATTATTAATTCCTCCAGAAATATTGTGTTATTCCGATGTTCGTGTTTATATAGAAGTAGTTTGGTAACAAATTTCCGAACCTTGTTAACAGATCACTTTTTTATACTCAAACAACTGAGTGTCATACACAAACAAACATAAGATCATATAACCTAGTACATCTTAGCCATTTGTATATGAAAGGTAATTTGAGGGCAAGCCTAGCTAATTTGTCAACAAATTCTTCTTATATGCATAGGGAAAATTGATGTCATAACATATACCTACATTCTATTATAACCATCTAAGAAAAATCGTTGCTTGGAGTAATTGGTTGTCTTCACCACAAGAGTGAGACAGTTCAGGTTGGAATCCAAGATATGAACCTACTTTCAAAGGACAAAGGTGATAACAGAATACAAGTGGCAACTTGAGACAAGGATATTGTAGGCAATAGAAGACCACAAGAAGCAACACTGCCTCAGTAAGGGAGTATAAGCAATTATCCACTGAATCATTAGGTAATATTAGAGAACTTAGAACCTTTGTGCCTTGTCAAGCTCATCAGAGATGAAGAACATATAATAATCTATTTAGTGGAAACAATTATCAAATCTTTCTCATACATAAGACAAATGGATAATAACAAAAAATTCATCTATACATAACTATGCAAATGATTACATGTTTCTAATAACAACATGGGATTGTAGCGATACTTGGAACCTGGGTGGAAAACAAACCAATAAGATTCCAAAGCCACTCATGTTTTCCACTTGATCAAGTACTAAAAATATCAAACATGGCTTACACACACCTAATTAAAATTTCCACAGGAATTAATAAGAACCTCAAATGTGAAAATAACAAAGCCTCATAAAAGAAAACAAAACCATTACTTAACCAAATTATTTGGTATGACTTGGAGTAATATTCCATAGTTGATTATTTTGTTTACCATGGATTAAAAACCCTATTAAGAAGTTTACAAGTTAATTCCTAAAGTACTTGTATCAAAATTATCCAATTTTAAAACACAAGACTTTGTGAAACACATGTTGTGTGTTCATGATAATCATGCCCAAAATCACTTTAAAGCCATTTAATAAATTAAATGGAGAGAAAATAACAAAAAACACTTAAAATGAACACCCCAAGTTTAACATTCAAATCTTGTTAAAAACTGAAAAACCAAAACATGGTGATCTTGGAAATTTGATAAGGTTTCCAAATATGATTTTTAATAATTTTTATGTTACAAAAGGGCCCTAAAAACAATGTTTTCTTCTCAGTTATTTAAACTGAAGGGTTAACTTGCAAATATTAGAAAGTTGAGGGGGTTATCGAAAAGTTTCCAATTCATTTTATTTTCTACCTCTGCCAGAAGGCAGAGGAAAAGTCCGCCGTATCAACGTTGCTGTTCCACCTCATTCTACTGTCGGAGAAGCTTATCTGCCCTAGATAGGATAGCTTCTGAGGTTCGAACACTGGGGGCTAAATGCACTTCCTTCGCTTCCTGAGGAGGCTTCGCGTGGGAAGCTTGAGCACGACAACAAAGAAGACACAGAGAGTTTACCCAGGTTCAGGCCAACATTGTGGTTTAAAACCCTACTTCTGCTTGTCTGATGGATTGCACTATGGTGACTACAGTACAAATGCGAGCTTGTGCTCGGAACAGACTACTTGGTCTCTTCGATGATTTGAGCTCCTTCCCTATGAAGGCCGGAGGGGCGCTTCTTATACTGGTGTTTGGACCTCCTTCCCTCTCATTTGGCGGGAAAGGGTTCCCACAAGGAACCAAAGCGAGGAGCGTCCCTACTCTACGCCTCCTGCACAGTCTTGGTCGTCGAGGACAGCTCCACCGTACATGGCAGCACGGTAGGGGTGCTCATAAAGACCGAACGGAGCATCCAAGAATCCATTTGCCCTCTCCATCCGCCGCTTACCAGACTATTCATTCTCCAGATTCCCCATTCTCTTCGAGAACCTCCTCCCCACATGACCGGCAAGAAAGGCGCTTTCGCGGAAAAGGGCAAGCTTGTTGTGGCGGCGAAGCCGTTGACCTCGAGGCCGAGCTCGATTTTGGACCCATCCTGTAACCACGCGGGGTCTTCGCTCGAGAAGGCCCGCCCCATGGTGGAGTCCTCGATCAACAAGTATGGGGCCACTCGCTCCATGTCGGCTCGGCGTGGCGTAACGCTCTTCCGTACACCGCCTACGCGTTCTTCTTCCACACCATCTTCGCTGACATGATCCCCCTTTCTCCACTTTCTTTCTGACCAACCTGGAATGGTACTAGATCCATGCTCTGCACCTTCATCCCAACTTTGTTCTTACCTTGGCCATCTTCACCTTCTGGTGTGAGGCCCTCCTGGGCATCAGCCCATCTGTCGCCTTTTTCCGCTCCTTCTTTAGCCTCCATGTGACGGGACGGACCCGTTGCGTCGGATGTGCCTCCTTCCGTGTTGGCTCGGGGAGGAGAGCTTTGTTCCCCCATTTGTAACATAACAAGAAAGTGGATGACATCGTGAACCGTTGGGTGTTTGTGCATGCCCGCGTCGCCGGGAACCTCCTAAGAGGTGCCCACTTCCTGGCCCAGGAAGCACACCAGCTGGTCCCAGGAGGTACTTGATGACCAATCCATGGCTCCCCTTGTGCAGAGGCAGGAGAAGAAGTGTGGCAGCAGACGCATGTCCTCCATGGTCGTCAGTGAGTTCGTTCGCCAGCGGCTAGCGCCCCTCCAAGAGCACAAACGCCTCATGTGCTACTGCGGCGATACAGAGGACAACATGAGGCTCAACAGCGCCCTGTTCGAAGCCAGGGAGCTCAAAGGGGTGATGTAGACCCTTCTCGGCAAGGATTCCCTGCTGCCTGTTCGAGGCCAGGGAGCTCAAAGGGGAAGCGGAGAGTGACGGCGTGACCGGAGCGATGCCACGCTTCGATCGATGGGGAATCCTGGCCGAGGGAGAGACGTCACACCAAGACAACCCTTTCATCTCGTGTCCTCCTGAGGAGAGCGGGGCGGATCCTTCCGAGACGAAGGACTCCACTCTGACCGACACGGCTCCTAGGCGAGTGTTGAAGAAGCTCCCGCGCGAGGAAGTCATGTCAGGCTGGGCGCAGGCAGTAGAGAGCGAGTCGTTGGAGGACTCGAGTACTGCTTTGCCACCTCCCGCGCGTTTGGCCACCCCCAGCACTGCTGACAGCGCGGAGCCTGTCGAGGAGAGGCCGAGCCCCGCGAAGGTTGATGTAGGCGCGGGGACTCACTTGGCGGCGCAGGCTCCCTGCACACGCCCTCGCGCCAGGAACCGTGTCCCTCGATCTTGGCGTTATCGGGACGAGTAAGTCTCTCACTTGCGTACTACCGTTATTCCTTGGCGGTTCCCGGTGCTAACCCCATCCGTGATGCAGGTCCCTGAAGAGCACGAAAGTGTGAGAGGTGTCGACCCCTTAGTCTTCGAAGGGGGCGGAGAGTCCTGTCGCCCCAGAGGAAAGGTGGGTTCCCCCGCACTCTCCGGCTACCGAGGGGCTCGTAGATCCTTCCCTCCTCTCAATGGAAAGTGGAGTGTGGACGAGGGCACCATGTGGAGGCCCTTCTGCTGAGCGCACCCCACAGATTGACCTAGGAGTCCTGGTCGAGGGCGACGCTATGGCTCATCCAACGTCGCCTCCGGCCGCAACTCCTGATGTCGCTCGCCTGGGATTACCTCTTGAGCCCCCGAGCGTGGGTGTTGAGGCAAGTCCCTCCGCGGGGGACGTTGGAGAAGAAAAGTTTGCTCCCGATGGCCAAGGAGCGGGCATTGGGATCTCCTTTCCCCGAGCGATAGGTGCCCTGGGCTCTTCTTCCACTTCCTTCCAGGGTTCATTGCAGCAGGATTTTGTTGACGCGGTGGAAGAGTGGCTCCGGAACACGCCTTCTAGGGTCTGGATGGTTCGTCCCCCCCCCCCCCCGAACCTTCCGTGACATGATGGCAGAGGACCGTTGGTCCGCCCGCATCTGCTCTAGCGCCCCCCACGAACTTTACTCGGAAGGCCCCTTGCTCCAGATTGCCAGGGATTTCGTGGACGCGCTCCGGGTCAAGGAGATGGCTCACTCTCACCTTCTCATCAAAGAGAGCGAGCCCCTGGAGAACCTGGGCACCTGGTTCCGTCAAGCGGTGCTCTCCTGCCACGAGAGGGAGAACGCGGTACGGGCTGTGCACCGTTATAAGTTCAGCGAGGCCAGGAGGAAGTGCGAAGCCTCCACCCATGAGGCGGACGCACTTTGCGAGGAGGCCAAACCTGCATTGGACGCCACTAGAGTTCTTCACGGACATATCCGATTGGAGCAGGAGGATCACCGCTTGTTGGTGGACAAGTGGACTCTTGAGGGAGAGGAGCGAGAGCGCACCTTCTCCCTTTGCGAGGAGGACATGGTGCTTCCCGAGGCGGGCGTCTCCTCCCGCGAGTCTTCTGTCTCCCTCCGGGATGTAACATCCCAAGTATGAAAACTTCCATTTAGAATGTTTGTTTCTTGTTTTATTAAAGTTTTGCATCATGTCATCATACTCATTGCTTTGTTTTCATTTGGTTTGCATCTGTTTTCCTTTGTTTTCACAATTGAAATTCAAACCAATATTTCAAATGCTTGTTCATACTTGTTATGTTACAACTTTCCAAATAAAAGGTTCAAATTAAACTTCCAATTGTTTCCATGAAAAATAAAAGGCTCAACTATTAATTTGTTCTTGAATAATCCACTTAATACAAATTGCATTCAAAATTCAAATCACTTTTTCCAAACAGCAACCTTTTGGAATTAATGATAATTACAACACAATGCTAATACTTTGTTTCAATTAAACTTTAAGGTTCAAACCATTTAAATCTTGTTTTCAATAAATCACTTAATAATCAAATCCATCCAAATTTGAATCAAATTACAAACATCATTTTATTTTGAACTTTTAGGAAAACAAAACTTGTCAAGTGGTTGCTGTTACATAATTAATCAATACCAAAATTTTCCCCTAATTTTTCTACCCCAAAACCCTATCTCTTTCTTCCTATTTCATTTCAGCAAAAAAAAAATAGCAGAACAAAAAAAAAAACGCCCAGAGGAGGGGAGCAGCACGGCCCAGCACAGCTCCACGGCCCGATACCCCTTCGCACCCCCTCCTCTTTCTTCTCCATGTACGGCAGGGGATCGGGGCTATCCACGTCGACGCCGTCGCACAGCGACGGCCGGGAGCAGCCCCTAGCCCCTATAAAACTACCTCCTAGACCCCCCGAGCTGCTGCCCTAACCCTAGCCCCCAGCTACCTCCCTCCTCGCCGCCAATCTCTCTCTCTGCCACCTCCCTCTCCCTCTGAAGCTCACCGCCACCGAGCCCCTCTCTGAAACAACGAGGATCGCCGCCGGGATGCCCTCCTATCCCTCCGGTTAGCAGTGGGAACGGATCCCCCACTGCTCCCTCTCCATCCCGGACATCTCTGTTGAGCACGAGAGGTACTGGAACGCCGCCGCCATCCCTGCTGACGCCGTCGTCGACAGTCGCCACCGAGCCGCTGCTACGCCTCCAATCGCCGGTGATCACCGCCACTTTCCCTCTCCTCCTCCCTCTCTTGCGCAAGCACACGCACGCTCACATCGCACACCACCCACACGCAGCAGCACACAACAGCGCATCCACGGCAGCGAGCACTGCTGCAACTCACCGGCGACCACGGTTCGCTGTCAGTAAAATTCAGTGTCTGAATTTCAGGTTCAGATAACCTGCGCGAAACTGAACCCTAAAACTACACGTACACCTTACTTCTCAACACACAAAGCAGTACCGCAGTGGCAGCGCACTGCTCCCTCGCGCGCCCAGGTCGAGGGTTCGAGTCCCTGCGGCGCAAACTTTTCGGGGATTTAATCCCCGCGACCGTGGCCCACCTGTAAGCCACCACTGATGCCACGTGAGCGCCACGCAGACACGGGCCCCTCTGTCAGTGGCTGTAGCTAGCCACTGCAGAGTGAAACTTGTTTTTCAGCTTTTCTTTTTCAAATTAAGTCCTTTTTATTCACAGATTGGTCCCTCATTTTAAATTGCTAATAACTTTTATTTTACAAATCCAAACAATATAAATAAAATATGTTGAACCAAATTAAATTCTCTACCTGTTTATAACATTTGTTTTCTGTTTTGAATAATTCAAATGCATTCAAATTTCAAATTCAAACAATTCATTTAAAATTTGGTTAAATGCATAAGTAATTCATACTTAATTCAAATAACACAAATAAAATATGTTTTCCATGCCATTTTGAACCACCTTTTCAAATATAAATTTTGTTTCATGTTTTGAATAATTAAAATTGCTTAAATAATTTAAACCTTGTTTAAATCATTTAAATTTGCTAAATTCATATCTTGCTCAAATTAAATTATTTTTGAATATATAAAATATGTTTTCAAACTAGAAAAGTATAAACTTTTCAAATATGAATTTGAATTCATGTTTTGAACAAATAAAATTCAAATAATAAATTCATACTTGAATTAAATTCAATTAAAACTTGTTTAATCTTGTCTAATTAATAATTAAATCATTGTAATTCCTTTTTCAATAATTGAAACATGTAATCCACTTAAAATTTTGTGTTCTTTTCAAATATGAACTTTGCTATCTGTTTTGAACAATTTGAATTGGTGAAAACAACAAATACTTGTGTAACACCTTTAAGTAACCAAAATTCCCTAACTTAATAAATAAATTTCTAAACTTGGTAAACCTTATTTCAAAATTGTTCTATTGTTGTTATTTTTCTGTTTTCCTCATCCATGCATCATACTAATCCACATTCACCTGTTGATTAGTTGTAAAACAAATATTCCAACCTTAATTCATGGGCTTTTCATATGCAACTCAAATTGCATATGGGTCCATTTAATCATGTTGTTACCATGTCAACTAGTTTATTTTGATGCATCAATTAAATGGTCATGCATCATCCCATGATTGTGCATTATGCCATGTTATTGATTGTTTGTCTCTTTGCGTTGTTTGTTTGCTTCTTCTCGAATAGACGACGACGTTGAGACAGACGATACTTACGACACCCCTTCTGAGGATCTAGCTCAGTACCAGGCTGCTGAGTTTGCAGGCAAGTATTCACTCACATGAACCATTGTGTTCCTTTCAACATTGTCTATTCTTCTAGCCCTATGAATCGTTGCTTTTGTTCGATCCTATCGCATGTTATCCTTTAACCCTGATATAGCCTCACCTCCACACCTATAACCCCATTGATTGTTGCCCGTGTCTTACTAGCATGCTTAGGGTTGTTTATGCTCGAGTCTGTTACCCGTTACTTTCTGTTACTATATTTCTATTATGTTCTGGGGCTCGATGTTAAACAACAACCTGTTAATCTTGAGGTAATAATAATTTGCTGATAAGGCACCGGCAGGAGGCCCGGCGTGGTTTTGAGGCCTGCTAGTGTCGACCCTAATTAGGAAAAGGGTCTTGTCTACTGATCCATGATGAGCGCACTAACCGCATGTGGGAAGCGTGTATGGGCGCCCCCCTCAATTTGATTCGATTCGCATCTCGTCCAAATCGCCACACTTAGTTCGGGCTTTCCATTTGATGCACTCATATGCAGGTACGAACCCGAGGCCAGGGTGGAACTTTTGTAGTCGGCATTTAGGGCGGCGTGGTCTTAGAGTGCTATGAGGGTCCCCTTTTCTTCGTGGGGCTCGATTAGCCGCGCACGCACAGCACGTGGTTCTTTGGGCTTGATGCGAAGAAGAGTTGAGTTGTGTAGAGTGCCTCGCTTGGTGGGTTTGATTCCCGTCTGGCGGGATATTCTTACGTGTACGGCCAAATTGGTGCACCCCTGCAGGGATAAATCTTCTCGAGAAGCCGTGTTTTCCGCGGTTATGGTTGACTTGGTGAAAGTACTGGCTAACAAGTACTCAGAACAACTTACACCTAACTAATGATAACTTGACTAGTAATAGCTTTATTGCCACAATAACTTGATCCATCATTAATCCAACTGTGTGAGTTATCCTCGGATTGCTTCTTTGGATAAGGGGCGAGATCCAGGATGGGTTTGTTTGGTGGTTAGTTATAGTTGGTTACGATACGCTATCTTATCTCCTTTCTGCTAGCCGGAAGTGGTAGTATGTTCTGTAGTTGGTTAGTGCAGCCAGCTGCCGCATCTTTTGTATCACCCTTTCTTCCGTTGAACCCAAAGCATCTGTGCTTGGTGTTGACGGGTTACATTTTGGTGAACTGTGAGTCTTGCTTGCCAGTACGTTTATGTACTGACCCCTTTGGGGCTGTGGTTTCCGCAGACTATGCTTACGAGGATCCTCGTGACGGCTACTACGTGGAGTTTGACGAGGCTGCTGACGAGTAGATAGCGGATCTGGGCAGGATCCGAGACTACGTGGATGGGCTCCGTTTTCCTTTCATTCCCGGCTTCTTAAGCCTATTTGGATTTGTCTGTACTCAGACCCTTTGAATGCTTCCGCTGAGATGTAATGATGTTATGTTGGGACATGTGTCCTCTGGATGATTGTATTTGCTATCTCTGCTCTAGTGAGAGCTATTTGCAACTTATTTCTATTTATTTGTGTCTTAGAGATATGTTGTGTTATCATTGTGTTAAACGCCGTTGACGTACCATGTGTGTATGGTATGAAGTACGTCAATGGTAGTATCCTGATTTCTATGGGATGGTTTACGTAGACGATGAACAGTAGGGGTTGGTTGTCACACATACGTGTGTTGGCCTACTCGTAAGAGGTGCGGGTGCCGGTAAGCCCCGTAATCCAATCAACTACTGTTCAACGGAACTGCGAGTATCCTCTAGAAGTCCGGGTGCGACAAATGGTAGCAGAGCCTGTCTGCCTGTAGGATCCCTTTTACTGGTCGCAGTTGAGTCTAGAAACTATTTTGTAGCTATATAGGAAAAATGAAACGTGAGAGTAGGAATTCTGCCATTTTATTTCTTTCCCCACCCACCCTCCCTTTTCTGGTAAGGAAGTGCAACGTTGTTTTCTCTTCTCACCTAAACTTTCAAGTTAGGATTTCACGAATCCTGGTTTCTCTAGGATAGTTATATCTACTAGACCATAGGAATGGAGGTGGTTGTGACATGATTTATCATGTTGCCTACTCACGATTGAGAACGGAGGCGTGTAAGCCCCGGAAGCAAATCCTCTATTCCTTAAGCAGTAGATATTGATCCTTTAGAAGCCCGGATGGGTTTTCCGTAGTACCTCAGGAGTTTTGGTCTCGTGTTTCCCGATGTTGCTTCGATATCCTGTTCTTCTCAACATCCTTTTCGTCCGTTGAAACCTTGTTGTTGCTTTCCACTTCAGTTCTTCTACCGGCGTCTAATCAAAACTTCCCCGATCATCTGCAGATGGATCTCAGGTTCTACCCGCAGGTGGTTCGGATGACTCGTTGCGAGAGCACTGCCGGTTATCCGAGATGCTGAGAGACATGGTCACTTATCTGGGGTTCCGTTGGGCACCAGAGTACCAGGTCTACGAGCAGCAGCGAGAGTTTGACCAGACCTACTACCAGGCTATCGTCTACATTCTGTCAGATGATGGCATGAGCGTTGTCCACCGCTACGAGGCAGTAGGTTCCACAGTGGATATGGCTGTGCAGCAGGCAGCTTATGTGAGTCTCACCGTCCTTCGTGCTGACTACTGGGGATTTGACGATTCTATCTATCGCCACATCCCCCGTGGTTACATCACTTCGGAGGGAGCTCACTTCACTCTCTACGACAACCTCGATGTCTACGAGCATGATAACTCCAGGCTGCACACCACCGCTCAGTTTGTGAGGCACAGTGACGCAGTTGCCAGCACACTATCTCAGGAGTTGGCTTCAGTCAGAGAGCAGCTCTACCTTGCTTTGACTCGTCTGGCGACGTACACCACAGACTTTGTTGGAGATGAGCGCTTTGCACGTTTCGATCAGCCAGTTGGTCGTCGTCTGCCAGATGCTGGAGGTTACGAGCCGATCAGAGGTCCACTCCTCAACCTCGGTGCTGGTTACACTGGGATTCCACGCTTTGGAGCACAGGGAGTCGACGCTATGTACTTCACCACACCTAGAGTCGCTCTCAGACCACGTCAGATCTATGTGGATCGTCGTTCTACCTACTTTCGTGGGCGTGCTCCTCACCGTACCTCTCGTCGTACTACTCACCGCCGTCCTGCGTGATGAGCATGGGAGTACCGATGTATCCATTCTTAGCTATGTTTAGTTATCCTTTGGCATTTGAACCATTTGTGGTGTGTTGGATATTCTGATGTATTTGAACATGTGATGATGTACCTGTTGGTTATCTATTCATGCGTCGGAATAATCTCTCTTTCGGTTTCCAAGTCTATCCTTTTCTGTTGTTGTGCTAAAATGCATGTCTATTCAGGATGCCGCCAACAAGGAACACCCCGCCTGAGCCACCGCCAATCACGGAGCTGTTGACTCAGATGACCCAAGTCATGGCACAGATGGCCCAGTTCCAGACTAATCAGCACAACAACCAGAATGCTCCACGAGTCAGTATCAAGGAGTTTCTCAGTCTGGGCCCAAGAGCTTTCGTGGCAACACGCGAGCCTCTGGATGCTGATGACTGGATCCGTGAGATAGCTAGGGCTCTGGAGATTGCTCACGTTGCTGAGGAAGACAAGGTCAAGTATGCCTCCTACCTACTGAAGGGTCAGGCAGCTACTTGGTGGGAGAACTACCAGACCATGAGAGCTGGCTACCCAATCACCTGGGGTTGTTTCAAGGAAGCTTTCCTGAAGCACCACATTCCAGATGGTCTCATGGAAAGGATGCGTGAAGAGTTTTGCTCTCTCAAGCAGGGCAAGCTGGACGTCATTGGCTATCAGAGTGAGTTCAATCGCCTCGCTCGTTACGCTGGTGATGAGGTGTCCACTGAGGCTAAGAAGATGGCAAGGTTCCGCAGAGGTTTTAACCCGGAACTCAAGTACGCCCTCACCAACATCAAGGCCAACAACTTCGAGGAGCTCGTGAACACCGCGCTCAATGAGGAAAATGGGCGCAAGGCGTTCGAGGAGTCTCGGAAGCACTCGCGTGAGGGTGGTTCCTCCTCCAACATGACCACCCCTCCGCAGAAGCGCCGCATCTGGGTGCCAAATGCTGCTGTCACTCGGGCTCCATATGCCCAAGCTTCTCCAGGCTTCGCTCCCAGCCCACCCAACCCAGCTCAGATGCATGGTCAGAGGTTTTCAATGGGGCAGCCAAGGCCAGATCCTCCTCGTGTCGTCACTTGCTACAAGTGCAAGCAGACGGGGCACTACGCTGACAAGTGCACGCAGAGGCAGCTACCTCCACCACCACCTCGTCCCAACACAAACCAGGCAATGGTGCGTGCTCCCCCGGCTAAAGCCTTCAACTCCAACAACAGGCCTGTCGGGAGGACCGCAAGGGTGAATCATGTCAAGATCGACAAAGCTGAGGAAGCTGCTGACGTCGTTCTCGGTACATTCCCCGTAAACTCTTTTCCAGCTAAAGTGTTGTTTGATACCGGAGCATCGCATTCTTTCGTGTCAAAGATCTTTGCGACAGCAATTAAACTCCCTTTGTTGGTTTGGGTTCCCCGCTAGTAGTAAACTCCCCTGGAGCAACTATGCAAACTTCCAAGATCAGTCATGAAAATCAGATCCTAATTGGAGGTCACATATTCCTTGCTTCTCTCATACTGCTTGGCAATTCTGACATTGATGTCATTCTTGGCATGGATTGGTTGAAGGCCAATAAAGCTACGATTGACTGTGCTCAGAAGTCAATAACTCTGTTCCACCCTTCTGGCCAGATAGTCTATTCTCCAAATGAATCAAGTTCTGTTCAGCTTTACACCCTCGATGCTAAACCTCTACCTCTACTTGAAAATGTTCCGGTGGTTTGTGAATTCCCTGACGTCTTTCCAGAAGAGTTGCCAGGGATGCCTCCGGACAGAGCAGTTGAGTTCGTGATCGAGCTTGAACCAGGTACTGCTCCAATCTCTAAGCATCCATACAAGATAGCTCCTCCTGAACTGAAACTGTTGAAGGAGCAAATCGATATGTACATGGAAAAAGGTTACATTCAACCTAGTTCCTCGCTTGGGGTTGCCCAACTCTGTTCGTTGCGAAGAAGGATCAAACAAAGAGACTCGTTGTTGACTATCGTCCTCTTAACGAGAAAACCATCAAAAACAAGTATCCAATTCCTCGTATCGATGATCTTTTTGATCAACTTGCTGGAGCCTCAATATTCTCCAAGTTGGACTTGAGAATGGGTTACCATCAAATAAAGATCAGAAAGGAAGATATTCCAAAAACAGCTTTCACCACTCGGTACGGTCTATATGAATACACCGTCATGTCCTTTGGTCTCACCAATGCACCGGCGACATTCTCTCGACTCATGAATTCTGTCTTCCATGAATACCTCGACAAGTTCGTTGTGGTATATCTGATGACATTCTGGTCTACTCAAATCTGAGGAAGAGCATGAGAACACCTTCGTCTCACTCTCATGAAACTTCGCGAGCATCGTCTATATGCCAAGTTCTCCAAATGTGAGTTCTGGATTCCAGAAGTTGCTTACCTTGGTCATGTCATCTCAGCCAGGGGCATAGCCATTGATCCAGAAAAGGTTAAAGCAATTGTTGATTGGAAACCTCCTAAGACGGTGAAGCAAGTAAGAAGTTTTCTTGGCTTGGCTAGCTATTGCCGTCGTTTCGTCCAAAACTTTTCCAAGATTGCCAAACCTCTCACTGATCTCACAAAGAAGGACAAGAAGTTCGCTTGGTCTCCACAATGTGATGAAAGTTTCAATCTCCTGAAGACTAAACTCACTACTACACCAGTTCTGGTTGGCCCAGATACTACCAAACCTTTCCAAATATTCTGCGATGCATCTCTCCAAGGTCTAGGTGCAGTTCTTATGCAAGAACGTCAAGTTGTGGCTTATGATTCACGTCAGTTGAATGCACATGAGCAAAATTATCCCACACATGACCTTGAACTTGCAGCAGTTGTGTTTGCCCTCAAGAAATGGAGGCAGTACTTGTTGGGTAATCGCACTGAAATCTTTTCCGATCATAAGAGTCTGCAATACATCTTCACTCAACCAGATCTAAACCTCAGGAAAAGGAGATGGATTGAAAAGATTAAAGACTTTGATCTCACCATTTCTTACACTCCAGGGAAGGCTAATGTTATGGCCGATGCTCTCAGTCGCAATTCGTATTGCAATAATCTCATGATCATGGAAAGCCAACCTCCACTTCATGAAGAATTCCAGAAGCTGAACCTTGGTCTTGTTCCTCAAGGTTATCTTGCAAACTTGACAGTTAGTCCAACTCTCGAGGACAAGATTCGTTCTGAGCAACTTCGTGATGCTGAGATCAAGAAGATGGTAGAACACATCAAAGAAGGCAAGGAGAAATTTAAGTCCTTCTCAGTTGATGACAAGGGAACTGTGTTCTTCGAAGGACGCATTGCAGTTCCTCAAGTTCAAAGTCTCAAAGATGTCATTCTCAAGGAGGCTCATGAAACTCCTCTCTCCATCCACCCTGGAAGTACAAAAATGTACCAGGAGCTTAAGACGTTGTATTGGTGGCCTGGCATGAAACGTGAAATTGCTCAATACGTTTCTGAATGCGACGTTTGTCAACGTGTTAAGGCAGTCCATCAGAAAACAGCCGGTCTACTCCAACCTCTGAAATTCCCTGAGTGGAAGTGGGACATGATTGAAATGGACTTCGTCACTGGTTTTCCAAAGTCCAAGAAGGGCAACGATGCAATCTTCGTTGTCATTGATCGTCTCACTAAAGTAGCTCACTTATTTGCTGTCAAAGAAACAATCTCAGCTAGCCAGTTAGCAGAACTCTACACAGCAAAGATTGTTCCTCTTCATGGTGTTCCATTGGAAATAAGCTCAGACCGTGGAAGCATATTCACTTCTCATTTCTGGAAAAGCTTTCAAGAAGCATTGGGCACCAAACTTCTGTTCAGCACAGCTTATCACCCTCAGTCTCAAGGGCAAGTCGAAAGAGTCAATCAGATTCTCGAGGATATGCTCAGAGCATGTGGTCTCTCCTTTGGCATGAAATGGGAGGAATGCCTTCCATATGCTGAATTCTCCTACAACAACAGCTTCCAGGCAAGCCTAGGCATGGCACCATTTGAAGCTCTCTATGGCCGCAGATGCAGGAGTCCAATCAATTGGTCTGGAGCTGGTGAACGTTCACTCTTAGGCCCTGACATTGTTAAGGAAGCCGAAGAGAAAGTTCGTATCATTCGTGACAATCTCAAGATTGCTCAGTCTCGTCAGAAAAGCTACTATGACAGCAAGCACAGGGATATGATCTATGCACCTGGTGACAAGGCATATCTCCGTGTAACTCCCCTCAGAGGCACTCATCGTTTTGGTGTGAAAGGAAAGCTTGCACCAAGATACATTGGTCCTTTCAGCATTCTCTCAAGGCGTGCGGAAAATGCCTATCGTCTTGAACTTCCAGAAAAACTATCCAAGGTGCACGATGTGTTTCACGTGTCACAGCTCAAGAGGTGTTTCAAAGATCCAGATCGTGCAGTTGATCATGATTCCATTGAACTGCAAGATGACCTCTCTTATGAGGAGCACCCTGTTCGAATTCTCGATGAGACCGAGCGTAAGACTCGCAACAAGAGCACCAAGTTCTTGAAAGTGCAGTGGTCCCATCATTCCGATAAAGAGGCAACGTGGGAGACCGAAGAGGATCTTCGCAAGAAGTATCCGGACCTTTTCTTTTCTCAGTAGGAATCTCGGGGCGCGATTCCTTCAGGGGGGGGGCGTTTTGTAACATCCCAAGTATGAAAACTTCCATTTAGAATGTTTATTTCTTGTTTTATTAAAGTTTTGCATCATGTCATCATACTCATTGCTTTGTTTTCATTTGGTTTGCATCTGTTTTCCTTTGTTTTCATAATTGAAATTCAAACCAATATTTCAAATGCTTGTTCATACTTGTTATGTTACAACTTTCCAAATAAAAGGTTCAAATTAAACTTCCAATTGTTTCCATGAAAAATAAAAGGCTCAACTATTAATTTGTTCTTGAATAATCCACTTAATACAAATTGCATTCAAAATTCAAATCACTTTTTCCAAATAGCAACCTTTTGGAATTAATGATAATTACAACACAATGCTAATACTTTGTTTCAATTAAACCTTAAGGTTCAAACCATTTAAATCTTGTTTTCAATAAATCACTTAATAATCAAATCTATCCAAATTTGAATCAAATTGCAAACAGCATTTTTATTTTTGAACTTTTTGGAAAACAAAAATTGGCAACTGTTGTTGTTACATAATTGAGCCATACCAAATTTTTCTAAATTTTTCTAACACCCAAAGCTTATCCATTTCTTCCCATTTCATTTCAGCAAAAAAAAAAGAAGAAACAGAAAATTTAAAAAGAAAAACGAGGGAGAGAGAGGCAGTGGGCTGTGCCCCACGCGAGCCCAGCCCACCCTTTCTTTTCCCTGGCCCGTACCCCTTCGCACCCCCTCCTCTTTCTTCTCCATGTACGGCAGGGGATCGGGGCTATCCACGACGACGCCGTCGCGCAGCGACGGCCGGGAGCAGCCCCTAGCCCCTATAAAACTACCTCCTAGACCCCCCGAGCTGCTGCCCTAACCCTAGCCCCCAACTACCTCCCTCCTTGCCGCCGATCTCTCTCTCTCTGCCACCTCCCTCTCCCTCTGAAGCTCACCGCCACCGAGCCCCTCTCTGAAACCACGAGTATCGCTGCCGGGATGCCCTCCTATCCCTCCGGTTAGGAGTGGGAACGGATTCCCCACTGCTCCCTCTCCATCCCGGACATCTCCGTTGAGCACGAGAGGTACTGGAACGCCGCCGCCATCCCTGCCGACGCCGTCGTCGACAGTCGCCACCGAGCCGCTGCTACGCCTCCAATCGCCGGTGATCACCGCCACTTTCCCTCTCCTCCTTCCTCTCTTGCGCAAGCACACGCACGCTCACATCGCACACCACCCACACGCAGCAGCACACAACAGCGCATCCACGGCAGCGAGCACTGCTGCAGCTCGCCGGCGACCACGGTTCGCTGTCAGTAAAATTCAGTGTCTGAATTTCAGATTCAGGTAACCTGCGCGGAACTGAACCCTAAAACTACACGTACACCTTACCTGTCAACACACAAAGCAGTACCGCAGTGGCAGCACTGCTCCCTCGCGCGCCCAGGTCGCGGGTTCGAGCCCTGACGCTCACGATTAAACCCACCCCTTTTTCACTAAGGGTGCTGACAGGCGTGGCCCACCTGTAAGTGGCCTCTGCTGCCACGTGAGCGCCACGCAGCCACGGGCCCCTCTGTCAGTGGCTAGGGTTAGCCACTGCAGAGTGAAAAACGTTTTTCAGCTTTTCTTTTTCAAATTAAGTCCTTTTTATTCACAGATTAGTCCCTGTTTTTATTTTGCTAATAACTTTTAAATTACAAATCCAAATAATAAAAATAAAATATGTTTGTTGAACCAAATTTAATTCTCTACCTAGTTAAACCATTTGTATTCTGTTTTGAATAATTCAAATGCATTCAAATTTCAAATTCAAACAATTCATTTGAAATTTGATTAATTGCATAACTAATTCATACTTAATCCAAATAACACAAATAAAATATGTTTTCCATGCTATTTTGAACCACCTTCTCAGATATAAATTTTGTTTCATGTTTTGAATAATTAAAATTGCTTAAATAATTTAAACCTTGTTTAAATCATTTAAATTTTGCTAAATTCATAACTTGCTCAAATTAAATTATTTTTGAACATGTAAAATATGTTTTCAAACCAGAAAAGTGTAAACTTTTCAAATATGAATTTGAATTTATGGTTTGAACAAATAAAATTCAAATAATATTCATACTTGTTTTAAATTCATTTAAATCTTGTTTAAACTTGTTTAATTCATAATTAAATCATTGTAATTCCTTTTTCAATAATTGAAACATGTAATCCACTTAAAATTTTGTGTTCTTTTCAAATATGAACGTTGCTATCTGTTTTGAACAATTTTAATTGGTGAAAACAACAAATACTTGTGTAACACCTTTAAGTAACCAAAATTCCCTAACTTAATAAATAAATTTCTAAACTTGGTAAACCTTATTTCCATTGATTCTATTGTTGTTATTTTTCTGTTTTCCTCATCCATGCATCATACTAACCCACTTTCACCTGTTGGTTAGTTGTAAAACAATTGTTTCAACCATAATTCATGGGCTTTTCATATGCAACTCAAATTGCATATGGGTCCATTTAAACATGTTATGTTACCATGTCAACTAGTTTATTTTGATGCATCAATTAAATGGTCATGCATCATTCCATGATTGTGCATTATGCCATGTTATTGATTGTTTATCTCTCTGCGTTGTTTGTTTGCTTCTTCTCGGATAGACGACGACGTTGAGACAGACGATACTTACGACACCCCTTCTGAGGATCTAGCTCAGTACCAGGCTGCTGAGTTTGCAGGCAAGTATTCACTCACATGAACCATTGTGTTCCTTTCAACATTGGTTACCGATACTTTCCGTTGTCTATTCTGCTAGCCCTATGGATCGTTGCTTCTGTTACGAACCTATCACATGTTATCCTTAACCCTGATATAGCCTCACCTCCACACCTATAACCCCATTGCTTGTTGCCCGTGTCTTACTAGCATGCTTAGGGTTGTTTTGCTCGAGTCTGATACCCGTTACTTTCTGTTACTATATTCCCATTATGTTCTGGGGCTCGATGTTAAACAAAAAACTGTTAATGCTATGGTTAATAATAATTTGCTGATAAGGCACCGGCAGGAGGCCCGGCGTGGTTTTGAGGCCTGCTAGTGTCGACCCTAATTAGGAAAAGGGTCTTGTCTACTGATCCATGATGAGCGCACTATCCGCATATGGGAAGCGTGTATGGGCGCCCCCCTCAATTTGATTCGATTCGCATCTCGTCCAAATCGCCACACTTAGTTCGGGCTTTCCATTTGATGCACTCATATGCAGGTACGAACCCGAGGCTAGGGTGGAACTTTTGTAGTCGGCATTTAGGGCGGCGTGGTCTTAGAGTGCTATGAGGGTCCCCTTTTCTTCGTGGGGCTCGATTAGCCGCGCACGCATAGCACGTGGTTCTTTGGGCTTGATGCGAAGAAGAGTTGAGTTGTGTTGAGTGCCCCGCTTGGTGGGAGGCATTCCATCTGGCGGGTTATTCTTACGTGTACGGCCAAATTGGTGCACCCCTGCAGGGATAAATCTTCTCGAGAAGCCGTGTTTTCCGCGGTTATGGTTAACTTGGTGAAAGTACTGGCTAACAAGTACTGAGAACAACTTACACCTAACTAATGATAACTTGACTAGTAATAGCCTTGTTGCCACAATAACTTGATCCATCATTAATCCAACTGTGTGAGTTATCCTCGGATTGCTTCTTTGGATAAGGGGCGAGATCCAGGATGGGTTTGTTTGGGAGTTAGTAGTAGTTGGTTACGATACGCTATCTTATCTCCTTTCTGTTAGCCGGAAGCTGTAGTATGTTCTGTAGTTGGTTAGTGCAGCCAGCTGCCGCATCTTTTGTATCACCCCCTTTCTTCCGTTGAACCCAAAGCATCTGTGCTTGATGTTGACGGGTTACACTTTGGTGAACTGTGAGTCTTGCTTGCCAGTACGTTTATGTACTGACCCCTTTGGGGTGTGGTTTCGGCAGACTACGCTTACGAGGATCCCCGTGACGGCTACTACGTGGAGTTTGACGAGGCTGCTGACGAGTAGATAGCGGACCCGGGCAGGATCCGAGACATCGTGGATGGGCTCCGTCTTCTTTTCATTCCCGGCTTCTTAAGCCTATTTGGATTTGTCTGTACTCAGACCTTTGAATGCTTCCGCTGAGATGTAATGATGTTATGTTGGGACATGTGTCCTCTGGATGATTGTATTTGCTATCTCTGCTCTAGTGAGAGCTATTTGCAACTTATTTCTATTTATTTGTGTCTTAGAGATATGTTGTGTTATCATTTTGTTAAACGCCGTTGACGTACCATGTGTGTATGGTATGAAGTACGTCAATGGTAGTATCCTGATTTCTATGGGATGGTTTACGTAGACGATGAACAATGGGGGTTGGTTGTCACACATACGTGTGTTGGCCTACTCGTAAGAGATGCGGGTGCTGGTAAGTCCCGTAATCCAATCAACTACTGTTCAACGGAACTGCGAGTATCCTCTAGAAGTCCGGGTGCAACAC